>JAUMJM010000009.1:3151666-4513333 GCA_033558235.1 Neomorphus geoffroyi
GGATGAGCACTAGTAGCCTGTTTTCCCCTGGATTTATGAGGGACATGAGAAGACCAATGGAGACAACCATGGAGGAGTGTGGAAAGGGAGGTGCTGTTGCACCATCAGTTATCACAGTCCTCTTACACTTCTCAGTCCCTGGCACTGGCTGGGGAGGAGCATTAAGTGTGGCAGCATTCATATAAATATATTATGGTCTGGTAATTACACATTGGTGATGAAACCATGGAAAAATCCCATGAGAGCTGGGCAGGGTCTCTGTGGGTTAATCCAGGAAGGGAATGCATCTGTGGGGCTGTGGTTCTGCTGCACTGGTGGTTTGGTTGGGGAACATCAGCTTTGGATGGCTGAACCCACAGCCAAAAAGATAAGAGCAGTTTGGTCTGTGTTGCATCCTTCCCTACCAGCCAACAGTGCCACAGCCCTGCAAAGCAATGGCCCAGCTGCATCTGGGCATGAGGCAGCACTGTCCTTGTCCCCTTCACCCCACGGGTTGGGGCATCATCCACCAAGGGGTGGATGGAAAGCAGCTGAGCATCTCCTGGAGCCATGGCGCAGCTGATGGTACTCAATGCTGGAAACATCTGGTGCTCTGCTCACGCTGCTCCATCCAACACAAGCCACATGCCGGAGCTGCAATGAGGGATGGCAAAGCCAAGAGAGATTGTGCAACCAGAGTCTTGTAGAGACCTGTTTTTTGTGTGAACTTGCATGTCATGGACAAACTCCTGAATCCACACACGTGCCTCCTGAGCTGCAGGAACCACACTGAGGAGGAGACACCTACTCTAAGGCTGCAAAATCCCATGCAGAAACACCTGTGGGGCTGCACTGAGCTACAGCTAATGCCTGGTTTCTGTAAAGTGTAACACCTTTGGCCTTTTGCAGCAAAGTATCTTTCTTTACCCTGCAAGGTGACCCATAGCAAACAGTGCCAGCACGTGCCAAGCAGCCAACAGGACTGGAGCTGCCTCACAGGGTATCAGTGCTGTGCCAGGGATGGCCAGGCCAAGGAGTGGGGTTAGTGCCATACGTGGAAGATGACTTCCTTGCTCTTGGTCTCAGCATCTTTCCCACATCTTGTCCTCATCACGGTGGGGAAACATGGCTGAACTCCATGTTTATCTCACAGGTCTGGGGCCTCTGTCATGCCAGGCGTTGCTTGCCCACCGGATAAATATTCTACCACATTTTGGCACATTTCAGGTGGTTTTGCCTTTTCCCATGTAAACATAAACAGGAGCCAGTGCAGGCCACCACCAATTATTTCTAATGTGACACCTCAATCAATGTTCCTCTTGCACTGCTCCCTCTGGCAGCGGGGCCGGCCAGGATTAGTGAGAGACAGCCCAAGACACTGCTGGCATGGCCCACTCACTGCTGGCCATCCACACGTCCCACCCCCTCCCTCTGGGATGGCTCCTGCTGTCCCACACACGCTATCACAGCAGCGCAGCCCCATGGTGCAGGGGCCACAGGGGCTGCATGTCTGGGTAGGACTCACTCGCATGTGGCCTCAGGCTTTGTGCAACATCCAGAAGCCCTGAGCCAGGATCAGCTGCCATGAGTTACATGGGAAAAACATGGCTGCAGAGGAAGGATGGACCTCGGGGGGTTGAAGCCTCCCTGAGACAAGCAAGGAGCTCCTGTTAGGGGCCTTTGTTGGATCTCCCATGGCTCAAGTGAGAGGTAGTCACATCTATTTGCAACGTGTGCCTTGCCTCTGCAGATCTGCGCTACTCTGGGTGTCCAAAGCATGCAACCAGAGTTGTCCAATGCTCTCACATCCCCACAGCATCCTCATTTGACCCCTGCCAGAGCCAGCTTGGTGGCAGAGGCAAGTGGGCAGCATGGGCAGTGTGGTGGTTGGTGCTCAGACTAACCCTGCCCTGCACCTGCAAAACGTGGGATCACCGTGGGTGCTGCGTATGTCCCAAACCAGGTGAGAGCCAAAAAGGCATCCCCCAAACTCATTGTACTGCATCCCTGTACTCTGTAGAGTCATAGAATCATAGAATGGTTTGGGTTGGAAGAGACCTTAAAGCCCATCCAGTTCCAACCCCTCTGCCATGGGCAGGGACACCTCCCACCGGATCAGGGTGCTCAAAGCCCCATCCAACCTGGCCTTGAACATCTCCAGGGAGGGGCCATCCACAGCTTCCCTGGGCAACCTGTGTCAGGACCTCACCACTCTCATAGTGAAGAATTTTTTGCTAATGTCTATTCTAAATCTTTCCTCTTCCAATTTAAAGCCATTCCCCCTCACTGTCACTACTTGCCCTTGTAGCTCCATCTTCAATGCTAAGCAGCATCTGTTTTGGATCCAGACCCAGGGCAAACATCTGACAGCTCTGTGCCAGGATGCAGTGCCCCACCACTAGCAGCACTCTGTCATGCTGTGGCATCATTGCCAGCCCCCGTGGCTGCTGTTTCACTGAGGGTTTGTGTTTACCATCACCTTGTTAAGGGATTATTCAGCCTGCGGTTTCCCCACTCGTCCGATCTGTTTGTGCTTGGCGGCCGGTGGCTCGCTGCCATCCCCTAAGCTACACGCCGAGCTATATAAGCGACCTCACCGCCTCAGCTGCAGGGAGGCTCACACACAGACCAGCTCGGCAGCAGTGCAGGGGAGGTGTCGGTAAGCTGCAACTCTCTCTCTTCTTCCCAACTGGCTGCAACTCCCTTAACCCGTGGCTGACAAGCCCTCACCTCACCCCGGACCACAGCTTGGCTGGCGGCTCTGTGGCGAGAGGACAAGACTCTCCTTAATTGGGGGTTTTATGGTTTTTGTAGGTAAGAGCAAAAAAAATACCCAACCCTGCTAAGTTTTTCCCCTTGGTTGCTGTTATTTAATTTTGCTGTATTATTAAGGTGGCATAATTAAAAGTGGCTGTGATTGAGAGTGAGGTGGAAAGTAATTGATGGGCAGTTGAAGGCGCAGAGGCTGTGGGCTGCTAAACATCAGCAGGGATGCAATTTTCTGTGTCCCGCTTCTCCCCATTTTGTCCCCCCAGGGTTTGGGGCAGGGTTACGGGGACGATGAAGCAGGGGCTTGGGGGAGGATGGTGCTTTGCTGTTGGATTTCCCTTGGCTCTGTCCTGCGCCGGCTCCCCAGGACCCCGTTCAGAGAGAAGATGCGGGTGATGCAGAACCCTCCCTGCTGCAGGATCCAGCTGCTTGAACACCCCCCCTCTCCCAGCATCGTGTGTCTTGGGGACAGAGGGACATATCCTGCCCCAAATCCAGCACTGAACAAGTCACAGCCAGCTCCTAAAATAGCCACCGAGTGGGAAACAGGCTTTCAGCCTGGATTAATTTTTCCTGGTTATTGTCTGGCTGTGAGTTCACGACCCTGCCGTAAGCCCACAAAACACTGCTCATGTGTTGCTTGTTATTTTTGCTTGACTGGGATTTGCTGGGCCATAATCAAAGTATTTCCTAGTCCCACATTCCCCAGTCACAGAGGGGATGGTTAATTCCACTTACAAATAACAGGGTGTTCCCACTGTCGCCTGCTCTTTGTCAGCCTCATTTTATGGGTAAACTGAAGCACTGAAAGGCTGAGACAACATTCCACCCCCCTCCATTTCATGAACTTGAGGATCACAAAGCACCTGGAATTCCAGCTGGTGTCACTTGGGATAGCACCAGCTCCTTGGGTACTTTCAGAAATTAAATACCCAAAAGTTTGATGGTGCAGGGCTGAGGGACTCACATAAAACAAAATCTGAAGTCACTGAGCTGTGGAAGAGCAACACAAAGCCTCAGTCCCTTGTCTTTGCGTGCAGAAAAAGGAAAATATTTGGCTTCTTGCTCCCATTTGCAGCAAAGGCTTGGCTAGTGCATGGGGTTTTCCACTTTCGGAGGCACTCAGGAGCCTTCCCCCTCCCCACGCTTCTGGGATGTACTGGAATAAGATGCTATCCTCACACTAAGCCCAGTTTGCAGGCAGAGGGATGGAGACATGGAGATGTCCCTGCTCATGTGGGGGCGAAGCAGGGTGCCAGGGGGTCTGTGGAGCCGTGTGGGCTGCAAGAGCATCCCTGCAGAAGTATTTAAGCTGTTAAAAGGCGCTTTAAGGAGATATCATTTCAAATCAGCGCTCTGCAGAATAGATTTGGGCTCAGATGTGATGGTGAGAAGCAGAGGGGATGTGGGCGCAGATGCAGAGCTCCTGCTACTCCTCCTTTTGGGGTGTAAGAGGGGAGCTGCTGGGGATGGATGGGTGGGCAGGGTTGCATGGTTACAAGCAGTCCCTCAGCATATTTCGGACTCTTTCTTCCTGGAAGAGGCTCCCTGAAGGTGACAGGACCCTGGGTGAGCCTTGACGTGGCTGGGCTTTTCTCCACAGGTCTAGGGAAGGCACGAGACGGCTGTGGGTACTCCAAGAAGCCCCTGGACATCTCTGGAGACAACGATGATCACCACAAAAGGATGGATCATCCTCTTCCTCCTGGGAGCCACGTCTGTTTTAGGTGAAGGTTAAATGTTTCTATTCCCGTCACTGTGCTGTCCCCTGCCCGCAGGAATGCCAATGTGAGGGCACGTCTGCCAGTGGCCGCTGGGCCAGCAGACATGGGCCCCACTTCAATGCCAGATGCTGCTCTGGGTCAGCGCAGCTTTTGCCCGGCCAGACAACTTCCAGATGAGGGCTAGCACCTGTCCAGTCCCCAGAGCACAGGCAGAGCCCATCTGTGAGTCACACAGCCTCTGGTTGACCAGGGATGAGCCCCTCTCCCCACTGGGAGTGCTGCGACCATCCCTGCCTGCTGTCCCTGAGTCGCCGTCCAGCCCGCACCCTGGCTCCCATCTGCTCCGAGCAAACCCACCCTGGCCAGTGTCTTATCCATCTCCTGCACACACATCAAACCAGCCTCCAAGCCAAGCCCTCAGGTAGCAGTGACATGGCTCTTCTCCAAGAGAAGATGCCCAGGAGCAGCAGGATGTGTCCACTGCCGGCTCTGCAGGTCGCACATACCAAAGCGCTGAGCGATAAAGCAACCTGCCCTTCTGCTCCAGCAGGTCTCACAGAGAAAACATGTTTGCAGGCTCTTTGGATTTGTTTTCTGAGGCTATAGAGGGATTTTGCCCTGAAGGGCTCTGGCCAGACGGCCAGGGACAAGAAGAGGGAGAGTCAATTTATCACTGGGGAGGTGCCCAGAAGCCCTGTTTAGTCCTCAGGAGCTGAGTATGGGTGAGAGTTGGTGCTAGGCAGCTTCAGGCTTAGCTCCCTGCTTAAACAAGACTTGTCTCAACCTGTGTCCCGAGAACCAGCCATGACCACCAGCTCCCCTTGGGCACATGGGCAGCCAGCAAGTGTGGAAACCAGTCCGTGTCCCATAGTGACAACTTTCCTCATTAAGTCCAACCTCATCCTCCTTGGGATCATTTCTCCCCGTGCAGGGAGAGGTAGGACATATTTTAAATCTCCAGCTACTTAAAGATTCAATCTGACCTGTTTCAACACAGAAAGCACAAAGAAGTTTTTCTTGGGTGCTAAGGGAAATAAAAAATTTGCATAATAGCTGAGCCATGGCGACACTGTAGGACATCTCCATCATGGCCTTCACTTGGCAACTCCTGCACGTGATGCACTGCTTCCCACAGGAGCTCTAATAAGCGGTTCCAACTAGCTACAACCCAAAAGGAAATCTAAAAAACTGAGCCTAAGGATGTCTGATCCCTTCAATCTAATTAATTTATTATTAATCTAATTTAATCGCTAATTTATTGACTCTTAGGTCAGAGGCTTCTGCAACCAGCCCTTAGTAGGATCCAAATAGGACAGAAAACCTTCAGCCCGCTGGTAATGCTCAGCTTGGAAAGTAAGTTATTTCCCAACTCAGGCGGCTTTCCCTCGCTGGAACAAGGGGTGTTGGCACACGTGTTATTTTTTTCCGCCTTAAATTACAATTGAACAATATTATTTGAGTAGATGAGGACATTTAGGCAATGGAATAAATGTTAATCATCTGCGACCTCTATAGGGTTTTGTCTATCGTTGACACATACTGCTGGCTCCTCTCCTGGAAAAGTGAAGGTCAAGTGCATGACCACAGCCCCAACACTCGTGGGAGGCACGCGCGGCACCCCTTGCTGGGCTGGGAGGGTGAAGAGAGCCCAGGGATAGGCAAGAACACGCCCTGGCCTTCCTTTTCCCTGCCCAGTCTGTCCTCACACCCAGGGTAGTTTGGGACACCATTGCATTAGGATTAAAGCCCGTGGGGCATTAATTACCCACGGAGCCTTCTCTGCTTGTTAAGCCCTAGGAGATACCTCAAGCTTTAAAGCCTAGGGCTCAGGATTTAAATTCCAGCAGGCACTGAAAGGGCTGGACATGCTGATGCCAGCTGAGGGATTAGGCGACTTCCCCAGCCTCCTGTCCGGCTCCCAGCAGCTCTCTTGGCCACTGTGGAGAATCAAAGCACCGAAAGTATGGGCGCTCAGAGAGAGGGTTTTCACTTCTTCTCTCCACCCACTGAGAAGTATTTTTAGAAAAACTACTAGGAAAATTGTTCTCCCCTCAAAGTGGCACAAGGCAGTGATGCTGAGGCTGGAGCTTGCAGAACAGGGGGTGACTTCTGCTCCTTGAGAAAGAAATAAAGCCCAACCTTGACATTTTGACCAATGCATTTGGAAAACAAAGTGTTTACCCTTGGCAGCAGTGAGCTGCAAACTTGTTTTTTACTTTCAGGAAAGGGTATGCAAGACCTGGTTGAGTTGAGCAGCTGGGCTCGGTGCAGCTGAGCCGGCGGGAGGGACTGGTGCTCAGCCAGGGAACAGGCAGACCCTGCCTAAATTACCTCACACATCCTCTGCCCGCAGGTACAAGGAGCAACTCTCGCAGGGGAGACCCAACCTTTATCTACGCCAGACGCAGTATGTTCCGGCTAGCCGTGCCGCGGTGTAGCGCCATCCCTTCCCACATCCCTCCCAGCCCTTGAGCTCCTTGGCTTCTACCCTGTCCTCTGCTTTCTGCTTTTTGGTGCGGTTGAGGTGCTAGCCAGAGCCATGCAACGCCATTTTCCTCCACACAACTCCTCTCTTCTTTTCTTATCATCATCAGCCCCGCAGATTAAAGCAGCCAAGCCCAAACAAACTGAGACCCCACTTTAATCCATTACACTTTACATTTTTGCTTGGCTTAAGTACAGATTGGCATTTATTCATGTGTTGCCTGGGAAGGGAATGCGTCCCCAAGCCCAACTCCACCTGCATCCCCCAAATTGCTAAATAATGTCTATGGATGCACCACTCAGGATGCTGAATTGGAGTTGCTGACATGCCAGCAGATAAAAAACTTGCCCATCTAAGCCAAGCACTCACTCCAAACCAGACATGACGTTCCCGCGGCTGCTCTCATTTAAATGGTCTTTTCCAGCCACCTGCTTTTGTAAGCCAGGGGTTCATTTTCTCCCATCACTATTCAGATATTCCAGCCATCTCCCTGTCTGCCTTCCTAGGAGATAAACCCAACCTGGTTTATTACAAATTAAGTGGAAAAGTAGGAGTGGGAGACAGCACAGCATGCATTTCCAAGAGACCGCATTTTTAGAAACTTTAGTCACAAGCTCATTCTCATAAACATTATTAGAACATTGTCATTTAAAAATAAACCCAAACCGCAGACTTGGACTGTATCTCATCCATATAAAGCAGCTTAAATTAATACCATCTAGTAGCCTGGTTTAAGAAATGCCTTTACAAAGCTAACCACATATTAAACTCCCAGTAAACCCTCTCTATGTATTACAAATCAGCCGGCCTGAAATGCACTCAGCCTGCTTGGTAGCATCTTAGGCTTCCATAAAACTGGTGCTCACAATAGGAGCTTCCCCTATAGAGAACATATGTTGAAGTATGGTTAAAGACATTCAGCACGATCATACTAACAGTTTAACCCTCTTTCTTTTTTTTAATTTAACCACATTTGAAATGCAGGCGAGTGTTGCCCTTCAGACAGCATTTAAATGACAATGTGTGTTTGATTTCCTTTAAGCCAAAGTTATCCAACACTAAGCATGAGCTGTGTGCACTTTGCTCCCCTCAAGTTTATCTTAACCATCCTGAATTTGGTAGCCTGCGGGGGATTACGTCAGAATCATTCAGGCGCCTTCTCGTGCTTTGTTTCCCAGCTCCCTGAACATGCTCAGTGTTTGTTTAATCCATGTGGAGTGTAATATCCAAATGCATAGTCTGAGCTGTATAGATGCTGCTAAGAGCCCAGCTGCCTGTTCTCGGGCAGACATATGCATAATGTGTGTCTCAGTAACACATCGCTGATGTTATTCAAGGTCCACTGGTGCAAGATTCAAAACGGTTTTTGTCTCCATGGTCAAAATGGAGCGAGTGCTCAGGAAAGTGTGGCCAAACCGGTGTGCAGAAGCGTACCAGATCCTGCCTAGCTGAGCGCCTCTGGGGCGTGCACTGTAATGAAGCGACTGAGGAAGGGCGGCTCTGCATTGGACATGTTTGCTCAGGTGCTCCTATAACCTCACTTACGGGCAGGGGATGATGTTCTGATCTCACCACTGGGTAGCAGTTGTTCTCCCTTCACTGTCATTTTACCGTCTTTCTCTCCTTTGCCAGAATTTCATGATGCCAGTGCCTTCCTGAGCAGGGCTGAAGACTACTAAGGGAGCAGAGCACAGGGAGTTTATAGCCAAATAGCAAGATAAGGGAGGGATCCAGATATGGGGAATCATCAGGGACCGATAAAGATCCTGGGAATACAGGAAAAATCTTGTCACCCTTGTTATAACAGCAGCTCTCAAGGTGGAGTCAGCAATTGCAGGCAGCTGCCTCCACGCAGTCTCCAGGAAGGAGAAGGGCTGGGAATATTGAATTGCCAGAGCCCCTGCTGAAGGGGCTTGTAATTAATTATATTATTCTTATAATCCTCTTTTAAACACATCATTCTGAAAATAGTCTATTTTCTCCAGGAAAGTTGTTTCAGCTTTTCCCTGATTTCTTCCTTTTATTTCCAGCTATGAAAAAAATATCAGGTAGCTGCTGTACAGGGATGCTCTGAGACTGTAAAAGGAATGACCTGAACTCTTGCCTTGGGAAGAGAAGTATTATTATTTAGGATTAAACACTACAGGTAGTGAAACTGTTTCAGAATCACTGTTTGGGAGACCGTTTGTTAAACCCATGAGGTAATGCTCATTTGGCAATAAACTTATGTCCTGCCCAAGCCAGGATACCATTAAGTAAAGGGAGATAGCTTTTAAGAGAGACCGAAGTCACAACTTTTGGGCATGAGTTGGTAACAGAAACATACCAGGTTCAGGCATTTGTATTTGTAATTTTGCCCAGTTTTAGCTGAAAGATCACGTGCTGATCTATATTCAAGTTTCCCTGAAATTCAAGCCCTTTGGGGAAGGTAAATAACAGTTCCTAGCTGTAATTACATCCACGTGGCTGCTTTCTACTAATTGTCAGGTTCAAAATTACATCATCCCTGTGTTTCTAATGCACAGCTGTTGATAATCAGTAAAAATATGTTTTGGATACAATTTATTCCTTATGCAGTATCTGCCTTATTGCATCTAAATTAAAAGCAGATGTGAGATGTTGCCATGAGCGGTGTGGGGACCTGGGGCTGCTTTCTGACCTGCCTGCCTCTCCTCCAGCCTGCAACATCACCTGCCCCATGGGCCGTGTCAACGCCGACTGCGACGCCTGCATGTGTGAGGATGCGATCCTGCATGGGAAGGTCTCTCTCGAGGATGGGTCACCCGCTGCTGATGCCAGGGTCTACCTGCAAGCCAAGAAACTCAAGCTATTGACAACAGCCGATAACAGGGGCATGTTTAGGATCCCAGGGGTTTGTCCTGATGGCAAAACCACCCTTAAAATAAAGAAAGCCAAATATGCAACAGCAACTGTCACCGTGCCTGTGAGCAACAGAAGAAACCTGGCTATCCAAGTGCAGCTACAACGATCAGGTAGCCCCAAAGAAGGAGGGAATGCAGGAGGTTTTATGTAGTAATCAGAAATACACCTTGATTTTAGGAGGGAAAGAGTCACAAGATGGTATTTTCCTCCTCCCACAGGGAAGCCCTACATTTTCAGGAGCCCCGAGGACAAAGCCAGGAGAGTGGGACAGAGCGTGTCGCTCTGCTGCGATGCCCTTGGGAGTCCAGCCCCTGACCGCTACCTCTGGTAAGGGACTCGATTTTAATCAGACAGAAGTCTTACCTGTCCCATAGAGGCAATGTTTATCTTCTTGCTATCTCCATAAAGGCATTATTTTAACTATAAACCAGCTAAATACTCCATGAACTGATTGATGGAAATGATGGTTTCCTCGAGATATGTGGAGCTGGCATTTCTCACAGGCACAGTAATGTCATCTGCAGAGGGACTTACTGGAACAAAACACAAATAAGAGTTTGAAAAACATTAGCAGGGACGACTGTCAGCTCTGCCTGCCTGCCAGCTGCCCAGCATCCACATCTCATTCCTGCCAGGGGAAGGGGAATAACTTTTAGGTGATGTCACCTAGCCAGACTACAAATGGGGAAATTGAGGCAAGAGGTCTGGCAAAATCCACATGGCGGGATGCAGGATTAGGCCATCACTCAGCTCTGGCCAGGCTGTCAGTCTCTGTCCTCTTAACTTCCTGCCTGTTCCTGGCAGGTACCACAACGGCTCACTGCTGGATCCCTCCTTATACAAATATAAAAACAACCTGATTCTGAAGAACTTGAACAGAGACCAGTCTGGAGAGTATTTCTGCAAGGCCAGCAGTGCTGGGGGCTCGGCGAAGTCCCAGTCTGCCAAGCTTACAGTAGTAGGTAAGAGAAAACGTGCGGAATGCTCTCCAAGCAGCTCAGGAGGTGATGGAGTGCAGAAACCAGAAATTGTGATACTTGTGGGAAAGAAAAGTCCCAGGGAAAATATTTGGGTTTATTTCATGCATCCGTTAGCAGATAAGCTGGCGCGAGCTGCTTATGAACCAGATGCTCTTTATGAACAGGGGTTCTGGGTTGCAGGTGACCTGCTAAGCTCACTCTGCTGGTTTCAGCAGATTTCTCACTGTACTCACTGCCTGAAATACGAATATTTCTGTGGCTTTGGTTTTGTTTTTACATCCTGGGACACGTTTTGGTCTGTCCATAGCCAAAGAGCCAGGCAGCTGCAGAACATCTGGCTTGAGGGTGGTTTGGATGGCAGTGGTGGGTAAGCAGGAGCTGGGATGCTCCTGCAAATGGCCCTGCTCTTAATCAGGTAAAGTTAAAGCTGAGCATCTGCTTCACCAAAACAGAGGCCAGATGAATCCAGCTAACCAAAACCCTGCAAAACATCTGGTTTCATTGCCACAAAAACCTCACTGTTATTGGAAGCAAAGTTTAGCTCTGAGGGTTTCAGACCACATAGTGGTGATTGTACAACTATTTCATGCTGCTCATTAAGAAATTCTATTCAACAGGAAGACAAGAGGCAGCCTGTAACTCCCAGCCCCAAAGCCACCTCATCCGACTTCCACATGACTGCTTCCAAAAAGAAACTAACTCCTTCTACTATGATGTGGGCAAGTGCCCAGCGAAGACCTGTGCTGGGAAGCTGGATAAAGGACTGCGGTGTAAGGACAACGTTGCCTATTGCTGCGGGGTGTCCAAGATGGTAACCAGAGACATCTCCTGCAATGGGTACACACTCCCCACTAAAGTCGTCATAGAATGTGGCTGCAAAAAATGCACTGAGACCAAAATAACAGTTCGAGGCAGAGCCACAGCTGCAGATAATGGTGAGCCACTGAGGTTTGGCCACATCTACATGGGGAACAAGAGAGTGAGTATGACTGGCTACAAGGGAACCTTCTCCATCCAGGTCCCAGCAGATACAGAGAGACTGGTGCTAACTTTTGTTGATCGTCTGCAGAAGTTTGTGAATACAACAAAAGTTCTACCCTTTAAGGAAAATGGAGGTGCTGTGTTTCATGAGATCAAGCTACTAAGGAAGAAAGCCCCAGTAACACTGGAATCCACAGAAACCAACGTGATTTCCTTGGGAGAAATGGAAGAAGATGATCCAATCGCCGAATTAGAAATCCCTCCTAATGCATTTTATAGGAAAAATGGAGAAGCCTACAGAGGCAAAGTGAAAGCCAGTGTGACCTTTCTGGATCCAAGAAACATCTCAACAGCTGCAGTGACACAAAGTGACCTGAACTTTGTAGATGACGAAGGAGATGTATTCCCACTCCGCACGTATGGCATGTTTTCCGTGGACTTCACCGATGAACAGGGAACAGAGTCTCTTAATGCAGAGGAGGTGAAGGTTCATTTGGATGCTGCTCAGGTCAAGATGCCAGAGCACCTGCAAGAGATGAAGCTTTGGTCACTGAACCCAGAGACAGGATTATGGGAGGAAGAAGGGGACTTCAACCTTGAGAAAAGCAGACGACGCAAAAGGGAGCAGAGGACATTTTTGGTTGGGAACATGGAGATCAAAGAAAGGCGGCTTTTTAACCTGGATGTCCCAGAGAGCAGACGGTGCTATGTCAAAATCCGAGCGTACAGAAGTGAGAGATTTCTACAAAGCGAGCAGATCCAAGGGGTTGTGGTTTCTATCATAAACATGGAGCCAGAACCAGGATTCTCCTCCAACCCCAGAGCATGGGGCCGTTTTGACAGCGTGGTCACTGGCCCCAATGGTGCCTGCGTGCCTGCCTTCTGTGATGAGCAAAATCCTGAGGCCTACACAGCTTATATCTTGGCAAGCCTGGGGGGTGAAGAGCTTGAAGCTGTGCCCTCTGCTCCCAAACTCAACCCTAATGCTGTTGGGGTCCCACAGCCGTACCTCAACAAGCTTAACTACAAGAGAACAGACCACGAGGACTCCAGCACTAAGAAAACAGCATTCAGCATTAACATGGCCAAGCCAAGCCCTAATTCCCCCGAGGAGAACAACGGCCCTATTTATGCCTACGAAAACATAAGTGAATGTGAGGAAGCTCCACACAGTGCTCCTCACTTCAGGTTTTACAGGATAGAGGGAGACCGGTATGACTACAACACTGTTCCCTTCAGTGAAGATGACCTCATGAGCTGGACTGATGACTACCTGGCATGGTGGCCCAAGCCCATGGAATTTAGGGCCTGCTACATTAAAGTAAAAATAAATGGACCCCAAGAGGTGAACATAAGGTCTCGTAACATGGGTGGGACACACCCGCGTACCATTGGCAAGCTCTATGGCATCAGGGACGTCCGCAGCATTCAGGACCCCGAGAGGCCGGACGTGTCAGCAGCCTGCCTGGAGTTCAAGTGCAGCGGCATGCTCTTTGACCAAGACCGTGTGGACCGCACACTTGTAAAAGTGGTCCCACAAGGCAGCTGCCGCCGAGAGAGCGTCAACAGCATGCTGCACGAGTACCTGGTGAACCATCTCCCCATGGCTACAAACAACGACTCCAGCGAGTATACGATGCTGGCTCCTCTCGACCCGCTTGGGCACAACTACGGCATCTATACTGTCACTGACCAAGACCCAAGGATCGCCAAGGAAATTGCCCTGGGCAGGTGTTTTGATGGCACTTCTGATGGCACCTCCAGAACCATGAAGAGCAACATCGGCGTTGGGTTGACTTTCACCTGTTCGGAGAGGAGCGCGGCAGGGCAAAGCATCTTCCAGTCGCAGAGGAACATGGGCCAGCAGTCCACACTGGTTCAGCCAGGGGAGAACCCCACGTACCAAAGGCAGCCAGCAAGTCGCCGAACCACACAAGGCAGGATCCCCATGAGAGGTCAGCGTCCCACATACTAGAACTGTAGAGGAGCCTCAGTAAATTTGCTAGCACTTGATTAAATATAATCTGAAAGTAACATCTACCTGTTAATAAGCGAATTCAAAGCTGGTAGGTGTCATTACTTTTGAGGCATAATTAAGGTGCACTTTTTTTTTTCACCAGAAGGAAAGACACAAGGCAAAAATAGGGGGACAGTAGTGGCAGTGGGTTCCTGTCTTATTAAATGCATCCATAAAAATATTCTTTCTGCCTGGCATTAAACAGCTTCACATGATAGCCTAAAGGGAAGACTAAACGCATAATTCAATTAAGTCATGTACATAAACCATTCTTCTGTTCTGCATCTGCAGACTGTGCCAGCCCAAATACCTGTACAGTAGTTGGTAACATAAAAAGGAATAAATTGATTTCCTCATATTGAATTCAACTGCAAGGTTTTGTACTTGAAATGTAAGTATATTATTTATTTCTAGCTTGTTTTAGAGTGACTGTATTCAAGCTAAATTACCGGCAGCTGCATTTCTAAGAACTCATATGCTTGATAGCACGGAGAAGCCATGTGGATTTGTAGGTTCTACATAGATAAAACTACAGTTTTCTCTTGCTTCTTGCATTATTTGACAAAAAAATCCATGCTCATTGATAGGGTAGGTTAATAAAAACAGTCATTTTGTAACTTTGACAATGCTGTGTTGCTTTGTGTTCGGCATGAAGGAGTAAACCACGAGTAGAGCCGACCAAAGAATAACCTGCAAAATTTCACCTTTCTGTTCACAAACAGGTCACAGCTTTATCCATGTGGGCCTGATCCTGGGTATAGGCAAGGGGTTTGGTGGGTAGCTGGTGCTCTCCAAGGTCCAGGGCTTGGCCACTGCACGCTGCGGTCAGGGAATCTGTCCTCAGCTTGAGGTGTGCAGAGTCGGCAACAGTGCTGGAAGAAGCAGAGCAGCAGGTCAGGGGAAGGGATGAATTGAGGAGAGAGCAGCAGGGCTCCCAGAGTGGGACACAATGGGGGAAAAGAGAGCTGGAAACTCATGCTTTAAGGATGATAGGAAACCAGGCAATGTCGAGCAGGGCTAGGAGGTGCAGAGACAAGGAAAAGATAGGCTTCCCACCACATTCAGCAGCAGCGAGCAGGATGCTGCTGGGTAAGTGGCTGCTCTTAGCAGAAGGTACAGATGGCCACAGAAGGGGCGAGACAGACAGTGATCCATCTCCAACTGACCTATCACACCTATGCTGCTTCTAGCGGGGAATCAAGGATGTTACCAGCACAGAAGACATCCTGTGTTTACATCCAAATGCTGGCGATACATTTTTGGGGTGCAGGCAAACCAGCAAGCCTCCAACATTGAAATTTCCACCGAGAGAGGGGGGAAGTGCTACTGGATGTAAACTGGAATTTAAAGACCTGCTCCAGCATGGATTTCCCTCTCTTATCTGACTCCTTCCTATGAATATGAAGCCAGTTCTACTTGTATGTTATCTTACCTACAGCCCATTAAGGGCATGGAAAGTCTTCCAACAGCCTTTAGCATGCTTCAGAGCAGGTTCTCAGGTCTGACATGGGGCATCCCAGGCATTAAATGCAGAGCTGTGCAGGACTGAGTGCCTATGCAGCCTGAATTATGCTTAAAAACATTAAAAAGACTCTTAATAATCCATGGGTTTATGCAAATTGACAGTTATCAAAGAGAAGCAGAAAGGAAGAGCTGTGGAATACTCTGGCACATCCTCTTCATACCAATGAATTTAGACTGTATGTGTTTTCTTTTGTGTCTAGTCTGCTGCAAGGGCTTGGCGCAAGCTGGGGCCAAAGCAGCCAGTGGGGAGCATTAGCTTGTACCTTCCCACAGACCTCTCGGCTTGCGCTGCAGCCTCGCAGAGCAATGTCTCTTCCCTCTGCTCCACTCCTCCCCTGCAGACAGACAGCCAAATCCCAAACTTAGTTTCATCACTTTGAGGGTGAAGTAACACAAATGACTTCTGCAGACCAACCCAGGAGGTACACGGATGAAAGCAGGCAGGGGATCTCGTCCCTGTGCTGCATGTGGGCTTGCCAGAGCCAAACACAGCAGAGTACAGGGCTCTTCCTTCTGGGAGAAATGTCTGTGTAACAGGAACGGCTACAGCCTGAAACAGCAAGAAGCTCTCCAAGTTTCCCCAAACTGTCCCCCACTGCAGCTTAACTCCAGCTTGAAGGAACAAACTAATCTCTGCTATCACCAAGTCCCTGAGCTCTTGGAAGAGGCTGCTAGTAGAGTACATTGGATACAGAGCAAGACAGAGAGGTTTCAAACATGGGTGATTAAGTGCTACCAACAGAAAACAACCTTGGCCCAACAAGCACCACTTTGTCATTAACACTTTGTCATTATTGATGAGCAACCATGCCAAACACATTAAGTTTGTATGGGAGAAAAGTTACAGCAGGTCCTGGCATCCAGCCCTCACAGAAGTTTTACACTGTAGTTCGAACATCGGTTCTGACTTCTCCAGCTCCCGGGCGCTTGTGTTCGTGGTCAGTGTATGGCAATCTTCTTTCTGCAACCTGAAACCTAGCCCAAACTCCCACATATCAAAAGGAGAGCATCAGCTGGAGGAATGCAGGGAGGCTGCAACTCAGCCCCTCCCTTGGCCTTAGCCTTCAGACCACCAACCTTGAGATGCAGGCTGAAGCAGGAGACCTGGCTCCTAAACACTGACAGGTTTGCTGCTAATGGCAAAGCATCTTCCATTAAGGTCACGTAGCTTCCGACCCTCAGATAAATCTGCGGATCTATCCCTCCCCGCCTGCCTGTTTTTAAGAAAGGGATAATATTGCTTCCCAGAAACTATCAGGCTGACTGCAGTTAGGATAAACAAAATAGGAGATATTCTTGTCTAGCCTCAACCTTCAAATTGTTCGGGGATTTTGCAATCAACTTTTTAAAGACTCGAGTACCCTTGTGATTAGTCACTTGCACTTTTTATTTATTTGAAATTTATTCAGCAGAAAACAGGAATAAAAAGGTTTCCTAGGAAGCAGGGGGAGTAAGTAAGGATGCAGATCATGAAACAGATGCATCTAACAGCGAGTCACCACCATTCTTGGAAATAGCACTCCCTCTAACATTTATTTGAAATCCAAGATGAAATCATCCCTATCCAACACCAGAGTCCTTCTGGTGCCCAAACATTTTGTAGTTCTACCAACAATTTGTCTTCATTGATGTTAAACTGAGCCTCAGCAGATGCTGGCTCTATGAATACCTCTGCTACTTGCCCTGTCTTGTTTGAGAGGACAGCTGGTTTATTTTGCTGGTATCACATTCCAATTGCTAGGGTGGCTGTGCTTGACCTCAGCAGTGGTAGTAGGGGACTGAATCACCATGTCTGTGTTCCAGAGTCAGCCCTGACATGCACACCTCATCAGTGAATGCCCCGTTTTTGTTTGGTCTGTTCTGCAAAAATAATCAGGTTTTCATTACCTACCGAGTTAAAACCCTACAGAGCGAGGCGAAAGCGAAGTTTCCAAAGAGACTTTTTGGCTAACAGCTGCCTGGGGAACACCAATTCCCTTTAAAGCTTCTCTACTAAGTCAAAAATAGCATGCCAAAGATTTCCTCCATAAAAAGATAAATTAATCTTGCCCTCTTCTCCTCCATAAAACAACAGGGGGTAAAGTTGGGCCCGTTCAGAGCTAGGACATTAACTGTTTGACCTTTGATAACCTCTTAGACAGAAGGCAGTTCTGAGAAGCTTTAAAGCAAACTCTGTACAGATCAAAAGATTTTTACAAGCATAGGTATCCTGGCTACAATATGGTTTAGACATTATTTGGTATTAAATAACTAACTGAAGATATTCTGTACCAGATTGTCATGATCTATCCAGCGGACCTTGGTTTTTCCCAAAAGAGATGCAGCGAGCACCATCTAGAGGCTTTCTGAGCACACGTCACCTCAAACTCCCCCAGAAGACACAGGGAAATTCTTTCGCTTTAGTTAGAACTGGAATTACTGCCTGCCAGCAACGACCGACAGAAACAGATTACACGAGGCACAATCTGAAACCGTCAGCTAGAGATGCACAAATTGCCCTACAGGTTCTCTCTGGTGCTGGTATCTAACACAGACACTGCTGGATGGAAGCTGATATTCCCATGAGCAGCATTAACACCACACAGCAATAACATTGCTTTGTTTCATGTTGTTTTGGAGATGCAAAGAATAAAGACATTGTTATTCTTTGCTATCAACTTTATGATGTCAGTGCAGGTTCAAAAAAGCAAAGTAGTTAAAGAACTTTCAAGGAATTTTCCTCAAGTCATTCCTAGGAACAAAGCAGTTGATTTAACAGTTTGGTGGGACTCCTTTCTGTGGGACTCGTATCTCACCCTTCAGTTTTTTTCAGGTCATAATGAACCACAATTCACCTTCCAGTGTCTGGGGACCTGGTACATCAGAAAAGTTGGGTCTAACAGATAACTAAACTTCACTTCTCACAAGTCTAAAATGTTATATCATTTGTGCTTATAATTATCCATAAATTTGGGCTGGGTGAGGTTTTTTTGAATAAGCATTTCTCTGCTAATTCAACTTCTGATACAATCTATACCTGAGGCCAAATCCCTACTGTGATTAGTGTCAACAACCTCGCTGTCTATGGGGAAGGTGCTTTAGAGAAAATATTCATATCCTCAAGCAAACACTGAATATTTGAGTCCATAAGTGTTCTTTAAAAATAACTGATGAAAAATTCCCAGAAGCTCCATCAGGGAAAGCACAAGGCAAGCAGCCATAGACAGCCAACAACGAGGTAAGAACACCCAGGAAACCCCCAAATGAACCCACCATCCCCACAAAACCCACACCCAACTGCCCACCATCTCTTCTGTTGGCATAAGGTGGTAACTAACCTTTCATAGACCGATCAAAAGCAAAGACTTCACAACCTTTACTTGCAAGTAGGAGGTGAGCAAAACACAGAAATACATCATTTGCTTGAAAACAAACTTGCTGATTCTGTAACTTCACCACAAATTGCACCCCTGAGTCTGCGGTCAGAGACAAAAAGAGTTCTTCACAGGAGCCCGACTTCCACCTCACTGTTGTTGTTTCCAGTTTTTGACTCTGATTCACAGGCTTGGACTTCCTGGAGAATCATGTGTTCTGGAAAACCTGTCAGAGGCAGATTAATTGTTGGAGGAACGGCAATGAAGGAAAAATACCACAGCATCTGCTTTAACAGATGCTTCCTCAGAAATACTTTAATCTGTCTTATATAAGACATATTTCTAGATTTGCTGCTTTCTTTCATTGAGTCACACTCAAGCATGTCAAATTCCTGCCACCTTGGTATGTCTCACAAATTCAACACCTGGCTTGAGCTCCAAGTTGTAGACCTGACTGCAGGAAAAGACATGAACCCATTGAAAGCTGAAGTGTCAAAAGGATGTGCGGAAGAGGATGTGCTGGCATTTATTGATGAGCACAAGGAAAACAGAACCATTGTAACATCAAGCCCACACAACTCCTGCTTTTATTTTTTCCTTTGAGGCTTCCAGAATTTCAGTGATAATATTGTAAATATGAAGCTAAGAGAACAGTGCCCTCTGAGTCTGAACAGCTCCAGTGGCTCTGATTTTGCCTCAGCAATACTCAGAAAAAGAAGGAGTAAACTGAGCAAATATCACCAGAGCAACTCCCAAGACGCAGCCATTCCTTGTTTTGCTGATATCCTCACAGTGCTACATTACTCCTAAGTCACAAAAATAAAAGACTCATCAGTTTTAGGGATCCTCAAATGAAATGCTCCTTAAACATGCCATTCACATAAGGCAGGTTGAGGAAAAGCTTGGATTAGATTAACAATTTCTCATCAGGCAAAAATGACTCTCGGAGAGAAAGGATCACAGCATAATGTACGTTTCCTGGATGGAGGGCACACATATATAAAGTGGGATATATCTCAGGGTATGAAAACAGAAAAGACAAGGAAGAGATGGCAATCAATATGATTAAATAGGAAAGGTAGGAAATCAATCAGAAAAGACAAACACCCAAACAATGTAAATGACAAATTCATAGATTAAGAACAGTATAAATGAGATTAAAACAAGTCATCACTTATATTGAAAAGCAAATATACTCATTAGATTTTTCTTTTCTGAATTTAAAAGGAAACAAAATTATGTGCTTACATCACATGCAGGTGACTAAATCCAATCAGCAGGCCTTCATGGATGACATTAAACAGCACCTACAATTTATAGCATTTTCAGAGACAACAGGCCCAAACAAACACTGTGATGGTCCTGAGAGAACTGGATGAGGAGATCTTGGATTAGAATAGGTTAGGAATATTCTGTTTATTCCCTTTCTAAATCAAAGATTTATTGAAACTGAATTCCAGCATACTGGAAGTAGACACCTGTAGACTGAGACTACACAAAGAAAATAAGCAGAAAGACAAACAGTTGGCTGTGACTGCACAGATTGATGTGACAGAACACCAGGCTGCTCAGAACCGCACCCCAGCAAATACCCCTGACAAAGGCAAATGATCAGCTGCACACAGCTCCAGGTACGGTATCATATCAAGATGTGCCATCAAATTCCAGTGAGAGATAAGCAATGCCCTGTCTTAAGTGTAGTTGACTCTTAAGAAAATCATGATAGGAAAAGGTTCTCTAGATGTTCACAGTTAAGGATTAAGTTATTCATCTCAGTGTGGGTTTAAGAGTTTGCAAGAAAATCCAACTAGACAATCTACGAGTCTTGATGAATGCTAAACTCTGAATTACAGAGCAGGATGGGATTTTAATATTTCCAGATTAAAGTAACTGTGCACATTTTACACTTGAAGAAAACTATACTGAAAGTCCTCAAAAAGAAACTGAAAACATTGTCTAAAAATAAATTTATTACTCAACAGAGGAAACAGGGATTTATTCCCTATCTCAAGCAATCCCAGAGATTATTTTCCTTGGGGAAAGAGAAAGGAGTAGCATCCAAAACCCTTGATGAAAACATGCAGTTGACAGTTACATCAAACACTTTGGGATGAAACCCCCTAACCAAGCTGAATCTTATAGATGGGCACTGAAATATTTCACATTGCTATTTCCTTACAGACGCCTTCTTCCACATTTTAAAATACATCTATTGTTTTATATCCTGTGCCAATATTTCCCTCTTTCTGAGTCTTTTTTGTTGAGCTAAGTTTCAGTGTTTGAAATCTGCATTCCCGATGAACTGTTCTCGGGTTCTGCTGGAACCAAGAGTGCATGTATCCGTTGTAGAAGTCAACTGCTGTAAGCTTCTTCTTTAATACAACTGTTTTGATTCCAACCCAGCCTTCCTAAAAATAATAAGAAAAAAATGGCAGTAAGATTCTCCCACATTTTAAATTACCTTTAGTTCTCACAAGGCTGGCTTACAGAATGTATTTTATTTAATGTCATCATGTTCACATTACAAGCCAAATTCTTGCTTGCAAGTGGAAAGCTTGTTAGTGGAAATTAAAAGTTCTCCAAGGTATCAAACAGGATGACTGATGATAACCTAAGCCAGTTCAGTGAATAACAATGTACAATTAAGACCGAAGTTATGTAATACAACTACTAAAAATCTCTTCTTTAGGCCAGCAAATACAATACAAAAGGGAAAAACCTACCTTGCAGCGAGCTACCAGTGTTTGGGATGCTTTGTGGTATAGCAGTGAACCAGGAACAGTTTCATGGTCATTTAATATTTGATCTAAAAGCAAAGCAAGATTGTCTTGGATTTTTACACCAATAAGTACATAAAAGTTTGAGGCAAGCCAAACATTTTGAGTCACTATTTTCCTCTCAAATACTTTATTGTATTCTATGTTTTATTACACCAAAGTCAGCAAGACCAAATTAGAACTGTCACCCTCTGGCACTGCTCCCCACGTCCCCCATGAACAACAAAGCCCTGCGTGTTCTGGGCCTGAGACTCGACCCACAAGGCTCTCAGAGACAGTAAATGGTTTAAGCGATAGTACACAGGAACAGCTTTCCTTGTGAGAGATCCCCAGACAACAGCACTAGAAGAGGATCTCCTAGATAAAGGATTAATATCCTTCACACTCAGGATTCGCAGGATTACACCTGCTGCTGGCTCAACACCATCACAAAGCAGGAATGCCCTTAAAACCCAACTTATGCTCATCTTTGGGCACAGAAACCTATTGCACTCCAGGCGTGCATGTGAGACTCAGTTCTACTGAAGTTTCAGAAAGCAGTACTTAATGTCACTGTTTAGTACAATTGGTTGCTACATGCAAGCCAATGTTTGAAAAGACAGGAAAACTTAAACTGAACAGATTAATTTAAAAGCAAATACCAGCAAACCCAGGGATGTCATCCACTTCCACAAAATCCATAAGTTTAACAGTACTGCCTTTCCAGAGTGTCTGTAAAGGAAACTGGAAACAGAAGCAGATGACACACTGAGAATATCTTCTCCATTTCCAGGCAACTATCTAGTTTTCTCTTACACAAGATACTTGTGTTAGTAACATTAGAACAAAGATTAAGGTGTTATGTCTAGATAAGGGACTTCCTTTACTAGATCTCGTTTTCCTTGGTTTTCTTCGTCTCATGGACAAGTAAACCATTAGTGCACAGAGTAATGAGTTAAGCAACCAGCTACAGCCGCTGTACAGCTGCACTATTTGCTGTCATACAGAGATGTCAATACAGGGTTCTGAAACCCTCTCATACACATCAGCAGAAACCTCAGTGCTAAGGAAACAAATTAAAACTGTTGACCTGATTTCACACTTGGAGATTAAATTCAAGAAAATCCTCCTCTGCTCTAATCCCATCTCTAACACTGAACTATGCTGATTTTAAAACACATAATGCGTTTTAGAGGCTAAAATAACTACACTTCCGTTTTAGTCGTCAGCTTAAATATCAAATCAAACACAGACATGCTACAGGACAGAAAAGGGTTAAAAAAATCCACTGTTTTACCATACTTCCTATTGCACGATGCAGTCGAATTATTTGTGCCGCTGTCTGCTCTTCCCATTTTATGCAACTCTTAGCTATAGATATTTTAGGAGCTGGGTAAAAAAGGAAATTACAGGACTTAAATATTTTGGTTTGTATCTTTTTGTAAACAATTAGCTATACTATTTTATCTTATTTTATACTACTTTACACTGATTTTATCCTGACCAGTGCAGGTTTGCCATCTCACCATGTGCACCTTAGACAACAACTGCAGAAAAGATTTTGTAGAAATCTCAAATTGGCTTATTTATATTTTATTCTCAGCTGTCGACATCTTATTTACCCATTGCACTGAAAACTGATTACATACATTTACCAGCAGAGCTGTAACATTTTTGTTAGTGCTACAACCACAAAGAATAACAAACTGGCTCAGATTTTGTGACATTGCTAGTGATTTTGATATCATATCGGCAACTGAAAAAAAACATTAATGTACTAAGACTGAAGGATTACAAAGCACTTCTCCTCTCGGTATGAATTTAAGACAGAGAAGGCAGTGAAGAGACATATTGATAAAAGTACCTAAAACAAAAATAACCCATCACAGTAGGAAGAAAATTAGTTTGCAAAGAAGGAAGGAACAAGTTGCATTAAACACGTGTACCTACCGAAGGTGACTCCTTCTGTTGGTTGCTCTTTTTTAAGTTTTAAGCTTTCAGGTAAGTTTTTCAAAACCGAGATCAGCTGCAAAATTAAGCATTGAACAATATTAACAAAGCTCAGTAGAGTATATTTAGTAACTGTAAATCCAAGACATACAAATACAGTATTTAACTTTTCATCACTGAAACTTCCTTGTGAGCTTTTAGGACATTGGGCCAGTATATTCAGAAGACTTGCATCATGCACACTAACACACTAAAGGCATCCTTCCCACTGAATTACAATTAAGAAACCCCAAGTATTCTTTTATGGATGATCTCCCCTCTGATATTAATCCCAGAACAGGATGAAAGCTGATTATTAAGACGAAAAAGTAGATATTTACTTCAGTGAAAGAAGAAACTGCACTGTTCACATTCTTCACTGAATAGATCAGAATGACAACGCACAGGACCAACACTGATAGCTCATCCCATATCACGCAGCTTTCCTCTCAGCAAGGCAAAGTGCTCACTTTGTTTCCAATCAAAGTGTTTCTGATCAATCTCTTTACAGTTGCAGTCAACTCAGAACAAGATTAAAAAGAATGCTGTTTACATACATTAAAAGCAAGGTACTAATGAGAAGTGACAGCACTGTGCATGACTCTACCATGTTTGCACCCATCTTTGATAACATTACTTCCAGCTCCTTTGCAGTGCAGTGGGGAGGAACAGTAAGCTCTTCCTGCTTAACAATTGGACCTACATCAAACCTATAAGGCAGAAAACATACAAGCTTACTGGGGGAGAAGCTGTAAATCAATCAACAGTTCAAAAGTCTACATTCAGTACCTTAACTCAGTTACTAACTACCCTTTTCTTCCTCTAAGATTTTATTTCTCACACATTATCAAATGTGTGACTCGCAATACAGCACAGGGAAAAGAATACCACATATATTTTGGCAATCAAAATTCACCTCAGCAAGCTGAGATTGATAAGAATGCACAATATACAGCTCAGAAGCACAAAATCTCAGAAGAAACAGCCTGAAGCATTCACAATAAATTTGGTTTTGCCCTTTCCCAAGATCCAGAATCAGACAAGCATCCAAGAAAGAAAAGGCAGCTATGATAATGTGTTTTCACAAGCCTTTTAAGCCAGAGTTTGTGTTGGAACTAAAACATACAGTCTCTCTTTCACCCCTACATAGGCAATTGCTTGTCCTGTTTCACTTGCAGGAGGAGATACAGGCGACCCCGAAGTTTGAAAACCAGATCTTTTCTGTTGTGTCCATCTAGCTGTGCAACTGTTCTCTGTCTGCTCCCTGTAGCAATGCTAAGAATTAGAGAACAGGCCTAGAGTCTGGAGTGCAAATTACACACTCACTAAAACACTGTATTTGTGGCAAGCCTCGTGGTCACAGAAATGTTTCTGCATGCTTCAAATTTTAATATTAAATGCACACACACATCAAAAAAAATAGTGATTACATAATGATCTACATAATGACTTAAGTGGTGATGATTTAAAGTCTTGAGAGGCAACAGCAGCAGAGTTGTTTGGGGAAGCACATCTAAACTTACCTTTTTGGTCTTATTTCCATAATTGTCACCCCAGTCACTTTGTCACCGTGAAGCACTGTGTGGACTATCGGTGCAGGGCCACGCCACCGCGGGAGACAGCTGGGATGGACATTCAGCACACCACTGAATTGGAGTATTTTAAAGTTAGAATAGGGACTGTACTTCAAGCTGAATCCATATGTAAATGACTGTGCAACATTTACTACACTGAAACTACTTTAAGGACTCCCTACTTGGACTTTCTGAAGTGTTACTGGTTTAAATATACATGTGAAGGAAAATTCACAGTATGTAACCTTCAGTTTCTCAGTGAACACAGAAAGGAAGATGAGAGGAATAAAGGTAAGCAAATCATGCTGAGCATTTGCATAGATCTACTCAGTGTATTGAAAAGGAGTGAATCTCACAAGGACAGAAACACGGCTCAGGACAAGCAGATGAAGTCAGGGGAGAAGGTGACCTCACTTGCTACAACGTACAAGTGCTGACTCAAAACAGGGTTAGCTTTGCTAACAAAGCAGCGATAGATGCCCTGTCAACTCACTTACTATGGGAACTGCAGAATAAGGTCCTCACTTAGTAGACGTCCAAATGATGCCACCACACCCACATCAAACTGTCCCACAGGTCCCGTGTCTGGCCACTCATGAACAGGTAGCTGGAGTTCCCGGGCACAGCTCCTCACAGGCAGGTCCCCAGGCAGGCGGGAGGGCAGGGTCACCACCTCCAGCCTGGATACGAGTGAGTCCTCACTGGGCTCCCTGGGGTGGACAAGGCACTGAGGGCCTCTTGCAGGCAGAGCAACCCTCACTGTGCCGTTCCACAGCACCTGCCCCTCAACTCCTATTCCCTAGCCTCCCTTCATTGATCCCAGTCTCCAACCCTACTACCTCTTAGCCCTTTCACCACTTTTGGCATCCTCCTTATTGAGCCCCACAGTCTCTACCCGTGTGCTGGGTGGTGAAACACTGGCACAGGCTGCCCAGAGAGGTGGGAGATGCCCCATCCCTGGAATCATTCAAGGTCAGTTTGAATGGGGCTCTGAGCAACCTGAATGAGTTGAAGATGTTCCTTTTCATTGTAGAATTGCACTAGTAACCTTTAAACCTACCCCAGCCATCCTGTGATAAATCCAAAACCCCTGTGATCCTTCTCCATTGACCCACTCATGATGCCACAGTAACAGTCTCACCCTAAGGTCCTTTCTCTCCCTCCAAACCACTGACCAAACCACAGTGCCTCCCCTCCCAAGCCCAGCTCATCCCCACTGACTTATGAATCCCATCACCAGTCCCCATTCCCCAGCCCTTCCTCACCATCCCCAGCCACTCACTCCACAGCCCCTGACATCCCCGCTCAATCCCTGTCTCCTCAGCTTCCATGCCTCCTCAGTCCCTGCCACAGAACCACAGAATGGTTTGAGCTGGAAGGGGCCTTAAAGCCCATCCAATTCCAACCCGTCTGCCGTGGGCGGGGACACCTCCCACCAGCCCAGGCTGCTCAAGGCCCCATCCAACCTGGCCTTGAACACCTCCACGGAAGGGGGCAACCACAACTTCACTGGACAACCTGTGCCAGGGCCTCCCCGCCCTCACTGTGAAGAATTTCCTCCTAATATCTAATCCAAATCTTTCCCCTTCCAATTTAAAGCCATTTCCCCCCCGTCCTATCACTAAATGCCCGCGTAAAAAGTCCCTCCCCAGCTTTCCTGCAGTCCCTTTCAGTACTGGGAGGCTGCTCTAAGATCTCCCCAGAGCTTCTCCTTTCCAGGCTGAACAACCCCAACTCCCTCAGCCTGTTCTCACAGCAGAGGCGCTCCAGCCCCCTTTCCCCTCAGCCTCCACGCTCCTCCCACAGGCCCCAGTGCCCCCTCTTGCCTTCCCGCCCGCGGGCGGTACCTGGCCGCCTGCAGGGCTCGCAGGGCGGTGACGGCGAAGCGGTCGGTGCCGAAGAAAAGCACCCGCCATGGCGGGGCCGCCCTCAATCCCTCGCGCCAGGCGTGAAGCACCCGGCCCCGCATCCCCGCATCCCCGCCCCTCCCGCATCCCCGCTTCCGGCGCCGCACAGTGACGCTAGGCGGCGCGCGGAGTCCGTGTAGGGCTGAAGGCGGCGCCGCCATCTTGGTGTGGGGCGGCGGGCAGGTGTTAAGGCCCAGTATGGGATGCGAGGGGCGGGCGCTGGGTCCCCTCCTGTAAAGTCAGGGTCTCCTCCCGGCTGATTGAGATGAAAAAAATAACACCAAAGATTATCTAAAAGATGGCTGCCCCATCCCTGGAGGTGTTTCAAGGCCAGGTTGAATGGGGCTTTGAGCACTCTCATTCAGTGGGAGGTGTCCCTGCGCGTGGCAGGGGGGTGGAACTGGGCGGGCTGTAAGGTCCCTTCCAACCCAAACCATTCTATGGTTCTATGATATATTCTCACAGGCAAAAATCTTGGGAATAGGAAAAGCACTGGTTTATGAAACCCTTGCTAGGAACAAAAAGGAGAAAGAAAAAAAAAAAAAGAAGGAAAGGAGGGAAATAAATAGGAAATTAAAGAAAAATAGCAAAGATTCACCACCCTGAGGCTCCAGCACTGAAAGGATCCTTCCAGGATCGTGACTGTGCAAATGGCCCCTCTTCCAGACTATTATTTATTATTCTGTCACTCCTCAGCATCGGTGCTGCCCGAGCCCGTATCTCCTGTGGTGAGGGACCCGCAGTCCTGGCCCTCATGACCCTAAACTGGCCAATCTGCCTCAGTGCAAAGAACACAGGGGCAGAAAGAGCTGTTGACACCACAGCTGCCGGTTTTCTGCTGACACCTGTGCAGCATTTGAGAAGCTAATTTCTGCGTCTCCCTCAGTGGACAGCTTTGTTTTCATAGAATCAGAACCATTTTTGAGATCAAGTCCAACCGTACTACCTGTCCACTACTGAAGCGTATTCCCAAGCACCTCATCCACGTCTTTTACACACCTCCAGGGATGGAGACTCAATGAACTCCCTGGGCAGCTGTTGCAGTGCCTGAGAACCCTTTCAGTGAAGAATTTTTTCCTGATACCCAATCCAAATCTCCCCTGGTGCAACTTGAGGCCATTTCCTCTCATCCTATCACTTATTACTTGGGAGACCAACATCTCTCAACAACCTGTTTTTAAAGGAGCTGCAGGGAGTGATGAGATCTCCCCTTAGGCTAAACAACTGCAGTTCCTTCAGCCACTCCTCTTAAGATTTGTTCTCCATCCCCTTCCTCAACTCCACTGCCCTTCTCCGAACACACTCCAGCCCCTCAGCGTCCTTCTTGTAGTGAGGAGCCCAAAACTGAATCCAGGATTCAAGGTGCAGCCTCACCAATGCTGAGTTACAGGGGCACAATCCCTTCCCTACTCCTGCGGGCCACACCATGGTTATGATCCAAGACAAGATGCCGCTGGCCTTCTTGGCCTCCTGGGCCACTACTGGCTCATGTTCAGCTGCTGTCAACCAACGCCCTCTGCCTTCTCTGCCAGGCAGCTCTCCATCCACACTTCCCCAAGCCTGGAGCGCTGTGTGGGGTTGTTGTGTCCCAGGTGAGGGACCTGGCATTTGGTTTTAACAGTGATTATAATTTAAAGAATGTTTTCTAGTAACACTGAATTCTCTGTTTCCTTGGGAAGCCCCACAAAATCCTCAGTTCAGCCACACGCAGGGCACTTCAGTTCCAGCCACCTCATCTCGGTGCATGGGTGAAAGGATATAGTACAAAAATAAAATGATAAACAAGAGAGTAGCAAGGATGAAACAATGGCATCTGCTTGAGGACAGATTAGAAAAACCAGCATAGTTCATCTCAGAAAGTGGATGAGGGAGAAAATACAGTCGAGCAGACTGCCTTATCATAAATAATACGGAGCTGATAAACAGGGAACAATCAGTCTTTGCCCAATGACTGAGTGATTACAGGCACTTAGGGGTATTGAGCCCCAAAAGAGAGGAAGCAGTGTTCCACACAGTGTGTAATTTGACCACTTATCTCAGATGCTGACAAAATTCAACCACATGATATCTGAGGTGCTGAAAAATACTCACGGTTTCCAGAAGCAGACAGTGCAGTTGATGGAAGGCAGCCTGGAAGGAGGTGTCCTGTGTGGTGCAGGAGAATAGCAGCTCTCTGAGATCTTGGCTGAGACCCTGGAGTTATCACCAGCACTTCAGAAAGGCCAGGGACTGAACCCCACCTGCAAGCTGAGATTTCAAACCTGGCATCCGGCTGCTGCTTGGTGTTAATTTCCAAGTCTTGGATACCAGCACGGGAAGCATTGACTGTGTCAGCGGCACATCTGCTCTGCTGCTCATCAGGGGACTTAAACCCTCAAGACGGATTCTCAGTTCTGCCAGTAGTTAAGGCTCCTGGAAATATTGCAACTCTGGGCTAAGTTTTTGCCAGCCATGCACACAAAATAATTAATGTTTTCATTTGCAGTGAGCTTATTAAGTGGACTTAAATTCACTCCAATACACTCCCAAATAATACATCTTCAGCTCTGATACGACTGTACAGTTCAAACAGATTACAGCTGTTATTTAGTATTACACCTTGGACACAGTGTTCATGAATTTTAACTGAAGGTTTATTTTAGTGTAATTTTTTCCAGCAGAATGAAAGCAACAATCTGATTGTTTCAGAAAATAAAAAACCCCACATTGCTCACAAATCTTTCTTTCCTGCTGCATTTGTACTCTGCTTTTGTACATGGAAATAAAAAAAAATAGGCAACCCTGAATGTTTAGTTATTCTGTAACCAGGCATTCCGGGTCAAAGACACAGAAGGGATCAAAAAAGATAAGCAAAATTAAAACGCCAAGGTCAGACAAGCTCCTCCTAAGAGCAGTGAAGACAAATCTGAGAAGGAAGCAGAACACAAATCAACGTCCTATCTCCACTTCGCTTCGTAGCCAAAGACACTGAAAGTGTCTCCAAGAAGTAAAAAGATCTCTCTCATTAAAGAATGCCAGTGGTGTCAAGGGAAATATGAAATAAAACACACACAGCCATTGCTGAAGAGATTGCTCCTGAGCGCATTCATGGTCTTTTGGAGAAGGAGAGCATTACTGGGCACAAGGGCCAACTCTAACCAGTGGAAAACTGGGTTTATTTCCATGGATGTCAGGCTGAGTCCTAAAGGCATCTTGGACTCACCTGCACCCTGACACTGTTTTGGGGGGGCATGGGGCATGAAATAGGAACTGCTTTGCTGGTGCGCTAAGTCTTGTCCCTGACCCACACCACTCCATCGCAGGGAGGAGAGTGGTGCCCATCACTTCACCACAGGCTGTGTGACTTTGGACTTGGGAAGGCTGCAGCAGGGCTTGGGGATTTCCTGTGTGAGAGGAGCTGTTGGACACCTTGTCTGCAAACAGCCCAAAGGCAGAATGGGACCCAGACAGACACTGTGGAGCTGCAGAGCTGCCTGTGACTTTCTAGGGGCTGCAGGCACTCTGTCTCCTCTGATCGGGTTTCTACACTTGCTTTCAGAAGCTTCAGTTAAAGGAAACGTGGGTTATACCATTGTGCCCAGCCTCCAGGCAGCAGTTGGGGACATTATTTTTTTTTCTAGTTAAAATATCAACACATTTATGAAGCCATGTAGGAACCTTAGGTGAACAGGGACCTTCTGGGGTTTTGCAGTCACCTTTCTCCAGTTACAGCCACCTCTTCACCATAGTTAATATCTCCATCCCTCCACTCAGAGATTGCAGTACATGGACTTGGGCTCTGATTCTAAGATTGCACTACACGGAATTGGACCATTCTATGATTCTATGGACCAGGCTTCTTCTTTGTGCCTTTCTCAAAGGCCATGACCCAGAGGATTTGGTTGTGTAGCTTGTGCGACCCCTGCCCTGGCAACGGAAGGGCCGCAAAGACATGGAGATAAGTGTTCCCTAATGTAATGGGACTTTTAAAATGACCCAACTTGAAATGACGAGGAAATATGGCACAATTTAGTGTGGTGTTTTGTCCAGTCTTGACCTACACCCCCCTCGCCCCCCAGCAGAGGGAAGCTCTTGTTTTCTAGAGAATACATTTCTGAGTGAGAGCTCCCATCCAGGCTGACACTTGAGAAGTAAAACCTCTCTTTTTGGGGAGTGTTTGTGTCTGTTGGGTGAAATTTCACAAGGGCAGCCAGAGAAAGCTCTGGCTTGGCTGCGAGGTGGGATTCAAAGGATTAATCACAATGGAACATGGCTTCAGTGCCAAGGACACTTTATTTCAGGCTGGAAAACACTGAAAATGGGACAAATAGAAGGAGATTGTGCCCATCTCCAATTAAGCTTAAGCTAACCAGCACTAGCTGTGTGCTCCGCGTCCATCATTCATAGGTTTCTAGCTTGCTTTGTGGTACGTAGCTCTATCCATGGATTCAGGTGGTTCAGGGAGGAGAAATCTCCTTTCACAATGTGACTGGCACAAAAAGAGAGCATGTGGTGCTGCAAAGCCTCTTAGCAGTCTATTGACTTAGCCAGCTGTTGCCAGTATCCATAAAACAAAGATGGCAAAATCTCTGATAGGTGCTTTGTGTTTTGCCTGCAAAACCAGTTGCTCTGCTAAGATGCTCTGAGAGCCTTAGGATGGCCGTTTGCTAAAAATAAAAGAGCTAATATCTGCTTTATCAGGATGTGCTTCCTTTATGGAATAAGGACTGAGCCAGAGTGAACATTATCGTATTTGAACCTCAGGGTAAGTTATTACTGAGTGTCATTCCACTCGGCGTCCTCTTTTAATACTGATTATGCCAATAGCTTGAGCAAATAAGCTGGAAGTTCCTGCTGCTCATTCTTTGGGAAAGGTCATTCACCCCGAGCTGTAAATGGACCCACTGAAGAGGTGTGTTTTTTTCAGGGGCTGGAGTTAACATCGCCTGTTGAACTGGCCTTCACACATGACTCAGGAGCAGAATGAATCACAGCTCGTGGCACACCGCGAGTAGGAGGAGGAAAGGCAACCTTGTCACTGTAGTGAGGCGCTGATGGGTGCTCGGAGGAGACGTCCTCAGGCGGCAGGGCTTAAAGAAGAAATGTAGCTTCCTGTCTGCTGGGAACTCGATGTTTCTGGTGAGTTAGTGGAGATTAATGGACATTCCTGGTGCACTAGCTGGTGGGTTAATTTATCTCTAAAGAAAGGCTTATTTATCAAATTCAGTTTAAAAACTCAGATCCTTGGAAATTTTAAGCAAAGGCTGTATAGCTTCTTTAAGGAGAGGCTGAATGGCAAGTGAGAAGCAGGCTGGAATAACTCCTGCATGCAAACAACCTGGAAAGCAATCAAAGGAAAACATTTCATTTAACTTAGATTTGCTCTTTAACTTTTGACTTTACAAAGGTTAAAAATAATAGACTACCTTCTTGCTTTAGTGTTTTAAATATTAAACATTTTTCTAGTGTTCTTTAACTGAACTCAGTCCTTAATGTGTCTTCATAAACTAACCCATCTGTTTGTGTCTCCATGGTGTGCTATTGTATATCCTATGTGAATCCCAAAGACAGGGCATCCCACTTTTATAATACATTTGGACTAACTGATGCATTTTAACATAATCAGTTCAGATAAGATAGCCACCAGAGAGAGAATCTGGATGACAAGAGGAGACTATTTTACAAAAACTGGGTCATTATAAGTGCATTGGCCCAGTTGGTGTAGTAAGTAGGAAGTCCAGAGGGACATTATCATCTACATTATCTATCATCTATTATCATTATTATCTTAACAGAAGCTGAACTTGATGGTCTTTCCAAAAGACTTTTTTCCCCCCATCTTTACTTAATATAGCAAATATCTCAAGACTTCTCATTTGCGGAGCGAGGCCAACATCTGGCTTGGTAAGCAACCTTGAGCATTAGACCTGGTAAAAGCCAGCATACAGAGCACTGCGTGCTGTGCCCTGGCAGCTGGGGGTGTGCACGTTCCCACAGGGACAGATCCCTCACTGGATTATGCCAGCCTTTAGAGCGCTAATCCCTCAGCTCTTCCTTGTCTATGTGGTGGGTCGAATATCTCCAAAGGCTTCCACCATGAGGAAGGATTTTACCATTTAAGACCTGGGAAAGCAAAAAGTAGTCACTTGCCATTTTTCTGCACTTGCTTGAGATCTCATAGGATGCCACCGAAGTCCACACATCCTGCTTTTGAGGATTTGGGACAGCATTGGTGGATGGCTCTTTGTTCTTGAAGTAGGCATGGTGTATACATTTTGCAGCTTTGGTGTGAAAATCTCATTGGCAAAAAAACCCCAACAACCCAAAGTTGTTCAGGTGTAAATATAAACTCAAAAAAGCACAGGTAAAATGTTTGCTTGAGAGGTGCTGGCCTCTCTGGAGAGGTTCTTTCTACTTCCTTCCATATAAGTGTAAAATGCATGAGCTTTCTCTTGTTTGAGTTTGCTGTGTTTTACCCAAGCTGGAAAGCAACCTCAGAAGGGTCTTAGTTGTCTTCAGAGGGTAGGAGATCAAAGTACACAGCTTAGAGTTGTCAAAGGCCTGGATCTAGGGGCTCATCCCCATCTGACAGCAGCCAGAGTGACTGCTGAGGTGTGCAGAGAGGGGAGCAGCAGAGAAAACATCACCCACGCCCTCTCGGCTTGTTTAGTGGAGCAGTGCCCACCCACACTGGGATGTGGGCAGCAGGGCAGAGCAGCCGTGTGGGGGAAACTGGAGGAGATGACTCTAAAAATCTCTTTGGGGATGGAAGGTCTAAGGTCTCCAGGGCATGTCCAGCCCAACTGTAGGACTCACTGTTTCATTACTGGGGAAACTGGTGATACAGGCAGTGTTCTGCATCCTGCTCAGGCTCTCAGCTGGGGTAGATACATGGGAGAGCACTTCCTTTTGTAGCTTTGATGAATGAAACTTCCAGCCTAGTTTGGTCAGTTTGATGTAGATGTAAAAGATCTTTACAGTAACAGGGATTTCCCTTAAAATCTTTTACCTACTCAAGATAAATATCCATTTCTGGTACTGTATTGTAGCTGAGACATTCTGGCCTCCCATGTTTGGGGCAGATTTGGTGATGCTGAAGATTTTATGAAGTAGCAAAGTGTTTTTAGCAGCTTTCTAAGCATCCCTGCTGTGCATGGCAGCTTTAGTGCGGATGCTGGGAGGTGGTCCACAAGTTATGAAACACCTTAGGAGAAAATCAGCAACGTGCATGTCAAATATTCCTGTTTGAGCAAATGATTAGATGTGGAAGTCTTGCACAGCAAGATGTAACACATTCAAGTGGCCTGTCTGATTAGGGTGTAGCAGACTTGTAACTTGATTTCATTGGCACCAAGATTTTATTTCCTCCTTTCTTAGGTGTGATCCATGAGAATAAGCTCAAGCTTACCTGAACTGTAAGGAAATTGCCATACCTAACGGCAGGGAGCAGCTTAATACGTATTTTCTGAACTACAGAGTTAAAGTATTTCAGAGATCTGTCCTCCAAGAATCACTACCAGGTGGTTTTCTGGCAGCAGGGAGCGAGCCTGCATGCCTGGTTGGCTATAAACTGTGAACTTTGAATTATGAAGACGTTGAGAAGGGGGGAAAATAGTAGCAATCATTAGGTCTATAACCGATAGGACAAATGCTTCCCTGAGGAGTCAGCAGTGGCATTGTGGACACACCTGGCACAGTGGAACCTGCTCGTGAGCAATTTCCAGGGAATGGTTTCAGACAGTGCCAGGCCTCATGCGGTCATAAAATTCTAAGCCTTCATATGAGAATTAATGGCCTGTTGGTCCGGTGTGTCTTATGTGTCGGCATAAGGACAGAGATGTTTAAAAGATCATCATTGTGGTTTTGTCTCCTTTCATCTGCTGTAGACACCAGAGAGGAAACATGCTGGCCTGCTTTCTCCAGTCCCTCTGACTAATAACTCTGGTTACTCCCTGGCCCCCAGTGATAAAACCAGTGACACTGCACAGTGGGAGCTCGCAGAGGATGCTTCAAGGTTATCCCTCACATCTTGTCTCTCTTTCTTTCCCAGGCATCCGCACACTGAAGAAATACTGCTGCAGGTGTGATCCATTCCAGATGCATATACAAATATGAAGCTCTTCTGGATAATCCCATTTTTCCTCCTGCAAGGTAGAGCCTTGGCTTAGACAATAGTGGTGTGGGTGAAATAGGTCACACATGCTGGGGCTGTGCTGCTTCACAGGCTCTTTCTCACTCACACCGGGCTCAGCAGGGGCTACAACAAGACACTGCGTGCAGGGCAGATTTGCCAGAGCTTGATGCATGCATGCAAGAGTTTCTAGCATTGTTGTGTGACCTTATGAACACCTCACTGGCTGGGAGCAAACACATACAGATAGTATTATGGCAAAGATATGCATTACAGACCTTAACTTTCTGGAAATACGGTTTCTTCCTCTCCATGGGCCCATTTTCCTCAGTATGCGCCAGCAGCAGCCTGGCTCAGCCATGAGGAATGTTGCACCCTAAGCCTGTGGCTGCAGCACTGTTGCAATCTCTTTGACACCAAGAAGACACTTGACTTAGGGAGACTGATTTTTTTGAAACCAAATATCACTGTGAAGAGGGATGTTTCAGCTCACACTTTAGCATTAGACAGCCAAACTGGAAAGACCTGAGCCCTAAATCATTCCCCTTATGGTTGCCCAGAAATGGAGATGTTGGAGACAGTTCCTAGTTCATCCAATTGGAGCAGGACATCAGGATGTCTGCCCCCAGAGAGAAATAAGCCAGCAATGAGGCTCACTAAAGGGTCTGAGCCTCCTCTGCCTCTTGGAACAACCCAGGAGAGCAGCCTCCCACTTCCTAGGAAGAGCAGGAAGGAGCTAAGTATGGGCCAGGCTGCGTGGAGCTGTGGGCTGACACCAGCCAGCACACCAGGGGGCCCAGCAGAGCTCAAGTCTAGTTGAGGAGCTTACCATCATCTCTTCTCCAGGGAACAGATACAGATGGAGAGCTCAGCACCAGGTGCAAGGACAGTCTAGCTGGGCTTCCCAGAACCCACTCCAAAGGGTGTGCTTGAGCCACGTTTGCTGAGAAGTGTGGGTTAAGGAGGTAGTTTACCTCTTGAATGCTTTTTGCCAAGTTCCAGAGCTGGCTGTCATTCCTCTCTGCCCTCTGTGCGTTTATGTCCAGTGCTTGGGCGATGGCCACACTCATATGCTGGTTTCTTTGCAGACACTGAAGCTTTTCTGATGAAAAATGCTAAAGTCAAACGGTGTTTACAAGCCAGCCGGATGGATGAGAATTTATTGCTGGAGGACTGTAATCCAGAGTCAGATTTCCAGGACTGGTCTTGGCAAGGTGATTCTTTGATGAATCATGGCACACAGAGCTGCCTCTCCGTGGTGGGGGCCGACAGAGTGCAGACAAGTCGCTGCAGCAGCACGGGCTATGTGACCTGGGACTGCTCCGATGCACGGCTCTCTCCTCTGGGGAGCAACCAGGGCTACCTGGTGGCAAAAAGAAAGGGAGTCGCTCTCGATAATGTGAGAGGCCTCAAGGCCCAGTGGCGTGATGGTGCAGACAGGAGTGTGTGCGAGGAGAAAGCAGGTAAGTGTCGCACACCTGAGGAGCAGTGGCACGCACGCACACACACACACACAAACACTGCTGGGAAGTATGGAAAGGCACTGTCAGCATCTTGGGGCCTATCCAGCCCTGAATGCCCCACCATAATGGGATCTGCATAACCTCTACTTTGCAGTGCATGAGATAAGGCTGTGCCCTCCTGGCTGTGTTCTGCCTGCTTGGAGACACTTGCTGGGCAGCCCTGGGAGCCCTGGAGAAGGACATTTCTAGCCTGAAATACTGCAGTGACTGATCATTGCATCTTTCTGCTCTTTCCCTCAACAGCCAATGCAGAGGAAGCCAGGTACTTCCTTGCAGCCCTCACCAGCACACAGGTGTACGACCACACAGCAGGCAACATGACGCTTGTGCTGGGTATGGATCAAGAGGAGCTGGAGGAACTGCTCTGGTTCTTCCGCACGGAAGATCGTAAGTCCCATTGAAATTCCTGGGTTGAGAGTTGAAGTAGAGATATGCAGTCCTTGGCTGTTAGTCCTCTTGCCTAGTGGAGATGCCACAGGGAATTAACTGAGGAAGTGATTTATCCCAGGTATATAAACCTTTAGTCTCACCTCCAGGCCATGGGTGAGGACAAGCATGAGGTTTGCTGAGCTTTGTCTCCTCCCAGAGAGAGGTTCAGCCTCTTTCCAGGCGTGGCCTGCCAAGACAGAAAATGTCCGGGATGACTAATGGCTTTGGCAGGGTGGAGGGATCAATATGAGCAGGTCAGCACCATGAGGATGAGCTTTGAAGTCACAAAAATAAAGGATGGAACATTCAGTACTAACTGTGCTGCACACCCCAGCCAGTGCTCAAGGGCAAAATCTACCTGCCTAAGTGTGGTGAGAAAGGCTGCAGAGCAGAGGGGCCCTTCTAGCAGTGCTCGTGGTGGGATGCTGCAGCTATCAGCCATGCTCCCAGCCTTGGGCACAGCCACACATAGCTCTCAGGCAACACTGAGAAGCCCTGCGTGGCAGATGTGGTCAGCATGAGAGAGACAGAACCCGAGGCAGGGAGGCAGAAAACAGTTGTGTGAGTTGCCTGCCCAGGGAAGGCAATTTGCCCGAGGTTATACCCAAAAACATGATCTGGGGGCTCTGCTCTGTGTGCTGAGCTGGACACCAGCACCTCTTCCCTCATCCAACAGCCAGGCCATGGCACTCTGTGTTGGGGATCCTCAAGAAATGCCTGGCTAGGCTCTGCTGGCCATGCTGCTCTGTGTGTGCTAACGCTGCCTCTCCGTGCTTTCCCACAGCGTCAGCTTGGAATTACTCTGTCCTTGCACTTTCCTTCATAGCCATGATTTTCGGTCTTCTCCTCCTGGCCATTAACATTGTACGAAACAGGTGAGTCAGGAAAATTTGGGAGTCTTTTGGTGTGTGGTGGTGTGCTGAAACCCCCCCAGGCAGACAGACATGTGGGCAGGGCAGGGCAGAAACCTGAGGCACAGGGCTGGAACAAGCCTGGCTGATGGGGAGAAGAGCAAAGACAAACTCCCTTTGAACCGTGCTTCATTGCAAAACCTTACCTGACTCCCTGCTTTCCTAATGTGTCATTTGGAATGAGTCACTTCTCTGAGTCCTGGATTCTCAACAGTAAAACCCAGTGTAACAGAGCTGTTGGAGGGAAGTGACATTAATTATGTGGTGTGAGATGTTCTCCTGTAAGTACAGGGTCACATAGGGACCTTGGAGCAGGACTCCCCCACCTTTCCCTGTTGGCATTCCCACGATGTTCCCTGGGACCATACTGCTGCACAACAACCCTGTAGCTGCGGAGCGACTCGCTGTCTTCTACAGCAAAAACCCTTACATCTGGCTCAGAGCCTTCATCTTAAAATGAGAGGAAAAGGGCTACATTACGAGTCTGCCATGCATGGCTTGCTGGGTGTCACTGCATCGGTGTGGGCGATGTTCTCCAGGCGTGAACCCCGTGGCTGTGTGTTCTCCAACACTTCAGACCACTTACGTGACACAGTGCAGGTGGCAGGGTTTGCCTGTAAGCAGCAAATATGTTCCTAGGGCCCAGGTGCGAAGAGATGGATGTAACCATTGCTGAGGGAAGGCACCTGCCCCAAGGTGCAGGCTGAGCTCGCTGCTTCACTCCGCACTTCCTTTTTATGCTTTCCCTGCAGGAAAAGGAAGATCCACCTGTATAGAGAAATGTTGCAAACTGCACAGCAGGCTGAGCTGGAAGCCAAGCAAGCCTTGATGCCTGTGCAGGAATACAGCCCAGCCGAACCGCGGAAGGAGGAGCCAGTGCTCCAGGACCAGAGATCAGGAGGAGTGATGGTCCAGTGGAAGGATGGGACTGTGACATCACTGTACACAGGGAGCACTGAGGATGCCATGTAACGGCAGCTGAAATCAAACCTTTTAGGCCCTAAGGGACGTATCAGAATGTTTCAGATCATAGTGATGGAAGTTTAAAAGTGCAGTTCAGCCTGGGGAAAAAAAAGACAGAGGAAAAAAGGCAGCAGAGCTGCACCAGCAGAAGTAGGGCTGGACTGGAGGCAGTTCTGTGCCTCCCCCATTTCAGCTCCTGGCTTGCTGGTCTTCACCCACCGCGCTTGCTGCCTCCAGCCTTCTCTCCCACAGCAGCTTCACCCCCTCCCTCAGCTGCCGCCTCCACCGCTAATGGGTGGGAGTCGGGCTGGGGTGGGAGGTGGAAGGCTTTGCTGTGGTCAGCTGGGGAACGCCGCCGTCACATCCCATCAGGACAACAGCCACACTGAAGCAGAGGAGCTTTTTGTTCTTTTCAGAAATTGTCTTTATTAAAATACTTGCCAAAGTGATTGATCAAAATCCTGTATTGAATCTCTCTCTTTCTCTGTCAGTTAGGTCATATATATATAATATATGTAGATATGTACAAATATACACATGGATATTTTACTCTGCAGAATAACTGCAACTCCAGGGAGAAGCAGCACATTTAACCTGATACAGCAAAAGAAACTGAACACATAGCCCTTGGCCTTGGCTTGAGCACAGGCAGAGCCTGCTCTGATTCAGAGTTCCCTTCTCACCCTTCCCTGGGCACGTGTAGAAGCCAGGAAATAATTTAAGACGTTTTTTGGAAATACATCAGTCTTTTAAAGAAAGGCTTTTCGGAGCGTGTCCTTGTCAGCAATGCATATCTCCTTGCAAAGCCTTTGAAAAGGAACACTGTCGTGTAAAAAGGTGATGAAAACCCCAGCTATTTTGGTATGATTTATTTCGATGTGTAGGAATCGGTTCCAGGACACCTGAGGCTTTTAGTTGGCAGGGACAATATCTGCACCGTTCTCATTTGGACTAAAAACAATAAAAATTCCTCCTACTTATTGCTTGGTCAGGGGACCCGTGACACGAATGAGATGGGTGCCTCCCTGCTTGATCAATGATAAATTCCCTCTCCCTGGGCTCCCATCACTGTGTGCCAGGCACTCAAGCTGGCTAGGGTGCCCTGGGGATGGTTCTTACCCTTGTGGTGGTGCCCTCAGCTCCAGCTGTCCCAGGAACTGCCTGGATCTGAATGGAAAGCCAGGCTGGACCCTGATGCTGGCAGCAGGACAGAGATCGAACACCACAGCAGCACATGGCCAGGGGGGATGAGAGCCAGGGCAGGAGCAGGTGGAGTGATGCCACAGCCGATTCCAGCCTCTTGACACCCCATCTGTTTGCAGTATTGCCACCACAGGCTTCGCCCTGGCGCGGAGAATGGGGCCACCGTCTGCCAGCAGCTGCTGCGGGGCCCATGAGTCACGGATGGTCTCAGCCCTTGCAGAGCTGAGGGGAAGAGGATCTCCTGCCATCCCTTCCACAGCCCACAGGGACGCGTCCTAAAATATCTTGAAACCTTTCAGTAAGGTGAGTGTGGGAGCTTTCTTCTTGCTCTGAGCCCGCGAGGACTTGACAGTGACCAGCTTGGCCTGGGCCACTGAGGGGATCTCCTTGTAGTTGACGGTGGAAAGGGTGTTGAAGGTGCAGCTGGCCAAGCCATGACGAGTGGGCAGGGTGACTGGTGTGGCCACTGGCAGGCAGGGACGCTCCTCTGTGATGAAGAGTGGCCGGACAGGCAGGGTCTGCTCTGCCTGGCGCCGCACCTCCCGCACCACTTCATGGAAGATGTGCTGCACCCCCGGGAAGTCCTGGCATGCCGACACCTCATAGAAGAGACACCCGAACCTGCTCGCCAGGGCCATCCCTTCGGCTGCTGGCACCTGCCTGGCGAGAGCAGAGGGGATGGGTGCAGCATCCTTTGGGGTGCAGGCAGGAAGCAACAGACCCTGTGTCCCACACCTGAGTGCTGGGAAAGCACCCACTCAACTCCTTCCTGGGACAAGCAGAGGGCATGAGTCCAGAGAAGTTTTGCCTTTCACAAAGTCCCAGAGCAGTGGGGCACTCCCTGGGGAATCATGCAACCCCCCTGAGCTGGGACGCAGGGGGCTGGTTGCCATGGCAGCGTGCTGGCAAGTGGGGAGGACATGGGGCAGGTCCGGGGTCAGCAATGCGTGACTCAAGGACCCCTGGGACCAACTCTCAGCACAGCCCCAAAGTGACACAAAAGGCCAGAAAAACACACCAGGGACATGCAGTCCTGGCAGTGGGGATGGGGCGAGAAAGGGCTCCAGAAAAAGGGCACATCCAAGAGGGCATGAGGAACTGGAGCAGGCACAAGCCCTGCCCAGGGAGGGTGATGCTGCCTTGCCATGCAGCCATAAAACATAGAATCATAAAAAGGTTTGGGTTGGAAAGAACCTTAACGCTCATCCAGTTCCAACCCCTCTGCCACGGGCAAGGACACCTCCCACTCATCAAGGTGCTCAAAGCCCCATCCAACCTGGCCTTGAACACTTCCATGGAGGGGGCAGACACAACTTCCCTGGGCAACCTGTGCCAGGGCCTCACCACCCTCAGCATAAAGAATTTCTTCCTAATGTCTAATCTAATTCTTCCCCCTTCCAATTTAAAGCCATTCCCCCTCGTTGTATCACTCCAAGCCCTTGTAAAAAGTCCCTCCCCAGGCTTCCTGTAGCCCCTTTCAGTGCTGGGAGGCTGCTCTAAGCTCTCCCCAGAGCCTTCTCTTCTCCAGGCTGAAGAGCCCCACTGAAAACATGCCACTGAAAATGCCAGTGGGCTTAAAATAAAAACAGCATCCCCCAGGCAGCAGAGCAGGAACCTCAGAGATGTGGGAGGATATGGCGAATATCGATGAGGTTGAAATAACCACAAAAAGAACAGATACAGGTTTTACATCCCAGCTGGAGGGATGGGGGGGAGCGGGGGAATCTGTGAGTTCTCTCCCACCAGGAAAATACAGCTTTGCCCCATGCCCGATACCTGTACTGCTCCATGTCCAGCTTGTTGCCCAGCAGGAGCACGGGGCAGCGGCGCTGGCAGCCCCTCACATGCAGGGTGAGGATGTCCAGGTAGCGCTGGCAGCCCTCAAAGCTCTTCCTATCATCAATGCTGTAGACGACGAGGAAGGCGCTGGCCCAGCGCAGGTAACGCTCACAGTTCCTGGGGCCGTCCTAGGGGCGAGAGGAGCAGCTGAGCTGTGGTCCGGCCATGGTCCAGCCAGGTCACACTGGGTGTTTGGCACCAGCGGTGCCCTGGTGCCTCACCTGGTCGGCAGTATCCATCACCTTCAGCAGCACAGGCTGCTGGTCCACCAGCTCCTCCGAGGCGTAGGTGTCCTCTGCAAGGAGAAGGGTGGTTGTGAGGATGGGCTGGGGTGTCCCATCTTCTCCAAAGCCAAGCAAAGCCCTGGATGCTTGGGACACCGTGGAAAAATCTTAGCCCCTGATGAGGAGCATTCTCCACCACCACCTCCCACCTTGTTCCTTCTGACACAACATTGTTTTGGGGCACTGGCAGTGATGCCGCTGGGCAAGCCCAGTGAGGAGCAGTTATTTTCCTCTGCGTGTTGCAAGCATGGGCTCCCGTGGGAGATGAAGGGAGGGGAAGGTGCCCAGCACAGCCATCACTGTGCCTGGGGCTTGGCCCTTATCTAACTGCCACAACCTGGTGAGCTAAAGCGAGCTGAGGCCTCCGCAGCGGGGCTGTTTCCCCATAAATCAGGCAAAAGGAGCACCCCTTTCTTCTGGAAGGAGGGCAGGCAGGGAGAGCTGCTGAGCCATTCCCCTGGGAGAAAGACGCCTTCTCCCAGCCAGGTCCTAATGGATGCGTTTCAGAAAGGTTTTGACATGGGAAGATGAAAACACATTCCCCCAAAAAAGATCTGAGGAGGAAGGGATTTATCCTTCTTTCCTAGGAGTCACTGAGTTATTAGGGGCTGGAGTCAGTTCCTGGACAAGGTCCACATCTCTCTAATGTCCCCGATAAATCATTTATGGCTCTTCCCTGCACCCTGGAGTCAGGCCTAGGAAAATAGTAATTAATTACACAAACGAGTGGAAAAAATAATGTCCAGAACTGAAAAGCGCAACCCCGGGGCCGCCTACTCTGCTATCCCCGCTCACTGCCCCAGCCCTTCCCCTGCCCATCCCCCCCACAGGATGAGCAGAAGGCATGAGATGCTCCCAAGGATCCCCAATAATTCAGCTTTCAGTTCCTTCGGGGCAATGCGAGGAGCCGACATTCCCTGTGGGACGTGCCTGTGGAGAGGGTGCTGCTTTCACCTCTGTTTTTACTGGTGGGTTTGGGTCAAATCCAGCCCTTCCGTTGTTTTTAATGTAATTTTAAGTGCATTCCCGTCCCCCCTCCCCCCGCCCCCAAATGCCATACTCGTGGGAAACGCAGGAGATAGGAAGGATGCTCGTGGGAGCTCATGGGGGACAACGGGGGGGGAAAACCCCGCGGAGAAAGCATCTTACCCAAGTTTGGATCATATTCACTTATGAACCTCTTGGTTAGAAACTTCACGGTCAGGGCTGCAGGAGGTGAAAGATGCAGGTGAGGTGAGTGTTCCCCCTGGCACTGGCCTCCCCAATGCCCAGACACCCCATGGTGGCGGAACACCCATCTCACCTGACTTGCCGGCCCCTCGGCACCCCAGGATGGCCACGTTGCACTCGGCAGGGGGGCTTTGGAGCGGCCGCTCGCTGCCGGTTCGGGGCTTGCCGAACATCGAGGACATCCTCTGTCCTGTGGGAGAAAGCAGGGGGGACATGGGGCACCCACTGCCGTGCTGGATGGGGACCTCCTCACCATCTGGCTCGTGGGGTGCCCCAGCCTGGTGGAAAAGAGCGCTGAGTGGCACCGGGGGGAACCGCTCCCCTCCATCCGCATCATGGGGCCAGGGTAGCACATCCCCATCCCACGCTGGCTGCCCGACCAAAGTCAGCGACTCTCCTCCCTCCACCCGCACCCCAGAAAAAGAAGAGAAGCGCAGGCTCCCCCCGTCAAACCCACCGCTGGAGGAGACACGGGGCTCACCGGGGTGCACGGGGGCCGAGGCCGGGGCTGGGGGAGCAGTGGCCCTTGTGCCGCTGGGGCTGCCGATGGATGAGGCAGCCGGAGGCAAGCGCGGCTCCCGCTGCTCGGGCCCCAGCCAAACTCCTTGTAAGGAAAGCTGCTGCGCTCACGCCAGGCTGGACACGCTGTCCTGGCCGTCCCCGGGACGGCGTCCCCGGCAGGGCACACACCGGCCCCCAGGCTCCCTGGGCTTTGGAGGAGCTCTCACCCTGAAACCCATCCACACCATCACCCGCACTGCGTCCCCGGCTCCTCCTTGTGTCCCGGCACCTCATCACGTCCCTAGCACCTTGCCATGTCCTGACACCTCACCGTGTCCCCAGCACCTCGCCGTGTCCCCAGCAAGCAAGAACCCGGTCCCGCTCCCTTGGCTGAGGCCGGGGCACTCATTACACCTCCCGCAGGCAGAAGCGATGCTGCCGGCGCAGCCACCCTCCTGCCCACCGCTTGCCTGGCTCCTGCGGATGCATTTAAGCACAGACACCTCCTGCTGCTGGCAGAGACTTTTAGAGGGGAAAAAAAGTACACTTTTCCATTCAAACCCCATGATTCCAAGGGGAAAAGGGGAGCAGAGGGAGTACTCACCGCTGCTGCCCGCACCAAGCCATCAGCCGGCACCCAGCGGGCTCAGAGCCCGAGTAGGTGGTGGAGGCTGAAGTCAGCGTTGCCATGGCAATCACAGCCGGTTGGGATGGGGCTTGGTGCCCAGGAGTGAAGGATGCGGCCCCTGGGCTGGCCCCAAAGGGGTTCTGGGGGGGACATACCCAGGGCTGGGGGGCGAAGGCTGCTCGGCGGCCACGCGGGGCTGCTGCACCGTTGGGATTATTGCCCATTAATGCAAGGAGGATATTTTTAAACCCTCTCAAAATAGGCTGGGAGTGTGGAAGTCCCTGCAAGCCCCAGCGATGAGGAGAAGGGAGAGGATGGGGATGGCTTCCCTGTGGGAATCTGAGTCCCTCTGTAGATCCCACACCCCCCCAGGGCACACATCAAAGATGCTTAATAGCAATCAGAGCTAAACGTGGTGTTTTAAGCCAGGAACACATAACGATCAATGACAGAAAGCAAGTGCAAAGGTGTCACTTTCTCCCCTAAACTGAGATTTTTGGGGGGAACCTGCTGGGGCCACGGTCCTGGGGCAACAGCTTTGCCATCACGTGGTGTCCCAGGAGCTCCTGGCTGCTGGGATGAGGGGCTGAGGAGGGAGGAAATAATATACCTTCGGCAGGGTGGATTAAATTATGCATCATTATGCTGCTTGGATTAGATTATACATCAAAAACAATGACCGTCTGGAGGTGGCAGGGGAGGGAGGGAGGGGTGTGTGTGCATTTGGGTCGCTACTGTTGGTCCTCCTTGGTAGAGATGAAGTAGGATTTCTACCCAGAAAAGCTGTGAATAGCACACAAATGAGCGATGTCCCACAAATAACGCTTCTCTTCAGCGTCAGCCTCTAAAGCAGCTGGGTGTTACAAAGGAGCAGGGTGAGCCCTGTGGCTGGAGGGGACTTTTCCAAACAGAACTGGCACTTCATTTTTCTCGCCACAAGATCCCCAGATGAAGCACAGGCTGGTTTGTTTCTCCTTGTGCCAGGGATGGATGTTGCCCAGGTTGCTTACTGCCTCATCCCTGGGCAGGATGGCAAAGGGAATGGCCCCATAAACATCTGTCTCTGCCAATAGCCATGCGCATTGGAGGACCTCAAAGTCACTTGCCCGTGGCTGGGTTGGATGGCACCAAGATTTGCTGCCATCTGTTACCTCCCTGTGTGTGTAAAACTCACTTTTTAAGACATAAAAAAATAATAGGGTGGCAACATGCTTTTCCCAGCCATGCAAATGTGTAGCTCTCCCCAGGGTGAGGACTGTTCCTTAGGAGGATGCCCAGGAAACCCATCTCTCCCAGTGTCTGAGCATCCTCTGTGGGCCAATCCGTGATAGACCTGGGCATCCTTGTTGTGCCCCACGCTAGCCGGTGACGCCGGAGCCCTGCTGTGTTTTGGGTGGGCAGCTGAGCTCGGCGGATGCCTTTGAAAGGCCCCAGTCACAAGCTTGGCTATCTTTAGCAGAAGGTATTTATATTACAAGGCAGCAGCGTGGCGGCCGCCGGGCAGCAGAGCAAAGGCACCAAAGGGTAGTGGAGCGGGCTGCACGGGGGCACAGCAGAGAGGAGCATCGGGTGCTGCCCCTCGGAGAGCCACTGAGCCCCCAGGTGAGGATGACCCCAGAGGAGGAAGGCTCCCAGGCAGGGCCCCTGGAGCGGGTGCGTATCCAGGTGGAGGAGCAGTCATTCTGGGTGGAGAAGACCTTGCTGGTGGAGAGCAGCGAGTACTTCCGTGCCCTCTTCCGCTCTGGCATGAAGGAGAGCACACAGGAGGAGATCAGGCTGGGGGAACTGAGTGCGGCCGGGTTCCTTGCCATGCTGCAGGTGCTGGCAGGTGAGAGGCCCATCCTTGGCAGTGAAGAGACCATCCAGGCAGTTGAGTGTGCTGCCTTCCTGCAGGTAAAGTCCTTGGCCAAGTTCTTGATCCACTCCATCAACTCTGACAACTGCATCCTGCTGTACCAAGCTGCTGCCATATTTGGCCTCCTGGACCTCTTCCACTGTGCCGCACTCTTCATCAGGGACAGCTACGCTGAGCTGGAAGAGTACCTGGACTGCCTCTCCGATGACCTGCTGGCCTATGTGGAAGCCCTCCTACCCAGCACTTTTGTGGCAGTAGGAGCCCACACACCCACCTTTGAGTTCTTGGAGGACCTCTCCAGGACCATCTGCTACCTGGATGAGGAGACTAACACATGGAGGACCCTCTCTTGTCTGCCACTGAGTGCCAGCACGTTCCTAGCCGGCATGGCGACCATGGATAATAAGATCTACATTGTGGGTGGTGTCTACGGGGCCAGCAAGCAGGTGGTGGAGAGCAGCTTCTGCTATGATGCCGATGCCAATGCCTGGAGTGAGTTCCCCAGCCCTCATCAGCTGCGCTATGATGTCAGGCTGGTGGGCCATGAGGGCTACCTCTACGCCATCGGTGGGGAGTACGAGAAGATATCGCTGAAGTCTGTGGAGAGGTATGACCTGGCCTCCAATACCTGGACATTTGTCTCTGACCTGCCACAGCCGAGCGCAGCAGCACCCTGTGCCCAAGCCATGGGGCAGATCTTTGTTTGCCTGTGGAAACCACTGGACACCACCGTCATCTACGAGTACGAGACTCGGCAAGATGCGTGGCTTCCCATCACTGAGCTCAAGCGGCACCAGAGCTACGGGCACTGCATGGTGGCCCACCGTGACAACCTCTATGTCATGCGAAATGGCCCCTCGGATGACTTCTTGCGTTGTGTCATCGACTGCTTCAACCTGACATCGCAGCAGTGGACCTCCCTGCCTGGGCAGTTCATGAACAGCAAAGGAGCCCTCTTCACTGCTGTCATCAAGGGTGACACCGTTTACACTGTCAACAAGATGCTGACGCTCCTCTACTCCGTGGAGGAGGAGACCTGGAGGTCCAAGAAGGAGCGGGCTGGTTTCCCACGTAGTGGCTCCCTGCAGACCTTCCTCCTGCGGCTTCCAAAGCGTGACCACAGCATAGCAATGTAGGTGGCCCCCCATGCCACACTGGGATGCTCTCCTTGCGTGTGGCCTTGGGTCTGCACCCACTGCTCCCTCAGGCTCCTTCTCTTTCTCCATGGAGCCATGCCCAGGTCCAGGGACATGTCACATTGGACTTTGGAGGTGACACTAGACCCTTCCAGAGGGAAACAGACTGCAGACAGCTGCTGCCTTCCTCTGCCTGCACTGCATGGACTGTGCATAAAGTCCTACCGGATGTGGACTCGCAAGCCAACTGCGTGCAGGGTGCTGTGTCTTTGGTACCTGAGGACAGGTACCAAAGAGTTGCAAACACAGGTTATATTCATTTTGACCTGACTCTGAAGGTCATCCCACCTCCTTTCTGCTCCGCTGGGAAATCAGTCATTATACCTTGGAATTAAACGGAAAGCTGTAGAAACCTTTGTGGCTTTTGTTGCTCTTGGAGTTTGGTTTTTTCCCTGCCCTCTCCTGAAGGAAAATACCTCTTAACAGGGATTCACGTCAAGGCTCACTCCTGCCCACTGAGTGCTTTTTCAGCTGTGGCTCTGTTTCAGAGCCATACGTGGGAGTGTGGTTCTCACGCAGACCCACGTTCCCCAGGGAGATCTCCATGGCTGCTCCCGGCAGCAACGAGATTCTGGGAGGAGGAGGGGAGACTGGGAGAGGGGTGAAGGACATTTGTCTCTGATCTGCCACAGCCAAGTGTGGCAGCACCCTGTGCCCAAGCCATGGGACAGATCTCTGCTTGTGGAAGCTATTGGACACCACCATCATCTGCTCCCCAGGGAGATCTCCATGGCTGTTTCTGGCCACAGTGGGGTCCTCATAGGAGCAAGGGAGACTGGGAGAGTGTTGAAAGAAAGTATCTCTTGGGCAGCGGGTGCTTAATGCACTCGGGGGTTTCTGGGACCTGGGGACCATCCATCACTCCCAAGTACATTAGCCAGCTATTGTCTTCTCCACAGTCATCTGCCAAGCCCCAGCACAGACCCAACAGGGTGGCAAGTGCTGGCACTCATTGGAGGCTGATTTGAGCCAAAATAGGGTCTTTTTAGGTCATGGCAAACCTTGGAAATATAATAAGGGAAGAAAGGGAGAGAGCATCGCCATTGCATGGCCATGCCAGGCTTGCAGAGGTCTTCTCTGTTAGCAAAGCTCTATAACCAGATGCGCTGTTCTCACAAGACACCATTCTGTAGCACCAAAGGTTGCCAACCCTCAACACCAGCTCTGGGGCCGCTGGAGAATGTAGAGCTGCCCTTTGCAACCGTAGCATTGCTGGGACCAGGGCAGCAGCAAACCCAGACCGCGGCTCAGCTGGTTTCCCATCCATGGGGCAGGCTTCAAGCTGCCTGTGCCACCCTGGCTGAGGCAGAGTGGAAGGGAATACCAGCAGGGATGCCTCAAATACCTCTGCTGCTGACCATCGCCAAGTCTCAGCATTTTCAAAACAGTTCCCGCATTTGAGAAAAAAACCACACACCACCACCACAAACCAAAACAAACAATAAAACCCCAGCTCACATCCATGTTCAGATTGAAAACTGCTTGATAAGCTTTGTCCTTGTTTGCCCTCTGCTGCTGGGCCAGGCCACCTCGCTGGGATGGGGACCACAACTGTTGGAGGTGCAGGTCTGCTGATGGCACAGGGGAGGCAGGGGGCACTGGTGGACCTCACGCAGCTCTCCACCACGCTGCAGCATTAGCTGAGGTGCAGGTCTGCTGCTGGCACAGGGCAGGCCAGGGGCACTGGTGGACTTCACCCAGCTCCGCACCGTGCCACAGCCTTAGCTGAGCAGCATTACTATCCTCGGGTGGACCGTTAGTAGGAAGCCCATCAAGTCAAATCCTTGTTCCCTTCCTAGATGAAGCCAATTAACATTTCATGCTGTCTTCTCCTAGCTGAAAGCAGCACTTGGAAGCACGCTGCTTTAAACCCATTTTAAGTTGAACAAACATCTTAAGCCCTCCATTAAAATAAAGTTAAAATAATTCTGTTACTAAAATATTTATGACAGGCTTCGGTGGCCAACCCGGGAGAGCTGGACTTGGCAGACTTTCCTCTTCCCTTCAGCTCTGAAACCACCGAGCAATACAACCTCTCCCCTTACGTTCACACGCTTGTTTTTCTGACAGTTCAGGGGTTTACAAAGATATCTGCCAACAAAATGCAAAAGGTTTTAAGATTTTAAGCATAGCACCTAAGGGAAAGAGTGGGTCTTGGCAGGCAGTGTTGAGTATGGCATGGATGCTCCCAAGAGACGAGTAATTTGTTGCATCGGTCAATCCAGGCCACGATAAATAAAATAACATGAGATAATTTTAGGTGCACAGGGAGGAAAAAAAAGATATGGTTCTTACCTCTGCAGGCAGGAGGAGGGGAAAATGATGAGCCAGGACCAAGCAAATCTCTAACAAGAGCGAGAAGCTGCTCAGCCTTTGCACAGTGAGTGGGCACGATGCTGCGAATGTGCTTCACTTCACCTCAATTTAGTCTTCAGCGTTACGCATTACTGGCACCAGCACAGCACCGTTATCTTCTTCTTTCAATTGTCATGGTGTTTACTCCGCCAAAGATTACAGTTTGAGGCAAAGCGATCTGTCTAATCACAGTTTAACCTTTTGCAAGTTTCTTTTTTAAGGTGACATCATCTTGGCAAGGATGAATGTAACAAAAAGCTGTCTGTAGAATGGACTTGCCTTATAAGGGCCGTATCAAAAATAAAAGCTTGTATAACCAAGGGAAAGCTGGAGGAAAAACAGGGTTGGAACCTCCAAGAAGAGCCTGTGAGCTCCCCACAAATATCTCCCTTGGCCATTCAAGATGCCACATTTTCCTTTTTGATTCCCCTAAAGAAGAGAAGGTGTAAAGCATGCTGGGTATGGATGGGTCAAGTCCCCAAAACCTGGATGTTTCCTTGTTGCATCCAGGCAAGGACGAAGGCAGCCATGGAGGGCTGTGCCCTCCTGCTGGTGTTTGGCACCTACCAAGAGATACACAGAGAAGGGACACGGTGTTTTCCCATAGACTGCAAAATCATTTGGAAGGATAAAATGGAAAAATAGTACTAATGCAACTAATTAAGGACTTTCTCTGCCTGTTTGTGCCTGTTGGCACTTTCACGAGAAAAGACACAAACACATTTCAGAAGAAGCCCTCCAACCATCTTTACTCAAAGAAATTACATGCATATCTAATTCAGAGGAAAATAATGTACTTTTATTTGAAAACACTGTCCACTGTCCCACTGCCAAGCCAAGAGACATGTCCGGTAAGGTGAGCTGAATCTCCCATTCTCTGTCCTTCAGTTACACTCAAAAATACCCCTGGGCATCCAGATTTTCCTGATCCTGAATTCGTGCTTAGCTTCATTTGGAGTCACTGTCTCCACTGTTTAGGGAAGCAACCCCTGAATTTTCCTGATTTGGGCAGAGCATGAGGGTAGCCGAGCTGTTCCCTCTCCGTTCTGATTTCATGAAATGCCCTGAGAACAAACTCTTGCATAGATTGTTTTTCATGGCACTGGATAAATTTAATGTATTTCTAGAGCAAGGGCAACCTGTTTTCTTTCTTTACTCTCACAAAATGGTGTGTTTTTCTCAAGTTTCTGGTTTAAAAGGAGAAGCTAATGTGATCGGACTGGATTTCAGTCGCAATATCCAACCAAGACTAAGTCAGCTGAGACTCTTCCAAAGCAAGGATCAACAAATGTGTCTGCAGGAGCCCTCAGTTGTTATGAACACACTCTTTTCTGTTGATTTATGCAATCATTAAGAATCCACATTTGATTGCAGTTGAAAACCCGACACTCATCACCCCAGGTGGAAGGAGAAAATAGGGTTTGGGGTTTGCAAAATCTAAGCCAAAGGTGGTTTGGGTCTTATTGCATCTAATCTAAAGAGCTGAGGTGATGAAGGGTAGGGATGAAGAGATAAAGACTCCTGCTAGAAAGACTTTGCCTTAGTGCAGTGACAAACACGCTTATGATGGATGTCCATAAAATGAGAGGAGACACCAAGCCGGTGTTTTGAAAGTTTAGGCCTGGTGAGCCATGCTGCTAAGGGTGGGGATAGGGCAGCAGAAGGATAAGTGCATGCGGACCCACCCGAGTCCTTTGATGGTCCAATCTGGAGAGGGGAAGCCGCGACTGGAGTCCAGGATGTTGTTCACTGGGCTTTCATCACGAGCTCTTCCAGTGCCTTCTCCCTCTGATTCCCACAAAGCAAAAGAACCTCTTTGATTTCATTTTGCTGGAACCCCATATCGTTAAACTGAGCTAACAAATGCAAGAATTCCGCTGCCTGGAGGAGGGAGGAAGAGAAAGAATTGATGTTATCACGGGGTTTTAAGGATGGAATTATCACACAGTTGCAGCAGAAACAGCATTGGGTAACAAGGCTGCAGCCAGATGACCTGGCCGGATTGTATTACCGCTGAAGGGCACTGCTGGTACCACTGCCAACAGCAGAGTGAGGGCACACATGCCACTGCTAGCAGTTAAAAGTGTGCTTTTACATCATCTTTTCAAATCAGAAATATTTAATAAAGTCAGCCTCTAGCTTCACTTATTCCTTATAAAGTTTAATATGAATTCCATACAAGTGTTTGCCTGCATTATAAAGACACCAGGGAAAGGCAGTGGGTACAAGCTGGAATTAATTTGCCCTGCTTCCCCCTTTGCTCCGGCTGGGCCCCAGCACCACAACATCTCTTGGAGCTGTGTCCTCAATAAATAACCCCCTGCCTGACACCGAGACTGGGTGCCCTTCCACTGCCACAGCCCTAAAAGCAGTGAGCTGGCAATCCTACATGCTGTCAGTAACATGGAAAACACCACCAGCCCAAATTTCCAGCAGCTTTTCTCCTACCCCAGTGCTTCACTACCCCCAGAAGGAGACTGGTCATGGAGACCAACACCCAGCACCCCACCACCATTCTTCTCCCTGCAGGGTGAATGCAAAGGCAGGCGGGAGATACAGAGCACGGGTGCTGGTGGGCTCAGGGTGAGGGGTTCCTTGTGTAGGGGCTGAGTGAGCATCGTATTTGTATGGCAGGATGACAGGATGGATGGAGAAGAGCAACAGAGTGAGTGTCCTTCCTGGGGGATGTTTACAGTGATGCTGCCCCGGGGGGCTGCTGTGAAGGTGGGCTCACTTCTTGCAGGGCAATGGGCCTGATAAGCCACAAGGGACAGTGGAGAGGAGTGTGCAGTCCTCTAGAAAAGTGAGCTTGAAGGATGCAGCACAAAGGGCTGCAGGACAGTGCTGTCCCGCTCTGACCTTTTTCTCCGAGTATTGGAACATTTCCATGGCCTCCTCGACCTGTCCTTCCTCGTAGCCCTGCTTCAGCAGCCGGTCACAGGCACCCAGGTAGCTCAGGATCTGCAGAAGAAGGCAATCAGGCTTAATCCAACCTCATAGTCATGGGGAATGAGTGCATTCAGGAGCCCACCCTGTCAGCTTCCAGAGATGTGCTCATGGGGAGGACCTGGGCCACAACTGTCCTGCTGGCTCCTGTCTGATGCTCAGCCAAGGTGGTCTGTCTATCAGCAGGACTCCCACTTTCAGAAGACAACTTCTCGGTCCCCCCTACTCTACAAGAGTGGGAACGGTAACAAGGCAGAGGGAGGACAAGGAGCAACCCAAACATCTGAACCATCTTAGGTACAAAGTGCTGACCTCGAGGCTTGGGGGTGAAGCAGAGCCTGTCCCAGTGAGGAGTCTAACCTTGGCTGACACAGCATCCCTTTGATGTGCTGGGGTTCGGGTGCCCAAGGGTTTGCCCCAAGGTCCAAGCACAAAATCCACCCCAGGGGAGACCCATGGGCTGTCATGACTGAAAGTGAACAGTTATTTTTGGATTTCCTCGTTGTTCTTGGAGTGCTGACAGCACTATTCCCAGCAGTATCTTTTAAATGCCACGAGAATCATTCACTATCCGAAGAAACACGGGACAGACAATAATAAAAGAGCTATACAATAACAGAGGGGATAAAAACATCCCACGAGTCTCCCTGAAGCTGCTCCATCTTCATCCAAGGAGAAGCTGATTCATATATCCCCAGATTCACCAGCACACAGGCCTCCACCCTCCCCAGCACTACCATAGCCAAGGAGAAGGATTCAGCAGAAGACCATAAAACGTATGAAAAAGCCAAAAAAGTCTCTGAGATGTTGAGTTGATGTAGTTTGGCTGAAGAGCAGAGTAAGAATTTTAAGGAATGTCAATGTTAAGGATCAGCTTATTAACTCAAAATTAGATAGTGATTGCTCACTAGCATTCATAACCTGATTTTATTTTCCTCGTTACCTTGCTAACTAAACATCCCAGATCACTGCTGTATTTTCTCACCCTGTCACAGCAGGGACAGCTGCTCGCCACACTCTTGGCCAGTCATGGCAGCCTGGTGTGCTGTTCAAACCCAGCATGAAACTGGTGATGCTGTCAACTCAGTGATTTTCATCATTAATATATATATTAATGAAGGCTAAAAAAACCCAGGTTTTTAAATGCTATGACCTGCTAATCTCCTGGGTCTGGTACCAGCCCCACCGCTTGCTGGGGAGGAGGAACAAGTGGCAATACCCTCTTGAAGCTTGTTCTCTTCTTGTAGCTCTCAAGGAGGCTCCTTATCACACTTAGATGGGAAGTTCCTCCAGCACAGGCAGCCCTGGAGAGGTCAGCTTTATCAACATCCAACCCAATGTTACACATCCAACCCAATAACCTTATCACAAACTGCTTGTGTGAGAAGAGAGCTCCAGGCTCTGGTAGATCAGTAACCTGCTGATTTATGTCTTCCCTCATTTGCTGCTACTTGATGTTATGTGCAGCGTTGCAACTATGCACATCAAAGATGACCACATGCAGTGCAGTAAAGGAAATCTCTTTTCTGGTGGGTTTTATTTTCCATGTCCCTGAACTACTTGGGCTGACACTGTGGGAAAAGCCTGTTCCCATGAAGTCCCCGCTTCAGGTGCTCCAACAACACGCTGCTTACGAAGAGCAAAGCCTTACTACCAACCATTTCACAAACCCACCTGTACCATGCTCTATAAGCTGCTAGCATGGAAAAAATCACGAGCCAATGCCACCAAAGACCCAAATACTGATTCCATCATGGAAGAACAGGGTAAACATCTACCCAGTCTTGCAGCACAGTTCAAACCAGGGACGCACAAACCTGGTGGGTGCTGAGCCTCCTGGAACAGAGGCTCTCCAGAGAAACAAGAAGACCCCAGCCAGCACTGTGACAGATAGCCCTGCCAAACTCACTGCCACAAATGCCACCACTGAGAACACAACACCTACAATTGTTCGAGAAGCTCAAGGATCCATTGCCTCTGGGGATGGCTGATGCTAGGCTTGTAGGAAGTGCTGAAGGTCTAGGTTGTCACTTGGGGTAAGACAGCAAGTTCTTTTGGAGGAGGAAAGGGGCAGGAGCACATTACAGAAGCACAGCTGAGCATATATTTTGCTCTATTATTGAATTCACAAGAGTCCAGGAATCCATAGGAAGAAGTTCCCCACCCATGCATGGCCAGGAGGTAGCTGGTACAGTGGGCTGTGTCCCGTGGTGAACACCCTGCTCTGAACCCCGTACTTATGGCTATTTGGGGAGATGGATGCTGAGCAGCTGTAGCCATCTCCAATGTCTCAACTCACATGGACTCTGAAAGCTCCATGGATCAATGATGCATTTTTGATTGACCAATGATCATTGATCAAAGTGCAGTGATGCATTTTTGGTTTAGTCCTTGGCCATGACATCCTAGATGAGGAACCTCTGGTGGGGTGAGGCAACTAACCCTGCCTGAGCCTTTTAGAGAGGCTGGTCTATCAAAACTAGAGTGGGCTTGGCCAGTTTGACCTGACACTGCAAAGGCATTGAGCAATTTTTGGCTACCATCTGATACTACAATCAGTCTTCACTGTTGAAGCTGTCATCATCACACACTGAAACCCCGCATGACTCCAGCAAGCAATGAAGAGTGCTGACAGCTCTTGTTTTTAACTTGAGTTGAAACATATTTTCCAGGAAGATTTATCCTAGTTTGGTAGTTTTGTACTCGTAAAAGACACATGAAGGTCTATGCTTTACGTTTTATCTTGGCTATATTGGTTGTAAATGGGAGAGAAGGGAACTTCTGGTGAGGAAGGCACAGGATGTAAGCCATCTCCAAGAGGATGGGAGTTTCTGCATTTACACAGAAGGTAGCAGACTGTACCCATTTCCATCCTTAACAAGTTGTGCAGCTTCTTCAAATTGAAGAGAGCAGTTGCTACAAGACACCCTTGCATGCAAAGAATGTGGGCCTAGATGAAACCTTTATGAATTGAAGAAATAAAGCTTCTCTTCCCACCTCGGCTTGTAGCAAAGCTTGCCTGAAACACCAGCAAGGGTTTGGGGAGCTGGTCCAGCCGGGGGTGACTCAGGAGGGAGCCATAAGCTGCAGGATGACTCAGCCTTAGAGCAGATTTGTGTGCAGACCAGACGGGTAAGAGCTGGCCCACGCAGCACAGGCAGCTCATGGGAGCACAGGAATGGAACTGGCACCCAACAGTGGCCACTCAGTGCCGTGCCTGCTCACACCTCCACCTGGGGTCTGCTCCTGCACCCTGGCACGAGCAAACCCTGGTGGACATCCCTTTTGTTAAGCTGTGATCAAGGCCCTTCTCTCTCTGCAAGAGCTACTTGGATACTTTAGGCCTATTAAATCCTTCACTGGGACAAGAAAATCCAACACCAAGCTTGCCAAGCCCGAGCGTCAGAGCCAGCAGCATCCCTTGTGACACAGGTGCTCTGAGCCCACCTAGACCACAGGGGGTTCATCTAGACAGGCAAAGACCTCAGGAAATGGGATGCAGCACAGCCAGCTGTGATGTATTCAGATACCAAGGGTAGGAAGAACTTGCATGCTATTTTTTTTCAATAAATTCCAAGTTTTTATAGAGGGTTCCTCAGTAAAAGAGCTCTGGGACCCAGTCGCGGTGTTCACATGGAGACCCCGGTTACTCCAACACAGGGAGCTTGTGATTTGGAGGGAGCCCAGGCAAATCTCCGAGGTATTCATACAGTCCCGCTCTGACAGGATGAGCCATGGCAATAATCATACTAATCTAAGAGTCGGGAAAAATGATGTGCAAAAAGTTTCCATATATGGGGGCATAATTTGTACTTCAGAAGGACACCATGTTCCACACAACAGATTGAACAGATAACGCTACCCAGTCGCTATTACTCGACAAAGGCTGAGGGCAACCCATGGCTGTTTTATAACAGTAAAGTGCAGACGTGTGATCTCATGGCAAACCCTGTCAACTGAGCTCTGATAGCAAAGTGGGAAATCCAAGTCCATCAGAAGTACACCCCAAGCAAGAGAGCCATCCCCTTCTCCATGAAAGTCAAGTTTTTCTTTACCACAACTGTTCTGTGGTGCTGTGCCAGCTCCACCAACCTGATTTAAGCTTTGCCTTCCAGTCTTCTGGAGGGTGAGGATGGCTTTGCGGGTGGGGTAGCCCAGGGCTATAACGGGCTCGATGAGGTCTCGCTCCTCTTGGCTCAGTGCTGAGAGCAGGTCAGCTGCTGAATCCGGCTGGGATCTGTGGGAACTGAGAGGTCGCGCAGGCGCAGAGGCAGGGGGGAGGCAGGCGTAGGGGCTGAGGGACTGCAAGAAAAAAAACAGCAGATGGTCTTCTTGCTCCAGCTCATGAAATGATGTTAAACAACCTGGCTGAAGCAATGCTTTCAAATACTGGCAGTTACCTTGTTCTCTCCAGAAAAGGAAAATTCCCATACATGGAATAAACCCCCTTGGGCATCAAAGGAGTCTGGACTTAATTAAATCCAGGGTCAGCTATAGATACAGATCAGAGAAAACAGTGCTCAGGAGGATTCACGGAGACACAGCAGCTTTCTTTCCCTGGGAATCCTGGTCATGTCTCCAGCAATAAATGCCATGCCTGTCCTTGACTGGCCAAGCACGAGGCAGTGCTGCCCATGGATGGACGATGCAGCAGCCTGGGTGGGAGATGCTCCACTGATGCCCCATTTATGCCCGTGCTGTTTATCAGATGCATTTAGGTTTCTCCAGAAACGACCTTGCATGTAGAAACGCTTGCCTGAATATGAGGCTTTAGTATTTGGCATGATCCATTGTAACAGCAGCTGAGCACCGTGGGCAATGGGTGCAACAGCTCTTTAGAGTATAAATACACATGGGCATTTAATCTTTCTTTAATTACCCTGCATCTAATGCAACTACATATCAATAACATGGCCTTTCATGTGTCTGATGCTTTTAATTGCAGGTTTTCCATAATCCATCTCTTAAATCTCTCAAGTAGCTGGATGGGGCGTGGTCTCTTAAAAATCACAGCATAATTCAGATTTAAGGTGCTGGAAAGCAATGTTTACTCCACCATTCTCATCATTGTCCCTATCATTAAATGAGTTTTATTTTTAGTAGGACTATGAAATTTAAAGTTTCTTACTTTAAGAAAAGACAGCCAGCCATTGCTACAGAGATATTGCAAAAGGAGTCAGCTAAAGTGGCCTTTTTCAGTTATAAAACGGAGTGAAGGAGGGCAGTGGTCATGGGGACAGGTAATGAGGGAAACCTAGGGCAAAGGGGACACAGAAATAGCAGGAGTTTGTCTCTGTTTAAGCCCTAGCTTCTCTCTGGGGCTGGCAGGAGGAGCGGCTGTGATGGCTGTAAGGGATGTTTCCTTATAAACCCCATTTATGTCTGTTAGAGGGGAGAAATCGAGAGGAAAAATCTTAATTCACTTGTTTTTTTAAGTGTTTCACTTGAAAATCAAATAAGATGCCTTGCTTGACAGGAAAAAAAAACAAAGATGTTTTCGTTAGGACAGAGCAAGTAAACATCCTCTCAGAAAGCTTGCCTTTAAACCCTGGCAAAAAAACCCCAACAACCCTTCCTTCACTTCTTATGAACATTCATCAGCAACTTCTCACGGGTTCAGTGTTCCCAAAGCCCCATTTTCCTTCCGTTTGCTGGCCAGACCAGCAAATGGGACCAATTCAATGCCCTCCACCCCCATCCTGTTTCAGCAAGAAGGAAAGGGCCACCAGGAGAAAGCCCCTTACCGGCACCATGGGCTTATGCCGTTTGATCGGGGGGATCGGCGCGGCCGTGGCTGGAGGAGTTGGCACCAAGGTCCCCAGATAGGTCGGGGCTGGCCCATATTTGACACCGCGGCTGGTGCGGGGACGCTGGGGGAGCAGCTGTGGCACCGGGACCATTCTCTTCTCTGTGGCAGCTCTGTTCAAAGGATGAACCAAAGCAGCAAGCTTCCTCCCGGCTGCTTCCAGCTCATTCTTCATGTTGTTAAATATCACCATGGATCTTCTCTGCTTGCTTGGGTCTGGATTAGGTGGGTTGTGGTTGCCACTCTCTGGCGAGGGCTCCAGCAAGCCTGGTGATGTCTTTGGTCGGGCCTGGTAAAAGCTGGGATGTGGAGGCACAGCTTTCCCAGAATTTCTCCTCTTGGAAACCTTTTCATCCTTGTCATTCTCTTCCCAGGAGGTCGAGGAGTACTCATCATCCTCTGAATACCCATCCTCCTCTGAGTGGCAGGTCTCGCTCTCTGTGTCAGACAAAGTGCCTCTGGCCTTGGTGTGCCCATAGCTGCTGTCAGCAGCGCTCAGGCTGATGCAGCGCCGCATCGCCCCATCCCGTGCTCTCCCCCCGTAGCTCTCAGCAGGGTCCACCAGCAGCAGCCAGCATGGCGGAGCCGTGGGGATGACTTCGGAGGTGACCTGGTGCCGGGAGGTTTGCTTCTGAGAGGCCACCTCGACCCAGTAAAGCACTTTTCTTTCCAGTGAGAAGTCATGCTGCAGAAGAGCAAGAAGCAGCTGGTGAGGGCATCTGAAACCAGACCACGTGGCATCAAGCAAACCACGTGCTCCATGTGGGCACCTTAAAGGCTGCATCCTTCCCATAGTGGCTCCTATTTCCCTCAGCATCATGCAGGCTACAGGCACTAGGGCTGTAGGATTGGACAGTGACAGCCTCATCCCGAATGGGAATCCCCAAGTTTACACTTGCAAAAGTCTAGCTACAAAGTTATTTGTATTTTGAGTTGTACCTACAATTCTTTTGATAAGTGTCTTATGCTCAGAGGTGGGTTTGTGTCAGTTTGGCTGCTGCAGAAGGGACAGCAATCGTTCATGGCACCTGGCAGAGCCACATTGGGCACAAAGGCTTGGGAGACATCAAGAGGGGAGATGCTACCTTGGGCAGAGGCAAGACTGGCTGCAGGAGTCTCCAGCAGTGCTGGGGGCTCAGTCAGTCCCTGAACAGAGTTGTCATTTCCACGTAGTCTGGCTTAAAATATAAACACGTTTGAGACTGAAATCTGAGGGTTTTCCTGGAACAAACAAGCCTTGCCCGTCCAGAGTTCTCCAAACAAGGTCTCCTCCAGATGGGCAGGCAAGTACATTCACAGCCCAGGAATGCTGTTTTCACTGCTCCCTGCCACTTGTCAGCATGGACCCAAACTTGCCTCCCCAAGGGAAACAACACCGTGTGCCTCTAGAAAGATCAGCCCAGACCACCGCTTGGACTCAGCAGGGAACACCGGCATGTTCCCAACCAGGGAGGAACCCAAGGCTCAGAGTTTCCTAGGGGAGAATGGCATGGTGGGCCACCTCAGCTGGTCCATGGGGATGTACACCATCACCTTACACAGGCAGCATTAACATTTGCTTTAGAGAAATCACTTGAAATGAACAACACAGCGATTTTCTTGTTAAACACATCCTGCAGATTTGGAATGTGTCATTTTTGGGAGAGGGATGAGCAAAGCTGAGCTAGAGAAAAGCCAGGTTGGGGTTTACTGCTGGTTCTCTCATCACCAGGAGCAAGCAGAGGCTGTTTGGGACCTCCAGATTGCCATCCTCTCGTGAAGTGCACTGACCCCATCTACGGGCGAGACTACGTAAGGCTGAACACACAAAGTATTTCTGAAATCGTATTCAACCAGAGCTGTTCTAGCGCAACCAGTGAGCCCAGAGAGCCAGCTCCATGCCTTCAGTGCTTCCTACCCCCTTCCAGAGCACAGAGAGCTCCTTTAAATCACTGTACCGGGGTTTAAAATTGGTGACAGAGCTGTTAGAGCAACAGATGTGGATTCAAAAGCAGTTTAGGACTGAACAATGTGGAAGATAACAGGATATTATATAGAACTATATGTTACATATATGTAATATATATATATGTTGCCAACACAGGTAGCGTTGCCTGCTTACATCTCTGTTGGATTTTTTAATAAATATTTAATACATATTATTAATAAGTGATTACTTTAGTATGATGGTTCCAGACTAGAAAAAAATCCCGGAGCAGAGCCTAAAGTTTGTCCGCCTATCCCAGAAAGACATAACCCTCCTGCTTGGGTGGGATTAAAGAAAACCAGCCCCGCTCCCACCCACCACAAATTGTCCTCACCTCCTCCCATTCCTGCAAACCAACCAATTAAGAGGAGGGGGTTCCCCTTCCCCTCTTTCACAAGAAAAGGCAAACACCACTGACACTCCTTTGAGCATCCCCCTTTGAGCATTCCCCTAGAAGCCAATCTGGATGTGGACACAGGTGGAGGTCACTCACCATGGTGCTCATGAGGATGTCAGTGCAGTCGGGGAGCTCAACGGCCGGGGCGGTGATTAAAGTGTCTTCTCCCTCTGAGTCCCCATGGAGGGTCATGGTTGTCCGGAAGGGAACGTCATCCAGGTAGCTCATTGCTGCTGCCTGAGTTCTTGCTGCTGGGGGAAGGGACGAAACAAAACTGTAAAAGGCAGGACCAGCACCTTTTCAGTTGGGTGAAAGGGCAGAAAGACAAGCTATTTCAAGTTAGACTGGTAAAAGGAACACAGAGATGCTGCCAGTTGATTAAAAGCCACTGTGTGCAATACCCAGACTGGCAAACTCTTAATTACTGATACTGGGAAGATTTGTCTGAACCAACCTTGGCTATTCTGAGCTTCAGCCAGCAGGACCTGACCAAGCCAACAGCTTCATTTGGCAGAGATCCTGAGCATTTTTCTCCTCTGATTCCACCTCCATGCATGCCCCACTGTTTTCCATCCTTCCTCCTGCCTCTCCCTTTCCCTCTGCTGCCCATCCCACGCTCCCGTCCCCAGGCCAGGGACAAACCAAAATTTTTACAGTTACAGAGGCAGAAACCACAGCCACAGAGGGCACCTGGGAGGTCTCCTCTCTCTGTGTGACCTGAGGGCACCTGTGGTCATGGAGCTCATGCATGTGGACTCACGCAAGAGCTTAGCTCATGCTAAGCTGTCCCAAGGAGCAGCAAGGGGAAGTGGGGCAAGGGCAGCCCCTCCAACACCACAGCAGCTTGCTGAGAGCCAGACACAGAGGCTGGTGCATTGGGCAGGCTGCGGTGTTACAGGGAGGTCAACAGAGCCACATTAAGGCCAGATTAGCTTTTAAGAACCATGGAGTCATTGTAAGTGCAGTGATGAACTAGGAAGGGTGGCATGGAAAATACTGCTGCAATAGCGCAGCCATCAGCTCTGCGTAGCTGTCTGGATTTAGTACAAAGCCACTACTTGCTGCACAAAGCCTCGAGTCCTCAGCTTCCCAGAGACAACAGTGTGCAAAATAATTTCCTTTATATGTTACTAGCTGGCAAGAGCTGATGTCAGCCTTCCACCCAGCTCTGGAACCTGTTCATCCCAGAGCAGCCATTCCCAGGATGCAGAGAGTAAACACTTGGTGTCATATCCATAAGTGCTCTTATCTACTCTTTTCCTTTGAAAAGGAATGGCTTCTATGACAATGAGGATAAACACTCCACAAAAGGAAAATAAGCAGATGAATACAAGGAAGAAAAAGCTGCCTGTTTCCTGCAAGAATATGGGTCTAAAATGGGAAATGGCATTCAAGGTAGTTTCTTATGTCAGCAAAGTGCTAACAAATTACTTCCAGCCCACAAAGAGCAACACACACAATCACTCACTGCAGGTGAGTTGCTCTTATCAGAATTACAGAAGAGTCATGGCTCACCTGCTTACGCCAGCAGCCTTTAATACCCAGGGCTGTAGCACAGGCAGAGTTCGTAACCAGCTTTGTGGCTCCTGTACATGTGCTGCTGCAAACACGCAACGCAGGCAACGTGCTGGGAGCCTGCACAGAGCCAGGCCATCTGCTCCCCAGCCTAAGAGGGCTCAGTCTAAGTTACAAACCACGTCAGTACTGACACAAAGACAAGGCGTGACGACATTGGCGAGCAAAGCTGCCTTCCCACAGCTTTTGCCAGCTCCTCTGCATGGCCGTGCAGCCCCTGCCGGCAAGCAGGATGGGCACTCAGAATAACGGAATTGTTAAGGTTGGAAAAGACCTTTAAGAACATCGAGTCCAACCATAAACCTAACACTGCCAACTCTGTCACTAAACCATGTCCCTAAGCACCACATCTACACGGCTTTTAAATAACCCCAGGGATGGTGATAGCACCACTGCCCTGGGCAGATGTTCCAGTGCCTGACAACCCCTTTTGTGAATAGTTTTTCCTAATATCCAATCTAAACCTCCCCTGGCACAACTTGAGGCCGTTTCCCCTCATCCTATCACTTGTTGCTTGGCTGTAATTCAGCTGTACCCAAAAGCTGTATCATACAAAGGTGCAAAGGAAAAAGCATCTTGTCATCCATCACTTGTAAGGGCTTTTCTTGGTTTTAAACCCAAATTTAAGGGATGGAGATAGGCAGTGAGTGTGTCTGAAGCCAGGACAAAGAAAATACAGAGAGATTATGGTACCGGCTGGTAAATGAACAAACCCCTATCAGGGAGAGGATGTGCCTTAAAAGCATGAGAAACTTGAACAGCACTGGGACCAGGGAAGGAATGGGATATAAATGAGCCTCAGAAACACATAACCAACCCCTCTTCTGGGCTATAATAATATTTTAAAACTTAAAAATAGTAGGAAATACTGTACTCAGATAGATTTGAATCTTACATCTAAATACCCAGGGGTTTTTTTAAAAGAATTAATACCCTCTCTCCATGTATTTTACAAGTTAAGATTTTAAGCATTCCTCTTCCATCTGTGGTTTCAACATCTTCCTCAGTAAAAATATAAAACACCTTAATGTAGATGTCATTAGACAAGAGCAAATACATATAACAAACCACAGAAAGTTGGAGACAAAATCATGCCTAAACATACATCATCTGCTGGCATTTCAAGTCCCATTTTTATTAGCAATATAACGTTACCCTTACCGTCAGACAAAATCATGGAGCTCTTCTCGCTGGGCAGGGAGAACAGGATTGCGTCTGTGCTGCCTCCTTACCTACTGCTCAGTTCTTTAAACTCCTGCGGTGTCAGACAAGCATCTGACTCTGATAGTTTTAAGATTATCGTAGCTGAAGCCGTTTGCCTGTCCCATCAGAAACGCTGATAGGATAAGGAGCCTGACTACGTAAGCAGAGCATCCTCCGGTCACTAAGCTTCCCGAACTGAAAGCGGCGTTTCTGCAATTGCTTTTATGCTACTTGAACATCTGCTCTTTCACCAGGTAAGACTCCCCAGGATCTGACCCAGCTGAAGGTTAAGTCTTGGAGAAACAAGACACTAGAAGACAGAACTGGGCTGGGAGGATGCACAAACACACAAAGTGAAATCCCCACCTTCAAAGGACCCCATGGTCATCTCTGCTATAGGTAGGAAATACACATGTGAGCAAGAAATGCAAACTTCTGCACCCACATTAATTGTAACTATCAAAAATCACCATTTTGTGTGCTCTTACTAACAGGAATCAATGCACAGCTTTGGCCAAGAAACTATTAACATTACATGTAGAATTCAGTTAATGACGTGTTGTCACCTCCATGAATTACATGATAACGCAAAGAAGTAAGGGACTGAAGAGATTAAATCCATTCTCACACTTAGGGCGATGCAAGAATAACGACTGACGCCCTGGGAAGAGGCCACAACAATCTGTGTACACCAGCAAAGCCCCAAGCCCATATGGCCCACGGCTGTTGCAAGCAAACTGCCCAGAAGGTGGAAGGCTTTGAAATCAGGTGCCTCTGTCACCTTGTAGCAGGGAGAAGTTCCTTCACACAAACCTCCTGCCAGCAATTCTCTCCACGTTGCAGTTGTGTTTGATGCCAAGCACCAGAACAAATCTCTCCCACAGAGTAAAAATGCTTCAAACAAAAAAATTCAATTTTCACCATTTATTCTCCATTTATGTGTATAAAAAAAATTTACAAAATAGAGCTGCATTTTTTAATTAAACATTATACATACAATCTGTCCCTGTACAAAAATAGCTATGTAGACAAAAACAGTTACATCAGATTAGACTTCAGATTTTAGTGTTTTTTCCAGCAGGCTTATTCATCAGATTTCTGGATATTCACATGGATGTCTGACCTATTTCACCACAACCGGGAATTTTTTCCATGTTGTGGTACCAGCTTTAGTCCACAGAACCAAAATGTCAACAGCTGCCTTGAAAAGCCCTGTCTTGTTTGTGCTTCAGAACTTGTTTAAACTCATAATAGGTTGGTTTCTATGCACAAAAATACAGGAACTATTTTGATAGTGATGCTTGACATGCTTCAGTTAGGAAGAAAAACATGGTTACCGATTATTTCTTTTTTTAAACTTCCTTATTTCTGGATATTTCATGATCTGGATTTCAGCTTATGAAGATAAAAGCCACTAAACAAACAAAGTTAATACTGGCACAAGCACCCCTGTCAGCAATGTTTCTTTATTAAGATTAAGAGTCGTTAACAAAAACGTTGGGCTCGCTCACGTATTTCCTCGCAGAGTCAGGTGGCAGAAACATTTCTTACACTTTTTCTCAAGACTTTCCAGTACTCGGTTACCGAAACAGAGGATCAGACTTCCTCTTTGGAACCTCTCATGTTTACACTTGTGACTATAGTAAAACATTCCTCCAGTGTTTAAGTAATTTGTTACTAAATTATCTGACAGCCGTGGCCCAAGTGTCATTTGTGGGGAGACTCGGAAGAACCCATCCTGGAGGGATGCAGCTTCCTTCGGGGTGATCAGCTGGCACCAAGTACCGATCCCATTCATGCCTTTAAGAGAGAAAGCATTGTTTGAGAGGAGAGCTGGTATGAGTTTGGGAATAAGATTAATTACAGACCCACACACGCAATAAATACACAAAACTGTGCTCTGAAACTTTCTTTTCTAAACAAAAATGTGGAAATTATATGCACTATTACATTAAATAGAATGGTTATGCATGGAAGTGACTTCTGCCTCATGGGCACCTGTTGGATACAACTCTATCAAGCAAGAAGCTTGATCCTCAACTGAAAAAAACATAATTTATTGCATAATCATATTTGGAAGTTAAAGAACCAAAGGCGAATAATTTCACAATCTCAACAAACAGTACTTGTCACCTTTGAAAATAAAATCAAGACTTGGTTTGGTTTTACCTGATCTGAATTAAAGCTGCTACAGAATGCTCAGCTTGTAAGTAGTATTCTCTGAAGGGCTGCAATAGATGGGCTAGAGGAAATTCATCTGTTAAAAGACAAACATAGATATTGTTCAATAAACCTGGGAGACTTTTGGTTCAGGTGAGTATTAAAAGCCCCAAACTGACAGCTCATTTGCCACTCTCCAGCTCTAACTTGAAATTACTTCCCTATAGCACACATTAAGGACTATTTATATGTTTTGCACATCTCATCCATACCAGAGCTGTCAAAGGCAACTCAAGACTAGCAAAACTTACTTGCCTCCATTCCCTAAACAAGGGGAACATATGGACACTAAATCTTTCCAGACTAGCCAAGTCGCATACAGCAAATCATCAGACTAAAGCATCTGTTTGGTGCTGGAAGATTTCAGTCTATTCTGTTTATTGTCACTTCAGCTTAATCTCCAACCTCTTTTTGCAAAACATTGTGAAATTGGCTTGAGATATATACTGCAGTCTGTGCTGAAGAGCTGAACAGTTGTTCTTATACAACATGTGTTAACAGCACACTACATTTATCCCATCTTTTCCTCAGAGCACAAATTACTCCAGTAGATTATTTGTTTCTCAGCTATTTTTGTGCCTGTATTTTAAACCCAGTGGCTACAAGACAGGGAAGTGGAAAAATACTGTCACATCTGGCATGCAGAATTTACCTGGATCCCCAAACAGCTTGGAATCAATTTCGAGTTTCTGCTGTAGGAGTTTTTCCCTTTCCTTCTTTTGTTTCTTCTCCATTTCTCTCTTCCTTTCTTCCTCCTGTTCTCCCTCCAACATAACTCTTAATGCTCTCTCCTCAGCTTCATACAGCTCTGTGCGATTTTTGAGCAATGTTTTGAGACTCTCCACCTGATTTTCAAATTCTTCATCTGCTGAGGGTGGTGGACAAACACCTAAACAGAAAGAGAATTAGTTTAAAACTTTCAGATTCAGAAGGGGTTCTACTACCAGACAGAAGAGCAGAGTTGCCAAAACCTCAGAGGAACATGAGCTCAACCTTGCTAACAACCACCTTACTGGAAAAATTCTTCTATCAAGAAAGAGCTTGGAAAGGTGGGAACACAACCACTGTATTCAGCATTTTACAGATATTCTTCTGTAACGATGTAAGTAAAATCACTTTGAAACAGCTTTTTCAAGCTATGCCTTGCTAGTCAGTGCAGGGCACACAGATCATCTTATTTCCTGTGTATGCAATTTTAAAAGTTTGGTAAAAATCTCGTAATTAACCTTTCCTGCCAGCAGCCTCTTTTCTCAGTTTCCGCAGCTTTTCTAATGCGTGCAGGATGTCCATCATCCTCTTCGTGTCTGCTTGTTTCTTCCTTACTTCAGATAAGACGCTGTCTGCAGCAGCCTTAAGCTCTTGTTCCTAAGAAAGAAAAGAAAAACCAGATCAGACACATGAAATATCCCCTGTAGACAAGAATTAAATGGTACTGTCAAAAAGATTGGTGAAGCAATGGAGAGCAAAATAACTTCCTGGTAACACAGTCACAGCAGTTAATTCAACTTTGACTTTTTATGAAAAACCCAAGACATGAAAGACTTAAGGAAACAAAATAAAAACAATGCCAAGCAATGAACAAATCCAGGGCAAAATGGCTATCAAATTGTCAAAGCCTGATAGCCTTTAACCACGGCAAGTTAGGAAAAACATACAATAAACGCAAACCATCCTGATTCTACAGCTGAGTAATTTAAAACCCTTAACATGCCACGGCCTGAACACAAAACCTCACCCAGCAGCTGCTCTGTACCACTCCAGCAGCAGCCCCAGCACCAGGGCAGCACTTTGGTCAACAGCCAGCAAAACAGTGCCTACAGCACTTCCCAGCAAGCCTAATTTGGAGTGGTTTGGTTGCGGTTTTTTTGCTTTGGAGCTGTTTTACTTCCTAGCAAGACCAAGCCGCCTGCAAACAAGCAGCTTTACAAAGATGCAGGCTGTAGTATAGTTACTGAGCAGGTGCTGACAGCTGCAGTGTAGCTGTGAGCGGCGTAGGGCAGGCCAACAGCTCAGGATCAGAGCAGAAGAGCTCCACACGCAACCCAACATTCTGGAACCATAGAATTGTTTGGATTGGAAGGGACCACGAAGGTCACCCAATCCAATCCCCCTTCAGTGAGCAGGGACATCTTTAATTCGATTGAGTTGCTCAGAGCCCCATCCAACTTGGCCTTGAATATTTCCAGGGATGGGGCCTCCACTTCCTCCCTAGGCAACCTGTGCCAGTGTTTCACCACCCTCAGCATAAAAAACTTATTTCTAACATCTAAACTTCTCCTCTTTTAGTTTAAAACCATTTCCCCTTGTATTATTGCTACAGGCCCTGCTAAAAAGTTTTTCTCCTGTCCTGTTTACAAGCCTTGTTTGAGTACTGAAAGGCAGGCCACAACAAGGTCTCCTCAGAGCTTTCTCTTCTCCAAGCTGAACAACCCAAACTTTCTCAGTCTCTCTGAACAGGAGAGGCATTCCAGGCCTCTGATCATTTTAGTGGCCTCCTCTGGACCTGCTCCAACAGATCCAGGTCTTTGCTGTGCTGAGGGCTCCAGAGCTGGACGTAGTATTCCACTTCAACCCCAACTGCAAAGGCCCGGTACATGACAGTGGCAAAGCTGAGAAGCCCACCAAGGCTGTTAAGGATGAAGCAGGGCTGCAGCCTGGCACCCAGCATGCCTCCAGCAGTGCCCGGGTAGCACCCAGTGAAGCGCAGGGGCCAAGGCTGGGCAGCACCCACTGCAAGCTTGGCAGAGGCTGCCCAGGAGGGTGGTGGAGTCCTCATCCCTGGAGATGTTTAAAAGACAGGCAGATGGAGTGCTCAGGGATCTGGTTCGGTAGTGGACAGGTACGGTTGGACTCGATGATCTCATAGGTCTTTTCCAACCAAGCAATTCTATGGTTCTAAGCCCGTTACCGCCAGCTCTCCCCGGCGCCCCCACACTGCCCTGCGCCCCTCAGGGACGGGCAGGAGTCCCGGGGAGGCCGCACCGCCGGGCAGGCAGAGCTAGGCCGCTGGGGACCGTACCCGGTTCTTCTCCTCCACCTCCTGGATGCGCTTGGCCCGCCACCGGTCGATCTCAGCTTCGCGCTCGGCTGCCCGGGCCGCCTGCTCCTCCCGGGCCGCCCGAGCCTCCTGCTTCCTCCGCTGCAGGCGCAGCCTCCTCTTCCTCGCCCTCTCGGCCTTCTTCCGCAGAGCCTCCCGGTAGCCGGTCTCCCGCAGGGGCTGCACGACGTCCCGCAGCTCCCGAAGTGCCACCTCCGCCTCGTCCCTTGCCTGGGCCCACCCGGCCTCGTCGCGCTGCTCCTCGCGGTCCCGCAGCGCCCGGCACAGCGCGGCCAGGCGCGCCACCCGCCCCAGCGCCGCCACAGCCAGCGCGCGGGCCCCGCTGGGGCTGCCGGAGGGCGGCGGCGGCGGCGGCGGCGGGGGACGGGCCCGGCGGCGGGCGAGGAACTGCGACAGCCACAGCTCGTCCTGCTGCCGCCGCGCCGCCTCCTCCTCCTCGGGCCGCACCGGAGGGAAGCAAGGCCCGAGCCGCAGCCCCGCGCCGCCGTCCGGCCCCGCCGGCGGCAGCAGGAACGGCGGGGGCGCCGCCGGCACCGCGAAGGACGCCGGGCGGGCGGCGGGGCAGGGGAAGGGCGCGGGGGGCAGCGGAAAGGGCCCCGCGGGCGGAGGGAAGGTCCGGAACGGCGGCGGCGGCGGCAGCGGGAAGCGCCCGGGGAACGGCGGCGGCTGCGCCATTGCTGCCGCCTCGGCCCGCAGCACCCCCTCCAGCCCCGCAGCGCCTCCGCCGCCCGGGAGGACCCAGCGCCGCCCCCAGCCGCGAGCCCCGCCCGGCCGCCACATCCCCTTTTTTTCTGTCATAGAATGTTTTGGGTTGGAAGGAACCTTAAAGCCCCTCCAGTTCCAACCCCCTGCCATGGACAGGGACAGCTCCCACCAGACCAGGCTGCTCCAAGCCCCATCCAACCTGGCCTTGAACACCTCCAGGGAGGGGACAGCCACAGACTCCCTGGGCAAAAAAGTCCCTCCCCAACTTTCCTGGAGCCCCTTTCAGTACTTGCATCATCTTCATGGCCTCCTCTGGACCCATTCCAACAGTTTTATCTCCTTACTTTGGGGATTCCAGAACTGGACACAGCACTCCAGGTGGAGTCTCATAAGAGCAGAGCAGAGAGGGAGAATCCCCTCCCTGACTCTGCTGGCCACACTTCTTCTGATGCAGCTCAGGCCACAGCTGGCCTTCGAGGTTGCAGATGCACATTTTTTTCTTTCATATAGATCCAGTTTAAAAGAAAAAAAGAAAAAAAAAAAGCAAACCTCATAAGCTCCAACTACCCCTAAAATTTAAGGCTCCTTGGTATGAGGTCAGGGATGACAACTCTCCACAGCTCAAATATTAGCTTTGTTTTATTCAAATGCCAGAGATGAAGTACAAACTGTAGTTACACTGCATTTTGTTTCCTTAAAAAGAGGTCTGGGTTACAGAATTCCAAACAACTTTCAAAACTAAGTTGTTGAACAGTTTCACCTAATTTTTTTTTTTTTTTTTCAATCCATTTAAAAAAGGATCTGAAGTAAAGGATTCTGAATTAAAAGCAGTTACAGGTTTTTTTTTTCACTCTACAAAGAGGAAAGCGAGGATGCAGGCACAGATAGTTCACCACAGGTTCCCATTGTGAGGGGACTAAGCTTCTCCTAGGAATATCCTAGAATCCAAGTGCAGCTTTTCTGAACCATTTGTGGGTCACTTCACCTGAAAAGCCCGAAACACTAAGGGAAGTATCTGTTGAACCTGGCTACAACTGCACACCACTGCTTCGAAGTAAGAACACAAGCATTACATAAAATTTACATGACAAATTAAGAACAAAAACAGGGTCAATGCACCCGCAGTGTCCTTTCCTCTCCTAAAACATCCACTAGGTTGAAAAGAACAACAGCAGGTTATATGGAAACAGTTTGAATTAAAATTTTAGGAAAAAGATCAGGAAAACTGAAGTCCACAGATCACTGAAGGACAAAAGTTCTAAGCAACAATTTTAATTCCTGAAACAAATCGAACACATACAGGTCCTTTAGTTTTTGTTGTTGGTTTTTTGTTTGGTTGGTTTTTTTGGTGGGTTTTTTTGGTCTGTTTTTTCTTTTTTTTTTTTTTTTTTTACAAAGGCTTTCCTGAAGGATTGACTTAATTGTGGTGTAGAACAGAAGAGGGAAGATTGGAAGATTGCTCTGCCATGAGACTACAAATCAAAGACAAACCCACAAGATGCAATATAACTTAAAAAGCACTGTGTCACGTGAACAATCACTATGGATTACATCAAAAATATTATACATTTACTTTTTCCATCTCTTAACATTATAAGATAGGCTGGGCAAATACCTGGCACCAAAAAATTGATGCATGATAGTTCCAATACGTTAAACTAAATGTAATATATTAGAACATTATATTTAAAATTTTATGTCGCCTTCTTGTCCAAATTCTGATGGCTTATGGCTTCCTAGAAATTCTGTTTACCTTTCTGGAAAAATTAGCAAGCCACTGATTTCACCTTCTTTCACAGTATTTGAGGTGACTGAAACATACTCCTAAGGGAGAGGTGAAGGAAAGGGTATTATTTGATATTGTATTCCAATTGCTGTAACAAACTAGTGTCACATTCACAAAATCTCCCAGCCAGCAGTGTCATAAAGCGTGTCCTAGTTTTTCCAAAATCCCATTGCGAGGACTTCCTCCCCCATCAATGTAACAAGTCACTCCAGCACCCATTGGGTTTCAAACACCAGCAGCAACCTAACACTGACCTGAACACAACCCCCTGTGAGTCATATGAGGAGCTAAGCATTTATTCACCCTCTATGGATTATTAATCTTGATTTCCCATTTGTAGAGTAGCATTTATTGTAAATTCTAACTATTGGCAGCACCTGCACTGCTGGTTTTAGTTTCTGGTAAAATCAATCCAGGTGCTGCTATATTTGCTATACATTTTAATTGAACAAGTGTAATATACAATTCATAATTGAACATTATGCCATCCAAGTCCACACAATGTCCATCAAATAAACCAATGCGATGTTGCAATAGAATAGACAATCTCATTTATCTAACAAAGTTCTTCATCATGTATCACATTCCAGATAGATCCAATGCCTTTAGTATCAGACTGAAGTCAGAGGCAATCGTAAGGAAATAACCAAGTGTGCTTTATGCGGGCGAGCACTCTGACAGTATTTAATGGTTTGCAGCATCCGCTTGTCGAGGCCAGCCTTCTTCCTCAACGCCAGAGTCATACTCTTCCTCAGATGAATCTTTTGTGGGAGCCCTACAATTAAAATGAACTAATCAGATACTTGAGAAATTGAAGAGGACAGAGAGTTCCCATAGCTTGTGGTAAACATGTCCCCTGCAAAGCACCCCAACAACAAATGTCCTGACAAGCATCCAGCTGCTAAACGACCTTCTTATCTGAAAGTGGTGCTGTGCATATTTACTCTACCACCAGAATGCAGTTTCATTACTGAAAATCAAAAGGCTATTAATTCAGTTAAGTCATCTGACTTAATTAGTAAATTAAATACTTCCAGCAAAAATGAATGGTGGCTCTCTACAAAACACCTTAAAGCAACCATCAGTGTAAGCATACTACTTTCCACTCCAACCACCCCCTTTCAAGATACTAGGCGTGCTGAGCCAAGCTTCAGCACACACAGATGAATACAAAGCATTTACTTCAGTGGAGAAAGCCACTCAAAACACGTTGTCAGAGGTAGAAACCAAGCCAGAGTTCCTAAATTTCAGACTTGTGCTTTCAACCTGACCCATTCCCTCTCAACTGCATCCTTTGTTCACTAAAATTGAGATTTTTTTTTTTTAAATCTGGATTTGTTCGGTGCTTTCAGTGCTCTACAACAGCATTACCAGAATACAGTCTTTATAACACTACTTTAACAAGTGTTCAGCAAATCAATAAATGCACCTTTTTGGCCCTCCACTGCTACAAGAGTAATGGAGGAGAAAACTGTAGCAGCCTGGAGCTTGTGTGAAATAAAAAAACCACCTCAGTGACAGAAACCAAGAGGATGAAGGAATAAGTTCCATTTCAGAAACTTCAGTACTGTTACAATTAAACTTCAGATTATTACTCTTATGACGTTTTTCATTTACTTCTATTTCTACAGGTATTCACACACACACAAAAGGCTTAAATAACTTCATATGTAAGTTTATTTTTAAATTTCTATGTAAAAACTAAGCAATACAAACCTAAAGTCTCTAGGACAGAACAGGCACTAATCCAGCTAGGTACAATATACAGAGAATTGGATCCTTTTAGGTTGTGGGCATGAGTTTGTGTTTATATGCTTGTTCCTACAGCAAACATCAGAATACCTGTCTATCTGTATTACTTGTCTGTTCTGATACTTCCTTTACAATTTTACCTAATGTATCCTGGCTCTTTTTTGCCTTCTACAACATCTTTGTCAACCTCCACGCATACAATGTCAGAATTGGGCACTTCAAACATGGGCTCCAGCAACAGCTTTTCCTGCAAGAAAACAAGAAAAAAAATATTTCTGTGTGCCCACATCTACATAACAGTATGGTTAGAAAGCAAATTTTCAGAGCCAGAGGGTTTTCTTGGAAGAACTCTCGAATACTCACAGTTTTAGACCGAGACTTATTGTATCCATGTAAGACCCAGATCTAAGTGAGGCTTTGACTGAACAGTGTCACAATTAGGTCCATATACACAAGCACAGGCAGCTTCATTTACTCAACCTGAGACTTAATTTATTTACTTACCATTATAGATCGAAGGCCTCTTGCACCAGTTTTTCTGTCCAGGGCCAGTCTGGCTATAGCCTTCAATGCATCTTCAGTTATATTTAATTCACACTATATAGAGAAAAACAGTAAGTTTAGTTAATTATGTCATTTATAACTCAGCATGTTGAGCGCAACAGTGCAAGTGTTACTGAAAATAACAAACAGTAGCTATTTACTTGTTACAGAATGTATAACATTAAAGTTACATACATAAAGTTTCAGCTACGCCTCACTTTCGACATATGTCAGCAAGTATTGACTGCGTCCCTTTATCTCCCACCACTACAAGTACCTCTACAGTACATGAAGTGGCTCTAGATACCTACTAAGCAAGGCCATGGATATTCATTTGAGTGGCTCAAGTATTCCAGATTACTTGCCCCACAAGGACAGTTATCCAACCTAAACAAGTTCGGTTTTAATGAGTCAGCTTTCAAACTGCACTACCCAGAACGGGGAGGTGCTCATGCAGGGGAAGAAGTGATTTTGATTGATACTTTAGATCACTTTAACACTGTTTTTAAACAAGAATACTGAAGAGTCATCCAATAAAAATTCAAACCTTATCCATGCTGAAAAGTGCCTGGTATTGAGGAACCACAGCATTTCGTGGCTCTGTAAGAATCCGTACAAGGGTTTTCTCATCTAGGCTGTGCAGAGGAACCACAACGGGCAAACGTCCCACGAACTCTGGAATCATGCCAAACTCAATGAGATCTCTGGCTTCCACGTGACGCAGCAAGCGATCCTTTTCTTCAATATCTTCATGTGGATCGGACTCTCCACTTATATTTGCAAGATCAGCTGCTGCTGCAGCCCTTCTGCCTTTTCCCATATTAGACGGTGACCCAAATCCTAGATACTGCAAAACAAACATGTCGCGCTTACAGAACCACAGTAGCTTTGGTTTTTTAATGTAACTAAATTACATTCTGTGTGCATAAAAAAAAAATCTGGAGTGACTATGTCAATATATATTAATTCAAGCTCAAGAAATTACTTATAGTAAAATTGGATGCCTTGCACACAGTCAACTTCTTGTAACATTTAATTCCCTCAGTAAATTTTCAACACATCAGACTGAGTAAGGTTTTCTTAAAATAAAAACCAGATTAGTAACACGTCCTGTTAAGTTTACAAATACCAGTGATGCTAAAAAGGGCTCTTCAGAAGTAAATAAAAGCGTACAAGAATGCTGCGTGAAAAGCTACATGAACTATCATGAACAGTAATTTGGATTTCCATCACATTCCTGTTAGAAATGGGGTGTACATTTTGTCAGAGGTGCAGTCAGTATGTTAATGTCTAGGAACAGAGTTTTTCTAAGTAGTAAACTGCATGACGAGGTATTTTAAGATGATGATAGCTTTCAGCACCATTTTCTCAGACTATCCAAGTACTAACAGTAAAGCTTTTTCTCAGTTTCACACTTGGTACACTGCAACTCAAAGAAATCATATTGTAATTGCTAAATCTGTTTCACACATTCTAAGAAATACAGGACACAACAATAACACAAAAAGTTTACCACTCAAGTACGGACAGCAAGTCCTCTACCAACAGCTTTCAACCTCATCCCCCATTCTTTTTGTATTTGCATATGCTAAAAATTTCTCAATGGAAGCACAGAGACCACTGCAATCTACTTAAGCCTATTAACAATAGGCTTACCTCTTTACTACCTTTCATAGGATTGACCTCAGGTTCTGAGATAACAGATGGGAAACCACTGCTCTGCAAACAAACTTAGCAGATTTACAAATATAGCAAGACCTTTAGGAGCATACTGTGAACAGTAATTAAGATAATAGTTTTTTAATTTAAATACAGTGTGATACACTCACTTTTTCATTTTTCCTCCTGCTGATAATTCTGTCGAGACCATTAAAAGCACCAGAAGCTACAAAGAGTATGTTCGTTGTGTCAACCTGCACCGTTTCTCCACGTAGTTTACGAGAATTCTTTTCTGGAACATTTACTATTGTGCCTTCTAGTAATTTTAACAAGCCCTAAGGAGGAAATAAGAAATAAGCAACATAAAATTCCATTGTGCAGCAACATATAAGACAACACTGTGCTCACTTTCACAGATGTATTTGTATTTGTTAATCCCTTATGCCTTTATAGTAACCATAAGTGTCTAAAGAAATCAGTTTTCCAAACAAGATAAACAATCCCACTCAAGGACAGACAAAAAAAAATAAATTAAAAAAAATCTATCTTTAATAGGACTCCCATGCACATTATGAACTGCACTTAGTAGTGAGTTGCTTTAAATGTTTTGTCAAAATGGGCAGTGTTATCTATCCTTGCCCACATTATGCAGCTTGCTATCTGAAACTGCAAAGGCACTTTTTGATTAAAATGATTCTATGAAGTAGTCTTGAGTTGCTTTTGAGGGTTTTTTTTTGGTGGGGAATGAAGAACAAAGAGGAAAGATGAGCATTTCAAAGGTTCATAACTAAGGAACTGAAGAGCTAAGACTGTACACACTCCCGTGCTATTTGACATACGACAAGATGATACATAGACTTGATAAGCTGTTTGCTTATGACGCAAAACTGCTCCACAGAAGTACTTACTTGTTGAACACCTTCTCCTCCAACATCCCTTAACTGATGAATACCGGGAACACTGCCAATCTTATCTACTTCATCCAGAAAAACAATTCCTGCAGTTACAGAAAATGGATTTAAGGAAGACTCCACTTTTTCAAAGAAGCAAACACTTACACACAGGCAAGAATACAATTTAAGATAGCTGCAATCTGTTCTACTTCCACATTGTAGATTGCAAAGATGTATGAACAGAATACAAGCAAATCTATGGACAAGAGCAATAACTACAACACAGGTTTAGAGCTCTTTTCACAGATTTATTATTTCTGATTTAAAGTGTTAATTCAGTTAATTCAGGCATGTGCAGCAGGAATATAAATTCCAGAAATACTGGCAGTCTGAAAGCATTGTGCACTCAGGTAAGGTTTCAGTATGTTTCACAAAGATCATTCATAGACTGTGTTAAAGTTTACCTTGCTGAGCTTTGTCTACATTGTAGTTGGCATCTTGCAGGAGTTTTGCAATAACAGATTCAATATCTTCACCAACATAGCCAGCTTGAGTCAAGGTAGTACAATCACAGATAGCAAAAGGTACGTCTAGGCATTTAGCTAGAGTCTGAGCCAGCAAGGTTTTACCTGGTGAAACAAAACCTGTATGTTATACTGCCACACACAGCCCCAAACATCTACCATAGGATCAGCATTAATGACACCAAAAACGTTGAATGATGCCAGCTTGTTCATATATTGATATAAGAATATTTTTGCAAAGGAGCTAGGTTTTGGAAACTGTTTTTTATGTTGGCAAGCTGTACTTCTGAATTATACTAACACATTTGAGGCAGCTTTAAGTGCATATAGTATCACAAATAAAATGTCACAATATATAACTAAAACATACGTTCTTGCATAGCTTAAAGATTAAATAAATCAGCAGCCCTTTGCAGACACCCAAAGTGCAGTGCAAAGTCCAATTGCTCCTGCTTGGAAGTTGTGGAGAAATAAAATTAAAATATTATTTAGTGAATATTCTCCCAAATGGTCTGAAAATATCACTTCAGCACAAGCTCTCCCACAAACATACAACACAAATATAATTTCTCTTCTAACGTGCCTGTAGCTGATCTGTCCCAGAGACGAAACAACACTAATCACAGCATCTCAACTTGCCGTCTACAGCAGAGAAACTTGAAAAGTGTTTTTTTCAGCTTAGTGAAACTTGTACCTATTTATCAGTCAGTAAATACAGGCATTTAAGGAAAAGAAAACCACATGACCAGCTCTCCTTCCTTTTCAAGGCCATTTGGCTCTTCTTGTTACCATGGCATAAAAGCACAAAATGCCAGTTTGGAATCCAGAGTTTAGCTTTTTATATACCACATTGGAATAGTTATAAAAGAGGAAGATCACTCAATAACAACCAATTTTATGAACAATCTGACACTATTGGGATGTGCAGCCGTGTACCTGATCCAGTTGGTCCAAGCAGCAAAATATTACTTTTTTCAAGTTTTATGTCGTCATTGGGTGAATCTAGTACTTCTCCTCCCCGTTTTTCCTGAGGTATCTGCTGATTCATTTGTTGCTGCATCGATGCTCCTAAAGCATTACCATGTGGACTGATTCCAGCAATCTGCAGGAGTTCTGAAGAGAACAATAATAGCACTGTTTGAGCACTGACAAGGTCTACTGCTGCCTTAAATACAAAATAAAAGCTTGATGTGTGTTTTGCTTTGTAAGTCCATAATCCTATCTGTACAGAAATTCACAGATAGGACTGCAACAGAAATATGGCACAATTACTACAAAATCATGAGTTCCAACTGTATTTTGGCACAAGCACATGTTCGCATACATGAGAGGAATTTCTAATGCTACTGTGGAATATTTAAAAATATTCCTTTACCCTAAAAACAAGAGAAACTTTCAGTCCTTGCAAATTAACTAATTTTAACTTTTTTTTTTAAACAAACTGTTGATCACTATGATGAAAGAGCACAAGAACGGGTATACTATAACAATTACAAAAGCAATGCACAGGCCTGCTCTCAATAGAGAAAGACTTCCTTTAGTTCACTTGTTACAGTTCTTGTCTCTACACCTAGATATGGAGAGTGAGCTGCATATTCTTTTTTTCAGAGCACTAGTTTTAATTGGCTTTCAGAGTAGAATTTTGAAGGTTAAGAAAACTGGTTTGAGGAGGTATAACTGGAATTACAAATTGATCAACACCTAAAACAAACATAACTGACATCTGGACGACAAAAAAAGCATTCTAAGGTTCAAGGTGACAGGGGCTTTCAGGAATACAAATACCTTGCAGAAAACACATGTACAACTTCACTTTCTACCTCACATCACATCCTATATGGTGTTACTGATACAATCACACCTCAGACTCAAGTGAAAAATTCAACTTCACTTGGTCTGCTGAGAATAATCTTAGGGACAGGTAGTTTAATCAATTTCATACAAGGCATTTTTACTGTTTTCCTGCATTCTACCTAGAACTCAATAAAAACTCAAATCCTAATCACCTCTGTTAAGACCATACTCAATGCCATCAATTAAATTCACTTCCAGAAGAAAAGCAAACAGGATTTTACCCTGCATTTCAAACTAGTGGCTATTCTACATCGAGAGTAGATATTGCAGAGGAGGACATGAGGAGAGAGTTCACTTACTTGTAAATCTGTATTCATCCTCCCGTCTTCTGATTTCTAATTCTAAGAGAAGAGGATGAAAACAGTAATAGAAAATACGTTTGTAAAAGCTTATAAATTCTCCACCTCTTGCCCTCTTCTGAATACATCTCATCACTGTGTATGAATGTATTTCTAACATGAAATCCCCACATGAATTAGTTTCTATTGCTGTCAAAATTAACCCAAGGCCCAGCTTGCACGCTTTTAAAATGACAGCAAGCTTTCTACTACGTAAACAGTGATAATCTATTACGTCTGATTAGATTTTAATTTTAAAATCACTTGTAGAAGGGGAAAAAAATGCTATGATATAATTTTGTTTTGAAAAGCTCCCCTAAACTCTCACATTTGTATCTAAGTGTTAGAACTTAGTATTTCACATATTTCAAAGTACTATCCATTATAAATATTCACTGCCAGTCCCCCTGGATGTGCACCAACTAATCTTCTCATGGAGGGTCAGGAACTTTACTGTTACAGCACACAGCTGCTCTCCTACCATTACCAGAGCAGTGCTACTCATGTTTCCCCCTCAGTTAAAATACTACTTTGCATAAATTCAGAAATCAAAGATTTGTCTGCTTAGCATATTATTTATTGCAAGACAGAACGAAACACCCTAAAAAAAAAAATAAAAATCAAGCTACACTTTGAATAGAGGCAGTAACTTAATCCTACTTCTAAAAATAAAATAGATCAACATAGCTACACACTTACTCAGTAGCAAAAGTACTGCCAAGAGTAACTCCATCTACACCTGGTGGATATGGAACAACACTACGGTGACCAACAGATGCTGCCAACTGCAGCAAGTGAGGTTAGAAAGCTATTCATCAAATTCACTATGCAAAATATTGTCTTTGTGATCTGCATTGTTGCTTGCAGATTAAGCAGCAGATTTACAGCTAAGCAGTAAATGAGATTAGAAAAAAATTTAGAAGGCTCATTTTATAAAGTTTAAGGAAAACACCAGTGTCAGTAAAAAAATGCTAAACATCTAATAAGGTAGATGGCTTCATAAACCTCTGGATTAGTATTTAAATAAACTACAGAAGCTCACACACAGTGAAAACTGAATTTAATAGAAATTCTTTTTGATAATTTAAATTACAGAACATCTAGTGCTGAGGTAAAACCCTCCTCGGGTTTCTTAAGTCAGGGCCCTCAACGGTGAGTTTTATTTGACCAGAAAAACACCATATATCATACAAACCTCTTGGTGTTAAAGAAGTCTGCTTTTCAACTTCTGCTTGCTGTCTCAGGTTGGCTGGGATATTATTGTAGATTCTCTTGTAATGATTGTACACAGCAACAGAAAGCACCTTCTTGGCAAAACACTGACCAACAACATATTTGTCGAGGTAGTTATAAATCTGAAAAATATCTCAGTCTTAGTAACACTTCTCAATCACCTTGCAGCAGAAAATAAAAAATAGCATATTGTGCCAAAGATGGACTCTGGCTTAAAGAAACCATTACAGAACTGAGAAACAGGAACTTATCTAAAATACAAATCATAATCCCGTTGATAAGTTTACAGTAAAATGTGGCACTTCCACAATCATATTATGTCTGTCAGTTCTCCCCTATTAATATTTAAACCCACAGTCATTTTCACCCAAATTTGCAAGAGAAACAGAAATTTCAAGAGTACTTAATTTCTTAAGAGGCCTATCCAGAAGCCCCATGCAGCTTCAGAAACCACAACAGTCCACTAGGCACTGAGAAACACTACAAGCTCCCTCACTATTTGGGAGAGGGAAACCACATCATAGGTCGTGGTCACAAACTAAATCATTCACAGTTCTTGCCCAGAAACGGGCCAAATCAAAGTCTCTGCAGCTACAGAGGAAGTTGCTAACATTAGGGTGCAGAATAGGAGGCCATAGCAGGAAATAGAGATTACGCTTGGTGAAGGTGGAGGTTAACTTCATGGTCACAAGGAGAAAATGAGGGTACTGGACTTCTGTCACAAGACAAAGCCAGTGGAAAACAAGCCCAACTGCTTTGATTGGATCTACTCTATCAGCGCTCTGCTGGGTCACATAGCTCTCAAAGGTCTAATCTTGAACTAATCACCTTTATTGTTTGTTGCTCTGTCACAGAAGACCATTACACACCTGATACAGATTAAGAATTAAGGCATTTCACCACACTAAAGTACAAGGAAACACTACGGTGAAATAAAGAACCATACCTTTTTCGGAGGAGGCGGCGGCTTCTGCTGGAATGCCAATTTAACCGCTTCTGCTGCTGACTCAGGCTCTTTAATGATGCTCTTTTTTGTGTCTGCCTCCGACAGTACAACAAAAAAATGGTGACACTTTTCACACTTCACAAAACGGGTGGAAGCTGCAGAAAAAGTAAAACAGAATGGTGAGAGGAATTGCTTAGACAGCATCCACTCAACTGCCTGAGTTCATCACGCACAGGACAACTGCCTGTAAGACAGTACAGCCACCTCTGTTTATTTGACACTGCCCCTTCCTGCAATTGAGAAGCTTTAAAAGCAATTATTGGACTATGAAATTTGACACAGAGGGAATGCAAAAAGTCACAATGCAGGGCAGCAACCAAACAAGACATTAAAAAGCAAAATACATTTTATTATACTTGGAAGAGGAAACTTCATCTCAGCAATGCAAAACTAGCAAGGGCTTCTACCTATGCAGAAATTGTTCCAAACTCTCAAACCAGCAGGCAAGAAAAGGTTGTGCTTAGGGACAGACTACTCTCAAGTGCAGGGAAGCAACCTACAGTCTCAGACAGCATGCAGTGGGTTTCAGGAGAGGACAGCCATGGCACCTCCCGCTCTCTGTGTCCCACCGGCTGTGGAACACTATGGAGTCAGCTAAGAGACATCCAAGTGCAGGCCGTGGAGAACAGTGGGGTCACACAAAGCACTCATTCCAACAGGAGGCAGCTGCGGTAGGCAACAGAGGATCAGGACTTCGGTGTTTTGCAAGATCTTTTGCTTATTTATTTTTACTGTCAAGAATAGAACAAATTTCTTTCAAATTCCAAAAGCCAAACCCTCCTCCCGCTGACTTTGTGAACTGTGCCTGAAGAAATCAGGTTGTCTGCAATGACTGGTTTCAAAAGCCTGTAAACCAGAACTTGCATATTGGGAGGTTTTTTCCTTTGGAAAAGCAAAGTTGAAATTCTCAAAAATAGATGGAAGAGAACAATAAGTTTGTCATTCAAAATACACCTTTTCTGACCATGTTGCTATGCTGTTACATGCAAATCATGTGCAAAGGGACTGATTTAAAGCAAGTATATTAGTAAACGGAAAAAACTTCAGTGTCCAAACTTCTGAAATCAGAAAAAGGTTTTAGAAGATGTCTCGAATGTTGTAGTATCAGCTGATTTGGCAACAACCTCTAGCAATAAACAAGCTGGTTATTTATAATTTGTTGCTGCTTCCCATAGAGCTAGCATCAATAGGAGAGGAGTGGAGCCCTTTTTTACTATTAAATTCACTTTATGCATGTATAAGTAAGACCAGCATATTATTTTCATAGCGTAGCACATAATACTGTGACCACCACAGCTTTAACAACTCTGCTCCAAAGAAAATCAGTGTAACAGCTCGGAAAGGCTTTCTGTCAACATTCTAAATTACTATTATCTGCCTGATGCGAATGCAATGTAGAACCTGCAATCACCTCTCTTACTTCACTATTATTTAGCAACAAAATTGTAGAGAAAAAACCCACAAACTTTCTCCCAATATTCACTCAAAACACCTCTGATATTCTTAATGACTGCAGTGCTATGAGGCTGTGTCCTGCCTTATGCAATGCTAATAGCTTTATTAGGACGCAACAGCCACGAGAATACTGGTTCCTTTACAGGTCCACAGGAATCACAGAATCATAGAATTATAGAGTCATCTGGTTGGAAAAGACTTCTGAGATAATCAAGTCCAATCGTACCTGCCCTCTTACTAAAACAGAAAATAAAGAGCAGGCTAGAAGAATACTATTGTGCATCTTTAAAACAGCATCTACTGAAAAAAACTACCACACAGGGTATACTTTTACTAATTATTCTAAGCAGCACAAAGGAAAGTTTAGACATCTTTGGAATTTTCAGCAAGACCAGTAGGATCTGTGGTTACAGAGAAGCCTTGATGTATGGGATACTTTAGGGCGGAGACTTGGTTATCAAAATATAACCATAAAACCAGCCACTTTATCATCTATACAGCAATGTGGTATCAATACAAGTTTTAACATGGGAAAAAAAAAAAAATGAGAAATTTGCTCTGAAATGCAAAGAAACCAAGTTTAAGTACTGCTATCTCCTAAAACTGAGGATTCAAAATTGCAAGCAATCTCACTATTGTTAACTACTGGCATGTTTCTGTATGTTCTTAACACATAACAGCACAGCAAAGAGCCTTCTTGTCAAATTACCTCATTGTCATTAAGATGTCTGTAAATATTTACAGTGTGGTAAAACACAAGTCAAGCGTTGGTTTTGATTCAGGCAACACCACCACAGAGGCTGCAATCGCAAGCAGATCTCTCAGGTCTGTACAAGCTGACCAAAGGGGAACGCTGTTTTTTTACAATGCATACAGGAAGCCAAAACAATTGGAGAATTAATCTTAAAAACACTTGTAGGCCTGAGATCATGGGCTATTATTGAACTGTTAGAACATAGAAAGACATGAGGAAAAAGACATCAGGACAATTTATTGCCTACTGAGTAGCTGCAGTAGCAGAGAAGTCTTGCTTTGGAGGACAGGAGCGAACCTGATCGTGTCAGGCAGAGACACTAAAAGCTGTGCCTGGTTAAGGATTCTCATGTCAATCAGCTTTGAAGCTCTTGGATTTCACTCTACATCCGAGGCTCAAATCTTATTTCACTGATCACAAAACTCTCCTTACAGAGTCCCACAGCCCAATACAGAAACTGCTGAGAAAGTGTGTCAAAGCAAATTCCTTTTGGTTTGAGTCACAGCCTTCCCTAATTGTCAATTACTGAAAAATCATTACAAAGCAAATCCTTGTGCAAGATTTACAGATGCAAAGTGAAGCCCCATTAAAAACAAACAGTGCTGGACAGCCAGCCTGTCACACTAACACTTAACAGCAATTAATTCACCAATAAATGTGGCTTTTATTCAGTATTGTTTCCCTACTTCTCTCTAAATAACTGAAAAAAAAAAAAAATCTAAAAACTGAAACACATCCTAGTTACGTATTTCCCTTTGGCTTTAGATAGTTACTTAAGGCTCTGCAGTTGGGTAATTCAAACCAGAATTAAGCAAATTCATCATTCTTTCTGACCAAGCAACATCAAAGGTTTACCTGAAATCAAGTTTTGGCATGTTTAACACAACCTGCAACCCATTCCTTTTGGGCAGAACTGGAAAGATTTTTTAATTAGTTTTTGTTTTCTTGTTCAAAATAATTTTTAAGATAATTAGAACTTAGCTCTTTTGTTATCCAGCTTTATAGTCTACAGTTTGGCTGGGAAGCAAATTAACAAACTAAATCAGAAAGACATCAGTCCAGAGATTCACAGAAACTAGAGCAATCACAGTCTTTGGTTTCATTTTAAGTTAACAATTTATAACAATCTGATGACTGCTGTTCTCAAGATGAACAAAAAGTCCGCTCTCCTCCATTATCTGGTGTCGCTGGGCTGAGTTTGAATCAGTAACAGACTGTTTAAAGGCTGTAAAATCCTAAAACCTCAGAATAGAACACACAAGGGTAAGAAAAGTAGACACATTCAATCAGCCACAAGGAGACTTCTTCCTCTTTTGACTTTCAAGCTTCTGACAAATGTGCCCAGCTGCAACACTGTTTTTATGCATACAAAGTGGGTTTCCAGTCCCAAGCCTTTTACAGCACATGCACGGTTCTAATGCCACTATTCAAGTGCGGTATCACTATTTGTGAAGCTCAGACTGAAAATATCAGACATTTTCTCCCGTAATGTTAATATAAACAACTCCTCTTCCTAAGTTTCCAAGCACGCTCAGAGATTCCTAGCAACACTGACAAAATACTAAATCACACCTCTGCCTTCCAGGGATACGCGGTGAAGGTTCTATTCTGGGGCAATGCTTGAATGGCATTTCCAGAGAAAAGTACCAACTCCAGTAACAAGAGGAACAAACACACCAGCCAAGTGAGAGCTTCAAAATGTCCCTGTCTACTTGTGAATCATCTGATAAGAACGTAAATGAGACTAAAAATCCTTCCACTGTTTTCAACCACACCTTGTCACAACCACACCTGGTGCCAGATTTTTCAGAACATCTTGTTACCTATAGTTTCAAACAACAAAAAAAATGCTTATTATTTCTAGAAAAAAAAAATAGTAGCCGAGGACTGATCCTTTTATCTAACAAATAAATATACTCTTATTATGGAATTGTCTTGCGATTCGCAATTTTCATCATTTTTATTAAATAGTATTTTATATGAATCGCGGCAAATTATAGCACATCCACTCGTTATGTTCACCAACTGCAATATCAACGGCTGTTGAACAAGCCTATGCTGTCCTCATCTTAAGCTTCTTAGTGCACAAGTCTGGTTATGAGTTGATATTTCCCCCTTGAGCTCCACCACTGAAAATGGGCATTTGCTTTCTGACAGCTATTTGCTACACTGGTCTCATTAGCATTGAAATAAGGAGAAAAGTCTTCAACTCTGATAGAACCTAAAGCGTAACCAGCATTAATTTAGGCTGTAGTTCAAAAACATTGTTATTGCTGCTGGACACCAGGCATCTGATACATTTCGAATTTTCTATCTGGACTTTCCCACCTCCTCTTTGGAATGTTTCATGTACCTGACTTGGCCATAGAAAAGCATTCCAGCAAGCCCTCTGTCATGCTAATTCCTTTGCTGGATAAGCACTTAGTTATAGAGCATGCAGGACTCTTTACACGAGCATCTCTTTCACTGCAGAAAATGCAATGAACTATTGAACTATTTTAAAACTGCATATTCACAGTTGCTCCACCCCACATCATAGGGAATCACACAAACACATCCACAGAGACAACGCGTGCTTATGTCAACGTGGCCAAACTGAGCGCAACGATTTTTTTTACACTGTATAATTATTTGAAGTTCTAGGCAGACTAAAAGTTGGTTATCAGAACTACATTAGGTGACAAATATAATCACATCTATGGCTAAATACAAAGGAAGTATTCATTAGAACTTACACACAAAGGTCTCCACGTGTGTGCACAAGTCACCACACTTCGGGCAGCGCAGCTGGTTCCCTCCTTTCCCAGAGCTTCCAGAGCTTGACTTTTTGCCACCTCCCTCACCGACAGATTTCTGAAAAAGATTTCCAGACAATTAGCCCCAAACAACAGAGCTGTTACATTAGGCTTTCAGTAGTGTGTTCACGGAAGTCAGTAACCCAATATTGCAATAGATGAATGACAAAATAACTATTGTCAGGGCTTTTTAAAGGCTTTGAAAACTTAGGGCAACACAATTTGAAGTGTACACACATCTGCATTTCCCAGGCCTGTCAGTTTTGTATGCCCATGGAAGAGGCATTCCACATCTACATTAGAACTACTTGACTGCCACTAGAACAATAACAATCTGAGCTCTGTCAAGAACATTTTAATAATATATTCCAATGTAATTTACTCTAACCCCAGAAAAGAAAACAGACTGTACTTATAGAGAGTAATTTTACTATTGGAACTGTGTTGATTCTAAGGGTTTATGAAGCTGCAACTCCTCTCAGGCCCCTGACAGATGCAGACATGGCCTATAAAACAAGCATTTCAAACTGCGTGGAAATATTTTATTTTTCATTTCTAAGGCAGAGCACCCTGACAGAGACCTCTTTTGCTTTCATCATGTTACCCTGTTTAGTGGTGTTCAATAAAAGCTATTACATTTCAGGAAACAGCAAAGATCTTCCCTTTTCTAAGACAGTTCCCTATTTTTTTAAAACCTTGCTTGCCTACTCATTTCTCCTTGCAAACCTTCTCAAGAAGAAGTTTTTATTAAAAATTTTTTATCTTCCTTATTTTTCAATAAAGCTTGATCTGAACCTTCAGAACAAACCTGTGTCACCAGGACAGTTCCTCAGACATCACACCACACCACACTGAGGCAAAGTTATTGCCTGTGAAATCTCAAAATCTTATTTGCTGACTAAAGAGGAGTTTTTATTCTCAGGTAATCATTTATCTGAAGAAGCTGTTTATTAACTATAATTATAGACAAAGACTAGGATGAAAATAGATTACAATTTAGTGAGAAGAATAAGGCTAGTCTCCTCACAGACTTGTGCTGAACATAACTGCCGAACCAGTGCTGAAACAAGAACGTTTTAAATCGTTCCTTCTTTAAAAAGCCTACTTGGGAGTAGCAGCTTTGGAAGGACAATAGTTCTGATCACTGCTCTTTCCTGAGATCCTGAAACCTGCTGTGGATTTATAACATTCTACAAAGTTTTCAAGTGTCCCTTTATGCTAGGCAAAAAGATTTATAAAACTGGGAAAAACATTATGGGATGTTTATAAGGTTTGCTAATAAATCCCCAATACAATTTATTTTCTCTTCACTGTCAGCTGTAGCAAAATGAAGGATCAGATATGTCAAGGGTTAGCAAAAATTTCAGGAAGATTCTGATTTTAAGTATGGAAAAAATCTACTGGAAACATTTAAGAAACATTTTACATAAACTATTCAAAGAAATAATGCATAGAGATTACCTTGCTTCCATCTCCAGAACTATCTTTGCTTGTGCCATCCTTTGAAGCAAAATACGCTGGTGTTTCTGAAAAGTTTCTAAGAGGAATTCGTCTTAGGGAACAAGTTTCAAAAGTCCCAAGTTTTCCTAAAACAGGGATGCGTGTACGACCACAAATAATACCTAAAAAAAAATGGAAACACAAAAATTAAACATTTTAAATACTATAGTTCTAATCCCAATGCCATCAAACCTCAGAATTACATTAAATGTAGCTCAAAGGTTTCAGCACAGAACTCAACACTGAACATCCAAATTTCAGTTATTCAAAACCAAATCTCTTCACCATTTAATATTCATCTCATTAAAAGCTGCCTGGATTGTCCAAAAATGACCCAAAAGTAATTCCAGATCTTCTAATGTCAAATAATTGAAAAGTCCTATTGTGTCATGAAATAGGGAACACCCCAGTTACAAAGCTGATTCTCATAATGATAAATACAATCAACATCCAGCACTTACTGTAAAATTATTCAGCCCCTGAAGTAAGAGAGAGACCTTTGAAGTGTCTCCTCATTAGGCAAAAATGAGGTTTCAGACTCACAGACTGCACGTCTGGATTTGGCTTTCACTTGTGAACTCTACTGAAAACCCGTTTCCAGGAATCTGAGGTAATGCTTGACAAAACCAGTTGTCCTGAGGAAAATCAGAAAGTCGCGTCATATTCAGTACGTGCTGACAGACACGCACCGGTAAATCCAGCACAATCTTAACCTTGCTGAAACAGCTTATTGCCATCATGAAAAAAAACTCATTGAGAAACCAAACAGCCTTTTTTCCTCCTCTTGCAACAGTGGGGAGGATTATGTTTCATAACTAGGTATGATGTGAATCAACATATGTTGTGTGTACAATTTCAACATCTCTCTGCACAGACAAGAGCCCGGAATCCATATCTCCTCTCTCTCTCATTTAAAGTGGCAAACTTCTCACCTCCTCTCTAGTTTTGATAAGAACTCTGTGACTTAGGGACAGAACAACTATGTAGCAACAATGAGAGTTAAAAACTTGCTGATAATACATGGTTTTACTGTTAGAGAGATGAGAGAACTCTATTAAAAACTCTTCCAAAAAAAGAATAAAAACAGAATGGCAAGAGCAGCACAGTTCTTTTGCTCCAAAAGAGGTAACAACAACATCTAAGAGCTGGAATCTTAGTTCAAAGAGGACATTCAAAAAATTCACCTTGCTACTATAACAGGAAAACAGAAAAACAAAGAAAAAAAAAGCATTATGGATGAGCTTAATTTTACCAGGAAAACTCTCACAGGTGTCTGTGAAGTCACATCCAAGAAGGCAGAATCTGAAGTTGTTTTATTAACTTACACATAGCTTAAAATTCCCGAACTTGAAGATAATTTGCAGTTATTTTTAACACAACTGAAAATGTAATCTTTTAAAAATTTGTAAATGTGAGGGACGAATAACCAATGTGCTTTCCTCTTTTAAATTCCTCTGCCACTGCAACACAGCGAGACACTTTTAAGTTACATAGGATGAACTATGAAACTATCACAGCAAACTTAAAACCACTGGCTCACTTTCACAAGCTGTTATGTTCCCTCAACTGAATCTGCTGAGAACTCAGAAGACTACGTGAGCCAAGTGCACTTGTCAAGAGAGAATAAGCTGTGGTGAGCATTTACAAGGCAAGAGCTGTTCTGCATTAATTCCCTGTCTTGGGGGCTTATTTCACATAGATGGTTCCTTTACTGAGATTTGTTTTACCACTTCTAAAGGGAACTGAAAGGAGACCCTCTCAACAAAACTAAGAAGAAAAAAACACCTCCTGTCCCCTGAACAGAATGTGAAGTCACACAACCTTCCTGCAATACAGGAGATTTGGCCCGTGGACAAAGGATACAGCACTAATCCAGGAACTAAAATGTTTTACCACTCAGCACTGCACGAGGACTGAAGTTCACCAATTTTAATCCAGCATAGTCCTGTGACATAGAAAATGCACTGAAAACTGTATTGGATGAACTAGGAAAGTGTACATAGTGTCAAGTTCAGAGTAAGGGTCACGTTATTGACCATGCCATGTATTGATCAGAAATACTGCAGCCGTGGGTTGTACAGGACACCAGCAGCAGATCCAGGCTATCCTGCAGCGTTGCACACACGATGCAACACTTTCGCTGCTGTTAAACTCACTCTCACAGAAGCCTTCACTGGCCAGCCTTTTGGGAACACTAAACTCACCCTTCTACACAGGCTGAACTGTCAAGGGTGCAGGTAGGCTAAACCAGAAAAATAAAAAGTCATATTCACCTTGCTACATCCCTTGTTGCTAAACATGAAAAGCCTCATCCCTGTGCTTATCAATAGGTTCAAGTGACATTTTTTGACAAAACATCATTGTACAATCAAAGAATGAAGCAGTAAGAAAGCTATTGCAGCTACTTTCTTGCATAAATAAGCCCAGAGGCAGACACTCAGGAGAAGTCAACATTCCAGCCCGATGCCTGGCAACTTTCACACAACAATCCAGACACTGATAAATGTTCAAATACGCCACAGCTGGCCAGCCCAGCAGTACCCACTCACACACACACACAACTGGCACTCAGGGCCTGGGTGCATTTTAAGCAGTTAATTTAAAGGACATTTACCTCACCTAAGAATGTTGGTAGCAGAAACGCTGCTCAGATTAGCACGTTAAGAAATAGTGGGAGGCTCCTTTACACATTATTATCCTTTAACTGATACTTGATGAAAGAAACACTGACTTTTGGGGTAAACTTCAAATATTCTGGAAGACTGTATTGCTCAAGTAAGTGGCAGGGAGGCTGTGACAAAAGAGATGTCTCCTCTCAGCCCCCCCACAACACTTGATTGACTGGACTGATCCATGCACTCGAAACATTCTCAAGTTTGTAGCAATGAGCAATAGCAAAGAAAGCACCTGACAGAAGACAATCTGTTACAGTAACAAAAATGCAACAAAATAAGCTTGTTTGTTGTTTTTAAACAACTTTCACAGACAGCTGATGCATAAATAATCTTATTACTCTGTAGCTGTGTTTTAGTCTCATTTGTTCTCTCACATATCCCTTTCAAATCCTAGTGCTGACCAATAAAATACAAATTTTTAAGAGATAATTCTGAAGTTGGGCTGACAGTTGGACTGGATGATCTTAGAGCTCTTTTCCAACCTTAATAATTCTATGATCTAAGTTAATTCAGAACATTACTTGCTTTAAAGTTTATTGTTTCAGTGGGTTTAAATAAGATCAGACAGGCTGGAGTTAACAGCACTGGTTTAAGCCCTTCAGCATGGGTGATGTAAACGTATGACAAGTGATGTGAATGTAAAGTCAATCACACTAACTCACTTCTTGAAGAAAACAAACCATGTCTGATTTATCAGGCTATTGCCGAGGGTACAATCATTGAAAATCTTGTTGCAAATGTGGCCACAGCAGAGATTTTCAGCACAATTTGGGGGCTCTGCCTTGCACTGAAGCAGTGCCCCTATGTCAGGCTCACTGCCCACAAAAACACCATGAAAGGGCCAAAAGTCATGGAGTCATAGAACGGTTTGGGTTGCAAGGAACCTTAAAGATCATCCAGTTCCAACTGCCCTGCCATGGGCAGGGACACCTCTTACCAAGTCAGGCTACAATATCCCCAGCAATATCACAGTGGAGGCTGGTTTCCTAGAACCCTGCCTGGTGTAAGGCTGCCCTGGATCCCCTGTGACACCAGCTGGAGATCACAAAAATCATAGAATCAGTTGGTTGGGAAAGACCTTGGAACTCATCGAGTCCAACCGTCCCTGTCCACTACTGAACCAGATCCCTCAGCACCTCATCTCCCCGTCTTTTAAATCCCTCCAGGGATGGGGACTCAACCACCTCCCTGGGCAGCTCTGTCAGGGCTCGAGAACCCTTTCGGTGCTGAAATTTTTCCTGCTATCCAATCTAAACGTCCCGTGGCGCAACTTGAGGCCATTTCTTCTCATCCCATCACCTGTCACTTGGGAGAAGAAACCAACACCCACCTCGCTGAAACCTCCTTTCAGGGAGTTGTAGAGAGCGAAATAAACAGCGAGAGCCCAGCCCGGGTCTCCCCTCCCCCCCGCTTATCTCAGTGCCACAGCGGGCCCGGCCGGGCCCGGCACCTCCCGGCCCCAGGGAGGCGACCCCACTCCAGCAGCCGCGGGGTGGGGAAGGGGGGCGCTGACACTGGGGGGAGCCCCTCAGGGCGGCAGAGGGCCAGGCCCCAGCGGGGAGGGGAGCGGTTACCTCTCCGCGCGGAGGGCAGCGTAGAGCCCAGGAGGCGGGCGGCGCAGCTGTGGCAGGCGGACATGGTGCGGCCCCGGGCCTGCCCGCTGCCGCCTCCGAGCAGGCCTCGCTAGCGGCGCCGCCGTAAACACCCCCGCCCCGCCCGGCGCCGCCCCAGTGACGACAGCGCGCCCGGCACCACCGCCCCCGGCACGGCCGCGCACGCACGGTGCCGACTACAGCTCCCAGCGGGCACCGCGCGCAGTCCGCGCCCACCACAACACGGAGGCCACGCGAGGCATCCTGAGAGATGTAGTCCTGCGGGTGAGTGGGTGCTGCTGCCCCACCGCTTTTCCGGCTGTCGCGCGGGAGCATCATGGGACCTGTAGTCCTGCGGGTTGAGACGACAGGTGCCGCGCCGCGTGACATCATGGGAAATGTAGTCCTGGCTGCGGCCCCTCGGGGACACACCAACCCCTTCCCCCTGCTATCCTCTCGACACAAGGATGTCGGGAGATTCCCGCCTTTAATTCTGCTTCCCAGATAGCACGTGAGACAAATATTTCCCTTGGATCCCGGAAACAATTTTTTAAAGGTCCTTTCATGAAAAATCACAGAATGCCCCAAGTTGGAAGGGACCTGCAAAGACCATGGAGCCCAGCTCCTGTTTCTGCACAGGACAACCCCAACATACACATCGTGTGTTTGAGGGCAGTGTCCAAATGCTCCTGGAGTACTGTCAAGGTTGGTGCCGTGACTGCTTCCTGGGGGAGCTGTTCCAGTTCTCCACCACCCTCTGGGTGAAGAACCTTTTCCCAATGCCCTATCCAACCCCCCACCCCCACATCTGCTGTTTCCTCAAGGCCTATCAGCGGTCAGTATAGAAAAAAAGAACAAAGTGAAACAGCAGTGGAAAACTTGCAGGCAAAGTGAAGCTTTGGGAGATGAAAATGATGCCGTGTTTCACAGGGATCTTCAAGCAAGGAACAATATTATCCATACACACAGACGTTATCTAATTAAACATACCCTTTAGATGGAGAATGCACCAAGAGCTCATAGGTATCTACAGTCTGTTTCTTTCAGCTCTTGTCTGTCAGGTACCAATTACACGGAGCTAATTGATCCGAGCTGGTCCTCAGAGAGTGACTCAGAGCCAGAAGCGCATCGCCTGGTGAGACAGAGATGAGTTATTGCTCAGTTAGCAGCAGGTAAAGTACACCGTGCCGCACAGCTGCATGCAGCAAGAATATCAAATGTTGTTTTGAACTCGTGCAACACTCTGGGTGGATTTTAACCCTTGTAAAACCCAGGGTTAGCAGCACCACCTACAGCTGGACAGCTGCCAGCTTGATTTTAAACTACCTTCAGATATGCTACTGGCTTTCCTTTCAGGAGCTTTTAGAAGGAGCTAGGCAGGAATAGCAGGTTAGGCTCAGGGACACGTTGCTATATTACCGGTTCACCTTGCACTCTCACCTTACGGAAACACAGAAGGAACAGCTGGCTGCTGCCAGCACAGGGTCGGTGCCCACTCCGCAGTGCAGCTGGGCCACTCACAGCAGCTAGGCGGTAACCCCAGCGTGCCCCTCCGGGCTCCCTCCTTAACCAGAGAACCAGCAGCGATGAGCTCTTGTAGCAGGCGAAGCGAGGGGACAACGGTGTCAGCTCAGAGCTGTAGCTGCAAACATGTCTTATGTATGGAAGGCAGGCAGCGATACTAAATAAAATAAAATGCTGCTTGAATAAATACAATAAATATATAAGTCCTGATTGAATAGACCCGGTTCATGAAAAGATCCAGATTTCATAGGAATAATAGAACAGCCCAGCCCTCCGCCTAGAAAGCAATCCCCGGTAGCGATGGCGCCGGTACAGCCGTGCGCTGCTCGCCCCTCCCACTGTGACGCAGGCGCAGCGCACCCGGAAGTAGCGGCGGGGGCGGAGCAGCGCGGCCGCCCTGGGTCGCGGCGGCTGGTGAGCGTAGGGGGAGAAGCAGTCCAGCTCCTTTGCTCAGCGTCCGGGGCTGGGGAGGGGGCTCTAGGGGGCTTGGGACCGCCCTGGAGGACGGGACCGGGGAGTCGAGGTGCGCTGAGGGGGTGAGCGGTCCCCGAGGGAACCGGGAAGGGGGCTCTGAAGGGCCAGGTGGGCCCAAAAAAAAGCGAGAGTGAGTGGTATTGAGAGGGTGGCGCACTCTGAGGGACCGATGGGCCCTGGAGAATGGAACCGGAGAGCAAGGAAGCGCTAAGGGGCCAGGAGGGCGCTGAGGAAACAGGGCAGGGGTTTGTGAGGGTCAGAGTGGGCCTTAAGGAGAGCGGGGGGGGGGGGGGCACTGAGGAGCCAGATGGGCCTTAAGGAGAGCGGGGAGGGGGGGGCACTGAGGAGCCAGATGGGCCTTAAGGAGACCGGGAGCGGAGGCCTCTGGGGCTGAGGGAGCACTGAGGGGCTTGGTGGGCCCTGAGGGGGCTCTGAGGGGCCGCGTGGTCCCCGAGGAGAGAGTAGGTAGCTCTGAGGGACTGGGTGGGCCCAGGGTGGTGGGGAGCATTAGGAAAGGGAGGCACTGAGGGAATGGCTGACCTTGAGGAAACTGGGGCTGTGAGGCAATGAGAGCCCTGAGGGCTCGTGCTTGTGTCTCTCAGGCTCTGGAACAGCATTGCCCTGGGCGAGGCTGTGTCTGAAGGGTCAGGGGCTGTGGGGAGCTATGGGGCTGTGGAGGGGTCTCTTGAGGCCTCAGGGAGTAGGATCATCGTGACACCTGAGGGTCCCTGAGCCAGTAATGGGAAGCTTGGGGCTCTACCCCACAGGGAGCCAAAAGGCCAGCCCTACCCTGGGGGTTCATCTTTCTGGGGAGGCTCTAAGGAGCAGGAGATGCCCAAGTCTGGACTGGGGGCGCTGAAAGGAGTTTGCCTCCTGCTCCCTGCCAAGCTGAGAGAGCTGGCTGTGTCTGGAGAGAGGGGACTGGTGTTGGGGGAACAGTGCTGGGTAGAGGGGAAAGCACCAGCTGCTATGTTCCAGTTATCTCTAACTTTTCTTGCTGGTGTTTGACATTAACAAAGCACCCCTAGCCCTGGCATCTCCCCTGCCTCTCCCGTGTGTACCTGCAGCCTCCGTCAGCTCTGTGTCCTGGTGTGGCTGATTCAGGTCTCTTGGCTCATGGGAGTGGGCGCTGTGTGGCCAGCACAGCGGGAGACTGGCTGTGCTGCGGCCCTGGCTCTCTCAGACACAGCACAGAGGAGAGAGTTGCACTCATTTAATCTGCGCTGGCACAAGTTCCTCTCTAGGGACAGGATCAAAGTCTCTCTAAATCGATAAGAGATGAAAACTGTTACTAGTGTGGTGGGGATAACTCACTAGGAGAATATTATCAAGGGCTCTGAACACATCCATAGTTGATTCAGCCTTTAGGGAAATTATTTTTAAGTGCTTAGAGTTCTTCAGGATTTTTGGTTTTACTGAAAGTGAAACTGATCTCTGGAAACTGTGTCATGAACACCGTCGGGCTATTTGTTTGTGATTGGAGTTACCTTCGGTGACTGGCTCCGTGTTTTGAGTTCAGCTTTTCTGTGGCTGGAAGAGCACTTAGGAGTTGTTGACACAAATATTTGTGTGTGCGAATTTAATGCTGCATTTCTGTGCCAAGGAAAAAACCCATATTTCAGTAATAGGACATTGACTTTGGCAAAAAAGTATGTAATCAAAGAGGAAATGTTTAGTCTTGCTTTAAAAGAGGGGGAATCCGTAGGAGCTGGGGTCACAGGTGCACCTTTGGAAGAAAGGAGCTGGGGGAAATCAGCCCAGGTCGTGGAGACCAGCAGTTCACTTCCATGGGTGGTAGCGGGTGACTTGGAAGCTCAAAATTTAGATTTCAGATGGACTCTCAACCTGCTCTGGTGTGAGTGGAGCTCCACTGACAGGACAAAGTTCATCTGTGTGGTGCCTGTTTCTTGCCTAGCCTAACAATAGACAGCTTCATGTTTCCAAGGTACAGGCCAGCCCACAAATTAGCTTCCTGCTGCCAAAAGGCCGAGATGGCAGAAAAAAGGAGGAGGTCACAGCAGAGAGAGATTGCTAATGCTTCAGGCAACCGGAGTTATTAGCAGAAGGTCTTCTCTCCTGTTCCTCTATGTCTGTACAGTGCTTAGTGAAGTGAGGCTCTGACCAAGGACTTGTGCTTCTTTGCCCTTCTGTAATACAGTACTCAAAGAGAATGTATTGTTTTAAGGCATTTGCTCTGTAACTTATTTCTGCTATAATTTTGTCAAACTATGGATTGCTGTATTCTTGAAAACTAGTTGTGACATGGAGTTATGGGAAGAAATTCATAGATTGAACTGCTGTTTCCTTTCTGTAATGACCAACCGTTCTCTAATAACCAACACTATTCCAGTAATGCATCCCTGTGTCTGCTGTGTTGTGCGAGTGGCTGGAATAGATATTTTTTTGCCTCTGCTGTAATTCTCCCTGCTGCCAGATTACGACAAAGAGCAGAATAGTTGATGCAAACCAAAACAAAGCTGTGTAAAACTGAAACAGTGGCCACACAGCTGAATTTCCTACTTGTGACACCCTCGTTAGGTATGAAAGGTGTATCGCTTGCTCTGTGGAAGATGTGTGCTGTCTTGTGGTTTAGAAAGTACTTTCCCTTTTAAAAGTCATGTTTTCTGTACATGGAAAATGGCAAATGAAGACTGAAAAATGAGGAAATGGTAAGTGTTAATCCAGCTGTAACTTAATAGGCTTGTGAAACCTGCATGCCGGCAGGGAGAAATGAATTGGAGTGACTCACTGAACATACTGAGGTCTAATTTTCTGAAGAATTAAGAAACAGAGCTTATTGATTTATACTTGGCAACTGTTAAGTAACAAGAGCAAAAGTTGCTTTGTTTTCTTATACTCAGTGCTTTGTGTGAATGCATGAAAATAATCTCCTGAGGCAGCTGGCTTTCAGGGTAAAGCCATGGAGTCGGCAAGCTTCGACAGTTTGATACCATCTGCTGTGTAAATGGAAGCTAGTGGTCTTTTTCTGCTTTAAAAAGAGTTGCATCTAGAAGTTACCTAAGTTTGTATTATGAATTAATGGACACTCGTGTATGCGAGGTCATTCTGACCTGGGACTGTATTAGGGGCATTCCTGTGCAGATTCTTAATCAACTTGTTCTCTATTAGTTTGTGTGCTTCAAAGATCTCTTTGGTCACTGCTGATGAGAGTCAGCTTCTGTGTGGATAGAATTAAAATTTCAGGGCTCTTCTGTAAATGCAGCCTCAGATCAGCTGATGTTCCCAATGTGCTGCAGGACTCCTTGAGGGCAGTTGGACTGAGGTGGAAGAGCGTGATCTGAATACGTAGGCAGTAGCTCATGAAATAATGGAAGTCTGTTGTCTGAAATGAGGAGTGAATTGTATGAGTATTTTAGATATAAATTTGGAATGCTTTGTGAACTAAAACCAAATAAAAAAACATGCTTTAGCTTTTTTAAACTGCTTGCAGCCTGCAATGCAATTGTCCTCTGCAACTGTTACACAGGAATGCTGTTACAAAAGTCTCATCATTTCATAATTAGGCTGGTACAGTAAAGCAGTCAGGTGACTGCCTCTTGGGAAAATAATTAGATGGTTTTTGGTGAAAACTGAGGATAACTACACTTGGTGTGAGTCAGAGGTGGTACAATCAATTGATAAGAGCAAACTCACCCTGCAAATGCTTTATGTACACAGCTTTTGAGTGCTGCCTGCGGTAGAGCTGTTTTATTGACTTCTAACTTGTGTTTCTCTCTTCCAGGCTGACCTAAACTGAGTTTCTTCCAAACATCATGGGAGAGATTAAAGTCTCTCCTGACTATAACTGGTTCAGAAGCACAGTTCCTCTTAAAAAGGTATGTACAGCTGTAATCAACTTGTGGGTGAAAAGTCTCCTCTTGCTTTGTTTAGGGAGATGAGACTCAGCTGCCTAGTTAATGCAGAGCAGTTGCGGCTGTGCTAGTGACCTGCCTTATCTCCTGAACTGTTGTCCCATGTGTCACAGGAGCACATGAAAGCATGCTCTTAATTATCTTGTGATTCTTGGAGGTCACTTCCATGTATAGTGGTGGACAGCGGTGGCTCACAGTTGTGTGCCACTGCAGCAGTGCCTGGAGTCCTGGTACCAGCCAGGCCTGAGGAGGAGACTCCAAGGAAATAGCACACACTGGGGACCATAAGCATGGCCTCTCCGGGAGCTGTCTGACTGAACCGCACTGTGCCAAGGCAGGGCAGCTGACCTGGTGGCCGTGTGGCCATGCTGCTGGAGCCACCTCTGTCACTCCTGCCCATCAGTCTTGGGCTGAAGCAGAGTGTCTGCAGGCAGCTTCTTGGCAGTTGCTGCATGCAAGGTTCCTGGGAGTGGAAAGATGCCTTAACCTCACTGGAACCACTGTGTGCTGAGTGGCAATGCCAGTGAGTAGCCCCTGATGCGAGCTAGCTCTCACGCATACCTGTGCAGGTAAGCCTTGCTGAGGCTGTGGTTACAGACTGAGCTGCAGCAACCGCCCAGGCTCCTGCTGGACTGAAGGACAATCTTGCCTTTACACCCAGGCTGCTGCTCCTGCAAGCATGGCTGCTCATGTAACCATACAAGCTGAGAAGAGTCAGTGATGTGGCCAGCTTGGGGGTGGTCTATAGTTTGGTTTTGGGCTAAGCTGACTTCCAGCTGGTTCAGTTTCCTAATCTGGATGGCTGTGTGGGCTGCAGGAACATGAGGATGAGAGAGGTAAGAGCAGCAGCATTACCTCTTGACAACAGCAAGTTGGTTGCAGTTGGGCCGCTCAAAAGGGACTGTGTACCCAAACCTAAGGAATAGCTCTTAAATGTGCCTAGCATTATTTCCACTGTGCGGTGTGTAGCTTTCTCTAAGAAACTACCTTTATGAAAGGGCTGTAGGATCTTCTGTTCAGAGTTTCTTATTCATTTTTGCCAGTCTGTATCTTCAGTAATTAAGAAAGTTCCTTTACTGTTGACTACGTGTGCTCTGTTCAGGCTCTGGCTCTCCAGCTTCTTTCTGTTTCTGGCCAGTTCCAGATCTGCTGGGTCAATTTGTTTGGTGCTGTTGCGTCCAGGCAATTCTTACTGGGTCAGCAAAGCTGGGAGACAGTATTTCAGTGGAAAGATGCGTGGGTGCTCTGAGGCACTGCTTTATGGAATGGCAGCGTGGTAAATGAAAGGAGCTGGACATTGTGGTTGCAACGGAACACATTGCTGCTGCCGTGGGGACTGTGTGATGCTGCAGCTCATTGCCAGGGGCCACTGCCTTCAGCTGCTGCTGACCGCTCCAGGTTTCGTAAATGGGGACATGGGTAAACTGAAGCTGCTGGTGACCTTCAGAGTAGGGAATACTTTACCCTCTCGAGTGATTTCGTCTGCTTAAAGGTAAAGCGATGCCAGTGGTGAGCGTGGGGTATGAAGGAGGCAGAAATAAACAAAGTAGTTCTGGTTTCTGGAGAGAGAAAGGGAAAAAAAGCACTAATTGAAGATGTAGCTTTCTAAAGCTGTGTTTAGGAATACATTTACTTGTGTTATCGCCCTAAAGGTATAAATAGGCAAAGCATGTGCAGTACAGGGTAGAGAATGATCAGCTATTGTTTCTGCCAGTGAATGCACATCACTCCAGTCGGATCAGCCTAAGGAAGCAAAGCCAGAGCTGTTGGTTTGAAAACAGGCTGAGATGTGTCTCAGGAAAAGCACAGCTCCATCGCCCTTCCTGCTCTTGTTCAATAGAGGAAGTACAGCACAGAAAATAACATTTTCAAATTAAGTCTTTACGTTTGCCCATGAGCCTCCATTTGCATACACCACTTGCTATCTTTTTAAGTCCTTCCTGGAAGCCTTCAGCAGGGACACCATTAGCAGGCCCTGCTAAACGTGAGGGAAATTTTGCCCCTCATTTCAATGAAGTGTGGATTTTAGCCTTTATGTAAACTGCAGGGGATCTTGGTTGATCTCTCAGAGCAAGAGGAAGACTGGTGACTACCACATCAGCAGTTAACCATGCTGCTGGTTGCCTAAGCAGCACTTAGCTTGGCTGTGGAGCCATAGTTAAACTGCCCACTATGTGGCTGGAAATCAAATAGAACAATTCTCTAAACCCTTTGATTCATTGTCTGAGCACAAGGAAGGAAACATTCTCTCCCAGCTTGATGTGAACTAACTTGGAGCTCTCGAGTTGTGTGTACAGGATTGTTCGGGGGCGGGGTGTTGGGAGGGCTTTTGTACAAGGTTTATTTTTAAATGGTTTCAGCGGTTTCCAAGCTCTGGTATGCAATCTTTTTTTTTTTTGTAGGGACTTTACAAATAACAGCATCATGTGATTTCTCGTGTGCTCTCAGAGCCTGAAATGTTGCCTTTATTACAAGCAGATTTGTTAGTCGAGCAAGCCTGATTTGTGATAGGCTGTTCTCCTCTAATTCCCTGAGAAGCTTAACTGCTGTGGTGGAAAAGTGAATTGTGTCTATATATTGCTGTTCCAAAAGCTATAAAATCTTGATGCAGAGGAGTTGAATTCCTGCTATGTGATGCTGCCTTTCCCCAGGGATTTGTGCTTGTTGGTCTGTTATGAGCTGCGCACTTCTGCTGGGTTGTGAAGGGTCAAAAGATCATCCTAAATTTAAACAACAGTTTGCTGATAGAACAGGCCCTGTAAAAACAAGTCGGGCTTTGCTAGAAAAGAACCTTTCCTAATTCCTATAATTTTAAAGATACTAATTGTGCTTCCAGCTTCTGCCCTGAAATGGGCACTGTATGAGGAACTGCTCATTAAGGATAGCAGCTTGCTTGGGAATAATCTCCTTCAGCCAGCCACGTGTCCTAGGCACTCCAGGTGATGCTGCCAAAGGATGAAACCGTTTTTCTTTCCAGGTCAGCTATGCAGTGCTGCTCTGGGAGTTGTGTGCATCTCCGTTTCTGGCAGCAGGCTATAAATGTTTCAGATCAATAGTTTGTGGTGTTCACTACTTAATTCAGTAGACCTGCATGTACCCAGACCTGTAACAACTTTTGTCCAGGGAAGGCAAATGTTGATGGTGGTTTTAAAAAACTGTCCTGGGAGTAGGGCTGGCTCTTCCAGCCTACAGCCATAGATCTCTACCTAGAACTGACCTCCACAGGCCATGGCACGGTGGCTACTTTCCCAGGCATACTTTTGTGCATGGAGAATATTGCATAAACATGGTTTATTTCTGTACAAGTTCTCAGATCCAGATGTACCGTTTGAATAGAAATTGAGAGCAAAGCATTGCAAGCTTTAGTTAACAACACTTACTTAGAAAGGATGAGAGTTTTTTTCCAAGGTGCAACTTACGGAGTCTATCACTATAAAACTAACATAATTCATTATTTTCAGCACTTGCACTGTTCTACAGTCACCTGCAGAAGGATGAGCTCCCATAAAACACTATGTATTGAGCTGCTGTCGTGAACTCCACAGGGTGCGGTGTTCATTATTCTGTAAGGATACACAATGCACTTGGTCTCACTGTGCAGCTGCAGTTCTGTTTCCAGCAGTGTTCACACAAACATTGTAATTTCTGTTAGTAAACAACCTTAGAGAAGAAAGCTCTTGTTAAGAGGAGTAAAAGACCGTATTGTTCAAAGGGTTCCTAAGCATTATAATGTTTACAGAATATTGTAGAAGCAATCCTGGAAGCTGGATGATAAAACTCGCTTCAATCTGGTTTGTTTCTCCTGCCCCTGTGCTTCTCTTTTTCCAGATAATAGTAGATGATGATGACAGTAAAGTCTGGTCACTGTATGATGCAGGACCTCGGAGCATTCGGTGCCCACTCATATTTCTGCCTCCTGTGAGTGGAACCGCAGATGTGTTTTTCCAGCAAGTTCTGGCGCTGACTGGATGGGGCTACAGAGTTATTGCTGTGAGTATTCTCAGTCCCGTGCCAATGGTAGCATGCTTGTTGCTCTAATCAGAGTTTGGATAATGACGACGAACTTCTTAGTGTTCGCTAAGGAGAATCCACAAAGAAACTGATTCTAAGTTATACTCCAGAGCATGCAGCGTGCAGATCCAGGCTGAAATCTGCTGTGTATTTATGGCAGCATTTACTCAGAGCCTTATGCATACACATTGCTAACTTCTCAATCTGTTTTCTCCCTTGTGTGCCCTGGATACCAGTCATCTTTGCCTCTAGCTGGATCTTTGTTAGCTGTGAAGCAAGAATATAGGTTCAGGGTTTTCATATTTTCCTTAGAAGTGGTGGATAATCTGGTTCTTAGCCTGTCTAGCCACAAATTCTAAATCAATCCTTAAAATCCTGACAGTGTGCTCTTTTGTGGCTTCTCAGCTCTGGAGCTGAACTGAAGCGATTGACTTGTACCACAATATTTCTGCTAAACTGTAGCCTCAGGAGAGCTGCTGTTTCATCCAGAGAAGTTAATGTTTGTTGTACATGCTACGAGATCCCTGGAAAGTAATTCCCACCTCTCTCCCACTGATTACAGAATGAGGCAATGCTGCACTTTCCCCAACAAATTTGCTCTGCAGTACTTTCAGTTGTGTATTTTTGTGTGAGTGAGGCGGAGGTGTTCGCACCCTCTGGCTGTAGGAACCTTGCTGAGGAGCTTGAGCCTGGCGCAGGAGTCAGGTTGCTATCTTGAAGCCTTTAATGCAAGAACTGGTATGATTTTCAAGTGGAAAGCTGATGGGTACTGATCAGGGACCAGCTTCTTCTAATTCACATTATTTTAGTTGCAGTATCCGGTGTACTGGGATCACCTTGAGTTCTGTGATGGATTCAGAAAACTGTTAGACCACCTTCAGCTGGATAAAGTGAGTACTCAGAGATGGGGAAATGGGTGTATAGTTGTAGTGAAAACCTAATGTTTGGAAGAGTCTTGTTTAAGAGCAAGTGTATGAAATATGACCCAAAAAACATGGCCTGTAAATACTGTGTTGCAATTTTACTTTTGTTGCAAGCTTGTTTTTGAAGGTGAATACCCTTTGAAAATTGTCGTACTTGGCCTAAACTCGACTGCTGGTCTAGGTCTGTTAAATTGTAGTGGCTAACTTCAGTTTGTCACATGGAGGTTTTCCTTCCTAGCTCACATATCACCAAATACCACAGGAAAGTGTCTTGGATTGCAGTAGCTATTGAAGACAAAGTGAAATGTTTGAATTCTTCCTTAAGCTTCATGACCACACTGAAATTTGAACTGTGAACAAGAAACACTTCCTTCTTTCAGTGTTTATCACAGTTATATGCGTAAATGCAGAAGCTGAATAAAAGAGTGATTCTTCTAAAAAAATGGGTTATGGGGATAAGGTAGAACTCACTTGATCTCTTGGCACAACATTTCATTTTAAAAAGAGCTTACTTATTTCACAAGTGTAATGTGAACTGTTTTTTTTTCCTTGAATTAGGTTCACCTCTTTGGAGCTTCTCTGGGAGGCTTCCTGGCTCAAAAATTTGCTGAATACACACACAAGTCTCCCAGAGTTCAGTCTCTGATACTATGCAATTCCTTTAGTGACACTTCTATCTTCAATCAGACATGGACAGCAAACAGGTAAGAAAAACTGAGAAAAGCCATCAGATTCATGGCATCAATTTTTTTGCAGTGAAATATCACACTGATCTGATGCAATGTGTGTCCAACCTGTTTCCAGCCTGGATGAGGGAGGTGCGAGATGGAATACTTGTGACTTTTAAAGCCATGCCACAAGGAGAATAGAAATTTTCACAATTGGGAATGAAGAATTTGGTGGACTAGTCATTCCATGATCCTGTGTGGATTTGTGGGCAGACTTAAGAACTCTGCCTATTTTCTAGCAAAACCTTTTGGTGTGAGGGAAATGTTACTCCCCATGTTTCAAATACTTTTCCAGTGTGAGACTAGCAACTTCCCAGAGCATTTCAAGTACCTAGCTGCCAGGTTGTCCATCTCTACTCCTAAAGCTGCTTCAGGATTTCATTTGTAGTTAAAGCACAAAGTCTGTGTAAGGAAAAGGGAGTGCTTGCAACAAAGCATCCTAATGTTGGAGTCCAGGGTGCTTGAAGATTGTTCCTTCTTGTTTCTGTTTCAGCTTTTGGCTGTTGCCTGCTTTTATGCTGAAAAAAATTGTCCTTGGGAATTTTGCATCTGGTCCTCTAGATCCTGAAATGGCCGATGGGATTGATTTCATGGTGGACAGGGTAGGTAGCTGTGTTCTCTGGCTATGGTGTCAGTTGCTGTGGAAGGTGTGCTTAGCAGGAGGTTGTAGGTGTTTCTGCCACTTTCCTCATAGACTTACCCAGATGGGAGGAGTAGCGAATGGATCCTGAGCAAGGTGTTGACTGTCACAGCCCCAGCAATTTAAGTGTTGACATTGCAGTTCTGTTTGTGTAGGTGGATCAGGAGAAGTTAAACTGAGAGGTAAAAGGAGAAAGTGCTGGGATGAGTTTAGGCCATGCTCTGGAGGCAGGAGCAACTAATGGAACCTACGTTAAGTGCTTGTCTCATGCAGGGTAATATTAAGTTGGAACTGTAATCTTCATCTGAACTGCATTATGTTTCCCTCTAAAACTCACTTTTCTTCGACTGCATTGTTGATATTGCAGTAATCTGCAGTGAAAAGTTGTTAATCAGTGTTTTTCTCTACTGAAAGCTGGAGAGTCTGGGCCAGAGTGAGCTCGCTTCAAGACTTACCCTCAACTGCCAGAACTCCTACGTAGAACCTCATAAAATTCGAGACATCCCTGTAACTATTATGGATGTAAGTTAATCTCAACCCTTTTATAAAATACTGTTTTCCTCCCCTTGGCAGCTGAGGCCTGGGTATTCTATTAGCAACTTAACAGATGTTTGCAGGATGTAACTTCCTGTTCAGAGCAGCCTTCTACTGCCTGGGCAACACTGCAACTCCTCTTTGTTAAAGTATGGATTGGCTGTTCTGTGCAGTAACACAGCCATGTGTTTACACATCACAGAGTTAGTTATTTGCTTGTTTTTTGTTTCAGTAACTCCACAGAGGAGCTGAGTATTGCTTCTGATGAGACTCAAAACTAACTGCTGTGACTTGTTACATAGGTGTTTGACCAAAGCGCGCTTTCAACTGAGGCAAAAGAAGAAATGTATAAGCTTTACCCTAATGCCAGAAGAGCTCACCTCAAGACAGGAGGCAACTTCCCGTATCTCTGCAGGAGTGCCGAGGTCAACCTATATATTCAAGTGAGTCTCTGCATTCAGAGCCCATTTGCTAATGGACACAGCTGGACCAGTGCCAGGAGACTCCTGTTCTGTGCTGGCTTTTTTCTTAACCTGTCTGAGCTCTGTTTGCTCTGGCTCCTGGATTGCTGATACAGAAGGGTAGAGCTGGGAGCAGCCATGGTCAAGGAGGGCTGGCTTAGGGGTTCTGGCTGTGCCCATTCCCTATGTCCATTCTCTGAACTCTTGTACTCCAGAGCCAGGATTTCATTCTCACAATAATTACTCAGAAGCAATGCTTCTCTTCTACCAGAAACACCTATTTCAGTGCTGTCTTCCATGTCTGACAGATCCATTTACTGCAGTTCCATGGTACCCGGTACGCAGCCATCGATCCGTCCATGGTGAGTGCAGAAGAGCTGGAAGTCCAAAAGATCTCACTTCACACCAGCGATGAGCCAGAAGAACCATAGGCTTTGGAGTGCCAGTGAAGATAAGGAACTGGTTCAGTGGTCTTCCTGTGTACAATCAACTGCTCCCACTCTTGCCTTCTTCCTCACTTTGGCCAATGATCACTGTGCGATTCCAGCAGGGTCCATACCCATGGATAGTAACTTCCAGCTGTGTAATGGGATTGATGGGTTTCATTTTTAGTTTATGAATTCCAGGAGGCATCTTTCAGGACTACAGTTTTAAAAACAAAGACATTTTTGCTACCAAAGTCTTCACTTTCATGTTCTTGCGCAGAATGGTGTTTCTTTTTATATTTTCCCCTCACCTGTATATATTGCCACATGCAGATTGTGTACTTATAAGCTGACATATATTTTTGTTGAATGTTTAAGTGCCAATGTTGCCATCACTTATTTGCTTCCTATGTTGTGCTCTAAGCTGGTTTCTATTTGAAATAAAGTGTTTGAATTTTTAACTTTGTTGCTCTTTGAAAATGGTTTTCAATAAAACTTCACTTTCAGCAAGTGTCTCCTGGTTTGACTACAAGTCAACAGCACTGTTGCCTACTGCAGCCCTCTTGTCTCCACAGATACCTCTAGACATGAAGAAAACCAGCACCTTCTGGAATTCACCTTAAGCAGCTCAAATTACAAAGCTGTGCTGGTGTAGCTCTAAATAAGAATTCTGTAGTATTTTTTAATAAAGAATGGCTAAGACAACTTTGAAATACCGATGTTATTTTCCCCTTGAAACACCATAAAAAAATAAATATAACTTATTAGATGACAAGTTGGTATTTAAGCAAAGGATGTGTGTCCTGGCCTGAGGCTGTGTCAATAACCAGTAAGACCTCTCTGGACAGAGTCAGAGGAACACCTGCAGTAACATTGTGGTTAAGACTACCACAGGGCCTGTGTTCTTCTCCCTTTCTTCCTGGGTAACCCAGGACTCTTCCAAGCCAAAACCTAGGAAATCCCTGTTTGATTTATAAACAGTACATGCGTGTCAACATACAGTTATAAACTATGTGGGTTAATGCCCTCTCTGAAACTCATTGTGAAGAGTTGAAATATTGAAAGATCACAACCCTTAAGGTTCCAGGAGCCTTGACTTCTTAAGTTCTCCCATAACAAGGAAGTTACAAACACATCTAAGACACAAGTAATTGATGCACCCAGCACCCTCCAAACAGGTAAGTAAAGAACAGTCCTGAAAGCAAAGCCTTTCCCCTCAATAACTTAAAAAACTGACAATTAAAAATTGTTATACAAAAATGTGATGTGAACAAGTTACAGTTCAGCAGTGCAGTGCCTCTTCCCACCCGCAGTACATGTGAAGCTCACTCACTGAACTCTTACTGCAGTGCCCAGACCATACGCAAGAACTGGTAACAATCTCCCTTCTGCATAATTTTTAGGTGTTTTAGACCATTATTAGCATTTGCTGATGACCTTTGTCATTTCAGAGCATGCAGGGAGCAGCAGTGGAGCCAGCTGTTTATGACAAGGAGCCCTTTGGTCACGGCTGCCCTCTGATGAGTAGCTGAGCAGGCATTTCTCCTGCAGCTGGAAGTGGAGCTGCACATGGAGCAGCTGAAGGAAGCGTGGTGCCCTCCTGCTGTCACATTGCTGTGCACCTCCGGGGAGAGTCAGGGTCTGCGTTTGCTTTTTTCCGAATGCTTTCTGTAAAAAAAGAGAGAATGTTCCACTACATTGTTCCAGATACATGTAAAATACAAAGCTGGGGCAGGATGTGTTAATGTATCAAAATAAAAGGAAGAAATGAGGCTTAATGGTGGCAAGGGGGCAGGGAAGAGCAACTTCCAGCTTGCGTGAACTCATACACTTAAGTTTTCCTCTGTATGTTGTGTAAACACAGAATTCAGACAATATTTGCTACGCATTATGTGAGGGAAGACAGACATATTACCTGCTAAATCTCTTCTTCCAATCCCCACAAGGCCTTCGTACAATCCCTTGATTGGATTTTCTCCTGCCATGATCACGCCATGGAGCCAGATAAGCAACATTCTGTGGCCGTGCTCCCTGTAGCTTTTAGTACCTGGCAAGACGAAACCACAAATGAAATCCTGCACTTAAAGTGCATGGCCCTGAACCGGTGGGTTGGGACACTCCTCCCTCCCCTTCGGATTTTACTAGGATGCTCTAAAGTACAGTTCATCCTAATTCCTAGTTAAATGATTGCTAGATTAACATTAAATTAATGGAATGGGCCACAAATGAGCTTCTCCTAGAAAAAATCAAGCTAAGGATGGGAAGTACCTGGGCAGTGTTTTATACCTGTCCATTGCTGCTCAATGGCCCTAATGTGGGCATCAGTGAATTTCCAGTAATGTGCCAGCTTCTTCCATTCAGCAGGTCTGAGGTACTTAGTAGCTAATCTCCACATCACTGAGCGAATGTGCTGTGTTTCCAGCCTGTGATCTTGCTTAAAGGACAAGTGCTTTGCCACCCAGGAGTCGGAGTCGCTGTTCAGATTGTCCTGCAAAGCCAGAAGAGGGGGTTCTGTTGAGATGCCATGAATGTACCTGTCAGTCTCCAGTCACCCACAGCCTCAGCTCTGCAGGTCTTTGCGAATTCATTCTGGCAAAGCGTGGCTTTTTTTTTTTAATTCTCTTTCTTCTCTTGTTTCCCACTGTTCTAATCATTCATGTTAACAAACACTGTTAATAGCAGCTTTGCTGTGGAAGCCCATGCAGATCACAATTTGCATTTCTATAGTGCCTTTTATCTGGGGCTTGTATGCAGAACCATTGAATTCAATCTCCTTGCTTCCCTGCAACATAGGCATGTGCTTGCCTCCTGTACATGCCAGACTGCAAAGACACTACATTACTTTCCCTAGGGCTGTGTGGGAAGCCCATGTGAGGGCCTGACACACACAGTGTTATTCGTGACCTTGTGCCTAAGACAAACGCGTTATGTCCTACTTTCCTTCCTTTTCTTTCCCTAGTCTTTCCTGGTATGGTAGGATGCCCAAAGTCTTATGAAGACTCAATGTGTTTGGCTGTACTTTCAGTTCATCCTCTGCTTGGAATAGTTTGGGCACAGGCTTGGGGTAGGCAGGGTTTCAGATGGGGGAGTGGGGCTGAGAAGGTTGTACATGGAGCCATGGAGGAAAGGGCCTGCTGGGAAGCACAGGAGGAACAGCCCCACTTTGAGATGGAAAGCAGTTATAGGTCTCCAACAAGAGAGCAGCACCATTCACAAGAGACGTCTCCCTTCCACTGTTGAAAAATTCCTCACATCCCATTTGGCGACATTAGGCCAAGAATTTCCCTGCTCAGTGCTTCAGTTTTCCCATTTGGGAAAAGGAGCTAAAGCTATCCCACTCCCTTCTATATGGCCCTGGGTAACAGCTGCCAAAGAATCTGTTCCCTTCAGGGCAGCCTGTGGTTTTTAACAACAGAGGCTTTTTTTATGTAAAGGAAAGCCTTAAGTAGATGGTTGGTGAGGACTTTTGCTCTTCTTAAGCAAGGTGATGAATGAAGAAGTAAGGCTTCCATGGATGCTCTGCATTTCTCTTCCTGTTGACAGTGGTTAATGTGGAGTCTCAAAGTAGAGGATGAAGCCACATCTGCCCTACAAAGAGCAAGGGATGGTGATGTCAGCTGCTCACCTTTTCCCATTTGTAAAAGCGATCAGCTTTGATAATCATGTCTGCCAGGTTGATGTGATTGCCTCGGGCAGCGACATCCAGAGATGTTTTCCCTTGCTGAAATTAGAAGGGGAAAAAAAGCTGGAAAAGACTTTGCACACTTTGGAGGTACAATCCCCATGACCACCTGGAAGTCTGCAGTAGCAGGCAGGATGCCCTACTGAGCAACGCACGCAGCTGGGAGGAAGGACCCCTGTCCTCCACCTGTAAACACCTCAGATGTGAGCTAGCTTCAAGCCACTGTGTGCAGGGCATGGAGAGTCATTTTCCAGGCTCTGCAGCATCTCCTCTGTTGCCACAAGGGATCTGCCCGTTTAGCAGGAGTGGCTGGGAAAGCATCCTGTAACCCACAGGTGGATGGCAGGGTGCTTTCAGGCTCTCAGCAGCCTGGGTGCAGCTGTTAAAGGAGCAGCTCAGCACTGCATTCCATAGCCTTTTGCACAGCAGGTTTGCTGACACATGAAACCAAAGTGATTTACACAACCTCTTCAATTTTATAGGCAGCACATATGCCAGTGAGAAGGGTTCTACCCTCAGATGTGAGTAAAAACCCAATTTCACCTAGAGAAGTGTCACTGTGTTCCCTGCACTGAGTCTCCCGGCTGGAAGGTGGCAGACTTACACTGCAGCTGAAGGTCGCTTCAGCGAGGTGGCTTTGAGACACACACCATGCTTTCAGGCTGCACACAACTTTTCTGATTCCTCTATAATTCCTTTTGCTGATTTAATCAGAGAGCAAAAACCCTGGACACCAGTGCCAGAAATAACACCAATCAAATAACCTATTAAAACATGTGTGCAGTAATTCCTGAGGGATAATATTTATCATTATTCAAGAAGATCTTTGATATTAATGTGCATGACAACACAAGTAGAAGTAGAAGGAACCAGTACAAATTTGAGAAGGAAAAATTTGCTCATTGTGAGAATCGTTTTATACCTTCCTAAGAGCCAATCTCTTCTTTCCTAGAAAACACATAAAGACAACTTGCTCAGCAGTGTTTCAAGCCCTTATCCATGAAAATATCCAGAGTTTAATATTATTACTAGTCTTCCTTGAAAATTATAAAAACAGTGGCAAAGACCATCAATATTTTCCCTCTGTACTCGCACAGAATCTACTCAACACATGGAGACATTTACCTTGTCTGTTAGCTTCAGATTAACCCCTGTTATGAGAATCATCTCGGCTATGTCCTGCCTGCCATGCTCTGCAGCGATATGGAGCGGGGTCTGCTGCCTCTGCAGAAGGAGGGTGAAAGGTCTACATTTCAGAGAAGGACAAGTGTGAGGCTGGAAGGACAGGAGAGAATAATACCAGGAGGAAGCACTGTAAGAACACTGCCAGCTCTGTCCTCCTTTCCCCTCTATCCATTTATAAATTGAGGGCCAAGCATCCTCCTATCTCAAACTGGAGTTGGGTTCCTCAGGTTGAGGAAAGTTGGTCTGTCCCAGCACTAGTAGTAGGAAGCCTCCCTGATAATGTTTCAGTCTAAAGAAGGAACCTCTCCAGTTCCACAAAGATCCCTACGGTCACCTACAGGACTATATTATTTCCTATTTAAACAATTTCTGTAGGCAGATCATTTGGCCAAGGGAGGAAAGGACCTGTGCCAATTCTTTGTTCCTGGGAACCAGGTCCGGGTTAATGTGTATGCACTGTAAACTGTGTGCACCTTGGGACTGCTTAATGGAAACAACTAAAATCAAACACAACACGTGGCAATTTGATGGTGTCATCAGGAGAGAACATCATTACAACAATGAACATTAACCAAAACATTACAAACAAGCTACACAAAGCCCCTTATTCACAAAATTACACTTTGGCAAGACAAACAGCTACCTCCAGCCTTGCCTCACATTCTCAGATCCCAAATACTTTGCTGAGTATCTTCCAGCCTGAAATTTCTCCCACCTGCGTCCAGCAGGGAGGAGAGAGCCTGACTACGCAATTTCACTGTGCGCAGGTCCCCAGGACAAGGCACAGCCTTCATTTTGAATGCCATCAAGCAATTACCTCATTGCAACACTCAGAATCATTTCACAGGTTTCATGTTTCCTAAGTTGCACTTCCCAGTTTTCCCCACTTTAAAGCGCTCCCTCTTTAATCCTGTCCCCAAGGTGATCAAATCCCCTATGAAACTGGTTCACATTTTGAATACAAGGAATAGGAGCTGCAGTCTTACATTATCTGGAATGTCAAGGTCACACTCTGCGTCAATGAAGAGCTTCACCATGGCTGGGAAGTTCTGCAGTACTGCAATGTGTATGGCTGATGCATTTTGCTGTGGAAAGAAGACCACAAGGACCACACTGTGCCTAGCACGTCTTAGAATATTCTAAGACAGCTGCCAGCCTGGACTGGGGGTGGACTGCGGATACTGTGCCATAAGCACACACCCCACAGCAGCATTGGTCCTTGCAGAGTTGCTTTGTGCTCTTGGAACAGCTCCGCAAACCGGCTTTGCCTTTTTGTAGGTGATAAGAGCATTAAGCAGGACTTACATGATTAACAGCATTTGCATGGATTCCTGCATCCATGAGGATCCTGGCTATCTCCTCATAGCCATGCAGTGCTGCGTAATGAAGGCAATTCATCTTCTTCTGAGAGACACATCAGAAGAGATGGGTATCAGTCAAGGTTTCTTCTCAGAGGCTGCAGTTGTTACAGACTGCCCACAGAGATCTCCCTGCTTCCCTCACGCAAGAGTCCCACGTCCCGATACTGACAAATTCATAGAAATTCTCTCCACACCCAAACCAGTCCCAAGGAGCTTCACCTGCCTCTTTGTACAAAGCCATTGTACTTTCCTCTGGACTCCCTGCGCTGTCTCTGAGGCGCTGGGCTCCATACAGCCTCACTTGATAACAAGTGCCCTCCCTGAGAGACCACAGGTCTGGGCAAAAATCCACAGAGCAGTATCTGAAAATGGAATAATCTCCCCAGAGCTCACCTGGGTTTGGGCATTGACATCGGCACCTGCTTCCAAGAGCAGCTTCACACAGTCGCTGTGACCCTCCTCAGCAGCCAGATGCAGAGCCGTGAGTCCTTCCTGGACAAGACAAGAAAGGAGGCAAGCAGTACTTCGGTAAGCAAGACCAAGACAGAGCTGCAGAATGAGTCTCTACCCTGTCTTCTGAATCCATGACATGTTAAAATACCAATTCTGAGGGCCAGGAAGACTGCTAGGAAAATAAAGGACACAATTATCTGCCATCAGCATATCAGAGTACTGTTCTGTCCTTATGCCACTGGGAACAGCTGGCATATGGGCCACAAGACAGACACCATGTTCACCATCTTTTCCCCCTTTCAGCATATTGATCAACAAATAAAGGATTTCACATGGAAAATGAAGACATTTTCCTGGAAAAGTCCAGAAACAGCCAAAGTCATAACTGGAAACTCAAGGTGCTCAACCACTGGTTCTCCCTTCCAAGCATTGCAGCTCATTTCTTTACAAGATAACAGAAATAGGCAGAATTCCTAAGTGATTTAATCTGGTTTTATTATTGTTCTTTGCACAAAGGGCAGCTCATCTGAGGGAAGACAAATGCTACCAGAGTTAACACAGAAGGTGGTTTCTCCTTTCTTTCAGATCTTAATCTCAATCAAATACACTTTTTAAAGACAGTAACCAAATAAGACTAAAAAAACTGCTGATAAACTTAATTGGGAGTATGCCCTGGAATAAATAACAGTGTTACTAAGCCAATATTTGCTATCTAAATCATTAACTATGTTCCAGCCACATAATTTTCTCAAGCAGGTCTAACAAAGAGTGATCTCAAACAGAAGGTCCCTATGTTCAGTGACTAAGTCAATACCATAAAGCATAGTGAAGTTTAGTTTAAAAGATACTCAATAACCATTTAGACACTTGAAAGTACAAGGGTCAGGGAGAAAAAGGGAGATTAAATGGAGTGATAAGGTAGGTCAGCAGATACAGCAAGAAAAGGCAACACTTCAGAATTGGATGTTGGTTGAAGAAGGATGTTGCCTTTCACTGATACTCTGCAACTGTGATCTGCATTTACACACTTATGCTTTAGATAAAATCAGCTGCTTTCTAAACCTCTCCTGTCAATACTGACAATTCAGCTGGATCACTGTGGCAGAAGAGTATTTCTAAGGAGGAAAAGTGTGAAACTGATGTGGTTTTCATTTTATTTAAATGTACTTACTAAGTTCTTTTCATCAAGGTCCATTCCAACATCTACAATCTTCAGCAGCACAGAGAGATGTCCATTTTTAGCAGCTAAATGCAACGCTGTATTTTCTTCCTGAAAGTAAATATCACTTCATACACATACGTATCACAGTGTATCCTGTATTGTTGTGTATCCTGTTTGAAAAGTCCTTGAGAGAAAACCAGCATGGACTGAGGTGCAAAGGGTTTGCAAGTGAATAGAGAAAAAAAGCCCTGACATACCACAGCCATACTTAACAGCTGCGGACAACTTGCCTGCGTGAGCCTCATGTGGTGTTCCCTGACTTTCACATCCTCTAATCCTTGGACTTCACCTCCTTGTGTGTGATTTTATGTCCATACCTTGTCTTTAGCACTGTGAGAGCAACCCAGTTGAATCAGGAACTCCACCACCTCCAGGTGCCCAGACTCTGCAGCCAGGTGAAACGCTGTCCTGTCCATCTTTGAAAGGAAACAGAAAGAAATACAGAAAGGCTCAGAAAGCACAAGATTAGATCATTTGCTTCAAGCAACATAATAATGCCTTGGGCAATAACCCAGTCCACAGGGGAGAAAAGTGCTGCACTTCGAAAATAGTTATATTTTATTCTGCTGTTAACTTTTATTCTGCTTTACATTTGGGATGACCCTAACAAAACAAGGTGAATGGAACTACCCCCTGGGGCTGACAACTCAACATACTCTGGTCTCACCAAACACAGGGAAACAGATCTTTTCAGTGTTTATTTCAAATAAATAGAGGATAATAAATAGTTTACTAAAAACAACTAAGGATAAAAAATGGAATTAATATCTGAGACACCAGTTATTGAGTGAGTTAGAAGTCCTTTATGAGGAAAGGCAGCATTGCCTCATTTAACTCCCAAGCATCAGAGTGGGGACTCCTGAAAGCCAGGGGGTGGAAAAGAGTTTGCGCCAACCTCTGTGTGCTCCTACATTGTCTTCAGGGTCAGATCATTTAATCCTGGAACACACTGGGAGTGGGTTTCCCTTGGTTATTGCTTACCTACAATACACCCCGAAGCATTCGCTGCACAGAGGGACACTGAAACTCCTGAATTCATTCTGCAAAAGGCTACATTTGGAAGCCTTGGCTGCTGAAGCTTGATCAGAGCCAGAATCTCCATGATCCCTAAGCCCCCCTCCACAGGAGGGCCATAGCCTGTGTGGGATACCCTTGGGTCTCAGAAAGTAGCATCTGACTAAGTCTCTTCCCAAGACCAAGGGCAACATTCCTGCCAAGCTCAGCTGACCAAGATCACTCCTCATGAAACAAAGCCATGAAGAGCCTTCCTACCTTGTCTGTCTTATCCACACACATGTCCTCTAAGTCCTCCATGATGAACTCCATCACTTGGATGTGTCCCCTCTGAGCAGCACAGTGGAGCATGTTCCTGCCATTCTGGATAAGAGATAAAGGAGCACTCCTTTAACAAGTCCAAGACTGTGGCACAGGCTCTTTTTAACCCCCTGTTCCTGTCTCCCTGCACCTCTAGGGATAAACTAGCTTATGCTGCAGACAGCAAGTTATGAATCTGAAGTACTAATGCTCATTTTCCCAAACAAGGTCTATTTTAAAATATGTGGACTGCTGATTCACTAAACCCATTTGCCGTTTCTATAACACCTTCCACCTCAGCACTGTACGAAGGGGACCTGAGAAAGCTGTGTACTTCTCTATAGCTACAATTACTACATCTGTTTTGGAAATACGTCAGAAGTGCAGATGGCAGTCCCCACAGTAGAGGCTGTCACACACAATTACCTTAGCTCAGAGGCAAGCCTCTCTCTCCCCCACCCCATCACTGTCTGGAGCTGCATGATGGACTCACATACGGAGACATTCTCACCCTATTGACACAGTTAATCTTGGCCCCGGCATTGACGAGGATCTGCAGGACACGGAGGTGGCCAAACCAGGCAGACAGGAGAAGAGCATTCATTCCAAACTGGGCAGAAGAGAAGAGAGATACAGCTTAACTGCAGCCACCACCATCCCCACCTTGGAGAGAAGCTGTTTGTCCAGCTTCAGGAAGTTTCCCAAATATTTTTGTCTCCTCGGGATTTTTTTAGCCCCACTTTCTCCAGTTACTATTATTCCTGCTACACATGGTCACAGCAGCTGAGAAGAGATCTGCCTCTTGATTGCCACTTCCTAGTCAATGGTGCATATTAGCTGGGTTGTTACAAGGGAATAGAGAACTTGCTGGCTGTCCCTGTATTCCCACAAGCCCCAACAACACATCCAGAAGAAGCGAAGTACCCCCATGCTATACAGAAAATTGTGCACATTCTACCAGCCTACTTCCCAGTTACTGTGCCTGCAAGGAAAAGGCCAAAAGACAAGCACAGACATATCTGAAAACAAGGCTTGCTCCAGAAAGGCATGGCACCTGCCTCACCAGTAAGGCCACAGCATCCTAAGCACTGCAATCCCCTGTGCCACCCACCCAGGGCTAATGTGAAGTCTCCAGCGTTCCCAAAATACAGAACACATTTGCAGGACATGCAAGGGAGATTTGCCTTCATACACTGTCTTCATCATCCACTGGGACATCATGGTCCAGGAGCAGTCGCACAGCATCCACGTTCCCTGCTCCTGCAGCCCAGTGCAGGGCAGTCCGGTCTGTCTGGAAGGAAAGGAAGGAGAGAGGAAAGGCTGATGCACACAGAGCACATATGTATCTATCAGCCTTCCTGAAAGCAAAAAACTCCTTTGCATCCATTGAGCCAGAATTTCTCACACTGTGCAGGTTTTTCTTTGCATATAATCTCTGTCTCTTTGCTCTCTTGTCAGGCAGGCAGACGCAAAACACCTTCTACTCAGAAACTGCAGTTATGGACTATAATGACAGCAGAACGAGAAATATCACTGACCATGGATAGACTGATTGAAACAGTAGGTAAGGGTGCCACCCTGGATTTCCAAGAACCTACTGGTCAACAAAGGGAGACCTGCACCAGGAACTGAGTTGGTCCCACAGCCTTGGCTGTTCCAAGGGGAATCATAAATTACCACCTTCCCTCAGCACTTGCAACTTTCCACTCCAGCTAGGATCACAGTGCTGTGGGTTTCAGTGTGCTCAGTTACCACACGCCCTATGTAGCACTGGGTGGTGTATTTTAAATCTTTGACCAATTGAGCAGCTAATGAAAGAGTAGTGTTAAGGAGCTGCAGTTCTAGAACACACTCTCAGCACTTCCTGCAGCTCAAGAGGCAGAAAAAACCAGGCACTTACATTGGTTTTGGCTTTGATATCAACCCCTCTCCTGATGAGCTCCTCCATCTTGGCCACGTCATTACGCTTTGCTGCATCATGGAACTCCTTCTCTGAATGAAGCACTGCAGCAGAGACAGAAGAGTACGCATTAAAACAGTGCTGGCAAGGCGCACAGAGCAGCATGCCCCCACAACCTCCCCTTCATCTCACCGTTCCCCATTGTTTCAGGGAAGGCTGAATACAGAAAGACTCTTCGAGCAAGAATCCCGGCCCTAGAAATGTTGGTATGTTTGCTTGATTTGTCCTCTCCCACTATCTCCCCTTCCCTGAGTACCCCTGTATCACACCAATGCTCTTCCACTCCTACCAGCTTCTCTTCTAATTCAGTATCTTTCTCTGCGTGGGCTTGCTCCACCTGCAAAACTTTTTGATCCACTAAGTCCATGTCCTCTGGGCATCCTCCAAGGTCCAGAGCCGGTGTAAGGGCAAAGGCAGATGACACAGCCCTTTCCTCCACCCTTCCACTTACATCCCACTGCACTACCAGGAGGCCTTTACACATGGTCCAGCTGTGACCCTCCAGGCAACCCAAATCGGCCAAGCAGCATAAAACTGCCAGCCTGGCCTGTGATTAGCATTGCATCTCTTAATAGACTGTGGCAGTTCTGGGCATAATTTACCACAACTGGCAGTATTTGTCCTGCACAGTTTGGTATAACTTAAGGGTGTTTACTCTCCATGCTGGGCCTTGCCCGAGCAATCTTCTTGATCAAACAAGAAGAAGATTCCATTTCCTGCCAAGAAATGAGAGCAAGGCTGTGACTCTGGGCCTGCCGCAGACCCACAGGGAGGCTCCCGAGGTTTTGGCCAAAGCTGGTGTCAGTTTTTGTTGGACTCAATCTCTGCCCGAGTGTTTTGGGGGAATTCTTTCACGAGGTGCTTGAGGCAAACCCTCAGCGTGTCACAGCTCACTGGAGAGCTGTCTTGGACGCTCTGTGTTTTTGCAGATCTCAGGCTGCAGTTTGAGGGTAGCGCGGGCTCAATGTAACTTCACTTTGTATCAATGCATCAACTAGACACTAACTACATGCCATACAAGAAGCATATAAAACATATATCTGTTTCCATTCCATCACACCAAGGAGATAGGAGACTTACGGTCTAAATAGCACTACCCATTTCTTTCTGGAGGGCACAGAAGGAGGGCATGCCTATAGGGGACTCTTAGGGCAGCAGAGGTATAACCTCATCCTCCAGTTTCTGTTCCTCTCACCTTTAAATAAAACCTTTAGCTCAAGAAAAACACAAATAACACAAATCTTAATACCAGACAAGGTCATTCAAGAGTGTTAGACCTGCTGCTTCACTGAAGGCAGTAGGATTTGGACATTGATTTCTGCAGGGACAGGAATTTTTGTATTGCATATTAAGACTCTCTTCTCATCCAGTCAGATGTGTTAACAGGACTGCATTTCCACACTGCCTGGACCCTTCATGTGAGAGGAAATATCAAGAGAACTTGAGGAAAACCTGTGCAGTTTATCTTAATTATTAACACCAATGGCTACACACATACTAACTTCTTGCAAATGCTTATCTCCATTCAGTGGAGTAAACATTATATTTCAGTTATGGAGATACTGGTGCTCCTGCTTTCCAGGTGACAGAAATGAGCTCTTACATTTTATGATTGCATTGCCAAGAGATGCCAAACTGCCCTTTGACTTATTCTTTCCTCTACCTGTGAAGATCATAAAATCATAGAATAGAATCACAGAATGGTTTAGGTTGGAAAGGACCTTAAAGCCCATCTAGTTCCACGCCCCCTGCCATGAGCAGGGACGCCTCCCATTGGATCAGGTTGCTCAAAGCCTTGTCCAACTTGGCCTTGAACACCTCCAGGGATGGGGCAGTCATGACTTCTCTGAGTAGTCTGATGCAGTAACAAACCTTGTATTGCAAAGTCTGTAGAAGCCACAATGTGTTTCTTTTCAGGAACACATGGGAAACCACTTGACCATCTGAGTCTCCTACTCAGTGTCGACACCACTGAAGCTAGCCCGGTAAATGCAAATGCACTACTCATCATGGCATGCATCCACCCAGCAGCAGCATTTCAGCAGACATTTAGCAGTTTTCCCTTCCCTTTTGAGCTCAGGTTCCAGGGTAATCCATACCTTATGGTTCTGAATATAAATTCAGTTATCCCAAGCAGCGTGGAAAATTATTTAAGTGGTTTACCCTCAGTGCAATGCACCAACTCACAGGCAGTTTATTATAGAAGAGATTTAAAAAGCAGCAAAGCAGATGAAAAGCATACAAAGAAATGTGCTAAGACTGTCTGCTGGGCTCTGCCTGAGGGCTGCAGGACACAAAGACACCCTCCCCAGTACGGTCGACGACTGTTTGATAAATGGAGCCAAAACACCAAAGTGGGAATTATTTGCAGCAGCTTAGGGGTACAGACAGGATGCTTTGGGGGGGAAGTGGTCTCCATCCTTGCCTGAGTTATATATCTAGTCTGCTTCTGAATGGATTTTAACAGAGTCATAGAATCATTTGGTTGGAAAAGACCTTTGAGATAACTGAGTCCAACAGTACCCATCCACTACTGAACCAGACCCCTGAGCACCTTGTCCACCTGTCTTTTAAATCCCTCTATGGATGGTGACTCCACCACCTCCCTGGGCAGCCGTTCCAGTGCCTGAGAACCCTTTTGGTGAACAAGTCTTTCCTAATATCCAATCTAAACTTCCCCTGGTGCAACTTGAGGCCATTTCCTTTCATTCTGTCACTCGGGAGAAAAGACCAACACCCATCTCTCTACAACCTCTATTCAGGGAGCTGTAGACAGCAATAACGTCTCCCCTCAGCCTCCTTTTCTCCAGGCTAAACAGCCCCAGGTCCTTCAGCCGCTCCCATAACCCCTGTTCTCCAGCCCCTTCCCCTCGCCCCTGCCCCACAGCCCCCTCCCTCCCCGGGGCCGCGCCCGCCCCCTCCCTCCTCACAGCCCCCCTCAGGGCAGCTCCCGCCTCGCCCCACTCACGGCTGTCGGCCTCTGCCGCCAGGTTGTCCCCCATGCCACCCCTCCGACAGCCCCACCGCCCTCTGCCACAGCCTCGGGGCGGGCTGAAACGCGCCTCGGGGCGGGCCGGAGCGCTGACAGTCGCCGCCCCGCCGCCGCAGAACGCCCTTTACCTACTATTTAAAGGAAAACGAAATAAAATAAATCCTCTTTTGGACAAACACGGTGTTTTGAGGCGAATTGAGGGGGAAAGCCCAGCTACCACCATTTCGGTGAGGGGGATCCGCTCACCGCTGCTGCTCTGAGGCTGCGGGTGGTTTAATTCTGTTTCCACACTGATCTATCTGGGGGGAGAGGAATACAAGGGGGAGGAAGACCCGTGTGCCACAGTCACCCTGAAAAATTTGGTACAAATTTCTGGGGGAAATATGGGGTGGATGGTTGATATTTTCACTCCCAAAAGCAGGGTTCAAGGTCTGGCATTCCATGAGAGTGAGGTGCTCTCATCCCACGTGGCCAGGGAATGGCAGCGGGTGCAGGTTAGAAGCGCTCTTCACCCAGAGTTTAAGTTAATTCTCCTGTTTCAGCATATGGGACTGGGTTTATCTTTTAATTTTCTTTCTTGTTTTGGAATGATTTGAGGGGGGAAACCCAGCTACTGCCATTTCGGTGAGGGGGCTTCACCTCAGTGGGGCTCCACTCACTGCTGAGACTTTGAGGCTGGGGGTGGCTTAATTCTGTTTCAAAACCAATTTGGGAGGTGGGAGATTTATCTTTTGGGGGAAATACAGGGTGGATGGTTGATTTTTTTTTCCTGAAATGAGGATTCAGGGTTTGGCATTCCCTGGGAATGAGATGCTCTCATCCCACATGGCCAGGGCATGGCAGTGGGTGCAGGAGGGTTAGAAATGCTCTGCACCCTGAGTTAATTCTCCTGTATCAGGATATAGATCTGCATTTGTCTTTAATTTTCATCCCTGTTTTGACAGGGAAGGAACCAGGCAGCTGAGGACAGGGGCAAAATCAGAGATGATTCATAGAGGTCTGAGGTAGGCAGAAAAAAAAAATAATTATGCATACAGATATATATATATATGTAATAGTAGCCTTCCAGTACCTAAAAGAGGCCTACAGGAAAGCTGAGGAGAGGCTCTTTATCAGGGAGTACAGGGATAGGATGCGTGGTGATGGTTTTAAGCTGAAAGATGGGAGAGTGATACGAGATCTTAGGAAGAAATTGTTTCCTGTGTGGTTGGTGAGGCCCTGGCACAGGTTGCTCAGAGAAGTTGTGGATGACCCATCCCTGGAGGTGTTCCAGGCCAGGATGGAAGGGGCTTTGAGCAACCTGATTCAGTGGGAGGTGTCCCTGCCCAGGGCTGGAACTGGATAGGCGTTAAGGTCCTTTCCAACCCAAACCATTCTGTGATTCTAGAAAATATTACAGTCAAAAAGTATTACAAAGCTGGATGTTTGATTCTGTTAGTGTTGCCCTTCTCCATGCTGGAGAGAGGCTGCTGGCTGTTCACAATGGACCAGGTAGTAGCTCTTCTGGCAAGCACATCTTTCCTGGAGCTACGTGGGGGCCGTTCGTCTGCCACAGCCATCTCAGCTCAGCCTGTGCAAGATCTCTGGTGCAGATCTGGCCCCACAGCTTTCTTCCAATACACAATTTGTCAGGGTGACTGTGACACACGGGTCTTCCCTACTGCTTGTGTTTTCTCACCTTTCCTGTGTTTGCTTGCCCTCAATTTTGCCACGGATATAGCGTAACGCTTCGGGTTGATTGAGTAAATGCTGTTTGTTGGCCTCCAAATGCACAGGAAGGTCGTGTGAGGAGAAAGGAACAATCTGTTGTGCAAAATCAGGATGAGCAGGACTGGGAGGCAGGAGCTTCAACTATGGTTAAGCAGGACTTTGGTGCCTCCTGTGGCCAAGACGGCGAAGGAGAGCAGGCTGCAGAAGGGTCACAGGGTAGGAGGGGTGAGGTTAGATTTGGATCTCCTCCCTGTACCATGGTGGCCTACAGGCACAGTCCTTGTGAAGGAACCCTCTCCCCCTCAGCAGGACTTCTGGATGCTCCAGGCCCTCCGGCCCCGCCGAGGGTTTGGCTGCCAGCACCCCACTCATCGCGGCGGCCACATGAGGGTGCCAGTGCCGTTCACCTGCACGGTTTGCTGCAGCGAGCAGCCAGCTCCAAGACTGTTCCTTGGCTCGGGCCAGTTTTGGGGGACACGTCAGTCCCTGGGACCCTTGTTGCGGGTCTGTGTTGCCCCTGCGAGAGACCGTGGGGTGTGTGCGTGTGGTGGGGTATGCGGGGAGGCAGACAGTGGCCCACGGGGCTGCGGAGACCCTCTGCTACTTCAGAAACGTCCCTCCCTGGACACAACTACACTTTGTACAGGGACACCAGAGCTTTCCTTAGAGCTGGGAGCAGCAGGGATGAGCCGGTGGTTTCCATCTGACGGAAGCCTTCTGCCAGGGGTCTCAGTAGCCAAGCACTGTGCTGATGCAGCTGACCCACTCCAGGGGACCATGAGCAGGGCTAGCCCTACCCAGCTGTGAAATGAGGAGGTAGACTCTAAGAGCTTGAGCAAACACATATTGAGGAGGGGGGGTGTCTGTCGCTAGCTGCTGGTTTCAGAGCTTTAGATTTGTGTTTTGTTTTCCTTTTATTCAAATTGAGTTTTAAAAAAATCCCTCTCTGGTAGGAAAAGCAAACATATGGTCTGTCTGGATAAAGGGGAAGCCTTCTTTTGTACAATAGCTCAGTGGGTAGAGCATCCTCCCTGAGGAAGGGGCAAAGCTAGGTTTGATCCTTGCTTCTGCCAGAGGGGAGATGCAAAACTTCATTTCCACAAGACCCCAGAGAGTACCATAAACAGCAGGCTGTGAACATGTCAGTGCGGAGAGTTTTTCTTGCTCTTTCCAGTTATTTTAAATAATTAATGATTTGATAGAGCAGGGAGTGGAGAAGGCAGGTGTCCTGTCTCCCTGGGGAGCAGTCTGTGCGCCCTGCGAGACACGGTCTTGCTCCCGATGAATATTTAAGTGTCTTTAGACGAATTGGAATGGCGCCAGCAGGAAGGACTGAGAAGGGCTGAGCCCTTCACACTGGGTACCCCAGTGCCTGAGGGCTGGGGGAACAGCCCTGAATAGGGCAGAGAATAATCTCTGCTCCTATGGACATACTGTGCATCCCAGCCTTGGGTGGGACCTCTGGCTCTTGCTTGTCTTTTGTTGCAGTGTAAGAGATCCTTGGACAGAAAGCTGTCTGGATTTCACCTGCCCCTGTTAATGTCATGGTCTACATCTCTTCCAGAGCTTAAATCAGCCAGGACTAATTACCTACACCTCTTCTGCTGCTTGATGCTGACCTTGCAAGGGAGGTAGCACAGATGAACTGAAAGTTTGCATCTGTTTGTGGGCTTGGATGTTTCCAGAGGGCAGAAAAAAGCAATGTAGGCAGTTCCTTCTGTCCTTACTAAATAGGTATGTGTTAGGGGTGGAAGGGACAAAGGCTTTATGCTGATACCAAGTACAGAATGCAGCAAGGATTTATTAACAACACTGAACACTTGCCTAGCTATCTGTTTATTAGCTAGCAGACCTAAAAGACCTTTTGGATTTTCCAACTAATGTTATAGCATAATGAACGACAGGAGGAGGTAGTAATTTGAGCTCTTTTTGCAATACATTCCTGATATTGACCCCAGCTTCAGAATGGTGTTAAACTCTTCGACTTTATTTCACTTGAAGAATAATTTTAGCTAAGCCATTCATGTGTTCTTTTCCGCTTAGAAGCAAAACTCTCTGGCACAGTATTTTGTGCTCTTACCTTACACGCACAATTTTTATATGTTAGTTTATAATAATCATTATTTTCAATCTCCAGCTTTCAAAACCCAAAAATCATGAATCAGGGTGCTTAAGTCCATGCCGTTTTAAAATGTGTCTCCAATTTAGTTGTATACACTGTGACCTAAAGTCAGTCAGATTTGTACCTAGCCAGGTAATATGGCCCACAAACCAGTAGGTGTTTGCGCAGAAACAGTTGCTTACCTAAAGGTTTAGCAAATTGGACTTTAATTTATAATCTTCCTTTGGAAGCAAAACTGGAAGGTGGCTTCTCCTGGCCGCAGCTGCCTGTAGTCCAGGAAGCCAAGCCTCTGCTTCCCTGGAGCTGCCCACAGTGGGGGAGCCTGCCTCAGGGAACAGCCTCCAGCCCTGGAGGACCATCTTTTCTGCTATGAACATGTTATTGTTTCAGTGCTGATGGACTGGTTTTAGCTGACTGGATGTCAGACAGCGCAATGGGCTGAGAGAGCAGCCATGGGCTCTGCATGACAGCAGGTAAAACAGAGCCTTTGGGCATGGTGGTACACAACTGCCATTGATGCCATGAGGACTTGTATGTTTGTGCTGCTTCATTTCCCTGCTGTGGGCATGAAAGGGACTAACTGTACCAGCTCTGTGTTCTGGCTTGCAAACTGTGTTTCTAGGTATGTCCCATTAGAATGGAATACACATTGGACCACATTAGAGCTCTGGCTATGTGGCTTCATGTGTGGCTCCATGTGTGGCTCAATCCTATTTGTTTTTTGTCTGGGCCAGGCATTTAGTTGTCCTGTAGACTAGGTTATTTTTGGTGCTTTCTTTGATAACTCTGTTGCTGTGACATGCTGTGGAGCAAAAACTCTTCCGGGAACATCCCAGCAATGCACACAAACATCAACCCTGTAGCTTCTAACAGTCAACATATGAACCTTTCAGAAACCCTGGACACCTAACATGACTCCACAAACCCATGCTGGAAGCCTGAGAAGGGATCCAGCACTTTTCTCAAAGGCTGTATTCATCTTCTTTCAAGGCTTCCACAGAGGAACAGCTTGTTAGAGGGACCTGTGGAGCTTGGCAGCTTTGCCAATAATAATTTAGCCCCAATTCTGAAGTCAAATATTTAGTTCAACAGAGACTGTCTGATGACTGGATTAAACACAGACAGCATCTGAGTGAGCTCGACACTTCGGGTTTTTGTCAGTGTCCATTTCACGAGCCTATAATTCCATTTTTCCTGTCTTCCCAGACTCTGCTCATCCTGAGTAACATTTCAGACAATGCAGAATAAGGTATTTAAGCAGAGCTGTTGCTCCTAGCTCAGGAAGCAGCCTGTATCATGAAATTATGTTCTCTGTCTAAGGCTTAAAACTAATCCAGTATTATGGGATTGGGAGGAAATCACATGTTAGAGAAACTGAAGGTTTCGTTGGGTTGTTTATTTGTAAGGAAAATTCTCAAGGAAACCAGGAGATGTCAGAGGGCGAGGGAGCAAGTCTTGCCTGGCAAGATGCAGCCTCATGAGGTTGACACAGACAAGTCTCAACTGATGATTTTAAACTTCCCTCTCCTGTCACTCTCACTTCCCAAAGCCGATAGTCCTTTAAATCCTTTGGGAGGATAAATGGGCTTAAACTTCTATGTAGCTTTGAAAGTGAAGCTTACACTCAATTAGCACTGTGGCTGGGCTTGTTCCTGATGATCAGGTCAGTGCTGTCGATCCCTGACCTTCACATAGAGCTTCCTGACGTGAGTCCACTACATCTTCCAACTCATATATTCTCATTCCAGTTGTAGCGAACTGGGCTGACATCTATCTGGAGGAATAAGAGAAGCAAAAAATTACCTGCTGAGTACCGTTTGATATCTGAATGATATCTCAGAAAAATATTGGATGGGGGAAATTTGTTATATGTGCAATGTTTTGCTGAAGGAGGTCTGTATGAGCCCATTGTGTTCAAACTCTCTTAATGCATGAGTCCCAGGTGTGATCAGCAGCTGGGAGATTACTGGCATGACAACCACTGTCTGACAGAGATGATCCGGTCACAGTGTCGTCCCAGCCTTGCTTTGAGCTATAAACCTTACTAGGAGGCTGGCGGCTGGTCTTTCAAAACCAGGAATGTCAGACTAGTATGCTTGTAAAATATCTACTATGTGAAGGAAAGCAAACGTAGCAGGGAAGGCTCTAAAGGGCAGAAAATCACCTTTCTTGAATTTGAGAAATGGTGTGGTGGAGCTGGCGTCCCAAGCCTTTCTGGTTCAAATGCTATGGTTAGCTGAGCAAGTGTTTGGTTATGGGAGGTGGGAATGGCTGCATTGTATGAACCAAGCAATAAGTGGACACTGAATCCTAATCCCCTTGCTGACATGCCTGCAGGCAATGTTTTTGTTCTCACTTTACTACACATATCAAGAGGGAGGATTCTCTCCTTCCTGGGCCTCTGAGGACTGTCTGGCTCCTAAAGGCAATCTCTTCCCTGCCTTTTTTAGGACAAAAGTGCAGCTGAAATGTAGGGGTTTAGAACCATAAACCTGAAGTGCTGAAACCTACTGCCAGAGGCACAGCCCCCAGTTGCTCTTATATTATGCAAAGCTCAATGCAAAATTTGAAGTGAAACAAAAAATCTTATCTTTGAGTATTTAATGGAATCAAAGTGGAAACAAAGGGTTGCAAAGCTCTCATGCTATCGCTTCCATCTTTTCTGACCCTGTGATAAACCATGGAGTACCACAGGAGCAGGAGAGCACGCTGTTAGGAGGCAGCAGTGCAGCTTTGGAAGCATTTAATTTCTCTCTCTCAGCAATTTTATTCCAGAGGCTGAAAACATCTGTCTCTGCCACATGCAAGTGCACCGAAAAGAGTTTTGTTCCAAGCCTAATGAGTAATTTCATGGTCTTGGAATTGGAGGCAGGGGGAACGCCTGTGACGGCCACTGGAGTTTTGAGCTTTACAAGGAGCTAGGCTGATATCAAATCACAGCCTGATGGCTTTTATTTTATTGCAGCCCACCAGGCTTCCCTTTAAAGTCTGCTGCTGGAGTTGCTGGTGATCAGTGCAGAAACAGCTCCTACATGGGCTGTTGCATTCCTGGGGCTTCCTCATTTCTGGGCACAAGCAGCAACATGGAAAATAATGACATCAGTAGAGAGGAGGTGGGGGAGCTCAGCTGGGCATCAGCTCCACTCTGTTCATGGAGAGAGCACACGTGACTGCAAAAATCACTTTGTCCTGCTTCTGGCTTCAGTTCCACGTGCTTGTAGAAGGAGGGATGAGGGAACCAACAACCTCGTGCAGATGTGTAATCACATTGCTTAAGTGTCTAGCGGATGATACTGAGATGTGGTGATGCACACGGTCTGAGAACAGATATAGAATGAGCTGATCCAAATCATAGCTGGTCTCAGGAAAGGTTTAAAAAGCACAAACCAAGCTTTCTGTGTGAGAAGGACAGTTATCTGTAGAGAGCGATAATCTGTACAGAGCACAGGAAGCAGAAAGCAGATGTTGTCTTATGTTTATCACGTTTCCACCACAGGGTCTTCCTTTGGGACAGGCTTGCAGATCCAAGGGCGTGAAGCAGGACTTGCACAGCTCCATGGATGCACCATGCTGTGTTTATCTAGGGCGTAAGAATATACAGAACTCTTCTTCCACCTGCCCAGGCTCTCCTGGTCTGCAGAGGAAGTTTATATATACTTGCTGTGACTCATCTATGAAGCCTGACTCATTTTCATGTTATTACTCATAGAAAGGGAAAGCCAAATGGCAACCAGTCTGTGCCTGTAGACACCTGTAATTCTCCAGCTTTCTGCTGTTAATCTCAGGATGAGTTTCTGTTTATCAACACTAACACACTTATCCTGCTGAAGCTTTTAATACTTCTGTCTCCAGTGAAAGACTGATTAGAAAGTAAAGTTTTATACCCCTAAAGCTAAGAGAAAGTGTGCTAAATCTTCATGGCTGCTTGTGGAGTTCCTGAAATGGGACTGTTTCGAGTAGACACTTCACAAAGGTAGCAGTGGGCTGGGACAATATGGAGCAACCACCAAGCAGCGCTGGTAATGGTTAAAGAGTTATTGCAGCTCCTGAGCTGACCTTTGTGGTCTGGAGGGAGGTGCTGGTGGTCTTAAAAGTGCTCAGTGCCAGGAGATCCTGCATCCAGCAACGATGGCTTGTTGGTGATCAGAAAACTGCCTCACCAGCTCTCTGGGCTTCTGTCTCATGCCTTGACTCCCCTCTGCAATAGAAGGCCCTAAAGCTTCATGGGGTCCTGTAGGCTGCAAGTCCTCAGAGGAAGGGCTAGTGTTCTACTTTGTATAAACCTTTGTTGTCCTGCCAGCTCAGGAGTTTCTGCTTACTTCAGAGCTGGCTGTTGCTCACTTGAGACCTGTCTGTTGCTCACTTGTGCATATTTTGCTTGCTTGTCAGGGTGCAAGAAAACACTGTGTCCTGGTTCCTTCTCTAGCAGCATGATGGGTGGGTTATTCTGTGTTAAAGACCACACAAGCACGAGTTAAATTTGTAAACCTCACCCAAGGTCTTCATAGGGAGGCTTCAGCTGGGAGGTGGGAACCGGTGCTTGCCACTACAGCTGGGCCAAGCCCACCGTTGCCGTTTTTAGCCTCATTCCATGTCAAACCCACAGTGCAGCCCTTCCACAGGAGAGCACAGTAAGAAGCTCCAGGTGGGTGGGCTGTCTAGAGTGCAAGGAAAGATATTGTCTCAGGATGGGAGCTGTGTCAGAGCCAAGGCAGTTCCCTCTGAGTTATGGGAAGGCAGTTCCCTCTGAGTTCAAGTCATCAGTCTCAGTCTTGCAGAGGGGAGCTTGGTCTCAAACCAGGCTCTCCTTTCTCAGCACTATCTGCTGCTGGACAGGAGTCCACTCTAAGGTTCTACTTTCTCCTCATTTGCCTTACCTCATCTAAAGAGCTTTGATCAGAATTGTTCCATGGACTCTCATATTAAAAGCTGGGGTTTTAGTTATTTTTTGGTGGAAAAATGCTTAATTGGAAAAATTCCTGTGTGGCATTGGTATGCTTTCATCTGGCATCCTGCCTGGCCCTCTCTGAAAATATTGCTGATTTTGAACACGAACACTTCTTGTGAGGCTGGTTTCTTTGGTTCCACTCCCTCACTTAGGTTTCTTCTTACCTTGAGCAGATGGTAGGAGTTGCCACGTGTTACATGGCACTGAAATGACCTTCTGTGGCTGTCTGCATGTCATGCTGCCCTTCACTGGAGAGCATGGCTGAGACAGGCCGGAGTTCCTGTGGCATTTAAGGAGCAGCCACTGCCCTGATGCTCCTCGCTGCCTGCTGTTGATACTCACCACCACCCCCAGCTCTGGCAGCCGTGTTTGCAAAAAGCTCTGAGGGCAGTGGAAGCAAGCTGGTTTCATCATGACAATGTAGTTATCCTTTTAAGGGAAAATTTCCTCTGGGATCCAGCCTTCAATTATCTTAGTGCCTTGTTGGAGATGGTTTGTAATGCAGCTGAGTTTCAGCCACAGTAACTCAGTGAGCACCCAGCCGCTCAAAATAAAGAAAAAGGTTAAACTCTGTTGGCCACTGTTGAGTGATTGCTGCATCTAGAAATTGGGATCAAAACCCAAAGGGCTGACTTCCCTCATCAGTGCATTTGTGCACAACCAATCTGTGGACATTACCTCTTCAAATGGAGATGCTATTCCCATGGTATTAATGGGGTCATATGCAGACACCGTGCCGTTCCCTGAAGAAATACGTTGCGAGATTCTGGAGCTCTGAGTAGTACAAGGCTGGTGATAATCAGCTGACCCAAGTGTCTGCTAAATGGGAGGAAACTGGGGTAGGCAGTGGCTGCATTTCAATTCGGTGTTAGTCACTGTGGTGAATAGGAGGGGTCCTCCAAGGGTCCTGATTCCGAGGCCGAAAATTTCCTTCTATTCTGCTGACATGTCTCATAGTCCGCGGGGGTGATGTCTAACTGGGACGGGGCTGCTGTGGAGGTTGCCCTCTGCCTCTGTCACAGCGAGCAGAGCAGACATGTGCAGCACTGTAGAGAACAGCCTGTGCTCTTTCTGTTCTATAGGAATGGTAGCTTTGGCTGCAAGCCCCCAAATTTACATCTTTTGTGTTCAGTGCTGAAAATACTTTCTTCCCAAACAATCTGCTTACCAGAAGAACATGACACAAACATGTCACAGAAATAAGACCAGACTCCTTAAAGAAATTCTAGGGACTGCTTCTTTTGACATCCGTAAGCTCACTGTGATTGAGAAAATGGCATTTTCTCTCTGGGCAATAACAGGCACAATTAAAACCTTGTACCTGCGCAACTACTGTTATCTTGAGCCAAAACAAACGGACTACAGCCTGTGGTGTGACTGGGTCATCTGAGGATGAAATGATGTTTCTTGCAGAGAACAGTCACAGAGGAGCAATGCTGCATCCCTGTGCCCCAGTTTGAGGAGTGAAATGCACATGAATCCTATTCTGTCCCTCTAAAAGCAGACTGAAAGAGCTTTCCCATTTTCTCTGCCTTCCCAAGGGTTTCAATTCTCTCCCCCTTTTTAAGCAAGGAAAATAAATACAATTTTCTAAAACTTGTGTGAGCAGACAGGAAGCAATCACACGAGCTCCATCAAAACATGTAATTTTATGCTTTTAAAAACTCTTAGGGTAAACTACCTAAGAAATTGTAAATTAACTAAAGGGCTGAAATTGTGTTTTTGTGTTGCAGAGCAAAACTGCCCCCTTTTGAAAAGTCAACTTTTCAAAGCTTTTTTTTGTACATTTTTTTTAACCAAGACACTTTTCCAAATCTCTAGTTCACTGTTAACAGTTTCGGGTTGTTGTTTTGCCCTAAAAAATGTTTTGCCAGAAAATTTCTAACCAGCAATTCCTGTGAGGCCCTCAGTCTACCCACGGAGGTGGGTGGTTTTGAACCCGCCTGGATAGAAAACCAGAAGTGTGGCTATGCTGAGCACAATCCTGTCATTTGAATACATAATTATTCTTTGAACTGAAGACCCTTCAGAAGTTCATTAGTTCTTGGCAGTTGAAAACAAATGGAATTTATTTGCCTCGCTCAGGAAATTCAACCCACGCTGTTGAAAATTCAGCATTGCTAGAGAAAGAGCTGATCAGAGCTGTGTTGCTCGGACAGGAGGGTTATCCACATGCTGGGGACTGGCACTGAAGAACATAGGTTCAAATCTATATCTCCTGTGATCTCCCATATGATATCTGGCCGTGTTTTTTAATTTGAGCTTCATTTCCCCTTCACCACTGTTTCTTGCAAAGACATACAATACACACAGAACTGGGCAGCGCTTTGCTGTCATGGTGATGTGGTCTAAACAAACCCGGAGTATTTTGCCAGTATTTCAAAACTGACTTCTTGTTGCGAATGAAATAGCGGAGGAACTTGCAGTTTTGTTTGCACAGATATTCATCCAGTTAGTCATGCTGGCTTGCCTGTCTGTTGGACTTTTGGAGATCTTTGAGTGTTTTATGAGTTTCAGTGATAAATATCCCAGCGTGCGGTAGTGTGCTAGATAACTTGAATCTAAAACTGATTAGATGTTCTCCATTAAGAATCTTTTTTTTCTGTGCAAGGTAGTTTTCTCCTGAAGGAAAAAATAACTTTCCTCCAAAACTACTTGAGTTTTCTTGGGTGGGAGAAAAAAAATTCATTAAAAAATTCACCCAGCATCTGAAACCCATTTAAAGACCAAGAGGGAATTAAATGTTTCAATAAGGAGTAAGGAAAAGCCAGTAACCAGTTTTCAAATATCCTCATTTCTGGATGTAACCCTGCTGTGTAGTTCTGTGGGGAAGGAGAGTTTGGATCAGTTTGCATTGACTGTATGTCACACTCTTACCCAGGGATGGGAGTTGGTACTTTAGCGTTGCCTCCCCACATTTTGACCTTCTCCTACCTCTGATCTCTTCTCCAGCACACCCCTTACAGCGTCTACTCCAGGTGGCTTTGTGTTTTCCTCCAGAACATCCCCCAAATACTTCAAGTTCCTATTTCTGGTTTAAGTGATCGGTATGGTTGCTTTTATAGTAGTATTTGCACTTACATCTCACCCACTTATGGGTTAGGAATAATAGCTCTTTAACTGTTGTGTTGCCCAAAGAAAGCAGGATTTCAGTGTCCATTCCTATCCCTGCTAAGGATTAGAAAAGTCATCAAAGGACAAATTCTCGGAATTGGCTTTTTAGGGGGGAGTGTTGCTAGTTTTAGGAGCACTTCATGTGGTCTAAAGTTTGCTGCAAAATGTTGCTATCGTGTCAATTCAAAACAAATGTATTTGCTGCAGGAGAATGGGTTTGTAACCCAGCTCTTCAATATTCAGTGCCTTTGCCTTCATCCTGCAGGGTGAGAAGCTTCAACTGTCTCTTGTGGATGCAATACAAGGAAAAATTCATTCATGGCCACAAAACAACTTCAGGTCTTCATACTGAAAGATGCTATAAAAGAACAGCTATAGTGTTGTTAGTCAAACAATAGAGTTAGTCCCAGCTTGGTTTCCCAGCATTTTGATTCCATTTATTCATTTATTTTGAGCAAATCATATTAAAAATAATTTCCCAACTTTGAGAAATGTTCCTAAGTGTAAACTTATTCCCCATGGGGTGGAGAAACTGGCTTGTGAATCCAAGGGGGAAGAGGAGTAGGGAGGTTTTCTTGGCAGTGGCCCAACTAAAACTTACGGACAGGTTCTATCAACACAGCAGGAAGCGGTTGTTCTGGCAGAGAAGGGGCATGAGATGGGAAATCGGGGAGAGACGAGAGCTGAAGCCTGGAACAGAAGAGAAGAGAGCTGGGGAGAGCAGGCCAGGCTGAGGAGGTGTGGGCATGGTCTGGAGGGGATTTCTAGGGCACCACATTTATCATGTCCTGACTCCCCAGTGAGGGAAAAAAGGATCAAAGGCCTGAATAGCCTGTGGGGTTTATTAGCCACTGAGTCTGGTTATTGAGGCTGCTGTCAGTGTCCTGTGAAAACCATATGGCTGGGAAGGACCTCAGGCAACAGTTTCACCCTCTGTTCTGTGCAGAAAATGAGGGGATATACCCACCTTCCCTGCATATCTGCTCTTAAGAAATCCCAGTGATAGAGGTCCCTCTGCAGATCCTATTCTAGAATACATTTGCCCTGGGCCTGGAAGACTTTTCTAATCAGAGTTCTTCAATCTTTTTTTCCTGCAAATTAAGCCAACTTGGGTTCTTTTCCCTTTAATTAGTGGATGTAATAAGCTGTTGACAGCCATCTCTCCTGTAATAACTACTTGCAAAGAGGATTTTGCAATATTCCACAGTTTTATTTCTTTCCTATAGGTGTAAGTGCATGTACTTTACAAATGATCTTTAATAAAGATGCATTAAGGTAGGTTTTCTTCAACATTCGCCCACATTTAATGTTATACAACCTCTGAACCGACAACACGAGATAGCTCAGGCAGAGGGGACTGGCATTGCACAGCACAAGGGGCAAGGACTAAGCCTCCAACTGCTTTCTGAAGTGAAGCTGGTGGGACTGGGGCTGTGGTACTTAGGAGGGAATGGAAAATACATGGCTTAAAGTACCTTGCATGGACCTCAGACAGCAGGGTTGCTGCTGAGAATAAAATTGTTAATGCTTTGTAATATCACATTGGCAATTGTCACAAGGTTGCTTAGCCATGAGGTAAGGCGCTAGAAGAACACGGTGACTAAGTTTCCTGGAATAAATTAAACACTGGCTTTCTGGAGCATGGGAACTTATATAGCATAACAAAACAGGGATCTCCATTCTCTAAATATGGTGGATATCTTCTGTGCCTGCAGATTGTTCAATTCTTAAGCTGGAAAGGGGAAGTCTTGGAGAACTTCACTGTTGATGACTCATATTTAAGATAAAACACATATTTTTTTAATAGCAAGAATATTAGTCATCAGAGTAAACTAGCCAATGTTGTAGTAAATCCTTTAGAACCCTGGATCTGGAAGAGTTCTTTCTGCTCTTTTTCAGCTCTGCATTTTCAATTTCATATTACACGATTACACAATCTCTTCAAACCAGTAAGTTGTGACTATCCATTGAATTAAAAGCAGTCAGGCAAGAGTTTGATATGCCAATAGTATATATGTTTGCATTTATGGGGGGGGGTATCATGTTTCACATGCTGCAAGACACCTCCCTTCCTTCATTACTGATATCAATTTAAGGCCAAAATATGATGCGTTGTCTGTTTTCATAGTGCAAGAGGAAGAGACTGCCTTTCTCTGCAGTATTTCTGTGGAAATCGACCCTGTGTCTTGGACATTGCTTAGAGGAACAGCCCCTTCCCAGCAAGGGGTTAGAGGGTTTGCTTAAGCGCATTTTTCTACCCAAATGAAGCCAAGTTTGTGCAATAGGATGGCATTTGTATTTGGACACTTTTCCCTACTTCCTCATAGCTTTTGAACCTACTGACCAGTTTATACCCAGTTTTCACAGAAGGGTAGCAGTCACTATGATACTAGCTTTTGTTCCTGTAGCTTACTGGCATCTGGGCAGAAGAACAAGGCTCTGGTGTTCCTCACAACTCAGCGTCTGGCAGACACCAGAGAGTCCATGTGAAGATGTTAAGGGCAGCCCAGACAGCATTGCTGGAGACTGCACTAGGTGAGGTGCCTGCAGGGAATGAGGATGCTTCCAACTGGTTTCCAGAAGAAGCAGAAGCAGATCCTGGCTTTGGCTGTGCTTTCTGTCCAGGGCAGCTGAGCTGGCAGGCAGAGGTGACTTAGGAACTACACAGCTCCAGCTCTGTGCCAGCCGCAGCCCCCAGTGCTTCTCCTTTCCCTGGGCTTGTGGTTAACAGAGCATCTAGCTCACTCGAGCCTGACCACAGCCTGCTCAATGCATCCTCCTCCAGAGCAAAGCCTCAATGTGCTGCTTCTGGGGCTCTTCTTTGCTCCTCTTTCGGACAAATGGCTCTTAAACAGCTTATATGTCAAAGGGGGTTTTATTGCCAAATCTCAAAGCTCTTTACAAGCAGGAGACAAAGTGCTGTCTTTCCATGGGCTGCAGCAGCTGCTTTTCAGATAGTCATCCACATTTGCTTGCTTGCAAACTCACTTCCTTCCTGTCACAGACATGTAACCTGGTGGCACAGCCCCAATAACAGGCTCACACCCCAGTGCTCCATACCCAGAGGGTTTTCAGGCACAAAGCAATAGCCTTAGTGTAGCCAGAAATTAGATTTAAGTTTAAATCTAAATTTAAAGGGAGAGTTAAAAAAAAGTGCATGGTGGCAGGTTGTATGCTGAGGATGGGAGTTGCTGTATGAGGTGAGAGCAGAGCAGCATCCTGTCTCTGACTGCCCAGCACTGCCATTCTCAGAGCCTGTAAAAAAGACCCAAGAAGGCAATCGCAGGAGAACCCCTTCTCCAGCCCTAGGCAGAGCACGGCTAATGACTAGAATAAGAAGAACACATGGGAAAAATGCAGAAGGAACATGATGTGTTGTTTCCTGCAAAGTGCAAGTGAATCAGGCTTAGGGCTGGGCTAGGTGTTCCAGGATGAAACTGCAAATCCTATTGGAAAAATGAACTAAAACAAAAGAGTCTCTAACATAGCATTTTCAGCACTAGAGTTACTGGGTGCTATGGAGATTCCATTTAAGTTATATCTATTTACAAGACATAATACAGATCTATTAAGCTCTGTTAGTACAGTAATTAGCTGTAGTTTGTAAAATTATTTAACTTGCCCATTTTGTAACAGATATAGAGGTTTTTACCTGTTCAGACCCCTACTTATGGGTATTCAGTAAAATGTCAGACATTTATTCATTAGAATATGCAGTATAATATAAAAATATACAGTAAATATAAGCACATCCTGTAGTTTGGCTGTAACAGATAGGGATGTCTGGGTATTTTCATTAGCACTTTGCCAGACAGGTATCCACAGAACACACTGCTACACAAAAACACCTGCGAGAGCAAAAGCATTTGTATACAAATTAAGGGACTGAGCTATCCCGTAAGTTGTTTCCATTTTCCTGGGTTTTCAGTTCCTGCCTTTGATTTGCCCATCCTGCAGGTTAGGACTGGCTTCTACTTTAGGATATGAACCTGTACGCAGAGTCTGCCCTTGTTCATGTGTCTTCCTATTAGCGTGAACTGCTTTTTCCCCCCATCTAATCTATCTCTTGTTATAGAATTGCATCTTGCAAAAGCCTGCCTGCTCTCTGAAGCTGATGTCCCTCGACTTCCAGTGCACACCAGGTTCTGACAGCTCACATTCATTCCACACAGTGTTCGGTAAACAAAAGTGCACATGCAGAAAAGAAACATTTAGATTGCAGATAGGCACTAAATATTGTCTGTGTTATTAGCCCTTGTCCTAAGTATGTCTGGAAAGGCAAATAGTACCCATGGCTCACATTGAATCTACAGCAGCAAATGACACAGATCAAGAGTTTGCTCCAGGCTATGTGCCTGGGAGTGAGCTTAGGATGGAGGAACCTTTTTGTCTCAAAGCAAAGCTTTTTGGCACCTGAGTGTTTGTGCAGAACTTTCTTTGTGAGAGAACAAGTGAATTCCCATGTGATATCTATGGGTGTTTTGATAAGGGGGACAGACCACTGAAACCAAGGCTGCTTTAGTCAAGAGACAGAAGCACCAGTTCTAGCCACGACCTGTTGTAGTGGCTCTGGGTGGTGAAAACCAGGATACTTGGAAGCCCAAAGCCAACATTTCTGTGCACAGACCTGAAGTGCCCATTGTCTAGCCTAAGAAGAGGCTCAGATGAAGATTTACTGGGCTGCTGCTATGGGGGTGTTTGCAGCCCATTGCAGCTAGGAAAAGAAAGAACAGAGGGAAAAGAAATGGTTGAACTAAGAGGGCAGTGCTGTCAAATGAGAAAAAAGCTTAGGTAGCACTCCTTAAAACCAGACTGGGAAGATCACCCTTCTCCGTGCTTCCTCAATCTGACTCAAGCAAAGGAGAAACCCTTGGGGCTGTCATATGATTCTGCTCAGAGCAACTACAGAGAACTGGGGAGGGGACCCAGCTCAGATGCGGAGCTGTACAGCCGCAGTGCAAAGACACGATTTTATCACAACTGTAATCACTAAAGACCACTGGAACTGCAGTTGCTTTCAGCAGGTGGGCAGGGAAGCTGTGGGAACTGTGCCAGAGCCTTCTGCAATGCATTCTTCAGACCCTCCTGTAAGAGAGGCATTTTTATTTAAATATACTTAAGCCACTGGGACCAGCCCCAAAGTTGTGCGTGTAAAATGCCTTACCCTCCACATACTCCAATTACAGGGGTCGGTGCCAAACCATGGCTCTCAGGCTAGCCAGGACACAGCAGGTAAAGATGTGTTAAATACGAACAGGGGTCTCATCCAGACCTGCTGCCTGATGTGCATGCTCCTGTCAGTTAACATCCCACCACAACACAGAGAGTGAGTCTACAGCAAGGGAACACACATCCCTAAAGCTCCTTAATGACAGCTCTCCTAGGAAGCTCCTGGGGATCTCCTGGACCCAAGTGCTCCAAATGCCTGGTTAATTGTTCCCAATGATGATGTGGGGATTCAGAGTTACCAGATAGGTATGGTCCTCAATACTAAATGTGTTGTGCTGCTAGAAGACACTCCTTCAAAAGCCAAGTCTAACCTGCTCTTTGCATCAATTTCCCTATTAATGAAATAGGAACAATTAACACTTGCTGGACAGTGATGCATTGAGACTTGCATTCACTTAGGCTGTGCTCAGAACACCTAAAGCTCTGCACGGCCAAACTCAGAAGAGTGCCTTCATACAGTTGCTCCTGATCTGAGGACACTACTTGCAGTCAGGAGTTGGCCAGTTTTGTTTGCCCCTGTGTGAGGTCACTTTTTAACTGTGGATGTGGTTTTATGAATATCTTTGGAGACGATTAAACCATTTATCTTTACATTCCTAGATGTCACTGGGCCAGGTGGTCTGAGAAACTTTGCCAGCAGTGAACAAACACTGGCTACATTTATCCTTAAATGATTTAACTGGGAAAACCAGATAGGTGCCAGTGCAATCTGGTATCTGCTTGTCTGTAAATACAGACAGGGGCTTTTGCTAGAATAGCCATTCTGCTGCTTTCAAAAATCTGGCTTGGTTTGATTACCACTAATTTTTAAGGCCTGATCCATTGAAAGGACTTTGGACCGAGTCCTTAGAGAGCATTCACATTTTTTAAGCTATTCAATGTCCTGTAACCTTCTGCTGTGCTAAGAGGATTAGAACCAGACTGGTATGTACAGCATGAAGAAAGAGAAAGATGGCATAACTGAAAGCTCAATTCTGTCCCATAAAAATGGTGTGTGCACAGCAAAACACCACCTCTTAAACACTGGCCTAGCAATGATACAAATCATAAAGGGCAAATGTTTAGCTTTGATTTTGAGAAGGTAGTCTCTTTGAAGAATCTGTCAGGGAGCACTTCTCCTATAAAGAGTCACTAGATCCTTTTGCTTTTCTTTCTGTTTCTGTGTTGCTTCTTTTTTCAGTTCTCCAAGACCTTTAATTTCTTGCAAAACTTGTGTGGCTTGCCGAAGTTGTTCTACTGCCTCATTGAGCAATGTCTCTGCCATGACTGGGGGTCCATTCCCCTCCTGGGCCTGTTCCAACCCTTCACGTAAAACCTTCTCCAGAAGTTTTTCTGCCTTTTCCCTTTCATTAGCAACTTTCTCCTCCATTTTAGCTAAGCATTGATGGGAAACCTTCAGGAAACTTTGGCCTGGAAGTGCTCTCTGTGTATTTTTGGAATCAGACAGCAAGTCTCCCAGGGAAGAACTGCGAAGTTTGAGAATTGAAGTGGTTTCTGCAGACTCTTTCTTCTCAATAGCTGCTTTTACACTCTCAGGGTCTGTTCCTGTAGCTAAGGAAGTCTCTGTCTTTTCTACTGAAGTCTGCTGTTCCTTCTCGGCAGAGGTTCTCCCATTTCTTTCTTCAGTTTCAACTGCTGAGGATGTGACCTCTGCTACCTCGCTGGCTGCGATCCCATTCACTGGGGACTTGGAACTGCCAGACTCCAGGTCTTCCCAGTCCCCAGCTTCCAGGTCACCATGGCTGGAGTTCATTGTGGCTAGCATTTTTTCTGACAGAACCTTAGGAGGAACAGGAGGCTTTGTATCATCTGCAGCAGCAATCTCAGCAAGGTTGTCTTTGCTACTGTCTCCTGATGATTCCAAGTCTTCTTTGTTTTTAGGCTCAGGGACGGACTGGTCCCAAGCTACTTTTAGCTTGTCTGGCACACTCTTAGGAGGAGGAACTGGAGCTTTTGCTATGCCCCCATTGCTGACCTCAATGAGGTTCTCTCTGTTCTCCTCACTTGGTGTTTGGGATTCCTCCACATTCTCCTCTGGGCTTACAGAGTCCTCTTCCTTGGCATTTACATTGTCCTTTGATGCTACGCCTTCCTTAAGCTTCTTATCTGGAGGCAATGGAGGAGACAAAGGTTTTTTATGTTCCTGGTCAGGAATATCATTCTCTGCATCTTGGTTTTCTTTTGTTCCAGTGGGTTTTGTAGGCGGCATAGGTGGCTTTGGCATTTCTTTCTGAGGTGGCGGATTGTCACTTTCACTGATGGTGGAATCAAAGTTTGGTGGTCCGTTGTCTACTATATCCAGATCTAGTCGCAGGATACCATCTGATGTAGACTTGGCAGCCTAAAATACAAGAGAAAACTTTTTTAATATCTATCCCATCGTCAATCCTTTAACTTCAAGTTAAAGTGCAAGACCCTCACAACCAACATGGCAAGTGAGGGGTTGCTGCTTCACACACCCACCCCATTCATACTTACATCTGTTGAAACTGCAAGGAGAATCTGACTGATAACAGAAATGGTGTTCTTAAAAGCAGCTTCTTCTATAGCTTAGGAGCAATCTACCGAGATTGTGCCTCTTCCATACAGCATCACCTTGTGCTACCCTCTAATGGCAGCAGCCAGCTCTGCCAGTGTTAATCTGAATGAAACCCAATGTGACCTGCTATGCTAAAATTCAATGAGCTATGAGAATCACAAGTCCCAGACTTTTCACCCAACAAAGAAGAAAGTTGAGTCAAGTCACATAAAATGAAGTAGATCTTGAATGCATTGAGTGATGCACTTCCATGTCCCTGCAAAACCCTGCATTTTCCCCAGACCAACACATTCTGTGAACACCATCAGCATTTTGCTGCTGAGTTATTTTCTGCCTGATAATGCAGCAACTTGCTATCAAAGCAAATAACCACAAGCAGTCAAGAATTAGGACAAAAGCACAGAAGTTATTTTCCTGCTTCCTTTGAGAAGGTCTCAAAGCCTGTTCCACAATAACCTTATGTTTTGGTTCCCTTGTCGGTGCTAAGTGGTCAGCTCTGCCATATTCTAATCCTTTATCCTGCAGTAGATGGATCCATCTACGCTCTTCATTTATAGCATGTCTACCTAAAGCACGCCTGCTTTCTGCTTCTAGGACTGCCATATCTTCACTTGAACACATAAACCAAGTTGATCTTTAGATTGCTGGGCCAGGGATACTACTGCCTTCTGCTTGCTTCTTCCAATCTGATGTCATCCCTGTTATACCAGGGCTGAGCCTCAGCTGGTTAGACCTCCTACAAACCACAGGCTGTGTGCAAATCACTCTAGTAGACGGGGTGTCCTAAAAAGGATGGACTTAGTAAAGACATTGCTGCACGTAAGCTCAGTGCCCGAGCAGGAGAACTGTGGTGGCAGTTCCTGCATGAAGGAACCAAAACCCACACAAAGCCATAGCTGCAGCCAGGGCTAGGACTCCTGCAGTGCAGGGAGTTTAGTTAAAGTCTCCCTTTGCCTTTCCAGCCCATCAGAGAGATGGAGACAAGCTGTATCCTGGCAGCTTGGCCCTGACCTATCCTCACCTGGCCAGCTTTGACACGAAAATCATTATTCATCCCATTTCCTTCATGATACTGCAGTCAGCAGTTGTGATACACATCTTTCTGCAGGCTCTATTCCCTCCCTTTCCCCTCATTCTGAATTTGTAAGCCAGTTTCCCTTGAATTTGGCTGAAGGTGACAGGTCTTACAGGTATTAACCTCAGAGGTATCTTGTGAATTTAGTGAGCTCAGTAGGGGAGAGAGATCTTTCTAGTGCCTAGAGAAGGGCTTCCAACCTTCCTGAACCCATATTAGGCAACAGAGATTCCACACTTCATTGCCGCTGTGACTTTTGTCATGTTTTCTTCTGTGATTTTCTAGAGGAATGGATGGGAATCTATGATTCATTTCCATGCATTTCTCTACAGTAGACACTCTTCCTCCATTTCTATGCAAAGTAAAATGTCTTGGGGCATTTCATTTTCTGCACGAGGGTCATCTGCGTGCTCTGCAGATACATAAGTCAGATTTGGGAGTATGAAGAAAGAAGGTTTGATTTAAAAATCTTCCTTGGTTGAGCTTAATGCCCTGCTAAAATATCAATCTGTCTGTGGCAACATCTTCATAAATCACAGGAATCAAACATTAGTTAGAACCTCTCCCATAGAAATGAACCACAGGTTTATTTTGTGGTGAGTTTTCTTTGTTTGTTGTTTTTTTTTAAATGACAGATTCAGAAAATCAGTTAAGAGTAGACAGGCCAGTCCATAAAACTGCCTGGGAGAATAATGTATTCTGTTTCAGACCTAAGGAAGGGCTTGTAAGCTTGAAAGCTTGTCTGCTTTCTCCAGTTAGCTTAATAAAAAATACAGCTTCTCCCCACAGACCATGCAGTTCTTCTGCCTTTAGACCACTGTGGCTACAAAATCATCACATCTTAGAAAATAAATATAGGAGCTTCAGTCTCTTCCGATTAAAGTGAAACTATAATGGCTCTCACCAGACGGTGAAGCAGCTTGTGAGTTATGGTAAGCTAAATATATCGTAACGTGTTGCAGCAGCTACAGATCTATGGGAACCTGGAGGTTCCTTAGAGAGGTGCCAGCGCAGTCTTTCCTGGAGGAAGTTGTTTCCCTTGTCAGCTTTCTCTGGGCTCTCTGTACCAAGGGTTTTCCCTGGGGTTTTGCACCGAAGTGGAAGGAGCGGCTCTTGGTGATCCCAGCTGGGGAGATGGCTCACCCCAGGGGAGTGCGCTTACCTCCTTTAGGTGACTTCTCGTGGGTGGCCTGCGCCCCTGGGTCATTTTCACTCTGTCCCGAGTTACGTGGTCCAAAGAAAGACTCTCATCTACTTTTACCTTTAAAAGGGAAAAGAGGAGGGAAAGAAAAAAGGAAGAGGGTCATTAATTTCTCAAGATATGTCTATAAAGTTCTCACTGTCACACATGAAGTGATGGAGCATTTGGATCCAAGAGGGTTTTGAATATTTCACCCCTAGTCTTTGCCTCAGACCTTAGCTAGAGTCTGCATACAAAGCCCTGCATGTATGTGATGGATATTTAAGTTATCTGTCCTATACTAAACCATGCTTATCTAAAAGACACTCCAAAGCCAAGCATCCACCTTCAGAGGTTTGCAATGCTCGCCTCCCCTCTACCTAAAGGGCAGGGAAGGAAGGACACAAGGCAGCTTTGTTGTCCTCCCTGCAGCCCAGGCTTGGACCGGCTCCCGCATGTGGCAGAGTACAGTGCTGAAATTGCTGTTGCCATCTTAGAGGTGAAAGCTCATTAATAACCGTGACCTGACTGTGAACTGTATCAGCAGCACTTTGTTACAGACCTTCCCTTCCACAGCTCTAATGACTGCAGGATGCTGAAGGGAAGGTGTGAGCAGTGACCTGGATTAATTGCAGCTCTAGCTGAATTAACAAATTTATTTCCTGGAATCAGATGAGAAATTCACTGCCTCCCACACGTGGGGAGGGAGGTTCCAGCCCCTTGGCAGGTTTTTCCCTGTGCCTGCCTACCCACCCGTGCTGTGATGGCTGATGGCTGGCGCCTGCTCCAGAGGGACAGCATCAGTGACTGAAGATGGTGAAAGGTCAGTGCATCCCTGGTTTGCTGGCCACAGGTTTGTACAACAGCAAAGCTGACAAGGATGAAATAGGGATTTAAAGGGAAAAATGGATCCCAATCCCTGTCTGATATGGCAGAGTGGTTTTACAGCTCTTTCAGTGGAGAACAGCTAATCCAAGCCAGCTAAGGGCTTTACCTGTTAGCTTGTGCCTGGCCTGTGCGGAAACACTTTAAATCTGAGATCTGATCCTTACTGGAATGAATGAGAATTAGAGGCTGGCTTTCTCTGAGAACCCAGGTCCTCGTAAGGAGGATAACCCCTGGCCACGGGGCAGGGAGGTGAGCTGAGATCCCACCTTGCTGTCCTGCCAAGAGGTTGTGCAGAGCTCACTGCCCACCAGAGAGCACAGAGCAGGGTCACTCCAGCATGGGCTGAGCAGCATTGCATTATAGGGGATCCACATCTCCCACCCACTGAAACATGACAGCAGATCCGTTTCTATCTTCTCATGCTGCTGCTGGTCCCAGCCGCCCCCTCCAATTCCGTGTGCTGCTTCCTACTTGGTCCAAGGGCCCAAAGACCCCACTACCCCACTACCAACACCCCACTACCAAGAAACCGCTGACACTGAGTGTCATATACCTTGGCAAAAAGGCAGCATTTTCCTGCCTCTCCTCCTGGTTTTGTCCTCTGCTGAATAAAAGCAAAGGCCAAGCTCTCAGAGTTTGCATCTGTAGCACCATATCCTTTTTCTCAAACCTTTTACTCATTGCTTTGGTTTCCTTTGCTAAACAGATCCTGCCGATTGCTTCGTCCCCTCGTTACTCTGCCTGTTTCTTCTTGAGTCATTCCCGTGGTGGTTTTGTGCACTTCCTTTCAGTAACTGAAACAACTGCAGAACAGATACCACTCCTTTGGTTTAGTTCAGGGCTGATTTACAAGGTAACAGGGAGCAGGGCAAGGTTAGTCAGGCTCTAAGATGCACAGTTTTCATTCTTTGAGAATTAGGGAGTGCAGGTGTGCTGGGGCCAGCTGACAGGCAGGTTTGGCTGGGGCCGTGGAGTAACTTTCCACCAGACTTCTCTCCAGACTGCAGGCAGAATAGCTGGTGGACTGAGTCACTTTAGTTTGCCAGTCTTGAAGACTGGGCTATGTCCTAACCAAATACCTTCATTTCCAGGCTGCTTGATGCTGAGGATCATGGTGTTCTGGGGAAGACAAGTCTCTCCAGGCTGCAGCTCCAGCTCTACAAAACTCAGCACTGAACTGCTTCTCTACACCAGCTGCTTCCATCAGAGGAGGGGAACACCTCTGCATTTGCTGATCCCAAGCCCACCAGATCACTCACCCACCAAAATCACCAGATCATCTCACACTATATTTCATGAGCTCTTGTGTCCCATGGACCTCCTGATGAGATGTTAGCTCTTAGCAGCACAGACCATCCCTCAGGCACACCGTCTTCTCAACCAGCTACCCCTGCCTCCCTGCATCTAGCCCCAGCCAGAAGAAAGGGAAAAGCAGCCAGATGTAGGATGGTGCAAACAGCTTTCTACATCTTCCACCTTTTTGGGCTGGGAACTGCAGTGGCTGAAAGCTCCCAGCCTGCAGGGACGTGACCTGATTTGCCTTGAATACTGTCTTTCTCTTTAATTCGACTATGGCTGGCAGGCAGGAAAGGCGGGGGGCATAGAGGGTCAGGGAAGTTCTGCTTTTAGGTAAAAAAGCAGTGGGTGAGAACTGACACAGAAATGCAGGAGTTTGAGAACTGTTCCTCTTACCTCATCAAATACTTTGTTTTTGCCTCTATTGATTCCCTCATTAAGAGCTTTTATCCACGATTCCTTTTCTTCCAAAGTCGGAGCTTGAAATTTGATATCATGAACCTGCAAGAGACACAATTTTTGCCTAAGCATTCCTTGCCAGGACCAGAGAAGTAGCTCTCGGCTCTCCGTGTATCATTTCAGTTTCTATATAACATCCAGTTCCAGCCTGTGTTTAAACTACAGATTCCCTTGCACTTTGGCAAGTACTTCACTTCATAGCTCCCATGAACAGTATTTTGTCATGCTGAACAGCTTGTTGCTGTAGTTTTATTTTTGCAACTAGTAGCTAAAGTAGTAAGAAAGTAAGAGTTTCTTCCTTCTGCAAAACCCTCAGAATAGCTCTTAAAGCAGCAGCAAGTTGTACAGCAAATGGTCACAATGTGTCTAGAGCGTTAGACTAAAAGTCCAAGCCATTTTGTGCTGGTTCAGATGCAATAAATACTTTATTTCCAACTTCCCCCAGGCTGCAAGCAATGGGAGGGCTGTGTGCAACGCGTTCTGCCTGCTTCCCTGTTCCTGTGGCTCTGCAGAACAGAACTGATATGAGAATCTGGAGCTCTGACCTTGGCTGCACTACCCCCCATTCAGCTGAGCACAGATGTGACGAGGCATAAGGGCAGTGTATGTGAAAAAAATAACCGTATCTTTTTCTGTTTGCAAAAGAAGAAATAGAGCAGTGAACACTACGAACACACACTTTCTGAGGGTTGAACAGCTATCCTAAGAAAAAAGGGAAGAGTCAGCCAGACAAGAAGGAGCTGGCAAGAAGCATGGGACACAAATAAGGAGGAAGCAATGGGTGATTGTATGGCCCGACCTCACTTCAGCCAGCTCTTCCCTTCTTCCATGGCAGTCCTGTGGCTGCGCTCAATTTTTCAAATCTCTTATTCACTGTAGCAGGAACAATAGGTTATTTATCCTATAACAATGTTATAACAATATGTTATTTATCCTATTGTGTGTTTTATCCTCATGGATAAATATGTCATACTGGCTGCACTCTGATCAAGTCCTGCTCTGAAAACAGAATTACTGATTCCCCCAATGATTTTTTCTTTGCTGCTTATTACTACAATATCTAGGGACTCCACAAATTACTTTTCAGAGCAACTGAAATTATCCACCTCTTACAGGTGGGGAGGTGAGATACAGAGAGGCTCATCCAAAACATATACTAGCGGGGTCTTGTTTGGATTAGTTTTTTCAGGTGTTTAACATCCTGTAGATATTCTACACTTCCCCATTGCCTTTAAGAGCAGTTGTAGTCCCAGCCTTTTTGTAAATGAGGCCCCACATTCTGAAATCACAACAGTGTCTGTATAAAACAGAGGCTATCTAAAGTGAGAGTGACAAAGCTAGTGGTGACTGACAAATGCTCTTAGCAGCTCCCTCTTTTGTTTATAGCACAACAAAGCAGCAACTGGTTTGGGTCTCTGAAGGTACCATCAGAAATTCTGCAGAACTAAAACCTGATATCCTTTCTCTCCTGCTGTTTAACTAGAAACTGACTGTCATTCCCTTCTGCATTTATTCCTTCCTTCAGTGCCATAGTTTTACACATGTGCATCACAGCAACAAAGTGCCAGCCCCTCACAACAAGCATGGCAAGAAAGAAGTTAAGAAGCAATTTGGGGAAAGATTATTTATTCCATTAGTTTGCATGTAAGTTAACATGACTGCGTGTCTTTCTGAGAGCTCAGACGAAAGGTGAGGGCCTGAACCACAGCCCTCTGGAAAAAGAGCCCTTTGTATGGGGCATAGAAGGGCTATGCTAACCAGGGAACCTAAGGGAGGGCAAGACTCCAAAACAGAGCGACAGCCAGATTTTGTTTTAGTCCAAGCAGGCCTTGTTTTGTGTCTGCTTAAAAACTTTTTTTGTTTGGAAACGATTTTGCCCCAAAGCTTTGTGATTATAAAAGCTTATGAGAAAGCTCTACTTGTGAGCAGCTGAGCTGCTGCACAGCCTGGCAAAGACCTGGCAGCCTGCACCAGGGTTTAGAAATCTCTGTACATGTTGTTCAAGGGAAGGATTCCTGCCTCACTACAAGCTTCCTCTTCCAATGCCACTTTCTGTGCCTCATTTTCAGCCCTCAAATAAAGCCTCTGAGACTGTGGGTGAGCACTGGTGTCAGCAACCCTGCAGCAGGGCAGAACGCAGCCGCGGGGGGGATGGTTCATCATTCATGAGAAGATGAGATGTCCCTCAAGCATGCAGCCCTCTGCCACATGGTGTAATGCTGACCTTCCGCTGTGGTCACCAAACACAGATGGTGAGGGAAAGGGACTTGTGAACAGATCCTCCCAAGGTGGCAGCAGAAAGAGTCCTCCAGTTTCCGGAATGGTTGGGTGAGAAAGGACAAGCAACACCCTGCATGGGACCCTGCTCCCTGCAATGGGCAGTGCTGGCAGTGCCAGAATCATGCGGCTGCAGCCCTGCTCCCTGCTTGCACAAGTCCCTGAGGCTGTGGTACAGAGGGGCAGCCTCGAGCCTCGCAGCAGGTTCCTCCCAGTCCACCCAGTTAGCTTTGTTTGAAAACTTTTGTCTCCTTTTTAAAACAATACCAAGGAAGAGTTATGCCGCTGGGGCTCTGAGGCTGGGGCTCAGGATGCTGCAAGCCACAGTTTCTTTGTTGCCTTGCAGTCCCTTGTCTGTCTGCATCCATCTGTGGCTCGTGTTCTTGGCTTCAGCACATGGGAGAGGAGGCTCACCCAGAGTGGGGTGGAAGCTTTCTATAAAGCAGACGCCTGTAGAGGAGAGGCAGGGAGAAGCTGGAGGAGTTGGTCTCAGTCCTGCTTGTCACTAGGGCTCTGTACACGAGCCTGAGATCCCCAGCTCCTCTACAAACAACAAGTAAATTTATCTTGCCTGTATTTTTACTCATATAAGCATTCACTGTTATCAGAGGATCACAAAACATTAAACAAGGTCTGTCCTCCAGTAGCAATTCAAGGTGAAGAGTCAGTGACACCAAATCAGAGAGGGCAGCAGCAGGCATATTTGCTCTCCTTCTTGCTAAGCCAGCTGAGACTGAGTCATGCCATAAACAGCAGGCTAGTGTGCCAGGAAAAGCTGTCATGGCTAAACGCACTGTGATAGTGACCATTGTAAGCCATGAATACAGACTACGCAATTTACTGTCATTAACTCAGAGCACAGCAAGGCCAGTCAGCTCCTGCTGAATTACTGGCGAGATGTCACACAACAAGAGGCTCACACAGGTCACATAGGTCCATGATGGCAGAGAACACAGCCATGTGTTGGCTTTCGTTGGCTTCAGGGACTGGGCTAAATCAGACCAGTGATCTGCTTGTGAACTGCTGCTGTAGGTGTGGAAACGTGTTTCCTTCTGCTGACTTTTGGTATGCGGTGGTCACCTTCAGCAGAAGCCAGAGGAGAGCTTGGGTCTGGAACACCATAAACTACCAAGAGTGCACTAGAGTTTGTCTGCCAGACACGAGGTCATCTCCTGCCTTCTTCTGCATAACTTTGTCAGGTTAGATCATGGAGGGAAAAGGCACTGTCAGTTAGGGGATTCTTGTAGTTTTCTGCAGCTGAACCAAGAGCTACCTCATTCCTGGGAATAATACAGCACCTTTGCCAAACTGGCAGACCCTGGGAGCAGACTCCTCCATGTACAGGACAAACATGCCTCACTGTGATCTACTGCAGCTTCCAGGCTGGGCTCCTGGTGAAGGCAGCTGCAGGTATCTCCAAAGTCCACTAAGGGAAAAATAAGCGATGGAGGTTTCCACTCCTGACTGCAGGTGTGGAGTTTCTGTCTGGCCATGCTAGGAAAGGACATGTGCTCACTTGTGGACTCTTTCCCTTACTACCAGCCTTTTTCTTCCCACTCTTAAGGCTTCCCTGCAGCTGAAGGCTTTCAGACTCGCTGAATACCAGACTTGTGCCAAACTCTGTAGTCTCTAGGCAGTTACACCAAGCATCATTTGCACTGCTTTTTGCATCGTGAGTACATTTTAAAGTCTCCAGGCCAAGTCTGGTGCCCTTACTTAGAAGCTCAGCTCTCTGCATCCAACAGTTTTCATTTAATTGCTGTGGGTAGAATGAAGCATTTGAGATTTCTAAGCAGAAGTTGTCTATTTGCACACTTCCAGCAGCATTTGTTTCAGCTCCACACTAGTGCAGGTGTATGACATTCTCATATTGAGAGAGCTTAACAGAAATGTCATCTTTGTGAACAGGGCAAGCAGAATCTGGGGTATATCCACCAAAGATCAGTGCTTAGCAAGGAAACTTATTTATTTGGGTCCAACTCTTGCTACAGAGTAGTTTTAACTGACTCACTCATTTCTTCTGCTCTTCAAGGATGTCCCATCCAAGGTTTATACTGGGATTCCCCCACAGCTAAACTGGGCTCCCTGTTTTCAACAGGGAAACTCCTGTTTGTGCACCAAAACAGAAATGGCCTTTTCTACTTGGTTCGTAAGTCCCACAAACTCACTGGCTTTCTGCATTCCTTAGCATTATGCTCAAGAGAGGGGGCAAAAAAAAACCCCTAGCAAGATCTGGCAGGGGGCAAGGCAGCTCAGAGGGTGGTTTTAAACTGTGGATGGTAGCGAGCCTCCCAAATGGAAAATGTTTAGTTAATATATATCGCCACAGCTGCAATTTCAAAACAGAAGAAGGACAGTTGTGTACATTGGCCTCCTAAGTGAAGCCTGCTCTAACATCTGCCAAAGTATGTTGTGTGTCAACACCCCCACCAGATTCCCAGCCAAAAGGGGGGTGAGAGGGGAGCTATGAACAGGGAACTTTTCATTTATAAAAGCCCTTCCTTTCACCAAAAGAGCCTTATAAAAAGTAGCCTCTATCTAGGTCTCCATTTAATCAGTGGCAAGAAAACCAGGGGAGCTGTAAACTTGTCAGTGTGTCAAAAGGATGTAGCTGTCCACTTGGAGCATAGTTTGGGCACATCTTTCTCCTCACAAGAAATGAAAGGTTTAGGAACAGGTCTCACACCCTGTGTCGACTCATGCAGCAGCGCAAAGACATCAGCAGCTATTACACATTTCTCTCTAAGTAACATACTTGCTGATAATAATAATCCCTACTATGCCACCCATCTCTAAGCAGACAGGCTTTTAATCACCTCTCTGGGAAAAGGTGTGCACTTGGAATAGCAGAATGGTTTGGGTTGGAAAGGATCTTAAAGCCCATCCAGTTCCAGCCCCTCTGCCACGGGCTGGGACACCTCCCACTGGGTCAGGCTGCTCAAAGCCCCCTCCAACCTGGCCTTGAACACTCCCAGGGATGGAGCAGCCACAGCTTCCCTGGGCAACCCGTGCCAGGGCCTCACGCCCCTCACAGTGAAAACATATCATTCTAAGATCTAATCTAAATCTGCCCCCTTTCAGCTTAATATCGTTCCCCCTTGTCCTGTCTCTGCACGCTCTGATAAAGAGTCCCTCCCCATCTTTCCTGTAAGCCCTCTTTAAATACTGGAATAACTGCTTTAAGTATCAGGAATAACCCTTTAAGTACTGCAATCACTTGTAGTTATTGAGCCACCCTCTGGAAAACACACCAAGCCTATTAGTCAGCCACTTTCAATCTAAAATTGACATTATTTCTGATTAATCAAATTACAAAACAAACACTAAACCTCCGCTCAGACTGGAGAGATTTGCTGCTCTGGAATCTGGTGCTGAGCAGCAACTCACTAGCCCAGGGTGCAAAACTCCAGGCTACCACCACTTTGGTATAAGGTGCTTAATATCACTTTTCTCCCCCATTCAGACTGTGCCTACTCGCAAAATGAACATAATTTACCTTATCTCTCCACACCTACCCTCGTTCATGTGACCGTTTTGGGGCAGGACAGTCCTTGTTTTGCTGTTTTGAATGAAGTTTAGCACAATGATGCTCGGAACTCAGCTGGGGTCTTATTATACAAATAAACATTAAGTAACTAGAGTAAAAGGATAAGCAACAAAGACAACAATAACTAAACAATATCCATTTACTTAATGGAGATGAGGGAATGCAGGCAAGTTGGTATTTTTGCCTGTTCATATTCTTAAGGAAATTAATATGTTTTGTCCCTTACAATTTCTCTGATTTTCAAGGGGAGATTTAATAAGATCTCCAATGCCAATAAAATCACATTTAAATTAGAATGTAAATCAAAACACAATGCGTCAGAGCAACAACAGAAGCATCCTAGGCCATAAAGATGATGGAATGGATAGCACGTAAGTGGGAACTTAGAAGAACTTCCAAAGATGTGTAGTATGATGAATCTACATAGAAAGACAGTCAAGCATGTCCTTGTATACAGTGAATGCTCAGATGGATGCAGAACTTCTTTGTAACACCAGCCTGGCTAGTAGATTCTGGTTCTATCCAGATGCTGTGCACAATGCTAAAGATGTAGAGTTTTATGAATTCTGCAAAATAAATCTTTTTCTTCTAGGAACTGTTTGGCTGAAAGTAACTTTGCACTGGAATCTCTCAAATCAATGGTTTTAGCTCTAAGAAATGTCTCAGCACATGGATCAGGATCATTGACTTCACTGGAACTTAGGCAAAGCTACAGCATGTGCAGCTGGGACAGGGACCTCACCCAGAGCACATGGGACAACCACAGGGAATGATGATTTTCCAGTGCTAAGGGAGTACTGGAAGAAAGAAAATGATAAGGCAGGGAAAATATCACGGGGAAAAAGCTGAGTAGCAGGAAGACCCTTCTCTACCACAAGAAAAAAGTCTACAAGACAGTAGCCTTCCTCCTTATGCATTGTAGACCATTCATAGCTACAGGTCATTTCTCCCAGCTGACAAAGAGCTGAATCTCAGAGCTTTCCATCTGCTCTGGCTGCAGCTGCCTGGGAACTCATTTTGGAGTTAGCAGACTTGAGGGTGATAAGAAAGGCAATCCTACCTTCTTACCCGGGGAGCGGATTAAAATGAAACGGTTTTTCTTTTTTAGTAGTGCACGCAGTTCCTGGCACTTGTCGTAACTCTCCAGTTCCACTGTTTCTATGCACTTCTGTTCATCCTGCAGAGAGGGAATGAAACATTAGTATGAATAGAAGACACTGAAATCAATCCTATACCATCAAACTCTGCATGTCTTCCCCTTGCATCTGTCTAAAAGCTCTTCTGCCTTAAAAATAACCTGCATACACACAGCAAGTCCCCATAAATCAGGCAGGCATCTCACTAAAAAAACACCCTAGTCTTTAAGCAACAGGCCAATCTACGGCTAGTGGTCCACAGTGGCTGAGCAAATATCATGTTGTGAACAGTTAACACCAGCTTCTGCCATCTCTGTTGGCCTCATCCAGGGATCTTCAGCCAGAAACAAAGTGGGAAATTCTTTGCCCATCGCCCTGCCACAGGCTGAGCACGTGCCGTCAGTCCTGGCATGGGAAGGAGAAATAACATCAAGCACTTTTATAAGCCTTCCTGGCATGGTCTCAGAGAGCTTCCCAGGCTTCCCTTTACCTCGGCAACACTACCTCCTCTCCACAATCAAGGCAGATGTTACTCTGCTTTTTCACAGGGAAGGCAGAGGAGCATCATGATGGTCCAAGCAGCCCCCAGGAAGCCCAAGGCAGAGCAAAGATAAGGGTCAAGCCTACGCTGAGCCTCAGCAAAGTTAGTGGGAGCCAGGTGCCTCTGGGATGTGCTCCTCTCGCAGCCACACTCTGAGCTTTCAAAATGCTTAGGACCGGAAATATGGTTCTATATAGCCAGCAAAACTGTCAAGGCCAGTGTCTCAGTGGGGAATATTTATCTCTGGTGTATCTCTGCTGATGACTGCCGGCTGCGATCTTGGCTCATTTCTCCCAGTAACATAACTAAAATTCCACACGTGGTGCGTGGCTCAGTTCAGCTGCGGAGCAGCATCCCTAATAGGAATTGCAGCGTAACACTGGGCCGGTAATATTCTTCATGTTTCAGCAGCCCAGAAGAAACCAAAGCTGCCTTTTGCTAAGTCTTGCAAATAAGCAGCGAGAATCACAGAGCAGTTCTTGCTGGTAAAGTGCTAGAGTCAGCACGCCTCATGAACCTTGCTATTACCATCCTAAATCAAAATCGCTGGCCATGACCACCCTCAGTTCAGGCTCCACTCCCAAGGCAGCTCCTCGTACCAGTATGAGTTTGTATTTAGTCATTCCTGTAGCAGAGAGACGGTGAGCGATGAGGAAATGTGTCGTAGCCAGGAAGCTGCTGCGTGGCGGGAGGCAGGGAATGGAGAGTTCAGAGGGAAGTGGGCTGTGGGGAATTTCCTCCCTTTACCACTTGACATTTAAGTCACTGTGCAGAGCTCAGGCTCTGGTTAGGTTTTTTTTTAACCTTCCTATCTGGAGATGGGGGCCCAGCAGAACCAATGCCGGTATGCAGAGCAAGTTCTGAGCCACCGGGGGATGTCTGGATCTAATTTAGTTTTATTATTTTAATGACATTACTGTTTATTTCATTTAACACTGAGTAGGTGAATGTGACCAGAGAACTGGGAAAATATATATTAGAAGGAGGAGATTAATCCTGCCCAAACCTAAAACCTAGCAGATAAAATCCTGCTGACGTTACAGAGCCCTTCAAAGGCACAAGGCTCCTGCTGCAATCCTAGTATCACAATGTCACTGCAAAAGGACAGAGATGGAAATAATAACCCCTCAGTGGCCAACAAACGACAGAGAAGGGTGAGGTCAGGAAAACATGCCTCGGGGATGGGTGATCTCATCCTGGCCTTTGGTGGATGACCGCCCACATCACAGCACTGCAAACGGCTGGTGCGGTTACCAGCTCCAACGAGAAAGTTTGCTGGGCTCAGGACGTAGGTGGATTGGCAGTGCACCAATCAGAGACCAGCACAAAGACTCCGGCCCACCCTCCCCACTTTCAAGGTTGGCCCCATGTCACTCTCCTTGTCCACACCACCCTTCCTGCCCCTTGGAGGAGATCCTTCCCTCTGATCCCATGCAAGCCGTCCTCCACTTCCTAAGAACAGCAGAACACTGAGCTGGGGGACAAGAAGGACTTGGCAGGGTGGAGAGCTGGAGTTTTGCCATGACATTGCCTTTTGGCATCCAACTGCCCTCTCCTCCCTGGAGAGGCTTTGGGACTATGGGAACAAGGGCAGCGAGGATGGGGACATACAGGACCCCACCTCCAAGAGGAACTGGCACTTGGCTGTGCAAACTATGGCTCCTTCATCTCAGGAACCTGAACTTCTCAAGAAAGTCATCCTCTTCAGGGAGGGCGGGGAAGAAAGGAGCCAAAGAAATAAAACTCCATGTCTGAGGCAAAGGAAAAGCATCTGAGTTAAGGGAGCACTAGAATGGGGCTTTTGTTTCTCTTTTACCCTTGGCACATGGCCACCTCCTCTCTGTGAGCTACCTGGGTCACAAAGAGATCCTTTATGTTTGCCCCTGTGCCACTAAGATAAAGACCAAAAGGCCTGACCCTGCTGCAGGTCTCCAGGTCCCACCAACCTCCTGGGACCTGAGGATACACAGCATCATGCAGAGATAAGGCCACTTCCAGAGTCATTCCCCAACACACAGGTCCCGGACAAGTGTTCTGGACAAGCTCTGGCTCCATTTGGTCTCCTGTGTCCCAAAGAAGCTAAAGCAATCGTTTTACATCATCCTGAGACACAGAAGTTGAGTCCTCACTCCGTGGCCACATGTCTGTGTGCTGCAAGGTTGTCTCACAGCGCTGCACTGGATCAAGATCCTTCAGGCTACCTTTCTTTTTTCCTCTATGGATTTAAGAGCTTGTGTTTCCAACTGTTTCTGTGCTTGCTGTAAGGGATAATCAATAAGATGTTTAAAATCCTGATACAGAAGCCCCTACACTTATGATTTCATGCAAAAACCCAATTCCATTAGCTGGTCATGGAGCAGATGTCGCAACTTAAATGCGTATGTCTGTAAGCTTGGCCCTTACAAGGAAAATTACCGAACACCTAAACTTATTAATGCATGTGCTTAAACAAAGAATCACACTTGGCAAACAATTTCCTTAATGAAAAGTTGTTAAATAGGGGGAAGAAGACCCACTTAAATTTTTATTTATATAAGGTATAGTTTCCAGCAAAGACCTCTCCACTGACACACATTCATGGGCTGTGACCTTCCATTTAGTGCACAATGTCTAGACTGTCTCAAATAATAATTTACTACTCTATCTGAGGATCTCCAAGCCCTTTAATAAATCACTTCTGGGTATACACTGCTATCACTTTACCAGGGGCAAAATGCAGATGTTAACTACACAACTGCTAAATGCTGAGTGGATCCTCTGGTCTTTAGAAGACGCTTTGTCCAGTGGTTTTTTTTCCTGTCAAATAATACACTTTAAAAAACCCCCAAAACAACAACAAAAAACCCCTCTAAGTACTAGTTGCACTTTTCAGGGGAAAAAAACAAACTCAAGACTGATGGCTCTATAATCCACGGAGTGATTGATACTGATCTGTGTAGTCTCTCTGCACAGAATTGCCTGTTCTTAGGATGCTCTCTGTAGTTTTGCAAGGCTTAATGTTTATACTGGCAAGAGAAATGAAAACAAAAAACCCCGTTAGAAAATAACCTGCCCCCTTGGTTCTTAAGTTTATACGAGGGTACAGATGTGGGGTGCTGTAGATGGAGGCACAGCAGATATCAAGAAATCCATCTCCCTCCACTTCACATCCGCTGAAAGAAACCTGAAGCCAAGTGGGTTGACTTTCACCCCCATCTGCTCCAGGTAACACAATAGCCATTTGCAACTTGCCTTCGGGAGGCAGCTCTGCTTTAAACCAAACCCAAAGCCTGACTAACAGACGCAGTATAGGAAGCACAGTCCCAGGACAGGTCAGGAGCACATTCTAGGAGATTGCTCTTGATGATGATAAATGCAGTATTTGTGTTCTGCTCAGACTGTACTTTCTGGTGACACAGTACAATGTTATTGCCTGCATCTTGTGTTGGCCATCCTCTCCGCTCTTGCTTTGCACATGCAAACCTCAGCTACGAGTGCAGCCAGCCTCATGCAACTGCCTAAACAAGCGTGCCTGCGTCTGAAACAACTGCTAAAGGCAATATTAGCACCTCTTCAGGAAGGGGTTGAACACATGAAGGGACTGATAAAAGCACCATGTGTACAAGTCACTAGCACGGTTCCAGGAAATCTGATGGGCTATGAGCAGTTGAAATACTCAGCCTCTAAATCTGTCCTTCCAGATGGAAGCTGACCTCCCTCCCATTTAACCCGTGTACGTCTAACTCTGGGTACATATGGAAAGATGCTTGTATTTCTGTTGCCTGAGGCTTTCTCTCCTTTCTTCTCCTAGAGCTCCAATTCAGCAAGCATTGAACAATCCCATTTTAACACATTTCAGTCTGGCAATAGTCTGGGATGCTGTGTCTGTCTCCAAGGTCACACAAAGCAGGGTGGAGAAGGTCCAGTGAGGAAAACTCAGTTTGAGCTCCAGAACTAAAAGCCACCACAGCACGCTGCACTACAGACTCTCCTTTGACACTGGGCAAGGCCCTTCTCATCTCAAAAACTCACTTCCCCAGTTGCAAGATGGAGACAGCAGCACTGCCCTAACTCGTGTTAAAGGAAGATAAATACAGTAATAAACATGAACAGTCTCAATTCTGCGGCAATGGGACCCCTCCTGAGTGCAGAAAATTGCCATTTCCTTTAGTTCCCCTGTAGTCAGTCTGCACAATCACATGGTATCCTATTGTGCTACCAGATAATTTTGTAGCAATTTCCTCTCCTAAGACATTTGACTTCTCTGTAAGCCAGTTTAATAGCCTATAGATATTAACATGATCCCTTATTTACAATAATGGGACCTTGTAGCTACTGTAGCTTACAGATGCAATTTATTACAGGATGTTACCACAATCCGCAGGCTACCAGAAAACATTATGCCTGGTTGTAACAAATGCCATTTTCCTTGTTGAGATAATAAAATAACCCTTTAAATGATTGGGATTTTTCCTTCTTCTGAATGTCTGTGAAAATTAATCTTACTTTAAAAGCCTCCTTTTCCCTTGTGGTAACGAGAGCCTCCATATATCTTGTTTTTAAAGGCATGCCCTTTAAAACAGACCTACGTCATGTTTATAGATTTTGTATCTGTGAGTTCCTGGAGCTTCAGCTGGAGCCAACAGGTGTCCGGGGCACGGGGAAACAATCTGCAGAGAGTCAGCGCTTTGCAGGACCAGGCCGCGTCTCTCTGCGTAGGAGAAACCCCCACCGCTTTGCCTGCCTTCCAAGTTGCTCATCACCTGACACTGACTTCCCATTGCATTGTTCTTGCACTCTTCATGACATTTCAAAACTGATAACAGACGCCTCCGGAAAGCTTTGGGATTCGGGAAGAGCAGAAAGGTTCAGCAAATGGGAGGAGGTAATATCCTTTAACCTCAACTGTTTATAACAAATCTTCTTTATTAGGCAATAGTATGCTTTTTTAAAAAAAGAGAACCAAACTCATTTGTCAGCCCGGTTGTTCCTGAAACCATTGCAGCAATGCGGCTGCTGAAACATTTCCCCATTCTTCTTCCCTTCACTGCACAGAAGCAGGATTTTGGATTTGCACTATCCTGATGTCCACGAATGGCCCAGATCCCCTTGTGTCAGACACCACACAGGCACGTGGTCTGTGGGCGGACATGCAGTGAGAAATGCGCCTCCACCCTGATGCACACACAAACTTCAAGCCACCACACACCAGCAAGGTTTAGACTAACCCATCCCTAATCTAAAACCTCTCTAGGTTGTAGTTTCTGCTCTGCACTCTGATTTCTAACTTTTGAGAGAAACTCTACTCTTGCAGAAGCCCTTTTCAGCCCAGGAAAAGAGGGCCTGACCCAGAAAAGAGCAACCTTTGCAGCCCAGCAGGACCAGCCCTGCACTTTTCATTCTTCTTGCATGAAGATGCAGGACAGATTTGGCTTGGCTCTTACTTCTCATTTGATTGGAAACAGCTCTAAATGAAGCCATGAACTTAAGGCAAGTAATTTATCTAGGGAAGTCCAGGACAAGGCTCCCAGGGGTCCTTTGCTCATTACTGGCTCAAGTGAAAGGAAAGGATGAGCCAAACCCAGACTGTGTCCATGCTTAAGGAGGACAGCAAGCACTCACAATCTCCTCCTGCATCCATTGGTGGCTAAAAGAAAACTCTGAAGAGTCTGGCTAGCAACAATTTGAGCTGCTTGAGGGGTGCCAAACAGCTGCAAGGTTGCCTGTCCCTCAAGCAGCAGGTGGGAAGTCAGCCTGCTACAATACAGTTTTATCCTTTAAACGCCAAAAAAGCAGAGCATATATCCTGCTTCCGCCCAAAGCTTTACTCCCTTTGCCTTCTCACAGGATGTCCTGCCCCCAATTTTCTTCTTTGGCAACGGTACTGTCAAAATATTTACTGGCTAAAATATTTACGATATATAATATACACTAAAATGCAGCTGCTCTCTCTTTTTTATAGCATTTACCCTTCCTGGTGATAACTGGAGAACCCCTTTTGAAAGGAACGGGCTGGAGGTAAGAGCAAAAACCAAAGAACACGTGTAACCAAGGGCCTGATCCTCCCCTCATTCAAGGCCATTAGCTATGACCGTACCTCATCCTCATAGACCACAAGCTGTGTTTTCCGAAGCTGGATGTAACGATCCTTCCACAATCCCAGGAGTCCCCCACTGCTTTTCTTAATCCAGCCATATTTCTCTGCAGTTGGAGCAGACTTTGGTTTCTCTGAGACCTCCTCCTTTGTATCCTGCAAGGACAGAAGGGAGAAGGAATTACATCAAAAGCACTTTCCATCCATTTAATGAAGGTCAGCAGAAAGCCTGCCCAGACAAGATTCAGCACCCACTACATGTGGTTCCTCCACACTGCACCACAAGGGAAAAAAATGGCATCATCTGGAGGAAAACTCAACCAGCTCCCACTCAAGAGCCGCCACAGGACTGGGGAGTGGGCATGGACACTGGCCATACCTGGGGACGTTGTTAGGATGGTAGCAAGTCCACCTTCTTTCTCTGCTTTCCTCTCTGTGGAGGTACTCCCTGCTCACTTGGGCACCAAGAGCTCCTTGAAAACGAGCAGTCTCCTCTGTGCTTTGGCCCCCAAGAAAAACCCTGGCGAGACAGATCCTGCTAGCATCAGTAGCAACATTCATCTTTTAGCCCACAGTCATGCCTGCAAGCTTCTCCTCTAGGTCCCTACATTTGGTCATTGTCCTCAAACCAACTCCCATGGGCAAATCCACAGCACAAGGGCCAGGACTTCATCACATCTGCACTAAAATACTCCCAACAGGCTCCTGTGTGGTTTGTAGGCTGAGAGAAGGACCAGCAAAGAAGGCAGCACCAAGTGGGGGTGGGTGTTATCCTGCTTTTTGCTCCTTGCTGTTTGTCGTAGCCTGCTCTCACCCACCCACAGCAGCATGGGGAGCCCCAGCATCCTGCACTGGGAGGCTGCTGGCTTTCCAGGCCTGGTAAAAATCATGAGATGCATGGTTTTCTTCCTTTGAAAAAAACATCAGAAATATCCAATATCAATATTCTCGTCAACAGAGACAGGAAACCTAAGTCGAAGAGCAGGGGCAGTCAGGCTTATTAGCTGATTGCCTTCACCAGTAGACTCAGTTAAATATGAGAGTTTTCCTCACCTCTGCTTTTGTGGCAGAGTCTTTGCAAAGGCAGGATCCCCCGTTGCTTCCTTTGGAGTGCCCTGCTGCTTCCAATACTCCAGAGACCCCTCAATAAGCCTCTTTCCCCAGAACAAGGCGAGGGGAATCCCTTGCTGAGCCAAATCCCCTTAAACAAATACCCGTCAACCTTGTGACTGGAGCTAACCCCAAATCCTCCAGCCTCCTCCCAGGAACCTCACTGTTCCCCCAGATTCTGTTTCCTCCACGTCCCCATCTGTAGTAACAACAATCCTTCTGCAGAAAGGCAGCAGACTTGCACAAACTAAGGATGCACAACAAATGCAGCGCCTCAACCATCCCCGAATGGCCCTCACTACCTGCTGAATGGAACCTTTTCTCATAGGGAAAAACCCCCAAACAAAACAAATTAGAGCAGCTGGAACTCAGACATCATATTTCACAACACGAGGAAATCCCATGTGCATGGAAAGGAGTTGGAGCTGGACACTCCCATGGCCAGAACAGAGTGAGTGTGTATGGACAAGCTCCAAAAATTTTGGAGGACAGCCTTGCTAATGAATCTGTTTTCATGCACTAGACTCCCAGCAAACACGCCCTTGGACAGCGGCTGCCATCAGGGTGACTTGTTATCCCAAAGAGGGAACTTGCAGCCATAAAAAGAGGGATAACAGGTTAAATACCCCATGCACCCACATTTATTCTGATCCCTGCTAAGGTCAGGAAGAGGCTTGGCTTTGCATGTAGGCTGCAAAGACTGGGAACAAGAAACTCAGATAAACCCTCTACCACCTAAAAGAAAATCAGGCGGAAACCTGTAACATCCTTGGCGCCCTTGGTAGAAGTTATTTCAATTGTACCGAGGCGTGTTTGAAACAGCTACAATACAGGATGACAGAGCATGAAAAAGTTTTCCGGGAAACGAGGGGTATAGCGTGGGGGTTTTTTTTCAACTTGACTTTTTAGGTTGCCAGGAAGTTATACTCGGTTGTGATGTGCGACTTCAGCAAACATCAATTGCTGCACAAATATAGCCCTGCTGGTTTCCTGATCAAGCACCCTTTTGATGTCATTTTTAGAGAATTGGGCATGGACTTTAACCTCCTTCGTAGCAGGATGGATGTAGCTGCATGAAGAGTTTATTTGAGTGACTCCAGACCAACAGCTGCCCAAATGTTTTTACTCCTAAAGGGTTTTTTTGCTTTGCAAATTAATATTTCCTGCTCTTCTCCCTCACCTGGCAGAAAGGCTATCTGAAATCACACAGCAGATATGTCTCTCCATGGTGTTCTGCAGAGTAAAAACTACCCCGTCCCCTCAGATTTTAAAACACAAGAACTCCCTGTGAAGACAGAGTGCTTAACATCTACTTCTGTAAAAACAACCTGCCCCCGTAACTGGTTTTGTTTGAGTCGGGGCTCATGCCTGCACTTCTGTGCAAGGCAGAGCAGCAGAGCTGGGGCAGGGCTCATCTGGCAGCCTGGCTGCCTGCTCCCCGTGGGGCTGGCCAGCTCAACAGCCTCCCCTTCGTGGCATTGCAGGGTGGCCTTGCAGCTCACCCTCTTCCCAGGGCACTCGGGAGCCCTGGTTGGAGCCACTTGCCTGGAAGGAGCCATGCATGGGGTTCCCTCCACACCATGCAGGACTTCTCAGCTCCATTTAGGAGCATCCATGGAGAAGATCCATGACTCCAGGCCCCCACCTGCCCCAGCTGAGCAGCCCAGGGGAGAAGGCAAGACAAGATGGAGAGTGCTGGTCTCAGCAGCTGACAGCAGCCACTACACAGGAGTCACCTGAGCCTGAGCTGCCTGGTGCCTCCTCCATCCCCAGTACGAGATAGGTGTGACGGGTGCGACCCTGTGCACTGTGGGTGCCGGGGGCTGCTGAGCTGCCTGGGCTCTGGGTCAGCAGCTCCCCTCTCACAGGCATACGCACATTGCAAGACGGGGGCACAGTTGCTGTAATCCCTCGCCTGCAGGTTAAGGGTGTAAAAAAACAGATGATGCAACTTGACCGTTTGTTCCTGCAAAAGCAAGAAGAGCCTTGGAGACAGTACCTGATGTCTTTGTGGAATATTTTTATGGCCAGTTCACACCACCCCTGCCATGAATCAGTGAGGGGAGGCTGGCCTGGAAAGGGCACCGAGAGCAGGGCTTTGTCTGTCCTGTGCTCTCTGCCTGCAATTCCACAGCTAAAACTGGAGCACGGCACAAAGAGATGAGTTGCTGTTGTTAATTCAGCTTTATGTGGGGATTCCTTCTGCAAGAAATGCTGAGATATCCTTCCTGGGGTGTCCTTGGGCTGGATTCATTCCTGACGCTGGTGTAAATCCATGAGAAAAAATCCACTTGCATTAGCCAAGCGAGCCATCATAAATAAAGGAAGAACTGAGTTGTCCCATTGCTGGCTCATGCCAAAAGCATCACTCCCAAAGCCGATCCATACAAGTCATTTTTGCAATTTATATCACGGTGGCATTTCACATGAAACATGAGTTTCACTCTTCCAGCCTGGTTTACACTCATGTTTTGCGGCTCAGCAGAGATGCCAAATCAGGGGGACAGGATGGCTTTTTAATTAACAATTAGGCAGTTATTTCTCCCTTGCCTCTGTATTTTAAGGGCGCAAAAACTTACATACTTTTCATGTCTTCCAACAATAAAAAACCCTCAACAGTTCAATCACGGTGGTGCTTTTACAAACTACATGCAGTGCACAGAAGTGTCTCGCCCAGTTAAAGTAACTTCATTTAAAGCAAGCAGCTCATTTATTGCACGCTCCTCTCTAGCAAGGCATGGACAAACACCCAGGAGGTGTTTGTCCATGGTGTCTCCCAGGAGACAACCTGCATCTCCAGACCTTCACTCTTTTTCTCCCTTTCCATGTTATCTTCCAAGCTTGGCAGTCAGCACTTTTACTCCTCCCTGACTCGCAGAAGCAAAATCATCAGCTTGGGAAACTGCATCTGACGTCCCTTCCTGCAAACGATGACTGGAGGATTCATTTATGGTTAACAAAGAGTGGCTGATCGGTTGGTGCTGGGGAGGCAGTGGGACCACCAGAACCCTGCCAGCCCTCCTTGCTCCTGAACCCCAGGGACCTCTCTAAGGGCTTGGGTGGGTGTGAAGCCCATTTGGCCAATGAGCACCAGCTGGAAGCAGTTGGCTGTGCATTAATTTCATGGATGTCGGTGGATAATAACAACACTCAGTTGCTACCAACTTGGGCTGCTTTGCCATCTACCCACAGTTTGAAAAAAGCTCTCATTCTTGCCACAAAATGCTGGGAGCTGAAATAAGGGGCGGGAGGGAGAAGACAAGCCACAGCTACTGCCATCGCATTTACTAGAGCCTGAAGTTCTCCAGCAGTCCGCCCTACCGGGAGGTTTCCTTGTACATGAGCAGCAAAACCTCAATTAAAGAAGGGAAGGAAGAATAATTGCACGGCCAGATGAGGGGAGAAAACAAATTTGTGGCATCTTAATCAATCTGCATGGGGATGGATTATTGGGGTGTGATCCCACGGATGTGAAAATCTACGTGTTAAGGTAAAGCACTGCTGTTCTTCTCGGAGTTAAACTCGTTCCAGGCAGACACGGAGGAGGAAGACAGACTTGGGGTAGGCTGCGAGGTATGTGGACACGGCCAAGCTTGCGGTCTGAGCGAGGCCCAGCTCCAGTACGGAAGTGCAACACCCCAGCAAGAGTCAGCACAAGGTGGCCTGAGCAAGCGTGGCATTTGAACAAGCCCGAGTCTGCCAGCACTCGTCCTCCAGCAGCTCCAACATTTATTCACCCAGCAGCCTCACCTGGCCGGTTAGAAAGTTTAAAACCCAAAGAGCTCTGCGGATGCTCTGCCGGCACCTCCAATGCACCCGGGCAAGCGCAGAAGGCGACTAGGGGAGTGCTTGGGAAAAGGGATCCCCATCCTTCTGGGTCTCTGATTCTGCCCCTGCTGCAGAGCCCGGGTGGAGAGGGGCTGGGGATGTCCCAGCACCAGCGGAGACCCCAAAGAGGCCAGGGCTGCCCTCCATCCTGCTTCCCAGCTGGCAGGGGCTGTAAGGGGCTCCCGTCCTGTCCTGGGGATCCCAAACAGCCCTGTCCCATCCTGAGGGTCCCTCACAGCCCCGTCCCATCCCAAGGGTCCCTCATAGCCCCATCCTGTCCCAGGCAGCCCCGTCCCAGCCCAGGGGTCTCGCAGAGCCCCATCCTAGCCCGGAGGCACCATACAGCCCTGTCCCATCCCAGGGATCCTGGAGAGCCCGCTCACGTCCCGGGGATCCCGGGCAGCCCCGTATCATCCCAGGGGTCCTACACAGCCCTGTCTCATCTCGGGGAATCCCAGACAACGCCGTTCCATCTCGGGGGTCGCGGACAGCCCCATCTCGTCACGAGGATCCCGCACAGCCCCGTCTTGTCCCCGGGGTCCCGCACAGCCGCGTCCCAGCCCAGGGGTCTCGCACAGCCCCAGCCCAGGCCGGGGGTACCGGATAGCCCCGTCTTACCCTGGGGGTCCCGCACAGCCCCGTCCCGGGTCTCCCCCCCGTCCCCTCGGGGGTCCCGCACTCACTTGCTCCATGTCGGGCCGGGGCGGTCTCTCCCCGCCGCCCACTCAGGGGCTGCGCTGCCCGGCGGGCATGACGGGACGGGCTGTGCCCCTCTGCCCGGCGCCCCAACTTCTCGGGCAGCAGCAGCAGCGGCGGCAGCAGCCGAGGCTCAGCCGGGTTTCCGGCGGCTCCGGCGCTGCGAGCGAGGAGGCGGGGATGCCCCGGCCCGGCCCCACCCGCCGGGAGCCCCCGGGAGCGGCGGGGGCTGAGGGGCTGAGCCCCGGGGAGGGGCTCAGGGCTTGGTGGGGGAGGGGTCCGCAGGGTCAGAGAGGGTACCCATGGTAGGACAGTGTCTCTGGAATTGGAGGATCCCCAGTGTCAGGCAGGGTCCCCAGATAACAGGCCAGACCCCCCCCCGGCAGGACAGTGTCTCTGGAACCCAAGGGCCGCTCGTCCCGGACAAAGTCCCCATGGAGCAGACCAGAATGCCATGGTAGGATGGTGTCCCTGGAATCAGAAGGTCCGAGGGTCAGGTGAGATCCCCAGGGCCAGATAGGGGCCCCACAGTAGGACAATGACCCTGGAATCAGAGGGTCCTCAGGGTCACACCAAGTCCCCAGGGTCAGATAAGGTCCCCTTGGTAGGACAGTGTCCCTTCAGTTAGAGGGTCCCCAGGGACAGGCAGGGTCCTGGGGCACAGAGTGGGTCTCCCTGGTGCTGGGGTCAGGCAGGGCCCCAGGAGCAGTAGGATGGGGCACAGGGAGCAAAGAGGTGAGGGATGCCCTCCTAGGTACCCTCGTGGCATCATGAAGCCCATGTGGAGCAATGCTCAGGGCCACGTGGCATCATGTCTCCTTGGGCCGCCGTGGTGGCTCCTGGTCTCAGGACAGCAGGTTTCGGCAGAGGGGTGATGCGGTTTCTTAGCCCAAGGGAAACATCTGGGAAATGGTCTTTGGTGGCAGAACTGGTTAACACAACCAGTCACGCTCAGAGCTATTGTTCTTCACTGGTATTCAGCTTTTCAGACTTCTGCTTCTATTTCAGGCCTGCTGGAGGGCTCATGTACCCAACAGCCTGTCTGTTTTTTCTTCTAATTATTTCAGTCAGCCTAAAAAAAGATACTACCTCCCTCTGCAAGCCTTGCCTCCATTGTTCTCAGCAGAGAAGATAAAAAGGAAAGAAGAAGAAAAGTCTCAACACCCGTTACCTCCAGGTTAAATGCTGTTCTGCTTAGGTATGGCAAGTGCTGGGAGGTAAAACAGGAGACAGCTTTTGCTAACTAGAGGTGGAAGAGATACAAAAGCATCCATCAGGGCTGGCTGCCTCCATCCTGCAGGGCCAGGGGTTAATGGAAAAGCTGGGAATCACCTTGGGACACACCAGGGTTTGAAATGAGAAATCCTGGTCTGTCAAGGCACGTTGACATGGAAATGATTGCCATGTCAGCAGAACGACACCCCACACTGGGGGAGGGAGCCCCTAATAGATGTGCTGTGATTAACCTGGGTTCTGACAAGAGGTCAAGGTATCGACCGCTCTCAGAAAAGCCAAGGAAGGACCAATGGGGTCTAACTGGCCATCGCTGGTGTAAGTGGGGAGACGACAGCATGGCCAGGTACATCATGCCCACTGCCACAGTTGGGCATTGCCCAGGCACCACTCTTGTCTTCCCTCTCCTCTTGCCTGCAGGGGTTTTGGAGCAGGACCTGATTTATTCCACTTGTACAGGACTACAGGAACAGCAGGGGCTGAGCCAGGACCAGAGCTCCTAAGAGCAACTCTGCGCAAATAATGATTAATGATAATTAGCAAAAGCTAACTGATGGCATCTCCTTCTATCAGCTTAGCTCCAGGTTTGTCAAAGGCTCCAATCTCGCCTAGATGATCCCTTTGTTGTGTAAACACCTTCTGTGGCCTCCCCTGCTCCTCCTCGGTGGCTGAGAGCAAAACTGGTCAGAGAAAATGCAGCTACGAGCACTGGTGAGGTCTTGGAGGGACCTGGCCAGTGGCTGGTGGATTGTGAACATCCTTCAGATTGCTTCTTTGCCTGACACAACCAGCACCTCTCATAGATTCATTAGAGAATCATCATTCAGAGCTGTCACCAGGTCAGGGTTAGTGCTCTGCTGCCCAACACTGGGTGGGAACTGGTTTAAAAACATGTTTTCTGTTCAATTTTCCAAACTATCAGAAAGGTGCTTTGGGTGAGGAGTGGGAGCATCCTGACTCATGGTGAGTGTGAGAGCAAGGCAGGGTGCGGCAGTGCCGAGCTTAGCTGCAGGACAGAGCTGGCTATCACAAAATGAACTATTGAAAACAAGTGATATTTTAGCCAGGCTTTTAAAATTAAAAAGAAAAAGAAAACAACAAACCCGAAGTACCAGAAATGTTGTTCAGCATTCTCTGTTTTCCTGGCAGGGCTGGGGGTTTAAGGGGAAACCTCTCGCTTTACAGCTAGGGTGTGGGCTGCGGTTCCGGCTCTCCTGGAAAAAATTAATTGGTGAAAAAGTGAATATTTTTAGCATGCCATCAACGTGCTTTGAGGACATGAGTGCTGTAAGAGCACACAACAGAGGCTGCATCCCTGTGATTTGTCAAGCTGTCCTTATCCCTGCCAACAGACCTAGAGAGAGCCACCGCGATCCCACCAGCAGGAATGTGGGAGAAGTCACTGTGGAAGGACCTGTAGTCTGCAAGAGGAGTTAAGGGAGGATACTCATTGCACAAGAACATGAAGGCTGGTCCAAAAATGCTGTAGGGAGAAGCAACAGGCACAGGTCTGCAGCCAGGGTCAGGCTGCTCCTTCAGGGTGGATGTGCTGCCAGACCATTTTCTTCTTCATTGATAAGAGGTGGTGCAATGCTGCTCCAGGAAAGTGAAATGGAGTCACAAGTGGCACCGAGGAGGCTGAGCTGGTGAGTCACAAACTGAGGAAGCTCCTTTGCAAAGGCACCCAGTAATCCTTTGGCCCTGTGCCTCAGCAGCTGCATCTGGAACCTTGCAAAACTCCAGGGGCAGGATGCAAAGGATGGTGGTGCTGGGGATCAGGAGCTCCAGCCACAGAGGCACAGCTGCCTTGAAACTTCTCGGGGCTGAGTTGGGGTCAGGATGGATGGGGAGTTCTCCTCCCCTCCCAAACATGGACAAACCCGTCTCTCCAGCCACAGGCACCACATGAGAGAGATGTGGTCTCCCTCAAGTCTACCTGCTATCCTTTCCCTGCTCCAGCTCCTACGTTCAGCCCAAGGTATCCCATCACCAGATTTAACTGCTCCACCTGCTTCCACCTTGGCTTCCCTCCACCTCAGATGGCAATAACCCCTCTCTGGGGCCTATAAGCTTAGTTCATTTAGCACCTGGCTTCATTAAATGCTTTAAGCAGGGCTGGAAGGGCAGAGGCTCATTATCTCAGTTGCTCTGTCATCTGCTCAGCAGTGAGGAGGAGAGGGACACGCCAGGAGCCATCAGTGGTCTTAGGGCAGCTGTGGGACTCCTGCCCTCAACTGGAAGAGAAATCCTCAGCTCCTTCACATGCACAGCAAATCAACATGGATGTTCTTAATTTAATCTATTCAGTTGGGGCAAAAATAAAGAAGCCTTGAGAAAACACTCGATCAGAATGAATGCCCAAGAGGAGGAATGAATTCAGGCTCCTGATGCCAAGTGGAGCACATGCACCTGCTCCCCATGGCTGCAACATCTTTGTGAGGATAAACCACTTCTCAAGTGGAGTGCAGTCTTCTAAACTACCCATGCTAGACAAGATATGGGAAGGTGGCCCCATCCTCAGGTGGGGAATTAGCAACAACAAAGGCTGGAGTAAATAGGAGATCACAGATGTGGGGCTGGCATGGAAGAAGAGCTCTTCTTGCCTCCTCACCTGCTGTCTGGTCTTAAATCTTATGTTTCATGGGCAAGCTATGTGAAAGGATGGTGCTTCCAGCCACGCTCCCTGGTGCAGTGGGGGTTTGCCTAGTTTGGGGTTTGACCAGTAGCTCCTGACTGCCAAGGTCCTGGTTTTACTTGTTTTTCTTTTGGCTGATACCAGTCTGAGCTTCTGCCCAAATCAGACCTGGGCTATCCTGCCTCTTGTGCTCCGTATTTTAGATACATGCTTCAAAGAAAAGACTCAGCTATGCGACAAAGCCATCAGCCTGTGAGTGCTTGCAAGAACTCCTCCTCTTCTTGCTGATCTTGCAAAGAAAAGAAGTCCTTGCTGCAGAGGACATCTAGACATGCCACAAAGACCAAGGATTTCAGCCTGGGCTCACAGTGAGGACAAAGCAGATCCAGAATAGTGGGAAAGGAGGTCACTCATTGGGCAAAATGTTGGGGATGAACTATCTTAATACTAGCAGTGAGTTGGCATGACATGGCCAAGCCTTGCAGCATGAGAGCACGTGGGGAATGAGGAAAGCTGCTTTATGCTTTCTTCTTCATTCCTATTGTAACTCACCATTATCAGAAAGCCCTGTGGAAAGGTAGCAGCTGCAGACTGGAAGAGGTGCCCAATTATGCTGATGTCCAGGTGACAGCCACATCAGTGCACGGGCAGCGTAGGTAGGAAGGGACAAAGACCTGGTGAGCGAGTGCTCAGGAGAGGCTCTCCTGCTCCATTGCTGCATGGACTGAAGGGAAGCAGTGTGGGGCTGGAACAGGAGGTGGCTTGGACAGGCTGTCTCAGTCCATGCTGCCTTTAGTCCTCAAGTCTTCCAAAGCCAGGGATGTGACCCACATCCTGTAGGCTAAACCCAATCCCTGTGTAAATGGGCTGGAAGCTGCTTCCCACATCCCTCACCACATCACCCTGTGCCTGGGACACCTACCTCTGGGCTTTCCCAACAGCTCTGCACTGTTCTTGTCCTTCACCAGCATCTCCAGCAGCGACAAAGCATGCCCAAAACAATCCCCCTTCTCTGCTCCTCTAGCAGGAAGGAGGGATATAAACACACTGACTGATTGTTAGTGTTAGTGCTCAACAGGCTTTCAAGCTGGGCTGGGTTTGGGGCAGGTGTTTCCTACACCCCAGCCACAATGTCCTGCTGGCTCCCTGCTTTGCCTAGGCAGGGAGCTCCCCAAAACACCTCTGCCCTGCACACACTTCATGGAGTTGGGAATGCTGCAGCCCTGGAGGTGCTCGAGGGATTTTTCTGAAGGAGTTAAGGTAAGGCAGCATCTCTGGGTGCATCATAGCCACCGGTTTTCCTCTGTACTGTACATGCAGGCAGCAGGGTTCTCTTGGAGCTGCTGGTATATATATATATATATATATATATATATAAAGATAACATCCTCAGAACCTGATGTTTTAGTTATGGCAAGAAACAAATGCTCAGAGAGGTGTAATCTTTTAATCTGGCACCAGCGGCTCTGGTAAACCCAGGTAAATGATGCTGCTGGGCACATTATTGCTTTGGCGGCCATCCCTGGCCACCTTAACTCTGCCATCACTACCTGCCACCTTGCCCAGTTCGCAGGGCCAAATCCTGCTCCCAGTTGTGCCCAACACCACCTCTGAGGCCAGTAGGTGATCTCCCTGCACACTGGTGGGGAACAGCCAGAGACATGCTGACCATCCCTGAGTATGCAAGGACCCAAGGGGTTTAGGAACCAATGACTTGCACAGTGAGTAACCATGCAGTTTATCTAAAATGATGTTCTCCTTCATTTGGACAAGCATGTGGGGAATGCAGGGAAGCACCAGAAGGGGTTAAATCAATAGTTATGTTTAAATCAATATTTGGATTTATGCTCCTGTCCTAGCATTGCCACCTTCCTCTGACCCTCAGTTTGAGGGCACAGACCCCACTGGCAGAGTCTGAGCCACCGTTTCTGCTGTGAATGTGGATTTTGGCAGATTTGCTGCAGGAGTTGGGCTGATTTGGGGTTTTTTTTGGGGGGGGGGGGGGGAGGGGAAGGGGAAAGCCAAAATGAAGCAACAGCCTAATCATGGCTGTGGTGTGTGCACCAAGTGAACAGGTGAGACCAGCTACCTGAACCTGGGTGTAAAAAGGAGTCTTGGTAGTTGCTTCTCACTGCTCACGTTATTCTGGGGTCACAGGAGGCTCTTTCCTAGCCTGACCTCTGGATCCTGCCTTTCCCAGTGCCACTTAATCCCAAGGCTTAATCCTGGCTCCTTAGTTCCCCGTCTTGGTCTTTTGGGTGCAGCCTGGACCCTGCACTGGGATCTTTGGCTCAGACAAGCAGGATGTGCTCCTGCCAAGCCATGGGTGAGCAGTAGCCAGCCCTGGGCCACCTCCCTGTCTTGTCACTTCTGCAGAGTCCTCAACCAACCTTGGTCCAACCAGCTCCTCACATCCAGGCAGGAGTCTCCAGCTGATCCACCACCTTCCCTTCTCAGCAGCTGCTATGGGGGTCCTGGTCCTCTGCCCTGTGTCCAGAGGAAAGCCCGATGGTTGAAACAGCCTAATCTCCCACTGCTGCTTTTTGCAGGGAGGTCCAAAATCATTCATTTCTTGGCAAGCTGACTGCACGCTTCCGAAACTTCACCCCTCTTGAACAGAGATGATTGGGTGGTGGACCACGTCAAGGTCAGGGTGGTGGCAGAGTGGCTTCCCTCAAGCAACATCAGTTCCCGCATCTGGCCCTGGCTGGTGCTTTCAAAAGGTGTCAAGCTCCACAGGGCTGTGGCTGCTCAGCCCAGATGGCTCTCTGTGGTCACAGCTGCTGGCACTGTATTTTCTTAGATCCTCACCTAAGGAGAGGAAAGTGCCCCCTCCCAACATGTGCGATTTGGGTGTGTGAGACTGAGACAGGAAAGGAGATGCTCGCTGGTACCTTGAGGGGGGAAGTACCAGGAAAAGGGAAGAGTTATTTAAGATGAAAGACAAAGGAATAAATGCAGACTGGAGATTAGGAGGGCTCCAATCCTCTGCTGGCACTGCCACAATTTCTCAGGAGATGTAGTGGGGGTGGGAAAGCTCTAGGGAGCTGAATCCTGGGGTGCTGGGATGGACAGAGCTTCCTGGACTGATGGGTCCTTGTCCCCTACCTGGAGGCACCCAGGCACCGGAGGGATCTGGTGCCTTTAAGCACTCTGCAGCAGGGTGGGGAGGGAGCAGAGCTGCTGTCCCAGGGCTGGAGAGGTGCTTTCAGCAGCTAAGGTGAGATTTTGGGGACGGAGCTGGACTCCTGGGTCTGATCTCAGCTTGGCCTAAGGCTCAGCCCACACTTTTGGGAGACTGACCCACAAAGTGGACAACTCTCCATCCCTGCAGCCCTCTGGCCTCTCTTATTTCTTCCCCAGTGGACTAAATATGACCAATATTGGCCAAGAATCCTGCTCATCACCAAAACCTCCCTGCCATGGAGGGATATGGTGCTCCTGGCATGCACCCAGCTGCAGTTTCCCAATATTCCTTTGCATCTCACTCCTGTGCGTGGGCTTCAGAACTGGCAATGTATGGAAATGCTCTATTTGTGTAAATTTATGTTTGAGTTTGTCCTCAAGTAGGATAAACTTTGGGGTCACTTGAAAGGCACACAGTCAAGCAGAGGGATCCCACCTTGTGCTGCTCCATGTGGAGTTGGCTGAGGCCAACAATGCAAAAATCCTTGGTGCTGAAAGTGAAACACAGAAGTACAAACACTGGTAACATCCAAATGCGGTTAAGCTATTGTGTGTCACGAAAAAAACCCAAAGGAAGTCTCTGTGGCAAAAATCCTTTTTACACAAGCCATTCGAAGCTTCAGAGGCCCTTGGCCACCAGCATCGCCCACACTGTCATCAGTGCTCTCGCAAAGGAAGCAACTGTTTCAATTTTGAAATGCAAATAGCTTGTGGTCATGGTATTTTTTTCCTCATCCTATGGTTATATGCGACCTCAGCCACAGCATCCCAGCTCTGGCTTTCGGATCCTTAATTGTAGCTGGACCACTAATGCAGTGTGTTGACTGCAAAGTGGGAGTGGGTTTCCTCAGTGATGCCCCAGGTCTGAGGGCTTTGCAGCAATAAATCAGGGCAGATGATCAAAGGCAGTAGCAGATCCAGGACGATGCTCAAGGATGGTGCCGCCACTGCATCCTGCCCAGTTGATGGAGATGGTGTCCATGCATGGATTTAACTGGAAATCAATGCTGGTTCATGACTTTGGCAGAGATGTCATTGATGTCTGGAGTTGCAGGGAGCACCATGGGAAGCTCCTTTGCCTCAGGTTTGGCTTTGTCTTGTAGCTGAGAGCAGGAAATGGCCTGGGAAGACCATGTGCTGCAGGGTGAAGGAGGCATTTTTCATTTTCTGGTGGATCTGAAAAATATAAGTGAGAGGAATGGGAAAAAATAAATCAGATTAAACTGAGACAACCTCACTTAAAAACAAAATCCCCCAAACATTCTGGTTTTTTGATCACCCCAGAATAGTCAGTTTGGCAAGAAATACAAAGTTTATGTTTGCAGATTAATTAACTTCTTTTAAAACTTAAAATAAGAAAAAGAAGCAATAAAAAGTCAAATCTCACCATTCTCCAAAAAGCTTCAAGAACAGAGGCTGGGTGGTTTTGAGGCTTTTTGTTTTGGAAACCCCAGAAGAAACATTTTGACATTTCCTAACCAGCTACTTTTCTAACCTCCAAATTTGTCTAAAATCAATAAACAACTTTGAAAACTTCACCAATTAGGAAACCCATGTCCTGCTGCTGGGGAAAGGCTGGGGCAGGGAGACCAGCATCCCCAGTGAGTGCATGGAGAGATAGCTTGAAGTTTTATTACCCAGGGAAATGTGGGACATGGGTGCAATCTGCCATCCGTGCCTTGTTGGAGCTGCCTCTGGGTTACCCTGAGGATGCCAATAGCCAAGATCATCTCTGGTCCCTGCAGGACAGGCTGGGAAAACCCTCTGGCTCCTGGACCCAGTGATGCTCTTGCCGAAGATGCCTTGTGCGGAGGCAATGGAAGTGAACTGAGCCTTGGCATGAGCTGGGAGGTGGTGAGATTTCTGGCCATGCTCTGGTTTTGGTGGTGACTCAGGAAGTAGGACTGGATCAAGTGGATTCCAGAGAGACTTACAGTGAGTGCTGAGCACTAAACTCTTTCACATGAAGGGCTTATCGTGTTGGCCCAGACTAGCTCTGGAGGTACTGCCCATGGCTGAGCGGACGAGGTGAAGCAGGGTGTGTGAAATGCACTCCTGCAGTGGGGTTTTTCTCCAGCCATGTGTTCATTCCTCCTTAACTGGTCAGTGAGGCAGCGCCAGGACCACGAGCACTTTGCAACCCTACCCTGGTGCTGCCATCATCTCCCAGCTTTTCCAGTGAGGACAGGAGCTTGGCAGCCAACCGCCTGGCTTGCAGCTGTGCTGGTGTCCCACCGTAGTGAGAATCCAGTGCAGAGGCACAGGGTGAAACAAGCGGTGGGCCTGGGAGAAGGTCTGGCTGAGAAGTGTTCGTGGGAAATGTTTCCCTTCTGAAATTGCACAAATGTAATTAATGCTGTGGAAACTCTCCCTGGCCTCAGTGCTGCAGTCTCTTCCAAACAAGAGCCAGTGGAGTAGGAGAAGCCTATTCCCCGCTTCATCCCTTGGTTGTAATGAGGAGGAGGGTGGCACGGTGGGCAAGCTTTCTTCAAGGGGTCCAAATACCATCAGCTATGAACCGTATCCTCTCTGATTCCCTCCAGGGAGGCACTTTGATCCCAGGAGATACCGGTGAGGCAACACCAAAGGGCCCACATCTGCCCCAATCACTCTCCAATACTCACCAAGCCCATGGTGCAGGGGGCTGAAGAGCAGGACCCTTGAGCAGGATCAGGCCCATGGGAGCCATCTGCTGCCTCCAGCCATTTTACAGGGCAAAGTATGCAATATGCTCACATGGGGTGCAGAAATGCCTCCAGCATCCCTGCCACACTGCTGCCCACATCCCTGCCATGCTGCCCGCATCCCTGACACATCGCTCCCAGTATCCCTGCCATGTTGCTGCCCACATCCCTGTCACTGTCTCCACCATCCCTGCCACACTGCTGCCCACATCCCTGCTGTGCCACCACCCGCATCCCACACCTCATCCCTTGGGGCATCCTTTCCCCCCAGCCCCTTGCAGCGCAGCCCCCGGTCCCTGTCCCGCTGAGCGCCGCTGCTCCCCGCGGAGAGCCGCCAGCAGCATCCCCGGCCGCAGCCCCGGCCCCGCTCTCCCTGCCCGGCGCAGCACCGGGCTGTGTGGTGCCATCCCCACCTAGTGCCGGCCCGGAGCACAGCCCGCCCCGGCGGGGGTCGGGGGGCAGGCAGGGCTGCAGCCCCCCGGGCTCCGCAGGGAGAAGGCGCCGGGGCACCGGGACACCAGTGCACAGCCCTGCGGGGATTTTCCTGCCCTGGTCCCGAGGGGGGCTCCAGGGTCAATGGACAACGAAAAGAAACGTGCTGATGCAGTGCCGGTGCCACTCCGGAGGGTGGGGATGGGCAAGGACCGCCATGGGACCCCACGTCCCATGGGGCTTTCTTTGTCTCTTCATGCCCTTCTTCAGAGGGCTGGAGCCCCTCTGCTACGGGGACAGGCTGAGAGAGCTGGGGCTGTTCAGCCTGGAGAGGAGAAGCTCCAGGGAGACCTTAGAGCAGCCTCCCAGTACTGAAAGGGCTCCAGGAAAGCTGGGGAGGGACTTTTCACAAGGACCTGGAGCGATAGAATGAGGGGGAAAGGCTTTAAATTGGAAGGGGAGAAATTTAGATGAGATCTTAGGAAGAAATATTTTCACTGTTAGAGAGGTGAGGCCCTGGCACAGATTGCCCGGAGAAGTCGTGGCTGCCCCAACCCTGGAGGTGTTCAAGGCCAGGTTGGATGGGGCTTTGAGCAACCTGATCCAGTGGGAGGTGTCCCTGCCCATGGCAGGGGTGTTGGAACTGGATGGGCTTTAAGGTTCCTTCCAACCCAAACCATTCTATGATTCATACCCACCTCTGCCTCCTGCACCAGGAGCCCAGCTGAGGGACAGGGACAGTGTCACATCCTCCCCTGACCACCGAGCTTAACCCAGCCCTGGGGCTGGATCCCTTGGACGTCTCTCCAGAGATGCTTCTGTAAATCTCATGGGGCATTTCACAAAGGCACATCCACTTGAAAACCCCATGTGTCTCAGCACCTGGACAACACTGCCTCCCTCAGCCCTCCTAACCCAGTAAGAAACAGTTGTAAGGCAGAGTACGAGGCCAGGAAAGCCTTCAGCATTACCCCTCTGCACCAAGTCTCCCCTTGCCCCATTCCAGCCCATCGAGGTCTCCCAGAACCACAACATCTTTTAATTTTCCTTCCACTCTATCACCTTGTTGTTCCTCAGAGCCATGTGTGGCCTTTGCACCAGCCACCCTGTGGCTGTGGGCTGCTCACCTTGCCCAGGGACTGTGCAACCTCTCTTGGGCTGGCTGAGCCACTCAGGTCATCCGGTAGCACCTACTGCTCACCGGGAACAAGGTAGTGGACAATCGTCCCTGCTCACACTGGGCTTCCTGGGTTTGCATCATCCCCCATCCAGAATAATATCAGTTGCAAGGAGCCTCTGCAGGTTGCTTCTTCCAGTCCTTAGGGAGTCTTATTTATATAGTTGCTCTTTGCATTGAAATTTTCCCAGACTGGGCTCGTTTTAGTCCTTTCCTATCTTTTCTCTGGCTCCACCACCCCCAGGATGCTGCATGGGAACACTCCTCAGCTCATTCAGATGCTGTGGCTTTGCTGCCCCAACCACACAGGAGAGATGCAGGGTCCCCTGGGGCTTCCCTGCGGCTCAGGCTCCCTCTGCAGAGGGATGCTCTGCGAGGGGCAATGTTCTGCTCACCCACAGGGTGCTGGAGGGCATCACAGCTGGCTGTGCCACTCCGACCAGTGCTGGCCATTGCTGCTTGCAATGACAAACCAGGCAGGGAGCAGGTCTATGACCGTGGGTTGTGTCCCACTGGGCTTGAAAACCTCCTCCCTCTCATCCCAGCCACAGCAGAAAATTCAGACCTTTGTGAAGATGCCAGAACAAAAGCAATTGCAAGGAAAGACCCTTTGGATTAATGTTTCAAGGGTAAAGACTGAGGGTTTCATTTGTGTTATTTAACTTCAGACACCAATTACTGCTGTGAAGGAAGTGTGTCTTGAGTGGACACTGCAAAGTGCCCACTCAGAACGGAGCTAGAAAGCTGAAAACTTGCTCAGAAACTTGTGAAGACCACAGGAAAACATGGGAAAGACTGACCTCAGGGTGAGAGAGGAGGCAGAAAGTAAGGAAGATTAGGGGGTGATGTGGTTTCCTTCGTATTTCCCAAAGAAACAAGGAAAAAAGCTAACACTGCCCCTATTTTCTCTTGGAAAACCTCGCAGCTCAGTCCTGAAACCAGGATTCAGCAGCTCGGTGTGACCCAAACATTTCCTCTGCTGCCTTAAAGAAAATGTCAGAACAGAGCAGGCTTAAAGTCTGCTGAAGAGGCCCATTTATCTAGGAACTGAAAGAAAATATTGGGATAATATTTGGAGAAGCCTGTAAATGGGCATGGCCCAGCGTGTGCCGGGCAACAGCAACCTGCTGGGCTTGGGGGGGGGGGGTGGGAGAAAAGCCACCCTCTGTGTGTGGCTAATTTTCTCCTTTTCACTCATTTCCTTTCCATTTCCTTCCCAAGTCTGAAAGGTTTTGTTGTGCTCAGGTTGGTGCTTGGGATGTGTTTCCTCCAGGGGAGCACAGGGCTGAAAGAAAAGGGGATTTTTCATGGGCAGAAACCCTGCCTGGTCAGAGCATCCCAGGGGAGGCTGGCAAAGACAAAGTGGTTCTTTGCCCCAGTTAACAACTGAGACTGATCTGCAGGACCCACTTAATCAAGTACCACTTAAAACCAGGTTGATTTGTGCCTAATTGGTCAGTAATAAGCATTTAATTGGCAAAGCTGCAAAGGAGCTGCAGCCCCCTCCTTGCCACAGCCATTAACAGCATCTATTTTAACACTCAGAGCCTGGCTGGGGTTCAATAAATGTTGTGGGGCACTTTTTCCCCCCCCCATTTAATAACATGAATACCTGTTCAAAATTCAGATGGACACCTCATTTTGGTTTGAAGGATAATTGTGTTTGATGAGGACTAATAAGCAGCTTTCAAAACGAGACCAGGTTAGCGTCTCTCCCGCTGTCTGCTGCAGGGAAGCTGATATTCACGTCCAGTGGCTGATGCTGCTTTTTATGGGACTAATCCAGACACGTCCTGAGCTCCGTAAAACCCTGCTTTGCCTTTGACTGCTATTTATCTGAACGGTGTCTTTCCACCTGGGATGGGGTTTTATTGCTATGGAGTTTTGTTTCTTGCAGGATTTGCCCCCACCATGGGTCTTGGGGTTCCTTTGTAGGATACAAATTGAGATTTACTGGAAACAGGCAGTTTTGCCCCCAGTTTTCCAGCCTCATCAGGAAAGAAAATAAATATTGGAGGTTTTTTGAATGTGCAAAAGGGAAACTTTGAATTCTCAGCCCAAACTGACCCCAAGTCTTGGGACCCTGGTGTTGGCTGCGAGCCCAGCTGCAGTTTAAAGCGGATGCTTGCCAGTGCGGTCCCCAGCGTAGATGATGGTTGGTGTTCGATGGAAGATGGTTGAACTGGTGGTGAGGTCGGCTCTGCTTTAGCACCAGTGCCTGCCTAGGTGGAGCTGCTTCTCTTCAGCATCGCATCCGGACAGAAAAAGCTGCATCTGGTTTCATCACCTAAATATCGCCTGGCTGCAGCTTCTGAGCAGTGCTCAGGCAAAAAAAAAAAACCCCAACCCACCCAAGCTGTGGGTTTGTATTTATTTTCCGTGCTCCCCCTTTGAAATACCATGCCAAAGGTAAGATCTCTTGGAGATCAGGCTTTGGCAAGTCTTGTTACGCTGCCAAAACCTCCAGGAATGCCCTTGGTGAGCCCCAAGCATGCCCTGCCACTGGGATGGGGAGTGAATCCCGGCCTCATCTTGCTTGGGAATGTGGGGACATGTGTGACACAAACCCACAGGACACCCCCTTCTCTGCCAAAACCTGTCTCTTCACGAAGGGAGAGGCAGCAGAGCCCCTCCACAGCCCCTTAGGGATGTGCCCACCCATCACTCCCACGGTCATCTCTCTGGAAAACCCAAAAGTTACTGCCTGCCGGCTCTGAACCCCCAAATTCCCAAATGGATCACAATGCTCCCAAAAGCTGAGGTGCTGAAGGAGAAAAACCTCTCCTGGCACTGCCAGGCATGGCTCTGGGGGGTGGCAGGGGGTGGATTAATGGCCACCAGCCAAAAGCTGGGGAGGAAACACCTTAAACTGGTAGTGCTTGGTGCTTGGGCAGCTCTCCTGCATTTTTTCCAAGGCATTTTGCAGCAATTAAAGAGCTGCAGGTAAACAACCAAGCCCTAGAGCCTGGTGAAGGTGCCAGCTGCTCTGCAGTGAGGACAAACCCAGCCACCGGCTCCAGGCTGCCCATGTTACAGTCCTAAATAACTGCTTTTCGGGGACAGGTGGGTCAGAGCAAACTATTTTTCTGGAAACAGCAAGCACATTGTGCAGGAAAGGCTTTCCAAGGATGCTCCCCACGCCCTTTGCAGGAAATAGCACGCCACACTCCGTGCTATGCCAATTTTGCTTTTTTTTAATTGGCACAAATGACAGCCTCTGCACGGGCACGCTGTGTGTTCCCTTGGCTGCAGGAGTTTATTTTGAAATCGCTGCTGGTTTGATCTTTGCATCTCTCCACCCCCAGGCACATCTCTCTCCCTGCTTGTTCCTACTCCCGGTTCTAGCTCTGGTGCAGCAGCATTTCCTGGGAAGTGAAAACACGGCGAGGGGGTTTCATCCTGTGCCGGTCACAGCCAGGTCCTCAGAGACATCACCCGACCTGGGGATGAAGTCAAAGTGTTGCATTTGATCTGTAAAAGCCACCATAGCGAGTGAATGGGGGTCGACCCTGCCCAGTGACCCCCATCCCTCATGGGAGTCCAATTTTTGAGCCTAATTTCAGCCCTGGAGCCACTATCCAAACAGTGATGATGGCCACGCTTCCTTTGGGGGCAACCTGAACTATACTCCTCCGCGTGGTGACGACGCAGCCCCAGCGCGGCGCCAGCATAACCGGCTTTTCCAAGACCTGCTATTCCAGGGATGGGGTGGGGTTGGCTCGGGTTTATGACCAGCTCCGTCTTGGCTCCGATGCTTTTCCCCAGTAAAGTGATCTCAGATGAAGTGGGATGGCAGTGGGGACTGGGAGAGGAAGGACTCCTACTTCACACGCAGGCAGTGTCACACAGGATGTGTTCCACCAGAACAGCCCCTCAGGGTCCCCTCCCTATCCCTGCACCCTCTCCTTGGTGATAAACTCTTCTGCATCCCAAGTATCCCCTAAAACAGCAGGCAGGAGCCAAGACAGCCGCGGTGCAGCCCCATAGGGATGCAACAGGAAGTGGAGCATCTCCTCATCCCACTACCCCTTGCCTGGGCATTTCCTTCCTTGCCCTAATTTCCAAAATAACATTAAACAAAAAAACTATTTGAGATTAGTGAAAAGCTCTGGGTTCGTTCCCTTCTTTTAATGCAAAACCAAACACACAGGCAATTTTTTTTAACGTATTGATTTTTTCCTCCCCCATAAATGCCTATGCTGGGCCTGGCAGTCCCCAGAGCGCCCTTTCACCGCTGAGCTTCAATTGTTTCTAAACTTCCAGATCCATCTTTTGGATATTTTTACAGGCCTGGGTCCAGAGCGGGCTCTTTCTTTTTATTTTTTATTACTAATGTTTTTACCAGGATGACATTTTGACTCATCTGAGAAATTTTCTTGCCCACTACACTGGTTCCTGACAATTAAGATTTAATCTTTCTGGAGAGGAAGAATGTATCGGATAGAAAAAAAAAAATAAATCCAGATTTCTATGAAATTGCAGAAAAACGGAGCAGGAGGAGCCTGCAGGAAATCTCCAGCTCAACCTGGACTGCGCAGCAACTGCGCAAGCCCTGACCATCACCAGACAGATGTTGGTCTAATTACAGCAAAAACCTCTGGCACTGGGGATGTTCCACTCTCCGTATCCCAAGTATCATCACAGGCAGGCAGCTTCTCTAATCTCCAATTTAAATCCCCCTGCCACTCATCCCCCATTGCCCCGGACCTTTCTCCACCGCATCCCCTCCTTCCTCTCCATCACATTTTTAATGTCACCTCTTTGGTCTGAAAACAGTTTAATCCAGATTTAGGAAGGAAAGGAAAAAGGCAGAGGCAGTATTTTTCTATCGAGCACGAATCTCCTAGGAATTCACCCAGGGGGTTCCCGGCTGCAAAGCCAGAGGCTACTGAGTGGTGGCAGTGGCAGTAGCTGTGGCATTGGCATTGCCGGTGCCTTTGTGCTGCTGTGGCACATCAGCCATGGGGATGCCACTCCACTGTCGTTCCAAATCTTATTTTCAGCTGGCAAAGCTTCACAGGCCGCTCACTCGTGTGCAGGATTTTTACCATTAATATGATGAAACCAAACCATCTGGTCACTAGTGAGGCTGCAGTTATTTTAACACCTAAAAGGACAGGCAGAGGAAAAAAAAAGAGATTGTTTGACAGGTGTTACTATAAATGCAAAAATTCTGGTTTCTCCTCCAGATTTACGAGTCCCTGGATGGGAGCAATGACAGCAGTCGAGAGCCCCGTGTTTTCCATCACCACCCTGTGTGCCAGGAGCAAGCCCAGGCGGCTGGGGGAGAATGCTGGAGGCACTGGGTTGCCAAACCAGCTGGAAGACTGGTGTTAGTGGGCTGCTGTTAATGGGCACCCTGATGGTGAAAGGTCAGGTTAGGCAGCTTTGGAGCCATGCAGGGGCTGGAGCCGGATGGCTTTTTGTCCGTGTGGGCTTTCACTGGAGAGTGAAGAGTCAAGCTGCAGAGTAACTCTGTGGTGCAGACAAGATCGTGAACCACATCGCTTTAATTATGCCAGTGCAAATTTCACTCATTTGGTTAAGCCTGGGAGCTACAGAAAGAGCTATTTCCAGGTGTGCTGGTTTAATTACCACCTGCCCTTTATTAACCATTGCACGCAGCAGTGTGGCTGGGTTTGCTGAGCTCTCTGACTGGGGCAGGTTTGCAGCCACCAGCGTTGCGATAGCCCCACTTACTCCTCTGCACATCTGTGGGATGCGCACACGGGCTCTGCTTGGGTCAGATAAATGGGTTTTAACCTGATTTTTGCTGTAATCTCCACGGTACAAGGCCCTCATCACGCAAAGGATAAAACCCCACCTCTGGCAACTTGCAGGGTTTCACAGGGCAGCTCCCCCAGGCCATGCTGGGGGTCTGGCCAGCCAATGTCCCTGAGCCAAGTGGCTGTCCTGTCCCAGCACCCCAGGGGCACCTCCGGGCCATGTGTGTTTGCAAAAGGTCTTTTATTTGCTTAACTTCTTGCACTTCAGCCAGCAGAGGCACAGCTCCCGCTGCCCTGCTCCCTCTGCCTGCCTGCGGTGACAGTCCTGCTACCCAGGGCAGGCAGCCCAGTGCCAGCGCTGCCAGCCCTCCCCTGCAAAAAATAGCAGCTTTCGGGTGCGTTATTTGCACTTTCCTTTTCTGAACTTGCTAAAAAAGATGCAGAAGGACTCAGTTCTCAAGAACTGGCGTGTAATTGACATTCTCCCCTGCTAATCCAGCTCTTCGCTGTAGTCTTATTGCAGTACGAAGCAACAAGCGTGCATGGTATGTGGTGGGATTTTAACTGTAATTCATGGATAGATATAAAACTGCCAGGTTTATTATAAATTTTATTTGGCAGGGACTGAATGTAACTGGTTCAGCAGTGCCTCTTTCCACACTGTCTTTACAGCAGCTTCTGTTTAACTACTCAGCTCGCAAAATTTATTGCGTGACCCATGCCTTGCTGTAATTCTCCGGGTTTTCAAATAATCCCAGGGCAGAGTTAAAATGCAGCCTCTGCCTCAGTGCGTGTTCGTCACAAAACATGTGGGGCCAAAGGCTGGTTTTGCTGACACTCATGGTAAATCCCATGGGCTCGGCTGGGAAAATTGCCATCCAGGACATAAGGGGATATGCTTTGAATTTCAAAATCACACCAGTGGTACTGGGGGCAGGAGCAGCACAAGGCCCAGTGGTCACTGAAACACGGGTCTCAGTGTCACAGTTGGTGTTTGGGCAAGGCTTTTACCCGCCTCACCCACTACTGCAGTCTGAGCAGGGCATTGCTGGACCCATGGTGGGACACAAGGTTTCACCAGTGACAATAACTCTCCCCCGAGTGGGTATGTCAGGAGTCGTGTCAGTGGCCTTGGGACTGTGATTTGTGATGCAGGATGCTGCTGGGTTTTGTTGCCTGCAGGATGCTCCCAGGTGCTGATTCGGCCCAGCTGTCCTGGGATTTGTGCATTTTTCACCACCTAATGCAGTGGTGATGGGTTTTTGCATCCCCTTGCCTCAGCAACCCCTTTCCCATCTTCACCGTCTTTGCCATCAGAACCCTTTTCCTACCATCAAATCCTAAACCGTCCCTGCTGCCGCCTGAGCCCATTCTTCCTCTTTTCCCTGTGGCAATATTTTTTCCCCTCTTTTGCAGCCCCTGCTGACAGTGGGCAGTCCCCACAGACCCTTGTGGGCAGAGCAAGGTGTATGTTGCAAGACAGAAGGGATGGCGTTTATTTCATCTGTTCTCAGCTTTCCTCCAGCTCTGCGTCTCTCTTGGTGTGCATTGCACACGTACCAGGCACAGCACCCGCCAGCCCTGCTCATCCATCTCAGGCACCTTAAACAATGCGAAACTGGAGGAAAAGCCCAGAAGCCAGATGGGAAACAAGAACTAGGTTCGCAGCATGCTTGTGCTAATGGAAACCATTCTTTACAGCCTAATGAGAAGAAATGGCCGTGCCCAAACCCATCGCTCTGCCTGCACACCTCACAAGAGGGGCTACGCAAGGATTCCTGGGATGATGAACCCTAACTGGAGCACGTGGCTCTGACATCCCTGCACGCTGTGACTGAAGCTGGCAGATGTTTCCAAAAGTAACAGCTTATTGCAAGTGCAGAGTCACTGAACTCCCCTTCAGCTGTGCCAGAAAATTGTCCCATCCCTGCTGATGGCACAAAGCCCTCCTTCTGTAAACACAGGCCCTCCAAACCCCCATTTCGCTGATATTTCTAATTGCACGGGACTGGTGCTCACTTCCATCCCAATCCCTCTCCATGTCTTCATTGCCTGAGAATAGGCCAGATCCAGCCCAGCACGGGAGCTGCTGGAGGGTTTGGTCCTGTCTGATGCAAAACAGGTTACCCGTAAATTTCCCCTGGTTCGACCTCGCTGCTGAGCTGGGGGACTTTCCTATCAACCCAGGCTGCTACCAGCTCACCTGCCCGCTGGCAGGGCCAGTACAAACCAATGGCGATGAGACCACGGTTTCCCCCTCCAGCTCTAGTGACGGGATATAGGAGGCACTTGGTGCTCCCCCTCTGCCCACCTCCCTGCTGCTGGCATTGCTTTCCAAATGGAAATCTAGGTGGATTTTGCAAAGCTGCTTGGGTCTCGGGAAGGGGTTTGCGTTCAGATGGATGGGGCTGGGGCAGCTGCAAGGGGCGTCTTGTAAGGGCTTTGGTTGGCAGCTGTGACTTGTGCCCCAACTCCTCTCAGGTCTGTTCAGGGCCTGGAAAATAGTCAACACCACCTTTGGGAATCACGGCCACCCAGAGGCCATCCCGGCCAGAGCCTGTGGTTGCAGCCACAGCTCCTGGCGCAGCTCCTGGCTCATCACCGGGACCCTGCGAGCCCCGGGGGCTTGTGCAGGGGCATTTCTGAAGCTCTGATGTGACGGGAGTGAAACACTGCTTCGTTTGGGGCAGTTGTCTCCCTGCCGGCGCGGGCAGGGATGGCTGTGGAACAGAGCATCATTGACCTGCTCCTGAGCCCGTCCTTTGTGTGCGCCGCCGCCTTCTCCCTAACAAAGCCTGTTTTCTAATATCCCGTGAGCTTTCTGCCATCCCTGAGCTGTGTCCGTGGGAGGCAAAGGCAGCGCTCTGTCCCCTCTGCCCATGCCCACAGCTCCCAGGGGTGCCCCTCGCACCCACCATTCCAGGCTTGCCCAGAGAGTCCTGTCCCAAATTCCTCCCCACCAGCCAACCCTCCTGGCCTTCTCGCTCCGAGCCCGTGAGGAGCTGCCTGCGATTGGCTTGGGGTGCAGCAGGGGTGCCCAGGGACATGGGGGACAGTGGGGGGTGTGGGGGTGAGATTCCTAGAGATATGGACGGCAGTTGGGAGGGGGTACAGGGGAGGTGCCCAAGAATATGGGGGGCAGTGGGGAGGGTTCAGGGGATATAGGGGGGGTGTATAGGGCAGGTGCCCAGGGATATGGGAGGCAGTGTGAAGGGGTGCAGGGAAGATGCCCAGCGATATGGGTCGCAGATGGGAGAAAGGGGGTTCAGGAGAGATGCCCAGGGATATGAATGGTGGGGGAGGGGGAGTGCAGGGGAGATGCCAGGGGTTGGGAGGGAGGGGGGGAGGGCAGGGAAGATGCTCAAGGGTATGGGTGGCAGCGCTAGAGGTATGCAGGGGGGAGGTGCAGTGGGAGATGCCCGTGGGGGCTGTGCAGCAGGATGGGGGGTGGGGGAATGCCTGTGGGGATGCAGGGGGCATGGGGGGTGGGGAGGGTGCCAGGGTTCAAGCTGGCTGCCCAGGGGCACTCAGGGAGCTACGTGAGGAGCAGAGCTGGTAGATGCAGAGGGGAAGCCTGAGGAGTTGCAGGGGCCCAAAGGAGCATGCAGGGGGGTGGAGAGGGAAACCTGGAAGGCAGTGCGGCGTATGCAGGGGGACGCAAGGGGATGCAGGAGGCATGCAGGGAGGATGCGGGGGGGGGAGAAATGCAGGGGAGTTGTGGGGAGCAGCACTGCCGCATGCAGGGGGGAACGCAGGGGGATGCTCGGGGTTGTCCGGGGACACGCGGGGGGTTGCCCAGGAGGGCTGCACCGAGGCAAACGGGGGGGGGGGGGGGGGATGAAGAAGTGAAAAGCCGAGTTTCGGGGAGGGGCAGTCCGGGGATGTCCGAGGGGATGCAGAGAAGCAGCCGCGGGCGTCAGGCGGGGCTGGAGGCTGGATGGGGTGCAGAAGGGATACCCGGCAGCAGCCAGAGGGGAAAGCAGAGGGGGCAAAGAAGGTTGGTGGGGGCTGGAGGGATTACAGGAGGGGGGCAGGAGGGATGCCCGGCAGCAGGCGGGGGCTTGGAGGGGTGCAGAAGCGATACCCCGCGGCAGGCAGGGGGAAAGCAGAGGGGGTTTCAGAAGGGATGCGGAAAGGATACCCGGCGGCAGGCAGAGGGGAACGGGGGGGTTGCAGGAGGGATGCCTTGCGGCAGGCGGGGGACTGGAGGGCTTGCAAGAAGGGTTGCAGGGGAAATGCCCGGCGGCAGGCAGGGGGCCTGGAGGGGGTGCAGGAGGGGTGCAGGAAGATGCTCGGCGGCTGGCAGGGAGGTTGGAGCGGGGGTGCTGGAGGGGTGGCAAGGGGGATACCCGGTGGCAGGCAGAGGGTCTGGAGGGGTTGCAGGGGGGATGCTCGGCGGCAGGCGGCGGGGGGGTGGAGCGGGGGTGCAGGAGGGATGCCCGGCGGTAGGCAGGGGGAGTCGCAGGGGGCGGCCGACAGCGTCCCCGTCCCCCCGTTTCCCGGCGCTGTCTCCCGGGCGGTCCCTCCCGCCGCCCCCGCCTGCCACCCCCCCCACCCCCCCCCCCCGCATCCCCCGCCCCCGCGGGCTCCGGGGCCGCTTTAAGAGGCGCCGCCGCCCGGCCCGCGCAGCCGGCCCGGAGCACCATGCCCGCCGCAGCCGCCCCGCCGCCCGCCCGCCTCTGCCTGCTGGCCCTGGCGCTGCCGCTGGCGCTGGGCGGGCGCGGGGCCGCGGCCGGGCCCCCCCGCACCCGCTACACCAACCACTGGGCCGTGCGGGTGCGGGGGGGGCCCGCGGAGGCCGCCCGCATCGCCGCCGCCTACGGGTACAGCAGCCTGGGGCAGGTACGGGCGGGGGGGCAGCGGGGAAGCGGGGGTCCCGGGAGCGGAGAGGTGCACCGGGGGGTCCTGGGAGCTGCCGGGGGTCCCGGGACAGCCTGGGGCAGGTACGGGCACCGGGGGTCCTGGGAGCGGGGACATCAGAGGGGCGGGCAGGTGCAGGGCACAGGGAGCTGCTGGGGTCCCGGAGGTGCCGGGGGTCCCCGGAACAGAGAGGGGGGGGGGGGTCCCAGGGAACTGTCGGGGGTCCTGGGGGCGGGGGCTACGGGGGAGCTTGGACTGTAGGGACAGGGGAGTCCCGGGGCCGCGGAGCTGTCGGGGGGTCCCGGGAGTGGGGGCTGCACCGGGAGCTGCGGAGGCTCGAGAGCGGGGGCATGGGGGTTTGCATCGAGAACCTGCGGGGGGGTGGGAAGCGAATGTCCCGCAGCTGTCGGAGGTCCCGGGAACGGAGAGGTGCCGCGGGGGAAGGGGTCCTGGGGAACTGCCGGGGGCTCCAGGGAGCGGGAGCTGCAGTGGGGCACAGGGGACCTGCGGGGGAACCTGCCGAAGGTCCCGAGGGGCGGGGTCTGCGGGGGGGGGCCGAGAGCAGAGAGGCGCGGGGAGTCCCGGAGCTGTCGGGGGTCCCGGGAGCGGGGGCTGCAGGGGGGCTGCACCGGGAGCCTGCGGGTTCCCGGGAGCGGAGAGGCGCCGGGGAGCTGCCGGGGGTGCCGCACTGTGGGTCCCGGTCCCGGTGAGCTGCCGGGAATGGGTCCCTGGAGCGGTGGGGATGGGGCTGATGGAGCAGAGCCGGTGCCTTCGCCCCGCGGGGGTTGCACAAGTTCCTCCCATCCCACAAAGTTACATTTGTGGGTTTAACAAACTTTGGACTCCATGGCCCGGGTTTATCAGAGATTTTTGGGAACACGAGGAACTTGTGGTTTCAATCCCCGGGTGGCTTAAAGGTGACTTTCATCACGGCAGCTCCTTCTCGTCTCAATTTCTCCATCCTCTCTGCAACCCCAGATGTGGGATGGTGTCCTCGCAGTTTGTTGCCCTCCGTGCTGCCTGGCTGCTCAGCGCTTTTCTGGCTGGGTGGCACTTCAGGTTGTCTTTCTGCCCAAGGTGTCTCCTGCAGTATAAATTATAACCTTGCTTTATATCGCAACCCTGCTTTTAAGTATAATTAACGTCACGGGGTGCTGTGTAAACAAATTTTGGGATGGGGGGGAGGCTGAATCAGGGACATTGTCTCCTGTACTGGTGTCTGTCATCTTCCGGGGGGAATAATCCCTTGCGTCCCACCCTCCATCCCCTACCTGGTGTACTTGCCTTTGCTCCTCCCCCCCCTTCCCTCCAGAGGAGAAATCTTGTCTATTATCCGAATGCTGCTGTCACAGGGCTGGGTGAATGAGGTTGTGCAACCCAAAGGGCTTTTCAGTGTTTATCCTTGTTCAGTCAGAGAATATCTTGATCAAGCTTCCCACTCTCCCAATTTGCATCAGCCTAACGTCAGCTCATGGTTTGGGGTTTTGCTGCATCCTTGCCCACTGGAGCATCTGCTCCCCACCCTGGCATCCTGGCTTTCCCAAGCTTGTCCCTGTGATGTTGGTGGCATTTGGCCCATGGGCACGACATGGCCCTGCCGAAGCATCCATCCCTCCCTTCCCCCTGAGCATTTTCGGAGAGCAAGGGAAATACTTCTGTGGTTGCATCAGGGTGTTCCTGGCTCCCGCCTTTCCCGTGGATGCTGGGAGCTCGTGCACCACTGGGTCTTCCCCAGCTATTCTCAATGTCATGCTGTTAGCTTCCCGGCCCGTCCACATCTTCTACGGGAGCTTGTCCAGGGCCAAACCCCAGGGAACCACTTTTTCTTCATGCTTGTGTGGGTGTCATTTGCTGTCTTGTGCTTGGAGTTCATGGTGTGCTGAGCCCTGCAGGGACCTGGGTGTTGCTGGCTTCCCCCACTGCACCCTTTTCTCACAGAGATGCTGGGAACAGCATCATCCCCAGTGTGATGTGCTCTCCCAGGTGGCCTAATCCTGCACAAAACCTGCTGGAAAACCCTGTCAGGGGGTATCACCCTGCCTTGAGCCTGCCTGCCCTGGGGAGTTGCTTCAGTGGAGGCAAGTGGTGAAGTCCAACACAGCAAAGGAGGAGGTGGCAGTCATGGAGTGACCCAGCTGGGTGCAAGGGAGGGCTCAGCCCTGTGTTGGTGGCTGGTGACCTCTTTTCCTCCGAGGTGCAATCCTGGAGTCTCCTGATAACTCCTAGCCGTGAGAAGCATCTCTGGAGTTTGCAAACAGAGGTTTCTGCCCCAGTTCAAAGCTGGCCCTGCTCATTCCTGTTCTCAACCCATGCACCAAGACACCCTTAAGCCCTTCTGGGTCACAGCAAAGTGACGTTTCCCTTGGGAAATCATTTGCGTCAACTTCTATGGAAGTGAAGCAAACAATTAAACAAAAGGAAATGCTTTTACACCCCCAAATGCCGCCTGCACATTCTTTCTTTGTTCACTGTGCTGTGCAGGGACGAGTCAGGACAGGCCCTGGCCAAGGGTGCTGTGAGGGCTATGTGGTGCTGGTGCCCCAGGCAGTGCCTTTGCCACTGTCCCTGGGGTGGTGACAAGCCTGTTCCTATCCCAGTAACAGGATTTAGGTTAATTTTTCCTTGTGCAGTGTCCAACAATGTAAGTTTTGAGCTGGCTTGCCTATTCTCAGCAATCTTACCTGCAGAGCAGGAGGCAGATGGGATTAATTTTGAGGCTGGAATTGGAGCTTTCCTGCATTCCTTCATCTGAGGATGCTGGAGCAATGATGTCCTTGCAGATCTGGACTTGGTCCTGACTGGACTGAATCCATCCATGACCATCTGAGAATGATGTTCCTGAAAGCAGCAGCTCAGCGGCTAGAGCCCTTGTCCCGGATTGGGTCAGATGGTGTCCCCAGGAGGGGAGCTGGCGTGACTGCCCAGATCTGTCCTCCTGGAGGACACAAGCACCGATGCAACTGTATTTTGGAGAAGTAAGGTGGTTTGGGCGGGATGCTGGAAGATTTTGCTATGATGGAGAGGGAAGGAATGGGCGCAGAAATGCCCTGACAGGCCCTAGTGCTGCCCTCAGCAGTGTCCTGCTCCCAAAAAGCTCTCCTTTGCCATGTCCCTTTAGCTTCAAGCAATCTTGAACCTGCTTGAAATACTAAAGGCTGCTCATGAGGCAGGGCAGGTGCTGGGCTCATCTCCGCTTGTCAATGCATTGGGAGAGCCAAGTCCTGCTGAGGAGCATCTCCTGCGTGCCTCTCCCTGCCCTGGTGCCACATGTGGGGGGCTCACAAGTGCCACTGGCATTTGGACGAAAAGGGGAAAAGGGATATGGGAAGATAGATCAGGAGGTCACCAAACCCCTCTTGTGATCATACCTTTTCAACACTTTTAAGTACAATATTTAAGTTCCTCCTGTTGGCAAGGACCTCTGGAGGCCTCTAGTCCAACCCCACTACTAACTCAGAGGCTAAAGCAGGCTGTGCAGAGCCTCAGCTGGGTGAGATTCAGAGCTTTCTGAGGATGGAGATCCCACTGCTTCCCGAGCCTGTATGTCACAACCCTACACAAAGAATTACTGTCTTTAAATCCAAATAGGATTTCTCCCCTTGCAACTTGTTGCCTGTTGTCCTTTTGCTGTGCATCTCCATCTCTCTCTAACCACCTGGGTTGTCCCATCAGGGCCATGAGTAGCTTCTTCAGCTTCAAACTCTTCCCTGTTCGACTGGATGACAGGTGTGTGGTTTTTTTGAAGCAGAGCCGTTGACACCCTCGGCGTAGTGATGAAGGCTTTGCAGGGTGCAAAAGGTGTTCCTTCTGGCTTGCCCCACCTGCAACCCAGTTGAGCTGGGCAGCACTAGCCAGGGCTTCCTCTGCCCCAGTTAACACAGGGAAGAAAACTACCTCATTTTTGTTGAGGTACGAATTCAAGTTACCTCAAAAGATCTCATATTTCCTCTGAAATTTCAGCCCAAAACTTCGAATCAATTGGGAAAATTAAAATTGACTCTTGTGGAAATGGGAATCTCCCATACACGTCTTGGCAGAAGTTAGATGTCGATAGTTGTAAATGCACTTGGGGAAGGAATGAGCATGTCTGGAGCTGCTTGGCGTGGTCTCCTGGGTTTTGAGTGGGTGGGCTTTGTAACCACAGTTGGTGGCAACCTGGACTATCTCCTGTGCAGTGGAGCTGGCACCTTTCAGTGCGGGCAGCTGTCTTCTGACTGGTCAGGAGATGATGGATATGATTGCTTATCTCAGCAGCTGAGAAGGATCAGCCCATGGTGATGACGTGCTTAAATTTCTCCTTGTCTCTTGGGTGCTCTACTGGGTTTTCCAGCATGGCGTGGGGCTGTGGCTTTGCTGATGCTGTATACAGGAGAAACCCAGCTCTCTTGGGTATCTCCAGTACTCCCATCCCCAGGGGCTGCGTTGCCAAGCCTTCACTGAGCTAGCTGACTGATTTCAAGGAGGAGAAGAAATACTCTTCCATTAAAAAAAAAAATGGCATTTTTAATTTTTTCTCCTTAGAATAGCTTAGGTGGAATGGGGCCTCTGGAGGTCACTGGGTCCAACATCTGCTCAGAGTGGGGCCAGCTTTTAAGTTAGCCCAAATGTGAGATGTTTTCCTATTTTTCCTTCAGTAAGTCCCAGGGGAATAAAGGACCTGGGTCACAGGGTGCTTCTCCTGCTGCACCCACCAGGCATCCCCAGAGCCTGAGATCAGTTGTCTCCATTCTTGTCTTTTTGCTGATTTGCTTGATGTGGTAATTTCACATTTATTTCTGCAAAGCCCTGTGCCTGCTTCAGTGGGGAACAGAAGCGCTTCTTCAGCTGATGGTTGTTTATAGAGAGTAATCCTGTTACGATGAGCACTGGAGGGACTGGAGATGAGAATAAACTCAATATTATAACCCTGCAAACTGCAGGCTGAGCTGGCAGATGCAGACAGAGCTGAACCATCCGGGCTGTGGGAACAGGATTTCCAGGCAGAATGAGCAAGAGGCAGGGTGGCCTCATGCAAGGTTGCCCTAAAATGTGGGGAGGTTGGAACAGTCTCCTTCCTTTTCTTAAGTAAGTTTGTATTTGAGGAATGAGTTTTAAAACACAAATGCAGATTGCAGAGAGCAGCCACTTTGCATGTCGATGTTAAAGAAAATTAATAGCTATGCTGTAAAGCAAAGAAAAAGGCAGCGATGGGGGAGAGGAAGGATTTAAATGAACTTCAGTGGAAACCAACTGCAAAACCCACACTTTTAACAGTAGAGACAAGTTGGCACAATGACATTCTGGCATAAAAGACAGAACAAAACTAATGAAATATTTAGTGACCGTCAGAGGCACTGGCACATCTCAAGGTATTACGTGTGATAAAGATGTAAGTTGTCATAGAATCATGGAATGGTTTGGGTTGGAAGGGACCTTAAAGATCATCCAGTTCCACCCCCCTGCCATGGGCAGGGACACCTCCCACTGGAACAGGGTGCTCAAAGCCCCACCCAGCCTGACCTTGAACACCTCCAGGGAAGGGACATCCACATCTTCTCTGGGCACCCAGTGCCACTGCCTCACCATCGTCACAGAAAAATGTTTCTTCTTAATGTCAAATCTTCCCTCTTCTAGTCATCATCTACTTCAGCATCTGGTCCAGACAAACCTGTTTGCTCTCCCCTGACTTGTTGCAGCCAGCTGTGGTCTGGCTTCGGGGATGTCACGCAGCCCCTGTGTTGCAGATGGAGCTTGTGGCATGGCTTGCCCTGGTCCCACCAGCCAGGCACAGGAGCTGCCACTGGCTCCCTGCAGCATCCAGCACCTGGCCATGGGACAGGAGTTTTGGGGAATTTATACCAGTGACCCAATTAGTACCAAAAACCAGATGTGAGGATGGAGTTGCTTGCCCATAAGAGCAGCTTTTAGGTCGTGGCTGCAAAATCCTCACAAGATGCTCATCCCAAGATGCTCATTGTGTAGCCCTGAGACTTTATCCATGCTCTTGGAATGGAAAAAGAAGAGTTATCTTCACCTGCCAGGAGAGGGCTGGAGGCAGTGCAGCCACCCAGGGTTTGGCAGGGTGGTGTGGCCAGCACAGCATTTCCTGCAGACATGGGGCATTTCAGCTCTGTGCAACAACAACAACAAAAAAAAAGGCAAAAAAACTTGTAAAAGAAAAGCACGGGGCTTCCCTGAGCTGAAGGGAGCCAGTGGGGACCTTTGCTCCCAGGCTGCGCTTAGTGCTGAGAGGGACTCTAGGCTGGGGCATGTGTTATACATCCCTCGGGACAGATGGTTGGTTTGCTTGGAGATAATGTTTTTGTGACTCCTGCTGTCATCCCTGAATCCATCCTGAATCCACGCTAAATACATTTCTATCCTGCACTTCCCAGGAGCATCCCAGGGCTATCAGGGATCTCATTCATGCTTCCTTAGGGGGCTCTTCTTACTGCTGGGCAAAGCCAGAGCATTGGGTGGGGAAAGGCAGCACGATGAGGCACAGCTCCCCCGGCTCTGCCGCAGCTGCTGAGCTCATTTTTAGCTCATTATTTCTGCTTGGGAGCTGATGGAAAGCAGTTTGCAAAGATGCATCTGATGGGTAAAAATTCATAAAAGTGTTTTCCGGACTCTGTTGTGCTGGCACAGTGTCTGGCCACCAGCGCTGTTTGCTGCAGTGGTGGCGCCGGGTTTTGTGCCAGCATCCTGAACCCCAGCTTTGCCAGGGAGCTTCGGGGTGGTGTGATCATGCGTGAGGGGATGCTGCCAGCACCAAAATGGGGAGCAATCATGGGAAACTCTATTTCTATTTTTCTTTTTTTTTTAAAAAAAACCCTCTCTTTTTACAGATTGGGAACTTGGAAAACTACTACCACTTTCACCACAGTAAGACGTTTAAGCGCTCGACGCTGAGCAGCCGGGGACCACACAACTTCCTCCGCATGGACCCCAAGGTATGATGCTGGGCAGCCTGGGGTCACCCAGCCTCGGGGAGGGCAGTGGAATAGTCATCCCTGCATCCCCAAAAGGAGCCCATTGTCTTGGTCTGGGTCAAGCATGAGCCCAAGCATCTTGTGATGACATGTTATCCTTGAACTGCAGCTCCGTGCATGCAGAGTGACTCATTGGACACGGGTACATCGATCGGTGATGAAAAATACTTAGAAGTGACTTAACACTAACATCTGCCTGAAAGCTGGAAGGAAGAAAAGGGGGGAAAAAGGCTTCCACGATAGAAAGGCTGTTGCATACTTGGGGTGTTGATCCAGTTGCCACAACACTTGCTGCCTCAATGGTTGCTATGTGTGAAATCCTTGGCAGGAGCTCTGCATGGCTTTTTCCTAGAGCAAGCATCCAAAAGGATTTTCAACACAGCTGAATTGACAACAGGGGGTGGGAGGTAGAAGGCAAGGAGGGTCAGGCAGAACCTGGGTGAGCTGAGCTCAGGGTGGCAGGGAAGGTCTGCGGCTCTGCCTCGGCGTTCTACCTCCCTCAGCTTCACGTGGTGCCTGAGCCCTGCGAGATGCTATTCCGGCAGAGCAGAGGAAGGATTAATGCGTGAGAGGGTCTGTTCTGGGGGGACAGGAGGAAATAAATGTAGAAAAAAACATTGCTGTGAAGATGCCCATGCTACAGTGAGCTGCTGATGCTTGCGCCGATTCCTGGCCACCCTTGGGATACTCTTTCCTGAGACATTTCCAACCCACTCAGTACGATACATCCCATCCGCATCTCTCCAGACCCACACAGCAACCCTGCTTTCATCAGCCAGCCAGCCAGCTTTCCAGAAGGATTTGCTGTTAGATATTTGGATGGGGTCTGTAGCACACTTTTGAGGAAGCTCATGCATGGCTGCTGCCGAGCAGCGGTGTTGCTGATGGGAGAAACCGGAGCGACGGAAGTGTTGGTGCTCTGAAAGTATGCTGGGCTGTAATTAAATCTATTTGCCCGCAGGGAGGTGCACAGGCATCCCAGCAAGTGTTGAATTCAGCTCTGCAATTGAAATACTTCCATTTAAATGAGTCTAGTCACAATGCAAACCAAATAATTGGCTTTTAGTCTTATTAACATTTACCTTACCTTGCTCTATGGACTGCAAGCTAGAACAATCAGCTCCTGTTCTCTTAATCCTTTGCTATTAATTGGAGTTCAGGGCCTCTTGGCGTGTGTTGTCTCTCCTCTCTCATGCACATTTGCAAATCATTTTGGAGAAGTCTTGGCATTTGGATACCAGCTTAGTCTGCACGACACAGGAAAACATCACCACAAAGCACAGGGAGACCCAAGCTGGAACAGTGAAGATGGAAACAAGTCTTGCAGAAATCCCGAAGAACCAGTTTCAATCATTTGCAGATGTTGGGTGGTTCATGCCTTCCAGGAGCTATTGTTTCCAGTGCCGTTATTTATCAGTTTGCTTTGTTTTGATGATTGGTGGCACAAGGGCCAGGTCCCAGCCAACAGGACGCAAGGGCCAAGCCCTCCATCCCCAGACATGCGGCTGGGGAGAGGGAGACCCAGAGAACATGGGGTAGCGCCCAGTGTCCTTGCCCGCATGGGACCACGCTGCTGCTGAGCTCTCCTCTTGCCCCAAGAGCCCGCCATGGCCAGTGGATCCTCCCGTTGGGGTTGATAAGAGCCGAGTGATGTGGCAGGTGATGGGAGAGGAGGAGAGATGTAGCAAATTTTTTGGGGGTAGGTTGTGATGGTGAGAGTAAGAGGTGTGGAGGGGCAGTGGGATGCAGAGTGGGGTCACACCATGCTGTGCCACCCCTCACGTGAGCTAACAGCTCTGACTGCTGTAAACTTTCCTAGCTCACTGAGATGCTCCTGTTGGTCCTCACAATGCTTTAGCCTTCAGCCTCGCAGCTCCAGTCTCTAAGTCCTCATCGGAAGATGTCACAGCCTCATTCCTCATGCCTCTGGCCATGCACTGTAGCAAACCCAATCCAACTGGATTTATTTCTGCCAAGCTTTGTGGCAAACACATTCTGGAGCTATATCTGGTTTGTTCTGGGTCTCTGCTGTAATTCCTGGACATCCACTGCAGTAAGTCAAGCTACTGCTTTTCTGAAGTTGGAGTTGCATCCTTGCCTGTGCTGGTTTATTGTGTTTGGTGGAATCCTAGGTTCATTTGGTTGGAAAAGACCTTTGAGATCATGAAGTCCAACTGTACCTGTCCACTACTAAGCTACCTTGGGTGGCTGGATCTGGGCATTGTCCACTGAAAATCTCAAAGAGGGAAAATTAAAAACTGCCCTCTGTTTCCAGCAAGGGCAAAGGGTGCAGCTTGGTGATACATGTGCCTCCTCACAGGGTCCTTTGGTGCCTTATTATTGCAGGGATGGAGCTGGGACCCACCCCTCCCAGGCTCAGGACCGTGTTGTAACAGTTTTGGCAATTTCTAGTAGCAACCCCCTTTTTTTTTCTACATTTCCAAGAAGCTTTTCCCCTACCCTGATGAGTGATGGAAGTCAGTCTGAGTTTCACAAGCCACTGAGACCGTTGCACGGATGCCCCAGGCTGCTTCCCACCCGCCCGTTGTTTTCCCACGCTAGCCACATCAATTTAGCAAACATCCCTTGAAATCAATACCATTAAACTGCCGGTTCCTCAGTGTCCGCATGAGACTTCTCCGTCGGCTCCCAGCTGGCAGTGCTGATCAGGAGGGTATTTAAGATGCAGACATCCCTGTGAGGCACCGCAGCTCCTGGCAAAACCCTACGAAATCTCACGTCTTCCTGTGGTTCCCGCACCCAGCAAAGCCCCAGGGAAAGGCAATAGCTGTGGCTGGAGCAGCAAGACCCGTGATAATGCTGCCTAGGAGTGCTGTTTTAAGGAGAAAGGCCACGTAATTGGGCCATATCCACTAGTTAATGACTTTATCTTTTTTTTAACCAGACCATGAAGTTTTATTTTCGCTCTCAATGCTTAAATCCATTGTCATAAGCAAAGCAGCAATCTGTCATCACCCAAGACAGTGTGGAAACTCATTTTTCTATGAAATATATGGGTTTACCTTTCATAATTTTTTTTCTCTTTAAAATATAGATGTTTAAAAATGAAGCATTAGGCTGGAAACTGTTGGATGTCTGATAGGCACAGCTTCCATCTACCTCTACCACTGGGTGCCTGAGTCAGAGAGCCAGAAACCATGCAAGAAGAATTCAGTTCAGCTGCTGGTTTTCACATAAATGAGCACAACAAAAACATGCAGTTTTGATTTTTATTCTTTTTCTTACAAAATCTTAGTCACAAAAGTAGAGACATCCCCAGGAGCAGCTCTGCTGTTCCCAAAAGGTTCCAAGCCCCTGGGAAGAAAACATCTGGTGAGGCGAGATGCATCACGGAGCCCTCCCAGCTCATCAGCTGGTGCCTCCTTTCTTCCCCTCACCATGAGCATGAGTAAAGATTTGGTCTATAAATTATTTTTACAACTTGTTTTTAATAAACCAGGGTTTCATCCCCATGCTGAAGGCAAGAGAGCCCTTTTTATGGGCAATAAAGAATCTAGGGAAGAAAACACCGCACCAGGGATGGGATGTGGCTGCTCCTGGATTGGCACCTTAGGCAGCTCCTGCTGCAGTGACACAGGCAAACACTGACATTTCCCAATCCTGACCTTTTCCGGCTCATTTCCCGTTTGATCTCTTTGCATGTCATGCCCCGCTGAAAAGCAAACAAATGTCAGAGCGGTCAGCCCCAAGGCTGCCTTGCCTGCAGCTGGTGCCAAAAATGCCTCTCCAGAGCTGGCTGCAACCCCTGAGACCTACAGAGGCCACATGTGGTCATCCCATATTTCTGGGAAACACGTGTTGGGTTTGGGTGAAGCCCCTGGTTTTATTGTTTCATGAGGAGGAGAGGAGCTTGAAGGATGAGCAGCCTGGAGCCAGGTGCTGAAGTCTCAGGGCTGAGCTGCTGCTGCCTCCCGGCCAGGGGGAAGAATCAGCCCCAGAATTAAGCCAAGCACCTGAGTTTTCTCCAACACTTTGACTAAACACTGAAATATGTGGTTCATCTCCAGCAGGACTGCAGCGCGTGCTTCAGTGCTTCGTCAGCCCCGGGGGATATAGGCACGCGCTTGGAGGCAATGTTATTTATGCTCAAGGGTTTTGCTGCACTGAGAAAGGAATCTTGTCCCTGGCTCGGAGACCACAAAGAGCTGAGCTTGTCCTGTCTGTCTGTCCATTCATTCATCCTCTCCCACTAAAATGAAGCTGCTGTCCCTGCAGCAGCATTGCCAAAGGAGCCGGGTGGTTGCTGGAACATGGGGTGATGCTGGAATGGTCCAGGCTGTAGTTTGCACCGCTTCCATGTTCTGTTTCAACAGGCAACGCCGGGCTCTGTGCTCGCAGGTGATGCCAGGCGTTCTGCTCATGGGCAATGCCAGACTCTGTGCCTGTAGGCTGTGCTGGGCTCTGCCCACAGGTATTGCTGTGCTCTCTGCCCAGGCTTGATGCCAAGCTCTATGCTTGCAGGCAACACCAGGCTCCACGCCCATGGGCAATGCCAGGATCTCTGCCTGGGGGCAATGTTGACCTTTGGCTCTGCTTGCAGGTGGACTGGCTGCAGCAGCAGGAGGTGAAGCGGCGGGTGAAGAGGCAGGTCCGAGGCGAGCCGCATGCCCTGCCCTTCAATGACCCGGTGTGGCCCAACATGTGGTATCTGGTGGGTATCTCCCGCTGCCCTGTGAGGAACCAGCTGCTTTACAGAGGGATTAATTTATTTTTAATCAAACGCATCGTCGATCTTTGCTCAGCCCAGCCAGTAGTGAAACACCTTGATATCAGTGAATGTGCTTGGCAGCAGGATTTTAAAATTGTAAATGAATACAGAAGAGAGTTGAGTTTTAAGTGTTTCACCATCATTAGCCCCTCCTTGTTACGGTCTGCACAGGAACGGCTTGGGAGTGGCGTGGCTGCAGCGCCAATGTGTTTTGCCCATCTGAGAGATGCAACCGTCTGTTTACCCTATCATTTTTCTCCTACCTGCTTCATTGATCTGTATTTGACAGGGAAATTCATTGAAAATTAGGCGCAGAAAGGAAATGAGCTCTTCAAAACCTAAGAGCCTGCAATATTTTAAGTGGAAGAGGAAAAGAATAATAGGGAGATAGCATTGCTTGGATTGACTGCTGCTGGATGGCTTTGATCAATGGAATAAAGTTATAACAAATATATAAGTTATATAGAAGAGGGTGGGATGTAAATATATTTTGTGGTTGATTAGATAGAATCCCAGCCTTGCTGCTTGATTATATGTGTGTTGGGATGGGGTTGCAGCCCATTTTGCAACTGTGTTTCCCCCCTGTAGCACTGCAGCGATAAAAACAGCCGCTGCAGGTCAGAGATGAACGTCCTGGCAGCTTGGCAGAGGGGCTATACCGGCAAAAACGTGGTGGTCACCATCCTCGATGATGGCATAGAGAGGAATCACCCTGACCTCCTGCAAAACTATGTGAGCTGGGGGCTGGGAATGGATGGGCTGGGGAGGGATGGGCTGGGGCTGGTCCTCACTGTGAATTGATTTATGGAGAATATCAGCATATAAACACAGTTTACGTCTGTGAATTGGCAGATTAGATGAAAAGGGTTTTTTTAAAAAAAGCTCAAGATGTTTTAAAGAATGAAATGAGGTTTTTAGACAAGAGGGTTTGGGGGAAACTCCCTTTACAGCTGCCTGGGAAGTGGCCACCTCCCTCCAGTTCTCCGGAGCAGAGCCAAAAACCTGCATGAACTCACTCAGCTCCAGTTCAAACCCTGAATGGCCACAGAAGCAGAGGAGACAGGGCTGGACCCAGCAGAATTTGAGGCTCAGAGGACCTGACTCCTGCGGGAACAGAATGTTTCCCCCTCCACTATCTCTCAGCTGAGGCTGTCGCCCAAGACTCTTTGTCTTGAGCAAATAGTCAGAAACTAAGTGGAAATTGGCATTTACTGCCCAGCTGGCTGTGGGCAAATCAGGACTGTGCTGCTGCTGCTGCTGCTGAGGCCACTTTGTCCTGCACTGTCAAATCTAATAGTGGCAACATGTTTTCAGGACCCTCTTGCAAGCTACGATGTCAACGGGAATGACCATGACCCAACTCCACGCTACGATGCCAGCAATGAGAACAAGTAGGTGATGGTAATTGCCATGGAGCCGGTGTCTGCATGGTGGGGGTCCTTGGGGTGGATGTTCCCTCTGGGGTGCCTTCTAGGTCTGTGGCCTCCTTTCCCCATCCCTAGAGCTGCAGAGGATGCTGCCTTACAGGCTTTGCACAGATTCATTGCATTTAATGCAAATCCAGCCCATGGCAATTCTAATGCTATTTCCTGACAAACCCTTGAGCTATTAAAAGACAGCGCTGCAGGGGGTTCCTCACCTGGGGATTAAACCATGTGAGTCAGACTGGGTGGCTTAGAGGTCTAAACTTGGATGCACCTTCTAAGCTTTGGTTAAAACGGGGTGGGCACATGGTGGCACATGTAGAAAGGAAATGGGAATGCAAAGAGCAAATTGCATTTAGGTTCAAGATGCAAAGAGCAAATTGCATCTGGGTGAAAAATGCAAACAGCAAATTGCTTTCTGTATTGGTTTTCTCCATCCCTCAGCCCTTGCTGTGAGTTTGGATAACGGCTCTGCAGCTCTTGGGGCACTTTCTTCCACCACTCTGGCCTCAGAGCTGCTTTCTGGGTGCTGAGTGGGTTGTGGCTGGAGGGATCCTTCACCACAAGACATCAGCTCATGGGGATTTCTCTTTGCAGACATGGCACTCGCTGTGCAGGGGAAGTGGCGGCGGCGGCAAACAACTCATACTGCATCGTGGGCATTGCCTACAACGCGCGCATCGGAGGTGAGGCTGGTGCCTGCCTGCGGCTCCCCTGTCCTTCATTGTCCCCCCAAGGGACCACCCTGGCCATGATGATGGGCTCCCAGGGTGGGTGGCGGGATACTGTTCCCCCAGATATTGCCAGGAGAGACTCTCCTCCTTAGTGCCTTGGCTGCAGGGATCCCCAAGGGGTCATTCAACACGCGAGGGACCCACACTCTCTATATTTTAGGGTAGAAACCTGCTGCTTAGGCTGCATCCTTGCTGTGAGGATGTGGGTGGATCGAGGATGTAGTGATTTCACCCCAAAAGTCCACGGCTGCTCCTGAGGGGGCTGTCCTCAGAGTAGCCACATTTGCTGTGGTCAGTGGTGCTGGTTTAGCTTCAGAGCTGAAATCACTTGTTTGTAGGGTTAATGTCTGCAGATGAGCTGCTTGGAGCAGCGGGGGCTGGGGAGACCCCCAAGATACCCTTATGGGGAAAGCAGCAAGGAGGTGGGGGGCCCTTAGCATGGTCCCTCAAATAACACAAAGCGCATGAAGCAAATGAATCTTTATCATCAAATCACATTCTGATGGTGATTTGCATCGCAGAGTCCATTTGCATTAGCCTGGCTGGTTTGGAGGCAGGTTTGAGCTAGCACTGCTCTGGGCAGCCCAGCTGGTATAGCACCCGCCAGGGAGATGGGGGTGTTGAGGGGAGTGGGAGTGCGGTGTACGGTCTGCATGGCTGGTGGGACCATGCAGGAGCCAAATGCCTGGAGCCAGGTCCTTGCTGGGGGTTTTGCCCCGTCCCTGGCATGATTGGAATGGGCTTTTACTGTAGCCTCTCCTGCCACCCCAACAATGGGAGAAGTCACTGTCCGGAGCATGGACACAAGCGCCTATGGGTGGATTCAGGGCTTAATTCCTTCCGTCATTCATCTTGGCTGTGAAAGAAGGAGCTTTTGTTAGGGTTGTGTCTGCAGGGCAGTGGTGCCCACAGGGAGTTCTGCTCCTGGCCAAACATCTTTAGTTGTTCCCTGTGCTGGGATAATCTGCCAGGGGAAGAAATAACCCCAGTGAGGGTGAATGGGGGAATGGCAGGGGCTGTAAAAGCATCAGCAAATCATCCCATCCCATCCCATCCCATCCCCTATGCCCCTTGCATATGGGTTGGCTTCTTGCCTCTAATAAAACATCTCCAATCACAGACCAACCAGCAGCAGAGCAAGGTAAAGCTCCCGGTGGGGTTTAAGGTGCATCCTGCAGGATCAAGTCATTGCCTTTCTGCTCCTTTTCAAGCCCATTTCTCCACAGCAGCTGTGGATTTGATGGTTACTTGTTGACTTTATAATGACCTATGGGTTTCATTTTAATTTGCTTCCTTTAATGAGTGCCATGCCTCGGGGTTGTGCTGGGGAGGTGTGGAGTGATGCGAGGCACGTGGCTGAGGGCTGGAGATCATGGGCTTCCCACAACGTGAACAGGCAAAAGGGAAAAATAAAGGCTGTAGCCATATCAAGTTTGGGATCGTGGAGGAAAATGCACTATAGCTGCAGTGAGATTGATTTTAGATGGATTACGCAAATAAAGCAGCGATTAATGAGCACAACTTGTTGGGGAAACCTATTTGTCACACTCGGAGAGCTACCATCTAATTTTACTGGCTGCTCTTCAGCGCTCTTGCATTGCTTTTCATTTGCTGCGGGCAAAATACATTGCTGCTCAAGAAACAAAACAGGCTCCTGCCATTCCTCCTCCTCCTTTCCCCTCTCCTCGAATGCTTGCTTCAAAGGCTGATATCATGCCCTGCGTGGCACTGAGCTCATTTATTTTGCTGCATCCTTCCTCGCTCCCTCCTGCCCTCTAATATTTAAGTTGAGGGGGGTTCCTGCATTGTGAGTGGTTGACTCTGGGCTGACTCAGGCTTTGGGCTGGTTTGGGCTGACTTTGAGCTGATTTTGGGCTCATTGATGAATGTGTCCAGATTTAGGAAGCACAAAACCCCATCCCTTGACTGTTTTTGCTTGCTGTACCGCAACCAAGCGTGGCTCCAACACCAGGCTCCCCTTCTCGTGTTTTCTTGTTAACTTGACAAAGAGAAGTAGTTTTGGGGAACTGCTCTGCTCCCTGGTTTAATATTTCTAAGCTTGTTTTGGCTGGTAGGGGACAGCGTCGGAAAGAGATATTTGAGTTGACTGGTGTCCAGAGTGCAGCTGCAGCTGTAATGACATCTGCCTACATTTGTTTGCTTTAAGAAAAAAATGCATGTGGAAAGGGAAGTGCATTTTTGTAAGCTGGACTCTCCCTGGCTGGCAAAATAAGATGCTGAAATTTCCAGCGCCTCCGTTCCTACAAGGGCTGTTTCTGTTTGGGGTGCCTGGCACCCTCAGTGTGCTGTGTGGAGAAGGCAATCCAGCAAGGAAAGGCTGATGGGGAGCGGTCGGTGTTGTAACCCTCCTGTTTGCAGCAGTTGGAGGCTGGGATGTGCAGCTCTCCTCATGAGAGCTGGTGGGCTCGTGCCCATGTTCCCGACTGGAAGAGAGTGAGGTTATCCCAGGTGGCAGCATCATCCCACCATGGTTTGGGGTCCTGGTTGTGATTTTGGCCCTGCAAACTGCAGCCTGGGGCTTCTCCTGAGGCTTCTCCTTGTCCCTGGCATCACTGGCATCAATTGAGGAGAGACAGGGTCTGGGGACACACAGAGACTTCATCCTGCTGGTGTGCCCGAAGCTGGGGGGCTGTGAGTGTTTGGAGAAACACTGGTGTCTTCCAGGTGGAGAAATGAGTTGGCTAACTAATTAAAAGGGGGGGGGAAGGCTTTTTAGCTGCGGGATTTTGTCGCTGGGGAGTGCAACACCACTCCCACCACCCAGTCCCTGCAGATGGAGGGGGAGCAGATTGTAACCCCCCCTTCTCCATCACTTGCCATGAAGTCAATAATGCAGACAAGTTTCCAAAATAGCTCCTCAGCTTCCCGCTGCCGGGTTTGTTAGCGCACAGGGCCACGGGTTGAAGCTATTCCAGGCGTGCCTGAGCCGTGCGTTTTCTGCCGCTGTTAACAAAGCCCTTTGATTGCAATCCTCGCACTTTCATCCAAGCCATTAAGCCCTAATGTCTGATGTTTTTGTGCTTTTAGGCATTCGTATGTTAGATGGCGATGTAACAGATGTTGTTGAAGCGAAGTCGCTTGGCATCAGACCCGATTACATTGACATTTACAGCGCGAGCTGGGGGCCAGATGATGATGGGAAGACAGTTGATGGACCTGGTCTATTGGCCAAACAGGCTTTTGAGCATGGCATTAAAAAGGTGTGGATCCTGCAGCGCCCAGACGCGCTTGCCCTCCTCCTCCTTTCCCATGGGGAATGCACGCCGGGGCCGGGGCTTGCCCAGGGTCCGGCACAGGGACGGGTGGCTTGGCCTCCCAAGGTGATGCCAACACTTAGGGCTGGGGTGGGAGGGGTGAATCATCTCTAATTTTTCCTAGTTTTCCCCGGCATCCTAAGAGCTCCGGTGGATTTTGTGGCTGAGGGCGGTGACGGCGGGAGGTGCCTGGTGATGGTGCGGCGCCAGTGGGACCCTTTGGCAAACCCAAGCCCAGCAGGAGCATCCGGCAGTGCTGGCTGCTGGGCAGAGCCGCAGCAGAGCATGCAGGCCCCAGGTTGAGTTGCGAAGCTCTGCCAGGCTGGGGAACTCAAAGAAGTTCTTGAGGGGTTGACTTCGCATCTGAAAGTGTGCCCCCTGGATGCCAGCACAGAGGGAAGTGGCTGCCCCCCAAGCGTCTCCCTCTCCTCTCCTTTATCCTCCCCTGCAACCCAGTATCCTTGCCCAGGGGTCTGCATCACATTAAGCATTTCCCTGGTTTTCCACCCAGAATGAGAGGCTGTGTCATGGCCAGGGCAGGACGTGGGTGCTGCCACAGGATCCAGCCACAGAGGTGCAGGGAAAATTCAGATTATTGTCCCTGAAGTCCTCCAGTAAGAAGGGCTCAGTTGGTGTCATGTGTGATTGACAGCTGTCTGTCCCCCTGGGGATGCCTTGGCCTTCCCACGCTGCTTCTTTTTTTGGGTGTTTTTAAAATAGGTCAAATATTAGCTAAAAGCATTGGGAAAAAGACCTTTCTTGGCAGCTTGGGGGGTGCTGTAGGTAGGCGTCGCAGCAGCTCGAGGCTGTGCAGCGGGTGTTCCTCAGGTGCTTTGGTCAACTTGGGGTTGGGGTTTGAAACCCCCCCTACTTTGCTCCCTGCCTCCACTCCTGCCCCTGCTGCCTCTTCTCACAGCACACTGGGTTTCAGGGCAGCCGCGGGCCGGGGCGACGCAGCCTGGCTGTTATCTAAAAATAGGGTGGACTGTTTTTCCCACTATTTACTTGATTTCCTGCCGGGGCGGTGAGCCTGACGAGGAATCCATTGAAGCGCCGGGGAGTTCACGCTGTGTAAATACAGGGGAACAAGCTGCTTTTTAGACCTTATTTTTCCACATGGGAGCAAATGGGCGGCAGGAGGGTACTTGCCCAGCACAGCCTCACTGTTTGGTGGCGCTTGTTTCTGTCTCCTAGGGAACATCAGACCCTGCTACCCCTGTCCTTGTCCCCTACTATGATCCATGTTTTCAGCACCCACTATCCCGCATGTACAGCTCTTAATTTCTGACTTCTTCTTTTTAAATAACCAGGACAGCTGCAAGCAGATAGTTAGCCACCACCTTCAGCTGAAGCAAACAGCTGTAACTGAGTTATAAATCCTTAAAATTGAGTTTTTAATGGAAACATTAAAATAACCTTTATCTATTAGCGATAGGAATGCACTGGGGTAATTTATCATCTTGTTTCTCGCTCCTCCAGCCACACCTTATTAGTTTCCGAGCTAACGAGGGGATATTTATCCTAGGTTCTCATGCAGTGCCATTGGGCAAACACCCAAGCCCCGGTAGTGCTGCAGAAGTGGGGAGATGCTGTGCATCCTGCATCCGACCGATGCGCTGCTGGGGTGAGCCAGATCATTCCCAGCCTTTGGCAGGGAGGGATTCGCTGGTTTAAATGATGTCCGGATCCATGTTCTATAGCAGCTTGGAACCCCTTGCTGGGATGGCGTTGGTTTAGGAGGATGACAGATAAAGAAGTCGAGTGTTTCGGACCTGCTCATGGAAATCTTGGTAGTTGCTTGTTAGAGAACAAAGGGAAAGAGTGTGATTTTTTTTGCAGTCCAAGGGAGTTGTAATACACGATAAGCTCTCGCTGTGCCAGGAAATGCTGTCAGGTGTTAGATGTGCATTGCTGTAGTGTCGTTTATGTGCCTCTTCATGTCTTTGTGTAACCGTGCTGGCTTCAAACCCACTTTCCTCCTGCACAAGTATCCTGGGGATGTGGGTTTGGACCAGGACCGAGCAGCCTTTCTTGGCATCCTCAGCTGCGATGCTTGGGATGCAGGATGCAAGGGAAGTCTGGGCTCCCTGTCTATTTATCCCAACTGAAGTCATTACTATGTTTCCACGCCAATCAGTGCCTGGTTTTATTCTTCTTATTGGTGATTTAGGAAAGCCTGGGTTGCACGCAGTGGGGCTGCTCCTTGGAGACAGGTGGATTTTAGTGTTGGAGAGCTGGACAGTTGCTGCCTGCGCCAAGCACGTGGGCTGGGATGCTGCTGCCTCAGCAATCCAGGAAACCCTGGAAAGCAGGATTGGAGATGCCAACAGCAGACTTGGTGGGCTGGTGAGCTGTGTCGAGCTCCCTGTGGTGCGGGCCAGGGCAATAATTCCCTTTGCAATTGCACTTTTTCTTGCAGAGCTCCAGACAGCTCTATTAAATCTTTGCTAGGGAAATACCCACCCAGTTTGGCCGGGAGGCAGCCTGGATAATGAAAACTTTCATAAAACAAGTAAAGAGCCTGACTTATCCTGTGTATCCAGAGGCAGGGTCAGCACAGAGACCCTGTGCCCCAGGAGGGAGGCAAGACAGGTAATAAACCATCCCTCTTCCCCCGGTGCTTAAAACCCATAATAAATCCCAGTGCATTCCTCTGGAGCAAAGCTGCTTTATTATTATTATTATTATTATTATTATTATTTTATTTATTTTTGTGGAGGAAGCCGCTACAGAGCAGTGGGAGGAAGGTAAACACCAGATCTGTCCAGGCTAGCACCGAAATCTCTCCATGGCAGGAGCAGCTGTGGGGAGGATGGGGCTGCTTCACCACTATGTGCTTCCATCGCCTGCCAAGCGCGCCAGCACACCGCCCTCCCCGGCGAGCCATGCCTTACGGGGCAGGGAAGCGAACCAGCCACTTCATTTCCTGCCCCAAACCCCCTTGGGTTACCAAAATCCTCCCTTGCGACTGTAGCACCCTGTTTGCGAGCCCCCACAGGGCTGGGTTATTCTGGGGGTGCGAGCGCCCTGGGTGGAAGGAGGGTGGAGTGGTTCTCCCCCACAGTGTTGGCTTCATTAGGGGCCCCTCGTTGGCATCACGGCCGCTGCTTCCAGGTGGGATTTTCCCCCTGGCTCCAGGGAGGTCTGGGCAGCTGGTGTGCCCTTCCCACCCCCACAGTTCCTGGTGGGCTCCCACAGCTGTACCAGGTGGAACAACTCCATCAGATGTTCCTGCCAAGCAATGGGGAGAAAAGGCTAGGATTAAAATCTGAAAAAAACAAATCAAAGGAACATAAAAGATAGGCTGGGGAAAGGTTTCTGATGGTTTGGGGAGGGTCGCAAGGGGCTTTGTGTGCTTGTGGTGAGAGGGACGTGGATTTGGGGGAGTTTCCTGCCGGTTCCTCCCGCAGGGCCATCCTTGGACCCCAGATAGTGCTGTGCTGTGTGTTACCGCCTGGTCCAGGGAGCTCTGAGCACCCAAGATGTTTTCCCCCATGAGAGCCCCTGGAAGATACTAAAACCCTCATTGCTGGAGGCTTTCTGATCATCTGGGAAGTTGCTGCCTGTAAAACTGGGGCTGGTCAAGCTGAAGGGCACATTTGTGGGGACTGATCCAGGGGGCTGAGGAATCCATCCTTTCACCCTGACCAAACCCTACCTCCAGATGCAAAAATCAGGCTTACTGACAGCATCCCAGTTCTGGGGGAGGGCTGCCCCCTCTTCCCTGTGCCATAATGGATGCTCATCCCGGTCCAGTGCCTTCTCTCACCCCCTGTCCCTCTTTACCTACAGGGCCGCAGAGGTTTGGGGTCCATTTTTGTCTGGGCTTCAGGGAACGGTGGCAGAGAAGGCGACTACTGCTCCTGTGATGGCTACACCAACAGCATCTACACCATCTCCATCAGCAGCACCACCGAGAATGGCTACAAGCCCTGGTACCTGGAAGAGTGTGCCTCCACCCTTGCCACCACCTACAGCAGCGGGGCTTTTTACGAGCGGAAAATAGTAAGTTTTACCCCGACACTGAGCGTGGCAGCATCCCCTGGGTATTTTCTGCATGACTGGGCTGGATGATGGCTCGATTGTACAAGCCAGGCTTTGCTCTTAGCCCTGCAGTGGGTTTTGCTCCTGCTTTTTTATGGTGGTGGTCAAAATTGCTCTGGTCTTTGGGAAAAGCTTAGGGATGTGGTGTTTTCCCTGGTAAATGGGTGAAAGGGCTGGAGGTTTGCAAAAGTACCCACGCAAAAATTTACCTGTCCCCCAAAGCACTTGCTCATTGTGCCTTGCTTTAAAAAAAAGGGTATTTTGAATTTTTTTAGCCTGAAAGAGAAAAAATAGGGAGGATGGAGGCATTTGGCAGAGATGTGGCAGCCTCATATGGGGAGCAGAGAATTTTTAGAGCCCAGGAATCACCTGAAAATATATGCACAAGTGGATCAGCCTGTTTTTTCCCTGCCTCCCAATCTGTATTTGCCCTGTTCCAACAGCTGCTGTGGGCTTGTCACAGCAAGACCTTTCATTACCAGCATCCCCACGCATCATCTGAAACTTGGGCAGTAAAACATCCCCCACTAGCATAGTGCCTTACCTGAGCTAGGAGGGAGCTTTCCACCCAAATAAGTTTTTTGACAAAAATCACTGTGTGGCACATCCTCCCCTTCTCCAAAAATCACCAAATTAACTCAAAATCTAGGAGCCTCTTAAAAATGTAACTGACTGAGCATGTCTTTGCTTGCCTTGACTTTTGAGCTTTTGGTACCCAGTCATCATGTTCTGCCCTGCAACAAAAAAAATGGAAATGGCTTTTTTTTACCTTTCTTTTTTCCCCCGTGCAAATGGAAATTCCTGCTCAGTGCCAGGAACTGGAGCTTTTAGGGAAAGCCTTTACTATGGCACAGCTCAACATGCCTCCATAGGTGTCTACCCTTGCTCACACAGCTCCATCTGCAGCTTCTCCTCTAGCTGACCCACAGCAAAATTGACCTTTTTTCCACTTTCAAATAGTTTTTGCACCTTGGATTAAAGGGAAATGTAAGCAGGGGTGTTTTCTCATGTGCTAGATTTTCTTATGTGCCAATTTTTCTCATGTGACTATTTTTGGGGGTTTCAGGGCTCCCCAACAGCATGAGAGCCACAGCAGGTTTGGGTTCCCGCAGGCTCAGAGCCTCTCTGGCAGCATCCCATGCAGACCTGTGGTGCTCGATGGGGTAGCACCCACTCTGGGAGCATCTCCAGCAGCACAGGGCTGCAACTCCTCTCTCCACAGGTCACCACGGACCTCCGGCACCGCTGCACAGACGGCCACACCGGCACCTCGGTGTCCGCCCCCATGGTTGCAGGCATCATCGCCTTGGCTTTGGAGGCAAAGTAAGTGTAACCACACCATCAGCTTGCGGGGGGGATGTTTCCAAATTTAGTAGCTGGCAAACAAAACCAGAAAGAAAAAGGTGGTATTTTACCTCTGGAGCTACTCAAAATGGGGTAAAGTTGTTCTAAATTGCTCCTTTCTGGCAAGGTTTGATGCAGTGTTGTTGTTTTGCATCTAATCTTCCTGCAGGTGTTTTATTGAGCTATTTCTTCACTTGTTGCCATCTGTTGAAAAGTTGAGGTTGGTGAAGTAAGTCAGGCTTTTCATTTGGTGCATTGAAACTACTGACAGACGGCTCCAACAGGAGTTATATACCTACTTCCTGCAGAAAAAAGTCAGAAAACACCAAGGAAAATGGAAAATGTCTGTAGAAGTGATGGTTTTCAGCTGGTGTTTCATTTCGGGGGAAAAGGACCACTTTTGCATAATGTCAAAAACCCATGTGGTGTGACCAGCATCAACATGGTCCCTGGTTCAAAAGAGCTGCTCTTTGCCTCTTGTCCCCATGAAGGTCCCATCGTGGTCCCCCAGCTGAGGAATAGGGGGAGACCAGCCTCACGCCTTGGGCATCCCCATATTGCTCCGTGAAGCATCTTCTCATGAGCTTCTCACTATTGTTATTCATTTAATGGGGTGGAAATCAAAACAAGGCTGTGAATAAGCCACAGGGCAGCGTTTTGCTTCCATCTGGGGACAGCCATCACAGCATCTCGGCTCCATTCCCTCTCCTCCGGTTTAACCCCAGTGCCTAGGTTGGGAGAGCACATTTCCAGAGATGCCAGTTTCATTACAAACATATTAAGAGCTTTAGATGTAATTTTTGAATTGTTTAGCTGAGGCATAAAACACAACATTAAGTACCAAGGCTTGGTGCTCAGGCACTCCATTATGATGAGAATGAATAAATTGAATTTCTTTTCCTAAATGCTGCTCTAGAGCAATAAATCCCAGCTTGAAATGCTGAGGAACTGACTGTAAGAAAACGTGGAGTATTCTTCAGCAATATCTCCAGGCTGGAGTCTGGCAGGGCTCAAACACACAGCGCTCAGTGTCAGGCGGCCTCATGCAAACCCCACCTAGGAGAGGGGTTGGAAACACTTTGGGTGTCATTTCTCTATTAAATGAGCAGGCCAGGGATTTTTTTTTCCGGCCGCTATTCCTGCACAGGGAAGGTTTGTGCAGCAGCATGTAACAGTGAGCTGCTGAGCCCAGTACCCTGCCTCAGGATGTGCTTCATCCCTAACCTCCTACAAGAACATGGAGAAAACTTCCCTGTTTTGCCCCAGTTATCCTCCGGAGCAGGAGAGTTAAGTACTTTTGGCCAGGAATACACCCTGCAATGCCTCTGGGCACGTGGCATCCCTTCCTGGGGCACCCAACTCTGCTGGGGCTCCCCAAGTGATGGCCAGCCTCCAGGCAGGGCATTAGCATTTAAATCCTTAATTCTTACTCTTTTAGAGCAAGAAAGAGGTTGCAGGGGGTGGGGGGTAACCCAGTGGAGGTCCCTGCTGCTGCTGGGAATACTGGAGGTAGCAGAGGTATCCCATGAGCCACGTGTTATTGCAGCCCCCTGCTCACCTGGAGAGACGTCCAGCATCTGCTGGTCAAAACCTCACGGCCGGTGCACCTCCGAGCGGACGACTGGAAGACCAACGGCGCAGGGTATAAAGGTGAGGGGCCATGGGGACGTAGGCGGTGTGATGAAAATTACTCCACAAAGAAAAATAAAGGTCCCCAGAGCTTTGCTCGTGGGAGTGTTCCCCCTGGATGGCTACTCTCAGCTAGCTTGGGGGCTCCAGCTGCCCGGGTGTTGAGGAGAGGGTGGAGAGGGCAGTAATTCACGGGGCAAGATGCTTGGAAACCTTGCTTGACAAACACTTGGAAGTCTTACTTGGTGGAGGCTGTCCTGAGCTGCAGTGTTGTCTGCTCCTTTAGGTAGGCTGCTCCCAGCAATGGGTTTTCCGTGGTGCCAACGTGGATTCGGGGTATAACTCAGGAAGGGTGATGGCTCCGTATGTTGAAGTACCTGTACCCCAATGGAGTCAACTCCACACCTTGTTTGGTGGTCAGAGGGTGCTCTACCAAGCTCCTAGGAGGAGCTGCTGGCCTCTTCTTGGAAGGCAGTGGGTTTCTGAGTCTTCTCTCTTTCCAGTTAGCCATCTATATGGCTTCGGTCTGGTGGATGCAGATGCTATTGTGGTGGAAGCCAGGAAGTGGAAGTCAGTCCCTTCACAGCACGTCTGCGTGGGAAGCCTTGACAGGGTGCCCAAGTGAGTGTCATGGGGTGGGGGGGCTCTCCTGGGGCACGTGGCCACTTGGAAAGAGCTTTGGAGGAGCCAGCTCCTGCGATGCAAAGGCTCTGCCACTCTCCTGGCATTTGGAAATGGAGATTAGGAGTCAGAGTGGCCAAGACAAGCCCATGTGCAGGTGAGGTGAGGTTCATGGATTTCATGGTCAGTGACCTGCACCATCCACCCTGAAGTCTGTTTATTGACCCAGAAGTGCCTATGTGGGGTCTGTGCCTATGGTTCAGCTCAGAGAGGGTCCTGTGGGGGTGGTCTATTTTTGCCTTTTTCCTGTGGCAGGTGATTTATTTTTGCCCTTTTGCTTTCATATCCCAAGTGGGTGATCAGCAGGGAATTTCTGAGGGCTGATGCTGAAAGACCAAAACCAACTCACCCGCTGGATGCTACATGAGCAGTGATGCTTTGGGCTCTCCTTTCTCTTCCACTGAACACCTCAATGGAATACACCAAAAGTTGGTGCTTTGTTGCAAGAATTCCCAAATTTCCATTATTTGAGGTCTCATAGAATTTAGGTTCAGGTTCAAAGCAGATTAGGTTCACATCTCGTCCTTGGTAGGTCTGTCCCTGCTAGGTTAAAGGGTGGGATCAGGTATCTGACCAAATGGACCCTTCTGGTAAAGCATTGCCTGGCTGTAGAGCAAGTGGAGTTGTTCATCAGAAAAGCAGTCCCTTTGGAAAGACTTGCGTATGCAAAACAGGAGTGAATTGGAGCCAAGTGTGTTCACAAAATTATTTATCTGATACAGACACTAATTACAACCCAAAGAGGAACGCTGTGCTGATAATTATAATAACGAAGCGCCCTTGCAGCCCATAAGGCATAGATCTTAGAGGCAGTTCAAACCCATCTCATTACCATCGAGCAATTCAGCAAATTCCTGTACTAGGACACTGTGTTGCAATGGAAGATGAGATAATTTTTGCTGTGAAGCAGTAGGAGACCAGGTTCAAAAATAACCTGGTGCCTGCCTGAGCCACTAGGAGCCGGGGACCACTGCTGTCCCTGATGCGATGCTTTTCCTGTCCCTCTCAGGTACATCCGTGCGGACCATGTGCTGCGCGCCAGCACCCTCAGCAACGCCTGCGCTGAGCACCGTGACCAGCACGTGCTCTACCTGGAACACGTTGTGGTGCGGCTCAGCATCTCGCACCCGCGCCGGGGCGACCTCCAGATCAGCCTCATCTCGCCGGCGGGGACCAGGTCGCAGCTCCTCGCCAGAAGGTAAGAGTGCCTGGAACCAGCACGTGCCTGGGCTGGGCAGCATCCTTGTTTAGGGGTTTGCCACAATTTTGTGTGGATTATTTGGGAAAGTGAGGGGCATGCTTGGGTCCTCGCTGCAGGAGGGCTCTGTGCAAGGGTGGCAGGGGCATTCAAGGACCCCTAAAATCTTTAATTACCTGTCTGTCTTTTTTGACATTCAAAGTCACACTTCTTGATGCATGGCATTACTGTTGCAGGGTGTTCGACCACTCCAACGAGGGGTTCAAAGGTTGGGAGTTCATGACCGTCCACTGCTGGGGGGAGCAGGCAGCTGGGGAGTGGACCCTGGAGATCCATGACACGCCGTCCAAAGTGCGCAACCCCACGGTGCAAGGTAAGTGTCCCCCAGCGCCCATGTCCCCCAGCACCTGCCAGTCTCCCTTGCCCCCAAAGCTTTTGCAGGCTGCTTCACTTCGTCAAAATTTTGCTGCAAGTTTTAAGGTCTTGATCAACACTGTATTGCCCAAATTTTTCAAAAATGGGAATAAAACTCCATCCCCGAGCACGGGAGGCTGCCGGTCTGGCTGAGCTGGGTGTAGGTTTTCTGCCACAAGCAAACTTGTTGCAACTGAGAGCCAGGTTTCCAAAATTAAACCGTAATGAGTCGAAACAAGGAAACCCAAGAGCTGTAATTATTGTTTGTTTGTTTTGCTTCTCTGCTGGGACATCTGGCGTGTGGGCTGGTTGTGCAATGGCACAAGGAGATGATGCCCCTTGGGCTGTGGACGGATGGACAGACAGACATCCTCCTTGGGCTGCCATGCACTAGCAGGGGGTGGCTGGCTCAGCCTGGCCCCCTGTGTGTCCCCCAAGCCCGCTGTGTCACCTCCCTCCTCGGCCTGGCTGCCTGCTCCCTGACCCCTTCCCAGCAAAGGAGCTGGGCTGGCAGGATCTGACCCTGCTGTGAAGGGGCATCCACCTCGTTGGCTGGTGGCACCAAGCATGAAGTATCCTGCCTGGGGCTGGAGCACGTTGTGCGGGTGTTACAATCCCCACGCTCATTGATAGGAAGCCAGGAGTATATGAAAAACCTCTCCCACACGACTCTCTGGCAGGAGGCGCACGTGGGGGTTCATTGTTCAAAAGTGGTTTTGTTTGCTGCCTTCACCCAAAATCTTTTGAACTCAGAGAACTGCAGCGAAGTGCTTATGGAGCTGCTTTTCCCCCTATATTTACAGTTTGCAGAGGGTGTTTCTGAGCCCCTTGCGGGCATCAGGGCTCATCTTTACCCAGTTTTGCAAAACAACAGGAAAACAAGTGTGTTGTCACCCGCCTCAAAGGGTCTGCACTGGGTTTGAAGCAGAGAGGGCAAAGTGGGAGGAAAAAGAGGAAAGATGCTCCCAGCCTGCAAAAGGAGCAGGTATTAAATGTTAGTTTAATACCATTAAATTAAACTAATTAAATTGATTAATTTAATACCAATTAACTACTATGCATATCCCATTGCTGGCAGTGCTGCATCCCTAGCATCAGCCCTGCACAGCCTGGGCTTTCCTCGCATGAGATATTTTAGATTTAAAGCAAATCTAATTCTTTTGGCAGAGGCACATGGCTGAGCTCTTCCCTGGCTGGTGCCGCCCACACATACCCCTTTGCAGGCTCCACACCGGTGCGGCTTGCTTGCAGCAGGTAGATGCTCTCAGCCCTTTCAGAGAGCCAAGGTGCTGGAAGTTTTAAGCCCTTCCTGGAAACACAGGGATTAGTAGTTAAAGCTAAGTGTGCTGCAAGCATGAAGTGACTCGCAGTGATGGGGAGTTGAAAGGAAGCAGCAGTGGATTTTGGACCCCCTCCCCAGAGTGGCATGGGTTGGGGAGGACCCTGGCATGAAGGCCACAGGGGATCCCCTGTCCCCGGGGCAGCACAGGCACCGGTGGCCCTCACAGTGTTTGGAGGGGACACCAAGCTCAAACCTCTGACGTGTTGGGCAGAGGAGTGGCTGGAACAACAGCAGCAAGAAATAATCCATCGTGTGCTGGGCAGCTTTTATCGGACAGAAATAATCCTCCATTATGGAGCTTTTAAAGTTAATGGTTCTCTCTGCAGTTGGGCATGAAGGCTATGGTGATGCTGTGGTGCATCAGATGAGTTATAGAATAAGAAATCCCTTGTAGGTGCCTTAAACACCTCCATTTGTGCAGGCTGGAAGCTCAGGGGCTCATGGACATTTCTGGGTGTTCTTTGTTTGCTTTTGCATTGCTGCACCAGTGGTGAAGCCCTAATGGTCCAGTCCATCCCCGAAGCACTTCCAGGAGGTGCGAGATGGGGTGCAGAATGAGTAATGTGCCTGCCCCACAGGGAAGCTGAGGGAGTGGAGCCTCCTCTTCTACGGGACAGCTGAGCACCCCTACAGCGTGCTGGGCAGCCCCCAGTCCCGTGGGAGGATACAGGAGGTGCCAGCATCGGAGATGGAGCCATCGAGATCTGCCTTCCTGCAAAGCCATGTGGAGGTGGTAGAGGAGGAGGAGGAGTACGCAGGTAACTGCTGGCTGAGCTACCAAGTTGTCTCCCCCAAAGTGCCTGGGATAATGCCAATGAGGGGACTCACAAGGCCTGATCTTGCCTGGGGTCAAGGCGGGCTGGGAGGTGTGGTGCCTGCAGCCAGCGCAGGACAACGAAATTAGAAGGTAGCAAAATGCCCCATCCCAGCTCTCCCACCACAAATTGGTGGTGCAGCTGTCTGAGGAGTAAAAAAAGCTCCTCTGCCCACCTTCCTCCCTGGTGTGGGCACAGGCGGGCGTCCCTGCTGGTCCCCAAGGAGCGGGTCTCGCCCCTCTTTCAAAGCTGCTTCTGTGCCAGGGTGTTCAGCCGGTGGATGGTTGGGTGGAATTCGTGCTGGGGAGGATGAGCTGGAGGAGAGGTGAGCACCCAGAGCCATGCAGCACCATAGGATAGATAGGATAAGATGTATAAGATATGTAAGATAATAAATAAAGGATAAGATAGGCTCCTTCCCTGTGTCCATCGGTCCAGGGAGGGTGTGCTTAGAGAGCAACGGGGTCTGAGGGATGCTGAGCTGGTCTCTCTGTCCTCAGGTCCGTGCCACCCTGAGTGTGGTGACCAGGGCTGTGATGGTCCCAATGCTGACCAGTGCTTGAACTGCATCCACTACAGCCTGGGCAGCATGAAAACTGGCAGGTGAGGGGTTGTGGTGTGTCCCCACGGGGTCCCCAGACAGTGGCAATGCCTTTCCCCAGGGTTCACACCACAGTGTAGGTGTTTGTACAGAAGAAGAAACATATGGGAGAGAAAATGGAGGGGGGAGAAGGCGTGGAGATCCCTTTGCCCAGTGTGGAGGGCAAAGAGTTGGAGAGCCCTGAAGGACCTTGGCCATGTAATCATGCTGGGAAGAAGCACTGGCTTCACTGGCCGGGGTCACTCACGTCCAAGGGACAGCTGGCTGAGGTGCCAAATCACTTATAAAAGTGGGGGTTCCACTCCTCAGTCTCTTGGGCTGGCATGGGGAAAGTTTACCCATAGCTGGGGTTGCTGGCAAAGAGAGTCCCCAGCTCTTTATTACAGAGCCACAACATTCAAGACACCCTAAATAGTAAGAATAAGAAGGAAATGAGCCCAAATCACTGTCAAGGCAGAGGGGTGCCCCGTATGCTGTGGGCAAGGGGATGGTGGTGGATGCCAGGCTGCTGGGTGTTGGCACTAAAGCCCATGTGCTCTCTGTTCCTTCCCCAGGATGTGTGTGAGCTCATGCCCTGCAGGGTTTTTCGGCGACAAAGGTGCCCGGAGGTGCCGCCGGTGCTACAAGGGCTGCGAGCGCTGCTTTGGGAGGGGACCAACCCAGTGCACAGCGTGCAAGCGGAACCTCTACCATCACCAGGAGATGAACACTTGTGTGGTGCTGTGTCCGCCTGGGTTTTACGCCGAGGAACGTAAGGATGTTTATCATTTGCAAGCTGTAGCATGAAGATAGACAGGGGTTGCTTCTATTTTAAGTGCTATGGGTGGAGAAAACGCCTTAATTTTTGAATATTGGCTTTGAATTTCTCCCTTTGACCCGCTTTGCTCTGGGAAGGGAGGAGGAAAACTTCAGGGTGTTCAGAGGGTGGTGCAAAGCAGAGGCGCTCAACTCAGTTCTTAATTAGAAGACTGTAATTAATGATCCTAACTGCTTGCGAAGCTTATTTCTTCTTAGCAAGCAATGACAGATAAGGTCATCTGCAATAGCAGGGGCCCACTGGGGCAGGGGATGTGCCTCTCCGCCCCAGGGAGCTGGCACTGGGGTGCAGCAGGGCTTTGCAACTCCAACTGCCACTTGCAAATCACTGTCCGGATTTTATTCTCCCTGCCTCGCTTTGTTTTTTGAAAGGTCAGAAACGCTGTCTGAAATGTCATCAAAGCTGTAAAAAATGTGTCAGCGAAGCAGATAAATGTACTGCATGCAAAGATGGATTCAGGTAAAATACCAGCACGGGAGAAGTTTATACCTGCAGCATTGGTACCTGTGGTTTAAAATTGGGAAAACCAATGGAAAATTAGAGAGTGAATCAGTTAAAGACCCAAGATCCTGCTTCCATGGTGCTACAGCTGTGGTGTGGAGCTGGGAATTTAAAGGTGGTGCTTCATGTCCCTTTCCTCACTGAAAAGCACAATTTAAGCACAATTTTCTTTTCCCCAGCATTGCAGTGGGTAAATGCTGTGGGCACAGACGGTGGTTGCTGACATCCCCACAGGGGCTGAGTACTGCATCCTCAGGATCACTCAGAATTAGAAGATGCCATCCAAATTTGGTCTCCTGAAACAAGAGTGGCTCCCATTGTCTCAGAATATAAAATGAGGGGGAAGAAGCACTGAAAACATTTACACTGCATGTTGTGGAGTGCACCTTTCTCCCGAATCTCAGACAGCTCCATCAAAGCCAATCCAGCCAAACGGGGCGCTTGGTTTTGCTCACCTAGCAGAGCCAGTACCAGGCTGAGCTGCTCCAGGCAGGCTGAAAATGCTCCCTTCAAATGCAGAAACCCTTCCTTCAGCTTCATCATTTTATCCAATGCACCCGTTGAATGGGATTAGTATAGAATAGTGGTTTTCCAACAATGTGGGTGCAGGTGGAGCAGCCTCGACCCAGCAAGGAGCACTGGGGTCCCTTGCTGCTGGTCCCACAGCTCCTGTGGGATGCAGAGCCCAGCCGTGCTGGCAAGCAGTGTCAGCACTGGGAAGACATTGTTTTCCGTTTCCAAGAACGCATGGAATTATGATCCCATAGCAGTTTGCATCATTCAGGGGCTGTAAGTGGGCCAGGAGTAGTGTAGCAGCAGGGCTCTCTCAGACATGGAAATTGCTACTGCCAAAAGATTATCTACTCTCTCGGAAAAGCAAAAGTGGAGGCACTTGTCAGACATAATCCGCATGGCGCTTGCTTTTTATTGTCCAATATCCTTTTAAGCCAGGACTTCAAATCATCCCTGCCATGGCAAAGCAGCACCAGCCCCACCATGGAACTGAACCAATTTCCTTCTGTTCTGAGGAGCTTCATGGTGCAAAATGTCTTTGGGCGAGCCTGGCTGGCTGCCCACAGGAAAAAATAACTTTATTTCCTCCTGGATACTTAATTAAGGAACCTCCAGCTGTCCCTTTGGTCCAGACAGGACTTTAATTTCTCCTGAAGTGCTGGCTGGATTTCTGACACCTCCTGCACTGCAGGCTGAGGCTGCTGTAGGGCACTGGGGGGTGTGGAGATGAGCTGTGTTGAGTCTCCAAAGGCTGTAGCTTTGGGTGCAAATGTCCTCTCTGCTTTCCTGGCAGCTTGGCAGGAGAGAGCTGTGTGCCGGAGTGCCAGCCCACCATGTACCTCAGCCGGGAGCCCCGGCGGTGTGAGACCTGCCCCGCTGGCACAGGTATATCCTTCACCCCACAGCATCCCCATGCAAAACCCCAAACCCTTGTGCATGAGGAGCTGGTGCCCACAGTACTGATCCAGAGCCAAGGCAGAATGTGCCAGCAGGGAAGCAATCCCAGCTCTCCAGCACATCCCGCAAGGTTGTTGGGAGTATATCCATGTTAGAAAGGTTTTCAGGGAGTTTTTACGTTTTTATTAGAGCCATTCTTTACTTTCCGATTCCCCTGAAGCCAGGTGCTTTAGTTTAATAAGGTTACGGGGGAGGCCATAAAACCCTCTTGGAGTGATGGGAGATGGTTTTGCAGCATATAAAAATGTCAGGCAGCCAAGGCGTGTTATCCTGGCCACCCCATGGGGCCAGGCTGACTGCTGCCAGTGTCTTCCTACTGCCCGAAGTTGCTCAGCGTTCCCTTTAAATCCTGCCTTTTTCGCTTCTTGAAAGTCCAATTATTTTCCATTGTTAATGTTTGCATCTGCCCTCGAAATCATCATAGATCTGATAATTTCATCTCTAGACAATTCATGTTCAGTGGCGTGAATCTCATCTATCATACATGGGCAATTTTCTGAGACTAAAGCCAAAATATTTATTGATCTTGTTGGCAAGTGTGGAAGGGAACAGGCTCTTAATCCCTTAAGAAAATTACTTCCCTTCTAGTTCTTACTCCAGTCAGTGTAAATGTACTTCACCACAATTATTTTTCAAGCTTTTTTTTTTTTTTTTTGTCCTTTTCCTGAATAACCATTTTTCAAGTGTGGCATGTGGAAGGCCTCTAATAATACCACCTCCATCACCATCTGCTGTCCAGCCACAATCAACTGCCGTCAGAGTGGGGCTCCTCTCCTAAGCCCTTCTCTCCTCCAACTCCTCCACAAGCCAATTTAACATCTTTTTTTCCATTACTCTGCATAGGGTGGCTGGCTGATGCCCTGAGGAGATTTTGATGTGCTGTCCCATGTTAAGCCCCTGCAGCTGGCTCTTGGTTCTGCAGAGAGGCAGGATGCTCACTCCTGGATGGGTTTTTTGGGATGGAAGCTGAGATTTTTGGATGGGAGCCAAGCAGCTGCACAGGATCTTGTTCGCTCCTGGGCATGAGTGGGCAGAGCCGAGCTGGTGCTCCTCATCTACAACACAGGAAAGATCTAGATCTGTTGGAGCGAGTCCAAAGGCCACAAAGAAGATCCAAGGGCTGGAGCACCTCCCATAAGGCAATAGGCTGAGAAACTTGGGGTTGTTCACCCTGGAGAAGAGAAGGCTCTGGGGAGACCTTACAGCAGACTTCCAGTACTGAAAGGGGCTCCAGGAAAGCTGGGGAGGGGTTCTTGATCAGGGAGTGCAGGGACAGGATGAGGGATGATGGTTTTAAGCTGAAAGAGAGGAGATTTAGATTAGACATTAAGAAGTGTTTTCCTGTGAGGGTGGTGAGGCCCTGGCACAGGTTGTCCAGAGAAGCTGTGGCTGTCCCATCCTTGGAGGTGTTCAAGGCCAGGCTGGATGGGGCTTTGAGCACCCTGATCTAGTAGGAGATGTCCCTGCCTGTGGCAGGGAGTTGGAACTGGATGGGCGTTAAGGTCCCTTCCCACCTAAACCATTCTATGATCTCACATGGGGCTGGGGCCATACTACTGTGACGTGGCTCCTGTCTCCAAAACCACCTACATCATCCACTCTCTCCCCTGTCCCCGCAGGGCTGGGTGAGGAGGACTGTGTCCCCTGCACGCCTGAGGCCCCCGCACCCCACTGGCGCTGCGTCACTGCCTGCCGCGAGGGCTTCTACCCTGCCGACAGCCACGGGCTGCCCAACAAAGTCTGCAAGAGGTACGGTACCTCCCCGATCATGACCAGAGCAAAGCTGGGACTCATGAGGAGCACTGGCAGTGGTGATAAAAAAAATAATAATTTTGAAAACAGCTTGCAGCTGGAGCTGTTTACTAGGAAATTGAAAACAGGGATGAGGGAGCCAGGGCAGCTGTGGGGCTGGACCCCACATGCCCCTGCCCTATAGATTTAAGAGTAGTGAAGCTGCACACTCCCTCACCAGAACCAGTCAAGGTGTCTTAGGGGTACGGTGGAAGGCGCTCAGCCCCAGCTCCAGGCTCTTTGGAGGAGATGTGGGAGGAACAATGATGTTTAGGCAAATATTCCAGCTTTCAATCAAACCTCCTCCGTTAGCCCCACGGCCCTGTTGGGTTGGAAGAGTGTTCACCTGCTTCTTGGCCAAGCACAGGGGCTGCGTGGGGGAAGATGAGGAGATGCCGTGAGGCAGCAATTTGCTCCCACTCTCCGGCACTCTGTGCTTTGAGTGAGGAGTGGGAGTGGATTCAGCCTCATTAAAATAAACATGAAAGGGAAGGATTAAAGGTGACTCGAGAACAGACAATACAATCCCTGTCTGCCCAGGGTTTCGCTCACCTCTGCTGGTTCTCCAGAAGGTAGGAAGCAAGGACCATCATCCCTTCCCAGGGCTTTAAATATCCACAAGCTGTTGTCCCCAGGCAGGAGGCATGGCTGCTGGGCTCTTTTACTTGAGCAAATGGGTAGGAGCATCACAGGTTCTCCTTGCAGCCCTTTTTCTTGCTAGGATTGCTGGGAGGAAAAGTGTGTGTCCCACTGAGCACTTTTGGGATGTCACTAGCTGTCACTGGGCATCAAGCTGACATCACTGAGCTCATTTTTCCCAGGGCTTCAGTAGATTTTCAAGCTTCAGATCTGGTTTTGTACACATCTTCCTGTTTGGTCTGGATGTTGGGGTGCCAGCAGACACATTTTCTGGATGACGGCCCATTTTGGATGGCTGGGATTGGGGTCCCAGTGCTGGTTCAAACTACAGCAGAGTCTCTGTCTCCAGGTGCGATGACAACTGCTCAGCCTGCGAGGGCTCCAGTGGAAACTGCCTCAAGTGTAAAGAAGGTTTCAGCCTCCTCGGAGGCTCCTGTGTAACAAATGAGACCTGCACCAATGGTAAGTAGTTGTGGCAGAACCACTGACACCATAGTTCTTCCCCAGTAGCAAAAAGAAGAGGTTTGGGGGATTCCTTTCACTTCCAACTGAAAGTGCTGGAGCTCTTGAGCTTGCTGGGGCACGGCTGCAGTGAGCTGGGCACTGGCTGTGGTGGGCAGGTTATCTAGCAGAGCTGCTGGATCTGCCCATTGCTCACAGGCATCCAAGCATTTGTATTTTGTTATAGTTTAGTCTTGGGGCTAATTCTCCCACTTGCTGCAAAGCTGCTTTATTCCTTCATTAAAAGATGCCCTTAAAAAATGACTCCTTTTCAATTCTCTCTCCTCCAACACTGGAACGAATTGCGCCGCCTGTTACGTGCAATGTTTGTTTATTTAAAATGTTAATCTGCCCTCATTTTCTCTTGTTCCTCCCAGCTGACAAGACTTTCTGTGAGATGGTGAAATCAAACAAGCTCTGTGAAAAGAAGCTGTTTGTGCAGTTCTGCTGTCAGACGTGTCTTATGGCCGGGTAAAGTTCAGCAGCTGCATCCATCCAGGACTTCCACCAACTGCCAGCTCAGTTTTGCCAAATGTTTAGGACAAAAGTTTATTTTTTCAGCTTTGGGAGAGTTTACATGGTGCTGTCAAGCATTTGCTCATAAGTTTGATAGCTTTAATATCACTGTCAGTGCGTTTCTATAGCAATATGTTAAGCAGAGGTTGGATTGAACCCTGAACGATCGGGTCCTGAAAGGCAGTAGACAAGGGGTGATATTAATACTCTCAAACACTCCTCGTGAGCAGGGACTGGTGCATGATCCATGTACACATGCTTGGTTCTTTGCAGAAATCCTACTGATCTGCCCGCTCCGAGCAGCTGGCGGGAGCCCTTGCTGCAAAGGATGTAGGACTTCACACATCTGTGAAGAAAGAGCTGTTTCTGGCTCAAGTTTTGGCACCCTTTTCTGCTAGGTGACGGCTGATACAAACCTGCATTGCAAGCGGCTGGCACCGTGCTCTGTACATATGTAAAACGACGAATTAGGTGGTTCCCAGAGTGGTGCCCTACAGCCCGCTCTGGTACTCCTGTTCGGATTCGGTCGGTAGCTGTTTCTCTCTGAACGTGGCAATAACTGGAGATTTGAGGACCAAAGTGAGAGCTGATCCCCATGGCTGTGTAGCTGTGGCAGCCCCGTGAGTCAGGCAGGGCATTGTCCTACAGGTAACTAACCGCAGGCAGGCAAACCCCGTGTGCCTACCAGGGAGTCTTCGGGACTTGGACATCTCGTCCACATGGACCAGCCTATGGGGTCACAGCCTTACTGTGAAATGTATTTCCCTCCCGGAACTGCTAGTAGGTTGCTGATTAATGCAGTTCCAGAATGAGCTAGATCCTTCTTCTAAGCAAGATGATGTCCCAGTTAATCTCTTCTGGCATTTTGTGTTATGATCCTTCCCTTTTCCCCTCTCTCTCACAAAATCCTCCTGTTTAAGGCAGTGATTTTTCTTGGGCATCTGTTTCCAAAAGACACATTCCAAGGATCCGGCCAGGAAACTCAGAATTCTACAAAACCCTTCCCTGAAACAAACCTTTTCATGCTCTCTCCTAATAATAAGTCATGTGGTGTTTATAGAATTGTGTTTAAAATATCCTTGGCTATGTTGTTTTACAGATTTTTAAAAAATAACTTATACAATCCTTGTTTTTTCTCTGTGGATTATTTTTTATATGGGAGTGGGGAATCTTTTTGTCTTATGTCCTTCTCCTTTTCTCCTCTCTGACCTTGCAGAGCCGCTCTTTGCACCAGAAGTATGTAAACACTCTTTTATACGCTGCATGCTCTGATTTTCATTGTTAATAGTTTTAACAAGTTAAACCTTTTGCCAATTAAATTCACAGTACACATTGTCACCAGTTCCTCTCGGAGCTGGGATAATCCCTGCTTGGTTTCGGTTGCAATGATACGCGCCCTGCCTGGGTTTGCCTGCTCAAGCTTACCTCAGCCAGGTGAAGAGGGGAGAGCCACACCGTCACCGGTCCTTACCTGCCTGGAAACCCCAGGAAAGACGGAGCTTTGGTGAACTGACCTTTAAGTTAATAAAATATTGATCTTCCCTGACACATGAATCTGTGCTCTTTACGAATTCATGCAGTGCCATCCTGACCAGAGGTAGGGCAACAATGCTCTGGTGTTTTTATTTTGCTGTCCTGGCCAGAGCTCCAGATAGCCCAGAACACCTGCAGGAGAAACAGCTGGGGAGCAGATGAGCTGCACCTGCAAAAACTTAACTTTAGTTCTCATAAAGATCTTTTACCTTCAGAGGAAACTCATATCCCAAATATATGCCCTGAGTCAGGCTGGGCTGGCATCTCTGTGCACCCAGGGCCCTCTGGCTGGCATTTGGGGCCGCACTCGGGCACGGCTGGGTGTATTATCCAGTTGTGGGAGAGTACAGCATGCAATGATTCCTCTGCAGCCGGAGGAGCTAGCAGGGTGCTCACTGCCCTTTCCCAGATATACCTGGAGCATCCTGTGGCCCCCTATGCCCACCACAGTTCTCAGCAGCTGGGAACCTCAGGGCAGCCTTCCCACTTCGGCTGGTGAAGGAGAGGAGCTGCTGGTGTGCCCAGGAGCAGACAGCTGTGGAGCCTTTTGTTTGTTGGTTGGGTTTTGTGATGTTTAACCATGGGCCAGGTGCCCAGGGTAGTGCCTGGATATCTGGAACTGAGTTTTTAGGTGTGAAAAAATGAAAAGAACAGAGCCTTTCCACAAGGGAAGATGCTTTCTCAGAGCTGTGCTGCTGTGGTCTTTACATTTATCAGATGATAAATGTGAATTAATCTGATGATTCATCACAAACCATGATTCCTTCTGTTGCTCTAGGATTCCCCTTTGGGTCTTGAGCCAAACCACTGGTCAGAAGAGGGGTGAAATTCTCCTGACTTCTGCCCTTTTGGTTGTAAAATAACTTCCATTTCTTTTGCTGTGTCACATAGTCAAAACACGGGCCCTATGAATCAGGAGTACTGCATCAGCTCTGCCTCTTGCTTCTCTGGCTCACAGCAGCCTGCCTCTAAATACTGCTCCCTGGTATATTTAGATACACTGAAATGCTAAAAAAAAGTGAAATATGTTTACCCTTACATCCTTGGCATAACTTAAAATACACCCTGGGTGAAGCAATGCAATTTAAGATGACCAGTTCTCAGCAGTCCCAGCTTTATCCTGCTTCCTGCTGCCCTCCAGCCTGCCAGAGAAAGAGAAACAAATTCTACACGTCATGTTCATGCAACAACATCAGCTTCCAGCATTTCCCAGGGCACTAACTCCCTCAGAAATCATTCTTGGAAAGTAATAATATTCAGATTATTTATCCAAGCTATTGCAATGCTTGCTTGGAGCTATGAAAGTCTCTCTGACGCTGGTATGCTCAGAGGATCAAAGTGGCTGTATCTTCAAGATAAATGCATATTTAGGCAATTTATTAAAGCCTATTTCTCTGTTGTCTCTTGGCACCAAAGCCCAATCTATTATAGCTGTTTTGTGGAAAATCTTCTTAGTGCAGCCTGACTCCTCGTTTGCAGTTTGGCTGTGAGGTTGCATCCACTGCCATCTGCCATTTTGTAGTTGGCAAGTGGGAACACACATCTTAAAAAACATTGCTTTGACTTTCCATTGCAAAGAAAGGCCTTTGAAGAGCTCATGTGCAGCATCGGAGACCAAGACTCTGTCTGCTCTCAATTACAGTTCTATTACGGCTGTGGAGCTGAGGGATACAGCTGTATTGTGCTAAGGGAGAAAGGCCTGTGCTTTATTTGGCTTTGTCAGAGGCAGGACCTGCTTTCCAGGAGGTTGAAGAGGGTCTCTTAACAACTGCCTGACATGACTAAAGACTGTTGTCTTTACCACCATGTGATTCCTGAGTCATGTACAGCAGTGCTGCTAATTCTTCATTTCTGCTTATGACAGCTCTCTTTTTCTTGCTGTTTCCTAACTGCTTTTAAACTAATTCAGGTGTTATAAAAACTTGACTAAGTGAGGGTGTTTTTTAAGTAAGAAGCACAGGAGCTGCCTGACCCCAGCTGACACTTCCGCAGGGATCGCCAGCGAGAACAGAGCCAGCTCTGACGCCACGGTCCTGGGGAATGAGCCAGGCGTTGCTTTCAGGGTGATGCTGCTAGATGCTCCCAAAAGAAAAGTATGAGCCATCCCTGTGTGGTGCCAAACATGGCTGAATTTAACCTTTTATCACACCCTCTGGGTTCACAGAAATGTCACAGCTCACAAGAAAAATCCTTCCCTCGATAGCAGCGGATCCAGAAATCATTCTGCCTCATCTCACTCAGGGGGCCTTGAAGGCTAGGGACATATTTCTCCAGGGGCACAGAAGCAGTGGCTTGGTGACATTCAGGAGGATTTGGGATGTGGGGGTGGTCAACCACTTCCATGCCACCTTTGATCCGCATCATCCACACTGTGGTTAACCCGCCTGCAAAGCCTGACTGCTGCCAGCCTAGCCCTGCCAGCGGCACCGAGCACTTTGGCCACCGCAACCCAACACTGACACCAGGCAGCGTGCCAGCCTTGGACCTGGCAACTTGCTTTACACTGAAGTGGAGTTCCTGGCCAGACATGGCACACTGAGCCATCTCAGCTCACCCAGCTCTTCCTCATTGTTCTCCGAGTCCCTAAAGCAGGTAAAAGGGGATGCAGTGACATTTGAAAGCACATTTTTATCTTGCAGAGAAAGGGTGAATGTCATGCCACAGCCTGTGGAGTGTTCCCAGTCCATCATGGCTTCTCTAAGATCAGGAAGACACATGGAAGTGCCGAAGCAACCGTTTCAGATGCTGTCCAGGAGCAAAGGCTGAGCTGCTGCTTGGATGAAGGAGAGAAGGCACCAAGAGCTGTAATTGTTGGGGGCAAAGGTCCTGGCTGTGTAGCAGGAAGGGAGCAAACACAGTCCCACCAGCTAAGTGTGCTGGAGTCAATTCTCTCCAAAGGAAAGGTCTGCCTCCATTTCTGCAGATTTCCTCTGTGCCTTGCAACTCCAGAAGCTGAGAGGAAGCCTCCGATAACAATTTTGTGCTCCTTTAGGGTGCTCTTGACAGCAAAGCCCCTGCTGAGTAGAGGCTTCAGGCACTGGGCTGGGTGCCAGCTCCGTGCCCTCCCCTTGCCCAGCTGTGGGCTGCAGGGAGCCCTGGGGGGGAGTCAAGGGCAAGGCATGGTAAAACCTGGATGAATGGCCAGGCCCAAAGAGTGGTGGTGAATGGAATTAAATCCAATTGGCAGCAGGTCAGAAGTGGTGTTCTCCAATGCTCAGTGACAGGCACAGTTCTGTTTACCATCTTTATAAAAGACCTAAACAAGGCAATCAAGTGCACCTTTAGTCCGTGTGCAGACAACACCAAATAACAAGTGAGAGGATGAGACAAAATAGCCTCAAGTTGTGCCAGGGGAGCTTCAAATTGAATGTTGGGAAAAACTCTCCACCAAAAAGGTTGCCAAGCCCTGGCACAGGCTGCCCAGGGCAGCGGTGGAGTCACCATCCCTGCAGGGATTTAAGAGACGTGAGGGTGTGGTGCTCAGGGTCACGGTTCAGGGATGGGCTTGGCAGTGCGAGGTTTGCAGTTGGACTCGGTGACCTTGAAGGTCATTTCCAACCTAAACGACCCTGTGACCTGCCCGGAGAGACCCGCGCCTCGGCGGCAGAGGGGCTGCTGCGACTGGAGCCGCCGCCTGGGGGTGGAGGGAGCGGGGGGCACCCCGGGGCGCCTGGGGCTGCTGCAGCCGAGGGCGAAAAATCACGGTGGGGAGCCCTTTGGGGGTGAGACTGAGGGGGAACCGGCCCGGCAGGGTGTGCAGGCTGCCCCCCGCCCCCTGCCAGGGCGCAGCGTCCTCGGGACCCTCCGATAGGCCACAGTACGGGGCTGCGGGGAGCGGGGGGAGCGGGGGCTGCCGGGGCCGGGGATGCTGCCGCCGCCCCACCGCTCTGCGAGCCCGGGGAGGAGCTGCCGGGCCACGGGATGGCGCCCGCCCCGCACTGCCTCGGCGCTCGGCGGGGCGGACTGACGGCGCTCGGCGATGGGCTGATCTGCCTGGAGTAGCTCGGCGCTCGGCCGGCCGGTCTGGCGCAGCTCGGCGCTCGGCTGGGCGGCCTGTGGCGGCGCGGCCTGGCGGCGCGGTTGGGTTTGGAGCGGAGCGGGAGGCGGAGCGGGCGGGCCCGGCGCGATGGTGAAGCTCACGGCCGAGCTGATCGAGCAGGCGGCGCAATACACCAACGCCGTTCGCGACCGCGAGCTCGACCTGCGCGGTGCGCGGGCGCGGCGCGCTCTGAGGGGGAGAGGGTTGTGCCGGGCGGACGGCCTGGGATGGGGCCTGGGGGACCTCGGATGGGATTTGGGGGCTGGGATGGGGCCTGCGGGACTTGGGGCCTGTGGGACTTGGAATGGGACCCGGGGCAGGGGTGCGATGCTGGGGCCCGAGGGGTCTGGGATGGAGTCTGTGGTGGGGCCCAGAGGCCCTGGGATTGGGCCCGGGGGGCCTAGAATGAGGGCCTTGGGGGTCTGGGATGGAGCCTAAGCGACCGGTTGTGGGGCCTGAGGGGGTGCTTAGGGGGCCTGAAATGGGAGAAGAAGCTGCAGCAGAACGGGGAAGCCAGAGGGGAGGTTGCTGGAGATGCCTGCAATAGCAGAGATGCTTGTGAGGCAGTTAAAGAGGCTCCTATGGTAGGGGAACCTTGGGGGTGGTGGTGGTGGGTGGTGGTGAGGAGTGCTTAGAATGGAAGGGGAATTTGAGGGAAACGTTGGAGGAACAAGGCTGTGGGGGCTGTTGCCTTTGAGGGAGAAAGTGTTGTCTGTGTGTGATATGGAAGAGAGTTGTTCTGGAGGTGTTTTGACTGTGATTATCTGCGTCCTTAGGTCATCCAGATATGTCCCCTATGCACTCTGCCTCCACTTTGTTCTGCTCTTCTGAGGGTGCCATCTAATTCCTGTCTTGCGCTTTTTCCCCAGGCTATAAAATCCCTGTTATTGAGAACTTGGGTGCTACTCTAGACCAGTTTGATGCAATCGATTTCTCTGACAATGAGATCCGTAAACTGGATGGGTTCCCTCTGTTGAGAAGGCTGAAAACTCTTCTGATGAATAACAACAGGATTTGGTAAGTAGTTGTATTTTGGCCAGATGGGACCCTGGGGAAGAGGAAAATGCTCTTGGGAGAGAAGCAGGCGTGCTTCTTTCAGTGCTGGGTTGGTATAGAAGTGAATACTGTATAGGCCGTCTTAGAGTTCCCTGTCTCATTCAGAGTCAGTCCTCATTTTTTCAGACAGGACAATGAGATGCAGAGTTGGGAATGTGGCCAGGACTTTGGATTTCTGTAACCATCCTCATAAAGACAAGAAAATAGCCATACTTGCGAGTGAATGAACCTAAATTTGATATTGCATCTAATGCTCTTATAGTGAAGGCTGGTATTTTTTGCGAGCTCTATTAGAAAAGGTGTTGTAGGGGATACTAACCCAGACTCATGGCACTGTGAGAGTGGGCTATTTTACAGGGAGATCTTCTGTGTTATCATATTTCTGTGTGTCTTTTCACCATTGCTAATTTCTGGCCTAATTTAAAACTCTGGGGTTTTTATTCTTCTTCAGTCGGATTGGTGAAAACCTTGAGCAGGCTCTGCCCAGCCTGAGAGAGCTCATTCTTACCAACAACAACATTGCTGAACTGGTAAGTTATTGACGCAGGATAAACCTAAACAAGCTTAAATTTTGTGTTTGTCATCTTTCTAGTTAACCTTAACACTAAATGGAATTATGATTTCTTACTGTGTTGCTATTACGTAGGGTGAACTGGATCCGTTAGCGACTATTAAATCATTGACTTACCTGAGGTATGTAACCTGGCAAAGAAAAGCTTCTCTTCCTCTGCTTTTTGAACGCTGCTGCTGGTCTGGATCTTTGCTTTGATCTGATCCTTTTTAACGGCTGGAGCAGGTTGTTTATACTTAAAAACTGAATTGGTGAACCCTGTTTCCAGTATGCTACAGAAATATCTGGTATTTGATGGGTGAGGCTTTATCTTACCGACAGACTTGGATCAGTGGGATGTAACATCTATATAAACCAATATGTAAACGCTGAAGTAACCCTGACCTTTAAAACTAAACATTTAAATTGTTACAAAATACTTCAGAATTCCTTAAAAGAATGACTTTTTAGTAACGGTACATTTGATGTGAGGGACAAAAAAAGGAAAAGCAATTTGTCCCATAATTTTTCAGTTGATTGGTTTCCAGGTAAGAAATGTGATGGGTTAGTTATTGGGATTATTCTTTGTATTCTTCTTCAATAAAATATGCTTAATTGATAAAATAAAGTGCAAGTTCTTACTGTAGTTTTCATAATATTGAAGAATACTGTCACTAGGCTTATTTATTGTTGTTCTCTGTTGTCTGTTGTAGCAGAAAGTACATGAATGCATTTGAAGTATATTAATGTATTTTAATATAAGTGTATTTTAAAGTATTAAGAATCTCTGCATAACCTCTGTTTACTTTGTAGCATTTTAAGGAACCCTGTAACAAATAAGAAGCATTACAGATTATATGTAATCCACAAAGTTCCCCAGGTCAGAGTGCTGGATTTTCAAAAAGTGAAACTCAAAGTAAGTCTCCTTTCTCCTGATTCAACACAAGATGAATGCCTTTTTCCCTTTTTATATCCTTGAAAATTCAGTGGTAACAGTGAGCTTTTTGCCATAGTTGTAAATCTTACCAAAATCGTTTATTGTAAGTGGTTCTAAAACATGCTCTTTGATTTCTCTTATAGTTTCATTCTGTTGAGGATGTAGTCTGTTTCATTATGTTTAATTAAGTTTTACTACCGTTGTTTTCTTAGTGTGATTCTTTTCTGGCCCTCTGGTGTCAGTAGAAAGACAGACCTCTAGAAAAAGGAATGAGCAATGGCAAAGGGCCCTCTGATTTCAGTGAAAATGAGTGTGGGAGGGAGTTCTTACTTTTATGAGTATTAGGTTGATCTGCCTTGAGTCTAAATGTTTGGACAATGTTTATGTGCTTGTTGTGACATCTGGTCTCCACTTACCGATGTTCGCTGATGAAGATGAGCCAAAGCATCTTTCTTTGCGAGGACAGAAGCTTTGCCAAATGCAATGTTCTTAAATTAACTTTGTGTGTGGTATCGCTGTAGGAGCGACAGGAGGCAGAGAAAATGTTCAAGGGCAAACGGGGTGCACAGCTTGCAAAGGATATTGCCAGGAGAACAAAAACGTAAGACAAAAAAACGAATTTACACTGGCATTCTCCTTCAGAAACACCACTTCCTTTGTGTGCGCTATTAGGCAGCAAACTGAAATATCAGCTGCTGGCAGGGTGCCTTAAAAGTTTTGGTAGCCAGAAGTGCCTTGTCCAAGCATCCTGACTCTTGGATGGTGGTGAATACATCTCAGAAATACTTTTGAAAGAGATATTCGGTCAGGGTGGATTCATGTAGGTCAACAAGCAGGAAACCTTAATTTGATTTCTCCTTTTTGTTATTTCACTGCTGAGGGGTGGCCGTTGTTTATTTTGGGGGGGGGGGGATTTCCCCTGGATAATTGGTAACTAAATTTTTTGTTTGCCAGGAAATACAAGCTGCTGTAGTTTGGAGAAAAAACACAGATGAGAAACTTTAGTTAAGCTATTACAGATCTGTGCGTATTTAGTTTAATTCTTAAGTGGTACGTTCTGTGTTTTGTTTAGTCCTTCATCAACTTGTTTGGAAATCAGGATTCAGATCCTGTATGGCAACAGCATTTCCAAATCCATAATTAAATAAAAGCATATCTTGACCGTATTTAGCATTTAAAGCTATAATAGGTGGTCTCCAGCTCTGGTTTGTGCGTGGAAAGGAGTTCAGGTCCCTGGGACAGAGCAAGAAGGTGATTGAACTAAACAGCTCAGTAACAGACAGGAAGAAGATCCTTCTATAACCACAAAGAGGCTGCAGCACTCCTGATTTCTGTTTTGTTTTCCTTAAGGCAGCAGCACACAACGTTTTTCTTACATCCACTCTAGCGTAGCCTTTAATACAGCCTGTTGTATTATCATAGTAGACATCTAAGAACAGGAAAACCAACTTCAGTTACTCTCTATTTATCCACCCTGCTTTGTTAATGGCCACAGACCACCCGAGTGTTCAACAGCATCCAACTGAAACAGCTTTTGTCACCTGCTTGGTGTGTATCAATCTGCCCTTTATGAGCAGATGGAAAGTGGGGGTGGGACAGCAAGGACGAGTTGCTGGTGTTTCTGAAGGAGGCAATTCTGCACTGTATCAGTTTGTTAACAAAGATAAGATACTACACTTGATTGACTGCAGTGCTTCCAAACTTTTTTTGGAAGTTGGAGAAGCGCGTACTCTTCAGGGGATGTAATGGACCTTTCTTTTCCTTCAAAGCTTCAATCCAGGGGCTGCTCTGCCGACTGACAAGAAGAAAACTGGACCTTCCCCAGGGGATGTTGAAGCCATTAAGGTAAGTATTAGCAGAACAGTTCAGGTGGGCAAAAGGAGATGACAGGAACCATCATGGATCCAAACTGGACCAATGTTTCCTCCCTCCGGGCAACACCTTACTGTGTTCAGACAAATAGAACCATGTGGCCTGACTTCGGTTTAGCAGCTTTTCCTATGCTTTGTCTTATTATGACAGAGCTGACTTTTGAGATCCTGAGTGAAATGTTGGTCTGAGGTTGGAATACTCCCAGGACAGAGCAGCTTGTTTAATAAGGGGGAAAGCAGCTTTGTGCTTTGTAGTTTGTAGAACTTTCAGTAGAATCATAGAGTCATAGAATGGTTTGGTTTGGAAGGGACTTTAAAGATCCTCCAGTTCCAAACACACTGCCATGGGCAGGGACAACTCCCACTGGACCAGGCTGGTCAAGACCCCATACAGGCTGGCTTTGAACACCTCCACGGAGGAGGCATCCACAGCTTCTTTGGGCCACCTGTGCCAGTGTCTCACCACCCTTATTGTGAAGAATTTCTTCCTAATGTCTAAGCTTAGTTTCACTTATCTGGAAAAACCCTTCTTCTTAGGCTTGTTATAATCAGCCTGAAATACCATATGTGAGGATTCACTGCATTCTTGTGTCTGTTTTTAGACAGCTATAGCGAATGCCACAACTCTGGCTGAAGTGGAGCGACTGAAGGGCTTGCTGCAGGCCGGCCAGATTCCCGGCAGAGAACGGAAATCAGGTCACTAAACTCCTGTTCCTTGTTTCTCAAACAGAATGTACTTCTCTCTGTTGCTCCCTGGTGCTTCATGTGAGCTGGATAGCGACTTAGGCTGGGAGGGCCAGATAGTTCAGGAGCTGGAAAAGCTGTTAGAAATGAGTGTGACTTTATGGTTGGCATAGCTGAGGATCGCACGCATGAGACTGACTGGCATATTACCTGCCTGGCCTCCAGAGCGTAGTTCAGGGCCGGTACCCCTAGGATCCCGGGAGTGCGCAGTGCCAGACAGCAGCTGCAGGTGCTTGGCTGTGTCACCAGCTCCAAACAGCTCGTGCCTGCCCCTGCAAGATGTGAGATAATTACAAAGCAATTCTGGGCTCTGTTCTGAGCGTTGGTGCCTCAGGCTGGGATATGGGAAGAGGGAGGTCTGTACACGGGCAGGCCCCGACTGCAGACTGGCGATACCGCCTCGATTCTCTGTGTTTGAGCTAAACAGACGGGTTTCAGCACTTGAAGAGGTCACGTTGTAGCCCCCCCCTTGGAGAGGTCAAAAGGAACACTGCCCTGCGGGAAGAAACGGGAACCGCCCTGAGACTCCGCTCTGTCCTTTCAGGCCCATCAGAGGACGCAGAGGAAGAGATGGAGGAAGACACCGTTCCCAACGGATCCTGAACCGGGCTGGACCCGCGGCTGGCGCTTCCCGGTTGCACGCCGTGTTCTCCGGGCTCTTTCCCGGGGACAAGGTGCTCTCCCTGCGGGTTGCCTGCAGCCGCGCCGCGCCCCTCCCCCCCGCGGAGTGTTCAATAAAGGACCGTTTCGTTTTCCTCCCTGCGTGCGGCGTCACCTTTTAGTGCGGAGCAGGAGGAGGCGGGAGGGAGGGAGCCCTCCAGCGCTCCCTGATTGGTTCTAGCGCGTTTGTCTTTCTTCTCTCATTGGTCGGCATGGCCATGGCGTTATCTCGCTGCTTCCTTATTGGCTCTGGCTCGTTTATCCCTCTTCTCTGATTGGTTGGCATACCCATGGTATTGTCTTGCTGCTCCCCACCCATTGGCTGGCCGGGGGACGCGTCGCTCGCTGGTTGGGCGGTTGGCGCCGAGGGGGCGGTGAAGGGCAGGGCGGGGATCGGCGGGTGGGGCTGCTGGCAGACGGGCGACGGCGGCGGTGAGGATGGAGCTGGGTGGCGGCGGCGGGGCCATGGCGGGGCCTGCGCAGGCGGCGCCAGGTCGGGGGGGCCTCGAGGCCCTGCTCCACGCGGGTGAGGCGGCGGCGGAGCGAGGCGAGGGGAGCCATGCGGAACAGAAGAGCCAGGGCTTCCTGGGCTAAGACGTGGGCGGGGGCGATGGGGCTGAGGGGAGCCCGGGGGAGGGGAGGGGGTTGACGGGAGCCCTCGAGAGGGGAGGAATGTGGCGAGGTGGGGGCTGGGGAAGGTGCGGGAAGCCCTGCTGGGGTATGTGAATCTGAGTGTGCCCCAAAGGGAGGGCGCGATGGTGGGCGTGAGGGGAGTCCTTGGAGGGGGGCGGCGGAGTAGGAAAGCCCCGGGGAGTGGGGGCGGGTGGCGGCCTTGAAGGGAACCGTGTGGAGGAGAGGAGGCAGGACTTCCTGGGCTGCGATGTGAGCAGGGGGGATAGGGCTGAGGGGACCTCCCCGGTGGAGGGTGGGGGTTATGGCGGGGCTGAGGGCCCTCCCCCCCCTCGGTGGAGGGTTGGGGGTTATGGCGGGGCTGAGGGGAGCCCCCTGGTGGAGGGTGGGGGGTATGGCGGGGCTGAGGGGAGCCCCCCGGTGGAGGGTGGGGGGTATGGCGGGGCTGAGGGGAGCCCTGCAGGGCAGAGGAGTCGGGCTTGCCCAGGCGCACTTCCATTTCGCCTTCGGCCAGACAGGCTCCTTCCCCTCATCTGCCCTCACCCGCAACTTCTCTCCTGTCCCAGTGGGCTCCCTGCTCGCCAACTATGGCTGGTACCTCCTTGCGGCTGCTGTCGTCATCTATTTCCTCATCCAGAAGGTGTTCCGCAGCTGGGCAGCTGAGCCCAGCAGCCATCCGGGAGCAGCGGATGTGGGTGAGTAATACAGCCAGGGTGGAGCCATATAGGCGGTGCTTGGGTCCCCTCTGGGTCGTCCCTGCTGGCACTCCCCAGCTGTGGTGGGATGTCTGGCAGCAGACACAAACAGACTCAGTTCTGGGCGATTTCAGTAGCAAGCAGTGCTCAGGGTGACTGTTGAGGCACACGGCAGTGTACAGATCACGTTAGTGGAGTGAGCACTGGGAAAGGTTTGTGCCAAGAGGAGAGTTTTTAGAAGTTTGTGTCAGGGAAGATTGTGTCCCTGGGTAATGTAGGTGGGGTGAAGTTGTGGGGTGTTGCAGAGCAAGGAAATAATTGGTCTTCATCAGTGCGGCAGCTGAGAGAGCCACCTGCTTCAAATCAGCTGTGGTCAGTTACCAGATAACTTCTGGATTTATTAAAGGAAAGCAAAGCATCCAAATCTAAATACTGGCAAAATTCCTCTTTTGTTTAATATTAATTTTTTATTAATTTTCATTGTCTCTCTCCTTTTATTTATTCCTTCACAGTTCATGCTCCGGCAGGACTGTATACATTTGGGGTGTGACTGCCTCTCCTCTGTGTTGAGTTCTAAAGCGTGGCATAGGTTGCAGATCTTAAGCAGTCACCGTCCTGCCTTGTGTGGAGACTTGCTGCTCTAAAGCTTAGGCTGTACCCGCCAAAACAGTAAATGCTTGACACTGATTCCTTTGGTACTGGTGCATTGGCATGGCAGTACGTGGAACCCCAGAAAATATTACTCGCGTGCCCTTATCCTGCTGGTCTTCTTTTGTAATGCTAACTAAGTCTTGATTTAATTGCCAAGCTTTTTCTGCGTACTGTAAACATGTACTTTACGTATGATAAATTTCTTCACGGAAAGGGTTATCAGTCCCTGGCACAGGCTGACCCAGGAACGTGGTTGAGTCTCCATCCCTGGAGGTGTTCAAAAGACGGGCAGACACAGTGCTCAGGGATATGGTTTCGTAGTGGACAGGTGCAGTTGAACTCTATCTCAAAGGTCTTTTCAAACCAAACAATTCTAATGATTCTATGATTCTATATTTGTTGTTCAGTGATGGCAAACATACAAGGAGACAAACAAACATAGAAATACTTCAACTACTGGGGAAAAACGAGGACAATATTTGCCTTTGTTCGGATACAATTTTTATTTTGACTTGTAAAGGCCAACCGTGAAGACAGGTGGTTTCTCAGTGTAGATTTTCTGAGTCTGCCAGTTTTCTCTTGAGATGTGTGTGATATTTGGAAGTAATTTCTCTGCTGATGGAGCATACGGACTCTGCCACCACTTCCCTGCTGTAATAAAACAAATGGGACCAGTTGCCAGAAGGAGTAGGAGTGAATGTGGGCCGGTTGCTTCGTGCTTCTGCATGAAAGAGGTTCTCTGCGTAAAAATGAAATCCCTGCCAAGTATGGGTGACGTTTCTGAAATTATTTTTACCAAGAGAAATAGGAACAAGTATCCTAGAAGTGTGAATTTTAATTTTTAATGGGTTCATTACATCGATGTCCTTATTCATTAAAATACCATTAAAGTAATTGCTCTAACAATATCTAAATGTTATAAAATTTAAATCAGCATATAAATTACTCTGAAAGATTAGCTGGAAACCGATCTTGAGCTGTGATTTTCTGCAGAAGAGCTGTAGAGAGAGATGTGAGCCTTTCCTCATTATATCTCTTTGAGGAGACCATTCAGAATTTATTTTGAGTACCATTGCAAACCCTTTACCAATTTCCCAGAACCCGACGAGGTGGTAAGAAGGCAGGAAGCTTTGGCAGCAGCTCGCCTCAGAATGCAAGAGGAGTTGAATGCAAAAGCAGAAAGATACAAAGAGAGACAAAGACAGGTAAGCAGAGAGTGTTTCTTTCTCTAACTCATGAATTAAGGTCCTGCACCTGGGTTGGGGCGATCCCAAGCACAATTACAGGTGGAGCAGTGAATGCATTGGGAGCAGCCCTGAAGAGAAGGACTTGGGGTGCTGGTGGATGAGAAGCTCAACGTGAGCTGGCAAGGCGTGCTTGCAGCTCAGAAAGCCAACTGTATCCTGGGCTGCATCAGAAGTGTAACTAACAGGTCGAGTGAGGTAATTCTACCCTTCTGCTCTGCTCTTGTGAGACCTCACCTGGAGCCTTATGTTCAGTTCTGGAGTCTTCAACACAGGAAAGACATGGGTGCTGCAGACACAGTCTGTATATATCAAGGAGGGGGTGGTTGCTGTGCGGTCGGGAAGACCTGGGTGTTTAAAAAAGTATATTCTTCCATAAACTCTGAGATAACTGCAAGTGTTGTAGCTGTTTCTGTAGCACTGGCAATTCTTTTAGTTCTGAAATCTTAGTCTTGCGTGCCCTGGATTTGTTGCTCTAGCTTGAAGAAGAGAAGCGAAGGCAGAAGATAGCAATGTGGGAAAGTATGCAAGAGGGAAAAAGCTATAAAGGAAACCTGAAACTGAATCAGGTAAGAACTGTGTTGTTAATCAGGATACAGTTACATTTACGTGAATAGGTTAGCTGGACTTCACATTGATTACATTCTGAGTAACTTTTGCTTTCGTGAACAGCAAGAAGTAGAACCTGGTGCCTCCAGCTCAGCAGCAGTCCTGAGATCTAAATCAAAGAAAACACCTTTGCTAGGAGGTGGTAAGTGTGAAACCCTTAAGATGTTCTGAGGGTGAAACAGAGTATTTATCCAGCTGCATACATAGTCATTGTACATATTTTTTCTCTTCTTCAGGAGGAAAGAAATCATGCCTTACTAATGAGTTCTTTACCTCTAACCATTGGCGTCTGCTATGTACTTTGTGCAAAACCTAGCAGGACATTTTTATGGTGCCTTTCTGTGGGGAAGCAGTTTTTCTGTTTTCTTGTAAATGCTTTTGCCTGAATTTACCAAGATTTTTGTCACTCAAAAATGTAGGTTCTTGCAGTATTTCTGGGATTCCTCCCCCATTATTGTAAAAGTCCAATATTTTAGTATGTGGTTTGTCTTTCAGTCACCTGTAGTACTAACTAAATGCAAGAAGAGGATGTTTTACTTTGTATTACATAGATTCAGACAGATAAAAAATGTCATTAAGCAAAACATGACCTTATTTATCAGGTATCACAGTAATGACCTATTGAATAGATAAACCCTGCAGATGCATTATCTCTCATCAGCTCTCACAAACCACCAGAGGGGGTCTTATCGTTTAACTCCCTGTCAACCCCTGAGATCCACGTGGAGGGTGAACTGCTTTCTGTGGCCTCGCACAGCCCTTGCTAGAGTATCTTCCTTGTATCAGCCAAACAAATCTTTCTTCTCTCCTCTTGGCCCAGTAGCCTGTGAATTAAGTATGAATGAGGTGCAAATATTTGTGAGATGTGTTTTTGTGTTGCTTCTTGGTGAAGGGCTGTTAAGGACAAACATTTATATGGTGGATTTTTCCTGTGTGCTTCTAGGCTATAACCCCTTGTCTGGAGAAGGAGGCGGAACCTGTTCTTGGCGACCAGGCCGGAGAGGCCCATCAGCAGGCGGATGAGGCTAAACCTCCCTAGTGACTCATTTCACTAGGCTTGATCATTACCCACTATCTAACTGCCTACAGTTTGCGTGTCACAGAGACTCCTTTGGGGCTGGGCTTAGTGCAGGTGTCAACTCAAACAGATATACATAATTTCCAAATTGTAATGCAGAAACTGATACTACACCTGATCCTCTTAGAGGGAGGGAAGAAAGAACCATTTTCAATGTAATGAATTAGTTTTCACTCTTCTGTAGAGAGGAAGAGTGATCTCCAGCTCAGGTGAATCACCTGGGATTGTGAGATCTGCGTTCTGTGGCTGGATGTTCAACAGCCTGTCCTCAGGTAAATTTAATGGTCTGCTCTCGGTTTATCTCTAAATGAGGATATTCACCATCCTCAGACTTGCGTTACCAGTTTTACCATCTTTGACTGGAAAGAATTTCAGAGGAAAAGAATATTGTCATTGGCAGATACCTTGGATTTTAGGAGGAGGGGCTTTCAGAAAAATCAAGTGAACTGACAAATGCCACAGATTTGCACCAAAGACCGGTTGTTTCAGCAGAGTCTCTGTGTCAAACTACTGTGAATGATGTTTTCCTTATAAATGGTAAACGAACCAGTAAGGATTACTGATACTAGACAGCAGATGGTGGGGGTTTTGTTATTCTGTCTTTGTTTTTATATTTCAACTGTTTGTAAAAACAAAATATTGATATTTAATATAATTTGGAACAAATAAATTAGTATTTACAACCTTGTGGTTTTCTATAGCAACTTTTCCTATAGAAGGCGTATGTTTTAGTGCAATAAATGCATGTAAAGCAAGATGAGAGATCAGATGAAATTATTCTCATTTGACTGCCTCCAAAAACAAATGGATTTTTCCAGCTGTTCTTTTTAGCTTTTAACAGTTTTGGTTTATTTGGGTATTCTGTGTTCCAAATAATGATTTTGAAAGAATCACCTTCAGGTTAGGACCAAATGAAGTTTTTCCAAGTTAGAAAAGCAAAAACTTCCTGTTCTCTTCCCCACCCCAGTAAGTGATTCTGTAAAAAGACAGACTGTGCTAGTGGTTGTTAAGCACTCCAGCTGTATTTGAATCTAAATCCAGAAAACACATGGCAAAAGCCTTTGCTCTAATACAGCGAGTGGGCTTCTTGCAAATTATTGTTGACAAATGTGATTTGTGGAGGAGGGGATGCATGGGCATGGTCAACTCGCACACCACAGGGATTCAAAAGGCAAAGAGAAGCCGTGACTGTGCTGAGATCCCTGGGTTGTGGGCAGCAGGACCATGTACAGCGTTGGCAGTGCAGCATCAAGGTTACACTGTAAAGTAACAATGTAAAGCGTGTGTGCTCTCTGCAGGTGTATGTCCAGCACTGGGGATGGAAACCAAAGTTAGAGCTGGTCATGTTAAATGAGATTCCCAAACATCCCATCCTTTTGATGTGCTGTAGCACCAAATGCTACAGATGAGTGAAATCCAGGCGGTCCTTGATACAGATTGAATTAGTTCCTGTCAGCATATGACAAGTGTCCTTGCGTCCCATCGCTGTTACTGAGTGTGTTTATTGGCATTAACGTTTCGGTATTTCCTCAGCAGAGTTTAGGACCACTGCTTTCTAAATTCTTATGCTTGGGATGCTGGTGTTCATCAGTAGGTACAGGTGCTCTATGTGCCTTGAGACCACTGTGTCAGGTGATCAGTGATTGTCTCTTGACTACAAATGTAGCAGGAGCACATTCCTAGTGAGTTTTCAAGTTGCAAGCTAATGAAATGAAAAGGCAAGAACCTTTTACTTTAGATCCATGAGGTGAGGCGGTGGTTTTCATTTCCTGGCTTCTGTGTGTTTTGGTATGTAAACTTAAATTTCCATTGTTGTAACATAGACCGGTGTGTGTAACTCGAGGGTTTAATCTTTAATAAGGTAAAAATACGTAGCACTGGGGAAGGATATTTTCAAGACCTGAAGATCCTCCATCAGTAAAGAGGACTAAGTTGTTACCTTGTGCTTTTGGGGAACATCTGAAGACTTCTGAACCCCTTGTGTTGGGCTCAGAAAAAGAGCTGGAGGAGGTTTTCTTGAAACAGAATTCCTTGTGTTGATGAAAAGGTAAGGATGGGTTGGTTTAATTTAGTAAAGCCATTTTAAGAAACAAATAAGCAGGTCTGAACTGAGCATACACGAATCTTTCTCTGTGCCTCAAGACTCGCTTCTGGCTAGGATTGTGGATATTGGGTTTTGCCCAGCTTCAAGATTTATTAAGACATATCTAGTGAGAATGAAGTGATTTACATATTTCTGGAAACTTCAGCCTTCTGTCTCCTGTGATTTATTTTTCTTTTAATCCGTAAGTTCCTACATTTTTCTTGAGCAGACACTTTAAGCCATTGAACAGGGTGGGAGGAAGAACATCAGTTTGGAAAATGGCTCGCAACCTGCACAGGCAGATGGAAGTGTTTTTCCTCGTAACTTCAAATAGAAAGCTCTCCCTTGACCACAAACAAGGATGGAAAGATGGTCGAGTGTTGCTTTATAACTTAGAGTGAAGCATGCCGAAGGCATTAGATGAGAGTGAACTATTTAATGGATCTGCTGTTATTTTTTTTGGTATGAATTCCCAAGAACTTCAATTTCGAAAGATCACATTAAAAAGCCTTCAGGAGATGTTTTTCTTCCACACTTAGTTACGCAAGAAGCCTCTTAGTCCACTGGTGCAGCTGTTCTGGAAATACCTTTCTCTGGAAGAAGGTAGCTAACAAACTTAGAGTTAATGCAGTGCTCTTCAACTAGTTTATAATGTTACTTAGCCACCAAAGAGTATCTAGTTTGGATATTGAATAATCCTCATTCAAGCAAGTGTTTAGAGTCACAAAACCATCCTGAAAATGTCAGATATTTATATGCTGGAGAATAAAAGAATTTTATTTTCCTTAAACTGCAGATGAGATCTAGTTTGTGCATAGTTCTCAAGTATTCATCAGGAGATACTGAGCACCGGAATTAAAACTGATTGGCAGTCCATGTTGTCGCTCTCCTAAAATTTATTTGGCTTTCTTTATGCCTTTTAAAAACATTGTGAAATTAGGGAAAGCTTTCGAGAGTGCTATTGCATTGCAGACTTAGTTGTTTTTTAAAGAAGTGTTTCTTACACTGGAAATTTTTAATAATGAACAAGAGAAGATGGGTTTGGGGAAGAGATGGCAAAGGTCAGCAGAGCTGTTCCCAAATTTCCTGTGTGTTAATTGAAGCTCAACATAAATTATAATAATAAATAATATTTGTACTATTATCTGCTCTCCTAGAAGGGGCTGAACGCAGGTGGGAAGTGTTAGTGTTAACAAATATAACCTAGTGTAATTTATACCATTTTATACTACGTTGGCTGAAAACTCAAAGGACTGGGCTGTTCTGCAGTTGTTCTGTGCCCAGTCTGGTTTCCTCCTCAGCCTGTGCTGGTTCTCTGCTCAGGTGTTGGGATTGAGGTGTTTTTTCTTGGGTTTTGTGGTTTTTTCGCCTCCCTTGGAAGGTGACTAAAGGGTGCACTTAGTGCTCGGAGTGCTCTGAATGAGGATGACATCCAGCATGACAGCCTCCCATATGCTTTACCGGTGGGTTAATGGCTGCATTGAGACTATCCTAACACTTTATGCCTCCTGTGAGGCTTTCCCGTCTCTGGTGGCTGTGTTTTTAAGCCTGGCTGCACATCAGCACACATGGCTACAACACATCCACACTTTGAAAGATTTTTGCCTTTGTACAGTCTGAAAAAGGGACATGTCTTCAGGGACCAGGTTAGCCAAGAATGGGCACAGCACACTTCTGTCCATACTGTCGCTGAACACAAACTGTGTAATTTCCAACTGTAGAAAATGCTGGTCTAGACTTGGATGAGCTGAAGACTTGCTTTGGGATTTTTTTTTTTTTCCACCTTTTGGAATGAAAGCTTAGCTTTTGGAACAGCTCTGCAACCACAAAGGAAAAGCATATGGCTGCTGTCTGGGTGGTGTCCTGGCCCGCTTGCACCGTTGTAGCTGATTTTGTATGAGCATCCAAGCCAGCTGTTCCAAGCCTGACACACACCCTGCCCATATTCCCAGCTCCAGAGCCAGCCACTTCGAAAACTTCCATCAGGTTTTATGAAGCAACCAATGGCTGCACTGGAACAGGTCTCCTCAGCTCATTTTTGACGGTGAATGCACAAATTTTCATGGCAGATTGCTGTTATGAGGGCTGGCAGCTATGTGGCCACTGCTCCGATGTGTATGATTTTTCTGTGATTATTTGTGTTTCGGAGTGCATATCTGTTAAAGAGCGCTTTCAGCACAAGATCTCTGCTGATAAATCAATAATGTCATTGTTTACTAAGCAAGATTTTTCCTCTGTGCTGCTTACTGAGCTCAGCTTCAGAACGGGTACTGTGTGTAACATTAACGTAGGGATGGCAAGGAAAAGGACTTAGGAAAGAGGATGGAAAGAAAATGGATAGACTGAAATACCTGGCATTTCAATCTAGCTCTAGTGCTCTGTTACATACATTAAAATGGGGAGTTACTGTTAGGTTGGCCTACAAGAGGCATCCATATCCTGAGCTGCATCAAAAGAAATGTAACCAGCAGATGGAGGGAAGGGATTCCTTCCCTCTACTCTGCTCTTGTGAGACCTTACCTGGAGTCCTGCGTTTGGTTCTGGAATCCTCAGCACAGGAAAGACATGGATCTGTTAAACTGAGTCTAGAGGAGGCCGTGAAGATGATCCAAAGGCTGGAGCACCTCCTGTGCAAAAACAGGCTGAGAGAGGTGGGGTTGTTCACCCTGGAGAAGAGAAGGCTCTGGGGAGACCTTACAGCAGAATCCCAGTACTGAAAGGGGCTCCAGGAAAGCTGAGGAGGGGCTTTTGTTCAGGGAGTGCAGGGATAGGATGAGATGGAACAGTTTTGAACTGAAAGAGGGCTCAAAAAAGGGTTGTGTGAGGCTTTGTGCAACCTGATCCAGTGGGAGGTGTCCCTGCCCATGGCTTTGAGGTCCCTTCCAAACCAAACCATTCCATGATTCTAGATATTTGAAAAAACCCCACCAATCATCGAACCTGAGTCCTAAAGCTTTAATTAATCATGTACCAGAGGCGGTAACGTTTCCCGTCAATTCATCTCGGTGCTCCTCAGGTTTCCACGCGAATAGCGGGGCCGGGGGAGGGCGCTGTCGGCCCGGCTTTCCAGCGAGGGCCCCGGGAACCGGCTTTGTCCCTGAGCTGGCGTCCTCTGAGTGGCTCGGCTGGGTGAGAAAAAAGGCTGGGACCGCGCCGTGGCCGCACCAGAAGAGGATGGAGAGGGGGAAAAAAAAGTGGGTGCTGGAGCTGAGGAAGGAGTTTCTGCATCATTTGGGAACATGCAGTGGTGCTGGAAACACCGTGACAGAAACAAACGCTGCTGGTTGCCCAGCCAGATTTTTTCCACCGTGAGTCTGTTACCTTGAATATGCGAAGTGTGCTCATTTTCCATGCCCGGGCAGTTTTTAAAGTATCAGTTTAAGTACTGGAACACTCATAATTGAAGCTTCTGGAGCGGTTGGAAAGGAGTTCACTTCTTTAACTATTATTGTAAAATATGGTAAAGAATCTATAATTTATCAGGCACATCCTGTAAGTATGAGAGTGGGCTCATGGCTGTGGAAAAAATGGAGATCAAAACTGACAGGAAAAGGACATGGTTATAATACAGGATCCATCCCTCTTTCCTCTTGCGTAGAGTCCCATATGAGGAAGAAGCCTTTTTCTTTTGGTATGAAGCTTCTTTATTCGCCAAGGATGACACCCACTCTGTACGCACACAAAACAGCTCGCTGCCTCAAGGACTTGGCTTTTTCATAATTTCAAAATAGGGTTACTGTTTTGTTAATCAGATCATGAATCTGAACTGTGTGGGCCTGTCCACAACTGGTCCAGGTGCTAATCTCCCTGGAATGAGTGGGATGGAAGCACAGTGATGGAGCACACGTGATGTGCATCCTCTTCAGGTGTTGCAGAGCCCTCAGAATATCCTCTCGAGCAATCCCACATGGAATAGAAAATATGCTGCATTAAAAAGGTGTTTATGCTTGTATTCAGTGCTATATGAGAAAAGTACCCTATCTTTTAATATATAGTAACCATAATACATAGTGTCAGCTATTATTAAGACTAAGAGCTGTGTTAATTGGGGAGGGCACTTAAATGTGATTATGTAGCATGGCCTTTCTCTGCCAACCAGATTAAAAACATATTCTAGGCAGCTAATGGCAGGATCATAATTCATTTGGAAGAACTAAGCTGTGGTCTTCAAGTTTTCCCTTAATTTGCCTCTTTTTTTCTTTTTTTCCTATAGTGGAAACAGCAGCTGCTTTATGCAAGATGAGAGGAGGGGGCAGGAGCAGTAAAAGACACACTTGCCCACCCAGCACTCTTGAACGTGAGCTTGGTGCAATAAAAAAAATGGAGTGAGGCACTTCAGTGTGTCTGGAGAGGCTGTGTGGGCATCACAGCATTCCCAGGTGCTGCCCCGTCTTTACAGCTGGAAGTCTCAGCCTGTAGCGTGATCTCACGCTGTAGCATCGTGAACTCTGAACATGCCTCCCCTCCGAGTTAGATCCTGGCACCAAGAAAGCATCCCTCCTTCTCCTGCCCCTTCCCCAAGTATTCTCTGCTCGTTCCCTGTGCATGGTGAGATCCATGACTGTAGTTCCACTGGGAGGTACAGGGAGATGGGAATATGCCAAGCAAGGACTCAGGGCAGCAGAGATCCAACACAGGAGTGTGCTGCTGCGCTTCATCATTTCCATGTGTGCTAATTTTGCATGAGGTGTTCAATTCTGATGACTAACTTCTTTTCTTTATGGGAAGAGGCCAACTGACAGCTCCTCAGTCCCCACCCTTCTCTTTTTTATTGCTTTTTAACCACGATAGCTCTGCCTTTTCCTGTAATTCACAGGCCACAGTGGCTTTCCCTTGAATCAGGAGATTTTTATTGCTGATTTGGAGCGAGGTGAGAGCAATCCCATTCCTGCTCATGGACTTGTCACATCTCCCTCTTTTGGAAAGGAATGGCCTTACTTTTTATTTTACTTTATTTTCTGTTGGTGTCCTGCATTTCAAGACCTGACAATCAGGCTTGAGGGGAGAAGCAGAGTCTGATGAGGTCCCTTTTGAGGAAGCTTTTGAAAGCAGAGTAAAAGATCCACATGTGCAGAGAGGCACAGGCTGAGGGTAACCCACGCTGTGTAGAAAGGGATCAGGGCATGCATAGTAAGAAATAATAGTAAAGCATTGGGAAGTAGAATGGAATTCCAGTAGTGCTCTGGGGGGCATTTCCCCATATGGAAGGGATAGAAAGGACAATATAGCAGACAAGGTTTTCTTAGTGTAAATAACAGTTTGGGATTATTTTAATGGGGGGAACCGAGTTGGATTGTGGGTCTCATTCCCTGTTACTGGGAAGAAAGTCCCAGAAAGGCAACTTTGTGCTGGCTTTGTTGGAGCCAATGTGGGCCTTCCAGCCAGCCCCCACAGCCAGGCACAGCCCTGGGTCTGCCCAGTGCCTGTCTGCGGTGGGAACACCTCTGTGCCTTGTGCATGGCCAGCCTTGAAGAAGCCCTTCTGGGGATCTTCATCAGCGTCTTCTCTCTCTGGTAGCCCACCTGAAGCTGCTGGGAGACTGCTACCAGTTCCTGCACCCCAGCTACTGCTGCATTTGTAACCTTGCCCTGCTGTTCTGCAGCTCTCGGAGGCATGCAGCCTTGGCCTCTGCAACTCTTCTCACCTTCCAGCCGGCTCTTGCTAAGCGATAGTGTTCCCGTCCTTCCCTGGCTTTATCCACCTCCTGTCTGTTCCAGCTTGGACTTTTCTTCCTTTCCTTCTCTTTCACCACTTAGTTCTTCTCTTACTTTTCCCACACGCATAAATCTCCCTAAATACTCCTGTGTTCTGCCCCTGGGCAGCCAGAAGGAGAACTTCTGCTCTTTCCTGTTAATTGCTTGTATTTCTTCTCTAGTTTCTATTTATATTTAATTTATTTTTGTTTAATACCATAAATTGTGGTGGCACTTTCCTTGTGTTGTTTGTTGCTTCTGACATCACAAGAGTTCATTGGTGCTGACCTCTACGTGAAGATTGCACCATCACAAGAGCAATAAAACCCACACAAAGGCATTTTTTCTAAGACATATCACTGAGTTCCTTAGATAAACAGATTGTGATATTACCTGCTACTTCCCAGAAGTGTGACAGTTACTTACTGCACAAGGATTCTAAAAACAAATCATGTATGGCTATCTGACTTAATTATGTGCAGTAATAATTTGGTACAGCATCCTCTTTTGCAAAGGTTCTCGCTCAAGACCAGGCTGCTGTTATGCTGAGCCTTTCTTCTTCTCAGCTCATTGTAGATGACACCATGATATAAATGAATTTTAAAATGGGAAAGACTGGCAACTGGAGATGGGAAAGTGGGTAGGAAATGCAAGAAGCCACAACGATATGCAGGAGGTCAGCGGGCTGCAGGAGATATGTTTCTTCTGCATACACTGGAGAGTTGTTTTCCTGTAAAATGTCAAGGGTTTGTGTATGCAATATTTGAAGCTGAAGCGCTCTGTAGATGAAACGTGTGTGGAGAGTCAGTGTGAACAAAGAAAAAAGAACTCTTCACGCGATACAGCTAACATCTTCACTCTGCTGAGCAGTCATTACAGCCTCTGGATGGAAATAGGCTGACCTATTTCTGGTCGGTTTAATTAGCAAGGTGGGGAAAAAATGGAGAGCTGCCTGTGCTTTCACTGTCCCTGGCACCAGAGGATGGACTGCATGAACACATTAGCGGCGAGAGAAAACAGAGCTGGAGGACTGCTCTTGGCTGTGGTGCCTTCCCTCCAGCTCTGCACCCTGGGCTGCGGCAGAGCAGGTCCCCAGGACCTGGGCAGCTCAGACCCAACCGTGCAGATGGGAACTGCATATTTCTGCTGCAGGGGCTTGGCATGAGCCATGCTTTGTGGGGATGGGCAATGGATCTGTGCCACTGGGCATGGGTACCTGGTGCCTGTCCTAAGCTGGGGTGCCAGTCTCCCAGTGCCTTCCCACCCTGCTTCGAAGGGCTGGGCTGGAGTCCCAATCCAGTGTCCTGAGCCAGGGCCCTGTCCTGGTGTCTCAGTTCCAGTTCCTGAGCCAGAGCCCTGTCCTGGGGGCAGGGTCCCAGTCCCTGTCCCAGGATCTGAGCACATACGCTGTCTTGGACTCCTTTCCCAGTGTCTTGGACTGAGCAGCAGGGCTGAGGGCCTGGAGTCCCAGTCGCAGGCTCCCAGCATGGGGTGCTGGGTCAGGGCTCCCATCCTCTCTGTGGGATGCTTGGTCAAGGCTTTGCTCCCTCCTGTGATCCCGCTTCCGGGTGGTGCTTTGGGAGCCAGTCCCTGTCCTGGGATGCCATCCTGGATTCTCAGTCCCCCACTCTCCCCAGGCTTCCAGGCCCTCTGTCCCAAGGTCACATCCCGGGTCCTGGACTCCCTGTGCCGGGGTCCCATCCTGGGTCCCGGTCTTCTATCTCGAGTCTCCATCCTCCACCTTCCCGTAGGGTCCGGGCCCCCTTGTCCTGGGGTAATGTCCCAGGTGGTGCCCTTGGAGCTGGTCCCCATCCCAGGGTCACATCCCGGGTCCTGGTCCCCCTCCAACCCCCACAAGGTTCTGGTCTCCCCTGTGCCAGGGTCACAACCCGGGGTCCTGGTTCTCCCTCCCCACCCTGGGGTCCCAGCCTCGCCCGGCCCGGGGTCACATCCCGGTGCTGTTCTGCGTCCCGGTGCCCCGTACCGGGTCCCCCTCCCCATTTAGGTTCAGACACCCCACCCCCACCCGTCCCGTCCCCCCCGTCCCGGAGTCACAACCTGGGTCCCGGGCCCCCATCCCGGGCCCCCCTCCACATCCCAGGTCCAGACTCCTCATCCTTTCCCCCGACCCACCGTCCCAACACCGAGTCTGTCCCGCCCTGCCCCAGGGTAACACCCAGGGTTCCCCTCCCCACCACAGGTCCAGACCCCCCATCCCCTGTTCCCCTCCTCCCCTTTCTCGGGCGGGGGCTGCGGTGGCAGCACCTCCCCCGGGCGGGGCGCGGGGCGCGGGGCGGTGCAGGGCGCGTGTGCCGCGGGGCCGCTCGATGTGGGCGGGCTCCGTCGGCGCCGCCGCCCCCCGTGCCGGCCCCTTTCCCCATGGCGGCTCAGGGCGGCTCGGCGCTGTGAGGGCCGTGCGCGGCGCGGCGCCGGGCGGGCATGGCGGGCCGCGGCCGCCGCGCCTGGCTCAGCGTCCTGCTGGGGCTGGTGCTGGGCTTCGTGCTCGCCTCGCGCCTCGTCCTGCCCCGCGCCTCCGAGCTGGCGGCGGCGGCGCGGCCCCGCACCGCCCGCCCGCAGGGCTGCCGCCCGCCGCCCGCCGCCGCCGCCGCCCCGCCGCGCCGCCACGGCGCCCCCGCGCAGAGCTTCCTCTTCGTGGGGGTCATGACGGCGCAGAAGTACCTGCGGAGCCGCGCCGTGGCCGCGCACCGGTGAGCGGGGGGCGCCGGCCGGGGCGGGGCGGGGCGGGGAAGCTAGGCTCGGGTGGGTTCGGGTCCTGTAGGCTCGAGTCCTGTGGGCTTGAGTGGGTTCCGCTGGGCTCGGGTTGGGTGGGTTCACCTAGACTGTCGATTCAGTACGGATAGGCTCGGGTGGGCTCGGCTTGGGTCGGTTCGGCTCGGCTTGGTTGGGTTTGGCTGGGCTGTCTGTTCGGTTTGGATAGGCTTGGGTGGATTCGGCTGGATTCAGGTCCGTTTGCGATGGGTTCGGCTGGGCTGGATTCAGGTGGGTCCAAATAGGCTTGAGTCGAGTCTGGTAGGTTTGACTGTCGCTGCGTTTGGCTGGGCACGGGTCAGGTCGACTGAGCTGGAGTGGGTTTGGATGGGCAGTGGTTGGGTTGGTTCAGGTAAACTTGGGTCGGGTTGGCCGGGGTCGGGTGGGTTTCAACTCTGTTTGGCCGTGCTTTGCTTGGCTGTCTGTTCAGTTTGGCTGGGCTCGGGTGGGTTTGGCTAGACTGGGCTCGAGTGGATTCAGACAGGCTTAGCACAGGTCGGATGTGTTCGGGTGGATTCAGCCAAGCCAGGCTTGGCTGGGCTTGGTTTGGCCTGGCTCGGCTCACAGTGCAGCCGTTGGCCCTGCGGGGTGGCTGACCGAGAGCCTGCAAGCAGGATCCCCTCACTGACCCGGGGACCACTCTCCCTTCCCCCATGGCAGCTGTGACCGAGCCGAGGGGTCCCCTTGGAGCTCACTGCCCTCGCAGCAGCCTGGGTGCAGTGCAGAGTGATCTCTGGACAGTTAGGGTGCGGGGTGAGGGGGATTGAGGTGCCCCAGGCTCGCACTAGACGGCACAGAGAAGTGAGGGATCAAGCAGAGCCACGTTGATGCTCTCGCATAGTCTGATTGACTGGTTCCTGGCAGGCAGAGCCAGCGATCTTGCCTCAGGGTCAGGCAGAAGCAGAAGTGCGGGGACACATCCCACCGGTCACCTTAATGCTTCTGCCTTGGGCATGGCTGCATCACGCTGGCACAGTCCTTGGCGGCGGCTGCTGCTGCTGCTGAGGAGAGATGACAGCCTAATAGCAGTAATAATAAAGTTTGGAGACCACTGTAACCTCCTGGGTAGGAAAAAAAAAGACCACTGCGCCAAGCTGGGCGCATATGCTTAGGAATGAGACTCAGAAAAAGCATCTGGAAACAAAGAGTAAAATCAGGCGCTGCTCACCGCCGCTGTCGCTAAGGCTGGACCAGAAGTGAAACAGCTCAAATGGGGAAAGCTGGCTTCGATGAAATGCTCCTAGCTTCAGGCTGGTGAAGCTAGCGCAGGAACTGGGCTCTCTGAGCCATGTCTTTATTACCTGAGTATGCCTATTTTTGGAGCAGAGGCAATCGTTGTGCTTTACATTGCTCGCTGTAGCCCGCGTTGTGGTCTGCAGCCATAGCTGGGTATCACCACGAGTGTCGCGTGCTAACAGAACTTCTGTCCAAAGCCTCAGCAGCATCAGAATAGTCATCTCGTCTGTGAGAGATGCATCTGTGGCTTTGGAGAAACTCTCTGCTCTGCTGAAATATGCTTATTTCTCCGGTGTTTGCGCCAGCAGGCAGTGCTGGGAGACTGCGCGGGAAGCCTGCTTGAGAAATCTGAAAGAGTTAAGAGCTAAAATGTCAGCTTGGGTATACCCCGGCTCCGATTGAGCGCTGCACAGCCAGTGCCGTCAGAGGAGCAGCCAGGAGCTCTGGGGCGGATCTTTCTCTAATAAAACGTCCCCTTAGTCTTGTACTGGAACGAACCCGTCTCCATCTCCTGCCTGTTCAGGCTGAAAAGTACTTGGCCCTATTGGCCAGTAAGAACAGGATGGCAAAACCATTTGTGATGGATACGCTCCTGCCTCTGCACAGCTCTGATTTTGGGAAAGGGTAGCTCACTTCACGTCAGCAGAAATACAGCAAAATTGCTTAATTTGGGCAATCTGAAGCATATTGTCCACCAACAGTGGCTTTAATGGAAACATAATTCCTTCTTTCAGCAGTAGACCTGTAATTAAGCTACTAGGAGTACGTGATTGATGCTTTGAAATGGGTGAAAGAATCTGTTTCTTTAGGGTTAGGTATTCTTCTTCACCGTGTGGGATGGAGCATTTTGGATTGCAAATCTCATGAGCCGTGTAATTTACATTTACATACAGAAAGGCTGGAATTTGTTGGGACATTGGGCAACAGGTTTTATGGCAGAATAGTTTGTTTAGTGTCCATCAGATTTTGCATCAAGAATTCAAGAAAGGGAAATTTATCACAGTGTTGTGCAGAGATGGCTGTTAGTTGTACAGCATTTCACTTTGCTGGTGTGGGAAGGATTCTTGTTCCTGGCTTTGCCTGTTCTTGCTGAACAGTCTTGTGCTGTTGGGAGAGCTGGGTTTACAGAACCAGATCTGCAACATCCACTAACACAAAAAAACGGCTAAGGATGCCACTTATCAAATCCAGCTAATGGAATTGAATCCCTTCAGCCCTTGGAAGGAGAACTGAATATTGCTTTTTACTGCACTGCTATTTTGGTTTAACCTCTAGAGATGATGTCTGCTCTAGGAAAGGATGAATAAAGAGAGATGATGTCTGCTTGGAAAGGATGAATAAAGAGACCTCTTAACATTGCGGTAGAGCTAAATGCATTTTTCTCCCTTTTGTTGATAAAAGAAACAAGACATCTTTGGAGGAAGGTGGGGAGGGGGGAGAGAGGAAGACAAACCTGTAATCTTAAATGGCTTTTGATTGCCATGAAGTACTCAAGCAGACAATTGCTGGGATTACTACATTGACAAAGCATCCTGGTGAGCTGAATCGCTGGCACAGCGAGTGAAATGGGAAGCTGCTAGCAAGGCCTTCCCGGGGTGGCAGCGTGTGCAGAGCCTTGATACCGGAATTAGGGATTCAGAGACTGAATACCTCCAAATTGCTGTGGCTCAAAGGCCATTTACAGACACAGCTAAAAGGGACCAGAGCGGAAAGCATTTGCTGATCCTTGCTGCTGTGAATCCAGATAGGGTCTAACAAGAGGGGAAGCAATCCACTTCCTGAACATCAATCATGAGCAAAATGACCACTGCAAGGCAAAACGGGTCTGCTGGATTTTCAGGAGATGCCGACTCTTTGAAACAGTCGTGCCTTTGTAGTCTGTGAGGCAGAGAATAAGCTTTACATCTACAGGTTTTTGGAGGGTGGATTTGTAGCTTCATCATTTATTGCATCTGACAGCCAGGTTAGCAAAGCTTCCCTTCCAGGAGACCAGTGTAGTGCAGCGCAGCAGCAGAAACTGCGGTGGCACATCAAAGGATGAGAAACAGTCAGGAAAAGAGCCGTGAAGGAAGGAGTTAAGGTATGGCTGGGGTTCAGGGAAAGTGCAGCAAAATGTGCTAATGGTTTTGTAGTTGAGGGGTGTTGTCCCAAAAGAGCTGCAGGAAGCAGAGGATGGGAATAAGCCCTCTCCCAGAAGATTTAAGTCTGCTGTCTCAAGAACAGAAATATCAGACAGTTAACCCTTTTTTTCTTTTGCATAGCAACTAGATTTCCCAGGAAACGTGGCAGACTAGTGTGAATGGAATTAATGGTGAGATGTAGGGGCTGGCCTTTGGCAGTATCCCTACAGGAACACAGACACCATACTTCTCAGTTTGGGACGGTCTCCACTGCACCTTGAAGTCCCACGCTGCTGCTTGCACAAGGACCACCGGAGATGCTGTTTTGCAGTACTAGGCAGCAACGCCGGGGCTCATGCTAAGTCACCCTGCTCCTGCAGCAGAGATGTGCCCTTTGGAAGGCTCCGTTTCAAACGTGCTACTGCACTGTTTGTGGTGGCTTATAGGAAACAGACTGCACTGGAATCTAAGTACCTGAGTGCCTGGAAAAGCTTAAGTGAAAGGCAGCCAGAAGGATTTGGGTCTAAAGGAGTTTGCATTATCTGTCTAAGCCCGCACTAGCTGCCGCAGAAGTGTAATATAGAACACATTTTTGTGCTTCTTTTAAATTGAGAACGTAGGTTGGGGCTGTTGGGTGGTATCTGGTTATAGTCCTTTCTGCTAGCTAGGTGAGTACCACAATGGACTGTAGAGCATGCACTCCTGCCTCTTGAAAGAAGGTTGTGTGAAGTGATTTTGAACATCGTGACAGTGCCATACACGTTTTGCTTAACTTATTGATAGTACCACACTATTGTAGTGGTGAGAACTTGGTGTGTCCTGCTTTTGTATCCTCCAACAGAAGTACAACACACTTGGGCTTTCCAAGCAGTAAGCAGTTACCTAAAATTTGCAGGAATGTTTAAAGAACAGTCTGAAACAAATACAAGGAGAGCAACTGGCACTGATGCATGGGAGATAAAGAAAAAGTCACCTGCATATGCCAAAATAACCTTATGGCCCAAAGCTCTGGGATGCTTGGGCTTTAGTCTTAGTCTGACCCACTGAGTATTGGTGTGCCTACAGATGATGGACCTGTTTCTGTCCTTGTTTCCACAAGGAAGCTTGGTGGATATCCATGGACGTAAACCTAACATCACTTTAAATTGGAGTTTAATTCAGAGGACTCTAAGGAGCTATGGAGGCTGCTTGGGTTCCCCATTAAAGCTAGATACCAAGTTGAATTTGAAAGGAACTCTCCCTCAAAATCTGAGTTCTATAATGCTGATCTTAACTGTCATGCTCTTTTAAAGCTATCTGGAAATGTAAAAAAACAGCTTGTTTTGTTGAGATCTCATGATGGTCATCTGCAGCACCACGTGCAGGAGTAGCATGCTGATTCCCATGCTCCGTTCTGCCAAAGTTGTGGTTCGTATCTTCCCCTGTAGCAAGTGTTGATGGGACCTTGAAGAACAGTTAGGCAAAACTAGCTCTAATTTAATGTGAAATTTAGCTGAACCATTTATTCAAGAAATTAGTCTTTTAGGTCCATTATCTTGCTAAGTTCCTCACAAATTACAGTTTTCTTCAGCATAATTATACAAGATGGCTATTTCTCAAAACTTTAAATGGTTTCTCTGATCTCCTATAAGAGAGGTTCCTGAACTGCAGACAAACAACAAATAAGTTTTTTGTGATCATCTCCAGTTTGGGTCTCTACAAAGGGAGCACTGTCTGCGTAATGCTGCTGACTGTGCTTCTGCTGAGTCTGCAGAGCTGGTAACAAAGCAAGGTAATACAAATAAATAATGAACACTGGAAACTGAAGATCAAACATTCCAGATCTGTGCTTTTCCTGCTTCAAGCTATGCCTTTTAAACTTCCTTTTGAATGAAGAAATTACTTAGGATAACATTTGGTGACTATAGTACTGGTAACTTTTTAGAAAATACTGGGGTGTTTTAGCACTCTCTTTTTGCAGACATTTTTCTGTATTGTGTGAATACCTGTACCAGTTGTGACAAAATCTTTGCACCCAGCTTGCTTGTGACTTGCTTGGATTAGGGTATGCATAGGATATTCAGTGCACAAAAACATTTAAGAGATGGTAAAATTGATTTGGTAGCCACCAATACTGGAAGCAGTCCTAATGTCCTCTACTAAGAGGTTTCTTCTAAGGAAGCGTTATCTAATCTTTCTATGTTTGTGTTTGTTTAAATTGCACTTTGATTTCCTTGTCAGTGCTAGCTTCTAGTTTGTTGGTTATGTGCCCTATGCACTGAGAAAAACCTGGTCGCACGCCGTCATGCATGTTTTCAGCATTGCTCCAGGGGAAGGTAATAGAGAGCCTTGCTGTCCTGATTTATGCACATCCTCCTGTTTAACCAAGCAGATTCAGATTACATGAGGGAGATAAGGTTGGGATGGTCAGAGCAGTTCAGTTGCTTTTTTTTTTTTTTAAGTGACCGGTTCAGTACACATATCGATTGTTTTCAGAACCTGATATTTCTCTCTGGACAGTTGAGACAGCCTTAATGTATTCTGAGGGCCCCAGCACTCACTGCAGGGTAGGTGGTCTCTGCAGGAGCCCGGTGGCAGAAATGTTGTCACTGCATTTCCTTTAAAGAGCTGAGGTGACAGTGAGCCCTCATGGTGGGAAGGGTGGTGTCAGGTTTTGTTATCAAACATACAATCTGCACGTCTCATATTAGAGAAGCTTTGACCAGGAAAGCAATGTCGGCTGGTGGGAGTAGGTGCCACAGAAGTGGGAAAGTGGTGAGACAAGAGCTCTGCGCCTGAGGAGCTAAAGGGGTCAGGTTGCTGCCCATAACCTGAGAGTAAATGCAGTAAACTGGACAGGAGATGGGGAGGATGGGCAAGAATTGTAGCTATTAACACAGAGATCTGCTGATTTGCTTGTGATTGAGCCAGGTCTGATGCCTTGCAATGCCAGATAAAGTTAAAAGTAGCTTTGATCAGAATTCATCCCTGTGTTTCCCAGTCCTTACTTCTGCTGATAGCTAAGGGTCAGAAGAATGTACTTAGTGTTCATCTTACAATCTGTGGTTTGGCTTCTTTGGCTGGTTGCAACAACGTGCTTCCTGAGCAAACTGTTCTGTATTTTCCCCTCCTCAAAAAAAGGGCTCAGCAGAGCAGTGAGCTGTGGCTTAGACATAAGGAGCAGCACATGGTAACTCCATTGTTTCAGTCTCTGCTGAGCAGCGCTTGCGTTGACACAGGCGCTTAGGCAATTTTTCAGTGTGGGAATGCATTTTATCTGTCTTGAGTTTAAACAAACACTCAAAGCCACAGTCACAAATGACACGGCAAGTCGCCTCATCCTAGAAATTGTGTTGTCACAAGAAATGAATAAAGGCTTACTCAAGCCATGCTGGGGCATGGTCAACGTGAGGTCCCAAGGCTGAAGTAATATTGTGGTGCTGACCCAAGTTGTACACTGATCCTTGGAGTGTGGTTATCGTTAGGGCATGGTCTTTCTGTGTGCCTTGTGCCCCCCACAATTACAGGAATATATCTTTGGTTTACTCCTGGCTTAGTGTGAAATTTAAATATCATTGAATCATAATATGGTTTGGGTTGGAAGGGACCTTAAAGATCATCCAGTTCGAACCCCCCTGCTGTGGGCAGGGAAATACGGCCCAGATCCATGAAAAGATGAGGCTTTGAACTGGCTTTGAACTGAGTGATTTAATGGAACATGAGGACTGGGAATCAAATGTGCCAGGGTTATGGATGTAAAGACATTTTGTTTCCTCTCCATTGAATGGAAACTCTTCTCTTGGCAATACTTAAGGGCATCCTGAGGTGAAGGTACCTAGTTGGAGAGCAGGGAGTAAATTTACACTGGGAGCTAATAGAAGGAGTGGTGATGTGGAGAGGAGAAAAAGAAGAAGGGAAAGGAGTTGAAGAGTCCAGAAAGGAGCTAAAGCTTGGAGTGATAGAAGACAGCCTGCGTTGTCCACATTACAAAGGCAGATCTTTCAGGATATCAAGAGCAAGTCTGAAAATTCCAAATAGCAGAACTTCCTTAATAGTTAGCATGTCTCATTTTAAAACAGGCAGTTTTCAAGACTTTAACAGGATGTGGCTTTATAACCAGTAGCACTGTGCATTAATTGCGTCACTGATGATTAAAGACCTCATCACCAGCATGGTGAAGTCAACAGCAATGTTTGCAATTGCTTTACTCTGTCCTTTTCTCGGAAGCTGGGATCTAAACTTTTCCTGAGAAACACTACCTGTGGCAGTAAGAAATCCAGAAGATAAAGCTTTTAAAGTAATTGGACAATATTCATTACACAAAGCTGAATTAGTGTGTAGCTGTTAAGGTGTCAGATTTGTTGTTTAGTTAGTACTAATTAAATACCTTTGCATTTCCTGGCAGAACTTAAAGAATAATTCTTCTGAAATATTTGAACACATCAGACTTTGTATGGTAGCTAATTCTGGAGATTTCGAATTTCAGATGGTCTGTACTGCCCAAAATCTGCTCTGCTTTTGGCAAGAAACCTATGTTGAGTGGCATGTGGTAAAAGTGGTGGCGACGCATTAAGGGAGTAGAGTGTCCTTCACCTAGAGTGTGTTTTCCCGTTCAGTTTTGAATATAGGTTTTATTCTGTGTAGTCACCAAATGTAATTAGAAAATACTCTCCTCCTATACAAAAAGGAGGAAAACGCATTGGTTTACCAATGAAACAAGTTTTCTTTGACATGAATTCTGCTTTTTTCCCACGTGGAATTTGAGAAAATGGTACTGAAAGGTTAAAATTCATAATTTTGGGGGCAAGACTGTAACAGTTACATGATTGAAAATCCTCCCTGAAAGATTTTAAGTGTTCCGCTGTCTGCCTTGTGGAATCATCCTACGTCTCTTCCTGCAGGATAAGTGACCCAGTTTGCCCACGCAGATGGGTTGGTTTTAGCAGAGAGGAGAGTGGAAGGTGTGGAGCAGATGTCGTCGCTGTGCTGCTTTGCACAGAAAAGGTTCCTTTTTTGTAGTGTTCCTCTCTGCTAAAATCTGCTCCAAAGTGTGAGGAAGGTTGCTGGAGGTGCAGGCGCTGGCTACAGCAGGTCATCTGTTGGGATTGTGTGTTTTGCATCCATCTCTTAACACTACTTTTCTCCTAGTCCTTTGCTGGGCAGACCCATTTGAGGTTACTGTTACTACCATGCTCTTTGCTTCTCTGGCTGTCACAGACAGCCTTTTACTTTGGTCAAAGCCCTACCAGCTTCTCCACATGGTGTCTAGAGAAGTTGCTGTTTGGTTGGTTTCCCACAGGAAGTTCACGTGAGATTTGCATTTATTTACTCTTTGGAAGTCAGTACTTCTGAATGCACATTTGAGATTTTGCGGGACTTAAGACGGATTGGGAGGTGGATATGATGCTGAATAACTTACAGGGAAGCTTTGGAGACACTAAATCCAGTTGTATGTGAGTTGCTTGCCCATCTTGGCTCCCCTAGGCTTTACTCTGTATCTTGTGGCCAATAGCTGATAGACCGATACTAAGTGTGCTTAAGAAAGCCTGCCTGCCACTAGTGAGTTAAATTATTTTTCTTTTGGATACAGCTGCAAAAATGGTATGCAGGTGCTTGTCATTTCAGAATTTTTTGTGTGTTATACCAGTTGCTCTGTGTGCCATGTGAATGTCTTCATTTGCATGGAGAAAAATAACCCTTCAAGGTGTTTAAAGAGAAAATTCGTAAAGCAGATGAGGTGTAGTTCCTTTGAGTAGTCTCTGGCAGCACTTTCTGCCTGCCTTGGTTTGCATACTTAAATAGTCTGTATTGTCTTTTTCAATCTAGAACGTGGTCCAAAACCATTCCTGGCAAGGTTGAATTCTTCTCGAGCGAGGGTTCGGACACCTCGATTCCCATCCCCATTGTGCCGCTTCCAGGTGTGGACGACTCTTACCCACCCCAGAAGAAATCGTTCATGATGCTCAAATACATGCATGACCACTACTTGGACAAGTACGAATGGTTTATGAGAGCTGATGATGACGTTTACATCAAAGGGGACAAACTGGAGAACTTCCTCAGGAGTTTGAACAGTAGCGAGCCCCTCTTTCTTGGGCAGACTGGCCTCGGCACCACAGAGGAGATGGGGAAGCTGGCGCTGGAACCGGGTGAGAACTTCTGCATGGGGGGACCAGGAGTGATCATGAGCCGGGAGGTCCTGCGGAGAATGGTGCCCCACATTGGCGAGTGCCTCCAAGAGATGTACACCACCCACGAGGACGTGGAAGTGGGAAGATGCGTACGGAGGTTTGCGGGAGTGCAGTGTGTATGGTCCTATGAGGTAAGGATGAGGGCACGAGGGATGAGGTGTGTGTTTTGAGGGAGGTGGAGGAAAGGGTGGGAGAGGCTCACAGCAGGGCATTGCTGTTGTACAGCTGTGCAGCAGTTCTTCCAGAGCACACCTCCTTTTGAAACTTTACCATTTTTTTTTCACCATTTTACCATCTACTTTACTGTAGAGTTTCTACATTCTCTGTTTCCTACAAGCGTCATCCTGGTAAAGATGTACACAAATACAGAAGTGCAACAGTAAGCAGTATGATGGAGCCTGACATTAAGCACATTGGAGTGAGGGGAGGAGCATCCATCACTCATAACTGAAATTTTTATTTAGAAAGGGAAGGAGCTTAAATCAGAGTGGTCCCTGCAGTCTTGACTGTCCAAGTCTTTTTTATCTTCTTTAGCTGGGTATTTCGTGCTGTCAGTGTGGAAAACAGATGATACAACTACTGAGCAACTTGCTGCATTGAAATGTGCAAGGCTGACAGATGTTTGCCCTGATGCTGACAGTTTTTTCCCCAAGTACAGCCATGGCGGAGATGTCTCATGGTGGCTGGCACTGTCACCCTGTGCACTGAGCTGCCTTCCAGCCTGTCCGCAGCCCAAGTCCACCGCTGCTCAGGGGCCTCGCTGGCAGCCCCATCCTGCAGATCCCGGCTCAGCAGGTCCTTGACGTCAGCAGAGACAAACCACTGCTCATACACCACAACTCAGGGTTTGCCCACACTGATGTGGCTGCAAAATCTGGCATCCTCAGGGGGAAAAAAAATAAATTAGTCCCCAGCTTGCTTGTGGCAGAGCTTCCTGCTCGATGATGGGGGCTGGTGGCTCCTCCGAGGAGTTAGGGGGACTTTTCCTGCTCTTTGAAGAGAGTCTTGGGTGTTTACACACTGTCTGATTGAAAACACCTGGGGATCTTGAGCTGCAGTTTCTTCTGTAGTACCAGGGAAAATGCTAGTGGGTTTGCCTTAGAAATAAGGGAGAAGTTGAGGGCGAAAGAGAGAGTGAACAGTTTGTCTTTTTACACAAATGTTCATGGCTTGTATGCAACTATTGCTTTGTCCTTTTATGAGATGTGGTAAAGAGGGGAGATTCTTCTGCCCACATGACAGAGGAGGTGTGATCACAGATGATGACAGATACTGCTGCTGTGTGATTCTTCCACTGGCAAAGACTTGTATTAAACTTTTGATGCTGAATTTATGCCCCTAGAAGCTGTTGTTTCGTTTCAGTTCACAGTTCAGTGATGGGAAGGCCTCTGAGACGGGGAAGGATGTTTCCAGATGCGGTAATTCATTCATGTATTGGTGCAAAAAGACTTTCTGGACTAACAGTGTCTCTCCACATTCCCTGCTTACAGACCTGGAACTAGTTTATGTATTGCCAGAGTCGTGGTTAGCCCTTCATAAGCAGTCAGTAACTTTTTAGCAGCATAAAATTTTTACTGTAGACACTCTGAGTTAAAAGAACTTTTAGTGTGAATGTCTGTACCATTTGACTTTTGATAACTTACTGAAAGCATTTTCATCCTACTGAAAATGCAAAGGCCTTCTAAAGTCAGTATAATCAAATTTTGGCTTGAAATAGCTAACGACAGCACACAACTGCACTAGGAATGCTATCTGACAGAATTAGATTGGGCTTTTCTGAAAATCAGTTTTGTTTGATCAGCCTCTGTTGCATGATCTGCAGTGCTGGATTCTCCCAAGTGCCGTCAATTACTTAAAATTGGTTTGTTTGAAGTGTATAAACTGTAAGATTTTCAGAAGTAACCTGTAAGTGTGAGATGTTAAGGCTCAGCCACTTTGGAGAGAAGGAAGAGTTTTGATGATGAAAGCACACTGCTTCTGCGAGAGATAGGTCCACTCTCATTTAGTTGAGGCCTTTCAATTTAAAAACCTGTCATCTTTTTGCTTTTTTGATCTGGTCCTCATTGCCTAGACAACTAGATTAAATGTGCCTGATATTTTATTTAAGATAAAACAATAGCTGTGTGAAATAACACAGCTGTGTTAGGAAAGCTTGGTGTAAAGGTGACATTTTCCATGTCTTGTACGTTCTTGAATGTCAAGTAACAGACTACTGTAAAGTGAATTGCAAAGTGTTGTATTTCAGTGGGCTTTGGACACAGCAAAAAGTTTTATCTGTGCCCAGTCTGCTGGGGTACGGCCACCGTATTCTTAAGAATTCCTGTCAAAAGGGAAGTGGCAGCAGCATGAGGCTCAGCAAACAAAATGGTGTTGGCCTCAGAAGGCCCAGACCTCAAACTTCTTCGATTCCTGCGCTTTCTATTCTGGGTAGTCTCAAGTGGCAGCACAAATGAGAAGCTCAGGTCTCTGCAGTCACTCCCAGCTCTTTTGTTTTTGTTTGTAGCATCTCTGACATGGAAAGCCCTGCTGGACCTCAGTGCGGGTGGCTTTTTTCCCTGCACTGTTCTTGCGGTGGGCTCTATGCCCAGAGTCATTTTACTCATCTCCATGACTCTCACTGCCCCCTTTCTCTGATTTTAGGATCCCACAATGTCTTTACTGTGCTGCTCATCTTCCCTGGCTCTGGCTCTGGTGTTATGCCCAAATGCGTCTCCAGGCCTGGCTCTGTGGTTTTTTTCTGCTCGCAGCAGTCTATCTCAAAACCCTTTTTTTCTTCCCTTCCTGTGTTTCTGTCACTTCACTGCTCTCTGTGGTGCCTCTTAGACCACTTCATTAGTGGCACCAGTTATTGCCCATTTCAAGACTTGTAAAGATTTGTTCATGTTCTTCCTGCTGTCAGGAGCTTTTCAGCAAATACAGTGAAGGAATTGACACCGCAATTCTTTGGACTTCCTGTTTCATCTTGCCCCAGAAAAGAGGCAGCAACAGTATGTGCGAGCTTGAGGAGAACTGAAGCACCCTGGGCTCTGGGGAGCTTCATCTGAGGCACCCAGGCTGCTGCTTCAGGACGAGTTTGCAGCCTGTAATGGATTTTAGGCTCCTATGACCAGGCTTGTAGCTGTTGCCCTGTTGCGATAGATCAAGTGAGTCACAGATGAGACGTGCCTCTTAAATTCTAAGTTCTTTATGGCAAGGATTATCGTCACTGTAAAAACAAACCCAAGACTGTTACTGCTGTTTGACAAATAGCTGTAAAACTCAGCCCTCTACAGGGTGGAGCAGCCAAAGCTGTGTGTTTTACACAGCACGCTGGAAGAGAAAAATCATGAAAAGAATGGAGCTGTGATATCACTGAGGCTTACAGATGGAGCTTGACAGTTTATAAGGTGATGTAGAGTGCAGTCTTTCCTCTTGAAGAGGACAAAAGGCTTCTACTGAACGTGCTAAGGAAGTGATTCTGCATTTCTGGTGATTATTGGAATTTTGGACTTTCTGGCACGCTGCTGGATGTTTTTCTCAGAAAAGGCCTCCTTCCTTCTCTTGTTTGTTGCCGCCAGTAGTTCTTCTAGTTCTTCTATGTGGATCACAGAGACTTGCTAGTTTTGTCATGCACTGCCTCGTGGCACCGTGCATGGTCTTAGCCTGAGGACAGGTTTCAGCTTTGACAAGCTGTCTCGTTTGTGATTTAAAAGATCCCAACATGTTGTTGATTTAATTTTTACTTTTGAGTCTAACATTTCTTTTAAATGCATCTGAATCATAAAGCCATTGCTCCATAGTTTAGTGTTGGCTCAGCCTTTTTTGTAGCTGCTGCTGAATATTGTCCTAATTTGTGTTTAATATCCTCACCTTAAGACCACTGATAACTTTAATACAAGCTCTTTGTAGCTGCTAGAAGTCAAGGCAGGATGATATATGCCCCATTAATTTCTGTCATAATAAAACCCTTCTGACACACATTACTTGCTGGTAATACTGACTGCTTTGTGTCCTACAGCGCAGCAGAAACAGCTGGATCGAATGGAGCAGCTTATGCTACCTCTAATTGCTGGTACAAATGCCCAGATATTTTGTCTGTTTTTCCTTCTGTTCTAGTTCAGGTAGTGGGGAAGAGTAGATTAGAAGCAGGAATTTTGTCTGGAGGAGGGGAGGAAGTGCTCTCATCCAACCCAGCAGCAAGTACTCTTTAATGTCCTGAAGTGAGACATGAATTTTTACGGTGTACATAGAAAAGAAGCTGTGACAAAGGGAGCCATCATCGCATCAGGAAACATGGGTGACTAGGAAGAGTACATCCAGCCTTTTGGGTGTTGGCGAGGGGAGAAAAAGTAGGGCCGTGGTAGCTATGGATAGTGAGGGGCTTCTGGGAGAAGCAGGATTTAAATTAATATTTGTGTGGTCTTTCATCTGGCATAATTGAACATAATTGCTGCTCTGAAATTTGCTGAAGTTAGGAAAGCACTTAAAGTGCACATTGTATCTGTCAAGTGCATTGGCAGTGCCAGTTCCATTCCTGGAATGGACTCTCTCATGAGCAAAGCTAAAGTTTATGGTTTTCTGTAAGATAGCCAGAAGTCAAAAAAAAGATAAAAGTCCTGCAGCAATTGATGAGAACTGAAATGCTGGGGAGAGATGCAACTGTTAGCTGCTAACCTCCAGCTCCCTTGCCTTATCCTCTCAGAAAGAACCTTCCACATGAATGAAAAAGGAGATTCAGCCTGTTTCTAGCTGGCTAATGTATGACAGCATGCAGTGACTTCAGCAAGAGCGGTCCATCTCGGAGCAGGGCAGGATGAGGTTTGTGAGGGGGGCACTTTGGGCAGGGTGCTCTGGGCAGTGGGTTGGACTGTAGTGTTTGGTCACTCATACTCTGCAAACATTTGCCTTGGACTCTAGGCAGCAAATGTAAGATTCAACTTGACTTTGTGGTGGCAGCATCCAGCTGATTCTGAAATCAGATGCTCTAATACATATATATTGTTCTGGCTTCAAAGCTTGTACTTTTTTGATGTCAGAGCAGAGGAACTTGGAAGGCTGTGACAGCAATAGGTACCTTTTCTCACCACGTGTGTGAAGCCCATTGCATCTCTTCATTCAAGAAACTTACGGTACGAATTGCATGTGTGTGTGCAGGAGGGAGGATACAAGCATGCCTAGTGTTTTAAGCTGGATGTTTATAAATCAGCTTTCTTTAACCAGTAAATTTTATCTTCAAAACACTTCAGAGATGGCTTTTGGCTTCAGAGTGAGTTGGAAGTGGATGAAGATCAAGCTTTATGAAGGTAACGAGGAATGGTATTTTGTGAGAGGACAGACATGTTAAGACTAGAAAAAAAGCATTATCTGGGCAGGAAAGGCGATGCATGGGGCCAGTGTGAGACGTGACTGATGTGACAGGGAGTCTGTGACAACAGTGGGGGAGGCAGTGTGGTATGATCACTGTGGTCTTAATTTTAGTAGGAGTGTTTGCTGAGGAGGAGGGCAGAGAGGTCAAAGGAGAGAGCAAAGGCTGCGGTTTGGGTTTGTGAAACCAAGGAGGGTTTGGAATTGGAGACAGATCTCAGATCTGCACCCAAGTCCTGATGTAGGCACCCAAGTCCTGACGTAGCTCTTTCACTTCAGAAAGTCAAATATTTTAAAACCAAGTATTTCAAAGAGGGAAAACTGACTTGGCATCACCAAGTCATTTCTTGGTGACTTCTGAACACAGGTTGATAAAGGTTTCTTGTTTGTAGAAATCAAGAACCACTCTGTATGTAGCACTAAGTATTACACCAAAGCCACATGAGTCAGGTTCTCACTGACGTTGTGCTGGCCATCATTTTAAAAGAGGAAGGCTGTGTGACTTGTGCTTATGCGTACATGCCTTTCCAGGCTGTGAGGACTGTTTGAGACTGACCCAGATTCGGTGAGTGCACAGATAATGTGCCCCTAGTTAGCTGGATGGCTTGATTTAATGCCTAAACTGATGGTTGCTGAAATGGGACTTTGATGGTGTCATGCAGACTCTAAAGAAGCTTCAGCCGTGAATCCAGCGAACAAGAGTATTGCTGTTTTCCCCATTATTGTCATCTTAAAGTACAGTGGTTCAGTTAGAAATTAGGATCTGTACAGCCTGTTGAGTTTAGGGACCCATCAGGATTAGTTGTCATTTGAGGAGTCAGGAAAGGCTAATCTGTCATTGCATGGCCGGACAAAGTACTCTAATAAAATAGTTCATCATTCCAATTTCTTAATTAAGGCACTTACAAGATACTTGAGGATTTCAGTTTGTTCTGTTGAGCAGCAGTGGGAATAGACAGAGGGAGTTGCAGGCTGAGACCAGAAACTTTATAATCAATTTTTTTCTTTTGCAGGGATGGGAAAGCCATCTCTATTTTGCTGGGTATATTGCTTTATGGCTTGCTGTTGCGGTGAGGCTCAGTACTTGGAGAAAATGATGTTGTGCTGTGATCAGAGCTGTGCACTGCACTGATTCTTGTAGGTGAATCTCCCCTGACTGGAGACCCTGGAAGAACACAGTTGCATTCCAAACATAATCAATATAAAAACCCCAGTAAAACCTGTGTAGTCATTTCTCTCCCATGGGTCAATTACATCTGACAAAACTTAGAGCTGGCAAGTTTCCTTTTCCATTTTAGTTAGTGCTTATCTCTGTGTATAAAAGACGAGGCTGGGAGAATAAACCACTTCATGGCTCTCTCTGTATAAACAGAATCTCTGTGAAATGGCCCATGTGACTAGACAGTAAAAAAAGAATTGTCTCTCCCAGCTGAAGTGGATATGGAGTGTCTTCAGCTGGGGCTTTCAATATGGAATTCTTTAGCTGATGTATATGTGGCGGGTAGCTGTGACCTGGATGTCGGGGGGAACATTAATTGTGTACATTTGGAAAGAATATTTGCTTTTCTCCCCTCTTTTTATTAAAACCGAGTTCTGTGAGCAGCATAAAGCACCAGCAGTGTGTAGGTGTCAGAGCCTGTAAACACGGAGAGAAAAGCCAGACTTGTTTGGTGATGGGAAATAGAAATGGACTGCTGATGTGAGGAAGGGGCTTTAATATAAACTAGCTGAGGTCACTGAAAGGAAAGTAAAACCACGTTCAGCTCAAATGCTCTCAGTGCTATCTGTTTCGTACTTGGAGTATGGTGTTTTGAGAAATAGTTGAATTTTTAAAATAAACAATTGAGTTATCAGGAAAAAACAAACGGTTGATCTAAATGGATAGATGTGATGGGTTTTGATATAATATCTATTTTTACTTTTGTAAAAGCAGTTTAATATAAACCATCGTTTTCTTTTGAACTTCAAGTGAATGTACACGGATAATTATCCAGAGCTGCTTTAGACATTGGTACGACAGTGGATACGACAGCCAGTCATATCGGTTTGTAGCACTACCTTGCTATTGAAGGCTTTTCTTAATGACTTTGGAGAAGGTGGTATATAGTGGTCTAACACTTACATGCCACAGCACTGGACTGGCTGCTCTGAGCATCTCCCTGTGCTCCCTGGGCTGACAGCAGTCTGGGACATCTCTACGGATGCTTTTGTGGTCTGTACAATCATATTTTGCCAGTTCATATTTTGCAGTCACTGGTCTGCTGCTGGGTGATGTGTTGAAAGGAGCTGTTAAAACCATGTGAGTCCTCACCTCAGCCCAGGAACTGCCAATTCTTCTTTTGCTTCCCAGTTGCCTGCCCTAAAGTGACTGTCCTTTGTGGTCCCTCAGTGCTGACAAGGCAAAAGATAGCATTCAATGTGCTGTCATATGTCTTTTTATTATTTGCAGCTGCAGTAACTAATGAGAACTGTGTATCCGGAGTTTTCCTGTGCAGTGTACCCAAGTGCACTCAATGTGCGCTGGTAAGGAAGGAACTTGGCTTTTTGGTCTATGTTGGGCTTGTGGATGAGGAAGGAAGATGCAAGGTGACAACCTGCAATGTCCAGACTTTGTAGGCAGGTAGGCATTTAGCTCAGGGCTCTGCCCTGCTGTCTGGTGGCTCTGCGGATGCTGTGAGTATGTAATCTGACTTCATGGAGAATTAATTGTCCGGGATTTGTCTAACTTCATTTCCTGTAGACACCTGGCTGCAGAGCTGCCGCTGCTGTTTTATTTTCTAAAACCATCTAATTTAGAGCATAGAACTTAGTTCTACTTTGCTGGACTGCTGCACCATCCTAATTGATCTTTAAAATGCTTAAAACACTTTAGCACTAATTTCCTGTGTAAAAAACTTATCTGGACTCCTGGTGGTGTGAACTTTCATGGTTATCAGCTGGAGACCTCTTAAATCTTGCCAGAAAATCTGATTGCCTGAAGGGTGGGGTTTATCCTCCTGGGTGCCTAGACCAAAATGACCTTTATGTGTCACAGACAAGTTTGAAACATAATGAGAAGGATTTGGGGAGCTTACTGGTTTTGTTTCTTAAATCCTGAAGTTTCAGCTAAAGGTGTTTTTGGAGGTCGTTGCAGCACTGAAAGTTAAGTTCTGGTTATTTCTCCCTAGTGTCTTACATAAAAGCGAATTTCTGCTGGTGTCCTCAGTGTAAGCAAGTTAGTTGTCAGTGGTTCTTCCAAGTGTATTAGGAGCAAGTTTAAAGCACTGTTACAGTAATGAAGGAAAAGTAAAAGTTGTGATGGATTTTTAACAGTGGGATTCTTGAGTAGCAGTTGAACTTCATGGCAGGTACTTGCAGCTTGTGTAGTAATGGTGACTTCAGTAAAAGAGTCAAAGCCTGGACGTAATTTAAATGGCTATTAGGGACCCACAGTACTTTTTTAGACTCTTTGAATTGTCTGTTTATCCATTTGTACTTTGTCCATGCTGTAGTGTTGTACCTTGATGTGGAGTATTGCTGGTAAGAGGAAAGCCACTATAGCAAGCTCTTTCCCAAGTAAGTGTTCTGCTTCATGGTGAGCTTTGCAGCCTGCATAGTGCTATTCTGCCTGTAGTTCTGGCAGGGACTTGCTCTCAGTGCCATAGCCCCCACGGCGTAGGTGAAGCTCCAGTGATCAGCTTCTATGCTTGCTGGTCTGGTGTCCTGGGAGCATTGCTAGGGTAGAGCAAACTGCTTCAATTAGCATCTGTTCTGGTGTATAGCTGAGAGCACATGCTGGTACAGGATGGGAGCCTTAAATGTTTCTGCAGAGCTATGAGATGAGGCTCCTAGAGCCAGTGCTTTAGAATCATCTGCTTAGAAAGAGGTTTAGGAAAAGGCACGACATGCTCTTGTGTAATGAAGAGAGCACAGGTAGGGTCATGCCCGCTGGATCTAAGCTCCATCCAAGTCTCTAGGTTTAATCCTTCCAACTGAATGGCTTTAGGGAGCTCCAGCTGAGTGCTGTATTTTTGTGCTTGGAAGCAGTCTTCAAAAGCATCCTGCACTCTTTGTGGATTAAGCCCAGGTTCTTAGAGGCTAGGATTAGCAAGGAAATAAATGGGAACTCATAGTTTGGACTCAGCAGAAAAAGGGTAGTAGAAAGTGGCTTGCTATTCCAGAAGTGCTACTGTCACCTTCTTCCTGCTACAATAAAGAGAGAAGCACCTTATCAGAAAATTCGCCTACGTTCAGCTTGCTCAGCCCCTCTGAGTAGGCAGCCGGCATTTGGCTGCGGTGTCCTTGCCCGCTGTCCTCTTGGCTGTGCTCAGACCTCGTGTCAGTGCGCTTCTTGAAAGGCAAGCACAAGCTGGTTCACGAAAACTTGTTGCCTGCTCTTGTTCATGGTTGCCACTTCAGATTGGTGCAGCTGGTTAGAGGAGTGCTCCGAGAATAGCAGCAGAGTGTTAGTGAAGGTTCCTGTGCTCATCGGCCTTCAATGGGTGTAATTACTTGGCAGTAACTTCTTTAAACCTTACTTGAATTAAAGCTACATGTTTTGGCTGGTTATGTCACCACTGTATTAGTGAGGAATGTAGGAGAGACTGCTAGTTTGCATAAACTGAGCTGCCTTAATCCTTTGTAACCTTCCTTTCTAATATGTTACTGTCTTACAGAGAGAGAAAACATTTGCCCAAGGGACAGCAGGTTCACTGTCGGCATCTCTGCGTAAGGGCAATGTTCTTTGTCCTTAGTAAGAACTAAGAGTTCTTAGCAAGTGAGTGTTGAGAATTAATATTATGTGGAATTCACTCGATGGGGAACTGTCTGAATCTTCAGGTCTGTTTTTTTATAACCTTTTTTCCTACAGTCCCCTATGGGTGCAGAGTGGGTTAAAAGCACGACCCAATTTCTTTAATGGTTTCATACAGCCTTCAGACCAAATGCTTCACTTAAAACCAATCTTGTCTGACTAGAGCAATTCCAGACGTATGCTTCTTATGTTCATTGTCCAGGTCAGCAAAAATATTGTTCTCTTGCACGTGTATGTTTGTCCTGACAAGAGAGACATTTGCTTAGCCTTATCACAGAAGATTTGTAAAGAAACCTTACCCTTACCTTACCCTGTTTGTTTAACCTTATCACAGATCACTTAACTTACATACTTGGTTTTATATCCTTCAGTTGAAGACACTTCCCCGTGCCCAAAGATGTTAGGAACTTTATTTAAAAAAAACCCCAACCAGCCAACAAATGAGAGACTGTGGCAGATTTATCTTCATAAAGCAGCAGGGTTTTTTATTTTCTGGGAGTGTTTTGTGAATTGTGACTTTCCCAGGTTTTGGACAGAGCGATTCTTCTTTGACTCTTTCGAATAATCTTTTTTTCCTGTTTCCTTCCCTTTTTCTGACTCCTTTAGAGTTGAATTGTGTGGTGTACTTGCTGTGAGAGCCTTTTGCATTTGCACTTTGCCTTGTTGCTGCATTTTACTGGACCTAACTGGAAGCCACGTCCAGTCCTGTTGAATAATGTTTGGCTGAATCCTGAAGTTTGCCACTGATAGAATGGCTGCTACATCTGCTTGTACTGAGGAGAAACCATCCACGTGGTTTCTTATCTTTTCTAGGCCAAAAATAACACTACAGCTCCTGCAGGCTTAAAGAATTAGCCTAATTGCAGAACTGGAAACTAGGGTGAAGGTGAAAAGGATATTTCAAAGTATGTAAAATAGGAGCTGGGTGCCTAAGCGTTAGGATGAAAAGCCTTTGTCTGAAGCTCTGGACGGTGAATCAGAAGTATTTGTGAGGATCTTTTGCATGGAAACTGCCATAGGGGCAAGTGTGTGCTGTATCGCAGCCCTGCTCAAATTTACATTGGGTGGTTTAGTTCTGATATGGGAACTGCAAGCAAGAAAGATCGAAGGTGAGGGCAACATCATCTTCCTTTTGGTTGTAATGTGCCTCCTCCAGATCCCTGGTGTGGCTCCACAGAAGCGAATGGGTCATGTCTGCAGCCCATGGCGACTCCTTTGTGCCATCTGCCCTCGCAGTTCCTGGTGCAGAGGAAGTGTGAAATGTGTAACCCCGTTTATTCTGCTAGGTGGTCAAGGCTGTCTCCCTTACAAAAAATGCCTTGTTTCTGTTCAGCCAGCACAAAGGCTCTTTTATAGCTGCTTGGCTATACATCTGCCGAGGTGCCTCAGACTGTGTGCGCTGGTTGCTGTTTGAGGTATGCAGCCTCTGAGGCTGTGATGCACAGTGGTATGTTGTTTAGATGTTGCCTCCCTTTCCTTTTGAGGATGGGGAGCTGTGCTGTGTCCTGCCCTGAACAAAGCTGGTGTCAGTTATATGATGGAGCGGTAGCCTGGAGATTTTCCCTATAGAAGTAGGACTGGAATCCTCCTGTTTCACACTTTGAATTAAATGTCTGAATTTGGCAGTGTGACTGTAGGACAATAGAACTTTATCTGAGGGAAAGTATGTTGACTTTCTGCTCCAGAGACAGACCTGACTTGAAAGACGGTGTGTGCACCAGTGCAAAGGGACTCTGTCCTTCACAGGGCATTTAACAACTGGTAATAAACCCTGTCTTCCTAAAGCTTTTCAACTTTATTGCAGCCTCTGGATTAATTTCACCATGTTTTCCTCCTCTCCCCTAATATTTTTTTTCTTTTGTCCTGCACATGTCCTCATGTTCATTTCACAGAGAGACTTGGCTGAAACCAGGCCTGCCCAAAAATGCACACTCACCATTTGTAATGTATGGGAGGGAGGGAGAGAGGGAGAGGAGGCTCTGTAATCTGACAAAGTTCCTAGCGAGTTCTGAATCTCTGGTGTTTGTCTCCTTTGGCTTTCAGACATAGAATCATAGAATATCTTGGTTTTCTGTGTTGGCTTTTTTTAACCCCACAAAGCTATCTGATAGCTCTTCAGTTCCTTTCCCAAATAGCATTCTGATGCCGTCACTGCTGGCTTCTGGACTCAAAGCAGAGCTTGGGTGGAAAAACAACTTTTCATCAAATTACCACGTAATAGGTCTTGTGGGATAAAGGAAGAGCACCAGAGTAATATGCCCTATTTCACCTTAAGCTCTTTTACTTTGATGTTGATGTTCTGTTCCACTCCATTAGCATGGATGAATATTGAAGTCTGATAGCTGAATGTGACAAAAGGTGACTTGGGGCAGGTCCATGGTATGTTCCACCAGGAGACCCTGTCCCTGGAGAGCAGCAGCTCTGCCCTGCCCAGGCTGTAGTGTCAGGGCCCAACTCTGGCTTGTGAACATGTGCCTGTACTTGCTGTCTTCTCTGGGGAGTGTTTTGTTCTCGTTGGAGCACTGTTTAGGCTTTGAAGATGCATTTAGGCTTTTTGTGGCCTCTTTCACAAGAGAGTGAGAAGTTACTTTTCAACTTAATTTTAGACTGACTGTCATTCTTGAGCAAGCTTGAAGTGTGATTTTGACCTTGCTCACAGGGAAATTTGGAGGAACCTGATTTCCCAGTACGTTGAGGGAACTGTTACCTCGGGTCTAGAATTTTGTGCTTCAGCATCAAAGCGCTTTACAAACCTTTCCCATGCTCCCTCCACCCTGTGGAACAACTGCTCTCTCCACATGGTACGGGGTTATCCCTGGGGCACCAGAGGAGGTATGGTCAGGGCAAAGTGTATAGTGTAAGAGGTCCTGACTCTTATGTCCTGCAGCCAAAACACACCTCTCCTCCCCTCTTTCACCAGTCACTTCAATTAAAATTCCACCATCAGGGCTGAAGTGAGGGGAGGCAGGAACAGACTTGTTTTCAGGAGGGAGAACTGAATTTTCTGCTGGAATGGGCCCTTTCCCAGAGCAAGCTCAGGAAACGGCCCCTCCCCACCAGTTAAGTGCAGTTGCAGGTAAAAGTTGCAAAAATAATCAGCATTGTCTGCTTCAGTTCCCAGAGGATATGAGAGTGGTGAATGAATTGAACTGCAAGTGAAAAGCCATGCAGAGACAAACCAGTGGTTCTCAGTCAGCCCTTCTGAACCATGGCCTGGAGCGCTCATTGAAAATTATTTCTTAATAAAACACAGGGGAGCCAAGTGTGCAGGGGTGCAGAAGAGACTCTGCTGGTGCCAGGGAGCAAAGTGGAAGAATGGAGAAGAACCTCCTGAAGGTGAAAAGCAGTGAGAGCAAGGAAGCCAGAGTGGAACCCAGGAGGGAGTCGTCTTCATGTGGTGGACTCTAAGCAATTTCAAATATTCTAAACAGAGGTCCAGTGAGCAGAGATACGAGGGAACCAAATTCCTTTGGCATTTGCAATATCAGGCTGGCTAAAGTAACTGGTCTTGTGCAACGGTCTGCTGAGCATTTATGGAGCAGACATTGCTCCTTTTGTAACTGCTGCTCAAAGTGAACCAGTTTATCTCAGTAAGGGAGAGTCCAGCTGCCTATGTAAATCCAAGGGCTGTTTTACAGGTGCTCACCTTTGCAGAGGGTGATAAAAGATGAGGTCAGAAGAGCTGAGAGTAGAGGAGAAGCAGTGACGTGCAGTTGCTGAAGAAACTGTCTCTTTTGGGAGTGTGAGGACAATGTGAACCTTAAACGTGCTTAACCTTAGTTGCAGGTGTGTGGTCAAGCTAGGCAGAGCATTACTGAGGTATGCTTTCAGAAAGGAAATAAATCTACAATAAGTGCAAGTAAACAGTAAAATGTTACAAGGTGCAAGCTAAGGAACAACCTGCTGTTTTCCCTCGCTCTCGCTTGACACAGCTCTAACCTGTAAAGCTGGAAATCATATCTGATGGGCTACAATAACCTTGTTTTTTCTAGATGTAGAACTCCCCTAGGTCTGTCTCCCCTAGGCAAGGAGGAATACCTGCCAAGAAAGCGATGCACCCTGAGACTCAGCTGCTTTAGCATGCCAGCAAAACCATCCTGCAGTAAAGTGACAAGCACGATGCCGATGGAACGTGTTCTGGCATGGCATCCGAGTTAAATCTAAGTGGGAGCACTCATGCACCTGACGGATGGCCAACATAGAAAAAAAACCCAGTGAGCAACCTGCATTGTAGCTTGTATAATTTCATGCCCAGTTACCATGCAAAACAGTCAACTCTTCATCCAAAAATGAGGCTTGAAAGTGACTTCTTTGAGTAGGTTTTCTTCCTGTGTAAGCAGAGAGTGTGCAATGAACAGTGGCTTGGATTTTGTTTTCTCTGGTAGCCAATATAACGTCACTGGTTGTCTTTGTGTCTGCCTCTCTTTGTGTGGTGGGACAAAAAAGCCATGTCCAGTTTGGGGCTGGTGCCAGTTTAATCAATATGATGATTATATGCCAAAGAAAGGAGCTGCAGTGGTTCTAGTGGTGCCTTGGTGGTATGGCTATCTCTTAATGTTCTGGTTAGACTCCTCTGATTGCCACACATTGTGTTGGAAAGCACCCCTTTTCATGTAACTGTGCGTGCTCATGCACTCTGTGGTTAGCTAAAGTAAATGTTCACTTCCTAGTGTGTGCTGGAATGTTACAGAATCACTGTAAAATATTCCAGACCCTCTTCCTGAGCATTGTCATTGTTCTGATTCATTTGGATGATGCTGTTTTGGGGGGGGGGGGGTGTATTTTTTTTTATTTTTAAGTCCTTAAGTGTTCTATAGAGTTACTGCAGTCCTTTCTACGTCAGCCTTTGGGAATAAAACCATAGTTATAACTTTGAAACTTGGAAATATCCCTGCAGACTCAGTCCTGCATCTCACACCAGACAATAATGAGCACTGAAAGCTAAACTGAGCCCATTGATATGTTGATGATCAGTACTTTTTTCTTTCTGATTAACATTCAACCTGTGTCTTCTATAACGTTTCAAACAAACCATGGGATTGTCCATTCTTCGTAGATCCAGTTGCCTGGTGGATTTGAGCCCATCCTGCTAGAGAAACTGCTGGCACCTTATCCTGTTAGGGCAGTAGCCGTGTTGGCCCACAGTGCTGTGGTTATATGTGTGATCCAGTTTGGCTTGTTTTTCATTCTCTGAGAGTAGTCCTGGGCTGAAGGTGACAGACTAACAGCGTGGAGCGTTTTTCTGCTGTGTTTGACCTGCTGTGACGTGGAATCTGTAATCCCGTAAGGACTGACATGTCCCTGTTGGACTCTGTGTGTTGTGTAGAAAGTGCAAGAGCACTGTGTGCCGCAGCCCTTGCCTTTGAAAGCTCACGTGCCAAGAGATTTGAGAGGCTCAGCAGATGGTGGAACACCACACAGTACTGTGGGCAGTGTTAGGTGAGGAAGGACTGGCGCAGATATTATGTTTCAAGTTAAACCAGATCAATTTGGGCAAGCAACTTGGAAAAGCGATAATTTCTTGGCTGTGCTTTAGATGAGCTTCTTGGCTGCCCTTTTGGTCAAGCTGGCTCTCCCTTAGCTCTCATCTGCCCTGTTTGTCTTGTCACCATCTGTATGGGCTGCTGTGATTGGCCAGCTTGGTTCTCCCTTGGGATCAGGGGTGTGTCCCCTGTAGGAGCTTGGCTGAGGGTGAGCCCAGGCTTACTGGAAACCCCAGCCACAAAAGGAGGCAGGCCAGCAGGCTCTCGGGGTTGGGGGTAAGCTGTCCTGTGGCTTTGGGGAATTAGAAAATATTAGAACAAGATGTGCAGCATTGGGAAGGCTGGCACCTTCCATCCCTTGCCTTTGCTCTTAAGTCACCAGCTTTTGGCAGTTGTCCTTTAGTCTTTGAGGGTGGGGAATCAAGTGTGCTGGTTAACTGGGCTGCGATGGCAAACCTCCTGCGTGTAAGGTACAGCAAATGTCACACTGACCTCCTGAAAGGGCACAAGGAAGGATTTGTGTCGGGTGGCCAAACACATCTTCCCTCCTCCTGCCCAGCACTTCAGTTGAAGGTCAAGGCTGAGAGGTCCACTTTTCATGCCAGGATAGCCTGGGAACCATGTTGCCATGTAATATCAGTGGAAGCAGGAAATTCATGAGATCTGAAGGGGAGTTAAAACATAAGGGTGCACAGAGAGCTCTGGGACATGCTCCTCTGTGAAGTGTACATTTCAAAACAGAGCTACCACTGCAGAGGGCTTCATCTGGTGGGTAAATCCCCATTTGCCCAAACCACAGCAAATTAAACAGAATAGTAATTTGGAGAGGTGATGGATCACTCTCTCTGTTTATCTGTCTTCTATTTGAAGGGAAATGCTGGAATGAGTAGGGATAAGCACATGGACATGCGATACAAATATTCATATGCACCTCTGCTCCTTGAGGGACAGGGTACACTACAGTTGTTGGTGGGGAGATACTCTCCTAGCAGTTCTCCTGCATCTGCCTGGGAGCTCTCTGGAACTGGAGCCATCAGGAGGTGTGGGGAAATGAGGAGCGCAAGGGGATAAAATAACATGAGGCTCTCGTCCAGGTTATATTTCTTGCTCTGCAATAAGGATGACCTTACTGGCTAGATTGATTTAGTTTTGCTGCAAATCTCATCCACTCGGCAAGCTGCTCGAGGAAACTGCTGGCAGTGTCTCCAGGTAACAGTAATAAAACCCCTAGTGATTATAACATTTCATTTATAAATGAAATGAAATACATAGGGGGCTGCAACAGAGTGGTTGTATGAAAGGGCAGGCAGCTCTCTGCCCTGTGGGGGAAGAGCAAAGGCTGAGCAGTGGCTCAGGCTTCCCAGTGCTCTCCATAGGCAGAGCGCAGGATGTGACTTCTAGGAAATGCAAGATGAAGTGGTCTTTGTTTGGACTGGTCACACAATCCCCTCACGAGCAAACACTTTATCATGCCAGTTAGGCTGTGATGGGTGATGTATTACAGTAGGAGGCTTGTTACTCAGTGTAACTGCTGTTGCCTTTATGGCCAGGGAAAACCAGGCGGTGAGCTTGCTTCAGTGCTAAATTTGCTGTTAAAGCCCTTTCAGGGGAAATCCTTGTGCCAGAAGGCTTTCACGTTTATTAATTGGTCTAATTTCTCTACCATGTGAAAGACATCTTAAATCATTCCAAAAGTTAAGGAGTCAGGTCCAGGTAAATTTATATTCAATGAGATAACATTTGAACATTGTAGCTATACAGAAATGTCATAGAAATGCCTTTTGCAGTCACAAAATAGAGTGAATATTTTTTTTTTTTCTTTCCTCTGGCATTTTTTCCCATCCCCCAGCAAAACCTTGCTGAACATGTCTGGACATGAAATGTTCTTTTGTAGGGATCAACACACAGTCTCCGAGGTTAAACTTCGACTATAAGGTTTTTGCACTCAGATAAAGCTGTTTTACACATCACATTTCCTGCATCATGGCAACTAGCTTTAAAAAAAAAAGTGCTTAAGAAAGACTTAACTTCACATAAGCAAGGCTGTACTTAGCTTGAGCTTCCTTTTTGAAATGTCAGTGTCATTTAACAAAGCCCTTAATGCCTTCCTCAGCATTGCTGCCAGTCCCTTCCCTGGTGTGTGGGTTATCCATGAGCTCGGTGGGTGCAACCAGGACATTCTTGCTATTGTGACTTAAGAGACTGCCTGTCATGTTTCAAGATAAAACTGTGTCTTTATGTGTCTCTATGTCTTCAAGTTGTGCATTCTACTCCTTTGCTACAACAAAGGCCTTCAGTTGGTAACTTGCTGAAGAAGCTTCTCAGTCAAGGAGAACTTCATCTGAGTAGAAACTCACCACAAAGCTTTTCTCAGCATTTCTCTCCTAGGAGAAGCCTGTGCATACCGATTTTCTAAAATATCCTTTTTTCCACTCAGGATTGTTGCCATTGGGACTTCACCTGCAATGCATGAAGTAGGCGCAGTGCATCATCACACCCTTTGTTTAACGTTAGCAGCCGTATGTCCATGTATTGGCTCGCGTCGCTCCCCTCTATGCATTTAGTTGCTTGCTTTTTTCTCTTTTTTTTTTCCTCTCTTTTTTTTTTTTTTTTCCTTTTACAGGTTTTGGCCACTGCTTTTAAGATAGTTCAGATTCCCATCAGAACTAGATGAGGGTACACACCGAACCTGTCTTGCTGTTAACGCTATTCGGGATGTGTCTTTTTTTTTAATCTTTTTTTTTTTTCTTTCCTTCTTGAGTCAAGTCTACAAAGAATACTCTGTTTTATGTGCTTTATATGAATGATTTCTTCTTAAAGGACAACTCATTTCCTCTACTTTAGAGGTATTTTCTTTAAATCTGTCACTTCCTGTCTCTTCCCTGGCTGTCTGACATGCCAGTTTTAAAAATTTTTTGTAACCGTTCTGCTCATAAATTCTCAAATCTTTTGGGAATTGCATTTTGCCCAGGCGAGGTGAAACTTCGTTTTTATTCTCTGGCAAGAAATATTTGACGATTAATTTAATTGTGAAATTGGTTTCTAAGCAGAAGCAGACTTGGAAAACTGAAGGGGAATTAATCATGCCCGCTTAACAGAAAGGGCTTGAAAACCTGGAGACTGCACTAAAGACGTCAGTGAAAATCAAAGTGCACTGTAGCTAACAAGCTTTTAGTATTTTATCATACTTTTTTATTTCTTGCTGGCTTTCACTGCTTTTTGCCTGCTAGAAGAACAGACTGTTCCCTTCCAAGAAGAGAGCAAAGTCTCATCACCTCTGGAAAGCAATAACTGGCTGGAAGGTTGAATCCTCTGGGCTTTTGAGTGAATGCCTGAACATTTGCATACCAACACACAGTACGCGCACAGGGACACCCATGGATCAATACATTCTGGTCCTTGTGCTGCTTTTCAGAAACTAAAAATGTGGTACACCATCTGTATAGGTTTGAAAAGTTAAGATATATTCCATGAGCCGGTACACGAACAGGCAGGAGGAAAGGCTCTGATCCATTTCTTGTAGCCTTGGTGCTCACAGACTGTACTGAGACCTCCGTGCTTCACACATCCTGCAGCAAAAGAGCTGGGTTTGCACTCTGGTTCCTTGTGTAAAACCAGTCTCATAAATATGGAATAAGTATGTGTGTTTCTCATGAATTTTACAGAATGTATACCTCAGTTAATTTGGATTGAACTGTCCGAATCATTAAGGTTGGAAAAGACCTCTACGATCGAGTCTAACTGTCAGACCAGCAGCACCGTGCCTACTAAACCATGACCCAAAGTGCCATGTCTACATGGTTTTTGAACACCTCCAGGGATGGAGACCCCACCACTTCCTTGGGCAGCCTGTTCCAATGCTTCACCATTCTTTTGGTAAAGAACTTCTTCCTAGTACCCAATCTAAACTTCCCGTGGCACAACTTGAGGCCATTTCCCCTCATCCTATCACTTGTTACTTGGGAAAAGAGACCAGCACCCACCTCATTACAACCTCTTTTAAGAGAGCTGTAGAGGGTGATGGGGTCTTCTCTCAGCCTTCTTTTCTCCAGAGTAAGCAGCTTCAGGTCCCTCAACCCCTCCCCAGAACCGCTGTGCTCCAGCCCCTTCCCCAGCTCTGCTCCTCTTCTGTGGACACGCTCCAGCAACTCAGTGTCTGGGGCCCAAAACTAAACACAGGATTCCAGGTGTGGCCTCACCAGTGCCGAGTACAGGGGGATGATCTCTTCCCTGCTCCTGCTGGCTCCACCATTTCTGATCCAAGCCCGGATGCTGCTGGCCTTCTTGGCCACTTGAGCATACTGCTTGGCTCATGTTCAGCTGCTGTCGACCAGCACCACTGTCATTAATGTAGGCACACTAGGAAATATAATCTGATAATAGAGAGCTGAGTTCAAAACAGCAATCACTGAATCAGATAGCATTTAAGATGTCTTTTTTTTATATATTAAAAGTCAGGTACAGATGAGTTGCGTGAGTTGCTTCTAAATAAGACGTGGCAAAAAGTTGAATTTTCCTCTGATGTAAATGGGTATAACTTAAAGAGATAGCAAGGTTATGCTGATTTACATCAGCTACGTAGCTGTATATGGCTGCGTACAAGTACTGCAAGAAAATAACACTGAATAGGTCTGAAGGATGTATTTGTTCAGCATTTTGTTAAAACAAATTGAGTCCCTTTCGAAAAAGCTTCTGTCTGCAAGACTGCATGTCTTAGTTACAGTGAGTTCAACTTCATGGGACTCCAAAGGCCTTATTACAACTTCTGTAATTACCCAAAATAGCTGTTCTGTACATAAGATTGGCATGACATTAAAGCTCAGTGTCTTGGGCTTTTGCAGGATGAGGCTCCAGTAATGACTCTTCCATTATCTTGCTGGGAATCTCCCTTTGAAGTGTGTAAGGCCCCTTATAAATAAGGGAGGTGGGGTGTCAAGCTGTAAAGTGTCTGATTTTTATTAACTATATAAGTTCTGTTGTTGGTAGGAGATGTCAGTAGGGTCTTGCATATACTGTGACTTGGGAAGAAGCGGGACTTAGGGAGCAAATTCTGTGTTTGGAGAGGCAGGAGAAGCAATTTTGTTACGGGTTTTTACCATTTTTGCCTGCTATCTACATTTGGTAGGGGAAACATTAGCACTGTTGTGGCAGTGTTTGGGTATTAGATTTGATGTTTAGAGCTTAAATTAAGGGGGGGAAAGAAATGAGAAGTTGCAGGTGTGAAAATGTTCTTACCTAGATAAAACCACTGAAGTTATCCCATACATTAATAAATGTTGTTACTTATAAAATGTGCCTATAACATTAAAGCCTCCAAGATGACTGTAACTTGAAATGCTTTCCTGCAAGTCCTAGATAAAGACATTGAGTTTTTCTGCATCATTTGCCGTGTGTTAATTCAGACATGGAAATAATGACTGAAGAACCTTATTTCCGTAGCGCAGGAAGTATTTTGTGAAGTACAAGCAACTCTGATGTGTTTTAGCATTGTGTACAGCATGCTGAATTCAACATGGACCTATGCTTTCAAAGTCCTTTTTTTGCTAGAAAAACTGGTTCCAACTGCAAATCTTCTAGTTCTTCTACGCAGTTCTAATTATTCTTGCATTTGGTTTTCATTAAATGTTAACACTCTGAGAACTGGAATCTGTTGATAATTTTTCCATTATTTATATAGTAATTTAGCAGAACCACCATAAATGTAATCATTTTTGAGCATTGTCCATTTTTAAATGTATCAGGTGTGAGAAGGCAGGTGTGAATGAAAACACAGCTGTGATTCATGCAACTGTTCCGTACAACTGACTGCTTTGGTACTTGCAAAGTTGAAGAAATTAACAGTTATCTTGTGCACGTTGTCATGTGAATTGAGATGTAAAATGCCCAAGTTGTGAGTATGCATTAATTGTATGCACAAATTACTGAAATACCTTCCTACTGAAGTGTCAGTAAAGCAGTGGGTGCCTCATGTAGGCTGTAACCTGCAGAGGGGACAATTAAGGAGAAAAACTAATTATACTGTAAAACTGAAATTTCCTGAAATGGAATGAGTCAAGGTGGTTTTTTAATAGAAAAGCCATGGGGCTGGAGATGATGTCTGTAAGCTTGAAATCTTAAGGGAGAACCCAAGACTTCCTCCTTACTAGTCCTATAGTGCCGTATTCTAGACATTTCTGTACATCTCAGCCACTTTTTCAGAAACTGTTTCATTAGTCGCTTGGGAGATGTTTTTTTTCCCTTTCAGTTATAGCCCAGGTAGTGTCTTGTTCTAGGACCAGAGAAGAATACTTTATTTAGACTGTTAACCAGTCCCTTTCTATTTACATTATTGCTTTGCATATATTTGTAAATATTTTAGTAGTGTGCCTCCTTTCAAACTAATGACATTACTCTTTCTTTTGTCTGTCTACGGTCTGCCATATGCTTGGGTAGGTTGTTGTTGGGTTGGGTTTTTCCCTTGCTCTGGTTTTACGGCCAGCTTTCTGGTAGGAACATCTGCAGAAGATGCAGTATTGGAGTAAATGTATGATTTTAGCTCCCTGGCCCTGAACATGGGGATACCATTAATGTATCCCAAAGCAATAGCCTTTTTGCTGTGCTGGTGAATAAATTGCTTTCTGACTTACACTGTAAGACGTAAAAACACTATAGCTCTTCTTTTGTGGGAAGGTCTGTCAGGGGCTGTTAAACATAATGATCCAAATGCAATCTCTAGTTCAGGAAACTCTGTGACCACTGTCTACTGCAACCTGGAAAGCAGGACGAGGGCAAGACCATCCTGTATCTGCCCTGCTGCTCGGACGCTTCCCAGAGGAATTCAGCTGCCCACTGTCAGACAAGACATTGGCCAGGGAAGCCTTTAATCCGGCGTGGCATGGCTGCTCTGTGTTTATATTCTTAAGTTCTTTCTGGTGCCGCCTCTGTCTTACTGAGTTGTCCAAATTGTTTGCCAGCTGGCTTGTAAGCTCTGGATGCGTGTCATCTGGTTTCACTGCGTCAACGGGGTGAAGCAAGATGAAATACATTAACTGTTCCTCTGACCCTTTTTTCCAGCACTGTGAGCCTCTCTGTTTCATGAGAAATATGAGTGAAGGCTTTTACCGGCTCGATATCACCTTTTGGTTTCTTCCTCTGCATTTAACCGATGGGTTCCCTTCCAGAGTTTTTCCTCCCCTGGATAGGTTTGTGTCCCTGCTGCTGTTTAAACTGCGATGTTGGTATCTGAAAGAGTATTGTTCTTTAAGATTGTACTGCTACCCTTCATCCTGGGGTCATCTTCTCCCATGTGCCTGTTTCTCCACAGGCTTCCGTTTCTGGTGCTTTTTAGTCTTCCTCTACAATTGAATGACTTGTTTGCTGCTTTCTTTTTGATGTAGAGGATTTGCACTGCTTCACCTGTGTGCTTGGCACTGAGAAGTGGCATGGAGTTTACTTCAACCCATTTTCCTCCTCTTATTGCCACCTGGAGGATCTTGTGAGCTCATTTAACAGCCTTCAACTTCTACTTTTTACCTGTTAATATTTTCCTTTGGATCCTTACCGTCCTCTGGAGCATTGCCACTTGCTAATTGAGAGCTAATGCTAAGTAAGGCAAACATTGTAAAGGGCAGCTTTTCCATGAAGAGCCTCTTTAATTGCTGGTGGCAGAGGGTTGTATCTGTAGCATTTCCTTTCCCTTTGCTTAATGCAGGTTCAAGTATTGCCCTTCCTGCTGGTAGGTGAAAACACTTTATTAAAGGCTAGTGCTTTGTATTTGAAGGTAGTGATTAATGAAACTTCATGGTATAGGATTATTTTTGGTATTAGGAGAAGTGGGTATCTGAATGTGTGCACTCCAGTAATATCAATCTTAAGCTTATGCAAGCACTTTTGAGATGTTGATGATTGTGTCTTTCATTTGCTGTGAGAGAAAGGATTACTTGAAGACAACAGGCCAAAGGGACCCTCCTATATTAGGAGATATTAAGAAATGCTGAGTCAGTGGCTTCAGTTCTTGCCTGCTTTCTGGACTTCGGCAGATTGTGCAAGCAGTGTTCTGCATAATTGCCCAAACCTGGTACCCAGTTGTTTGAGTGCATACTGTCTTCTGGTTTTCATTAACAGATCTTGTGCTTTCCTCCTCCTCCTATGTCCTGGGAACGTGAAGTGTCTGGTGGAAAACTTCCTTGACCAGACTGTGATGTTAAATCTTGTTGTCAGTTGAACTTTAGATTTATAGATGGGGTTGGGTTGCCTTTAATTAGAATGCCTTGTCTTGTTTCTCTCCTCTTCCCTCTCTTTAAATCTGCCCTGTCCTTTACAGCACTCCAAAGGGCACTGCAGCAGAAAAGAAACATCTGAACAAAGCAACGTGAAGCCGAAAGCTTTTTAAATTTAATTCAGTTAATATCCTTTTATAAAGAAATTTGGCCCAGGGCTAAGATGTGCGCAGGTGGGAAAGACACATCTGCTTTTTCTATTGGTATCTAATGGTTTAAGAACGGTGCCGAGGTTGTTCATTTCTCTGGTTAAACTGTGCCTAACCTATAGTACTGTTTTTTGACCATCAGGGTTAGTCAGAAAACCCCAGCCAGCGTTAGTGCGGGCCAGATGAGTGCAGGAGGACAGCATGGTGCGGTTACTGGTTTGACCCTGCTGGGGGAAGAGCCATCTTCTTGTTCCTGTCACGCCTTGGAAACCCGCTTGCGTACAAGCTAGCCTCCCTTTTGTGTAAGGGTGGTGTTAGCAGGTTAAGGCACTTCTGAAATAGCAGACACATACGAGGCATAGAACGAATATCCAGTGTTTCAGAGAAAACATTTAGTAGCTATCAAACCAATGGTTAGTTTTCAGCCAGATCAGCTCACAGAGCTGGCTGGTCCCACAGCTTCACGTGCCAGTGCTGGGAGAAGGAAGATGGGTCCCTTCCAGCAGCATCAGCTGTATCTTGAATAGGCTCAGGCTGTTCTTAGACCTGTCTGAGGGATCTTTCCCTGCTGCTACGCTTACCCCGAGGCAGCAATGGACCTGACCTGTTGAACCCATTTAATTTGAACTGGTGGTTCATTAAAAACTAGATACCCCTTAGTGCTGGCATGGCCAGGAAAATGGGACATGTTCACCTTAACTTTTCATTTGTTCAGAAAGTGATTTCTTTGATATGAGTCTACCAGTATTTAGTTTTAAGCCAATGGCTTAAGTTTAATTAGGCTTTTGACAGAGGCAAAGGCTTTTGTGATTTGAGCACTCCTGTAGTAGTTAGTTGATTTTCCAAAAACTTTGGAGACGCTTGCATGTCATCTATTTCAGAAGGTAAGGTGTATATCTTTGTGGAGTCTTTCCTACCTCTGATATTCTAATCATCTTACCTTGGCTTTAAAGCTGTAGGCATTGCTGAGGATATTAGACTGGTGTTCGTTCTGACTGTGCACTGCTCGTTGTGTTTGTGTTGTAGGGTTTTTCTGGTTTGTATGAAATAAGCGGAGGATGTGGTAGTTCATAATATCTGTTAAATTAGCGTAACAGAAGTGAATATTTGAATCGAAGGCTTTTTTTTGATGAAAAACAGTGTTGAAAAGTGAACAGCTGAGCCATTTCCTAAAAATTTGTTGTTAATAATGATTTTTGTAGCTGGACTATGATATTTTTATAGTATTGTCTTAATAATTTTGTCCTTTTTGCTTTGCCTGCAGCCTTTAGAATCAATAGTATTACTTTGCCTTATGAAAAGGTAAATAGAAAAAAACCACTAAATTTTACTGATGTGTGCAATCCTGTAGGCTTTTCAGAATGCTGGAATTTTAAGGAGGGAATGAAGTTGTCCCTTGTTCCTAATCCTTTTTTATATACAGCATTATAGCTCCCACAACAAAATCAGAAATAAAAAGATATTTCAGCAGCAGTGCTTTGCCTTTTCTCTATCCTAAGCACAAAGATAAGCATGTTTATGCTTGAACATGACGGCACTATGGAAAGTAATTGTTGATCTGATTAGCTCCACCGAGACAGAGCTTGCCTTCCTGTGCTTTATGGGTGTTCATCTGCCCCGGGCAGCAAAGACGGTGCTACTGATGCTTCTGCCTCATTTCCATTCTGCAGCTTCTCAGAGGATTGAACAAGTTTGGACAGCAGACAAAAGGCAGACCTGCAACAGTCTCTTCTGCATGTCAGCCTTTGACCAGTTTGTGTGTTTCAGGGAGCTGGAAGTACTGAAATCAGAGCAGAAGAGACTCTTCAGTATCTCTAAGAAGGCCCATATGCCTTGTTTACTGTTGATTGATTATTTTGCTGGTTTTGTTGTCTTGGATTATATTTTTTTAAGGAAAAAATGGATTTTTATTTTCACCTCTTTTTCTTTTAATCCAGGCATTCAGGAAACCTGACATTGAAATTGGCTTGTATTGATGGCTAGATAGAGCTGAGAAGCAGACAACGGGAATTTCTCTCTCAGAAAGCAAGTATTCAGTTAAATCAGTAAATCCTCCTATGACAGTTGAATATGAAACTGGAGCACGAGGTCTCATGCAATGAAACAAAGGTCTGCAATATCAGGGAGGACTCTCAGAAGCCTCATTTAACTGCTGGAAATGAAGATGCACTAACACGCTCCTCGTTCCACAAATATTTCCCTGTTGTAAGCCACAAATAGATTACCTTTCACCACAGTTGTGATTAAAAATGATAGAATGTGCACCTTCATGGGGTGGTATCTTTCCTCTGTCCTTAATTTTTTGCCACAGCTGAAATGCAGTACTTGGGGCAGTGAAGAGCGATACGTTGTACAGAGCAATAAATGGTGAAGTGTGTTTCCTGGCAGGAACCTTTTTTCCCTTTCCACCCTTGGTCTCTTGCTACTGTAAGTAATTGTTCCAATGCATGGTTTGATGAAAGCAAGTGTACAAAAACATCTCTGTAGGGTCAAGCTTAGGAAAATCACTTATTCTTTACCTGAGCTCCATATTTGTGAACAGCAGTGTTGTGGCTAGGGTGTGTGCTTAACATGTTTAGTCTGCAAGACCACCACATTGCAGGGTAAAATGTGATGGAAGGAGCTGTGTTTTTCTTGATTAGATTTCATCTGTTTATTATCAGTCTGTAGCCCCATTTCCTCTGTATGTCCTTTCCAGATGTATGTGTTTGGTTTATCGACAGCACTGCCCTGTGATGCTGACATATTACCTCACTATTTGCCTTGTGCTCTTTGCTCTGCCTGTACTTGCCTGTTGTGTGTCACCTTACTTGTGTGTTGTAAGCTTGGAGGTCAGAGAGAGGTTGGGGTTTTTCTTAGTTTTTTTCTTGTTCTTCTCATATTGTTACCAAGCCTGATAGATTCTCCTCTGGGTCGAAGAGAGCCTTTGGCCATCCCAAGGCTATAAATTATAAACAGAATTGTCTTTAATTTGCAAATTTTGAGCAAATCTTTATTGGAGCAGTGCTGGAGGTGGTGATTAGAGCTAACATTGGTTGTCTGATCAGGGTGAAGTTCTCACAGCTGTCTGGCAGAGCTGTCTGCTTCCTGCAAATCCTTGTTGTACATTGGCTTTGACTCCATGGTAATAAAATAGCTTTTGACAAGTACTTTTTACTTCTTTTCTTTTCTTCTCTTTCCTTTTTTTTTTATTTCACCCTTCTGTGACTCCAGCACGTGATCGCAGGTTCTGCCCACTTGACAATGTCAGACATTTCTGCTTCCTAAACCTCCTGCTCTCCCACGAGCAGGCAGAGCCTGTCTGGTTAGAGATGGCTTTGCCTGACCCACTGCTTAGACAGTCCTTCATCTGGCTCTTTAGATGCACAGGAGAGCAGTTTACTGCCCAATTTCTATTTCCAGTTTCCATTCTATGGAACAGAGATTCCCAAAAGTCATACAAGAATTTTATGGCAAAACTTTGCTTAGAAGCTGATTGGGACTATAGGCCTTGTCTTTAGTTTTCCTTTTTGTAAAGGATTGTTCATAAAATGCTAGAGATGTTAATTTAAATTCATCCTAGAAGTTCTGCATGCTGCAGAAATTTCAGATTACTCCAGACAGTTATCAGGAAAAAACTTTGGAAATAGAAATGTACGTAATTGGATATATCCGCAGAGATCCCTGCAGGGTGTGTGTTTCAAAGACTCTTGTCTCTGCTGTTAATAACAGCCCAGAAGACCTCAGCCATCTATTTAAGGGTTTGGTTTTTTCATATGGAGTACAGCAAAAAAAATATGAAATATAATTTAATACAATATTAAAATACTAGTGAAATGCTCTCATTTAAGATGCTAGATTAGCCAGTGCGTCCTCACCTTTGGACTTGGTTTTGCTTCATTTTTTTAATGGAAGGAGTGAGGGAAGCTGATGTTTAAACTGTCTCACTTTCTTATATTTGTGGATGTCTTCCAAGCATTTAGCACTGGTAAGTCTTGCTGCAGATTGTCTGTACTGGCACACATTTCCACTGTTGCTGGCTTTCACTCTTGAGACCCTTCTGAAGGGTCCGGGTGAATTCACTGGTAAAAGACCTTCAGAGATGTTTGTCTCCTGCAGCCTTGCCTGTGTGCAGGGACGGGAGCACTGCGGTGCCCCTGTGCTGGCGTTGTGTGGCAGGCAGGCAGGCTGAGTGCCTAACTGTCCGCGTAATGCTGGGCAGCCTCTGCGTCTGGGCTTGGTAGCTGAGGCTCCTGCTTGGCAGAGAGATCAAACTCTCTTCCTAGAACTGCATGGGTGTGAGACCAGACACAAGGATGGGCGCAGTTCTGGGTTTCCTTCGGTCCCTCAGCTGTAGCTGGCTGTTGTCTTTGCTCCTTTACCGGAGAAATTGCAGAAGCTGGTTGTCACAGCGCTGATGCTGTTTTCTCTTGCTGCTTGAGCTATCCAAGCATGCCAAACTGTTGGAGAGGATCTCCTGACAGTATCATGACTTGCTTTTCTTGGGTAAGGTGACCGAATCGTAGGAATAGCTGGCCAGGAGGGTGTATCTGTATTCCTGCCAGTAGAGAATGTCTGTAGTGGTGGGGGCCATAATGTGAAAGTGCCAGAACATATCAAACCATTAAAAGTGACTTTCAGTGATGATCCTTGTGAGCTTCTCATACCTAGTAGTATTCCTTAATACAATCCATGAAACAGCCACTCGTTGTCCTTGGTGGTGATTAGGCTACAGCAATTCAAACATCTCCAGAGATCAGATATCTACCTTCTTTAAAGGCTGCGGGATGTACACCGAATGGCTCATTCAGAAGGCCAGCTGGGATGTTTGCTGCCTTGAGCACACCTCGAGGTGCTGCAGCGCTTGCTGCGGAAGGGCACGTGGCTAGTTTCTGCTCTCATGCACTGCAGTCCCCAGGTGCAGCAAGGAAATTCCTGGAATTTCCTTGGGGTGCGTTACACCAAGGTCGTGTTTACCCCGGCACAACTTCAAAATGACTTTTTGTGCATTCCCGCTTTCATCCTCTGTGAGACCAGCAGCGTGTCCCATACATGATGCGTGTGGTGACAAGCTTTGTAAGTGCTGCTTCCCCTTAACCCAACCTAGCTACAAGGCAACAATAAAGGGTTCTTTCTGGGAAGCTTTCAAAGAGAAATTCTGGAGGAATATGTGTCCTCTTGGTGTTCGATGGCAGCTTAGCAGGGCAGTAGCTGGCAGTCCCAGCACGTTAGCAGCGTGAGGCTTGGGACACATCTGGTCTCATGCTTGCTGGTGAAGGACGTAAGTTAGGCAGACACATTGTGAGACAGGGAAGCAAAGCTTGGTGAGAGATGACATCGTACACTTCTTATAGGTAGATTTAAATTTTCTCATTGTATAAAGAAAGGATTTGCAAACCTTTTGATGTATCCAAATACACTGTCCAAAGGTGTATTCATCATTTAATGAAGTAATGTTGAAGTCTTGACAGTTTAAGCGTATAAATGAAATGAACTTTAGAGGAGGAGCCAAGTTTTCTGGCTTTTTTAGTATTATTTAGTCTGTGCAGAAAAGTTTTCAGGCCAGCAGCCCTCCTTCAGACTGGAAAAGAAGACTTAGATGCTGAAAGCTTGTCAGTCTCTGCCCTCCCAGCCCCGTGGGCTCCCTGTTTGTATCTGTTGGTCTAATAAAAGGTATTACATCTCCTGAAAAATTTTTCCTCACAGAACATTTAAACACGCTTCTGTGGATTTGTCAAAACTGTCTAGGTGAATTAGGCAGGTTTCCATAACACTCCTGAACAGCATTTAAATCATGAAGATGGATTTGGAAACACAGTTTTATTTAAGTGGATGATAAAGTAATATGGACAATACAGAGGTCTTTAATGTTTCAGTTATTAAAACTTCTCTCATTTTGAAGTCTAGGTAGAGTCTATTTAAACACAAGCACTAGTCCAGCAGCAGATGTTTGTTTTGCTTTTCTCCCTTTTACTGCAGCTGAGCTGTTCAGTTACTGGAGCTTTTGCTGCATTATCTAATGGTACCCACAGCTCTTGTTATGCATTTCTGCAGAAATCTTTGCTTTGTTTAGTGCTCTTGTCCACCAAACTCTTCATTTTCCCCTAGATAGCTGCACGTTCCTGCCTTTTGGAAGCGCAGAAACATGGTCTTAGCCAGCCATGTAATGTAGCACCAGTTGCTTGCTTGCTTTATGAGGTGGTGTGCCCTGATTAGCATTTGCTGCCGGCAGACTTGATAAGGCCCCCAGAAGTGACACATCAATAAAATAGCTCCCAAAATACTGTGGACATGTTGCAAGCAAGGGATACTAGTCCAGCCTCCACCAGGCCTGGGGCTGCTCTGGCTCAGTCGTTGTTGGGGAGGACTGTGCTGAGGTGTTGTGCTGGGGAGAGCATCCCCTTCTTCTGAACACATGGATGCTGTTGAGTGTTCAGTTTCTTGGCTGTTGGGTTTTTAGTGTTAGCTGAGAAATCGTATTTTTGACCATCTTTTCTAAAACAGTCTTTGCAGGTTAGTCTAGGGTCTTTGAGGACAGTGAAGCCATTAACGTTCTCATGACAAGTTCTGACCTTTAAAACAAAATGCATTTGGACATATTCACAACATGCAGAGGAGGAAGAAAGGTTAGCACAGCTGCAGGTTTGTTACCTTCCATAAATGTGCTGCAAGAGAATTCAGCAAACTGAGAGGAGCTGGTTCTTGCTCCTCACACACTGTTTTTTGTATTAACAAGCAATCTGCGTCAAACTGACAGTGTACCAGGATCTGTAGTGTATGAGACAGCTGAACTGATCTTTTCTTAAATTGACTTTCGTTTTCGCCTGCTGAATGAAGATGTGTGTTAGCCGGATCTGGCTACCTGACGTTTGTGAAGGTCTGGCTTTCTGGCATGCAGTGATCTGCTCTTCAGTGGCATTACTGACATTACTGTCTTTTAAAATTATTTTGATTCTTTGGCAGCCCGTTTTTTTCCCTGAAGTGGGTAGTTACAGGCTCACAAATAACGACTCCTGCAGGGGCCTCTGTAATGCAGGCTGGAGGTGGTGTAAAAGCAGGGGCCTGAGTAGGAGGGTGTGAGAAACAAAAGGGCTTTGGCAGTTGCACGCATTTGCAGTAAGCGTTCTTCCCAGAGTAAAACTGCGCCTGATACCTGAGCTAAGGCATTTGAAGTCAGTCTGTGTGTTGCTACGCTAGGCTGTAAATACCCCTGCTTGTTCTGCGTGGCTTAGGCTTGTATCCCACCAGCAAGAAAAGCCACCACATGACTGCAGCAAGCTGCAATATAAAAGAGTTTGTATTTGAAGAAACTGGAGGCATATGGTTTTTCTTGTGCTGCTTGTACAGCCCTCTTGGGTGCTGCTGTTTGCCAGCAGTAGTAGGTTTGACCTCAAAAAGCCGTTTGCTAGAACTGGTTTTAATTGTGTTTCTCCTGTGCTTTGTTGATTTGTTCAGTCCCCAAACCCTAAAGAAGCACGCTGAAAACTATCCCAGGCACTTCTGTTGCTTAGCTTCTGTGTCCTGTTGACTTCCAGTTCCACACAAGCTTACAAGTTTTGTAAAAGGGTTTTGTAAGCTTTATCCAATATCTCTAAGAGGAATAGGAAGTCAGTGGTGCTGAGTATCTGTTTGAACAACAGATTTTAAAAAAGATGCTCCTTTCTCTTAGGCATCCAGACAGAGTAGGGAGGTTTTTTCATGGGAATTTGAGAGCAGGGGCCTTCAGCCTGTGAGATCTTTCTTGTGAAGTAATTTTGTATTTTTTTGGTGAGCACAGAGGGCTTAGTCTTTGGTTTCTGACCCTCTTGACCCAGAGGAATTTGGCCTCTTCCACTGCCTGCAGTGGTCAGTCATTATCCCATGAGACTTGGAAGACTCTACATGAGATGGGTAGGACTGTCACTGCTCACTCCTCCGCTGCAGAGGCAGTTTCTCTTTCTGCTAGGATGGCTTTTTTATTTTTGAGTCCCTGAACTTCTCAGGAAGAAGTGACTGTAGGAGTTCAGTGGAAATGGTGAATTTAATGGTTTCTAAAACAAGCAAGCATCTTATTTCTTCACATCCTACCCTCTGTGGAGGCTTCCTGCTGGTACTGTTGATGACATTTATAGCTGTTGCTAACAGTGAAAGGGCAAAAAAAAAAGAAACTTGTTATTTTTGCTGTCATAGCAGTGCTCAGGGCATCAGCTTCAGGAAATTGGAACTGGAGAGCTCTCTTATTAGCTATTAGTCTTCCTATCCTTTCTGTGCATGCTCCCCCAAACTTCTTCACAGTATTCTGTAACATAAGGTTTTGAAGTATTTGATTCTTCACATTAACCACAGTAACTGATTTAAATGCATTTATGTCCATAAGAGCTAAACATATTATTTCTCTCCTTGAGCAAGCTGCTTTCACAGCTCAAAGCTACCATACAAACTCCAGAATTCAGATTGTTTCAATGATGCCAGGAGAAACAAAACATTCTCCTTATGTCACGAGTTGAGCAGAATAAGGTGTTTTGCTCCCCAGTCTGTTCTTTAAAAACCAAATGGCTGCTTAAAGGTTTTTTCCACTGTTGAGCTGTCTGAGAAGGGACCAGGAGCACTGTGCTCTTCCCCCACATGGGCAGTATTCCAAATGCTTAAAATGGTTTGAGAATGAATCTAGAAGAAGGCCTATAACGGACTGATAGAGGAGGGAATAAATGTGCAATGTTTAGAAATGCAGCATTTGGTGTACCGTTTTCTTTTAAAAAGAAAAAAAAGCAACACAAAAGACTGAGGAAAATTGGCAGGGAAAAGGAGACTGGAGCACAGTTCCTGCACGGAGTGGTGTTGAAATCTGCAAGCTCTGTTGAAATAATAGGTTTTAAAGGGGAGACTTACTCCAGACCCCCACTTTTCTGATGGTTGTGCGTCGTGAATGACCCGTATTTTTAGCACACTTGCCATGTCACAGCACTTATGAAGGATTTTGTTTTCTTGAAGGCGATCATGTTCATAAAACACTGCTAAAAGCAAAAGCTGTTCCTGCTTTTGCCTGCCTCTTGGTTTAAAGGAGAGCAAAGTGAAATACTGAGCTGACTAAAACCATGTGCACGCAGCCCTCTGCAGTCGTGGTACAGCTCTTTCTGCACGCACGCCTGGCTGTGTTTCATCATCCTTGCTGCATCCTTTAAGATCTGCCTTCTGTGGCTCTTTGAGGTTCACCCAACTTCGTTTTAGAAGGCGCTGGTTGAGACTTGCTATGAAGCAGTGATCCGAAGGGGATGTCTGATATTTCTAATCGTTTTATGATACAGTTTAAAATTTGGTCTGACACTGTCCTGTTTTTTTAGGACTTGGTGTGATGCCAAACTTTGTCTTTACTCAGAACAACCCTGCAGAATTTGCAAAGGAGCTCTTTTCTTCACATCTCATTGCCTCATAATTTATATAGTTTGCTTAAGAGTGCTCTGTGACGTTGGCATGTATTTCCAGAAGGGTGTATAGAAGGGAGTACAGTGTTCCTAGTACTTTTCCCTCCATCATTTCTACTGGAGCCCTTGCTTTGTTCATGCTTTTAATATTAATATAAGGATTAATTCCTATGGTAACGCCATGAAAGTGTTTCTTGGTAATTATTAAAGGTAACACTTCTGTTTTCCTCAATGTGCTGCCCATGAACCTCTCCCTAATCTCCTTTGATGGAAACTGAAGGTTACTACCGAGACCCTACCAGGATGAAAAGGCGGGGTGGAAGTAGTGACCCAGCTCTAAAATTTGCTTCTTGCCAGTTTTCAGCCCAGATCCTTCCAGCACGACAAAGGAAGAATGATCTCTTTTGCTGTGCAGGCACAGAAGAATAAAATTCTGTGTTTGAGCTTTAAATGGATTTGCTGGCATGCACTTACAAGATGTTAAGCTTTGACAGAGAGAGCTTTTATTGAAAGGAGAAGGAGAGATGTGATAGTTTGTTTGGCTTCCCTTCCCAATTAGGTTTTGGTAAAATTAAGTTGTTTTCCCCCCCCTCCCTTTTTAATTTTGTTACACATGCAGCTAGAAATCAAATAATAGGTGCGTACAATTCAATTTATCCTCTGGGAGAGCTGCTTCTAGATTTCCTATATTGGTCATCTCTGCACTCTGGGGGAAGGAGCTGAGCATCCGTTAAGCTGTAGCGGCTTATGACTTTAACTCTTTTGTGTCCAGAATCTGAGATATCTCCGGGACAAAATGCTGCAGTGTTGCTGTCTTGATCTCCATCACCTTTGTAGCAGGGGCCAGTGCAGTGCCATACCATGTGTGTCCTGTTTACTGGTGAAACAAGGACCTGCCTTTTTAATCACAGTAATGTAATTTGTTTTGCTTAAAGAGATCAAAAGGTTGTAATTACCTTCTCAGGGAGAGAATGCACATTTGAAGTGAGGCAATATTAAAGTTGTTTGCGGGTTTTGTCAATATGCTGTCTCAAGCTTTGATTTGACTGGTCAGCTCTTTGTTACCTTGCTGACCTCCTTTATAGTCTGAAAACAGCAATTGCTATGTTAACACTGTCATTATGTGTTGGTTTACAGTATTTTATCCTCATGTGTTCTTCCCTCAATGGTCAAAGCCCATTTAATTACACAGATTACTATGTTAGCCTGATTTTCTGATCCATATGTGCTCTGACCTTTGTGCTTTCCTTGCACCAAGAAAAGGACCTTTCAGGTGTCTGCGTTGGTGGCCTTTTCTAACTCAGGGCAGTGGGTGAGGCTCTGGACAGACTTGAGGTTTTGCTGTGTGCATTTGGTGAGTCAGCTGTTTGCGTTTGGATTTTTTGGCTATGTGAGCGCAAACAAGGGCCGAGGCGGGGACGTTGATTTGAGAGAAGTCTGCTCGCTTACTGAGTTTATACAGGTAATGGTTTAGAGACCAACTGGCTTGCAAGCAGCATTGCAGACAAGGGGTGTGAGGTCCTGGAGAGCAAGAAACTGCACATGAGACATCAATGTGCCTTTGTGGGAAAGATGGCCAACAGCATCCTGGGGTGCATTGGGCAGAGCATTGCCAACAGGTCAAGGGACGTGGTATTTCCCCTCTGTTCAGCCCTGGTGAGGCACAGCTGGAGTGCTGGGTCTCTCCGGTACAAGTGAGACACAGACATAGTGGAGTAAGTTTAGTGACAGGTCTCAAAAGGCTTGAGGAGTGGGGCATATGGTGTATGGGGAGAGGTAGAGAGAGCTGAAACTGCTCAGCCTGGAGGAGGTGCAGGGGGATATCATGGACATGTGTATCTGGTGGGCTGGTAAGGAGGGTGGAGCGTGTCTCTTCTCGGTGGTGCTCCTTGACTGGATGAGAGGCGGTGGGTCCAAACTGGCATACAGGAAATCACATGTAAACGTAAGATAAAATTTCATTACTGTGAGGGTGGTCAAACGTGGGAACCAGGTACCCAGAGAGGCTGTGGAGTCTGCATCCTTGGAGACAGTCAACACCCAATTGGGCAGGGCCCTAAGTGACCTGCTTTATTTGTCCTTCTTTGAGTAGCATGGTGGGACTGGATGATTTCTCCCCACCTCATTTATTCTGTTACAGTTACCGAATCTTCTTAAATGGCCTTTGGACTGGAGTTTACCATTTGGTAAACCACTGGAAAGTGCAACCCTTTTGCAATCCTTTTGCAATCAGCAGTTGCCTGTTGGATGTGCAAACGCAATTCTGATTGAAATTGCTCTCGCATATCAAAGAGAAGGAGTCCAAATTGCTTGCTCCTAAAATATTTGAGACTTGAGGCTGTTGGCTGCAAATTGGGCAATGCATTCAAATTTGGATTGCATGCGGTAAACCTCTATCTATGTAATAGAAGGGCAGGGAACCTTTTCATTGCTGATGGCCCAGTAAATGTTTTCAACACATTTGACGGGCCGCATCTTGACACACATTTGTTACTTTGCGTATTGTGTTATGCATAATAAACTAAAACAAATAATATGGCTGCAAGCCATATGTTCCCTGTCATTGGCTTACTATGGCAGAGATTTGCAGAAAAGATTGAAACCTTTGGCTTCCTTGTTATGTGTTGTGTTGTTCAGTCATCGCTGTTCATGCCAAGTAAAATTGCTCTTGCTCTTGGGGCTTCTAGTCTTGAGACTGAGGCTTTAAAAGTCAGAGGTCTAACACTCTTTTAGCACCATTACACTCAGTTTTTCTCCATCAGGACAAGTATTTGTGTATTCTGCACCAACAAGCATGATTCGAGTCCAAAACTGATAGTCAGCGCATGGACATGGAGCATTTGTGGGGAGAGACCCAAAATCTGTCTTCATTAATTTTAAATACTGCCTCAAAAGCATTCACACACAACTAGAGCAGTACCAGCAGAGTTCATCCTGCCATCCAGGCAAAATTACAGCCTGCAGTAAATAGGACTGATTGTGGGAACTGCCTTTCGTATAAAGACACATCACTATAACAAGCAGCTTGATGGGTGACTTTCCTTTTTGGCCTCCTGCAGGGCTTTGAAAGCTTGGGTGGTCACTTGCAGTGTCAGCATCTTCCTTTTTTTTTTTTAAAAAAAAAAAAAAAGAAAAAAAAAAAGAGGGGGGGAAAAAAGAGCTTTTAAACAGCTGTCAGGCCATAAACGAGAACAAAGCAGTCGCAGTGAGCCGTGGCAGTTAGTGCCTGGACCGAGAGTGCGGGAGCCCTCAGAGATCACGTCCTGAGGGCACTGGGATGAGCTTTAAGTCAAAACACATCACTTTGGGGCACGCATCCCACACCACGTGTACAGAGCAGCACATTTAACTGCCCTGAGAGATGCACCTGCGCTGAGGCCAGTGGGGCAAGGCTGACACTGGGATTTTGCTTTCTGTGGCTCGAGACGCCCCTCCCTAGAAGACAGGACATGTTCTGGGACAACAGGACTGCAGACCTCCAGCCTACAGCTCCCAGCACAGCCTGTGCCACTCAGAAATGACCCTGCTTTGGAGAGCGTAGGAAAAGGGAAAACCAGACAAACATATCTGCATGGTGGAAGAGGGAGAAAGGTGTGTTCTCCCCATCTCCACCCCTCCTTTAATCCTTCCTCTATAACTGTGGGATCCCCTGGTTTTGGGGAGGCTGATCCATGACTACCTCTGGTCTCTGCTCCCCACTTCTAGCCCTTTGTATGACATCAGCTGAAAGTGTTGAGCTGAAAATATAGGATGTGGCCTATGCTTGTAGTTTTGCAGTGGGGAGCTGAGGCACCTCACAGCCCTCCCTGTTTTAGTTTTGAGGGTTTACCCCTCCTTTCTCAGCAGATGAAGCACCCCATGGGAGCAAAGGGGCCGAGATGTTCCCCCTGTCCTGGCTGTGCTGCTGAGTGTGAACCCCTTCAGCAGCCGTACAAAGAGAGAGTGATGTGGAACAGCAGATCCTTACGTCCTTCTTAAGGTGAACAGCTGTTCTCTAAAGAAGTACAGTGCTGCTTCTTTTCCTAAAGTAATGGAGAACGTAAGGAAGACTATGGCCTTTGCTTGCCAAATCTGATCATTTAAGTGGTTCTCCAGGATGCTGTTTGTCTTCTGTTGATTAAACGCCTAATCACAAGGGAGAAAAACATTGTGGATTAAGCTGCCCTGGTTTTTCTCTAATTACATAAAGCCTGGTTTGTATATAATCAAAAGGTAAAAAATATTCCAAATTGAACTGTTTGTAACCCTTATACACTTAAATATATTTAATACCTCTATTCAGGAGAAGGCTCTCATGTTAATATTGCTATGTTACTTTTGCATCTTTAATGGATGTCCATGAATAAACATTTTGTATACTCTCAAGACAGGGAAGTGCTATGTTACCCAGATTTTTATGCAGGTATCAGTGCTTTTTAAATGGGGAATGTGGATGACAGGAAAAACGCTTCAATCTGGTGTCATAGAATATCACTAGGGCATTTTGGAGAAGGGGGGGACAATCCTTTCAGGCCAAGAAAGGATAGAGGGGGGGATTATATGAAGAATGTATTTTGAAAAAAAAACTGTTTTCATTTTGCCTGGAGGGTGTTTAAGGCTTTCAGTCAGCTCAAGGCTGGGCTGACAGAAATGTTGTGGGATTTAGGGGAAAAAATATAAAGCTCTGCACGTGGAGTGGAAGAAACGTCTGTGTCAGTGCTCGCTGGAAAGGACTCGGGGCTCTGTTGGGCACTGGGTTGAGTACAAGCCCGGAGTGCAATTACCACATATCAAGTGTTTATTATCTATCTTGGGAGCCTGGCTGGCAGAGTGAGGGACATTCTTATCCTCAGCTGCTTGACAATGATGAGGTGCGTCTAAAAGGGTCAATGAGAAACTGAAGAGGGCTTAGAAGAAGGCCATTAAGATGGCCAGGGAGCCATGAATCATAGATGTCGTCCAAAGAGAAATTAAGGAAGCTGTTTCCACTTGAGAGGAAGAACCTAAGGGGCCATCTAGCAGCCATCTAAAACTACTTGAAAGGACAGTTATGAAGGTGGTAGAACCAAACTCTTTGATAGCGCCTGATGGTACAAGGAGCAGTGCCCATGTAATGCAGCTCAGGAGGTCCTTTGTGATCCAAAGTTCTGTAATCATGGGAAGAACTCATTCAAACTTTAGGATAAAATGTGCAACAGCTGTTTGCCACTGTGGTCTTGAAGCAAACAAAACCTGATCTGGCAAGCCTGAATGTGGCTTTGTTCTGATGTCTTCTCAATGACTAATGCTTTGCGGAGGTGGGAGGAAGGCATGGACAAGGAACATCTGGGTTGTCACCCTATGGCCAAATCATCTACAACTTCAGTGTTCTGTTTGGCCACTTGCACCTATTTAATGTGGCTCTGGTTATGGTGGGTTTAATGTTGTATTTTATTGCAATCTAAATTGTGATGAGCCTTCTCTGGGTAGGTAGGAGGATGTTTTAATCTTGGTCCGAACAATTGTCAGGCAGAAACCTGTGTGTGAGGGTTTAAAGAGAGGCATGTTCTCTGGGCTGCCTGCAGTGGGGACAGTTTCAGGGTGTTATCTGTGTTGAATTTTTAGGCAGAAGATAGTGAGGAAGTGAAACAGCTCTTGTTTTCACATGCGATGTGGATGCTCCATTGCATTCCTGGCAAAAATTCCTGCCTCGTGAGTGGTACTTCGTTTGACCCTCTCTAGTAGTACTAGTCAGAAGCTCTAGTGTGTGTCAGGTTAATACCTAACAGATTTTTAGGTTAACACCCATTCGTGTCTCTCAGCATGTCAGCAGTGAGTGTGGTAAGGAAGGTGTCTGCGAAGCATGTGGGTTTGCTGTGTCAGAACAGTGCTTGGGGCAAACCAGTTTAATTCAGGGTTTATCAGTTGACGTCGGGATACATGGGGTCTGGCTTCTTTCCTGGGTCAGCTGCACCTTGTCAGGGCAGACCGACAGCTACTTCTCCTCTCTTGGCTCCTGGGGTAAGTTCTTCCCTCGCAGGATATGACAAATTTTTGTTGACTTCAGCATGAGTTTGTCATACACTGTGGGAAGAAGTGGGCCCGGAACAGATACTGCTCCTCTTGAGATTTTCCAGCAAGGATGCGTAAATCTATTTTGTAGCATTTCCACAGTTTGCTGTGGCCTTAGCCATGTCATGGTGTGGCTGAAAAGCCTGATTACCTTTATGTAGGAAATCTGAGCTCAGTTGCATCTTGGCTGTGTCTTGGGTTTTCAGTATGAAACTGATAAGCTGAACTTCAGGCTGAGCTTTTCAGAGAGGAAAGAGGATGAAGAATTATTGTGCAGTTGGTACATTTGCCTTAATTAAAAGTGAAGCTGTGCTTGAAAATTTATTATTAAAAGGCACTAGGAGGGTAAAGCTTGGAGGCTCGCCACGTTGCTTCACTGGGCAGTGTTGCCGAATGTCTACATGCTGTCCGGTTTGGTACTGATGGCTTAATTGAAGACTCTGCAAGTGGTTGTAAGACCTTTCTGAATGTGAAATGACACCGTAGAGCAGTGTTGGCAGTGCTGTTCTGCTGTGGCTTTATTTTTGACCGGTTGACTTAAACTGTTTCATCTACTGTCGTGGCTTCTTGTGATTCATTTTTAGAAAGTGCAAGCCCAGAAAGCTGTCTGTCTGGCTTACTTTACAGATTATGTCCAAGATTTTCAGTAGCTTAGATATGACCACGGTCTTACTTCCTTCTGTCTGAAGGATGGCCGCCAGATTGAGAAGCAGCATGCATCATACCAGTGACGCACATCGAGGGAAATCCAGGAGTTGTCTGCTGGAACAGCTGCTGGTCCTTTTTTGAAGGAAAGTAGGGGGGAAAAAAAAGGATGAAATTGAGCAACAGTGTGAGATAGTTGAGCCACCAGTGCATAGACTGATTTTCTTCACTGCCTCCTTAATCAGACAGTTGATAAGCAAGTTAGAGCAGCACTTGAGAATTTTGAATACAGTTGAGATGTCCTCGTTTGTGAGGAGTTTCAGAGCTGTGCTTGTGGGTGAATTGTTCAAAATAATGATTATTCAGAATTTGAAACTTCCAAATCAGGGAGGAAGGAAAGGAAAGGTACTCAGGAGCTGAATTTTTGAATTATTTTTGAGTGGAAAAATTTTAGTCAGCATGCTTTTTGAAAATGATGCATTTTAATGTATTTCCTTCAGGTCATGTTGCTGATGTGAATTACATCCGATACAAAGAATCCTTTTTATCTTTCTACTTTGTGTAGAAGAAAGGGTTGAGTAGCTGATGCAGTTGATGTTAAAATCCCTTCGCTGTCTTTCACAGAATGGTGAGAAAGCAGCAACGAGATCTTTTGCAGTGCCAAGGCGAGGGATGCTCGGTGCTGCAGGAAAGCGAGTATGTGAACTGAGTAATGAAGTCCAGCCACTGTCAGCCCCCTGACAGCCTGTCCAGCCCCACGTCATAATGCAAGTCATTTATGTCGAGGCAGCAGAACGGAGTGTCCCTGTTGCACTGTGAGTCGACATAAGGAGAAGTGTTGAAGCAGATCTTCTTATGTAGTGCAGGCTAAAGCAAGCTAATGAGATGTGCGCTCAGCATTGCTTCTCAGCGTTAAAGCCAAGGGGTAACAAAGCCTGGTTTCTCCAGGGTTTCTTTTCCTCTTCCACGTGTTTTTGCTGGGCAGTTGTGAAAATACAGCTTGAGAGTATGAATGCTGGCACTGGACTTGTTTAAGGAGGAAAGAATCACTCCCTTGTGATTAACCTCTTATTTCTGTTTTCTGCATCATCATTGCTTAATTATTGCTAATAATTATTGGGAAGGTTAAAGGAGAAGCATTCAGAGTCTGTAATGAAATCTGCAGTTGAATAATAGTGGAATAAAATCTCTAATTATCCAGGCTGGGAGTTCAGCTGTGATAGTATGGCTCTGTATTCGACAGTGATTATGTGCAAGATTACGTGTCCTTCTGGACAGATCTTTAGCTTAACTGACTCTGTGGGAGGCATCTGGGATCATGCTAGAATCGTGTAGTATGTAGAGTAAGTCATGCTAGGAATTGCACATGCAACTTCTAACGATTTTAAAGAGGCTTTTTCTGAAATGTTTTTGTGAATGGGAATGTTTGCATTGATGGTCAGCAATGAAAGAGCATAGCAGGGAATTGCACTAGGGTGAATGCTACAGGGACAAGTATATAAAATATTGGAAGTGTATAAAATACAGCTTGTATGTGTATTGTAGCATGTGTGCTTTGAAAGGCTTATGGTCCTGGAAGCTGCATCTCAGCTTTTTGAGAGTATGAAATTTCAGAATTACTTCTTCAGTAAGAAATCAGGTGAGTTGTCCAGACAGAGGTGATAGAGGATTCCCCAGCGAACAGGAACCCAGGAGAAGCTAGGAACTAGAGTGAGACGGAAGGGAGAGGGCAAGGTTTGGGCCTCTTCTTTTCTTCTTTCTTTTTTTATTATACTGTAGTTAGCTGACAATCCGTCCAAAAGCAGTTGGCTGTATTAATTCTTCCTAAGTGAAAGCTTTACATGGGTGTAACTCTTTCTTTTCTTTGGCAGCCAAAACATTTTTATTTCCAAAGGCAGAAGAGTCTGGGTTTTTCTTCTTTGGGTGCCATTTCTAGGTAATAAATCTTAAGCTAACCCAGCTCTCACAGACATTTTAAAATTAAATTAAAAAAAATAATGGGGGAATATGGACACGAATGCAAACTGGGAAAGTGGGACAAGGGCAGCACTGCGGCTGGCTACTCGGCTGGACGGCACAGAAGGGGAATGGTGGGAGGCAGCATCATAATTTTTGAGAATAAACATGTTTGAAAACTTCTGAGGGCATGCTTTTTATGTAGGATCCATTAACCCCTAAACCTTGCTGCTGCAACCTGCTGATCTGCCAAAGCCTTCCATGGGGTTAGGAAGGATTATGGCCAGATATCAATATTAGCCTTGGCAGCCGCGCTACAGCAAAATAATGCGCATTGGCTGTGAGCTTTCCTGTGCCAGGGAATATGTTGATGAGTAAGTGGGCTTAAGGATGACTCTTTTGGCATAGAGGTGATGCTGAATGGAACAAATCCCCGATCAAGCAGACCTAGACCTGTCTGCTCCTCGATGCTCCAAGTGGGACTCAGCTGCTGCTTCCCGTGTCTGTCAGGAGCTGGAAAGCAAATTTAATACGTAAGGGAATAAGGAACATCACAGGAGATGCTGGATCAGTGTAGAGCTCACGATCAGCGCGGAGACCCCACAGAAAGGAGACAGGTCAGCTGGGTGAGGAGCAGGTACACATATCTGTTGCTGCCTGCATGGCAGCAGAGCAGTGAGCAAATCATTCACATGGGCTCCTCCTGTCTTTTTCCCACCGTGAGTTCTCTCTGAGAGCTCTCCTGGCTCAGAAGAGGTTTTGGTATTAAATCATCTCTTCAGACAGTGTTCCTTTCCTTGCCAGGGTGCCTGGCGAGGTATTTCGTTTCCTTTCAGTCATGCTGCTGAGTCTCCTGCGTCCAGTCTTTCCTGGCACCTTCCTGCAGGCTAGCTGGGGACATTGCTCAGGTTTATGGATCCCTACTGTGATTTCCAGGAACTGGCAGTCTTCTCAGCAGTGAGGCTGGTGCTGTGCAAAAGCCTGGAGTCCCAAGGCAGTGCCAAAGCTGAAAATCTCTTCTGAGCAGTCCTCTGCCTCCCAGGGGAGACAGGTTGGTTTGGTCTGTTAAAAATAGGTCGTGCCAGCTCCGTGGGGAGTAAATGACTGGGTGTGCAAGGTCTCACATGGAACAGCTCGTATAAAATGTACTCTTTTAAGGTGCAGCATTCTGTATTTCTTCTGTCCCCCTGATCTAAAAACATCCTACGGACTCAGCAGGGTGTTTCCTTGTAAAAGAGTGCTGAGCATTTGAGTAAGACTTTTCACCGTTATTAGGAGGGAGGTGCTGCATGCTTCATATGTTCAGCATGGAAATCCTGTGATTCCTTTTTTAAAAAAAGTACCTGGAGATTCCTTTACTGCAGAGGCCACTTTCCCTCCTTGATTTCCCTGGAAGCTGTGGTTGTTTCTGCCTGTCCATTGGCTCTGCGGGGTTTCGGTGCTCTTTCTGCAAGGAGTGTTGTGTGTGGTCAGCGTGGCTGAGATCTGAGAGCTGAAGGAAGTAAAGTCTGTGTTTTCAAGTTCAAATACTGTAGGAGAAATAATTGACCATAATCTGACAGCAGATCTAGCTATGCAGAGAACAGCTCATCACCATGTTAACAGAAACGGGCTTTCTAACGGAAATGGAGCTGATGGATGTTTTCTAATTATTCCCTTGTGTTGCAAATGTTAGAGAGCCAGCTTGAAATCTCTGCCCAGAATTCAGAGCCTTAATTTGTTTGACCTTTCCACTGCTGCAGACACAAGGCTGTATGAATTGCAGTCATCTCCATTAATTTCTCTATTGTTCTGGGGATGCAAATGAGCGTGTTCTTCACAAACACTGTATGGAGGATGGCGCGATACAGTTCAGCGTTAGGCAATACTTCACAGTGTGTTTGAGGTGGATGCTGAGCTATGCCTTACTTGAGGGGGGTCCGCCAGGCAGGTTGAGGGATGGCTTGTCTGGCTGGAGTTCTCTTCAAATGCACTGATGCTGGAAGGGTTTCTCCCTGTTTATTAGAAATAATGAGATAGTCTGATAGATATATTTCTCATAGAAGTGCCTTGATTTTTGCCTTTGGACACATCCATTTTGACAAAGAGTGGTGCATTTTCAGATAACCTATCTCAAGGATGTGTAATGCTTCAGTATCGTCTTCTTGACTTGAAAATATTATTCCAGCTAATCAGCCTAAACCCCCTTTGAAAGTGCCTGTGTGTTTTCCACTATTTTATCAGGAAGACTTTGAGGCTGGCTTGCTTTCATGTTTTAATGAAGGAAAGATATAGCTGCCAGGCATCTGCTAGCTCAGATAGATCTCCTGGTACCAAGTGTATGTGCATGGGTGTCACACTCAGTCTGTGAATCACCAGTGGGTGCAGCAGTAATTTTTGGTAACTAGGAGGCAGATGAAATTGCTGGTTATGATTTGATGTCTTGCCCACAGCAGAGCAAGCAAAAGGGATGAATTAGAGACAGGAATAGTAGCATAACCTTTTTTTTCTTTCTGTGTGCAGGAAACCGCAAAGCATATAATAAACTATTGCCATTTTGATTACCAAAAAAAAAAAATACCCCCAAAAAACTGAATGCAAAGATAAAATAAGAAAACCTCAAGCTTAATGGTCTTGCCAGTAATAAAAATACATCACAGAACAAAAGGCTGCAGAGCTTTTTTTGTATCTTGTATTCAGCATGCTGCGTTGAAAAGAAATTGGCAAAAGTACATTTTTAAAGTCCCCACCTTGCCTGTAGTTTCTTCTTTTTGCCTGGGAGGAGTGCAGTGCCTTCGTGGCTGCACAAGTCAGCAGCCAGCAAGGATGGTGGCGGGTATGGGAAAAGACATAATTAGGATAGCATTAATTGCTCTTATCTGAAGATTTATTTTACAACAGCCTTTTATCTCAAGCTGTCCCACCATAGTTCAGTGCTCTCCCCAGCAATGTCTGGTTTAGTCCTGGAAGCTGCGCGGGGCATGGCTGGGGACTCGCTGAAATCCACCACTGTTTTTTTACTTCAGTGAGAAAAGAGCCATTGAATTGCATGAATGTGAAGCTCCTTCTGGCTGTCCTGCACTGCTGGGACTTGTTTGAATCCTTATAGATACACTGAACTGACGTTGTCACTTTAAAGCCTTTCATCTCCTTTCTATATAATGAAAATATCCTTGGCCACCACCAGTAATCTGCTTCCTTCTCTCATCCCTTCCCCCATGTTCTGAACCTGCTACCTGTTCTTTTTTGAGGCTCATCATGCTGTGTGTCTACGAGCTTCTCCTCATCAGTGTGGCAGAGGCAGCGTGTGCTGCTGGCAGGTCTTGCGAGAGGAGGGAAAAAAATTGTAGAGAATGCTGTTTTTCTCTGGGCACAAATCAGGCTGCATTTTAATGACAGTTCACTGAGTCTTGGTGCATTGCACTGATAGAGGTTCCATTGAGTGTCTTTTGCTATCTGTTGGTAAAGCCCAAAGAATTCTTTATTCCTTATCCTCTCGATTTGGCTCTGGGAACACAGCACCTTCCCCATTACTGGGACGTGGTGGGGCACGGTGAGGGAAAGGCTAAAATCCTGAGCCAGCATTCCCTACCTGCTGCTCTTTTAAAATCCAACTAGGATTTTTTTGGTCTCCCACAGTGACAAAACTTGGAGGATACAGCTGTACTGCACAGCAAAGTGCCTTTCAGGGATATCTGGACCAGCTGCTGTGCTCCACCCAGGGTAATAGTTTAAGCAAAGCAACGTGCTGCTTAATCCCAAGACACTTCTTGTGCCCACAGCTTAACTTGGAGTTCCTACTCTCAAGTACTTATCCTTTGGGGCTGAGGCTTGGATTGCTTCAAACCACTGTCATTACCGAAGCAGCATAAAATGTGCAACTGGACTTGCTGGTGTCTGGAGGAATATTGTGTCCTTGCAGGTTCATGGGAGTCGCCCGTCCACGTTGATGGAGAGACTGTGACTGCTTTCAGCCAGTACTTGGCAGCGTTTAGGTAATTGGCTTTGCACAGCGTTTGACAATGGTTTTTCCACGAGGTGTGGCATACGGCAGTGCCCGGAGCTGGCTGCTGTCATGCCATTACTCGTTATGAAATTGGATGCTTGTGGTTGGCACTGCCACGCTGTACTCACTGTGGTGGGGAGAGAGGCAGAACAACACTGCAGCTGATACACACCCACCAAACGGCAGCCTTGGAGCCACAGCTCTAAACTGGCTTTTTCTGTGTGGAGCACGAGCAATTGGAAAAGCAGGTGCTGCTTGCACTTAGAGTTGTGGCTTGTAGAGCTCTTAGTCATATGGCCCCTCTTGGACTTCGCCCATTTGATCTTGTGTGCCTCACAGGCTGTTAAGTTTCACCCAGCTACCTCCGTATTAACTCAAGAATTTCAACCTAATCCAATTTTTCTCAGGAGACAAGACAAGACAGAACTTAATTCCTGAGCTTCACCACAGACAGATGATTGATTAGGTGAGAGGTACTTAAGTGGTCCTTAAAGAGGGGCATATCCCACATTGCAATGGGAGAGCACTCTGAGGGAAGGATTTATTCTCCCATCTGTCCTGGAATAGGAATTGCTCCAGACACCAGCTCAGGTGACCAGCAGTGACCTTCAGCATGGCTGACTAGTCAGACCTCTTAGAAAAAATGGATTTTATCTTACATTGGGCTTGGCCTGGTGTGAGATACTCAGCAACTTTTCTGAGCAAAGCACCTGTGCCCCTCTGATCTCCTCCACTGATACCTTTTGCTACCACAGATACATTTAACAACACCAAATCTTCCCTGATCCTGGCAGAAAAACTATTGAAACTCTGGAATATTAGATCTAGTAATAAGTGTTTATTAACTCAGGACTGTGAGTGGTGGGAACATGTTGAGTGAGATAATTATGTAACCTAATGAACTAAACAGAAAATTTGTAGGTTCTCATTCAGACAGGACGGTTTTGTGCACAGAGGCTGTGCAACACCTCCCAGAAACTTTATGTAAAGCATATTTTTTTTAAGAAAAGCTTTTTAATCTTATTCTCAAGTTTGAGTAGTTGGGCATTAGTGTGTAATCTTGCCCACTGAGTTTATTCTAATTAAACTGCTCAAAAGTTTAACTACTTTGACAGTGAGATGCCCCTGTTTTCAGCTCTTGCATCTTGTTACACCTTTAAATCAATAATGAAACCCCATTTCCATATTGTGAGATACCCACACCTAGTGTTCAAAGTGTGCTTGGCCTTTATATGTGCCTCTTCTTCTTAAGCTGATATCCATTCAATTAAAGAAAACAAAGTGAATCCTGTCAGTCTTGCTTGCAACCCATTCTTTCCCATTTCTGCTATTTAAGAACATCCCACCCCTTTACTTTTGCTTCATCATAAACCACCCTACAGTGGGCAGTGCATGTGGTGACAATTATTTTGTGCACCAGGCTCTGAAGTAGTGTTGGTCTGTGAAAATGTGCCTTTTGAGTTTGCTGTGCCTAAGAGAAGTAGGCGTCAGCAGGTCCTATTTCAGACTCTCGTTGTTAGAACTTTTGTATGGACCAGTTTGTCATCTGCTGCTGTGGTTCCTTGGATAGCAGAGGGTAATTCTGCCCTCCAGGCTGGTTCTGAGGTAGAAAAAATGGCATGTTCCTAGTGCTGATTTAACAAAACAGTGACACATGGCAGCACTGCTCTACTTTATGGTCCAAAGAGCATTTGAAATGGAATAAATCTTGCAATCCTGTTAAAACCATGCCAAAACACTTTTCAGACTGGGTAAATATTAATAGTAGGCTGACATGAGTTTCTTGCAGGCTGTCATCTCTAGCTTCAGCCACGTTGGGCAGGAGGATGTGTGGGGAGTATCTGGCCAAGATCTGCGAGGCTCCTTCTCTCCTTACAGGGAAAAGGAACCGATGTCCAAGATTATGTTTAATACGCTCCCTGTTTAAGCCACCAATCCAGAGTGGAAAGGCTGTGTTCCTGGGTCTTTTAGAAACATCACTCTTGCAGGATGAGGTTGCCAAGTCTTCAGAGACTTTAATTATCACACTGTAATTCCATCTGCGACCTTAATAAAGGTGGTGTCTTGAGGAGTGATCCGCTTTCATCCCCCTTTTGCATACTGTGGGGTGATACATGAATGTTAGCATTTTTAGCATTCTTGATTTTTAGTGTTTTTTCTCTTAAAACAAGACGAGAGACTGTATGAAAGTCAAAGGAGGTACAGTCAGTCGTCAGTGCAGTCAGGGTAAAATTTCACAGCTGCCAAAATGAGGTTCAGTATTTTACTGGGCAATACAAAGTAAATGTGTAATTCATAGTGTGTAACACTTTAAATAAATCACTTGGCCACCCTCTAATGAGGATACGCTTGACCATTGACACCTCATATTCTGGTTTCTCTGACTGGTTTTTATGGCAGACTGTACATTTTTAGAGAAATAACATTGAAAATACAATTCCTTCAATCTTGTCTAAAATGAGTCTTCAGTTTTGTAATATCACATTTGAAACCCTACATTTAAATTGCTGCTTGAAGACAGCCTTCGGGATTAAAACTGACGTTTACAGAGCAATAAACTGCAATGTCATAAACTGGACGGTAGCAACATGCAGCTACTGTGTACTTTTAACTAAAGACCTTGATGTTTCTCCTCCAGTTTCCTTTTTTGAGAGATGTTTGCTTATTCTCTGCATCCCGTGCCATGCTGGATCCACTTGCATGTGGATTCCCTAGTGATTTACCCCGTGCTTGAGGAAGGGAGCAATTATTTAATTTTTGAGTCTGGCTGCACAGAGAAAACAGAAATTTCTTTAATAATTATTTTTTCCCTTAACAAACAAAAGTAAATGCCTGTCTCCCTGCTTTTGTGTCTGACAACTAGATCCATTTCTTGGGCTGACTAGCCAGAGAGTGAAGAGGAAGGGTCAGCGGCTGTGAATAACGGAGCGGCTGCAGAAGGGCTCTTGCTGCTTCTTCATGCAGCAGGTGGGAGGGCAAAGAGAGCAGAAGGAAAATGTAACCATGGCCGTTTTAAATACGGATTTCCTAGGTAAACAGGGATTTGTGTAATGCAAATCTCATCCGCTGAAGTGTGGTATTTGTTGCAGGTGCAGGAATTCCCTTATATTGTATCTGCAGTTACTGTTTCCAGTTATGCTTTTTACTTTCACTGAAGAGTTAAATCTCTCTAATCTTGGGCAACCTGAGAGTTGATCTCATTGATACTGTGTCCTCTTTTTGTGGTAAGATAAAGGAAGAAGTTAGGATTAAATAAAGAAGGTAAGGGGAGAGGCAGTTCTTGGTGACCACCAACTGTGCTTTGTGGGGCTGTGGGCTCCTGTGGTCCCTCTAACAGCTTTTTTTTTTATCAGCTCCTCCTAGTTTTATTTCTGCAGCAGGACTCATTTGATGCCAATAACTGCTAGGTTGCTTCACTTTCGCTAAGGAGAGCGAGTGATCACACACCACTTCCAGGCATCTTCCTGGACTGCATTTACAAAGGGGCTATGACTCTTCCACGTAGTTCCTGGATCGAAAGCATTGCCCATTCTGCAGAGAAAACCCGCTCCAGAAGCTCGCTAGCACCACTCCCCCATATTCAGGCACGGTTGTTTCTGCTGCTTGTGTTGATGCCAGGGCTTAAACATCAAGGAAACCAGAATGTTTGCACTGTGAGCTAATCTACTCTTTAAAGATGTTAGATAATGTAATAAAACAGCTCAGCGGTGCATTGCAATTACCTTTCACATTTCATCATGCTTCCAAAATTTTTGTCTTCTGAAACTAGGACTATATTTTTAGTACAGTGCAATCAAAAATGTCTGGCCAAGAACCCGATATAGTACCTAGGAAAATGGAAATAGTCCTTTAAATGTCATCCAGAGCTGTGGTTTCCTCTGCCTATTAAACTCCATTTGTTATGTCTTGATTACATACTTTGGTCTGGGTTATATACGGCTTGGATTTATAATTCCATATAAATGGACAGTTTGATCTCTTCCTTATATTTTTAATAGCACAAAGCACAATATAGACTTTTATTTTAGCATGATGTAAGTGTAATTATTTAGTGGGCAAGAGAATCAAGATTACATTCTTTTGTTTGCCAATGAGGCATGGTTATGACCAAAAGATTCATGCTATTGAAACTCCAACCATTATGCCAGGGCCGTGGTTTCTGTAACTTGCAAATGAAGAAAGAAACCTCATATAGAGGCAGCTAACTTAGCAGTGGAGTGGATTTGACATTTAGATTTGACATCATTCAGCAATGACATGGATTGGTGCATCTCTTACAAACCTACATCTTGGTGAGTTCACGTAGTTCACTCTTTCTGGCATTTTGCAGCACTCGGGGCACAAATTACTAGCAGTAGTCCCAACTGCTTGCATAAACTATGACCCTTACTGTCTTCTCTTTTCAAGTCTTCAATGTATCTCTCTTCGTGGAAGAAAGTTTCCAGGCTGGCATTTGTCACACAGCTTGTACCTAACATGGTCTCAGTGCAGAACTGCTCTGCGATCCCCTGCAGCTCATACAGCTCCAGCTGCCCTCCTGAGTCATTGCTTGCTGTTGCTGCGCACTTCCTCGTGCTCATGAACCATCCAATGCCTGTCTAGTTGCTCTCCTGTGGATATGAAGTGCTCTGCTTTGAGCAAACCGGCAAATGTAAATGTCCCTTCAAGACAATTTCCAGCCCGAGTTAGTATTGAGTGGGAGTTGTCTGAAGGAGGAAGATAAGGAGGTATTTTGGATAGGAATGGTTTTTGATGTGTGATTTTTGATGCTGTGGGGTTATTTTACTTTCCCAGTGTATTTTAGCCCTTTGACAAAATGGAGAAGCTGCCATTTAATGAGTCAAGTGGCTTCTTTCCCTTTTAAAGTAGACAGGAGAACTACACCGCAGAAAAAGACAACCTGTGAGGAGCCCAGGAAGCTGGGCTTTCAGGTCCAGAAAGATTTGCTTTGACCAGCTTCTTGACTCGTTGCAAATAAAATGCTAAGACGATGCCGTTCTTCTGCTAGTGGGTCACGAAACCTGGACACCCATCCTTGCTGGCAAAGAGAACGGTGCTTTACATAATGGGAAGGCAGCAGCAGGCAGGCACCGAACATGTTGGATATTCAGGTTTGGGCCACATCACTTTGGTTCCAACCGTAAAACCTTTTTCTTAGAAGTCTTCCAAGTGTGAAATCCCAGACCTCAAGAACAGGCAGTACTTTTGTTGAAAACTAACAGTAAGCAATAAGCAGTACAACATGTTGTGTGAATTACATGTGTGTCTCCTCACCCATCCTAAGTGAGGCAAAGAATCATCCTTTCTGAGTTGATGGATTTAGTGGAGTTTGTGATTTCTTTTAATGTGCTTCAAATTAGTCATGGTGCTTTATTTCCTAGGCTTCATTAAGCTTGTGGTCTGACCATTTTGTGATAGTCACTCCTAGCAGTTTGCTGAATACTAGTTTTAATATCCGGATATAGATTTCTTCAATATCCTGCAATGCATTTTTCAGTGCTTTTCTGGATAATGCTAATACTAAACAGTCTGTGATGCACCAGGCCCCCAAGCTACATTTTAAGGTTAGCATAATGCTTTCCATCTTTCATCTTTGCGCAACACAGGCTGCTGTTATGTTTTGGGGTTTTTTTAGGACATAAAGTACCCAAAAGGAGCATCTTGCTTAGAAAGTACTGTAAGACTACAGAGTGGTACTGCAAGTTTGCCTCTCCTGGTCTGCCGTTGTATCTTCTGTCTTCAACTCTTCATCTCTCTTTGCCCATCCTTTGCACTTTTCTTTGGTTTTTATGTGGGAAATATTGTAACAGTGCACTGTTTCCATGGAGAGCAAAATGCCCAGGAGATAGCTCTGTAATTTTCTGGCTTAAAGACCTGTGGGAACAAATGTAATTCCAGAGGGGAAAATGAAAATTCACTTGTGGTGGTTTGCTGGATGAAGAGGTAGCATACTGAATAGATTGGACTTGATTTGTCACCTTTGCTCCTGTGGCACTACTGAATTAGCTGTTAAAATGTCTGTGAAGGTAGAAACCAACTATTTTGCATGTCAAGATATCAGACGTCCCTTAGAGATAAAGGTTGTTATTCACTGGCGTGTATTGAAGCAGTTCTGGACCAGGTGTAGATTTGCCTTCTCCAAACAGAAAAAAAAGCCTTTTCCAAACAGAAAAAAAAGCCTTTGAACAGATTACCATCTCCTTAAAAATAAAAAACTCTCTCCTCGGGCATTTGACAGGAGGCCAGCCCTCAGAGGACAGCTGAAGAGAGAGAGACAGGTTTCTAACATCTGTTTTTGGTGGGTGGATTGTATTTGGCTCAGGCGTTTGCATCGAGGCGAGGCAGAGGCAGCAGAGGCATGACCTGATGCAAAGCACGGCCCAGCACCCTGCGTGCTGACCTACTGGCTCTGTGATTGAAAAAGACCCAAACAGCAACAGGCAAAATAGCCATGAAATGAGGGGTGAGAATTCTGATACATGCATAGCTTTTCCTGTAGGCTTTAGAGAAAAATACCGATAACACTGGGTTTGGCATCCCAAATTAAGTTGTTGCTATAGAGTATATCCTTGACCAGATGTCCTTGAGTGGAGGGAGATCCTTCTTCCCACCCTGAGCTCTCTGGGTGCCTCTGGGCCCTGCCAGATGAGCTGTGTGGAACAGGACTGCTATTTTAAGATGCAGATAGGATGTCAGTGCCCACCTTGCTTTCTGACTCAAGGTGCTACCCCCCACGCCTGAGTCAGCAATGGGAAACATGTCCCTTTGCTGCCAGCTGTGCCTGTTGGCAAAGATTTGCTCTCAGTAGCAGTTTTAAAGCCTGCTGTCTGCTGTGAGGTGGGAGCACACCTATTTGCTCATCAGGTTCACGTCAGAGCCCTTATTAGCTCCAGCTCAAAACCACACTGAACTTGGGAACAACCTGGAGTTCAAATGATACAAGTATATCTCAGAAGAGTGCTAAGGAAAGTGCAGCAGAAAGTAGTCCTGTGTGTCCCTCTGAAAGCCCTATTGAAGGACTGACTCCCTCGTGGACGTGCCTTGTGGACAGCCGAAGAACACAGTCCCCATCCATGTACCCTGCCCTCCTGACTGGTGGCCCGTCTGAGTCTGAACCGCGAGGATTTATAATGCCCTAAGGAAACGAGTAGCCATTTCAGTGCAGCCTTAAGCTGTCAGGCTGTAAATTGTCTTGGTCCAGGAGCTACTTCAAAGCGCCCCTGCCTTCCTGCAGCAATGAGAAGACTTTTTGGCAAACCCGGCATCAGTCATTTGCTATTCATGAGTCAAATATCTGAAATGTCCTCGATCAACAACTAAAAATGGGTCATAAGAAGATAAGGCATTGCTGTCTGGTGACCAAAGCTGCTAACTCCACCAGCCTTTTCCATCTGTTGGCCAAAGCTGCTTCTACTTTCTCAGCAATGACTTTTCCTCTCTCCCCGACTTTCTTCATTGTGCTCAGCAGCGCTGAATAACCACAGTTGTCCCAAAGCAATGGGAGTTTGACCCAGCAGTCAAACCCACTGCCCCATGTCTCCCAGAGGGGTGAGAAGTATCAGTATGATAAGGGAAAGTCACTAACGAACATGTTAAAATTCCCCCAAGCTGTCTGGTTTCCAAATTCAGAGGGGCTGCAGCCTTCAAGGGGGAGGGAAGAGAAAGCAAGCACTAACTAGGTGTGAAGAGAGACTTGTGGGCTGCTGGATGACCGCTGGAGGGTTGGAGGGACTAAGGTTAAAGGTAACGGGCACAAGTTTTGGAGCCAGATCTGCTCTTCTGGAACTGCACCTGCGACAGATTGGTTGCAACCAGCAGGATGAAGCCTCCTCCACAACGGAAGCAGAGGAGCAAAGAAAACCCTACAAAAGGACCAAAAAGCTTTTTATGTCTGCATGGCTAAGGTTCAAAAGGGAGTTTGGTGAGCTGTGTGAGCAGCAAATCCTTCGCCAAGGATTGAGGCAGTATTTATTTTTTTTCTCTTTCCACTTTTAATGGTGGCTAATGCATGTGTATTCAGCGTAACTGAGTTTATCAGTATCCACATCCCCTGCTTTAATTTAGTGCATTCCAAAAGCAGCAGTTGAGAATATTCTTTTTGTCAAAGGCAGATGATGAATGGCGTACATCGACAAGGCTTGAACACACCCACTCAGAGGTGAGCCCCTCGGTTTGACAAACTGTGTGTAATGCAAAAGGCACTTGGTTATGGAGAGCTGCAGAGTAACACTGCTTGTTGCTTTTCCAGACTGTGCCAGACAGCAGACTTCCAGAAAACCTCAGACCATATACAGTTAGCCAGCAGCACTGTGTGAAATATTTAACCATATTTGAACGAACGGGCTAACTTGGACAACGCACGGAGGGAAATGCCGGTCTGCCTGACAGCTCGTTTTAATAATGAGAAAGTTGTTCCACCGACAGGAGGACAATAAAAGCTGTGGCTATGTAGAAAGATGTTGCCTTTCTTCTAATTCAAAGCATACGTGAAACTGCAGAGGAATGGGCTGGTCCTTAACCTGTGCACGTGCAGCTGTGCTTTTCCTTTCTGTCACTGCTTTTCCATTCTTTCACCACTTTTCACTTCTTTACGGGTTGTCAAATCTGCAGCCACCCTGTGAACGCTACCCAAATGAGGCTCCGGTTTGTGTTACTAAATCACTGCTTTCTCCTAAAAGGTGCCTCATTTTAAATACATTATCCCTTGTGCTTCAGTAAAGCAAGTAATAAAAATAGGTGACCTTTGTAGTTAGAGCTATTAATGCGCAATTTATGGAACTTTTGACATACAGGGCATGAAAGTCAAATTCTTGAGAGATCATCAGTTTTCTGAATGGGCAGACTTCCTCTGCTGATCCCCTGTTGATCAAGGAGCTGGATCCTTTATAACCAAACTACTGTGTATTGCACATATTTCAGATGGAAGAACTCTCGGAGGCAAAGACCTTGTCATCGTATGGTTTTGGCAGTGCCACGTCTACACTGGACAGTGTTCATATGTTTTCCAGCAGTGAGACAAAGGGCAGATTTTGATTTTAAAGCCAGCACAAAATAGTGGGCAGGATTTAAGTCCTGTGTGGTAATGATACAAGCGCAAGAAAAACACTTTCATAATCATGGCATCTTACTGTGGAAATTCTGTCTACAGCAGTGGCCTTACCGCACGATGCTCTTTGCCGTTGCAGCCTTTTAAAGCTGTGTTATCCCAGGGCCAGGACTCAGCTGTAGGATCCTCGTAGGCTGACTGAAACATGTGGCTTCTCCACATAAAATAAGGTTTTGTGGCTTCCCTCCTCTCCTCTGAGCAATTATTAAACAATTCTTTTGGCGAAAAAAAAGAATGTGCACACATTTACAACGCACCCTTCAGAACAATGCTGAGCAGCTTTGGTGAACCCTGGAAGCCGTCATCTTGCGCTGCTCCCTGTGTGAAATGAGCTGGTGATTGAATCCAGGCTCTTGTAGATGGTCTTCAAACCAGCTCCAGAAATGGTGGCTCTGGTTGAAAAAAAGAGATTGAAGATGAAGAACCGATCTGAAGGATCACAGGCTGAAGAAAGAGGAACAGTGAAACCATCTGCCTGTGTCGCAAATGTTATGTCTGTATTGTGCACCAGTACTGTGGGAGTTTGTACAGAGCTGTACAACTCGTTCTTATTTTCCACCAACGGGGAAAAAAAGGGGATGTTCTTTTAAGTCCAGCTTAGTTTAAGAGAAGCAGCCAGAGAATCATGGAGTGAGTTACCACTTCATTGCTTGGAGGGGCATCCTTCTGGCACCTCTGGCAGGAAAGCCAGCGATGCCTTTTGCTGCTGGCTCCCTCCTGCTTGGAGCAGACCAGCCTTCAGCAGCGATGAACAAAGGCAGACAGTCTTGGCGCAGCAAGCAGAGGGAGGTCGTGGTCCTCAGTGGGAGGCTTTTTGCTTTTGGGGGGCTGATGCGTAATAAATCTCTGGTTCAGCCAAGGTGGCTCTTCCTAAACTTGCTGAGCTGGAGGGCTAGTGGGGACTGTGTTGAGCTGCTGCCAGGGCTGGCTGTCAGATGGGGAGTACTCGTCAGCTGAATCCCCATGGAGCTCCCCATCACCGACAAGATCAGAGTTATTGCGTGCCCTTTTTGCTAAAGGGCTGTGAGTATTAAATCACTTTAAGCTTTGGGTGTCTCCGGCATGACCCTGAAGAAAGCAGTAGAGTGGGATGCCTGTGCCATCCAGTTAACGCCACAGCAGTTCAGCCGTCACCTTGTCCTTTGTGCTGTTGCAAACCTGATGACACTGGTGAGACACGCACAGAGCTGAGCATTGATCCAGCTTGTCTGTGTAGATCCAGCAAAACCAAGTGGATGGAATGAGCCCACTCTCAGAGTTTATTCCAAATGCTGGCTTGCTCTGTATTGCAAACATCCCCACCATCATGAGGTGGTGTCCAGCTGCCACCTCACAGGGACAGGTCACCCCCATTTGGAAGGCGCTATAGTTTCAGGCGTGTGTCCTGAACAATGGCCCTTTTTCCTGTGGCTCACCTGGCACAGATGTAGCACAGCAGCACCCATGAGGGCAGCTGAGAGGAGGGCTCACTTACAGAGAAATCAGAAATCTAATATATTTCCAGGTTTCTGACGATTTTCATTAGCCTACATGGGTAGTGCTGGCAGAGAGTTGGTGTTGCCATCAGTTGTTAGGAAAGCATAAACAGATGGATTTCTAAATGCAGTTATGAAAGATGCTCTGTCACTTTGAGGCTGTTACTGGCACTGCCGGTTCGAAGGGCTGCAGCTTTGACACAGGCATTTCAGCAGTTGGCCTTGCCTTGGGGATTTTTAGAGCATTCCCAGCTCCCCTCTCACCCCTTTCTGAAAGATCTGTTCCTGCCACAAGTCTTTGCGAGGGAACAGGAGCAGCAAGTATGGCCTGTTGCCATAAAAAAAAGGAGCTGTGTCCCTTCTCATCTAAAACGGTGCTGCTTAAACTGGAAGTGCCAAAAGTGTTGGAAATTGATCTTTTTTTTAAAATACACCCCCAGCTTTTTACACCAAGGGAAGAACTGCAACAGTAGCTATTGTGAGGCCAAATCTTTGCCTGATTAAATTCACAATAATCTCTTGTGAAGGCTCAGAGAGATTTAGAGCTTTGCACTGATGCTACTGCGGTGTTCAGTACTGTCCTTCAGCCTGGACCTGTTACTGTGACACTGACTCCATGCAGGGCACTCGGTGTCTACTCAGGGATGGGGCTTCCTAAAACTTCTTGTGTAGAATTGTAGAATGGTTTGGGTTGGAAGGGACCTTAAAAATTATCCATTTCCAAAAGAAAGCTGTGCTGGTGATGTGGGCAAGGCTGAAGGGGCTGGATCCTACAGCCAGATCCACTGGGGCTGATCCTTCTCCGAGGCTTTTTGCAGAATCTGGTGTTGGCAGAGACCTGGTCTAATGTGCACTACACAACCACTGCTATCCCCAGCCAGCCTGGCATAGAGACTGCAATGCCTCAGCTTTATTTCTGGTATTGAACTGATGTTGAGATGATGCGTGGATGCCTGCGCTGCCGCTGATGTTTCTCCAAGCAGAAGGTTTCTTCTCCACCCACCCCCGCCCCCGTAAGAAGCAGCTTGTGTTGCCCTTGCCAAGTGTTTTGGGACCAAAAACGCTCATCATCCATCATGGCTCACAACTCCTACAAAACCACTGAATGTGGGAAGTAGCTCCCAAGTAGGAAACTTTGAATTCCATGGACAAAAGTATTTCTTAATTATTACTTATTGCCTCTTGAAAACACATGGTGGAAAATCATGCAGCGGTGGTCTTCTCCTCTGTGGTCTCTGCTCAGAGGAGACTGTACCCCTCTAATTCTGTTTCCAACATCCGAAAACATATTTGCCAGGGTGTCAGAAGCTTTCTACTCATCATCTCCAAGAAACTGTCCTCCAAGGGGTCGTGTGCTGCTCTGAAATCTTGACACTTTGCATGAGAAAGAGCAGATACAGACTTCCAAGGCTGCAGCTCTTTCTTTTGTAGGCCTGTTGAAAGCCATAATGAAAACCAAGTTTTCCTTGTACTCTGCCTGTACTGCAGAGTCTGAAAGCATGTAGATGACAACAAGTAAAAGAAATCCTGAGGTGCAGTATATGTGGTGGGCAAGTAATTTGGCATCATCCCTGAGTCTGGCCTTTAAATGAACAAATCAGTGCTGAGTCGCTGTGTTCCTGGTTTTGTTTGGATCTGGGACAGAGGCAGTCCTTCTCTGCTGGAGAGGGAAAGCTGAATCATTTGCCCTGTGGGTCAAAGCCTTAATTTAAGCAAGAGAGAGCCATGTGCAGAACGACTCATAATTTGGAAATTATGCTAGAAACAAATTTTGATCGTGCTTTCTCAAGCAATAGCAATGATAATTAGTCATTAGCACCTATGATGTTCTTCTTTAATTACCTTAGGACAGAACATTTGTTAATATTTAGTAGTGTTTTATTTGGATTTTTATTTCTGTTAAATCAGAGCCTTTTGGAAGAAAATCCCACAATTGCATCCAGATCTCCTAAGGTTTGTACAGTTAAATCTAAATATCCAGAAAACAGCACATTCTGTTTTATCTGGTTACTCCTAAGGTACAGAATGCTTTCAGGATATATTCTGCTTTAAAAACATAAATCTATGTCTCTAGAGAAGCAGTTCTGGGCTTTATGGAGTGCATAGTGGCACCTCTGTAGTTTGTGAGTCAGGTACTGCCCAGGGGAAGGATGTTTACTAAATGAGCAACTATCTTCTTTTGAGAGTACTTACGCGATTGCACTACCCTTCCTTTTCTGTACAGAGCAGATCTGATTCAGCTTGTCCCCCTTATCCACAATAGGGCAGACTTGAGGAAGAAATCCTTGCTAGACGACCAAGAAGAGACCAGGACTCTGTATCCTCATTTAGATCAGGAGGATGAAGCTCAGTTTAATGCAGGGCCAGAAGAGACGTTCTCTTACGCTTTTTAGCTGGAGGATCTGTTAGTTCCCAAGTGCAGCGGATTGCTCCCACGTGTAGGTTTTGGGTAATGAGATCGTCAAGCTCAAGGTCGGAGGTGAAGTGTGCGATGCCAGTTTTGAAGACACATTGATTTTGTCGGGTTTTCTTCTTTCTGTTGCCAAGCTGGGAATACTTTGAAGGCTACTTGGTTTGAGAAGCTGTAAATGAATAAGTACTTTTTAAGCTCTTCTACTCACTTAAACAAGAAAGGATTGGGAGAAGGACAGTTGTTTAATTAAACAGCTACTTGGTATTGTTAACAAAGGTTGAACTCCAGCCGTAACTCTCTTAATTCACAGATTCCTTGGGAATTCAGTGACCTTGAGTTTGCTGTGCTTGAAACTTGCCTTAGATACTTGGCTTCCTTTCTTGAATACTTTGGAGAGGAAAGCAGTGCAGAAGGCACTGAGCAGCTCTTGAGTGAGACAGGCGCTGTTTCACTTAGTGTCGTATAAGAAGAGGCAACTGTGTCGTGCAAAATAAACTTCTTGCTTCAGAGCATGCTTGGAGTTATTGTACTCAGAGGTCTCAGTATATCACAGCTGGATCTGTCTCTGCTCCACTAGCAGTCTGCTATGGAATTTTGGAGTACTGGCTGTTCGGGATGTCCAGCTGATTTTCTTACTCTTTAATTTATGAAACAAAGGAAATGCGAACCAGTGATAGATGATGGAATATGTGTGAGAAGTAACTCATCTGAGGGATCGCATCATTTAATCATGCTCAGAGCTCAGGCCTTCACTCGTCAGCCCAGAGGGAAGTCTGATCTCCCAGCGCTGAGTGGTGTTTCCTGCATCCTTTCCTGAAGTGGCATCTAGGGAGGTGACAGGGGTGAACGAGTGGCCAAGTTCACTGGAAATGAGTGTTTATCTGTCACTTCCCTCTGTTTGTCTCCACTATAATAAGTCTGCCCTGGAGTGACTTCAGGCATGTCAGTGGTTAGTTTTGGGATCAACCATCAGGATTTAAAATGGAAAGATCATCATTATTAATAAAACCTCTGAATACAGAGTTGTATCCAGGGAGGTCTCTACAATCTCCCCCACCACTGCAAGTCAGCAGTAAGTGAACACCCACTGCTCCTTTCCATAGGGCCTACATGCAAAATATTTTATCAGTTTAGCTATATTGGTGATTTAAAAAACAGAAAACTAATTATCTGTTTTGGTTACCTGGGATGTGGGTGCAAAACAACTTGCATTTCACTGCAGCCATCCAAAAGGAATTGCCCCCTTGCGCCCCTACAGCTGCATGCCTGGAAGGAGGAGATGGGAGCCAACATCCTGCGTAGTTTTGGCATCAGACCCGGGGGCAGGGCAAGGGCTGTCCTGGCATCTACATAACTCCCATAGGAGAGCAGCCCTAAGAGGGATCTACATGCTCGTCTCCTCCCAGGTGAGGTTCTCACACGCTAGATGCGCCACCTTTTGAGCTTTTAATTAGTTTGGCTTTGTATTTAAAGCACATCTTGGGCATTTTGAAGCCTGCTACACAACATGTCTTGTCCACGTTTGCTTTTTATGGGAGTTGCGGGGCTGCGATTTCTTCTGCGCTGCGTTAGTACAATCTGGAGCTGTGAGCGAAGGCCCTTGGGGGTTAATCCGTGGCTGCGGGCCAGTTTCTGCATAAACTGGTCTTATTTTTAAAGTCCATTTTCTCCAGTACACTTTTTTTGGCCTGCAAAAGACTTCTTCATTTGAAACGAAGAACATAACACTCTCTCCTTTCAGTTGGTCTTTTGGACAGGAGCCAGTAGTGCCCACAACAGCTGTACCGCAGTTTAAACATTCAGTCTCTAATGGTTTGGGGAACATTAGGGTTTTTAAGGCTTCAACAGGTCTAGAGTAAATAGTGATCAATAAAGAGTAGCTCTTCTTTGTATCCCTGTGCTCTCAGTGCTCTGCACTAGAATAAAGCATGCTTAGAATATAATCATTGCAAAATTAATATCCATGAAAGGTTCTTTTTTTGAGAAGAATCAGAGAGAAACCTGTTTCACTAAAAGAAGAGTTTGCCAGAGTTCAGCTTGCGAGAGTCTGGTAACAGGCATGGGGAAGTTTGCACGTACTGTCTGTTAGAGACGTGCATGTTCTGGGCTTGTGTCCCTCCTCGTGTGTGTGTTTAATCGCTGCTTCGTGGGCGGAACGAATACATTTAGGTATTACTCTCTCTGTCATTGTCTCCCACCCACTCTTAATGATGTACACAAGAGGTAATTATGATTTTTTTGTCCTCCTTATGGCTTTCCTGTATTGAGTGGACACAAAAGCCCACGTGTGCAAATAGGTAATATTTAGCATAGCATTTTGGACCCAAATGAGGTAGAAGCTGTTTTAGCAGTGGTGGGCGAGAGTTGGGCATTGCCCTTGTTAGTGATTGAACCCAGTGCTGACGATTAGTGCCGCCTTAATGATTTAAGCAAATTAATGTTGGTGAAGCTGCCTGTAGGGAGCTGCTCATTTCTTTCAAGTTTTGTAGATGTGAGTGAGGAAACACAATCCATGTCGGGCTCCTTATCCTGAAGGAAAGCCCATGGGCATCACAGCGCTTCTGTGGTACTGGATCAGTGACTGCAGGCGCCTCAGCCCATGAAGGGTTAAGTTGCTGTTTTGGCTGCTGGCCACTTGGACTTCATTTGCAGCACTTCTTGCCACTACACTCTGCAGGGAATTGATTAACCCCTTCTGATACCCATCTGTGTGTTTCCTACCACTGTGGCGTGTACCTTGGTTCCTTAGCGGGTGAGTGGCATGTCCTGTGCCCGCTGCAGCGTGCTGAATGTGAGGAGATGAGGGACGCTGGAGCAGGAGAAGGAGGGATTTCACAGGAAGAACAATGCAAGTGCCAGCCTTGCAAGGCATTCTGCTGAAAAAGGGGATTATAGAAAAGCCTGGCTACTGTGGTGCTTCTCATTAGTTGCACCACAGGGTTGGCAGCAGCACAGTGTTTGTCGCCTCTTTGGCTGGAGCAAGGTGGCCATCAATAGATGTTTCACTTGTAAATTGCTGTGCATTGGAGCACCAGTAAAATCTTGCTGAGATATGTTTTATTTTCAGTTCAGTTTTGAAGTTCTGTAGTCTTTGAAAGAGACACGAAGTGCTATTGAAAGATCAGAAGTTCACCAGCCTAGCTAAGAGGTTACTCCTGCATGACAAGCCAGAGCTTTAAAATACACTTGTTAATTTAGGGCCATTCACTAGGGTTTCATATCTTTACTTCTAGTGGGAAATTTAATAACATTTTCCTACCTGTTGGTATTCTATTAAAACTTCATTGTGTAATCTAAAAGCCTTTTTGCTTCTCATGGTTTCCTCTTGTAGCTAATTCAGGATGCCCTAGATGACAATTTTGGGATGAATGCGTTCAGGCTGCATGGTCTTGATTTTGTTTTCTTATAAATTCAAAACAAGATTTGAAATTAGGTCCTATTGTCAGTTTTCATTTAAATAATAATTGCCTAATGACACATTTTTATCTAATATCACAATACTCCTGGGAAAGCGTGTGTCTATAGTCATGTTGTAGTTAAAATGTCAGTGAAATCTTTTACTGTAACATTTAGTACTTCTAGTTTTATATCTCTATATATAGTGTTAGAGAGGATAGATCAGTGGAGTCAGTAAAAATAGACGTGGGTCCTGCAGGGTTGAACTCATGGTGTTCTTGCTGTGTGAGCTTTCCTTTGTAATAAATTGTGCTTACAGGACTGACCCTAAGTAGGTGTGATTTGAGGTCTCCTAGTGCCTTTAACAGAAGCAGTGAGTTCAAAGTGGACAAAATATAAAGTGTTATTGCTAGAGGAAACAATATAGGTGTACAAATGAAGAACAGTCTTTGGGTGAGTGGAAAAACATGCTTCTTGGGAAAGCATGAGGTTCATTCAGTTTGGATAACTGCTGAACATAGGATTAGACCAACTAACCTCTGCCCGTAGCGCTCTATTAAACCTTGCACGGCTTCTAAAGAGAGATGCATCCTGACAGGCAGCTCAGCTGTGGCTTGCCAAGAGGCCATCGCCCAAGGTGTTCTGCTTTGGCTGCATTGCTGTTTGGGATCCGTCTAATCGGAGACAGCCTGTGGCCTGAATTGCTCACAGACAGCATGAAAGCAGCAGGAATCACTTGTGGGAGAGCGGGCAAGAAGGTGAAATAGAGCAGGGATGGAGAAGGGCGGTGGGGTTGGTGGTGACCCATGAAAAGAGCGTGCTATCGTTCTCCATCTGGCTGAAATTCCTCCCTCCCTCCTTTGAAATGAATTACATTGGTTCTGATCCGTGTGAGCTGTTTCAAGTATTGCTCAGCTCGCTCCTGTGCTGTCCACAGTGATCTGCTGGATTTCAGGTTTCAGTATGAGCACATCTGGTTTGTTAAGATAGCGGCAATTAAATGCAGGTGTAAGTTTATCCCTTGGATTCAGTGTCTGTCCACAATAATGGGAAAAATGCAACTGAAGGCCTAATAAAACAAGACTTCTGCTGGGACTGAGCAGCTGGAAGAAGCATCACTCGCGTTGTCTGTAAAGGGAGGCTTTCTGTGCCTGTGATTTTCCTTTTAGGCTCCCTTTAATTGCCACCATATTTGAGTCACTCTCTCTTCTGTTTGTCTTTTGGCTTTTGCTCTCTGCTAATCTTTAGAGCCTTTGTACATGTGCTTTGTTGACTGTTACCTATAACAAATTCTGCTGCAGTAGCGTAGGTTGGATCCGATAGGGAATGAAGCTGTCGTGTCAGCTCCTCTGGCAGGTTGATGACAGTTCTGTTGTGACATGGAATCAGCCCGTGATCTTTTAAAGTGTCCCTTGTCTGGGCTGGTGTGTAAGTTTAGCCTCGAGGGATTTTTTGGTCTTGCTTTTTTTTTTTTTTTTTTTAGCTTATTTTCCCCATTATCATCCTGGTTTCCACATGCCTTTCATTGTATCAGGACTGCCTGACCTACTAAGAACTGTAAAGCTGGTTTGCCTGCTTTTCTGAAGTTGTGGCTTGCCATAAAGCGTCTGAATCTAATTTTAGTTTGCTATCTTCTTCTTTTGAAACAGCAGTTTCCACATTAAGGATGCTTTTATTCTGGTGTAGATATGCATCCTGTGTTACCTGCCTTCTGGAACTGCTGCTAGGAACTTCAGGCGCATTTTACTTTCTATTGACACGTTAAAGTGGCAGGGGAACTGTAGCTTTGCGTTGCAGCACTTGAGATAACATGTTTAGCATCTTGAGTAAAACATTCAGCAAGCTGGATTTTAAATGTATGAACAGCATTTGGGTAGTAAGGGGAAAGGTGTCGTCATACTTGCTCACTGGGTATATGGCATCCTTTTTTATTGTTCTTTATTATGATTATTCTTAAAGCCCATGGGAGGCAGAAGTATAGCAAGAGTTTTGTAGTGAATGCTTCATGGGAGTTTTTTTCCTGTTGATGCTGTATTGTTGTGAAAAAAATGAGCTTACAGTCTGCTCAGTTGTTTGGCTGGCGGTTATATCTCTAGAATGGGCTGTAGTAATCCCAAATCCATGGTAGATGTTTCTTTTACCAGTTTACAATGAATAATCCTCTTAATTTCCTTGAATAGCAGCTGGTATTGCTACAACCTGTGCCTACAACCAAGAACAGCTTATTCAGAAAGCCTTCTGGCCCTGCGAGCAAGGAGGAATTTTCTCCCAGCGGGGGCTGCGTGGGCTGACTTTCACAAGTACAGCACTACCGAGACACTAACTTTTCTTTTCTCTCTTCTAGATGCAGCAGCTGTTTTATGAAAATTATGAGCAGAACAAAAAAGGCTATATCAGAGACCTGAGGAACAGCAAAATACACAGAGCTATAACGCTGCACCCCAATAAGAACCCCCCATACCAGTACAGACTCCACAGCTACATGCTGAGCCGCAAGATAGCAGAGCTGCGCCACCGGACTGTGCAGCTGCACCGGGAAATCGTCCTGATGAGCAAATACAGCAATACAGAAATCCACAAAGACGACCTGCAGCTGGGGATGCCACCCTCCTTCATGCGATTCCAGCCCCGCCACCGGGAAGAAATCTTGGAGTGGGAGTTTCTTACAGGAAAGTATTTGTATTCAGGTGCTGACGGGCAGCCCCCTCGGAGAGGAATGGACTCTTCTCAGCGTGAGGCATTGGATGACATTGTTATGCAGGTCATGGAAATGATCAACGCCAACGCTAAGACCCGAGGGAGGATCATAGATTTCAAGGAAATACAGTATGGCTATCGTAGAGTAAATCCGATGTACGGAGCGGAGTACGTTCTTGACTTGTTGCTTCTGTACAAAAAGCATAAGGGGAAGAAGATGACTGTCCCCGTCAGGAGGCATGCGTACTTGCAGCAGACATTCAGCAAGATCCAGTTTATGGAGCACGAAGAGATGGACGCCAAAGAGCTGGCCAGCAAAATCAACCAGGATTCTGGATCCTTGTCTTTCCTTTCCAACTCATTGAAGATGTTTGTTCCTTTCCAGCTCAGCAGATCAAAAGTAGAAAGGAAGGAACTCAAAGACAAGAAGATCAACATCCTGATTCCCCTCTCCGGACGTTTTGACATGTTTGCGAGGTTCATGGCGAATTTTGAAAAGACGTGCCTCATTCCAAACCAGAACGTCAAGCTGGTTGTGTTGCTTTTCAATTCCAACTCCAACCCTGACAAAGCGAAGCAGATCGAGCTGATGAGAGATTACCGCTCCAAATACCCCAAGGCTGACATGCAGGTTTTACCAGTATCGGGGGAGTTCTCGAGGGCACTGGCTCTGGAAGTCGGATCGTCTCAGTTCCAGAACGAGTCTTTACTTTTCTTCTGCGATGTTGACTTAGTGTTTACCACAGAATTCCTCCAGCGGTGTAGAGCCAATACAGTTTTGGGTCAACAAGTATACTTTCCCATCATTTTTAGCCAGTATGATCCAAAGATTGTTTATAGTGGAAAAGTTCCTAGTGACAATCATTTTGCCTTCACCCAGAAAACAGGTTTCTGGAGGAACTATGGCTTTGGTATTACCTGTATTTACAAAGGTGATCTTATTCGAGCAGGTGGCTTTGATGTTTCCATCCAAGGCTGGGGCCTTGAAGACGTAGACCTATTTAACAAAGTCATTCAAGCTGGCTTAAAAACTTTCCGAAGCCAAGAAATTGGAGTAGTCCATGTGCATCATCCTGTTTTTTGTGACCCTAATCTTGATCCAAAACAATATAAAATGTGCTTGGGGTCCAAAGCTTCAACTTATGGGTCCACACAGCAGCTGGCTGAAATATGGTTTGAAAAAAATGACCCAAATTTTGGGAAAAGCAGCAATACTAATGGCTCGGTGAGGACAGCCTAATGTCCAGCTATGCTGGAAAAGACTTTTTTTTTAATTATCTAATTTATTTTTGGGAAAATGTTTTTTGATAATTCACTTTTAAAAGACCACACAGGATATATTTTAGAAATCATCGTTGTTTTCTTACAAAGTGCTCGTTTTAAGAAGAACAAGGCCCTTGGTTTTTTTGTTGTTGTGTTTTTGGTTTTGAACAAAACTGTGATCAGTATTTGCCTTCAAACAAAAAAAGTTGTTTGAGAGTTACCCGACCAATCAGTGGAAATACGACTTGAACTAGAATTTCCTTACGAACAAAAGAGTGTTTCCTACCTTTTCCGTTGCTGTCTTCATTGCTGAGATTCTGTAAATCGGGACCTGAGCGTGCAAGCCAAGTGACAAAATGCTCTACCTAAATGTTTTGTTGTGACTGCTACCGCGCAAAGATTCTGCTGCTTTTGTTAAGGATAGATGTTATTTTTCAAATTGCGTTAGAATAAAACAAACCGGTGTGGCAGTGGCAAGGGTATTGATCGTGGGAGGGTGTTTTTCCAAATGGCTGATCATTTCAGTTTAGAAATACCCTTCCATTTATCATGGCCAGGCGACTTCTGGGGAGGGAAGAAAGTAAGCACAACCTGCTATCCGATCAGTCCATGTAGAGATTTCTGTCTTTTATAGTTGGTCCATAAATGGACATAATGTTTTAAAGAATCCATGGTGGGTTCTGTGTATTATCCTCAGCCTCTGTCCTGTCTAGAGCCGAGATGATGTGATCCAGAAATGCTGAAGCGTAATGAGAGCGGGCAAGAGGATGGGAAATGGGAATCTCTTGCAGCAAAGCGACGGTGCACAGTGAACAATTAGAGATCCCTAACGAGAACTTTGAAAAAAATCTTCTCTACCAAGTGTACTGCACCCGATGGCATTGATTTGTACCATCGGTTACGTGATGTTAATGGGAACAAGTATTACATTTGGTTACTTAGTTTTGTTTTGGGATTATTTTTTTTCTGTATCTGATAGACCGTTAATTTATTTAATATCCATTGTTTTAGGTTCTTGACTTTCCTTGAATATCTGTTAGTCATTTTAATATTTTATATATATATATATGTGTGTGTAAATATATATATATATATTAGGAATGTATTGCATCTTCTCACTGGTAAGGTAGTGTACGTCATACTTGCAGTAAATGATCTCCAAAGATTACTTTCCAAGGTATTTTTTCATGGATCTTTTTTCCCCAATTTCTTTAATGTTTTTGGAATGGCTTCAGTAAGCTTAGGAATTTTTTTGGTATTCTAAGAGGAACTGGGGATGGGGAGGCCGAATACAAGGAAAACATGATCCTTATGAATTAACACCTAGCAAGGTAAGAGAAAATATACAAAATAAAGTGCCTTAAAGCCAGAAAGGGAACCCTTGACCCTAGGACTTAGACAGTGAATGGACATTGCCATGGAAGCAGATGGTCCCTTGGGACCTGCCTACCTGTAAATATCTCGCTCAGCAGAAACAAGAAATAAAAACCAGCGAACAATATATTTTTCTATTGTATTCTCCAGCATCATTTTGTGTCATTGCTCTCAGTTCCACTTTGCCTACTCTTTGGGAAGTGGAGACCTGTGAAGAAACCGAGAAAAAACAGTGCTTAGGTTGTTGCCGTGTTTGAAGGGATCTTATGGGGTAATTGCTATTCCAGTAGAAGAAATAACCATTGTTTACACGTGTATGGAATTTGAACTGCAACTAGTGTAGAGTCGATGTCTTATAATGTTCATCGTTTTTTTGGTGACAGTCCCAAGGATGTAGGTACTTGGATGGATTCAGTGCATGGAAAATCTTTTTTTTTTTAAGACTTGCTTCTAAGATGCAATAAAGATTTTTTTTATTTGCAACCGGAGCTCCTCATGTCGTCTGCGTCAGTCCCTATCTTTTCCTACAGCGTAGGCACAACCACAAAGGTAATGCTGATTTGAGAAGTAAGTCCAGGTGAAAAGATCTCCCTTTTACAAAGGGTTGTGACCTCTGTGTTGTGTTTTGACCCAAAATAAACATAATGCTCCCGGGGGAAGGGGAAAAATCCATTCATCAGCCTCTAGTGGATGCTCCCACTGCTGCCCGTGCTGACGAGCTGTGCGACTCCCTGGGGTGGCTGCTCATTTCCAGTGGAGGTTTGTAACTTTTTCCCTACGAGAAGATCAAAAGTGCTTTTGCTGTCTGAAAACATCCATAATGTATATTTAAAACACGTATGATGACAACACTGAATAAATGAGTAACATTTTGTGTATTCAAAACACAGTAGAAGTAATTATTAAGTGTGTGGAGCACTTATTTTTAATAGCTCTGCCAGTTTTATCACAGTTGTTCAGTATTGGTGTGAGGTCCTTTTTTTGTAAAAATTGAGACTTTTTAATTTAAAAATTAAGTCCCGAGGCAAGAATCTTAAGGATTACAGAAGTGTTTCTTCACACTAGGGAAGGAAAAAAAAAAAAAGCAATTCATATTTGTGGCTGCAGAAAAGAGTTTGAAGAGTATGGACCCTAAAAAACTGTACTAAAGGAGAAAAAGCACTGTACTTACCCTGTATTTATTAACATTTATGATGATGTAGGCCTTTTTTAGACCATAACAGCTGGTAAAAGCAGAATGCATGTAAATGGAAAAAGCCGTTTAGTGAAAGGCACCCGTCTGATATTGGGTTATTTTGCTCAGTTGCTGCGGTTCTGATTCTGTTGCCAATTCTGCCCAAGCAACATCAAATGAGTTTTACACCAAGCTTGGAATTGACTCTGGAGGCCCCACATCTTAACTGACCACGTATTTTATAGACTCGCAGCTTCAAATAATCCATTTTAACATTAAATTTTGAATTGCAACCGTCTATGATAGTCTACCCTTCTAAAAACCATTTTGTACTGAAATGGGCAGTATTTCCTGCTCAGGTTGTCAGGAGCCTCACCAGGTGGAAGTCATTGGCGGGCAAGTGCTAACCCAGTCTCTGACAAAACCCGCTTCTGGGACTGGAATGTTTCATTTGCAGTTCGATCTTCTTGTTTGGTTCAGAGAGGTTTTCTTTGGGCTGAGAAGCCAATTGGTGTTGGAAAACCCATAAGGGTTTGCCTCTAGTCCATTGAAAAAACAGGGCATGAGAAAACGGGATGGTGTCATTCTGGCACTGAAGAGCATGCTGAGGTTTGCTATAGATTGAGATCCTTCTCTTCTTCATTAAAGCAATAAAAAAAAGCAAGATGCTTCTTTCCCTCATTCTTCCAATGTCTGTAACCCGTGTCAGATGCCATGCTGGTCACGGACAAGCTCAGTGCAATAAAACTTCCACCCAAGCAGGGCTTTGCAGCCCTTCAACACTTGAGTTTAAACCCTTCTACCTTTTCTGGACACCCATAGGAGTGGGGGTCTCACCCACACAGAGGATCAACTCCAGAGTTTAAGCTTGGAAACACTTCACCATTCCCATCTTCCCAGGGATCACAGTGAGTGATGGGGTCTCAGGGACGGTTCTCATCCACGTTGACTCTGCTTGCCGTGACCCTTGGCTTATTCTTGGCAGGCTGGTGGCTCCAGAGGGCTTTGTGGACCCCTTGTGTTTGCCAAGCTGCAGGAGTGGGCATCTCCCACCAGTGCCTGGTGAGTGACCGTGCTCTGGAGCAGAAAGATGACCATCACAATTTTCACCCTCCAGATACCTTTGCTGCCCAGTGCCATATTGCTTGCTGGGGGCTTGATATCCCCACCCCAGTGCTCCCCTGGCAGTGACTGTCCCCAAGGTTGTCCTCTGGCAGCTCTAGGATGGGTTATCACCTGCAGGAGATGGAGCTGATGGAGGGGCTGAGCTGTAGACTGGAAGAGAGCTGTGAAGGAGCCCAAAAGCAGCTGTCATTCTTCTGGTAGGGACATTTTGGGGTGGGGAAGGAGAGGAGAACCTGGTTGTCCTGTGGGCTGTTGGAGGGAATGGCCAAAATTCACAGTGAGCCTGGAGCTGGGGCGTCTTGAGGCTGCGCTTGGCTCTTTGTTCATGAACGTTTGTCAGTCGCTGGAGTTAAATTGCAATGTGAAACTTCAGGGGGAGGCAGCGGGGGAGCTGGATTTATTACCCCTGTTCTCTAAAAGCATTTCCCTCCCAGCAGCTTGTTTCTTTGCTCAAGGATCAGTGACAGTGAAAAGAAGCAAAGGATGCGGGGAAAGCATGGATCTAGGAAAGGTGGCACAGGACCATAGTGCTCGGTGCAATCAGTTACAGGTTAAATATTTCTATGTCCGTTTGCAGTCACTGTGTGTGGAAGGATTTCAAGGTTTGGTCCTTTAGGCACAATGGAGTTTTATTGCCCTAAAAAATCAGTGACCAGCTCCAGCCTTCAGGCAGCTTCCCTGGACCTGGCTGGATGGATCCTTTCAGCAAGATCAGCAAGAAAATCCCGCTGCCCATAAATCTGCTTAGTCTGAATTTTTGCCGAAGCTCTAACTTTACATTGCAAATTATAAGCCTAAGCCTTTTTGCATGAATACTTGCTAAAAATACTCCACTTGCACAGCCAGCCTCACTCCAGAGCTTTTTTGGAAAGAGAATCTTCCAGAGACATTGAAACTGGAGAGCAGTTAGCATCTTGCTGGCAGCAAACGCTTCCAGGTCCCACCATGTTCCTCCTCTTCTGCTCTGGGACGTGGTGGTGGGACACTGCCCACATTAGGCCCTGTTTTAGACAAAGGGGTTTGTGCCCAGGTCTGCACACTCTGGGAGTTATTGCACTGACTGGAGCAAATTCAGGGGGTTGTGTTGCCAGTTGGAACTCAAAGGCCATCTCATCCATGAGGCATGGGCAGCCTTGGAGACTTCCTAGACTCCCTGGCCAAGTCGTGTTGAGCTGCAGCACAGTCCCAGCCCATGAGGTTTCCTTCCCTGACTCTTTTACGGGATTTCACCTGGCTGCTTCTGCCAGAACTTTCAGCTCCAAACTGCTGCCGACACTTTCCCAGGTGCAAGAAACCCATCTACATCCTTTCCAAGCTCCAAAACCCATCTCCCCGCTCTCCTCCAGCCCAGGATTCTCTGCCACCTTTTAAATCACGTTTATGAGCAGGGTGAAAAAAAATTGAATTGCCATCAGAAAAATAACAGACCAAATCCTGGGCTGGCTGTATTTACTTTCACACTTTAGTTCAATAAAGACCTCAACTTTAATTGACCTGAATCGGATCCAACATTTCCAGCACACTGGGCTCAAATGTCTTGGAAGTTGGGGGTCCCCTTTGCGTGGCTCAGGGTGCCAGGAGGGCTTTACCTGGGTCCTGCTGCACCTTCGCCAATAATTTCTTTAGAAAAGGAGGATAAAAAAAATGATGGCACTGTTATAGTTTATTGACTTTTCAATAAGAGGGCTCATACAAAGGGCGCAGTATAAGGTAATTCTGTGATAAGACAAACTTCCAAAGCAAACACTCTGCGATACGGGGCAGATAAAGGCTGTTTGCTTTACCGGCGTTGGCTCTACAAGCAGCAGTTCAGGTGTTGCAGAAATGAAAGGTGGAGCCGAGGTGGCTCCACGTGACGATACAGGACCTTGATGGCCCTGGGGAGCTTGAGTTGCCGCAGACAAGCAGCCTCACAGGACAAGTACGTGCCTTAGCCCACTGCCCACTGCCAAAATCGCTCTTCCGCGATTCCTCTAGGGCTGAATCCCTGCTCTGGGCAATCTTGGCCCCAGCACCATCCCTGTCCTGGTCCCCATCAGTATCTCTGGCCCCATCCCCATTGTCATCTCCAGCCCCATCCAGGGCAGCCTCTGCAGCAGAGGCATTTGGTCGAAGGAGCAAATTCAGATATGGGTGGTGGCTTCGGCCACTCCCCTGCAGGCTCAGTGACATCTCTGCAAACCAAGGTGTTTCTTCAATTTGTCGCGCTGCTCCTCAGACCCCAAACCTGGAAAACAATCCTAGCTGGAAAAAATCATAAGAATTTAGGTTGTCCTGTTCTCTGAAGGGGCCCCGCTGGATGTAGCCGCAAGGAGCAGACCATGAGCATGGTGGAAATCAAAGGGAAACCCCTTTTCCAGAGGTCAGACCAACAAGTCCCTGGAGGAAGGTTTATTAGGACTGGAAGATCACACCGAATTGTTTAAAAGTGTGGAAACCATCCCCAGTCGTCACTGGAGCAACAATCAGACCCTGGGGTGACAGTGTGTGGGGTTGAGATCCCTGTCCTGTCCTGGGGTGGGGGCTGAGCCTGGGAGCTGAGATCCCAGTTCGACCCGACAGCGCTCGCTGTTGGAGGTCTTTCTGCCTGGCAAAATGCTTACCTTAGGCACGGGTGATAAAAGACCTTATTGTCAAAGGAAAGAGGAAAAAAAAAGAAACCCACCAAGGCTAAAATGTATAGAGGAGCCTCCAACGTCTAATATTTTTCACAGTTCATGTGGCAGGATGTGGCCACCTTAGTGCTGCTTTCAGCCAAGGGACAATATATTTGGGGCTGGTTCTTCTTATTTAATTCTCCCAACAGGAATTATAATTTTTGAGAAGGAAAAAAGGAGAAAGAAGCGGAAAAAGCATAGCGCAGGTTGGGCTGTGGCTCCTGCAGGTACATGGGGTGCTGAGCACATGGCAGGCTGGGGCAGCCAGTCCTTCTTTGATTAAAAGCAGTGATGGACACTGAGGGCTGCGCTCACGCCCCGCCAGCTCCCAGCAGTAGGAGGGATGCGCTTGTGTGATCGCACTGGGACGAGGTGGTGGATGGGGGCAGAGCCCTGACGGGGTCCAGGCCCTGAGATCTCCCCTCCTCCCCAGCTCCCTGGGTGGTCAACAGCCACTTCCCTAGGTGCGTGTGCCACCAGCACCACTTCCATCATCCAAACTTCTGTCTCTTCAGCCCCACAGGGTGCCATCCCTTCAAACCACCACCCCTCCGTGCCTCCACCCATCCACGAGCTCAAGGGGTGGAGGAGGACTCTCCTGGTTGATGTGCTGCAGGCACGGCACGTGTCTAACGAAGGATGGGCTGCAGAGCCAGCCTGTTAGCAGAGCTGCTCTGGCCAGGGCGTCGGTGGAGAAATGTGTCCTGGGACTCTGTGTCACCGAGGAGGCGGCACCCGGTGAGCCAGATCCACACCAGGGCTCTGCCAGCACCTGCAGGGGAAGGAGCAGAAGGCTGACCGCGGGACCTGGAGCTCAGAGGAGCCCGATGAGGTGCTGCTGTGAACACGAAAGCACAAACAGGCATGGGGAATAAAAAAACATTCATGGAAGGGTCCAGCATGATTGGAAGAAAGCATCTTCCCAGGCCTGCCAGTGCTGGGCTGGGAGGGAGAGGGACCAGGTTGGGTAAATCCGGTTGAGCTCGCTGGAAACAGGTCTTTCCTGATGGTTTTGTATTTGGGTTTTTTGTTTTTTTTTTTTTTAAATATCTTGATGTCATTTTGTTAGGTGTTGGTGACCAAGAGTACTCACCTGTCCTGGCAGAACAGCAGCCTTCTCCTGCCCCTGGCAGGACAAAGCCAGGACCACGGTGCCGGTTCAGCCGCGGGAGCCCAGCGGTGCTCCCCATCCCACCGCCACCGGCCTGGGTAAGCCGAGGACAGGCTGGCAGCCCAAAATAGCCACAATATTTCCTGTCCTTTTGAAGTTTGCTTAAAGAAAACTAATTTCCTCTGTCCTTTCGGTAACAGAATACAAAGCAGCCAGTGCTGCCCCTTTCCCCATGTCCCTTAAAAAAAAGAGGAGAAAAAAAAAAAAAAAAAAAAATCACCTTATTTTTTCCTTACACCAAAGCCAAGAGCCCTTGGTGCAGTGTGGGCTGGAGGAGCACCCAGCTCATGTAAAAGATCGCTTGCCCCCTACACTTGTCGCTGGGGCAGAGGAGGTGGGGTTTGCTCTAATATATTAAATTATGAAATATTCTTTTTTCTGCATGTTGAATGTAACATAAAAGGGAAAAACATTTGAGAGACCCAACTCTCAGAAAAATGAAGCTGAAAATGGCTTTTTATGCTTCAAAAGCACACAGAGCCACCCAGGCTCAGGTAGGGGTGAGCACAGGCAGCCACTGAGTGTTACAATGCTTGTGCTGAGCTGGTGGCAGCGCAGTGTCAGGGTGGGAGTGGGAACCAGCCTGGGCAGCAGCACTTGTACCTTCACCTCTGCGGCCTGTTCAGGGGACAGGAAAAAAGGCCCACTTTTAATTTCTAATCACGCTGCAAGGTTAGAAAATGTAATTGGATTCGCTGTCCTTCCTCCCCTGCTGTCTGCTGCCACTGCTGGTCCCCGGAGCAGCCCGATCCCTACTGAGCTGCTGCTTTTGGGGGAGCCACAGCCCAGGGATGCTGTGGGGTTGGGACTCATTGGTGCACTGTGTCGGGCACCCGTTTTCTGCCAAGGTTATTTCGTCTGGCCAGGACTGGGAAAACTGTTAATACCTTTAAATAGCCCTTTCCATGGCTTTCTTCGCAGGCAGCACCTGGATTAGTGAGAGGGGCTATGCCTGACAATGAGACTGGCACGGTGTAAGCCCATCGGCAGGTTTGTGAGAGGGATGGCCCCAGGGTGCTGGGCTGCTCTGGGAGCTGTCGCAGGAGTTTGGGTCCAATCCTGCACCGCTGCCCAGGGCAATGTGAGCAATGAAGACGTGAACTGGACCTTCTTTCCTTTAATTTGCTTAATGCACTTTCCTGCAAACAGAGGAGCCGGTTGGTTTTGGACAGCCCCAGGCTGGCAGAGCCTATGCACTCTAAGCCCAAAATGCCCTAAACAAGCACCAGGATGGGGGGGCTCTGAGATGGGGGGGCAACCAGCAGTTTGCATCCATGTCTTGGGGTCTTGAGCACCCCGATCCAGTGGGAGGTGTCCATGCCATGGGCAGGAAGTTGGATCTGGATGGGTTTTAAAGTCCCTTTCAAACTCAAATCATTCTGTGATTTTACAATTCTATGTCATGCCTGTCCCCCACCCCCAAACCTTTCAGACTGTGCCCTGTGCCCCACCAGGACCTGGGTGTTGGGTACGGCAGGCGTTCTCCATCCCAGCGCCTGACCCTGTATCCTGCTGACTGCACCAGCAAAGAAACAGCCAAAATCAGGAACAGTAATCAGTGTCCAGATGGTAATTATCTTTTTTTTTTTTCCTTTCAAAGCAGGTAGAGGACAGCTGAGGACATTAGGGAAGACTCCAGCGGTGCAGCGTGTGGCTCCCTGCTCACAGGAGGCAGCTGGGAGAGGAGTGGAAGCCACGTTTGGGAGCTGTAGTGGAGCGGATGGTTCAGCTCCGACAGCTCAATTAATCCTGGTGGCAGCAGGTTCTGTGCGTCTCACTGCTTCCTCAGTGAGTAATTAATGGCCTCAGCACCCACCTCCCTCCCGCTGCTGGACCCAGGGTTAATCTCATCTGAGAGCATCCGTTTTCCTCCCAGTGCTGAGCCCTTTCTGTGCACTCCTGCTGCTCCGGGCTGGGGGAAACCTGACATTGACAAAATAAAACTAAGCTGTTTTCTCGTTTCTCCTCGGTTGCTGAAGGAACAAACCTCTCCAGGCTCCTGTGCCGGCTTATTTTTAGAAGCTGAAATGAAACAGCAAGGGCTACAATGTGTCCTGGGCCAAGTGCTGGTACCGGGGACTTCTATCACCAGTGCCTGGGGCTCAGGCAGCCCCTTGCTCCAGGGTTTTGGGGGCTTTTCCTGCCTTTAGCCTCAAGCCCATGCCCTTCCCCAGGGATGGATGATGGGTGATGGATGACACCCCTCACCTGTACCTCCTGCCAGTCCTGCTGGGAGCAGAACAGGCTTCGTTGGTGGAAGGGTTGGTAAAAAGCATTGAAATCTCAATTAAACTGCCTGAACTGGTGGGGTTCTTATAATTTTGTTTTTAATTTCTGTTTATTTTTGCCCCTGGGGATTTACTCCTGTAGCGTGTGCACTCCTTACTTAATGGAGCCTTGTGCTAAGGAGGTTCCAGGTTTGCTGAAGGCGAGGATTTTATCCTGACTCCAGGGTTGCAGTGTTCAGGATCTCAGGTGCTTTCGGGAACCAAGCGCCTGTTCCCAGATTTCGGGACACACTCACTCCGGTCGCTGTAGCAGGGGACGCTCATGCCACCATGCAGTGTCATTTGCCTGTCTCCCACCCCCCTTCCACAACCATTTCAACCCAGCTGGCGAGGCTGGCAGCAGGGGGTTCAGAGCAGGGATGTTTCGGTGTGTCTGGGGGAGGGTGTGTGTCGTGGCTGCGTGCAATAACAGCTCTGGAGCGCGCGGCGGCGAGCGGAACAAAGCCCCTTTTGTGGTGGGGCCTCGGCCAGTGCCCACCAAAGGTTTGGGAGAGGCTCCAGCTGACCCCTGTGGGTGCTGGGGGGCCTGTGGGGAGCACGGCCCCATGCCAGCTTTGGAGGCAATGCCATGTTCTGCTCAAGAGGGATGATAAGGAATGGCTGTGGCTATTCCAGAGAGTATTTTCTCCAGGAAAACCTGCAAGGCTGACTGAAAGTACAAACTGTTTCATAGCTCCTCTTGGGGCTTCGAGGATCACGAAATAGTACGTGCGTGCAAAAGGGCTCTGGCACCCGGAGAGGCAACGTGAGATGGATGAAGCCCAGCTCAGGTGATGGGGTGTGCACGGTGGGCAGGTGCAGGCTTTGGGCTGCACAGCAGGACTGGAGGTAGGTGAGACAGTTTCAGGGAATGGCAGTTAATTAGCCCTGACACTGATACAGCTATTCCACAGCTCAGCTGGAGTCAGGACAAGCTCTAGGGCAGCTGAGAAAACGCCTGTCAAACCGCAGTGGCAGTGACAGGCTGAGCCATCTCTTCCCCGTCTCTGAGACCACAGGCAGGAGGGATCGTCCTGGTGAGGGAGGCAAACCAGGATGCGGGTGCTGCTGCATCTGCTTCACCAGCCGCTGGAGGAGCTGCAGGGGATGGGCCAGGCTGGGGAAGGAGACAGATGGTACCTGTAAACCCAGTTCCAGCTATGCTCATCAGGAGGACATGCATTTTAATCAGACACTGCAAACCCCAAGCACCCTGCAGCAGCTGCAGGCACGGGCTGCCAATAAGAAGTGCCATTGAGATAGTATCATTGTGAGGAGGAATTGGTTTATTTTAACATATACTCTGTTTCTGAAGAAGGATATTTCAGCAGCCTGCAACAGAAATGTGAACCAGAGGGTTAACCTGCCCATTCGGCCTTGGCCAGCCTTGCCGATGCTCACACAAGTTTCTTGGGATAGGAACAAAAAAAAGTCCAAAATGCAAACTGTACACCTTTTTACAGCGTGCTTATCTAGGCTCACTTTTTACACTGCTGTACATGCTTGGGATAACTAAGTGCAATCGTATTCAGAGCCAATACATCATCCCAGGCTGCTAATGAAGATCAAATAAAAGCTGCGTTGAGCGGAAGCTGCACAAATACACAGGCAAATTAAGCTTATTGTGATCCCGATACTCCAGAGTGCATTTATCAAGAGAAAGAGGAGTGGAGGAAAGACAGTTTATAAACCTTCCTGGTCACAGGGCTCCCTTCTCTTACACCACGAAGTATCTGTCAAACCGAGTGGCTTTGCTTTGTATCAGCTCTATTTACAATTGACTTTGCAACAGTGCAATTAAATCGCTCACTCACTCACTGAGATTGTGCGGTATTGTTGGCAGATTATTTTGGGCTCTCTCACAGTAACACTGTACCACAAGCGCTTTTAGGAACCAGAAATGCAGTGGCCAGCCAAAGCTTATTGCTGGTCCTTACACCTGGACGCCTCTGCACAGCAGTCACAACAGGGGCCACACCTGAAGTAGGCTCTAACAAACTCACAGGGGTGTGGGTAGCAGTGCTGCAGCGCAGGGCTTCCAGCAGATGCATTTTTCCCCCAGAGGAGGGTGGATCAGCCCGCAGTGAATCGCACCGCCAGCCAGCAGGCAGTGGGGACTGTAACGTGCTCAGGCTCCCAGGAAAAAGTCCTCTGAAGTTAACAGAGTTCTCCTGGTTGACAATATACACTATGAAAGCAGCAGCAGCAGCAGCCAGGGCATGAGGTGAGGAAGGAATGAAAAATGAGGAAGAAGGAACTGGAAATAGAGGCATGAGCAGCCACCTCCACCTTCTGCTCTCGACTACTGCAGTGTGTGATGAAGCAAGAGAGTGGAGAGGCAGTCCAGCTCCTGGGCTCATCCGTGCCCTGCTCACATCAGTGTCATCAGTCCCCGAAAGCCCTGATGGGAGTCCAGCCACGGGAACCCTGCAGCACTCATTAGCAGCAAACTAGACACGTTCCCCCCATGCACCTGTTGTCCCCTGCTTCTCCAGGGTTGTGTCTCAGAGTCCAGGTGTGCTCAGAGCAGGACACCTGTGCCTTTCGTTGAGCCTTGGCTCCCAGCACCACAAGCACTACCTTCTTTTTCGCATGCAGGTTTCAAGTCTTCCCAGCTCTTCGTAGGATTGATAGAAAACGTCAAAGTCTCTGGCACTCCAGCCCCTCCAGACAGCCAGGCACCACTCCATGTTTTCATTTTCAAAGCAGCACAAAACTGTGTCCTTTGCTACGAGCGCAGCATCAACCAGCGTCCTGAGAAAGGAAGAACAGAGTAGAGAAGGGCACTAGAGCAGAGAGCAGCAATGCTAACTCAGCGCACCCCTGCTCATCTGGGAGGCACTGACTCAGAAGCTTTCCTTTCCAGTTACCGAATCTCCTTTCATAAGCTGCAAATCCCTGAGAAAGGAGAAGGTAACAAAGAGAGGGATCAGAAACTATGTCACCACAAAAGCAAGCAGCTCACTGACATAGGAAAAGCTTTTTAAAGGGATTCAGGTGCTTAAACATGCAGGTGGGTGCTTAAGTCTGCTGTGACATTTTGAAGTTGCCATTAATCTCCTGATTTGCGAAATCCACACTCTTTTGCCTGCTGCTGGCTGCGCATTTTCAAAACAGGCTGCACCATGCCACAGCTAGCAGGCTGCCGAGAGCCTCCACAGCCTGAAACACAGTGTGGAAGCAGGATGGAGCCCAGCTCTGCCTGCTCAGGGCACGAGCCCCCAGTCCGGACCAGGAGGTATGGCTGCAACAACAGCCCAGGGACCATGGTTGGCATAGCAGGAGTCCTGCACGACAGCATCGCGTTGCATGTGGTTTCCTTCATGGTCTCCGAGCACCTTACCTGATCAACAGTGGTTGAAGCTGGTCCTGCAGATATCCCAGAGGGAGGTGGCCAGTCAAAAGATGACACTTTAGTGCTTGCAAGGTTCAAGGGACAGGAGTCCAGCCCTTTCTAGAGTCTTTCTACCTTTGATAGCAGGTGAGGGAAGAGTGTTTCCCTAGAAAGGCCCCTTGATGGGAAGCACTGGCAACAAGGGCTGTATGGGCAGCTGGTTTTTATCACAAATTGCCCCTAGGAAGCCACCTCCATTCCCTCACCTCCCTACTCTGCTCTGCACTTGGAGGAGTAGGCACCTTCAGCTGGTCTTTATCCTCCTACTAATACAGGGCAAGTCAACAGCTGTAGTGCCAGAACCAGCCAGGCTGAAAGACAGCAAAGCAGGACAAGCCCGAGATGGCCGTGTCACCCTGCCTTAACATCACACTTAAAATCTGGTCAAAGCAAAATCAACCTAACAGCTCCTGTGAACAATAAAGAGAATACCTCAACCCCAAGTCACTGATAAAGACACTCAGTTATCAAGTAGAGGGAATGGCAGGAGCACTTTGATAATGTGTTGTGTTTGCCCAGTGGTAACAAATGATCATTTATAATCCTTAGCACTGCTTTAACCTCCATTTGTTTGGACATAAATAGTACAATCCCAGACTAGTATTTAAGTGATCAGCAGGAACACCCCCATCTCCCTAGCAGCTATTTATTTACTTGGACTCTCATTCGCTGTATGAAACATTTTAAATTAATGTATATAACTGCTCTCCCCTGTGCTCCAGGAGCCTTCCCCCAGCCCGTCACTGCCGACAGCACAAAGGTGCTCATTTAGAGCCAGAACGTCAACCTGATCCACGTGAATGCAGGCACAGACAAGCGCTGCGCTCTGCATAAATACATCTCTTGTTCCTAACCCAGGGCTTGAGTCTGCCAAGCTCCACTGATCTGCCAGGTGCCTTCAGAGCACCAGGACGCAGCACCAGGCAGGATCAGACTGACGTTCGTTGCATTGTACACGACAGTCTTGTCTGTCTCATTACAGGGGTACTTGGTCTCTGTGGCTTTTGGAGACCAGACTGTGGTAGCGTTGCCTGTCCCCCACCATCTATCATGTTATAGGAACATGTACGTGCTCTGATGTGCAACCAGTAACTGTGTCTACTCTGTCTGGGACCTTCCCAGATGCTGCTGGAAACCAAGAGGAAGCTCCTGAGAATCCTGGGATCCTGCAGAGCTACGCTGTACCACCCTGTCCCCTTCTGCCCCTGGGAACTGGTGTGATGGGCACTGCCCAGTCAGCCTTACCCATAGGGAGCCAGCTCCCCAGCCTTCAGCACTGCAATCACTCTGCCCCGCTGGGTGCCGGATTCCTTCTCCAGTCCGATAATGATGATATCCCCTCCTCTCCTAGAAGAGAAACGAGGTCGATGTCACGTGTATTCAGCAATGGGACTGCTGACAGCTGAGTAAGATCCATGTTGGGTATCCATCCTCTCTGCTGCAATCCCTCTCGCAGTTACATGACCTTTTGCAGGGAAGGGGCCACTCCAGTGAGAGCTCCCCATAAGAGGCAAAATTAGATTCCCAGGGTTTCTGTCAGCTCAGCAGGAGGCAACGGGACTTGCCAGGGTTGTGTCTGAGCAAGGAAACTGCTGGCTGTTTCCTCAGGACCAGGGAAAACGAGGCTTTGAGTCTTACCACCTATCTTCTCATTCTGCTGAAATGAATCAGGCAAGACCTCAGATGTGGCCATTCTGCTCAACACCAGCTATCTTAAAAAAGGAGTAAAAAATTTAGGTACCGTTTTACTGGGAACAAATTTCTTAATGGTAACTTGGCTTTCTGGCCAGCTGAATCATACTGGGAATGCAGAAGCTCCTGAATTAGCCATAGCTAATCTCATGTTCAGCCCAGGAAGGATTTTGATGAAGTTGCTTTGATAAGCAACCCACTTACCTGGGGATCCATATGAGGTCTTTCACTGGAAGAACCTTGATGGCTTGGAGATTCTCCATGTTGTCACCTGCAGACATAGCATCGTGATCCAGGGAAGGCTTCAGCTCATGAAATTTATCAGACTCCTCAAAATCTGTAGAGAGTGGTGCACTGGAAGAGCTCACAGGTGAGCTAGGTAGGCTGGAGGGGCACCGGGTTATCCTGTTCGGAGGCGAGGAGGAGTAGGAAGACACAGAGCAATAATCTGTGAGTGAGTCCTGGTGATTTAGTATCTGGGTGCCAACCTCAGGGCTGTAGATAATGCTCATATCCTCCAGTGGGTTATTCTCCATGGCTTTGTGGTTTATGGGTGCTGTAGCTGGAAAGGCTGTCGAAGGCTGCTGGATTGTAAACATGTCTCTGAGAGGGCTGCAGTCTCCGCAGAAATAGCGTGCACAGAGCTGGTAGGTGGTAGCGTGATACATCACCAGGAAGTTGCTTTTATCATCCAGACACCACACCACCTCCTCCCCATGACACTCAGAGTTGCAGGCGATGGATGTGATCACCGACGGTGGGCTGAAGGGCTCCAGCCTCCTGCTGATCTCCATTGTGGCACAGTCTATGATGAGGATCCCAGGGCCATTGCTGTACCAGACTTCTGCTCCGCTGTTGGCGATCTCCATGGCCTTCACAGGGTATGGATTCTGCCGGGGGTCATCATCAGAAATGTTGAATTTGGACCTGTTTGCTGTGTGGGAGCACAGGTAGGAGCAACTGTCCTCTGGGATGCCCTGGGACACTGAAAACACTGCTACAAGTCCATCCGACAAGCCGGCCAGCACCACGTAGGAGTTCTACAAGAAAGAGAACAGATTTACTATCTGGATTCTTTCCTTCTCCACAATAGCAGAGCTTTCTCTGGCTGCCTCATGCAATTCTGCAAGTATACGAGTAACTTACTCCAAATCACTCAGTGATAACAGCAACATAAAAAGCAGTCATTACATGGAAGCTGCTGCAGAGCTGTACTCCTCTCACCCAGTATTACCTCTCTATATTGGCAAGGGAGGACAGATGGACCTGGCAGCTTGCCCTGAAGGTTAACAATTTCAAGCTGGAGTATGTTCAGGCAGCCATCATGATCCTAGGAATCCAGCTGTAGAAACCCGGCTCATTTCCAAAAAGAAGCAAAGCTATTGCTATCAGCATAGGTAGGGGAGGAATGGAAGAAATGCAGTGAAAATGGAAAGACAGAGAGACAAACAAGAGTATACAGTTACCACTCCAAACCCAGTGCCTGCTGATTTAACAGCATCACTCGTTCCAGGGATGTGCCTGGGGTCACTGGCAGCTCACACACATCCCAACAGAAGGCATGGAAGCAGCAGCAGTTCAGCAAAGTGGCTGTCAAGTGCCATGAATAATTCTGCATGAATAAAAATCTGCCCCTAATTGTACAGATGTGCTGACTGTGGGAGCCATGGCCGGCATCAAGCTCCGGTGCAGCGCTCTGCAGCCATGGGTACCATCACATCCTGTGGATGGGATAGACAGTGAGGAGGCCACAGCTCACCAGGTCTCCGACTCCTCCAGCTCATCACAGTGGTGCAAAATATTGTTAAACAGACTGGGAAATGGATCTCTTGGGAATAAAACTCCCCATGACCTTGGGTCTGTACCAAAAACTCCCCCATCTGTGAAGCAGATAAAAAAATACCTACCTCAAAGGCCTTTCTATTTCCTCCCCAAGGAGCAATAAATTCTAAAAAAAGACCCTTTGCCCAGGGCTTTTTTGCTGTTGTTACAATCTGGTTGGACTAAAGCAAAGCAAAGTGAACAGAACCAGACGGAGCCCCGCCAGCTGAACTGACATAACCTCACCCCTCCATGGCAGGAAGCCCCATCTCCCAATGTGCCCGGGACGCCAGCAACACTGCCCACCTCTGGAAGATGGGATGGGGACTCCACGTCACCCTATGCTGCTCATAAATCAAAGGAAAGCCTGTTCCCTTCCGGGGATCTTGGCTGTGCCAGCTCTGGAAGACAGCTCCTAGGCTTCTTAAACCTGTAGAGACCAAAATCATCACCTTGAATTGCTCCCAGATATCAAGGGGCAGATATCATAGGGATAACTATTCGATTAATTGATAGCACTGTTTGCAAGGCTCATTAAGAGCCTTGGACAAAAAGATGCTATCTGCATATGAAGCATGAGCAAAAACATGAGTGTGCTCAGCCTGTTATGACTAATCCAAATCACGGCAGAATTTTACTGTAATGGGAAAAACTAGGGAAGCAAGTGGAAAGTTGTGAAATGGGACTTGGACTTCAACTCAGTCTAGTCCCAATCCTCTAACCACTAATTAAAATAAACCCAAATGGCCTGCAGGGTTTGGTACCGTGTCCCCACTGCCATGTGGACCTGGTGCAAAGGCTCCTGGATATGGGTTTGCCAGGGAGTTCCATAAAAAGGTTGGAACGTGGCACAATGCCTTGCACAAGCTGGGTTTTGGGTTACTTTTTCTTTGGAAAGGGGTTCAATTATTTTAAAGAGAACAAAACAAAGCAGAACAGCCCACTTTTCTAGTGAAAGTAGTCCAACTTCCTTCAATCCAAGGGACCCTGTAGAATAGGTATTTCTTACTAAAAATGGAAAATTTAAATTGAAATAGGAACGTCTGAAATAAACCATAATGTGCGTATGTCAACCTGAACTGCTCCCAGCATGACTTAAAGTCTTCAGAGATCTCTATAATTTTGTCTCATTTTATCTGAAAATGCTGAATTATCCAAGCACAGTCTTCATCAAAAATATTTTGATTTCTCTGATTCGCGTCAGCTACTGCAGAACAAAACCCAAATTCCCTTTTGGGTTCCACAGGCCAAATTTCCCTGGCACTGGGCAATCGGCACCACAACAGGGCAGAGCTGCGTCAGTGATCCCCACCCAGCTTTACTGGTAGTACGGTCTCTGCCAAATTCTATCCTGTCTGGAATACCACAATGGTGGAAGCAAATCTGGAAGATATTTTGTGCTTTGGGGCACTTATTACTCAGAGTCTTGGCTATCAGGACCTGTTTCTAAACAGCCATTGTTGCTATCTCTCCGCTTAGGAAACAAGGAGTAGTAACTGTGCTGAGAAATGCCCTCCACCTGCCATCCCTCGCCTGATCCAGATGAGGGAGTGACCCATTTCACAGAAGACCATGGCAAAGGCCACCCACCTCCGAGTGCCACTGACTCACCAGGCTTTATGAGGTGCCAATGCACCCGGACAGGGAGGCAAAACTCTCCAGATCTGGGTATTACAACAGTGACCAAAGGCAGGCAGGGCAGCAGCCTCCAGAAACCTTAAGTAACTTTCTCAGAATTCATTTTCAACATTTGGGCTCCACAAAGAGCCAATAAAAACACACAGCAACAAAACTGCATTTGAAGTCTCCATCCTGCCAGAAGACCTGCTGTGCCAGGGAGGAAGGCTGTGGAGCCGGGCTGTGATGGTATGTGATGTGCAGGAGATGAGCTGGCTCCAGACGTCCTGTCCTTGCAGCTAAGGACAGTGCAAGGCTCGGAGCTGCCAGGACGGCTGCTGCGAGCAGGTTAAAAAAGAAATACAGCCCCTGACACCGCAAGCCTCAGTCACCTCCTCCTCTCTTCCCCGCAGGGTCTGGCACTGCTGGCAGTGAACGCCGCAGCAGGCTGCAGCCTTTAAATGCTGCTTTTGTTTTCGTGAGTTCCAGGTTTTTGCAAGAGGCCAGAAGAGGCTTGCACCCATTCAGGTTTCTCTCTCCCTCAACACCTCTTTGTAAGAATGCGGAAAACCATTTCAGAATGTATCTTGTTTTGTTCTAACCTCTTTATTTGCTTATTTGTTTTTTTTTTTCCTGAAAGGAAATTTACTGAAAATTTTATTGTTTGCCACAAACAAGGATACTGATGACAGAAAGCATGCAACAAAACAGCTTAAGTTGTACAAGACTTTCCTTGGCGGATAAGTTGTGGATTCTGGGCCCCTCTCTGCTGCTTCTAAATTTCCATGATGCTTCCTTTGGATGAGAAACCAAGTTTTGGAAACTATTTCTTTTGGATTAGTCTTCCCAAGGCAGTCATAAAGAATTCCCCTTCCCAGCACCATCCCTCGGCAATTCTCTGACTGCAAGTTACCTCACATCTCGTCAGTTAAAGGCTTTCTTCCCAGGGAAACGCGAGCAATTCTCTCCTCCGCTGGATAATAATGACTGTGTGATAACTCTGATACAGCTCACTGTGCAGTACAGTGAGTTCAACAAGTGTAAGCTTTCCACTTAGCTTTGCTGGAAGAACTGGCTGTTTCAAAAAACAGTTTAGTTTCTTGCCAGCCTGGTCTGCACATCCCTACGGCTGCTGCTCTGGCTATTTCACTGCCAAACTCATTCATAGAAAGGAGAGAGGAAAAAGTAAGTCCAATAGAACTAAGAAGGAGTGCGCTGAAGGGATGTGGATTTCTGAAAGGTTGGGTAGGGTCGGGGGAGGAAGGGAGGTGTCTAGACTCAGTATGACTATTGTAGGGCCTGGCATTATTTATGACATTTTCTAGGCAAGCCACAAATTGAAAATAGAAACCAGGAGACATAAAGCCACTCATAACCCCTGAGGAATGGCTTTGCAAGCTGTATGACAGTGGAAAAGCTGAAAGTGAAAGACTCGTTCGACTATCCTGGACAAAAACCTTGGGTAGCATGAAGAAGAAATTTGCCCTACACACCAGAAATGAAACTCCATGGCAGAGAAACGCTGCAGGTCTGGGAGCCAAAGAAAGCTGACAGATGTAGCCTCCTGGCGGGTGAAATTCATCCCTGTGCCAACTTTAGATCTATGCCCTACTTTAGTCCTACTTACACCATGTTTGGAAGTGAAGCAGTACACCTTACACTAACCATCTGCCTCGGATTCAGTTTGCAGCAATGCAGCGGTCTGAGCAAACGAGCCAGAAATGGACAGTAATGCAGAACGGGCATGTGGCATAAACCAGCTCCACTGTTGCTCCAAAAGCTGCCCCGTATCGAGCTTTCAGACACATACCAGTCCACTGGCATTTGCAAAAACTACATAGCTAACAATAATGTTGGGACATAATTATATGTTTTTACTTGAGGTGACTGTAAGCAAAACCGGAGGTAATTTAGCCCCAAAACAGTTTTTATACATCTCCCAAGTCTTGCCCGCAATAGGCACTCATGTCAGATGTCTCTTGCCAGTAACTGGATGTTAGCCATTCCAGAACTAGACAGATAGTATATAACTTCTGTTATTACCCATAAAAGGCAGCTCTTAGATTGCCTGTATTATCTAACTGTCCTCAATCAAAATCAAAACGAAATGTGGCTGAGCCGAGATAACATTTAAGGATGATTGTGCACACAAAGGACAGCATGCACACACACCCCAGGAAAAGAGTGGGTACCACAGCTAGGAAATACCCAAGTCCTGCTTTAGCAGCTAACAAATCTTTATTCTAATTATTGTTTCACGTCTCCTCTACTTTGCTTGATCAGTCTAAACCTGGTCTTCCAGTGATGTGGAAACGCAGCTGGAAAACTTCCTCACAGAGGAATTTGATCTATTTTGACTATTTTCCCAGCAGGCGCGGAAGTGCCAGCTTTGGTCCCCTGACTCAGGTTCTTGTCCACACCTCTGTCTTCTGGCAGAGGCACAAAAGACCTGGAAACCTTCTCCTCGCATTGCCAGAATGTTCTTGGGCATTGCAAAGTCCTCCAACGCTGGCTAGTGACAAGCCACGCGAAAGCTGGCAGCCTGGCCTGGCAGCAGACGGCTTAGGCTAACTAATGCCCCTTTTCCTTTAGGCTCCTCCTTACCTTTTTGACAACAGGCATTACTAGGAAGCAGCTCACAGTAGCTGGAGTGTCTAAACCCTTCTGCGGAGTCTTTAGAGGACACATGCCTTGCAACCCATACACAGAAATCTTCTGGTCCTGTGAAAGAGCACATAAAATTCTATAAATCTTAATAATCTTCCATGCTTTTCATATTTTGATACCTGAACAAGATTAAATTGGTTCCAAAACCAGTTTTTCACCTGTGGTTTTTTGATATCCAAAGCCTGGCTTTCTCTTTGTTCTCCCTGGAGAGCATTTGTTTGTCTGTGGGTGGAAAGGAAGTACTACCTTCCACAGAATGAGCTGTGGGCAGTATGTGCACTATTCAAAAGTCATCAAAATCAACATTATGGCTGTTTTACCACCACATCTAGAAGCATTATTTGACAACTTCAAATCTGATTTTTGTAATGGTTTTTTAAAATTCTACCAAAAAAATTTAAATGGATAGGTTCCACCCCCTTCCCTCCCTCTTGTCCCCAAATCTGGAACATGTCAGGACAATTGAAACATGTTGTATGTTATTTTACATTAATCTGTCAATACAAGAAAAGCTAGTATTATTTTGTACGTGGAATCACACCTGCCCTACAACTCATAAATCTACTAAACTGACACAGAGCACTCAGTTTTGGGAATATCAACACCTTCCATTTTGATCAAAAAGATGGGATGTAAAATGCTTTAAGATTTATGAAATGTAATTTTTCTATACTTCTTGCTATGAAAAAATGGGAATATCTGAACTTTACCTCAATTTGGGAACACAAAAAGTCAAAGTAGCTTATTCTCCTACAGGAGAAAAACGATCTGTACTCCCACTTAGTTAGAGCACCCATGCTAAGGCGGAATGAATTAATCGACACAAAATATTTATTCAGCAAGAGTGGCCTCTTTTCCCCCTCACTGAAACACTGAACTTCAGGAACATTTCAGTTTGTTTAAGCTATTTTTTGTTTGTTTTCTGTCAAATGATTGTGTCAGACCTGGCTGACATATAACACAGCTCTTTTTAACAGGCAGACAGGGGCTCTGAGGGATAAACCAGCCATGCTCTCTCACTCTTATCTTTTTAGCTCAGTGATCACAAAACTTAGGTACCCATTTCCCACCAACTTTCAAATACCTCAGGCCTCTTTCAAAACCCCACCCTTAAACCCATGGTTTCTTTAACTGCTTTCCTTTATCGCTTACAGATAAGGACATTTCCCAGATGCAACCCTCGGTACAGATATGCAATAATCCAGAGAGTTTTGCCTCAGAAAGACAAGGTTCCCACGATCGCTTTGAACACCAGGAGGCACGATTTTGATCTAGGTATCAGCTAAGTAACAGGCAGAAACAATACACCCAGAGAGAGCAAAGTCATGCTGCTCATCTGAGACGCCCATTGTCTCAAGCACTCTTGGCTTTATTAATTTAATAGGCTCTTTCTGTTCATTTGTGTCTCTTCTAACGAGGCCCCTCTTGAGCAGGGCACTGGAGCAAGGGCAACACTCACCTCAGTGGCAGCCCAGAGCGCATTCTTAAATTTTAGTTGGCAGCATAGCTTCATTCCTGGGCAGCTCATCCTCTCCACTTCTATGACTCCTTTCTCTGGATTCACCACCGTGTAGTTTCTGAAAGGAGCAAGTAACAATTTCCTATAGTCAACATTCAGCCTGCAAACTGCTACAGGACGGTACTTGGTGCTTTTGGCCAAGCCGTAACATGACTGTCCAGATGTGGAGGATGCTGCAAGGATCCATATCCCTCCAAATAATTGTCCCAAAGGAAGAAAAATGCAGATGTGCCACGGCTCTTCCTCAGGGGGCAGATATGCAGTTGCTTCTGTGAAGATTTAAACTGAGCTCTCTGACTTTACACAGAAGTGGATTAGGAGAACTTAAGTGGTCTGTTACTATAATTCAGCTGTGAGACAAATAGCTCCAGCTGAATAGCAGTAATTAACAGCTGGGAGGTCTTAGCCCATCCTGCCTGTTAGGTTCTCAAAAGAAAACGTGCTTGTTCTCCAAGTTCACTGCTTCAGTATTATCTGTCTTAATAACTTATTCTAGTATGTAAATGAAAGAGCATGATTTTTCCAAATAAGAGCAAAGATCTGTAACCTGATAAAGTAATTTACAAATATGATTAATTAATATTTTTGTAACTAAAAGGATTTTATTTGTTTGGGTAAGTTTATTGGGTTTGGGTGTTTGAACAATAAATGGATATTCACAAGCACATCTGTGAGCCCCAGATGTTTTACCAACTGTAGCACAAGCAATTACACATCCTGAAATCCATCACATATAAGTAATTCGTTATTCAGCAGTCTCCAGCAAGTGGATTGTCCAGTCAGGAAGCAGATTCACTGCGATATATTGCTGTGAATATTTGGACAACATCCATGTATTCAAAATACAACTGTGAGTCCCATGTGTTTCACCAGTTTTAGCAGGAATAGTTATACTGTCGGCACTGAAGGACTGGCCAGGCACCACAAATAGCAAAGTAAATAGTTCATGAACAAATCACGTACTTTTCCCATTAGGTTAATACTTACAAATAACGAACACGTTAATATGAATTACAGATCAGCTTGTGAATGTTTCCAAATAAGATTGGGGCTATAAAAATCACTAATATCCATAAAAATAAACCTAACTAGCCGTGGGTAACATGTGGCTGAGCAAAATACCATCATCTCACTCACAATTTAATAACATTTAAAGCACATGCCTATTCAGTATGGCACACATTTTACTGGAAGTATACACTTGGATGCACACACAGCTTCAGGCATGTGGTTAACTCCCGATGATTTCAATAGGATTTAAGCATGTGCTTAATTGCTTTGCAGAACAGAGATGGAACTGCAGTCTCATTAGGAAAGGTTTAGTGTTAAATGGCCTCATTAGGAAAGGCAGAACACGTCTGTTCTCATGTGCAAATGCTTCATCCTGTGTGTGTGAATCATTACACTGCACTAATCTTCTCCTCATATTAACTGAAGCAGAGTTAAGCTCATTAAATATCCTTTATAAAGCAACCACTGTTCCCAATTAAAAGAGTTTGGGAAAACAGTGTTCACCGTATCCTTGGCATACACCCAAATTCACTTTCACCTTCTTTACCTCCCTCCCAGAGGCATAAGTGAAGACACTGAAGGATTTTTACTTAAAAAGAAAAAAGAAAGCAGTTACTAATATAAGCCTCCTCACCTGGTCTCCTCCTTCCCATCCCAGAATACCACAGTGTACTCCTGTCCTTGGGAGCAGAAGAAGGAAGACTGCTTCCCACAGGATAGCAGGTACATAAATGTTGCAAAAGTAGGATCTTTCATCTGTCCTACCACAGAAATGGCCAGTGGACGCTGTGGGGAAAGGAAAAGAGGAAGAAATATGTCACACAAGACAGCTGGAGGCCCAGATGAAACAAAAGAACCATAATAATCATTGTTTTTAAAACCTAGAGACCAAGAAGTAGATCTTCTTTATTAAACACTTCTGCTGCTTTTTAAAATCTACACAAAACTCTCCTTGTAAATCCCACCTCAGTGGTTCTTTGCATTCTCCATATCCCAAAGGCTGAAGACAAACCTCTTCCGTACTCCCATAGTTTGGTCTGTGATTCTCTTACACATACTACTGATGAATTTCTGCAGCTTTACGAATTTTGGAAGCTGACCCACTGTTATCACAGTATCACAGTATCAAAAGGTTGGAAAAGGCCTTTAAAATCATCAAGTCCAACCTATGACCCAACACCTACACCTACTCTTAATTGTCAACTACACCGTGGCACTAAGTGCCTCATCCAATCTCTCTTTAAACACCTCCAGGGACGGTGACTCCACCATCTCCCCGCGCAGCGCATTCCAGTCATAGCTGTTTGTGAGTCAAGCTGACCTCTGCTTGAAGGACAGCAGCTCTGAAACACCAACTTGCAATTAATGAAAAAACGTAATGCAGCATAATCCTTCCCTCATACTTTGAACCTGATATTTCCTTTTATAATCTTGGGGGGTTTGAAGTCTTCGTAGTTATTTTCACAGCATGACACTGTGGCTGTTTCTAGAAATTATGGGTAACATCTTACCCTGGTGAAATCAATAGCCTCATTGCCACTGACGTCAAGGGACCTTCACGTCACTGCAAGGTGTCTAAGGCCACCCATCTGCCATTGTTTCACTCATAAAACTCTCATTTAAGACAACAGAAGTTCTGGGCCAAATCAGCAGGAAGGGTAAATAGGCAACTGAGCTGTTCTGCTGTACTGAGAGCTCCGCTCTCCCGTGTGAAAAGGGCTGCCAGGTCATTGTAGCTACAAGATCAGAAAACACTGGTCATGAGGGCTCTCTTGTACCTTTTCTGGCTTAGTGTCCCAACATTCCATCATGAGTGCCTGCATCCTATATAGCTGCACCTCTTCCGGCTGCCCAAGAACAGGACGGATCCCTTTAGACAGCTTCTTTGCAATCTGGAGCTGGTGTTGTCCTAGCACAGGCCGCTGACCAGACAGCAGCTCATACAGGACCATCCCATAAGAGAACATGTCAACCTAGAGGCAGCAGCAGAGACAAAAAAAAAGGGAAATCCTCCTTTGGTGGATGGAGAGGAGAGCAAGGAAGGCTATGGTGGGAAAGCTGGTGCTGCACACCACATATGTAGAAGGGAATTCAGCCCCACGCATGACGCCAGCCACCCACCACTGTCACCCAGGGGTTGTCCCCACGGGTACATCACAGTTACCTTCTCATCATAGACGATGCGAGGCCTGATCTCAGGAGCTTGGTAGCCTGGCGTGCCTTCCACACCAAGTGCGCCTTCGTGGAATGACTGCCGGGAGATTCCGTAGTCAGAGAGTTTGATGTTGATGTGCTCTTTGACATCCAGGGACCACACCAAAATATTATCTGACTTCAGATCACAGAAGATGATGTTCTTCTTATGCAGGTAGGCAAGGCCTGTTACAATCTGATATGCTATTTTGTGTGTCAGCATGTGTCCCAGCGGCACATAGGAAGACCCTGGCACAAAGGAACAGTCTGTCTTCAGTTCTTGTAATTGCAATAACTACTTTTAAAATCCAGAGCAATAACTAACAACCTTTTAAAACATCACTCAATGCCATGATTTCAAATGACAGTGTTCATGTTACTATACACATCTGACAGTTCTATTAGATTCTTTTTTTAAACCCTTCCCCTTCCATTTCGAGACAGCTAAACCTTCTGGTGAAAATTAGTGTTTGACTGAAAGCTGACACAAAGCCAAGGTGCCAAGAAGGTCAGATGGCCTCAACCTATCTTGGAATTAGTGTTGTTCATTTGATAGTGACAGAAACACAGATAATTATGAGATAATTTAGAATGCCAGACACTGATTTGCAGGGGGAAGAATACAGCATCACCCACACAGCACTTAAATGAGATGCACTTCTTATTAATTTGGAGAGAAATTGAAAATCCAGGTCCCCAGAGTAGTTTTGAAAATCCTGAGCATCGATGTTTACTAGGTTCCCAAAGGCACAGTTTAAGAGTAATTCCATACCTCCCACTTCCCCCAGTCTGGAAAAAAATCCCCTTCAGTAAAGCAAGGAGTAATTTAAATGTTGTTGACCATTTGTCACTACTGCGACTTGGAGAGTGAGCTCTCCCAGGAGGGACACCTAGCTTTTACCTTTGGAGTTTTCAGACAATACAGTGGTGAGGCTGCCCAGAGGGGCCAGCTCTAGGGCAAAGCAGAGAGGATGGATGCTGATGCCAATGAGGGAGACGATGCAGGGGTGTTGCAGCGAGTGTAGCATGCTGGCCTCCTGGCGAAACTCAGAGAAGTTCTTCATGGCATCCATGGCTCTAAGGTGTTTCAGCATGGTATCTGGCAAGACACACAAACCCCTTCTCACACCCCAGCTGAGAGACCAAGTTAGAAACTCTCTGGAAGGTGTTAATGACTGAGTAAACACTGCAGGAGGAAGGTAGCCTATGGGATTACACCAACAGCAGGGCTTCAAGTTGCATCCTCAGATTGATGCATTAGCCGCTACCAGACACCGACTATAAGCAGGATATATACGTCCGCCTGAGGAAGCAAGTGCCCCCTGGTCCTTTAACATCAACTTTGAGTGTGTCTGGCACACACTGCTCTTATATATCACCTGGATAATTTTGGAAAACTCATGCTGTGCTTTTCAAAAGCAAGGACTCTCTGGATGTGGACTGCAAACCCTTTGTTGAAAGGAGTCTTCCCTACTCTTTCTCAGCTGCCCTGCAGAAGAGGGACCCTTCACAGTAACTGTTCTTCTGCCATGGGACACCAGGCTGCTCAGGCAGGCCTGATCTTTCCCAATGTTATTTGTCACTGGGACAGCACCTGGCCTTCTCCACAGTTCATGGGTTCATTGCACCCTTCCCTGACAAAACAAGGAAATGAAGCACTTTCCCTTTTCCTTTGCCCATGGTCAAGCATGCTCAGCTGGAAACCAGTGCTCAACAGCCAGCATGTGCAGTACAAGTGCCTGTCTCTGCCTGGAAAAGTGGCAGGCTGAGAAGAGTTTCCAGTTTTCTTTCTGTAGCTGCTGGCACAGATGGAATACACCACTTATTCAAAGGTGGAGACCCGCAAGTCCTTAGTGCAAACCCATGCAAATCCACGTCTCATTGCCAAATAGCTTGGGAGCAGGAGGTGAAATCTTGCCTCCCACCCCAATCCAGTGCTCTGCCTTGGCACTCTGCGAGTCCACCCGTTGACCTGCAGGAGAGAAGCTTCCTGCAGCGATGATGATCTTCATCGCTACAAGTGCTTTTGTGAAGGACTCTTTAAGATGCATCCTCTTCCTCCATGAAAAATACATGCTGCATATTTCAAAGTTGTATTTAAACAGGTGCTTGCCAGCACTTTGGAAAGGGAAGGCTGTTTGGTCTTAGCCTGGCATTGCAGACTGCAAGAGCCGATTCCCGACACCGGTTCTGTGTACTGTACCTGCAGCTGAAGTGGGAGAACCCTTGCATTTTTTAATCTGAAATCTCTTCAAAGCCACTGGTTTTCCTTGGTATCGTGCCCGATATATAACAGTCCCACTTCCACCCTGGCCAAGAACGTTGTTTTCATTTTCACTGCATTCCAGTTTGCTATTTTCCAGGAACAGTCTGCCAAAAAGAGATTGAGTCTTTTTAATTAAAAGTTTCAAAGACATTGTAAATTCATGTTTTTAATGTGATTTACATTTTCACAAATCCCTACTAGGTTCTTGTCTTATTTACTGAGAGGACTGGATTACCTAAGCTCCCATGGTCATCTCAATGTACTATGTGTTGACTTATATTGAACAACAAATCTCTCACAGAAAAAAGTAACTTGGGCAAATAAGCACAAAAGGCTTTTTACTAATTTATCACACAAGAATCAATCAGATCTGGAAAGCACATAAGCTCCTTTTCCAAGCAGATGACACAGGTAGAGATGTTTGTACCATTTATCTGTATTAACAATTTTTTTGCTTCATTTACCTCCTGTTCCTCTTTTCTCCGCTGTGGCAGGACAGGATGTTTATGAACAGCCCCACACTCTGAAACCTGATTATTCAAATCAGCTTACTGTTCCCAGGCTACAATTCATCATTTCCCCACTCTTCCAGAGACTACTTTTACAGCTGTTCACACTTCAAACATCTCCACTCGCCTCGAACCCATCAAATAAATCTCTTGAAGATAGCACTGTGAGGAGGCCTGTTGTGACAAGTCGATGGAGTGTTTGCCCAGTAAATCAATCCCAAGAAAGGAACAAGGACCAGCAGGAACACAGAAAGCTCTGACAGCAGCTAACAGGACACAGTTTGGTCAGCTCTGCATTGGGCATAGAAAGATCTGAAGCGAGAGTGAACCGCAAGAGACATTGGCCTCCTGTTCTGCCTGCTGTCAGGAGGTCTTTGATCTACACACTGTGTAGTAAGGGGTGTGAGACTGAATCCATCTGGGAAGGCAGTTAAGCAGCTTGAAGATTTGGTAGTGCTGCTATGAGTAGGGAAGAGATGTTTCAGCTGTTCAGGACTGCCACAGCACTGCTACAAGATAGCTAAAAGCCCTCAGCTGAGCAGGAGCCTCAACTCAATGTGAATTCTCTAGTGGTGTCTATATAAATTCACTCACAGACTTTTCAAAACTAAAGTCAATTTCAGTGCCAATTTTGTGATGCAACTGCACTTCCTTTTGGTTTTGCCATATTAAAATTTCCTTTCTGGGATCCCACTACAGAAAGCTCTGGGCAGAGTAGTGGGCAATGCAGGACAGCTATGGCTTTAAAAAAGCACTTTCACAATGCACCACTGATCTCAAAGGACTCCCTGAAGTGATGACTTGGGTCAGCACACAGTGATTGTCTAAGCAAGTGGGCTGACCACCAAGAGTGGAGTTTAGGATGAATTGCCAGAGCAGGGATTGGGAACAGATGAATTTGTTTCCTGTGGTCAGCATGTTCTTTAGCAGAGATAACTTGGGAAAAAAATTCATCCGAACTACATTGGTACCCTGAAACTGAACCAGAGGCTATTAAATAAACATTACCTGGCAGGAAAATCGGTCATGAAAAGTTCCGGGACCAGCTCTTGGAGAGAAACGGGGATGTCAGGGTGGTTAGGACATGTGATATAGTCCAGTTCAATGGCAGTCAGTACACAGTCCTCCATGTTAAAGTACTGCGCATCCTCCACCTTTTCGCCGTTCTCATTCTCCCCTTGCTTGGAAGCTGCACAGATGTGGCACGGCACATACTGCTCCATCAGCAACGTGCCATCACTCTCAGTGGCTGTAAGTGCTTCAAAGCAAGCAAGCAAAGAGAAAACAACATAACCCACACAAACTGAGAAGGAACCACTGCTCCTAGAATATTCAAATGTCTATAGTCACTACCTGGTCCACTGGCTGAAAACAGTCACACTCATAAAAGCAGCATTTCATTCCAGTGTATTGACTGGAATAAGAAAACGGCTTTTTGCAAATTATGCAAATGGTATGGCAGTACCAGCGAGACAGGGTTGTTGACGTAACAGCTACTCTGCTTTGGTCACGTGTAATGCACAGGCTTGTGAAAAAAGAAGCACTTGGACAATGCCCTCAGACACATGGTGTGAATGTTGGGATTGTCCTATGCAACGATAGGAGTTGGACTCGATGATCCTTGTGGGTCCCTTCCTACTCAAGTCATTCTATGATTCTACGAAAATTTATTGAGGACCAGTAAGAATCAGAAGTACACGAATAAAGTTGGGAGAGAACCTCCTGCTTGCTGAGTGTTTCTGTGTGAACTGCATATAGGGATCACAGCGTACACTAAAGAGTGTGACCGTGCAGTAGAAGGATGGCAGCTGTGAGGCTGCCCAGGAAACCCAGCCATCTCTGCTTCACAGACTGAGAGCAGCCAGGTGGCTTCAGATGGAGAGCAGGCATGGGAATGGGAATGGGAATGGGAGTGGACTGGGATGCATGGCATGCTGAGTGCTTCAAGTGCTGGCAAGGAGTAGGCATGCAGCTGCAGCACCCAAGATACGAACACCACCATGAGCTTTCTCACAAGTTAAGTTTTCAGCCCCTCTGGACATGGATTCTACCAAGCCTAACCTTTGGGAGGTTCACACCGCTCCCACAGACTACAGAGGGATTTTGTGGTGACAAGATCCATTAAACGCTTACAATAAGGCAAGGTGAGTACAGGCTGTAGCCTTTGATGTCATGATTTTTCTCGTGCTTCAGTGATTAACGTTATCATTATTTTATTCCAAAGGCAAATAAAACCTGCTTTTATGTCCATAACATGCAGAACATGAACATGTGAGACTGCTCAGCTGTTTCCTCCAGAAAGCCTCCAATTAAGAGATTTTGTGCTTTCTAGACCAGTGTGGGACAACAAAGAACACTTCAGTTTTTGGTTTGGTTTGAAACAAAGTGTACTGGGGTTGCAAACAGTCCACTGGGTAACAGCAGGATCTGTGCTGATCAGAGGAAAAACAACTGCTGGAGTCAAGGAAGTTACCTTGGCACAGTGTCCTTGGTATCATATTCAGTCATACCTCTCACATAGCAACTTTTTAAACTATAGGGTGTTAGAAATGGTGGGCAAACGCTGATCCCAGCCAATGCCAACATGAGTTCTGCCATCAAGGGACAGTGCCAAGTAGTTTGGGCCAAATCTTGTCCCTGCTATGCGCACTGGAAGAGTCTCCTGAACTCCTAAGGAAGCAGATCCTGTTCACTTGTGCTTGCTGTGACTGAAGGACACCATGTCTAGACCAAGGTGTGCTGTGCTGGCAAAGAAACTTGATCTGTCTGCAGGTTACCAGCTCTTCTCAAGCTTTATTGGCTGGAGATTGTTAGAGCTTGAGGGGTCTTCAATTAACAGATGATATTGCACACCTGGAGAGCTCTGTCAAAGAACCTGCTGCTAAAAAGACAATACTGCACAGAAAATTACAGTAGTTCTCTTACCAGGAAACCACTGGTCTATCAAAGAGTTGACATGATCTGTAATGAAAGCCATTGCTGAGAAGTCTCTCACTTCCGACTGGCAAATGATTTTAATTCCACCACTTTTTTTCTTTTTCCAGTTCACATCAGAGGACTCAACACTGTAAGAAAGCCAACAGAAAGACGCATGAAGCCTCTCTGAAAAATACCAGTGTCAACAAACCTTTCTCACAGGAAACCTGAGTGACATAATGACACGTAATTCATAAGTAATCAAAATAAAAAGCAATCTAGCTTTGAGGATGATTTTCAATTCAGTCTATTCTGCTAATGACTTTCAGAAGAGGGTTCTTCCACAGAGATGCTGGTTGCTCACAATGGGTAAATGCTACAGAAGGTCAGACCAGAGAAAACTGCAGCCTAAGAGAACTGTGTGATGGAGAGTTTGGATAGAAATGCTCCACACATAGTGATGGAGGGACAAGAGTTTTAAAAATCAGTAATAGAACTCCAGTGGCCAAATAACAATAATAATAATAATAATGATAATGATGATGATACTACAACTTCCAAAACCTGTTTGGAAAAGTTATGGACTTAAAAATCCTTTTACAAGTCCCTGAAAAAAAAAAAAAAAGACGCTTTAATACAAAGATCTGAATTCTGTAATTCCCTGAAGTGCATGCGCAGATAGAAGTATGACCACCATAAGGGCGCAGAATTAAGGATTCTAGCCTGTGATTTGCAATATCTGGTTTCAAGTCTCAGCTGAAGACTGCCTAGATAAACTCAGGAAAGCCACTGTGCCCTTCTGGTCTCCAACCATGCAACAGCACCAACGGTTCCTCCCTATCTTGCCAGGGACTGGAAGAGCTAAAGCATCTGCAGATACTACAGAGATAAAAGTCTTTAAGTGGGCACCTATTCTCTGCATTTGCGAAAGAACATGAACAGCAGGTTTTCTCCAGGCTTGCAGCCAGCAGGCACTCTGCCTTAGCCTACTTAAACCAGTTGTCTATAGTCCCTGTTGCACACAGTCTAACAGCAGAGAAGCAGCTCCACTGATTTGGATTGCTGCTGCACAGTGGTGAAGTTTTAGGATTCAGTAGAAAACCCATTGACATAAGGAAATCTTTGCACATGAAAACGCATGATTCTACCCTGGCAAAGAGTTCTGCTCTGAATATTGCTTTCTGTTTTCAGGCATCTTTAAATCTGTGGCTGCAATAACACATAAGGTTGACATATTCAGAACTGCCAAACAATCAGTTATTCATCATTGTTGTCACCAGTTGTTACCAGATGAGTTATGTATATTAAAAGAGCCTCCTCTTCTACTGATGAGTGAACATATAGCATGAGTCAGGCCCATTCATCTCCATTCAGATGATGTGTTTCATATACTCCATTAGTCCCCTGTCACGCATGCTGCATTTCGAACACAAATTACCTAAGATAGCCTCCATCAAAGGTAACGAACAGACCTTCCTGCCAGTAAACAGTGTGAGTCCTTTTGACTCGGAACGTGCTGCAGCGGTTCCTTTGGGTGCCTGTGAAGCTGTAGATGGTCACCTTTTTGTTCCTCGTCTTGGTGTTCTTCTTGTTTTCAAAAAGCTGAAACAAGCAGAGAAGCATGAAAATCATTAAATTACTAACATTTCTCATACGGATGTTGTTTTAATCCAGCAATAATATGACCTCTTTTCTTGGCCTTCACAGGTGCTCTCATACCTTTTCCATTAAAGAGCGACTTGTGCTCATAAAAAAATTTTGCAATGGAATGAAAATATATGCAGTAAAAGTTGGTTTTGCAGCAGTGGAAATATCCCTTATGCCACTCCAAAAAGAACAATTTCATATCAGTGAACAAAGTTAAGTCTATAACTGTGACATTAGTTATATAAATTCTGCATTTGCAAAAGATCTATAAACACAAAGAAGAACTAAATGCTCTAGTGAATTACGTCTGTCTGCAATGTAGAGTTCACTTTTCCACCTGTTTCAGTGGGAGGAAGATGGCTTTTCTCCAAGACACTTCAAACCAGAGCTTAGACCAAAATGTATTTTTGTTTTAAAACCAAAGACTTAATCTGCAGAACTCCACTGTGCTCACTGCTCTAACGCTTATTTGTCTGCAGATGGGTCTGACGCCTGGGATCATTTCCATTCACTCCAGCGAGGACTTGATGAGGCCCCTGGCAAAGGTGCTCTAGGGTTATGTAGTGCCCATGAGGATGTAAGCACGGGGTTGCCAAGACAGCCTGTTAAAACAGGTAAAGTTATGACATGGCTCTAGAAGCCTGGAACACAGAAGACCTTCCAAAAACAGGTATCATGTTTTCCATGTTCTATACATCCATGACAGAACACAGTTTAAATGGATAGCTGTTAAGAAGATGCCACAGTAGTACTAACAATGTTTTGCAGGTATTTAAAACGGTTTCCAGCAGGGCTATATTTTCAGATATAACCTGCTGCAAAAATATGTCTGTAACAACATCAAAATTTCCTTAGATTTCAGAACCTTACAAACACTATTTTAACGATACGCATACCACTTGCACTAATACGGTGCCTGCTTGCACTCATTATCCCATTAAGGCAACAGTCTTGTAATTTTCTTCTCATTTAAACCCATAGAGATTCAGATAGCTGACTTTGGTGGAGCTATTCCAGATATCCACTGGCAAATGACGTGAGCAGAGTCTAGCCCAGTGGAACGGTCATGGATGAGAGCTGCAGGCAGAACTCCAATTATTTGTAATTGGAAGATGCTGGAGGTACTGAGACCCTCCAGGGGATCATGTTATAAAGAGGCTGTGGAGAACACAGGCTTCTTTTCCCCAGTGCTAATTTGTTGTTCTAAATGACACCTACTGTGAAAACAGAATCAGATTTTGATTGCAGAGTCTCATCTCTCCCTATTTACTGAAATTATGTTATTGAAGTCTGTGACTGAAGCAAGCTGGATGGGAAGAGACACCCCCTTACACTTAAACTGAATAATAAGTTTAGCTGTCTTCTTTTGCTTGAAGAGAAGATACAGTAACCTACCTGGAGGTCCATTTCTGCCAGACTAATTAACATTCGGGCTATGAATCTTTGCCAAAAGCCAACCGGGACAAAACTCATCTTGAAGACCCTTTGGACTGTGTTTGCGGTCTGGTGGCAGAGCCCGTGGATGTCTAATGCTGGCTTGGTAGGAAGCAGATGAGGGAGGAGGTAGCTGAAACACATCAAATTAAACAGCTCAAATTTTAGCTACAGCTTGTAACAGTGAGTACATTGTTACTGGATAATAAGGCGATTCAGTCTCCAAAGAGATTTTTAATGGCACAGCCTACTGCATATAAAAAAGCGTTTAGACTAAAGGCACTGCAGCAATACATGGAGAAATTCATTTACACTATGGAAGCAAGCAGAGGCAAAACAGACATTACTTAATCCAGCCAAGGTTATTGGACAGGGCTAAAACTGATGTAATGAGCAGGACATTTGTGTAATTACAAATTAAATGCACTAAAATATAAGAGTCATTAGAACAGCTATGATGTTGGGACTCATTTTTTTTCGGTATCTTTACTACTTTGCCCCAGTAGTAAGCAGAGAATTACAGCTGTGCTCCTACATGGAACAGAAGGTAAATGCAAAAACAACCTACAGCAGCTCAGCTTCAATATGCCCAGAAGGTGGAGAGAGAAGGTGTCATGGGAGGTAGCAATGAGGCAGTTCCCAGCTGCAGGGAATGTTGTCATCACAATGTCAGAATAAGAGCATCTTATGGGTCAACACGACAGGGCTTCTCACTGCACCGTACTGCAGTCGGTGGACTCCCTACCACATCCAAAAAACTCCCAGGGCAAAAGCTTACTTTGCCAGGCTGATGTCAGCAGATGCCACTTGTCTTGCTCAGTTTCCTCCTGCCGTCAGGTTATTAGAGTCTTTGCTCAAGTGTGGAGAGTCTTAGTGCTGTGAGAATCTGACTGGTCAGAAGCAATACAGCTACGCTGGTGTAGAAGACCACAAATATTATTTTCGGATCTCCCAGTAAGCACAGAATTAATTGTCCTGATCTTTAGTATTTGGGAAGCTAAAATCTTTTGAAAGACTAGAACCATTTTGAAAACTGTGCCGTTATAGCTGCTTTCAATACCTAGCAATAAATGCCTTTACAGTGATATTCTTCTGTACCAAACACATTCCAGGATGCCTATCAATCAAAAATCTTATTTGCTTATAAGCAGAAACACTGCTGTTTTATCAGCATTGAGCCTGAGAAAATGTGTCAGCATGTGGGGCTCATCATTGATGGGCGTAATGACAGCAATGAGGCACATGGCCAAGGGACTTGACCAAAATAACAGTGGGAGGGATGAGATGCACAACTAGAACTAATGCTGAGTCCAAATCCAGTGCTTTAAGCCTATCACGTTTTCCCTCCAGCAGCTGCAGTATTCTGTAAAACTCAAAACATCAGCTCAAAAAACACCAGCCTTCACCAGATAACAGCTTTCTCCATATGTCACAGCCCATAACAAAAGATGACATTTTACACGATCGAATTATCCATTCCATGAAATATCTTTGGAATGTAAAACTGATAAAAATTTCTCTTCATTTATTTAATATATAAATTAATATAAATTACAAGAATGGCCATACTTTTAACCCCATTCTAACAAGCAGAACAAAGCTAAACTACATGCACCTTAGGCAGAAAAGTAGAGTGCATCATACTAAAAGTTCTTGTTCTATAAAGGTAGTGAACGCATTATAGGACAGCCAATAAATTTTCTTCAGCATATCCAAGAAAGGGCCTAGGAGTGTAAGAATGCCAGTGAGGTCCTTCTGCAGCGTATCTATACAGTGGATTATAATACAGATGGCAATTCGATGCTCTTGAACAACAGCCAATGCAAATTTTGAAAATATGTGAAACATGCCCCATCCACCCTTTCAGAACAGAAACCGGCAGCTGCTTTCTCTACTGACTGCACAGAAACCCTATCTGGCAATCTAGACAATAATTGCAGAAGCGCAGTAACAAATAACTGCTCTGTGTCTGGCTAGTACATTAAATTAATCCAACCTGCTACAGCTACAGTCCATCAGTGGGAAGAATATTCTGCTAACGTGGCTTGGATTGCTCTAAAAAAGATCAGGCACGCCATGAAAAAGCAGTTTCCTTGTTCCTGAGGCACAGACAATGTAATTGCCTTGGAGAAAAATGGCAGATAGTGACAAGGAGTCCAAAAGGCATTTTGGACTAAGCAGAAACATTGCTGCTTTATCTGTGTTAAGCCTGAGAAAATTTGTTGGCATCCGGGACTGGATAAGTGACAGGCATAATGACAGCACAGAGAATGCTGCACTTGTGCTGGCATTCAGAGTTCCTGAGAGGCTCAGGGCAATGCAGCCGTGCTGTCCTGGAAGGGCAAGGAAGTGAAATGCAAATGCCACATCAAAAATGCAATACAACTATGGTTTCACCGTTAACGCAACAACAGGCTGTCGCCAAGCAGATGGAAGAGAGAAAAATAGCAGGGAACTCTGCCCAGAGGAAAGAAGATGGGGGGGCAGGGGAGAGGAGGACTCATTAACATTTACAGAGAATGAGGTTTCCTAGACCATTTCTGCAAAAAATATTGATCAACACCTACAGAGGCTAAGAATTACAAAAATCACATCACTACTGAACCCACACTCTCCTGATTTCACTAAAAAAACCCACTACTACTTTCTGGGCTGACATAACTATTGATTGTCCAAAGTTTTCTGTCGTACTCTGGAGTGAGGATCTTTCACTGGAAACAGATGACTCCAGCCCATCCATATTTCAGGCCTGGCAGCCATGAGCCTCACATCCTCTCTTAGCTGCAGCTGTGCCAGCTGAGTGCTTACAGCTTCCACCTGCTCATCATCACATCCCTGGTGGTGTCACTGCCCCTTCATGCTGGTGGTTGAGCCCTCCACCAGCCTCAATGAGGACAAAGACCTGCTTTGGAATGTTTTCAGACTAGCCTAGCTTCTTTGGACCAAAGGATGCTTGTGCCAGGAAATACAGCCCAAATGGATGGGTGCCTTCCATTACACTGTTTAACACACACAAATATTTTCTCACAGCATGATCCTTGTCAAGACAACCACTTACAGTGACAAAGCCTGGTAATATCCGCTGATTGAATGGCCATTTTTCTCCAGCCTAGCTAAGCCTCTTTAACTATCAACATACCTGTTATTTGCCACAGGCAGCGCAATTTCAAACTTGGCCAAAAACTGAAAGTACTGCTCTTCGGTTTGCTCAGTGAAGCCTGTCCCAACCAGCAGCATCCTGAGGTCCTCTGCTTTGATGACTCCATTCTTGGCTACAGACTTGGAGCTCTTGATGTTGAAAATCCTCTGTAGACACTCCGAAAGCCAGACAGGGTCAAGGAAGTAGAGGTTTCTCAGGCCATGGCTTGTGTCTGGGAAATGCAGTAGTGTGCCTGTTTCTATGAGAAAATTAATCGCTGCAAAACCCAGAGAATTGTAGATTAGCAATGGACCAGCATTAGGAAACCACAGTGCAGATGAATCAGATCATGAGGCAGTCTGTGTGGTGGTATGCATACCAGATATAGCCAGCACATAGCCAAGCCAAGAGGATAATGTTTATCTGAGAAGTCCTGCTATCTGGCACTCCACATGTAAAACCCACATCACACTGCTTTACAGTCAATATTTCTGTGCCCATCAGACCTCCCCTTTATCCTCCTCCTACCACCTTCACAGAGAAGGCCTCTCCCTGGCTCCTGCAGAGCAGGATGACAGGACTAGAGCCCTAAAGAAAAGATAGCCTTGAAACCCTCAGTCTTCACAGAGCAGAAACAAAATCAGAAAAAGCTTGTTTAAAAAAAAAAAAAAATCAGTAGCCTCAGACGATCCTAAAAATTTCCCAGCCCTCTCCCAAAGCCCCATTACTAATTCTGTATTCTATCAGTTTCCAAAGTGACCTCTACACAGCTGTAGAGCACTCCAACTGTTTTTTTGCACAGCAGTTATCTGGTGGAGATTTTTTTCCCCATTTTTATTATTCATGGAACATTTCATTTGGTCACACATATTGATTTTCAAGAAATTACTGGCCTGTCTCTGACCTACCAGTTTGCAAGTCTTCATAGTCTTTGATATCATTTCCAGGGGTTTGCTCAATCATCAGTTCTATTTGTCTGTCTGTTAAATACTGTACATCATCATTCTGACTCCTTCTATGCTGTTCTGCAAGGACAGCTTCTTGAAGACTAAGGTAACTTCTTGGTATCTGCAAGCCACATGAGAAGAACAGCAGGATCAATATCAGACAGCAATCACTCTGCCGGTGATCTCTAAAAGAAATGCCTTTTCCCAAAGCCAGAGAGCCATCTTAAGTACTTCACGTGTCACTTGCATCAGCAATAACTCCTAAAGTTCATCTCCCAATCCAAAACCAAGCCCCTCCAAGGCCCCCTTTTTGTAAGGATCACCAGAAAGCAGAGTTCTCACCAATCTCCCTGCAAGTTTCTGTGAGCAAATTGAGCTGCCGACATCCTTCATGTTGCAAGTGACATGAAAAATCAGCTGCCGGAGTCCATCGAGGCCTTCCAGAGTCTTACATGAGAGCTCACTGCAAAAGTCATTCAAGGGTGAGGATTATCAAACATTATCAGCACACTGGCTTCCTTTCCAGGCTCACTTTCTCTTATCAGTGACTTTAAACTTCCTGTGTCAGATGAATGGGAGGAAGGCCATCAGTGAGCATTTTCAGCTTTGGAGAAAAATACTAAGGAGCCTGGAAAAGATATATTAAGCCAACCTCCGCTCTTCTTGCTTCATTTGCTGTGCACTGCTCTGCAGTCCCCTGTGCACCACGGCCTCTGGGGACTTTCCTGGCACACCAGCTGAAGTCATCACCCCTTTTCCCTTCACATCCTGGAAGGGACTGCAGGAAGGACGAAAACACCGTGCTCTGGCAATCGCTGGAGACGAGTCCAGTCCTCCTTGACTCAGATCAAAGAGGCAAGATGATGACTACCAGACACCTTTTCCCACCCTCATTCCGGCCCTGGCTCAGCTGGATCCTGTGATCTGGGAATTGACGCTTAGATCCTGAAAGCTGGCCTTCATCATCTCTTTAACAGCTAAAAACCTGCTCACTCCAGCTCCTACTATTTTTGGCCTTATTGTGGGCTGGATAAGAAGAGTTCTCTTCCACTTTCCTCAGCAAAGGGCCTTTCTAAATGATCCTCCACGTGTTCCCGTGGCAGAAAGGAAATCCTTTTCTTCGGCAATATGCTTTATCGTAAACCTCAGCCATCAGTGGCACTGGGAAGTGTGCACTCACTGGGACGCTGGAGGACCAGCTGGGCTCACCCACACGAGACTTTCACAATACACACTTCTCTGGTTGCCTGGAGTGCTGCTCAGAGGAGCCCCTTCCAGGTGGACGATGTGGTGTGAAGGAGAGGCATGGGAGGGAAGAAGTAGGAAATCAGACACAACTCTGACTGGAAGGAAATGCAGGAGGGAGGTGAAGAAGGTGAAGAAGGGGAACATGCAGGATGTGTGGCACGGTGAAAGAAATTCCCCTTGAGAAAGAACAATTAAGGTCATGTTAGGATTCTCTGTAGTGATGGGAAAAGAGATTTTAGAAGACTGAATGACAAAGCTTTCTCTTTCTTACTGTGAGTCTCTGTGCCTCACACTGTGTCCCTGGTACCCCTCCTAATGGGAAAGAGCCAGCTGGAATGCCCAACGCAGCACTTGGGTCTGCAGAACAGAGTGTGGGAGGTCTCCTGATGATTTTGCCAGGCAGCAGATGCAAAGCACTGGGGACACTGCAGCACCCTTCTTTACTTGCCAGCCGCCACCTGCTCTTGCCCCAGGCACTGGTGATTTCACAGTGCTTAGTGCCAGCCTGCTGCATCCATGCTTCCCATCCATGCTGTGCATTTCCTTCGCGACAGACTCCCTTCTTACCCAGCTGGAGAAGCTTTCTCTGCTTGAGGGCATTCTCCACCCGCTGAAGGGAGGGAGCAGCATCAGACTCCATGACCTGACTGACACCCATCTCCCAGACAGCATACTCCATTATCACACCCTGAGAACTCAAATGGCACAGGTCTGGGCTGCAGAGGGTTCATAGGGCGGATGCACTCCCTGCCTTGTCAACACTGCCATGGGAGCTGCATGCTCACATCAGATAGCAAGAGGTTCTCACACAGACTCCTCTTACAAACCCCACAGCACCCACTCTGTAATAGTCAGGCCCTCAAGCTTTGTAGCATGAATTACTCAGTCTGTACCTTCTCTCCTTGTGACTAATAAACTGTACCACCATTTGATGGTGAGAAACATGAGAGCAGCTAGAGTGGTAAAACAGGCTGGCCAAGACTTTGGAGCTTCCATCCCTCGGACCAACAATCAGACCCCTGAGCAACACCGAACTTCTCTCTGATTACAGTACATAATCTAAGACAAAAATAGATGAAATGCAATGCCAACAAGTTTTTAAATTAGTTCCATTGCCAAGGAGATCACATATTACAAAATTATTTAAAGTGACATAAAAAAAAAGAGTGACTGAGCTTCATACACACAGAAATACTTACTGCAGGTGCTTGAATGTGATATCTGGGAAGCCCGTTGCTCTGGATCCAGAGGGAGACCGACAGAGAGCCAAGACATATGCCCTCAGAGTTGCTATCCTCTCAACACGGAATTTAGTTTCAATTAAATCAAGATGTGTTCCTACCACTAACACCACTGAATTTGGAGCTTTGGCCTGTAAGAGGAAACACCAACAATGATCTCACCTAGGTTACGTCATGGTAAATTCAGTGAGGACTTGTGAAAAGTATAACGTTTAAGAGGTGGTAGTCATCACATGAATAAAATGGAATATACGTATACAAAATAGAGGCAACGTGTTGTGACAGCCTGACAACAGCAACGGGTGATCTGGGTATTACAGAAGTTCTCCTACAGAATATGGCTTAATCATCTGCTGCTACTGCAGAGCAGGGAACTGTCGGTTTGGGTTTATTACATCGAGGCTTAACATAAGGGGAGTTTCCACGTGGTATTAAGTTGCTATGAGTCAGCTAAATGATGGGAACCATGTCCACTTTGACAAAGAAAAAGAAGTTAGCTTAACCTGTAGCTACAAGATCTAACTTTGACACCCTGAAAAAGGTCAGTTACACTCCAGAATGGATCTGGCAAAGTTATACAAACTTTTTCACTGGAGGTATATGGAGAGGTGAGATAAACTGCTAGAAATATCTCAATCTACTTAATCCTGAATTGGTGCGAAGGAATGGATTAGATGACCTTGTGGTTTCTTCCACACCTTCCATGATTCGATTACAGGACTGGAACATATCCTGATTTCAGGGAACATGCTGACAAATACACTGGGATTGCACAGGCTTAAGCAGGGATCAGTCTTGCCGATCCAAATGGCTTTGACCACAGAAGAAAATTCAGATGCACCTATATGCTTATTTGCAGTCAATCCTCTTTTCTCTTGTGATGCCCACTGAAATCTCAAACCTGAACAACACCACACTTGAACCCTGTGCAGACAGAGGAGTGATGGTTGTACCAAGTCACACCTAAGGGCCCACTTGTCTCAATATTCTGCCTGGAGGCTAAGGAAGAGTATAGGCAGAGGGTAAGCAGATAGAGGTTTACCCTGGTGTGTTCTCCCAGTAGCCAGCAACCTGCAGCTCACCAGCTTCCTGAGCATGAGATGGTATCTCTGAATTAGTAGCACTTGATGAATTTTTCTACCTTCTGTATGTTTTTTCAACTTCTGACATCCACAACACATTGCAGTTGCAAAAAATTCCACAGGTTAGCGATCTGTTGCATTTAGGATGCTTTCTACTGTTTGTTTCAAAGCTACCACCTCATTATTTCATTTGATCTATCCTAATTTCTTCTGTTGTAAAAGATCATGAAGAAAGACTCCCTTGTGGTTTTCTCCTTAGCCCTGGTAAGTCTACATGCAGGCTCCTCATTTGTCTCTTTCCTCAGCTGAAGAGGCCTAATCTAGTTGCTGTCTGCTCAGAAACTTTCCTGTACTCCTAACCATCATGTTCATCTTTCTCTGTATCTTTTCTGACGCTACTATGTGCTTGCTGGGTTTTATTAAGGACACAGGCACATTATATATTTTTGAAATATCATAATTATACTTTCAGCTTTGTTACCTACTTTGGGTTTTTGATTGCTGTTGGCCATTAAGCTAATACTTTCGTATTATCGAGATGTTTCTTTTCTTGAGAGACGCTAGCTTAGAGCCCATTTTTGTGTATGTAAGGTTAAGACAGATATCAAATAATAAACATTTTTAAAAGTTATTAACATGGCATTATAAAAATCAATCAACACCAATGAATTCACAGCAGCTCTGAGTCTCAGCTGAAAGCTGTCTGGCTGATACTCTCTAGCTTACTTGAATCTAAAGTGTTAAAAGATAACCTCAAGACTAATGTGTGTCTAACTCACACAAGAAAGAAAATGCTTCAAACCCCCCTTGGAGCACAGTGTGGTCAAACACTAATTCCCAAATAAGTACGTTCAGCCTTACTTAGCAAGGGCTTATAAACCAGCTTTTGTTTTGTTCTCTGATATGTGTGAGGGTGAACAAAGCAAATGATAAATTTAAACCATTAAATATAGCGATACGCCTACAGCGTAATGGAAAATTAATTCCAAAAGCTCTGCAAAATTCACAGCTTGCAGCATTTTTAAAAGCAGACCAAAAGAATCTGTAACATCACATATTTGTGTGTTGAGCTACTACTTGATAAATAGATACCCCAGAGTCCACCAGTGACTTCTTACCTCAATGTTCAGCAACCAGAACTGTAAGTTCGCCACAGCTTCTTCCCCCAGTGCCAAGTTCCATACCACTATGTACAATGCTTTGTCTGTGAAGAAACACTGATTGACTGTAGACATGCTCGCTGGGCCTCCGATATCCCAGACATTGAACTCCACTGAATCAACCTACTTAGACAAAGAGAAGTGTTCAAATCAAACGGTTGCAGTAAATCACAGGGAGATAATAGCTGAAGTATAAACCTACGCCTGCATAATGTATGACACAAAAAGGGTTTCAATGTCCTAATTGTGCCTCCAGGAAAGAAAAATCAACAAGCAATTGTTAAGAATGGCTACCACTTCCCCACAGGAAATCAAGACTAATTACTTGCTGCTAAAACGATAGAGGTGCCCTTGATGCTGGTAAATCTCCAGTTAATGCTGTGGATTCTCCAGTACAAACAAGGGTCTCATTCTGAGCTCTGTATTTCACTGCGTCTTGAATAGAAACTGTTTCGCCCTTGTCTGTGCCACGCTCAACACGACAGGACCGTTGAATCTACTTATCTGCCACTGCTATGGGGAACAGGAAACCCCCTGCTGAAATCACTTCCACTGAGCTCAGTCCTAACCGAGCCAAGCAGAATATAGACGCTTGGGAGATGGGAAACTTCTCAGGCCTTTCACAAACACCTCCTGCACATTGCTCAGAAGCTTCTGACGTGCATTTTACACCAGAGATGGGCCAAAATTACAGTGACTGTAATCAGACTCACTGATTTTCAGGGGAATGCGTGAATGGAGGCCTCTCCAGCTCTGTCTCTCTTCCAAATATTGCAGCATCTATTTCTCTATGCAAGACCCATAACAGCATTAAGAAGAAGTGTGACTCACTGCTTAAATGGTATCCAGGCTCCCAGTTACAGTAGGAAGCACCTTGGATGAACAGAATGAGTTCTGTTTACCAGTCCAGGTCCAAGTTCTGACTGATCCCACATGACAAGTTACCCCATGAGATTTCAGCAAGGAGCAAAGTACCTCAGCATGGCTCTGACCTAGCACAGTCCCAGTGTGAAGTCTCCCAGAAACAGCTGGAAGAACCTCCATATTGTTTAAACCAAGACCTAACTAGCACCAGGACTGCTCTGTTCATCCGAATGACCTTCAGCTGTGGGTGCCTGTATGGAGAGACAGAGACTCAGAGGTAGATACAAAAGCTGGTTCAGCATCTTGGATCACACTCCAGGTCTCTGATACAGTGTTATGATTTTAATTTACTCAATTGCTGTTCAGCACAGAACACACAAATCCCTTCTCCTACCAAAGCCTTCTTTTTAAAGAGTCAGGCTGTGCTTGCTCTTTGTCTCTGTCTCTGGCCTGGCACTCTTTGCTATGGAATAGCTGCACTCAGCAGGCTCTTCCACCCCTTCCAAAACAGTCTGGTGGTCATGGCTCTCATCCGGGAAGGAAGAGCCATGTATTTGCACACCCTCAGCTCCAACAAGACCTCAAGATCACGCTCTAATCCTGTGTTACTATGCAGGCAGTGGACCGGGCCACCTACAAATGCTTGGACGAATTAAATGCTGTCCAAATGAGTTCAATATGGGTTGACACATTCACTGAATGAGACATCTGAGATTTTGATGTTTAAGGTCCACCTTAGACACCCCTGGATCACATCAAAGGTCAGGCATCCTACTTCACCCACCATCTAGGACAGTTCTGACATCAGAGGAATCCAGTTTTAGGTACTGATGTCCCATTTTCTGGCCCCAAATGAAAGGACAATCTGCTTTACAGAAGCTAATTTAAAACATTCTCTCAGAGTCGGTGTCCAAAAACCACCCAAGCTGGGAGAGCCAGAATTGAGGCAGTCTACACATGGCTCTCTTTAGGATACAAAGTCCAGTGCTCAGGAAACCAGAACTGTCCCCAAGTACCAACTGGAAACAAAACAGAGGAATTGTGATGGGTCTAAAGACATGTCACCTGTGAGGTCTGGCTCACAGGTAACAAACTCTGCTTTGTAAAAGGTCAGGCAATTTCAGCCCAAAAGTTATACTGCAGGGCATCCCACTGGGGCTAAGGGTCTTCAATTGTTTTTCACCTTTGCCTTGTGACCCACTGGCTTGGGGAGCTCCCATTTTGTTGTACGTATGGTGGCATCACTGTGCATCATCTGAGGTACTTTTCCTGTCTGTAGGATCTCAACCAGTGTTGACTTTCCCTGTCGTGGAGGACCAATGACGATCATCTTCATTAGCTTACACTTTTCGGCTTTGCGCAGCTGTGCTCGTAAGTACGCCAGCACTGTTTTAGGGCCTGTGGGGGAGAAGCAAACAGACTTCATCTGTGGTTAGCAGTTACAAACGGACAGATGTATAGCAGGACAGCACAAAACCTACTGCTGCAGACACATCAGCTGAATTAATATTTTCCCTGCCGTTTCGCTGTGGGCTGAGACAACCCAGAGAATAAACAAAGAAACCTCTAGTGGACAAACCTGAGACAGAGACCCCAGAAAAAAAGGTCACTGCTCTGAGACTTTACAATGGAGCACTGTAAGAAGAAACAAATGCTGTGGCTCGTATGCTTCAGAAGCGCAAAGGAAACATAAAATACTAATTTAGTATTGGAAAATACTCAGTTTTTCCTTCTACTTTTATGTTTCCAGTTAAAATTAGATTTAGGTTTGAACAGTGTGTTGGAGAAGGAATAATTCCTAATAACTTTGTTCCCACAGGATTTTATTATTAAAACACACAAAAAAGAAGACAGTATTGTAACAGATCCAAAACCCTAGCAGCTTACAATAAAGTCACTTCAATGTGACTGTGCCTGTTGATCCTAAACACTTCAGGCTTTAGAAAGACCATCTAAATACCCTAAAATATACATATTCAGGAAGCAAGCCCTGGAATTTATCCAGCACACATACTGCAAACGAAATATTGCATTTTAAAGCCATAATTTTAACATGTGATCTATCTTAAATTGATCGTACAGCCAGAGCTTAGCACTGATTATCAAACTTGCAAATAAGCACAGGAGGTTTCCCTACACAATTCCAGTTAACCGCAACAAAGGCCTGGGTGCACACTGTCTGTTCCTGTTCAGGACCATTAAAATGAAGTGATTTTCATTATATGTTCTGTCAATTTAATAAAGATAACACAGGATCAGCCTTACCCTCTTTTCTGATCTCTGCAGGAACGTTACTGATATTTAGTTCCTCGATATCCAGCTGCCAGAGATTAGCCAGCTGTCCAAGTTCTGGAGGAAGCTCTCGGATACCAGGGTTACTGTACAAAAACAAATAAATCTACCAACAACCAGGCTTTGTGTGTAAGTAGCTGCTCTCACGGACTCTCAGATTACACTATTCTCTCCTTGCAGAAATCTTCCATTAACATTTTAATAAGACTACTCAACAGTTTAATAGTAATCTCCATCCTAAAGGTGATGTATAACCTCAGTTTATCCTCTGAGGCAGACAAGTGTAATCATCTTTACTGGATAGTTGGGGAAATAAAAGGAAAAATGATGAGTTATTGACTCTAATGTTCGAGAAGCTGACAACAAAAAGCCAGAATGAACTAGAGGCACATTAGATTCCCAGGCCTGTGTCCAAAGCATTAGATCATCTTCCCCAATTCAAAAGGCTGGCCTCCACCTTATCTAAAGCAAACGATGGGCACAGTTCTAACAAGGGGCTGACTATTTCCAGCTTTTTGACTTCAAAAGCACTGGACATCTGGGGTGGGGCTTCACAGAAGACTGGTCACTAAAGCAACATGGAAATAATACTGCACAGCTTTTCCAGGACACAGACTTACTTTCCTAAATAAAGTTCTGTTAAACCTTTCAGAAGGCAAACGGACTGTGGGACAGAGTCCAGCTGATTGTCATTCAGATAAAGGACTTCCAGAGAATCACTTAGAAATGCCGGAAACTCCAAAAAAGGACCTGGAACAAGACAGGAAACAAATTGCACCTTTAAAACATAACAGGGACCAAGAGCTCAGGACCAAGAGCCTTTACCTTAACGTTGTAGGCAGGACATGAGGTCATGTTCCTGGGCAGGAACCATCACGAAGCAAGAGCAGAAAAGCAAATGGCCTTCAACTGTGATCAAACATCAATGCTCACATCTCAATTTTTTAAAACCATGGTGATGTGCGCGTTTGAAGGTGACAGTCCCCAGGACTTACGGGGTGCTGAGGGAGGAACTCCAGGCCTGCCAAGATGATATTGCATCAGAGGATGAGAGGCATTACATTTTTTGCTGATGAAGAGCTGGTAATACCTTGTGAACTGCCCCTATTCCAACCTAAGAGCTGGCAGAGAAAGGGCATACCAAAGGGACAAGTGGTTCTCAACAATCTTTTCCGTGCTGCCTGAGAAAAGCTAGAAGCTGGTCAGAATTTATGTTCAGTCCCCCACGTTGCATCCCAGAGCAATTTATGGTGAATTAAAGTCAATAACAACAGAGAAGAAAATCCAAACAGCAGCTGACAGACTGCTAACCTATGTTTCCTCCAAAACACTCTGGCTTTTGCCCCTCTGTTCTGTTTTAGACTGCAAGGTCTCGGACACTTCAGAATCCCTACATTTCTCAGCAGTAGCGAGATATTTTGGGAGCAACCCAAGCAATAACAGCAATAACTGCATGACTGAGTTGCTGCTGCTAAAGACGTTCAAACAAAGGGAAATTCTGGTTTCAAAGAGCATCATTTCACTCCAAAAATTACTCCCGGGATAGTGGCATGAAAAGCTGCCATGAATTGTGTTGCTGTCTTAAGAGCATCACATATATCTACCAAGAAGCACCCTTAAGTCAAAGGAAACTAGGCCACACAGGGACAAGCAGACTCTGAGCCTCTGACTAGGAAGTACAACCAGCACCATCTGCTGTCTCCAAGGTCAAGTAAAGCAACCCCTTGAGATGCAGGAAACGCTCTTCCTCAAGGACAGGGCAGATGCACTTCCACCAAGATCTTCTTCCCTTACAGAGAAGACTTGAGGAACCGTACCTAGACTTAGCCAAAAAAGAGGAAAAGCAAAAAGAAAATGGAAGAGGTTTTCTCAGGAGAAAATTCCCTAGTTCTAATATTAACAGCATTTTGAGCCTGAGTTATGATCAGAAAAAGAGTAAGATAGAGCCCCGCTGTCTGCAGAGGTGTTTTATATACGTGACAGAACTGTGTGGTGTGGGCAGGGTGTCACAGTCCGTCTTTGAGTTTTCAAATAAAAAATCATCTTTGGGATTATTTTAGAACAGCAGGCTTATTCATGGATTCAATTCACTTCCTTTCTGGCTCATCGCTGGACTTGAACTTTTCATTGTTCTTCTTCAGTATGCACCCAGGCACAGACAGATTTAGTCCCTCCTGGGCACGTAGGAGCAAACACGTAAAATAGTAGCAATATTCTCAATTCACCAAAGAGTCCCAGGCAGAAAGAAGTGTACTATACTGGAAGCAAGCCTGAGGTGTTTATGAATTGCAATTATTTATTCATAAGTTATTTATGATTTCTCTGGCTTGAGCTCAAATTTTCTTTTAAAGAACTGTAGAAAAATCAAGACAAATCCCATCTAGAAAATATATTTTTGGATGAATAAATGCCACCAACACCACATGTGTGTGCAAGAAGTTATTCTGAGATTTATCAGTCACGCATAGTGAGCATCCATAAAATATTCTCTTTAAATAATCTAGACTTCAGGGAAGAGCTTTCTTGGTGAAATCATATGAAAACCTGTCCTCCACCTCGCTAGATTTCTGTAAGCAACTGATGTACTCCAGCTTCTGTTTTCTCTTGATGTTCTTCAAATTCTTGGTTACATCCTTTAGTCTCACCAAGCTATACTTGACAGAGGAACAGAGATAAAAAGAAAAGCTGGCCTTGCTCTGTCTCTATGGCAAATCAACCATGGCACCAGCCAGGTGGGCTGCTCTGCGCTCTCCTGCAACCCGGGGAAACCTCAGGTAGCTCGAAGTTACACCAGGCTATGATGTGCCAAGGCTTTTAAAGCGGTACTAATGCAGAGTCCATCCTTTCCTCCTTTATGTAGAGAGGTTATGCTGTGTTTGCAGCAAGCAGAAATTTCCATTAAGACAGCAATTCCCTTTTGTAGCTGGCTTTAGCTGCCTTTGCCCTCTGCTCCTGCCCTTCTCTCCCCTTTGGGAAGTGCTGCTGTAGCACTTAACAGAGAAGCTCTGAGGATATGTCAGACTTCACAGATTCACAAACTTCAGGCTCTTCTTCCAATTCTTCCATGTTCAGGATTTCACCAATGTCACAGCATTTCTATTTCCATTTCCTACCTGCAAAACAACGAAGACTTCCTTTCTTCTCCTTGGGGTGCAGATACAGGAATTGTTGCACAGAAGCCTCTACTTCCACAGACACAAAAATGAGAATTAGCCTTGCCAAGAGGTCCAGCTGGAGCCTCTGTCTCCCACATGAGCAGACTGGAGATGAGGACCTCTGGTCCTAACCCATACCTATGCTGTGCTTGGTGCATTTACCACTTTTATCTATATATATATTTTATCTATCTATATATTCATATATAGATATATATGAATATATATATAGATATATATCTCTCTATATATAGATATATCTATATATATAGATATATCTATATATATAGATATATTTTATCTATCTATATATTCAGTTTTCAGGGGTACTGAAGAACATATTTGCTGCAGGAGGGCCTCTCCCTCCCACAGGCAGCTGAGGGCTGCTTGGATGTGCGTCACAAAGACGCCAGCTTTATTCTACTCTGCGATTTGCAAAGAATGCTTTAGAGCAAGCCATTCTTCAGGCAGCTGAGAATGAGCAAGCTCTCCTAGTGCTTTAAAATAAAACAAACAAACAAAAAGAAATGCAGATGAATCCCACAGAGTGCAGGAAGCAGTGCAAGTATCTTCAGATATTTCTTTGTTCACTGTGGGATTTCACATGCACTAATCCAGAACATCTCTTCTGCTCTACCCCAAACCATGAGTGTGAATCACAGAGATGGGAAAACATGCATTTAACAAATTCAGGAACGGAAATAATCCTAAGAGTAATAAGACTAATTATGGGTTAATTTCCCTTCAATGTAGCAGTTGGTACTCTGCCTAAAACAAATAATCTTCATGAAAAGAAAAACAGCTCAGTGAAAGAAAGAGGTTTCACTCATTCTTCATCTTTCTATATTGATGGTACCAATTAGCCGCACCATTTCTTCAGAAGCATTTTATGTAAACATATTTCCTCTTAATTTAAATTCTGTTGCACTCAAAATCACAGATTAATTTATGCCGATCTCCCTCCAGCCGAACTCCACAGATTCCTGCTCCTTCACTGCCCACCTGCCATTCTCAGCACTTGCTTCCCTGCATTTGCACTGCCATGTGCCTTACCTGCCTCTGGGCCAGAGCGCACCCTGCTCTTCGTGTTGAAAAAGGGAATCCTCTTTGTTTTAAATCCCTCGTCACTCCTGCAGGCCAAACAAAGGGGACATGTGGAGAAAAGAGCTTGGACATGGCAGTTGACAATCGCATGCCTAGGACACTAAGTGGTGCAGAGTTTGGCTCCACTCAAGGCTGTAGGATTCACAGCACAGCTCTTACAAGTTTCTGTCTGCTTTTGAGAGACGGGATTGAAACCTGCTGCGCAACCACAGAGCTAGACTCTACCAATGCTTGTTTAGGCCCAATGGTTTTCTTCTGGCAAATTAACAGAGCTCTGTAAGGCAGCGCTTTCAGCTCCCAAGGCGAGAGCACTTGACCCCCGGCTGTATGGGTGTCAAGTAGGCGGTCAAACAGTAAACTGAACAAGCTTCAGGAGAAACGCTGGAGAACTGACCTGCTGCCATTCCCTGCTTTCACCAGAGAGTCTGTGACAAGATGACTCAACAACATGACTCTGGAAATGCACTGAGACATTAAAAAACCCAGTAATTTGTCTTTTGCAACTGACATAGCAACTCATAAGGACTTCAGAAAATTTGCCAGACAGGCACTCAAATGAGAAGATAGAAGTACGACACAATTCCATGCAGTTCTGGAGAAGAAAAGGGACCGTTAACTCTTTACATTAAACAACTCCACTGTAATTTCTAAATTGAAGAACATCACTCTTTTACTGGATGACCTTATCAACGTCAGTCTTCTCTATGAGCTTGCAGCTGGTTACACTTCCATTTACAAAACAAAGATTTTTCATTTTTTCCAAAACAATACTCCCACACTAACTACAAACTGCAGTCCACCCAGATGGTTTATGGTTAAGATAAGCTCCCCATAAACTAGTATTTGTAGTGATGAACCAAACACTGGGTTAAAGAAATTCCTATATGCTCTGAAATTAAACTGCCATTATCAGCAATCTATCCACTTAATAAATGATATAGCGTGCTGAATGCCCAAAGAATCAGTAAAGGATAATTCATCACTGTCACAGATACACAATATACTTAGAGACACGGTATGTGGATATCAATGCCTTCTATGCAGGTAATTAATTCACTACTGACACCCTTTGTATCACACGATGGACTGGGTTTGCTATTATTTCTTCAGCTTTTGTTTCCGCGAACAAAATTTGAAAGAAACACTTACTTCCCAAGTTGGTTTTTTGAAAGATCCAGTGATTTAAGTTGTTTGCAATTCCACTTATCTTGTGAAGGCAATGCAACTAACTGATTTCCCAGCAGCTTCAGGGACACTAAAGCCTAAAAGAGGAATAGCCTGGAGTTAGAAGACAGAATTCATCAAACACACAGAAAGAGGTTTTTTAGCAGGGCTGTTAAATAACAGAAACATGAAAAAAGTACATCTTATTCATCAGAACATCCTGTCCATGCTGCCTAGCATGCAAACATTTCCTTTTTGTCTCCAGCAAGTAGATTTCCTGCACGAAGCAACACAACTATTAGTTCTGGGAGATTATTAGTCTATTTGCTGACAGATTCAATTGGAAACAACCCGTTTAAGAGGACGTTTTACTTTTAGGGATGAAATCTTTCCAAATGGAAAAGAACAGTATGATTTACCTACACAGTATGCCACATACAGATGAGAAGTCTTGTATGTATTTGGGAGCTAGTGTCAGAGTAGGCTTACACCTATTGGATGTGCCCAAGATCAACGTGCAAATGTGAACTATTTAACACAGAAAAATTCTCAATTGCTTTACTACTTGTCTATTAAAATTGAAAGGTTTTATATTAACTTTCCAAGATTTATGTCAGCTATCTACTTTTTTTCTTCACAAGAGAGACAGAAATTTTAAAAACAAGATGTGCAGTTGATTTGTACAGTTAACATCATGCAGATAAGACTCAGCTGCAAATACCAAGTACCAAGGTCAAACATAAGCTCTACTTTAAATTCAACTGAAAAGAAAAACTGCAGTTCCCATTCAGATTTATAAAGTTTATGCTCTTCCATCCACCCTGAAAAATAATTTCAAGGCTCAAATGATCGCTTTCATTTGCTTGAAAATCCAATTTTCCAGTGAAAACTTTTCCATGTAGAATTTTCAACCAGGTTTATTCTGTAAGTCCTCCCTCCTGAAAACTGAGATAAGCAGAATGTCAGCTGAATTATCTCATGCCACAAGTACAGCAGCATTAATGAATTATCATGTTTTACCAACAGAGATTTCAGCTTCTAGTGTGTTAAATGTTTTATGCGCTCCACACAATATAAAAGGTTTATGTCCCTTTTCATCAAGCAGGATTAACAACGTCTCATGAAGCCAGCCTGTTGGCCTTCCTGCCCTTTTCTTAGACTGGAAAAATGGGAGGTATCCATGTGACATAAGCAATGAACAACCAGCACTTGCTGGAATGGTAATTCTCGCAAAACGCTCCCTCTAGTGATACAAGAGGGGGGAACACTGGGCCTTGGTGGGGCCTGGGGAAGGTAAAATGAAATATGAACTGCAGATACGCAGAGTGAACCGCTAGAGGAAAGCACTGGAAAGCCATGCAAACTATAAACCCCTCCCTGCCACTCGAGTCTTGACAGTAAATGCTTTTACCATCATTAGTCTTCCACTGGCTAAAACCTTCCACTGGAAGGAAGACCCAGTCCTCTCTTGGCGCCTGGTGTTGAGCTCTCTCCAAGTATCAGCATGGGGCTCTTCAATGACAATGCTTCAGGCTTCTCCCCCAACATAGGGAGGAGGGGTGGCAGGAAAGGGAGGCTACATGTTCCAGAATTAGCACAAACTTTGTTCCATGTGGTCTAGCTGGGGTGCTTCATTTTCAGTCAACTGTATCCATGTTTCATGTCCCCCACAAACACTGACAAAGGCCACTCTCCAGGAGATCAGAAAGCCTGGTGAGATTATATGCAATGCTTATGTGCCTGCTCCACAGGGGTAAAAGTAGTGACTTTCAACTGGCTGTGGCTCTTTATGACTGTAATTCTGGAGATTGCTGGTCCTTGTTATGCAATTGCCTCCTCTCTCTCTTCTCTAACTTCTCCATTTTTGCTGCCTTTCAAGAAGAGAAAGGGTGCCTCCAGAAATGAAACAACAGCAGCAGCAGACAACTTCCTTCAAAACTACCGCCACAGCATGCAAAAAGTGCGCTGGTGTGTTAGATTATACCAGAGGAAAGGAACTGCAGCATCTAGATTAGGCTACCTTGGTCAGCTCGTAATGTGGAAAGGCTGACCAGAGTCTTACCTGACTACTTCCACCCAGAGATGGTCAGGTCTCTTCAAGAGAAGCAAACTAGACTAGAGAACCAAGACATGGCTTGGACCATGTACAGCTGGTTCCTTTAGAAGGCAACAGACAGGAAGACTGAGAAGGCCTCTGCATTTCTTAACATCACATTTGTACTAGATACACCATATTCACGACTGTGAGCTGGTCCTAGACTTCAGACCCCTCCATAAACAAAGCAAAGGCCAGTGATAAACTGTATGTCACAGAATCACAGAATGATGGGGGTTGGAGGGGACCTCTGGAGATCATTGAGCCCAAGTCCCTGCTAAAGCAGCATCACCCAGAGCAGGTTGCACAGGAACACATCTAGGAGAGTTCTGAATGTCTCTGGAGAAGGAGATTCCACAGCCTCTCTGTGCAGCCTGTTCCAGTGCTCCACCACCCTTACAATAAAAAAAGTTTTCCTGATGTTCAGGAAGAACTTCCTGTGCTTCAGTTTTTGCCCATTGCCCCTTGTCCTGTTGCTGGGCACCATTGAGAAGAGCCTGGCCCCATCCTCCTGACATCCGCCCTTTAAATATTGATAAGATCCCCTCCTCAGCTTTTTCTTTTCCAGGCTTTTCCCACCATCCTGGGTCAGAAACATGCTTTCAAGTCACAGGCCTCCTCTGCTTTCAGCTTTTCCCAGGGAGAAGACAGTTCACTGCTGTTCCTATGTACTAATGCAGGAACCACAATACGCCTGTACATATGTGTAGGAATCATAATATGCTTTCTGTATTATATGTAGGAACATGCTAATGCCCATTTCTCCCACTTCCTACCTTTACTTCTGGGGAGGGCCAGGGCATGAGAGCAGCCCTGTTCACCAACACAAACTCTAGAGCCAAGGAGTAGCTCAAGACAGGGGTGATCTAGGCATGGGCTTTCACCTTCTAGTTGTTCACCACACTTTAGCCTTTGGAGGGCTGAAAATGATCTTCTGTTTATTTCTTTTACGAAGGTAAGGTTGAAAAGATATGCATAAGAACTAGCATTATTTATGGCAGCCAAAGCTTACCAACTTTTAAGACAGACCATCGGCAGAGATTGCACTGAGGTCTTCTCTGGTGCACTGGTGTCTTCACATAGCGGCATACAAAGAAATGTGCCCTCAAAGCACCATCTAGTGTTTAATATCTGTCACGGTAGCTCCCACCCACTGGAATTATTTTTAATGCATTCAGAAAAAACAAGTTTCGGAGACAATAGTCCATAGGACCAATTCTTTTTCAGGAGAAATGCCAACTGAAAACAAATGGTTACCAGAAAGCAAAGCCAAATATGCAGCGATCATTAAAACCAACTGAGGAGCCAACAACCGTTAGCACCTTTGCAGCAGACTTGCACGGTCCAAACTGGACATGGATATGAACAACCACTTCAGTGTCCTTCCCACAGAGAAGGTAGGGAAGCTTGGAGGAAACCCCCAAATTCTGCTTCATTTCATGTTGAAACCACGTGAAACCACAAATTCTGAACAATTCTATGGATTTCTGATGTCCACTGGAAAGAATTATTTAATCTGCACAAGCTCAAAGATAAGAAAGATGCCAACTACCATTGTTTAGGGTTTTCAAACATACTGTTTTCACAGCATAAAAAGACTAATCCTTAATTACAAAACACTGGTGTGCTGGATTAAGAAAAAACACAGTTAGTTATGAGCACACCTATATTTCAATGGTTGGAGCTTGCAGTTACAATACAGGGGTTGTTTTCCAAACTATGCTCCCAAAATCTGAAAGCCACAGACATCCAAAGAGCTCTCAGAAGACTCATGTCAAAAGCTAGATGCCATATCACACTGGACAAGGGCCTGAATGTAGTCACTCAGAGGGTTATGGGCTGCTCTGAAGCTCTGTGCAACTGCTGCGCTCATCAGCTCAAAAGAGCAGGTAGTCTCCTACCTTACCCAGGCAGCCACTGCTATGACTTTGAGGGCTGAGTAGATATTAAGAGAAGTATTGTGAAGTAGGAAGAAATGACACTTACTTCAAGCTGGAAGAGTCCCAGGGGAACTTCTTTTAGTGAGTTCTCAGAAAAATCCACTTCTCTGAGGTGGTTTTTCCAGAAAATAGTAAATGCATCAGGTAGAAATTCCAGAGCATTTCTAGATGCTTTACAAAATTTCTGGAAAACATGAAAGATAAAAACACACACAGAGTAGTAATAATTTCTTTTAATAATGAGATAGATTGGCTGTTACATGTTCAAGAAACTAATAAATTCATTCTAGGTGATGTCTTTAGATATTTTGATCTAGCTAAATTATTGTGCATGCAGGCACAGAGGATTTGATGAGGGGATGCACTCACTTAATTGATGAGCAAATTCTTTGGTGATCAAAAAGTATTTCAAAAGTTATTTTGAAAGTTATCCCCAGTTGCCTTTCAACCACAAACAACCTTTTCACCAAAACATACTGTTCTTCTGCTGTCCTTGTAACAATACTGAATAAAGTCATAGCGATAGGCAGATATAGACGCCCTAGTTAGCCATGGGTTTGTGCAAAGTTAACTCTGAATTAAGGCTGAATGTTCTGTAAAATGATCCTAACAATACTTCTGCTTGTATGAGCTATAGAGAAAATAAATACATCCATAGAAGACATGTTTCTAGAAGCTTTCCACCAATGCCATCAACATGGCAGGAACAGGGTAGAACCTCAGAAAGACTTGATCTGAGACCCATAGGGTCTATTTCAGGCAGGGGCACTTGTACAGAAACAGGACAGTCTTTTAACCTAAGACACCTGACAGCTCTTTAAGCATCACAGTATATTTTTTGCATCATTTCAACAGATTTTTCAGCCTCTGACTCTGTCAGAGCAGTTTGACTTACCAAGGGGCAGGCCCAGGGATCTGGAAACACTTTCAGCTGATTTCTGGAAACATTCAGTATGTTTAGGGACTTGAAGCAGTATAGAAAAACCGTTGGAAGTTCCACCAACCTGTTGTCAGAGACGTCAAGCTCCTGCAGCTTCCTTAAACCAATCCAATTAGTTGCTAGAAAATATGAAATGTTGTGGACCTAGTGTAAAAATGATAGCAGTCTGACCCAGCAAGATGATGCACACTTGCTAGATAAGAGCCAAAGGATTTAATGAGTGCTAAAAACCAGCAAGACCTTTTCACATACTTTGGACAAAGAATTGAGAGATGCATCTCTAGCTAATACTGTCTTTAAGTCATTATTATAACAATCTGGGGTTCTCCCTTACAGATCAGGCCTTGAAATGTAAGCATCACACTGGACTATACATACTGTTTTCCTCGTCAAATAACTTCTCCATGTAGTTTTTGGAAGCGACGAGTTTTTTAAGGTTTTTAAGATGTAGGAATCCAGAAGGGAGAGTAGAGAGCCTGTTGCTGGATACGTTGACCTCGAGTAACCTGTGAGTACAGAAGACAGTCAGGTATCGATAAAATGCTAGCAGACTCCTGTTGCCATAGTCATCTCTTTTACCAGGACAGCTTTGGATCTGAATGAAAGCAGCTGGAATGTGCTTTCACAAGACAAAGCAAAAAAAAAAAACAATTTAGAAAATTAACCCTTCCAGGGAGCAGACAGAAGTGACCTGGATAGGCAGCAGATCAGGTAATTGATACGAGCCAGCAAATGTCAATCTGAGTCAGATCAAGCCTTACACTTGGAGGACTGGGGCTCACCAAACTGAAGAAAAGGAGAAGCAACATGAGACAACACAAGAAGAAAAGTCCCTACAATTGTCCTAACAAATAACTTGGAAACACTGAGAATGCAAAAGAGCAAATCTTAAGTTAAACCTTGTAGGAGACGGAAAATAAACCAAGAAGCTCCTGCATATGCTCTTCACTTACGCAGTTTCACACAAGCACAACTGACTCATTTGCACCTAAGGGTTCAGTTTGCTGTAGGCATCCAGCGCACACACCTAGTACATATGATTTCATCAGATGACTGTACACTGGGTAGCTCCGTCAGCCGATTGTCAGCCAGGCTGAGTTTCCTGAGGTTTATCAGGCCCCATGGGATCACGGATGGAAGGGAGACCAGGCAGTTGGCAGAGAGATCAAGTTCTGTTATCTGACAGGAGATATCAATCAACCAGTCCAGATCCACCCAGGGAAGTTTGAGGTTTGACCAGTTCACACTCAAAGCCTGCAGATGTCAAAGAAAGAAGATAAAACCATGTTAGTAAAATCCCAGTCACTCGGTGTTACACTGCTGTGAATCTGGCAGATCAGAGCACAGACCATAAACATTTTGCTCACTTTCCAATCTGCTTCTAGGAACTGACTCAGAGATGAAATCACGCCTGGGTACCAGCAGCCCCCACCATGTAGCAGCTCCATGATCTCATACCAAAGACCATGAGCAAGTGGAAGCAGGGGACCTGGACTCCTTTACCAGTCCATAAAACAGCTCCTGTGTGTCCCACAAAGGGTGAGCTGCCCTTGCCTGAAACTAGCACTCCCATCCGAGAGTCAGACAAACTCTAACGGTTTGTCCACCCAGCCATGTGCTGTGAGTTTCCATGGGGTTGGGTTCCCTGCACCGCAAGATGCATTCACACCCTACGCCATCCGCATGGTCTGGACAGATCATGCAAGTCCATATTAAATATGGACTCCGTAGTCCAAACCACACTCTGTCTACTGGACAGGGCCTGCATCGCTGCTCAGATCTCCAAGGGACTCTGAAAACTAACAAAGGCCAGGTGGGTCCATAGGAGCAGTCTCTGAAATGCTTGTGGGTCATTGCTTGTGCCCCTGTAGAGAGGACAAGGACAGGTCTGCTGAGTGTACTAATGACTACTCAAGAGGAGGCCTATTGCCGGAATAATTAATGTACACCCAGACACTGCTCTTCCATCTTAAACCTTCCAACCACAAGCAGCCAAACCATTCAGTTTATTAATTAATTTCATATTCCTGTTACTTTTAGGTTTTGGAAAGGAATATCTGGGAAAGGCAAAGAAAGGCAAATGGCCTCTTGTAAATCATTTCTAAACACTAGAAATTTGCTCAGTATCATTTAGGAAGATACTTTAGTACCTAAGAGACAGGATTTTGGCAGTTGCCTCTTCTTTAGATAACGTTCTGCTGCTTTTGACAGCAAGACGAGGAAGTCATTTTATCCTCTTTTGGAAAAAAAACAGAAGTTGTTGTGAAAAGCGTAACTACTTTTTTGAGGCTCCAGACTAGACAAAAGAAAACATGAACACATAATGGTGACCAATGCAAGTAAACAACCCAGGGCTTAACTTTCAAGATCACCTCATTGCATTCCAACAAAATCTATGTTCCAAAACACACATTTTTAAAACTGTTAGACCCAAAACATTTTCATAAGCTCAGTGGTTTTAACATAACTATCCCAAAGAACCTCAACGAAGTGATCGCTGGTTCTCCACCAGGAGGCAGCAAGGACTCAACAGCAAATTTAATTAATTTTCCGATTTCCATTATTTCAGATTTTTAACGACAAATTTAAAATTAAAAGGAATATATTTTGAGAAGGGAGAGAAAGAAAAGGGAAAGAAAAGGGAAACAAAGGTCTATCTCAAATGACTATTTGAGTTTCAGAACTCCAAGTAATGAGGATCACATAATTCAAATGTCTAGGAGAACAGAATAAAGGTGAGCACAAACAGTTGCACTTTTCAGAAATTGACAGTAGTTGTACTTAGTGTAGAGATAGTGCTTTTTTTGTGATATCACCACGATTGCTGTGGATGCACAGGATCTGCACCACAGCCCCAGGAGAAAACCGGGAATTTTCCTGGCTTTTTTAAGAACATCTTTTAGCATCTCATCTAAAGTGGGATGCTCTGTAAGATAAGCATCCATGACCAGATTATCCAACCCCTTGAACTATTCATATATTTTACCTAAATAAACAGAAGGAAGAAGATTGAGAATTACAGTCAAAAACCTGGGCAAATATTCCATACAAAAAGCTATCCACAGGTCCTTCAGTCACACCAAAGATGCATGTAATCATACCAGGCTTTGAAATTCTGGCAGTGATGGGAACAAAGGCCTGGAGAGCTAGCTTGCTCTTTTGGTTTCTCCCTCACAGCAGAAAGCATGCTCTTGTGGTTGAGATCCTGAACTCAAGATTACAGAGCCTCAGATTTCTTGTGTGACACCAGTTACTGTCTTAGCCTCCCCAGACTCTCTTTGCCAGCCCATACAATGGGACAGCAGCATTTCCTCTTCTCCCTGGGGAATCAGGAGTCAAAACGCACTACAGACTCCAACTCCCTCTTTTCTCTTCCTGCTTAATTAAACTGTACCCAACAAAGCTGCAATAAAAAAAAATAACAAACCAGAAAAAGAACTGACAGTGCTTTACCTCTCCCTCAGTTCCTGCTGTTTTAAGATGATGCTCTTTACAGTGGGCCCAGGCTCTTATTTCAGTACAAAAAAGTACTTACCCTTGAGCACAATGACCAATGCAGTAATAATATCTACCCCCAGCCATTAGCAGGTGCAAGCAGGACCCGCATCTCAGCTGCTTCTCATTTCAGACCGGTGCTCATCTCATTTTTCATCTAGATTCCTGTGTATCACTTATCTCAGAAATACAGAGACATGGCCTCAGGATATTTAATATGATAGAAAGATAGCTGCAGAATTCACACAGTGACTCCTAAAATCCCAGACAGGATTGCGAAATCCAACACCTGCTATGAACCCTGTGGGGTAAGTGTACTAATCTCCCAGGCAGCTTTTTGAATCTCAGTATTAAGTACCTTCCACTCAGTCCTCCCTCCTCATCCAGAGCCAAGGACTGACAGTGCCTCTCCCACCTGACTACTGAAAAATGGAGGATCAGCCAAGCCCCTTCGTCTCTTAGGCACAGTGGATTCAATTCACCCTGATGCTACTAACCCGGGTGGAGTTACCTTGGGGCTTTACTTGGCTCAGCACTCTGCAGTGAAAATGTAATTAAGTGAAAGAAAGCCTGACAGCAGTGCCATGAGAAGAGGGGATTTCCTTCCCAACTCATACTTAATCATCTCCACTGTCTTTCCCAAAAAGTCAGTTTCTTCGATGCTGAACTTGCAGAGCCCAGTGATCAGCTCAACCCTTCTCCATCTGGCACCAGCTGGTGAGTCCCGTACTCCAACGAGAGAGGGACAGTGTTCAGAGGCCATTAGCTCCTGGGCACAGCCCGACTCTGGGCAGCTTACTGCTCCTTCAGAGGGGCAAGAAAAACATCTGTAGACTCCCCTCTCTTGCCAAGGAAAGAATTTCTCAATATAAGTACTGAAAACTAAATGGAAATCTACTGCAGCGATGTCAGGGGATGCTTTGAGGAAGACAAGGGACTGGAAATTGTGCAGAAGCAAGAAACCCCACTGCTCTTGGGAAAACAATGAACTATAAATATGAAAAGCATTTACTTAGATTTGAAACCATTTGGTAAGATGATTAAAAAAGGCTGTTGTACATTTCTCCTAAATGATGTGACACTCCGCAACAAAACTTTATTCTTGCCATAGATGGGATATTCTGAGGACAATGTTCCAGTTCCTCCATCAGTAAAGCTGCTGTGAATCTTGATGGAACTGCTGAAGATTTGCTTACTGACGATGATGTTACTGAGATTAGCCAGACAGAGGATAAAGAGACTAGAGGAGCATTACACACACACACGTACATTTGTATGGGGAAAATGCAGAAGTTTAAGCTCTTTTCTGGTCTCTAATAGGAGAAAAAAGTACAACTCACACTGCACACACTGGAAAGTTACATGTGTTTCCATGCTGACTACATCTATCAAAGTCTGCAATCCGTACCCAGCCACTTTACTGCAGGGAGTCTTTTTGGCATTTGTTACCTGTTCCTGTAAAAATGGAACACTTCCTCTCTTTAGTAAGACAGTGGTTTGCTGTGGGGATAAATTTACGCCAGAAAAAAAAAAAAAAAGGAGAAACAGATAGAAAAATGAGACATGACTCCTCTTGTCTCAGAATGGCAGCAATACGCACAGAGCAATAGCTGCATGGAAGGCGTGGCAGCTAAATCGAGCTCTCCAACCACATTTTATGCATAGTTGGTATCATTCACTGTCGTAAAATCAATTGCAGGTCAACTGTGCAGTGTTTTTTACTTAAAGAGAGCACAGACAGGACAAATCCTTTTGAAGTCTTGGGCTCATTCTGAAATGTCTGGTACTCAGCCTGCCCTGTCCAAGAGGAGAGACTCTTTGACATCCAGCTGGCTGCCATACACATTGCAGCCTCCACACAATCCTCTTTCGCTTCTTCCCAGTGCAAAATGCATCACAGTACTTACAGAAGACTTACAATCATGAACCTTACCAGACCAGGCAACTTGTTTGCAGCTACCGTAAAGTCGTGTCTTAAAAAATTATGAAGGTGCATGACTACCACTTTCAGATACCTGAGCTCTGCAGACAAACTAGGACAAATCTTCTTCAATTTGACCCAGTCTGCCAAAATTAATTCAAAGAGAAAGCATGAAATAAGCAAACATATTAAAAATAAACAGCTACTAGAAGAATTAAGGTCATGTTTCTGGGTCTGACTGCTGCTTTTTTCTTTTTCTTTTTTTTAAACCAGGCCCTTCTGGCAATTAGCTGATGTTTTAAAACTGTTCTCTTCTTTGCTCAGGGTGTGACAGCAGCAAAGCTGAGTCATTTTTACAGCAGCTAAGCTAAATACTGCCAGCAAATTTGCGTGGAAAACAGATCTCTTCCCTGTGATTCAAACACTCATTCCAAGTTTACTCAACCTGAATTATCCAGTTAGTTGCATTTTTTTTTCTTCAAAAAGGCATGTGGTTTTATCAAGTCTTATCCAGAAACATCTAGGATTTAGATTCCTTTTGTTTACTTGTCAAAAAAACTACTAATCCCACAGAGAGGTCTCTAAATCTGCTGGTTGAACCTAATGAAGTCAAGCTCACATATGTGGACTGTAGTCCCTAACATTCACAGGATGGTCAGAAACCCTGTGAGACACGGTTTTGGCAGGAAAACAGAGAATGGAACAGTTTGTAACACTATGAAAACCTCTCTGCTTATTTTTACTTAACACCAAAGCAGAATCAACACCCCACAACGATACGAACTGAGCAAACAGATACTCAACTGGCAATGGGATTCATGCAGAAACAGCCTCAATCAAAAAAACTCCCTCACAAGTTTTCACTACACAATTTTTATGGCCTGATGAAAACTGTAAGTATTGAAAGCTCAGGGCTCTGATGCTCTTGTCCAGTGCTGGTTGATCTACACACTGAGGGGAAAAACAAAAAATAACTAACTTGCTGAATAACAGTAGAAATAATATGAAATACTATGTGCTTCCCTATAAAGCAGTAACAGTGTGTGCTGCAAGACATTTTTCAGTTCTGAATAAAGGAGCCTCGGATAATGGAGACTAGCGAATGAAGAGCATATTGTATATCTTTGTATAATTAGGCTAATAACGAAGTGTAATAATATCCTCCATGAAAACAATGCCACTCATCTGTATATCGCAAAGCATCATCATCATGTATTAAGCCTTCCAAAAGCTGTACAATGTGAGGAATTTACATCTCCCCATTTTGGAGTGGAAGACATAGAGATACAAATGAATTACCACACTTGTCAAATTGTTGTCAATGGAGAAGTAGTAAATAGAGTTCTTGTCAACATAAAAAGGCTTCAACTGCTTTGTGTTGGCCTCTGTGTCCTATCTAAAACGCTTTCTGTGGGACAACTGCAGCTCATCTAATATGATCTGATCGCACAGTACTCTCCATGCCGTTCCAGAAAGCCAGATCTGTCCTGGGCAAGTGACAGTAAAGGCCACCAAGCCACATTCTACTGAGGAAGATCAGAATTGGAGAAGGTATTTTGAACAGATGTGAGCTTGTGCTAGTCATGCTCCATACTAACGAAAAGCCACACGAGCCTATCTGTACATGCTATACCTGACCTATCAGATGCAGCAGAAGAGAAGGGTTTACATGCTCGGCTTTGTGCCATACTAACATTCCGGGACTGTACCGAGATTGTGGCATCACCTTGCAACCAGGATGCACAATAGAAACCTAAATGAAGTTATTATCCTGGGGTTACAGATGAAGCCTGTGGTGGTGCTTATTTCTCTGGAAGACTTTAAGCACTAGTCAATGCTTCCTTTCCACAGCATAAGCCTGGTTCACACACTGATGTTAAAATTGCCAAGCGGAAGCTGCAGCACACAATGTCTTGCACAACGATGCCTCATGTTTTACACCTTGCGATTCAGCACTGGCATGAAAGCCACTTTCACAACTTGTTCTCTAAATGAGTAGCAAACCACAAGGCTCTAAGTTGAGAAGAATCCAGCTATATGGTACACAAAGACAAGTACCAACTACTAACATGATGCTCCTTTAAAAGAATGACTTTTGAGACATGAAAGTGGCTACTTACTGGTTTTGCTGGAGCACTACCTGGTAGCGGGCTCGTCTCAATGAAATACTTCCTCAGAAGGTGTTTGCTGGATTCAGGACTGTCCATCAGGATATAGGAACAAAAGAAAGCTCCGTTCCGTAATAAAAACACAGCAACATCTTCATTCCCTTTAGAGAAAAGACAGATTGTCTGCTTTCATCTTCTCATGTACATGAACCAACCGGGAGCTGAACAGAAATCCTGGAAAATAACCACTTCTGAAAAATATCATGGGGGTGTGCAAAAAGGGAACTGAACTGTATAAAGACTGTTTCCTCCAGTGACAGGATTTAGTATGGTCAGAGACACCAAAGACACTATGTAAAAGCACTGGCCCAAGCTCTTTTTTGTCTTTTTTCCCTGTCTTATGAAACCATGCACACAGCTGTGCTTTGAAGTGTAAATTATCCAGCCAAAGTCAAGCATGTGTGCCAGAGTGTCCATAACAATAATGCTTTTACTTGCAAGGTGTCTACTTTTGAAGGGTCTTTTCCCTAGGAATTTAAAGAAGAAAGGTCAGCCTCTTAGCAATTATAGTAATCTGATTTAGGAAGAGTCTGACTAAAATTTGGCTAAATCAAAAGATTCAGAGCCAATTTTATTTTAATTTATCCCACTGGAAATGCAGAACAATTCCAGGCAAGCCCGTCCACAATGATATCTTCCTAGATGGGAACAACTCAGCCCATTCTTTTAAAGATGTTGCAGAAAAGGGGCAAATTTTGAAGCATGCAAATACATACCTGCCTTTATAGCAGCGTACAAGGGCAACCGTATAAGAACTGGAAACTCATTCTTCCTAACTGCACAGCTCTCTGGGTCAGCACTGTATGCACGAATTAGGAGTTTCACTATGTCCAAATGTCCCTGCTGGCAGGCAATGGCCAGCATCCAGTTCAGGAGTTGTTGGCAAGTTCTAGGACCTACCAAAAAACCATAGCATTTGACTTAGTTGATGCCACTGGGCTGTGATGTGCAAGAGTCATCCACAAATAATGGCTGTGCAAAGGGTATAGGGTGAAGCCCCCGAGGACAAAAGAATGGACTACACTGCAAGACTGTGGTATAGCACAGCCCTAAGCTTTGCTGAACTGTTCTTCCATTACCTACCTAGCTGCTGAGTGAGCTCTATTGATTATGCCTGATCTAATCACCCACAAGCTAGAAACAGCGAAAGGTTTTGAGGATTTCTGCTAGGCTGCCAGCAGGAAAATCAAACATCTAATCCTGAACAGAAGGGGCGGAGGATGACCCGGACTGTCTTTGGATCCAGAGACAACAGGCCTGATCCAACAGACGTTAGATCCAAAAATCCAAGATAGGCCACTTCTTCCAAGTTCATGAAAGGGAATACAAAGAATGGGAAAAACCAGCTGACTTCTCATGCGACCGTATGAATAAAACAAAAATATGTGTTTCAGACAACACAAAATAATTGGTTTAGTTTCTTTTAATTGCAAGCTCAAGTCTTCCACAAAAAAAGCCCCACAACATTTCACCTTGAAATGTTTCACTTTGGGTAAATTCTTTACCATCAATTCATAGCAAAGTTAGACAAGAGTTGTTTAAGGTTAAAAAACAAAAAAACATGTTCTGATTTCTGCTTGAATTTGCTAACGTTTTAATCATCCCCAAACTGCTTTTTTTTTGCGGAATTAATGTGCCGGTAGCACACTGCTTTCCTCTAGGTGTGCATGATTCTGCTCATGTAAATAAATGCCCTCCACAGGATTACTTCTGTTAACAGTAAGCGGTCTTCAAATCTTCCCTGATTCAGTGTCACCTCCATGTACTTTACAAATTGGTATCCCCTTTGAAATGTTTACAGAAATGTCCACAATTTATACTGTCAACTTGTTTTTTCAGTTTCTCCACATGGAAATGGGATTGCTATTTGCACTTGTAACAACCTGACTGCGTTACTCCCCCTCATGCTGCAGAAAACAGGCTCCACTTGAGCTGTAAGCCACAAGAAGTTCACACTGAGCCAGACAGAATCACTGCAGTGCAGCAGCCAAATAGCCAATTCAGGCAATTTATCCCTAATCCCTGTGCTTGGTTTCTATATAAATTCCCTGGAAAACAACTGGAAAAGTCCTACATAAAATCTTCTGAATGCTGCAGATGGTATAGAGCACCTCCTCTGACCCCTGAAGCAAGGGTTTAAGGGAATTTGGTCAGTTCTAAACTGAGCTAAGGTTCTAGAAACTACTCAAATCACTTTTCATTACTGAGAGTATTATATTAATATAATCTAATTTTTGCTACTAGGTTACAAACCCAGCGTCTTCAGTTTCCTTTCTGGCTATAGGAAATATTACATTTAAGTACATCCCCCACACTGGAACATTTCTTCTGTTTATTAGTGCTCTAACAGTTTAAGAACATCAAAGAAGCAGGTTTCCCAGCAGGTTATTCCTGTTCTCAACTGAGGTCACTGGCAGGAACACAGCTTCAGTGAGGAGCCAGAGCTATATTCAGGCCTAGCTTAGCTGTTGTGGTTACTGCAGAGTCTGAGGTCAAGACAGTGATTCGCCGTTACTGCTGTGCAGGACCACCAGACCTTGAATCCATAGTGGGTCCCAGTGAGAAAAGAGCTGTCAGGCCTGCCTAAGAGAGCAAGACTCACATACAAGTTCCTGGCCCTGATTCACAGTAATGCCCTTTCCCCTGCCTCCCCCTCTCCCCAGCTGTCTCAAGAGTTGCGTCTGGGTCTAAAAATGCCTCTGTTCTGCTACAAAATACTTTTAAAAATAAAATGTAAATAAAATATGATGGTTCTAAACAAGGAATTCCCCTAAAGTCAAACCAAAACGCCAACAAGAGAGCACAAGACCATGCAGCCAGCTGCGCTCCCAAACTGTTACTCGTCAGACTGTTGTGCTGCACTCTCACTCCCAGCACCACTGTGTCTGCTGGATCAGCAAAGTGGGATGACGCAGTTTCCTGAAAATCCCTTAATTTCTCTGTGGGGTCTGGGATGTTATCCAGCTGTGAGGGCTAATGGGGATGAACTGTCTAAATGGCATCTTCTTCCACTTCCAATTTGCAAACAAGGAATATTTCTATGCATGTGTTTTTCCCTCCACGGGGGAAGTTTTCTTCTAACACAGGAGAGATTAGACCCCTCCGTGCACTTTTTCCCATGATTATGGCCCTCCTTTTTCAAGGGATGTGAAAAAAACATAAATAAATGCCTGCTTGATGCTGTAGCACACAGCTACCAAAAAGCCTGAGGAAAGGCAGAGGAAACCTAATACGCTTACCATGCAAGGAATCCAGCAGCTCTTTCACAACATCCTTATGTCCAAAATATGCAGCCACCACAGCTGCATTGTCATCATTAGGTTCTGTTGGCAACACCACTAATGCTTCCTTCAGTAAATACCTGACTGCCTGAAGATCTCCATATGCTGCTGCAATACCTAAAAGTTGGCACTGGCAAAGAAAAAACAGCAAAATAAATTCTCCATGAAGGCAGTGGGCAGAAAAAGAGAGCATTTCACTCATGGGCATATTTGTGCCCATGCAAATACATACCCACTGACACTGTGGTTAACTGAGAATGTCACAAACACTAGTAGCCATTATAACCATTGCTGTTGATATATTAATTATATTAATTCTGAGGGATTTGCTTTGTAGTTTTTTGGATGGCTTTACCACAAAAGTGCCTGAGGCACAGAATGGTGAGTGAAATCTGGGCCAACAGAAAAAGCATTTGCATAGCTCTGCGATTAAGTGCAGTACTTCCTCTTTTGGAAATGGCCGGTATGCCTGGACGTGGCACGCAGGTAGTCTCCAAAAACACAGAGACAAACTCTGCTAAAAGCAGGCTCAAAATGAGGGCTCTGAATGCAGAGCAGTGCAGAAGCTGGCACAGAGGATATAGTTCCAAACACAAGTAGCTAAATCTTGCCATTAAACATCTTTGCACTGACTGAGGAATACATTTTTTTTTGTTAAGTCTCTAAATTGCTTCCTTTTGATGAGGAAAAAGGTATTTCCCTGTTTTAGAGGCCATAGCACCAGAACCCTTCCTTGTGCAGCATGCGGTTCCTATGTACATGGTTCACTGTGGTCTCTCTTTCAGAACATTGCTTTCAAGAGCAAATGCTGTCCCTGAGCATGTGTTCCTGAAGTGCTCCACACAACCAGACGTGTCTGGGACCCTGCAGCACCAGCATAACCTATATACCTGAATGGATTTCCTGCATGAGAAACAATGGAAGACAGCAGCCTGGCATTCTGCTTTATTTCCCAATAAAATTTGACAAAAAGTAGTAACATGACCCTACCTTTTCCACTTGCAATGCAGTCTCCTCACATGACAACTTAATCAACTCTTGGGCCTTACTGGTGTCTCCAGCTTTGTAAGCATCCTGGATGCTTTCTGTCACCGGTGTCTGAATTACGGAGACATCGCCAACTGTGGACTGTTTGCCACCCATGTCCACAGTTCCTGCAGTAAAAATAGAAAAGAGGGGTCAGAAAAAAGTACTCATGCACAGGTGCAACATCAATGCATGCCGGCAACAAAAAAAGGCAGTGAATCATTTTGCACTGCAGTATTTACTGCACATATGTAAAAAATGAGGGAGAAACCTCAACACTCAGTTGCCTGATGAAAGAAAGTGATAATATTTTAAAGTACTTTCCAACAGGGACATGAAACTAAAAGGGACAGCGAGTTCCCCAACTGATCTCAGAGGTGGTTTCCAAAGGACGGTGTGAAAGCTCACATGCAGACACGTCTGGCTCCTGCTGCAGGAAAAGGGAAGGGAAGGGTTTACATGAGACTGGCACCTGTGGTACTTCTGAAGAAATCAGGTGTCTGCAAGACCTCCAAAGCAATCCTCATACTATTAGCCTGGCTTCAGTCACACTTCCTTCACCTCCTGACAACAGCCTAACAAAACCCCATTGTACTTCTCCAGCACTTTCAACCAGGGCTTTATACATTCAATGAATGTGAAAGAAAAGAAATTGGGAATATTTTTACACCAGGAATAGAGAGTAAAAGGAAATTATGCAAGATGCCCAGTGTCACCCCGATCAATCCTGGAGAGTCTCCTCGGCTAGACTTTTCTGTTTTAAATGTCGTTCGGAGCCAGAAGAGTTTTTACATGTCAAAGATTAAAAGCTGCAAACCATTAGAGAGGATGCTTGCGGTGGGCGGCTAAGGAAGAGACAGCCATGAAGCCTCACACCCACTCGCACCCCAGCTACCAGGGCAGGGAAAGCTGCAGGAAAGTCCCTGAATTACGAGTAAGATGTTCAAGTCTTCTCCTGAATGACATGCAAGAGAGAGAAAAGAAGCACTCTCCACTTGAAAAGAGAGCATTTCACACGTTTTCCTGCTAATCATTATTAATTATCATTGCTTAGTTGCAACTGGCTAAATAAAGCCCTTAAGCTTTCAGATTTTCACATATGTTAATCTGTTATTCACAGATTTTCACATATGTTAACATGGATTTATTTTTAATAGACACATCTGACATGCGGGGCCTGGTTTAATGCAGCCTGGAAGAAAGAAATAAACTCGGACCAAACTATATCCATCAGTAAATATCATTGAATAATGCAGTCTGAATCACCACTGTCTTCTGACTAACACTTCTCATCAATTATTTAAATGGAGCTCAAATCACTCAGACATCGGAGATGGCTCCAGAGATTCATGCCATTAAAAATGTGCCCACATCAATAACCTTTCTAAGATGATGCAGAATGTGTGAAGGACAAGAAGCAGAAATCAAGGCAGATGAATGTGGTGTTAAATTACAGCACAATAAACAGCATCTCAGAGTTCATGACAATAGGTACAGTGCCTTTGTAATTCTGTAGTTTTAGGGGGTACCTGGGAAAATAAATACATCCAGCATTTGGTCCAGTCCTTCAGAGCAGACCACTCACCTGTAAGGCATCTCTAAGAGTATTGCATGTGATTTGACTCCCTTTTTAATGGACACCAAGGAAGGAAATGCAAATAATTCTTAGGCAAGTAAAGGGTGACAGAAGAGACAACTTTAAAGCAAAATAGTTCTCCAGTCAAAACAACTCACAACTGGACTAAGTAAAATGAAGCACAGATCCAAGCAAACACTGAAGTTACTGTAACACGCAGTCTCTCCACGCTCAGCATCCTGTGATGAAATCCTGAGCCTAGAGAGAAACATTGGAACTCCCCTTGGAGGAAAAACGAAAGGCCTCACATTGGAGACACAAAACAGCTGGAAAGCTGAGCAGGAAATCCTGCAAACTGGGCCTGACAGAGCACAGCAACTTTAATCTGGTTACTAGAAAACTGCTGAAAGGAAGGACAAATTTCACTTCTTTCCAGCCTCAATCCTGATTTTAGGAACTATCACTCAAGACCACGTCTGCAGCCATTCCACATGTAAAGAAAGGCACATCCCTTTCACCCAAGAACTGAGCAGGGCCATCCATCTTTCTTTTTAGATCATAGCCAGGGAAGGTGGAGACAAGTATCTCATGGTCAGAAATTAATTGAGGATCTGGGAGATCCTGGTGTCACTTCCTCATCTATCAGAGATCTCCTGCCAATCTCTCACGCATCCTGCACACCTGAGCTCTTCCTACAGGAGCATCTTCCACCTCTCCTATTGGAGCTGTCCCGTGTGCAGGGATTAGTCAAATTAGTTGGCCAGGGACTACAAGAAGGACCACAATGTTGTAACTGAGGGAAGAAGGAACTCCGCAAGCTAGACTCTAATCCCAAGATCGCTTCTGTGTTTTAACAAATGACTTCTTCATGAAACTACTTGGGCTAGTGTGTCATGCTTCCCCTTAAAAACTTTTGAGGGGGGAGATGAAGCATGAAGGTCACAAATGAGTAGCTGCATGGAGTTTACACACCCCCAGAGTTAGCTGGGACATCAGAGTCTTTGTGATATCAATTTTAGTCCCTAAACTCAATTTTAGTCTTGTCAGGCAAATAAGAACTTTTTATTGATCTAACCAAAACTGCCCAGTTTTGAATATTTGAACATCCATCAAGTAAAAGACAACAAAAGCTTCACTGAATGTAAGAAATCTGGGCTATTCTACTATTTGAAACCAATATATCTATATCTATATCTTCTTGGCAGACGGACAATACTGCTCATCATTCAAGTTTCTTAGGTAACTGTCATCAAAATTCCTTCCAACAATTGCATTCTTCAGAGTAAACTGACCTCCTGGCTAAGACCTAAGGAAAAAAGCTGCCAAAGTTCTTCAGCAAAGAACAATCTTGCAATTGAACTAATTACAACCCTGACAAGAGCAAAAATGGTGAGATACAGAGTGATAAAAAAATCTTGTCCTCAACCAACAGTTGCACTCACATGATTCTGTCAAAGTTAACCTGAGCTTTCAAAGGTTAAATGAGAGAAGGTGGGCCATCCATTCCTAAGTTCTTTGCAAAGCTAGGCATCTCTTCAACCAAATTACCCAATTCACAAAAGACTTTCTGGCAACTTAGTAAATGCTATACTAACTTCTGAAATACAAATGGAAAATAAGCAGCAGTGTGTTTTATAAGCTTAATTTACACTCATCAGTAGGGAAAAAAATGAGGAAAATTATGTTCTACTGACTAAAGACTGTTCTATTTCTACAAGATGCATGACTGGACCACCATCAGTACTGGCATTTGTGTAGGCTGGGAATAAAGTTTTGCCAGAAGATGCATCAGCCATTTTTAGCAAAACCTGGGCTGAAATCCAAAGAAATTCTGCCTGTGGGTTTAACTCAACAAACCTCACGCTTTTCACCTGAGCTCTTCATGGCTTTCATAATAGGGTCACCTCACTCGCATATAGCCTTGAACAACGTGATGCAAGAGCAATACTGAAGTTAAAAAACACTGCACCTCTGGTTTTGGACTTGATCATGAAACATGCTGAGCATTTAAGCCTGGATATAATAGAATGCTTTTAACTCTTAGATTGCATGGATTTAGGACCTGTCTTCTGCGCTCTGCACAATAGGGTCTACGTTACTGTTTGACGATGAGAACTGCTGTATTTAAAAGAACACAGCAAGACAGGATATTCTAGCAGGATTTCTTGGATATTGCTTTAACAAAGGGCTAGTAGAAACTCCAAAAACTCTTACACACCCATTCTGATTTTCTTTAGCTTTTGCTTTATTGCATAAAGATCTGGGTCAGAGTTCCTGTGCTGGCACAGGTTCCTCTAAAACAACTGTCCCAAAACAGTCCTGCTTTTCTGAGCTTGCAGCAGGAAAGCAGGTAAGTGAAGTCTATTTGAAATTAGGTGGTGTGGGGGGGTCATTTCTCCAGCATATTTGAATGTCAATGAAAATAAGGCCATGGGGTTTACTCACTGTCATTCAAGTCCCTTATCATATTTGTTTAATTTCTCTGTAGATCCATGGCTTTTTTTTGCTCACTTTCAACTAGTGACTGTAAGCAAACCAAGCGCTGTTTTTGAGGGGAAAAAGAGGAGGCATTTGCTGACACTAAAAACACATCCTTCACCTATTCCTCACACCACTTAACAGCTTATATCAAAGAAACTAACTTTGGAAATACTTCCTGCTCTTGATTGCAATGTTTTATACTTTGGAAGTGCCTTTTAAGTCTGGTTTTGCGAAAACAGCCTTTCATAAATGCTAGGAGTAAGATCAATTTTCTTTTAAAAATATTCCAATGGAAACAGAGGTTATCAATAAAAAAGTAGTGTTATTTTATTGCCACTTAAAGGTTATGAGAACACCACTTTTAAAGTGTAATAGACTGCTGTTCCAACTCCAAGAAACAAATCAAAGGTAAGTGTTATTAACAATAAAGGGTACCATGAGAATTTCAAAGATATATATATAGTAACAACCTGTCTCAGGCCTCATTATTACAGCAGCTGAAAAAAAACACCAAACATTAAAATTTCTAGTTGGACAGTATGACACAAACAGCAGAAAGGTGAGGGTCTGCAGGTCAATGCTTTGAATCAGCAAAGAGCTGCAGAACAAAAGAGCACACTGCATAGATGATCATTATCTTTATATCCCAAATCACTGCATTCCTTTCTCTGACACGTACTCTCACAGAGTTTCTAAGTGTCACATTAGTCCATTTGATAAGGCAGGGGTTCTTAAGCAACCAACTAGGATATTTTTATTTAGCAGAGAAAGATATAAATGAGATGCTTAACACAGGATAAAATAGAGTAGGAAGCTAACTCACTCCAAACCAGAATTACAATAATTACAAAACTTTAAAACTGCTACTGACCTTGTCATAATGTGTGCAGGTATTTCCAGAGATGGGAGCAAATCACGTTGATGACTTTAACACAGCATCCCACTCAGCGATGCTCAATTAAGCTATTAACTCCTTGGACTGTTAGCCACCCACCCCTGCTCCAGCACAAACAGCTCCTGCAGCGGCCACTGGGTGTAACGGCTGGCTGGCTGCTTCTTTGTTTGAATTAACTACCACATTTTAGCCTTGACAGTTATTTTCATCTCCATGTCCCATTACAGTGAAATCCAGGCCTCTAGTTCAGAGAGGATCTGGGGCTGGGGGTGGGCAGGGAGGCCACCTTTCCAGGCTGAGCTCAGACTTTAATTCCTCAACAGCACCAGATGGCTACAGCTAACCTTCACCAGCTTAACATTTGCCATTTTGACTCTGAGCGCTGCCACAGAGCAAATAAAAACCGGGACAGAGATGAGGTTTAAGACGTGCTGAATATTTAAAGCCACCCCTGCCCCCCCAAACGCTTAAAACGTCACAAGCGTCGCTGAACGTTTTTCGATACTACTCTACAGAAGCTTTGGCCAGCTGGTTTGCAAAATTAAGGGAAAGCCATGTTATTTCTGAGCCTCTGTAACAGATTCATGTGTGTTCGGTTGCTTTCAAAAACTTCAGAGTAATAAACTGAACAAGAGCCAACAGGAAGCCTCAGTGATATCAAAGGATGATGGATCTGTCCTACATTGCGCTTTCCACTTAGATGGGTAAGAAATTATTTTTCAACTCTAGAAATCTTTGTGATACTGAAAAATAATTCCCAAACCATGAAAAGAATCCAAATCCTACGTTCTTTAACAAAAATAAAAAAATCCTAAATACTTCTGAATCAGCCCAGGTCAGTCGAAAAAATACACCTTTTGTGTTCCTTTTCTAACCACCTGAGACTTAAAAACAAGCTTTCGTTTGTGGTTTTAAAAAGTTAAAAGGTTTTGTTAATTTCCTTCAATCACTCATTGCTTAAAAGATGCAGCCACGGACCAAGGTCTGGCCCTAGGAAGGAACCTGTTCCCCCCTACCTGCCCACATGCTCTCAGTCCAAGATGCCCCACAGCCAGGACCTGGCCCAGAATGGTCCTGCAGAAAGAAGCCTACATTCTATTTCACTTTGTTCTCAGATTTAGGCAAAATACACATGGCTGAGCCAACTCTGATATAAATGTACCCAGCAGTTTAAAAAACGGTCAGAACCACTTATAAATTCCCCCGTGAGAAGGCAAGGACAGAAAGTTATGATAATCCAACTGAGAAATAACATGATGGTTTATCCGAGAAATTCAGCATCCCCACTGGAAAGACTATGTCTGAATTGGGCCGTGCTCCTTTGACCCTGATTAATATCTCTTCAGAACAAGTGAGATGTTCCGGCTTCTCAGGACAGTGGGAACCCTCCACGTGCTGCTTCTTCCTATTTTTTGTGATTCCATTTGACCTAAACATCCATTATTCCAGCTAATTAAAGGAGTGGCTCTACACTAAGATCTGCCTGCCAAGGCAGTGGAAAAGATGATGTATTGAATACAAGACACTCTCACCTACAACATAGCTTAATCAATGGTCACTGCCCCAAAAGGAAACGTACAGCCCTACAAAAGACCAGATCCGAAACACAGAAGAATGCTTCAAAGACAAAAAATGAAGTATTGAAGGGATATTTTTCACTATTATTGCATAATCTGGAATTATTTTTAAATTGTTTACGTGCCAGTACCAAGCAGGCAAAGTGCCTGATCTGCATTAAGCATTTTCCAGCAAGCATACAGGATCCTGTAAAAGCGCATGCTGACAATTTTAGGTACAGCCACGCGAAGTGACCAATTATCACCAGAGCTGCTGGAAATTTTCTATTTAGAAAGACTCTTAACCTGCAAGGAAAAAAGCATTTGCTAATGCAAACCTGAAAGGAAAATATTAAGTCCAGGATGGAAAAATGCTCTGGACTTTTGCCTTTTTAAGGGACTCCAGAACTGAATTATGAAAAACAGACGCCTCCAAAGGCTTTAGCTCCACACTTACACAATCGTTTCTCCATCATCCTGGATAATGGGAGAAGAGGGGACAGAAGGCCTCAAATACCAGTAACACAGGGACTAGGCAGTCTTTAGTGGGCAGTATCACAGAGGCCTGCATGGCTGCGTGAAGCTGTCTGTCTGTCTGCCAGAGCCAGCACTGAGCTGACATTGGAAAGCTCTACCATATGCGAGTAGGCTCCTGCATTTGTGCATGCGCCTCCCAGATCCCCGAGGCTCTGGAAATTATTTGCATTGTCTAAGAAGTTCAAAAGAAATTGAGCTGGTTATTCTTACTTTGCCGAAGTACAAAAGAGGCCACACAAACCCATTACAAGTCAATGAGGTCAAAGAGAGTACAAAGAACTGCACACTGGGATTAGAATGTCAGAGCAAACCCATCGTGTCAGCTGGCAAATCACATTGGGAAGCACTAATGACACCTGCCAGGTATCCAGGGAAAAGGAACAAGGGCTTCTCCATGTGATGGCCTAGGACATGCCTCTTCTCTTGTGCTCTGCAAGAGGACAGCTCTACTTTAGACATGGTGCTTCCCACTGGTTGTTTAAGTGCATGCACCACTTCCACCACCCTCGCCTATACCCGATGGAAAGGGGCAGCAGGATTGCAATCCTCACTGCAGAGTCAGAGCAGAGGCAGCTCATCAGGAACATGACTGGGCACTCCCTGCTCCCATCTGGGCCCCAGGGGCTGCAGTCATTCTCTCCTGTACCGATAAACCCCACACAAATCCCCAGCCGGCCATGTACACCAGTGCGCAAGGCTCCCGTTGCTTCATATCCCACTTTAGTTTCACCCTGTCTATTTATAAAGCTTCCTTAGCTGCAATAGATAACACCAAGACAACCTCCACAACTCAAATCAATGATAACAAACACGGGACCACTGCCTCCTCTGCCTCCTCCTCCTCCTCATCTCTTTCTGACTTGTCACCAAGTCGCTGGGCAGGCAAAAGCAGGCAGTCCTTCACCAATACTGTTATTTCCAGCTTAACAGAACAAGGAACTCGGACATCGTTGAAGACAGTGATGGTTTTACTCTCTCCCTTGAGTACACATGTTCATTCCTTCCGAACTGTAGGAACATTCAGAGCATCGGTGGCCCCAACACATTTCTCAGTGGACAATTTTTTTCATGAAGGCACCGTCATCCCTGGTAGACACACCAAACTTTTGGGCAGGAAAGGATCAGGATGCTTCAGGGCAAGCACAAGGCAACTACTGGCTCTTGCCATGAAGGTGGATATCCCACATTCTCCTGTACTGCCCTCTTTGGGGTGAAAAGGATGAGCAAAGATCACTGAGAATAATGATGGTGCTAATTTGCACCCCTAAGGGAAAGAGATGGAGGGAACCAAGAAAGCTCCAAATAGTCCAGAGAGCCTATTGCCATATTGAAAATAGAAATGACTCAGCTTTAAGTGAAAGTTTCTATTTTTGTCTTTTGGCCCCAGTGATTTGGTTCCAGTCCTACAGCTTGAATCATTCAGGAATATGCTTTTGCATGCAAGGCCAGCTATGCCACTCTTGCTTTCCAAATTTTAAATTGGAAGATATACATTAAGCATGCAGAAGTATGACTGCGCTTTTGGATTTTCTTCATGTTCGTTTCCAGGCATGGCTGCAAAGAGAGGATTATTAAATAATGAAAAGCATCTCCAGTGAGACTATTCCTGTCCAACTGAATTAAATATCATAACCATGAAACCAAACCAAGATTGGATTTCATCTGAAACTTTGTAAAATAAAATTTCATGGCTAACTTGGGTTTCTTTTAAAACTTTTCCTTTTCCCTAGTGTTCAAGCTTTCATCAGAAGGGAAAAAAAAAAAGCCATGAATCAATGTTTTTTCTCTTTCAAGGAAATAATTTGCTCAACATAATCCTACAAAAAAGTCATTAATTATTCACATTGAGGAAGCACCAAGTCCCAGCCAGGCCCCTTCTGCTGCGTCCTTCTAAGACATATTCAAAGCTAGCTTTAGAAAGAAGCAAATGCTTTTAGCCCCAGCGGTGAGAGTATATGACTGGAAGAGTTCAGGGAGGGACTCCCTGTTTGCATGCGAGGGCAGGACAGGCTCGAGGTCTCTGCTCAGGTGTCTTTTGAGTCCAAGTCCTCTACTGGCTGCATCAAAGACACATCCAGTGATTACATAGCTTGTCCGAGTTGACAAAAGCAGCTCGTAAGCTTATGTTTCACTTTAATATAACATGTAAACGCTCTCCTAAACAGAAATCTATTTAAGACACTCCAGCCTAACTGCTGGTCAAAAATAATAGCACAGAAGCAGCCAACAGAATCAGTCTTCCAAGCCTCATGGAACTCCACAGATGCTACTGGGGAAGACAAGCCACAGTGGGGCTTTCAAAGAAAGCTGATGGAAGCAGTAGGATGAAGCTCATAACTTCTCTACCAGGTCCCCCTGGGCCACAGCAGCAAGCCAAGTCCTCCATTCACAGGACAGCAGGAGTCCTATGTATCTGCTGTCACCTTCATGGCCACCAGCATCCCTCCTCCCTTTCCAAAGGAGCACAGAAGGTCTCTTACAGAACCTGGACATAAGATGTTTTGGAAAGACTGGCAAGGGAGGAGGAAAAAAAAGAGAACCCAACATTATAAAGATATGTAAAATGTCTCGCGTGACTCCATTTTATCATCTTCAAAGAAGGACAATCTGGAAGAGGTGGAGAAGATTAATCAAAGAAATGGACAATCTAATTATGAGACTAGAGATGAAAAGAGCTTGTTGAGCCTGGAAAAATGAAGACTGGACAAGGATGGGAATGTTGTCTATAAATACATCCAGAGGGAGACACCAGAGAAGAAGAGGAGCTATTTAAGTACAGGGTACCAATACATTCTGCCTGCCAATTAGAATAGAGTTTAAAATGTTGGAGAAATGAGGGCTTTAAACAGTCTTCTAGAAAATGCAGAAGCGACAGTCAAATCAACTTGCGTAAAAAAAGCCTTGCATAAGGTTTAGTGGTGTGACACCAGAACACTGACCCACACACTCCTTCCAGTCCCACAACCTGTGTTCCCATGTTGCACATGTGCAGAAGTTGACTCAGCAACCAAGCACCAACAGTTTTAATACACGAGACACAGCAGCTTCACAGGCTACTTTTGAGAGAAGTTTGTAGAAAGAGAGAATACCTTTTATTAAACTAACTGATAGATGTGGGAAAAAGCAGACACATCTAAGGGAAGAAGCCTTTCAAGAGATTTGAGGGGGTAAACACCCCACGCAGCAAAATCCAAGCTTAGTACATTATACACAATTCAATGCACTTCTTTAACTGTGTCTGCTAGCCTAATAACACACCTTAATTTGCTATCTACACTTCTTTATCACCAAGACAACAGCAGTTCTAGATTAGTTTAGATAAAAATGTTGCATGCAGAGTTAAAGAAAATGCAGTCGAGATACTGGATATGGTTGTCAAGAGAATTGAACAGGCAATTTGGCAACAGCAGAGCCAAAGGAAGTGCAGAGCTGGGAAGAGCATCAGAGGAAAGAGATGAGTAGGAAATGAAAAAAACCCAAACAGTGGAGAAAGCAAGGCTCCACTCCAGCTTCTACTGAACTCCATGCTTCCATGTGAGCAGGAACATATCCTGCTGGTTTCCGGGACAGAATATCTCAGAAGGAAGATTACCTTAACAGCTGTGTCTGGAGCAGAAGAGAAAGCCTGACGGAAAGATCTCCGTTGTGGCAGTCCCGAATCAGGCTGCGTAGCAATGTGCTGCCAAAGCTTTAGTGGGGGCTACAAAAAAAAAAAAAAAGGCCCCTAACCTCCCCTTACTTGAGACAAAACCTGCAAATGGCAGAAGTGCCTGCATTTCCAGAGACGGGGGAATGAGGAGATACTGCCCTTTCGTCTTCATGATGTCCGGTATTATCAGCATTCATTTCAGTGGAGGGAGGACAAGGACTCTGCTTGTGAAAAAGTTATATTCGAATGAAGGTACGTGCTGTGAACCCACTGCAGCCCAGAGCATTTTTAGATGGTTGCTCCAAGGCATGCATGGCAAAATCAGGCAAGGCACATCTCACCCCCTTCCCACAAACATATGAACTCTGATCCATTGCATCCGAGAAACTGGTCCAATTCACATGACTTTGATTTGACAACCTTTATTCCCACCCTGCCACCATGTGAAAGGTCCAAGGTGCAAAATGGCAGAGAACTGTGACCATGATTACAAGCCAACTTAAGGAGCCACACTTTTTTGTTTTCTAAGCTACATTTGAGATCTGAAAAGTGATCCTGTCCCTTAGTGTTACAAAAAAAGATAAAAAAGAAAGTTCCTGTTTTGATGCAAAAATAAAAGCATTTTCAAAGGCTCTTTGATGTGCAAGACAGAGACATGCAGGCAGATTCTGGAGAAGGCTTCGTCTTCAGCAATTACCAGCACTTTTTGAAACTCACTCCCTAGACAGAATTTTTATGAGAAGTAGATAATCAATCCGCTAAGCGTATCAGCTCTAAAACTTGTGGCTTCTCAATTAAGCAGCAATAACATCTAGTGAAAATACTTGTTAACCAAGATGGGAGTAAAAACAAATAATTCCAAAACCAGCTAACTGCAGGTGAAGCAATTCCAAAGACAAACGTGCTTTTAAAAGATTTAATTTTGAGCTCTTCTCAGGTGGCTGTGCCAGTTTTCCAAGCAACATTCTGATCATTAAAACAAGCAGTGATGTAATTTCCACAGTGACCACAAACATACCAAGAATATTTGAGCTAAATTTATCCAGACTTCTCATTTGAACCACTGCTTCGGTTCGTTATTTTTCCATGATTTTCAACTACGCACAGAAAAGTTGCGAACAGGCTGGGACTGAGCTTTCTCCAGCAGTACCTGAAATGCCAATCTTTACACTTAGGAGCTACATATTGACTATCAGAAATGAAATTAAGCTGCTCCTCCAGCTCCCAACCCCAGGTCCCTGCTCTTTTCACCCTTCGCCTTCCTCCCACCCTTCCTGTAACAGACTGACCCTTTCCCTCACCCTTGGGTGACACAACATGGGGTTTGTCTTTGTGACTGAGAAGTTTCCGAAGCTCACCACAGATCTGCTGCCCTCCCCAGCTGGGGCAGGTGAGCCAAAAAAAGAGAGAACCCGCACCAGATTTCCCACTGCTCTGTGCAGCTCTGTGGCAGATCCCAAGTCTTGCCAGCCTGTCCAGAGCAACACATCCCACCACCAAGAGTACCCATGCCAGAAGAGCTCAGACTAGGGAAGGCTGTCAAGGCTCCTTTGCTCACAGGTACACATGTTCCTCCATAAAAAAATACATAATCTACAAAGACATCACTGGGTTTCACCCTCTCTTCCCACACGCATGGGGTGGCTAATTATCCCACCAGGAGGGACTGAGTATTTGCAAAAGCTGCAGCATAACCCCCAAGAGTTTACTACATCAACATTGCTGTTGTTCAATGGGAATTTTTTTCATTTGCCATATTTTAACATGGTCTGAATATGTCCTTGCTGACTCCATTTCAGATTCACAATCAGGCTCACCGAGTCTGCCTGCATGGAGCTGTATTTGTAACTTCTGAACACACACTTGTTTTTTTGTGTTTTTTTTTTTTAAAATCAGAAACTGCCAGCCCTCAGATCCCCTTCCAACTGCATGAGTGCTTTTTGAACATTGAGTGCCTTCCCTAATACTTAAAAGGCCTCTCTCTAAGTGAGAGCAAGGCACAGATTCAAAGCATGGACACACTTCCATTGTGAAGCTATCAGCAGCTTGCATAAAAGGGCTGCTGCTGTGGAGATACATAACGATGCAAATAAGCAATTACTGACCCACTAACAAGCACACAGACTTGGATTAAGGAAAGGAATTAAATACTAGCCTAACTTGATGTAATATCTGAAACAGAACCTATTAAGGGACAGGCTTCACCTATACAGCAGACTGGGAGCTGAATGGTATAAAATACAACCCCCACACCCTCATCTGCAATGCAAACATCGCCTCTCAGCTAGCTGCCTCCTGCCAAACAGAGCCCTGGCAGCCCTTTTATCGATCAGAGAAATGAAAAACAAACAGACACAGACTTAATGCTCTAAGGATCCCTGAAGATCTGATCCAAAGCCTGTTATGTTAGCGCAAAGACTTTAATGGGTTTTGGACAAGGCCCCAACAGACTTTGAAGAGGATAAAAAAAAAATAATAAAAAAATCACAGCACTTCCTTTAATCCAAATACAAAATCACCTGCAACATCGACAAAACAATAAATCAATGACAGGCCTGGTAAACACTGAGTTGGTGTGAACACTGCCAATTGCTTTTTCCCACTGAAACGGAGGACAAGGGTTCTATGACCAGCGTCAACCCTAGCCTGAGAGCTACCTTATATTCACACGTTAGTAACGGTGTTAGAAAGCTCCTGTGTACAGGTTCTAAGGGCAAAGGATTTTCTTTATTACCTTATCACCTTATCTTTGTTTTTTTTCTAGGCTTCTTGATAGAGTTGTTTTAAGTTACATTCTAACATAAACCACCACAAATACAACTTAACTGAAAAGTATAAAAATAAAGCTGTATAGCAGCAGATAATGCCAGATGCAGCTCAGATAAAGATCCAGGTTTCACTACTCTGTAAATCAAACCGGCTCTCAGGCTGGGCTCTCTGTTCAATTAGCTTGCCAAGGTCTGCACCACACTGCTGGCACTCCCAGGGGCTTTGCCCTCCTTGCTACAGCTCTCAAGTTCAAAAGCAGGCTGGCTCTCATGGTATTTATCAGGAAAAAGCTGGTCCTGCCACTACTGAGACCTACGTGCCCCTTTATACATGCTTGACTCCAGAGGGGTGCAACACCCACAAGCCAAACTCCTACTTTCCACATGCACAAGATGACGTTTTCAAAGACAAATGGTTTTTCTGGGTGCCTCTGTTTCAAAATACAAGTGATATCTTCTAAGGGTGTGCTTGAAGAACAGTTCTTAGTATTCAGAGTCAAAAAATCAGTCCAGAGTGTAAATGCTGCAGTGTTCACTGCTCTTTTTGGATCCAGACTCACTTCGGTGAGATGGTGCAATACATTCTTCTGTTCAGTCTGCGCAGGAGAAGAGGCTTAACCATACACAGTTTTTGCTGCAGACCAGCCTTCTGCATTAGCTTTTGGCCCCATGTGAGATTGCACCACTTCTCTATGAAGTATGTATTTAAATATGTTTAAAAATACAAACCTATTACTGCTCTACCAGGGTACTTCCTATTCCTGCCGCGCACTTCCTACTCTGCCTTCTGCAGGGCGCTGTGCAGCAAGACTAACGCACATAAGACATCTGTTTCATTTTTTGCCTTTTTGCTTGTATTAATAATTTCAATTAGCTGATTGGATTCAAATTAACTTACAACTTAATGAGCAGGAAGAAAACCTTGAAAGCACATTTTGTCTATTTATATAGAACTTTAAGCAATCAACGCACTTTGCAGGTCTTTAGTGTGCTCAGGTCACCATCCTGATGCTCTCCTTGTCCTTACCACCACACTGTCTCAGCAGACTCAAGGTAATGTTACTATCTCTGCCCTGTGGATGAAAAAAAGCAGCATAGAGGGTGTAAGTACTTTTTCCCACAATGTGCCACAGACAGGGCTAAAGCAACGTGTTCCAAGACCTAACTGCTGGCCTGAGCCGCATGCGCACAGCTGATATAAAGATTTTAAGGTTTACATCGGGATTTCATGAGGAACAAAGCGATACCAGTGATGCTGCCAACCCCGATTTTCCCATCCTCCTCTATTCAACAGGAAGGATACACAAGCAAAGATATTCACACTACCAAATGCAAGTTTCCGCCTCTTCACATTTAAGGCAACAAAAATGAACGGTGCAGGACTTAAGGGAACAATAGCAAAGATCTCACCTGGGGTCCATGTATTATTAATACATGCACACCCAGGAGAAGGTGAGCTCTGCTTGCTTTTATTGCTAAAAAAAAAAAGTCAGGTTCTTCCTGTAGACTTTTATCTTTTAAGACACACTGCCATGCTGGAAGGCTTAGGTTATCCAGTAAGTACAAAACAGAGAGCAACGGCTGTGAAACTGTGACAGTTTCCATCCCTCTACTTACAGTCCCATCACCGCCTTTAAGTGCCACCCTATGACAAAGGCCTCGGCCACATTTGCAAATGTCCTGCCCTCATGCAAACAGGGGAGCAACACTGGACACACAAAGCGATGTCCCAGGTGAATAAGCTATTGGCTAACCTCAAGCTGTCACCATTCAATCCATTGTGAAACTTTCCACTTAAAATTGATCAGCTCCTGAGCAGTCCCTCTTGTTAAAAGGGCTCTAACTCTTCCAGTTAAGCTGCTCTAACTTGCACTGGAGACTCTTCTGCGATTCAGGAAGCGGTGGTGCAGGCAGCAGCTTTCCCTTTGAGTCAGTACTGAGCTAAGCTGTAGAGCAGATGGGGCTGCAAAGGTCACCACCATCATGGGTGGCTTCTTTCTGATAAAAGGTCATCATGGCACTTGCGAAGCACAGCTGTAAGAGCCTCTTGTCCACTCCAAATACCAACTTAGGTCATTATATTGTGGTTACTTGCTTGCTCTCTCATTTTAATATTTACATCTCTTTTCCAAGCATACCCTACATGTCTATCTGTGCTTCCCTGGACAGTTGAAAGTCACCAGCTTACAAGAGACATGCCTCAAAAGAAGTTGTAAAGGTTCATTTAGTTAATATCTGTAAAGATACCACTAAATTTCAAACAACTACAACTGGCATCGTTGTCCCTAATTATGTGATATTATATACATTACAAAATGTCCCCTTTTCAATGCTCATTTCTAGATTTAGCAGGAGAGAAGAGACACCCTCTGGTGTGTTCTAAAGATAATCCAATTCCACCTCCGAGACACACGCAAAGTGGCATATGAACACTCTGCGACTTTGAATAGATTTCTCAATAAGAGCAATAAGCTCTTTAACAACAGTACCCTTACCGCTCAGAAGACGATTGCTTTTCTACATCCTTCCTGAACTGTCTCCTAGAAACTTATATAAGAATTAAATCCTAGCTGTAAAATTTCATAAGATTCAAAGAAAACAACCAGCCCGTAGAAAGGAGATGAATCTCTGTTCTGTTCTAGGCATTCCTACAGTAATATCTTTGGTCTCTCATTATATTCTCTACAAGATTTGTATTATGTCACCTCCATTACATATGTAGAGCTCTTTAATCAGGATTTAAAAAAACCAAACTGCTTCATGAGAGACTGCAGCCGCCCCCGTATCTCTGCTCGCTTTCTTTCTTTTAATTAGGACGGCATGAACAAATCTAGGAGAGGGGAAGCAGAGTCTGAGGAAGAAAGCGAGACGCTGACTGCACCTGAAACGGAGCGTTATTCTGCACTCCAGTGACAAATTCTCTCTGTGGACCAGTGGGTGCTCACCGGCATCACCAACTCAAGTCCAGCACCATCTCTGGAGGGCAGATAGGGTCCAGTTCTGAAATACAGCTCCCCTGCTCTCAGGGCAAGTGAGCATCCTGCTGGGATACAGGCAAGACCACTGCCGCAGCCAAGAGGAATAGCAGAGGAGACACCATAAGTAAGGTGAGCCCTTGCATCCTATGTTATATTTGCTAACATGAGTTAATGGTGCTATGAGCCTATTCTCCACATGAAGAATGGCCAATTGTATAGCTGTCAGAAAAAAAAAAATGCCCTAAAAATCTTAAGGCTTTCAAATTATCAAAGCAGTGGGTGCACATGGCACCTGCTGGAAGGTGCTTCCAGCACTGTGCTGGCCATAATGTCTCGCTGATCCAACTGACCCATCAGGGAGCCACAAGCACCACAGCACTGTTTGTTAAACCCCTCACATCCACACATCTGTCCTTCCTGCCCGGAAAAAAAAAAAGACTCCAAGATTAGCAGGCACGAATGAGGGTGTTGGCATTAAAGAAATTATCTGTGATCTCACTCCACTTCCAAGTGGTTCCCATTGAATGGAAGCAGGAGGCTGCATCTAGATTGTTAATAAATGCATGCAAACAATAGGTTCAAATGTGGAGGCTGAATGAGTCACTGTGTTCCTGCATTCAAGCCATGTAATAGGATCCAAATGCAGAACAAGGACCAGCTAACTTAGGGAGTGGACCAGGTAGGTAATGACCATTATTCTTGGCAGGACTCAAACAATCCCAAAATAAAAATGAGTTTAAACATGCACAGTATGCTTATAAGGAGCAAATCCACTAGGACAGTACTAGACTTGAGCTTCCCTGGCATCCCTTAACCAGTCTTCCAATACTGTTTATCAAATAAAATAACCCAGACATTTAAGTATAGAAGAGTCATATGGCTAAGATGTGTATGCTTCCAGTTAACCAGTTTAGCTGAACATATTTACATAACAGAAACATGCAATGAAGTTCTTGGAAGAAAAACTGAACTCACAATGTAGAAAATACATCTTTTCCACTTTTCATTTCATTATTCATTCATAAACTAATGTTTATTTACTGTTTCTTTAAAGCATTAGAAAAACTTGTCAAATTACCATTGCAGAAAAATTCAACGATTATTAGCACTTGTGAATCACTAGCACAGATTAAAATTCTTCTCATGGTTTATAGCTTAGTATTCAACTGGAGATAATTTCTTCCAGAGACAAACTCAAAAGACAGGATTTAAGAATTTTAGGAATATTCTATAACTAAATGCTCCTGATTATTACAGAAAGATACAATGTTAATTAACAGAAGCAAAAACAAACAGAAAAATCAGTATCACAGAATAAGCAGAATACATACAGCAAAAGCAAAGAGTTCCCAGAGCTCCTTGTGACGCTGGTGAGAAACGTCTTCAAACAAGCTAAGGTGGCCTCTATTTGAATAAAGTATCAGGGTTTGCTTCATAGTTGATGATAAAACCCAAAATAAGGCTGCAAAAACATTAGCTTCTACTGAAGCCTGCTTACTCACTACAAAGTGTCAAACACACCTTCATCCCACACTGAAAACGCAGATGCTGCCTCCTAATGAACTGCTTGTTGGAAGAGGGGAATACCGTTACACAACAACCAGAAGGCTAATTCTTGATGCAGAAACATAACTGGGTTTTGACTCAGAGAACTGCAGTAGTGCCTAGGAGCTGAGGGTTTCAGCGATAAAAATCATCCAAAAATAATTTGGCTGTACAGAAAAAAATATAACAGGAAGCCACCTGAAGCATATGTCCCTCCTGAAATAAAAATCTCCACCTATGGAGTTATTACATCGCCTAAACGCAGATCTGATCTAGCTCCACAGTAAATCACTTTAAGCCACTGGATCAAAGCCGACAGTAAAACTGGAGCAGGTTAATATCTGTTCAGCCTGAGAAAAGATGCTCTGATTTTAGCAGCTTTCATACCCTGTACCCACATTGCATCAGTGGCTGGGAACATATTTGCATTCATACGCTGAAAAAGCACAGATCTTGTAAAACATATTTAGGAACTGGCGAGACGTGATACATATATTGACTAATTCTGTAGGCCTTTGGAGAAAATCAGTCTTCAGAGGAATGCTATTCTTATCACCTCAGTAGTTCAACATCATTCTCCTTGGAAGTAAAATTCCTTGTTCTATACTCTAAATTGTCAAAGATTAAGGCTCAAAACACTCAAAGTTCTTTCACATATTTAAATTTCATTGAAAGTCAGTGGCTATTGAATTCTCTTAAAACCTTTCACTCCCAACCTGAACAGGAAAGAAAAGAAATTATCTTAGTTACCATTTTGTGGATCCATGTTGCTCTCTCTGGAAATAGCAGATCCCTCAGTTCCCACACACCAGTACATTCTGGGTCGCAGTTGTGAAGATCCAACAGACAAACTTTCTGCAGCACTTCAAGCTGAGTAGTGTCAAAGCTGAGTGGTCTCCATCAAGTAAACGCAGGAGTACAGCGACTGCTAGTAAGCACCATTCCAAAGAAACATCATTTATCCTGTTTAAATAGTAAATCAAATTAATCATTCCAGTATAGAAAATGCAAGATGCTTATTCCTCTGCACGGTAACACAGCTGTCTAAATATTACTTTGCAGAAAGGTACTCACCATCATATGCAAATACAAACACAATTATTTTCATATTAGCTTTGCTAAAACCATAATGTGAATGAACAGAGGAGACTAACAATGTTTCCACTATAGAAAAGATAGTGTTCCCCATTTTTCTCCATCAAAGCTGCTCAGTCTTTGGGCAACGGGAGTGGTGTGTGGGCAGAGGTCACAGCTGCAGTTTCAAGGCAGAGCACTGAAACCATGCAATGCAGCTGGAAAAATCCTAAATGGTACCTCAAAATCTTTCCCGTCCAAGAAGACTGTGGCTCTTATAAGACTCCACTGTGAGAAACTAAAAAATTACTGATGTGGTTACAGAGACAATCTTCTGTAGAAAAGCGAGCTGAGAGAAATACACCAGCTCCTTTCCCCAGTCCTCTTAGAGAACACTACCACCCTAGAAGTGTCAGGCTTCTTGGAACATGTTCAGGGAGGCAAATCAGGCAGGCCCTTAGGAGCTCTTAAAGGTCAGCTTCTTTTAATCGTCTTGCGTAACAGCCAACAGAAAACTGCACAGCTCACTCTTCCAGGGTATTTCCCACTCCCTACCTCCTCAAAGCTGCACACCTGTAATTGTCTCTCTCTTAATGAATCCTCCACAAGGTTAAAACTATGGGTGAATTTGCAGTGTGTGCCCAACCAGCATCAGAGCTCCTTCATTTTCTGCTTTCAGTTTTAGTCAGTGAATGCCTCTCAGATGTAACCTGATGCCCCTCACCTTTAAGTCTTCTTAGTTTTTCTTATGTCTGCTGCATGATGCCAAAGTTTTGATAGGAGCCTCTAATTCGACAAAGTATGTAACCCGCCCCACTTTGGCCAGTAAGACCCAAGAACATCCCTAAGTCTCCTTGAGTAGAGGTGGCTTCCTGAGTTGGGCTCAAAGGGCAAGAAGAGTTCAGAGATACAGTGATCTACCACCACTCTGCGGGAAGCCTTCTGCTCCTCCTTCATTACACAGTGTTTTAACCACCAGCCCACCGTTAAAAATTACTGCATGCTACATCATTTGTTTCTAGGCAAATACTTGAGTGCTCTTACATTTAGGTGCTCTTACAGCAAAACTCACTTCTGATGACCCCTACTTGGTGGTGTCTGGCAGCAGGAACCAAAACTCACACCACCACCACCACACACACCCTTGCAAATTGCAATCTGGTCGATGGGTGCTGCCACAGATTGCGGTTTGGTTCTCAGGTGTTTTTCACAAGTGGGAAAAATAATTTGGGTGCCATTTGGTAAATAATGATACGGACTGCGAGACCAGGGCCAGGGTGGCACTTTTACACATAGCCCACAGCTTAACATCTCCTTTGCAGCAGGGTGGCAGTAGCTCCAGCTGGATGCAGATGCCTGAGCTGCCGAGCATCAGTTCCTCCCTCTCCAGCTCATCTCCCAGGCCAGGCTCTGGCAGCTTTCACACCACAACAGAGCAGCAGCTGGGCACAGATAAGAGGCTGAATTTGGCAGCTTTCACCCCGACAAGGAGGGGAGGCTGCAGCCTGCTGCAGGAGGCCGAGATGGAGGTGGTCCATAAGTCCAGATCCATCCCTCAAACCACTGAACCTCCATGTTTGTGGAGGACTGGGTTCTGCCCTGGAACATCCTGAGTTCCCACAGAAGTCCTCTTGGCTGAGCTTCCCTCAGCTGCACTAGCAGACATGGCTGCTGCGCCAGGGCCCCAAACCTCTGCCATGTTGTGGGTGTGATATCCCAGGCAAAGGTGTCAGAGACACCCTCGTACCTCCCCAAAATAGTTCAGTTTCTTAACGCTGCAAACGGAGGGGACATGATGCTTCCAGCTGCTGCCTCTTCTGCACCCTTGCTATAATTGTACTGAGCAGCTACATCAAGAAAATACTTCCCCATGTGAAGACAAACAGACCAACTCTTTTTAGTAGATGCTGGTTTCTGAGGCATTTCCTTGCTGCACAACAGGGACACGCCATGTGCACTCACAGCAACTGCACAAGAAACACTGACTGGGGGTCACTGTGGACCACAGAGCCTTGAAAACCATCCCACTCCTGACCTTTACCTTTCTACTCAGCTTATTCCCCAGGCTGAAAGTTTCCTCATCTATGATGAAAAGAAAAAAAAACTTTCAGGAAAAATAATAATAACTTTTTGATAATCAGTTCCCTTTAACTGCAAGTAGGCATTAAATACTGTAGCCACATGTATTACTGCTGCACAGCACCTGCATAAGCCCTATTTCCATACTTTAGGACCTTTGTGTATGTAATAAAAAGACCCCTACAGTGCTTTAACCTTAAGCAAGATATGCTCAATTGTGACATGTTTAATTTGATTTGCAGAGAGGGATCCTATAGGCTCTGCAGAATCTCATTCAGAAAAAGGACCATGCAGAGAACACCTGAATACTGATTTGTATCCCATTTCACACAGTCCCAGTTCCTCTTCCATGACCTACTACTGCCAGGTGTCCGTGTCCCAGCACATCTGACTGTGCCTGTCCCAGGCACCTCCTTTCCAGTTTGCCAGCCTGTCTGGTCTCACCCCATGCATTGTATCTCAACACAGCACCCAGAAATGCCACAGTTTTTCCAATTCCCACGAAACCTACCAAAATTTCAGTCCTTTGCTCAAACCACCTGCTGCTTCTGAGAAGCCCATCTGGGGCTGTGACGGGTGTCACCACGCAACTGGAGAGGCCCATGACATCGCTGGGATAGAAACGAGCTGCAGGCTCATTCACCTGCCATCGCACTGGGCAGGGCGAAGGCAGATCTGGAACCGACACGTCCTGTTCACTGCCACCCGGGGGCACCCACAGAATCATAGAATCGTTTGGTTGGAAAAGACCTTTGAGATCATTGAGACCAACTGTACCTGTCCACCAGTAAACCAGATCCCTGAGCGCCTCATCCACTCGTCTTTTAAACACCTCCAGGGATAGTGACTCAACCACAGCTTTAGGCAGCCGGTTCCAGTGCCTCATAACCCTTTCGGTGACAAAACCTTTCCTAATCTCCAATCTAAACCTCCCCTGGTACAACTTGAAGCCGTTTCCTCTTGTCCTGTCACCTGGGAGAAGAGACACCCTGCATCCTAGGGGAGGGACTTTTTACAAGTGAGTGATAGGATGAGGGAGAAGATTTAGATCAGACATTAGGAAGAAATTCTTCATGACGAGGGTTGTGAGGCCCTGGCACAGCCTGCCCAGGGAAGTCGTGGATGCCCCATCCCTGGAGTGGGGTTGGAACAGGACAATCTTTAAGGTTCTTTCCAACCCAAGCCACTCCATGACTCTATGACCCCTGGGTGGGCTCTGTCAGGAGGCGGCAAAGCAGCCCCTTCTCCCCATCCCACAGCTGAGGAGAAACATAGGGTCACCGCCCGATCCTGGGGGTCCCGGTTCCTGCCTGTCTGCCAGCTCGGCCACGGGGCTGAGGCCGTGCTGGGGTACCGACAGCTGAACCGGGACAACCGGGTCGGGACAGCTGAACCGGGTCAGCCAGGACCGCCGAGCCGGGACCGCCGGGGAGGCACCGCCCGGCGCCGCCCTGCAAAGTTCCCTCCCAACTTTCTATTTTTTTTTAAACAAAAAGCGGTTTCCCCCCCGTTTCTCCACTCGAAGCGCCCCAGCAGCCCCTTTCCCCTCCTCCCGGCGCCCCGGCCAGAGCAGGCACCACGGTACCTGCTGCGTCCCGGGGCCGGTGGGCTCCCTGCCGCCTCCTCCTCCTCTTCCTCCTCCTCCGGCCCGGCGGGAGGCGGCGGCAGCGAGGAAGGAGAAGGAGCGGGGCGGCAGCGCCCCCTCCGGCCCCCGCCCGCCTCCCGGGCAGCGCGGGGGGACAGGGAGGAGGGCGCGGGGCAGCCCCTCTGCCGGGCTTGGCGCAAGAAGTAGTTCCTACCACCTAGTAGGAGTGAAAAGCAGTGACGAGTAGATACAAGAAGTAGTTACTACTGCAAAATGTGGAATATTTTGATTTAAGCTGGAGTAGAATTCAGTTTCATTGAAGTAACTGTGTTTTTCTGAAAGGTAGTGTTGTGGTTTGAGTTTAAAAATTAGAGACAGTTTCTTGACTAACTCAGTCTCGTCTAAATACCTCCATTTTCTGGAAGATATGTTTTTCAGACAGTTTCTCTCTAGAAGTGGTAACGGAGGCACTGGTGCGCAGAAAGGCCAATGTTTATACTTACACCTCTCACAACCAAGGCCATCCACGAACTGGCAAAAAAGGCAACACCGCAGGGGGGGGTGGGACACAGGACAGGTGACCCCAAACTGACTGAGGATTCCATCCCATACATGTCATACTCATTATAAAATTGAGAAAACACGAGGGTTTCCCCTCTTCTGTGATGGCCAACATCTGGTGAAGATGTTGTCTGTCTGGTTGCTCCTGGTCCTGGATCTGTGCATCCCTGAACCTGGTTCCTGAGCTCAGCTCTGTTCAAGCTGTGGACCCATTCCCTCTTATCTGCTCTGCAGCGTTTGTGGTGATATGTAGTCATCAAGAGGTGGGGAGGGGATCTTGGATATTTGTACATATTTTACTACTTTCTAATTATTTTCATTATTTATTATCATAATCACAATCATAAATTCATTAAAGCTTCAGTTTTACAGTTTTAGTTTCCAACCCACAAGCCTTTTTCCTCTCATTTTCCTCTCCCCTTCTCCTGGGAGTTGAGGGGAAAGGAACTGGGGGCCCAACTGCATGGTTTTAGCTGCCAAATTTACCTGGGCCAGGGCTAAACTGTGACAGTTGGGCAGAATGTCCCTCTGATAGCATGTTTTTATAGCTTTTTTTTTTTTTTCAAACGGTGTTTTTCCAGACACTGTTCCTTGATAAATGATAACATCTTGTGTTAACCTTGTAGTAGCCTTCCAGTACCTGAAGGGGGCCTACAAGAAAGCTGGAAAACAAAATTTCACAAAGGCATGCATTGATGAACGGCTTTAAGCTGGAAGGGCCCCCTGTGTGGGCTTTGGCTCTTGGGATGTTTGGTTATTTTAGGACAAACCAAACTGTAGGAGTTGCAGGGGATAAAGTAGGACCCTCTCAGCTCCAGCCTTTTGTCTGGATGGGTTCACCTTCACAGCCAGGTGACGGGTAGCCCCCCAGCATGGGCACCAGTCTGGCACAGGAGGACCAAGCACCGCTACCCATCTCCTTCTGTTGCATCTCTGCAGAGACCTGGCCTTACCCATTACAGAGCTGAGCCAAGAGCTCTGTCTTTGAAAGCCAGTGATTCGTGATTCCCATGATTGCTGTAGTGTGACTTCGCTCCTCTTTGGAAAGGCAAAGCGAGATTACCCTCTTTCTTCCTTGAATCCTGTGTTTAGCTTCGGGCCCCTCACTACAAGATGGACAATGAGTTGTTGAAGTGCGTCCCAGAGCACAGGGATTACGGGAGCAGCTGAGAGTCCTCGGTCTGTTAAGCCTGGAGAAGAGGAGGCTGAGGGGAGACCTCATCACTCTGCAGCTTCCTGAAAGGAGGTTGTAGCAAGATGGGTGTTGATCTCATCTCCCAAGTAACAAGTGGTAAGATGAAAGGAAATGACCTCAAGTTGCAAGGGGAGGTTTAGATTGGATATTAGGAAAAACTTCTTCACTGAAGTGGTTGTAAAGCGTTGGAACATGCTGCTCAGGAAAGTGACAGAGTCACCATCCCTGGAGGTGTTCAAAAAGCATGTAACACTTTGGGACATGGTTTAGTAGGCATGGTGGGTGTTGGGCTGATATTTGGACTTGATTATCTTAGAGGTATTTTTCTTAATGATTCTATGATTCTTCCACAGGTGCCAGACATGCTGTGCTGCTGCTGTCGGCTTTTCCCATCACAAACCTGTTCATCTCCAGGTATCAGGAACCCCTAACAAGCCTGGTGCTGCTTTATTTTCGCCACCTATTAGACTTCCTAAGAGAAGGCCATTTCTGCATGCCTTTTGTTTTGTTATTCATGATGATTCCTTAAATTACATATACATTTTATTTGTTCCTGGCCCATACCCAGAAACAAATCTCTGAGGACTGCTTGAGGGTGGAATAAGCCAAATCCGTTCACTGAATGGCTGCTGCAGGCTGAGATTTGCCTAGGGTGTTCCTTTGATGTGATTTTGAAGACACAGAGAGGATGGGTCTTCACTAGTGCTTTTACTGGTGTCCAAGTCCCCGTTAATCTGCTTTTAGCTGCAGCCACAGTAGTGTGACCTGTTTAGGACCCTTTCCACCTTCTGCCAGCCTGCTGTTTTTTGTGCCTCACAGCCTGGCTGTTACCCAGGCCTTTCTAACAGCTTTTTTTAGCACAATTGTTTGAAAAGCCACTAAAGTAACTTTTTTCCTTTATTTTGGTAGAGACTTCCACTAGCAAGAATTTCTCCACACATTCAAGCTAAATGTATTTTTTTTTTTTTTGCCCCCAAACCTCTTCCCACTCTTCCTGGCTTATGTCTCCACTGATTATGTCACTCATTAATTCCTTTCTACCTCCAGCTTTCCCCCTTCTAAATTTTCAAAGTTTGAGTGATGTTATTAGCAAGTGGAAAATTCAAGGAGTTGGGCTTGGCCTGGGTGGCAACATGTCAGGTATTTCTCATACATGTTGGGAAGAGAGTTAAAAGAATCATATTGGTGAGTTCTTGCTCTTGATCTACATCACAGATGGGGAAAAGACAGGAATGGGAAAACATCTGGCAGAATCTCACTAGTGATGGATGTGTCTCACCAGGCAGACCAAGCCAGGAAGCCTCATCCGGCAGCATCCTTCAAATTCTCTATTTTCTCTCAGACAGCAGAATGGATCCACTCTATTTTGAACTGCAAGAAGCTGTGCTTGCCCCTGCCAGCTGCAGGTCTGCTGTCCTTCCCCTCCGCTTACTGTAAATGGCACAACTTAGGCAGTCACTTTTATAAAGGGTAAGCTATCAGACACAAGCTCCAGCATTTGCGTGTAGAGCACTTTTTTTAGAAGAGGCTTTTCTTCCCAAATTGCAGAAGTGAATCCAAGTTTGGATTCCTTCACAGTCCCCCAGTGAGAATCTGAATTCCCAGATACACACACAAACATGCGCTCTGCATGCACTTCTGCCATGTGGAAATAGTACCTTTGGACAATAATCTGTCGTCTCTTGTGAGCCCAGTGCGTGTTTCCGCCTGGGGACCCCCACTGGGTCACAGAATCAAGAGGAACAGACACAACACTGTTTGAGGAAGAGCCCCCTGTAATGAGAGCAATACAAGGCTGATTTGTTTTAGAAACATGAAACCATAATCCTTCCCAGTGTTTACTTTTATTGACACAATGGGCCAAATTCAGAGCAAAATGAAAAACAGTGACATGAGGATTGAGTTGAGTGGAAGTTGCTTGCTGAGCAAAGGGCTTTTGGACACATGCATTTGAGGGCCTGGAATTATCTAATCAGTGTAAATAAAGTACTTGAGTTACTCCTCTGTTAAAAGAAGTAAAGTCAATAGAAGTTTCTTGTTCCCCCCACCTTCCCTTCTGAGAAATATCAATATGTAGCATTTAGAAGCCATTTCACAAAGTTTAACATTTATTAGGAACAAGAACTATTACAAAAAGATACCCATAATCTAAATATATACATGAGGTTTAAACATAGCATTTTCATGTATTAGCTATAAAAATACATTAGATTAACTGTATCCTAATTTATAAATATAGTTCTTTTTTTAAAAAAAAAAAGTAGTATTTTGTATGAAAGCCTTACTGTGCAATGAAAGAATATACACCCTCTAAGGGGTTATTTTAAAGTTAGTGTCTAGTGTTATATAACTTAGAAAATTCAGTGTGTAGAGTCAAACCCTGATTTATACAATAAGAGATACATTGATTTTTTTAAAACTTGATAAGGGAAAAAAAAAGTGAAATATATCTCATACATATAAAGCCAGAATACTAGGATTAAGAGTTTCAGATGATTTCAGTTTCAATCACTGTTTATCAAAAATTAATAGAGATACACCAAGATAACCAGCCTTTTACTGTTTGCCTTACCTCCCTACTATCTGACTGCAGCCCTAGAAAACCCTCAAGCAGGCAAAAGTAAAATGTTTGTCTGAGAAGATGTTTGCAGTCTAAGTGGTTTACAAAAATAGAAACTTATTTACAATGTTCCCATTTGGCCTTTCATGGGGAAGGAAGGACATTTTCTTCACTGGATGGGGAGATTTACCTGTCTCACATACCCAGGGGAGGACAGGCACCTACTTACTGTTGGACGATGTTACTTCAGAAGTTAAGCAGTGTTGAAGTGCAATTTCAATGTTCCCTAATAAGGAAGTTTAGGCTCATGCAAACGTTTTCCTTATTTATTGCTACCCACCTTCCTTCCCCCTCCAGAAAAAGGTCGAGTCATGCAATAGAACTCATTACTGACTGGGTTTATCTCTCAGCAAAGGAAGGTACTGGTTAAATCCATGCTTGCATCACAGAATAGAGGTTAGACCTGCATTTCTGCTTCAAGGCCTGACATCTGCAAAGCTCCAGGCAGCAGTCTTTACCAGTGCTCCATGGAGATCTGCTGATAGGCCACAAGGGACTTCCATCGGTTTTCTCTCAGAGGACAATCCCAGCAAGATCAGCTAAACTTCCTAACAAGCTGACACCACCAACTCCTGCAAACTTCCAGCTCCTGTGGATATGGAACTTCCTGTATGTTTGCCAGTGGTTCTCCAGTACAGGATCAAGAGGAGGAGAAGGAAAAGTAGTGAATGTAGGAACTGAAGACAGAAACATGGCTCATAATTAATCTCATAATAATGACTGGGCATGCAAAAAAGTTACTGCAGGAGATTCTAGGGCATGCACTTGGTGTGACAGCCACTCCATAGATGCTGTTCATGTATATGCATGCTTATACAACTGTAAGCAAGAGCCAATGCAAGGCAGTTCCTCAGTGAAGGATCAGCTACTCTGTGCTTGCCACAAGATGACAGCACTCATGAGGACAATTACTGCAAAGCTGCTGACACATTTAAGTCCAGCTGTAGCTTATTCCATGGTAACTGGTTTGTACACCCACATCTTTAGCACTCAGTGTGTGCTTGGGAGCACCTGCCTTTTCATACTGTACTTCCAGAAATTTGTTTTAAGCTACATTCGTACAGGATAAAAAAAAGCAGTAAGAAGAGCTTTTAAGTTTTACTCTCATAAGAATAGCTCTGGCTCAAAAAATGAAGACATGATCACATAGCCTGAAAGTTACAGAGAAAGAGAGAGCAGGACAGCTTCTTGCAGCTCTTCTGCTCCCTCCTTCAGAGCAGAAGGACTGGCGTGGGATGTTTTCTGTGGGCTATCTACCATGCTACATGCTTAGCATTCAACTCTGTGTCATCACGGTAAATACAGTGCAAAATCCTCTTGCAAAAAGTGCTATAGTGAAGGTCTGAGATACAATTGTGACTCATTTGGAGCCAGAAGGGTTAGCAAGTCAGTAACTTGCATTTGCAGCACGTGTAATGTGCACACCCCAAAAGATCAGGTTTAAAGGACACTTTAAAGTCTTGCTCTGTTGGGTGAAATACTGACCCCAAAGGAGTCTTCTGGGAAACTCTCAATCTCATTCAGGGCCAGAATATCACCAATATAGAGAATGCATGTATCTTTAGAGAGACCAAGATAGCTCTTTCAAAGAGAATTTCTTTATAGATCCTTTCATGAAAGTTTGCACTCCCATCCCAAACTCCAGCTGCAGTCTTCACCCAAACTCTGCGAACTTCAGTCAAGTTGTATTAGCCCCACCACTCAAGTCCATTTAAGCCAAGTGAAACCCACATGCCTCTGAAGGTGTTTAACGGTCTGGACCAGAAGTCTCTCTAACATGCCACCGGTGTTCATGTCCTTCAGTGGTACAGTTTGAAAGCAGATGACCTGCAAGCACTGTGACTAACCAGCATTTTAGTCACAGGCAGCAGACAGATGTACAGCCAGGGACTTGTACAGTACAAGTGTTTGCTGTGCTGCCAGTAGGGTCAGTTTTCGAAGAGCCAGTTGACAAAATGGAGTCCAGTAGATTCAGTGTTTCTAGAGGAATAAAGTTAGGTGTTTCCATTTTCCTTCCTACCCCTTCCCTCCCCTTTGCTCTGAACACATCCCCCATGTGTCACATTCAGAGTGTCAGGATTTTAGGCCTTCTGTTTTCATGGACTCTTCTGGGAGAGTTTAATGGTGACTGTTTTCACTTCAGTATATTCTGCCAAAGCATATTCACCACTGGAAAAGAAGAAAGGTAAGGGAAAGGGACAAACAATTGTAGCATGTTAATGTGTACTTCCCTAAGATAACAGATTTCTACATCATCTACTGATCAACAATTGCTGTAAATGACTTCAGGCCATTAAAACTAGATCTGAAATAACTTACACCAGCTATCAGTTTGGCCCACCACTTCTAATAATTGCTAAGTGCATGCACACGAGTACACACAACTACACCTTGCTGTAAAATAAACATGGAATGCTTTGGGTCACAATAACACACAAGATGACAATTTGCAACTCTTTGCCTAGTGAAAACTGAGTACTATTGTGAGAACCCATAGAAGAAATATCCACATAAACATAGGTATCAGTGCTTAGGCAGTAATTAAAGTTACTTTTTCACTGAAGGTAAGCTTCTGCCTACAAGACACCATATAATCAAAAGGGCACAGTTGCTCCAGAAATACATACTGATGACAGACCCCACCACTGCATTATGTCTTGGTTGGTGGAAACTAGCTCTATTCCCATGTCTTGCCCAAGGGACAAACCCCTGACATTCTTTAATTAGCCAGGCAATCAGGTAAAGTAAACCATAAGGTCTCAATATATGTGCCCCATCTGAGGATTCATTCATTTGCTGTGCTTAGCAAGTGAGGCATCTGAATGTCTCAAGAGCAGCAGATATACCAGAACAGCTACTGAAATGGATCCTGGAAATAAATTTGGCTTATGAAAGATAAAGTGCACTAGAATCCTCTGAAGAGTCTTCTGAATGGTGTAATAAAACCTGTCTCTCTCCTATACAAGAAGAAAATAAAGATTTAAGTTAATTTCTCAGCTCTACCTTTAACTTATAGGGTGACCTTGTTTTAAAAATTTTCTGCATTAGTAACTAACTAGAGCTGGAAGCTGGGCTGCAACAGGTCAGGCTGGGGAAAGAGAGGGTCTTTCTCCAAGTTAGATGCAAGTTTGGAAGGTGGGAGGTAGAATGATCTTGGAGGTTGTTCCTCGTTGTTCTAGTTCTAACATTAAAAAGTAGTCAGAGGCGGTAAGAGGTCCAACTAGGAGCAATGATACAGCAGTCAGGGGAGGCCCAGACACCGGCATATGAAGACAGAGGAGACCTGGGGTGGATACCAGTGCCCCTAGCCAAGGTGCCACACTTCTCCCTTGATCTAAAATCCTAACAAGTAAGGAAAAATGCTTGCAAGTGTAATTGACTGGAGTTATTAAGAGCTTACAAAGCAGACAAAAGTACTCCTGAAGGCACCGCTCATGTTCTTATATCTGTGCTTTACATCCATGCTGTACTGGCTTAGCACCGCCCCACACAGCATACTACAAGCCTGGTAGTTTAAAAGCAATTTCAATAATATTTTCAGTCACAATTGTTATTGCATTCTATATCTACATATAAACAAAATATTGAAGAAAACTTACAGTTCTCTACCATTGCCTGACATTTTAAAGCCACCAAAAGGAGCCTGTGCATAGAGTGCATTGTAACAGTTGATCCTACAATAAAAACATCAATTGTAAAAAGACAATACCAAGGAAAAGCAAGATGACGACAACAACAATACAAAAAAGGCTGAAATCTGTCAGTTTTCTCTTTAAACAGTTCACTCACTTGACAAATCCATTTTTAGCAATAAAATCTTATTTTTCTACAGAAACAGAAAACATCTGAGTGGTACTTAGTCTGACCCACATCTCACTTCATAGTCTCTGAAGGCTAAGACATTCATGCTTGAGCTGGAATTTATGCAGTGTTCAGAGCCATGCTTAAAATAAACAGTCCAGCCTATTCCCTGGTTTAATGAAACACGTTCTGAAATTAACATGTTTACTCAGAAAGCCATCTATCACTCACAAGCAGGCCCTACCATCCACTTCCAGGTATAGAAAAAAAGCTGGACTTCATTAGACAATTGTGTCACAGTAAACCGAAAGTGCTAGCCCTATTTCTATAGACATTAGGTAGGAAAAGCTAATGTAGATACTTCCTTATCTTCTCAGTAAGATCAAATGGTTGAAGAGAGACAGGTATGGTTGGATGCTGAAGGGCTGCCCTTTCACATATCTAGAGCACGTGTCCTTCAAAGCCTAACATCCGATTTTCACAGAGGTATTACTCAGAGGCAGACTCTTCTGGCACCAACTCTTGAATCAATTCTTTGTATGCATCAAAATCAGACACCAGATCAAATTATTATCTTTAATTGGGGGGGGGGGGAGCAGAATCAGGATTCCATCTTTACAATTATTGTAATATAAAATAAGAAATTTTGTAAGCAAATCCAACTATTGATCTTTCTAATGGTGGTGTGATGCCATCTACTGCCCATACTGATTTGTGCATCTAAGACCTCATCTGGTGCTACCTAAAGAGCATAAGAATAGCTTTTTTCTACATACAGAAGTTTGAAAGGCTTCATGTCTGTTAGAATTTATGACAATCCCAACATTTTCAGAGTTTTGCAGACAAAGAACTAAACTGACTGAACAAACAGTCTATTTCTTGCCAGACTGTCTGGTTCTTACCACCTTATTTTGATGAATGGATATTGCCTCTGATCATAATGTCAAGAATTAGACTACTAATACATCTTACCTCCAGCATTTACATGCGATTCCAAATCATACATCCCTCTCCCCTCCCAGAAAAGAAAATCCCAGCCCACATTCAGGTCCCACACTACTTACCAGACAGTTCCTGACTGCAATGCAGAAGCTAGCGTTAGTGCTCTGTCCAGATTCTTTGTGAACACGGCAGCTGTAAGTCCATACTCAGTACTGTTGGCTCTTTTTATGACCTCTTCTATACTCTTGAACTTCATAATTGGCTGAACTGGCCCAAAAATCTGCATATATCAATTTAACATTAGTACAGGAAATACTTTGCTAAGGATGGTAGTTTTAAAGTAATCGGAATCAGAGGCTTTGTTTGGATACTGTATGTAAAATGTTATATCCTAGCCTTCTAGAAGTCACTGATAGAGTCTCTTAAAAAAATAATTAAACTATCTTCAAAGGAAGCACAGTGGTGCACTCTAATAGTTAATATAGGCTAAGCTCCAACAATGAACAGATCATCTATAACAATCTAAATAAGCAGAGTTAGATTTGGACTAGTTTCCAATGATTCATCCTTATTCCATTTATGACTCTCATTTTGGACTCAGAAATTGAGTGTACTCAAGGAGTAACTAATATATTTCAAATATTGCAAGTTTTCTTCTTTGGTTTTTACTCTGATTTTGTCATCGTACATGCAGTGCATGTACCTCATACATGTTTCACCACAGACCTGGCTTCCCAGGTTGCCAGTATAAAGGCAGCTGGCACACACAATGCCTCCTGATGGAGATTCTCATCAAATCCAGGACCAAAGGTGAGGCACCTTCCTGGCCTGCCTGGTCTTGCAGCACAGTAAACCCCCTCTAAAGCTGAGACACAGTCTCACTTGTGCAACCTTGAGGGCCAGGCTAAGCAGTCTGCCTGGCCCTTAGGCTCATACAAGTGTTTCTAAATTTCTTGGATTTGGAAGATCCTGGAGCCTCGATCCCAGGCAAAGGATGAATGTGCATTTGCAACAAAACTGCAAATGAATGAAACTGAATAAGCTTCATGAATCATGACCTGGGATCTGGAGCCCATTCTTTAAAAAAAAAGAAAAAATGCCTGTCATGGGATTTTCAGCTCTTATTCCCTCTATTTTTAGAATGTAACTCATGCCCAGACTGACTGATATCTTTCCCAGGTTCCTTAGAGATTCTGTGGCAGATCTGAGACATCTAAACATTTTGCCAGCAGTGAACACTAAGCAAACCCATAAAAAGCACTGGACTAAACTATAACATGCAAGTGCCAGTTGGACTTTGGCAACTACTTATTTTCCATTGCAGAACATGATGAAAAGTAGATTAACTTGTATTTCAAAGGAATATTACAGGATCTAGTTACATGCAGCTTGTTCAATTTTTCTGCATATGAATAATGAAAACCAGAGTATTAGATCTGCACTTTGCTGGCTTCAACCCTATTTTCATATAGGAAAGAAAAGGTCAGCTCCAGGGGATTTCACCATGAGAATGGAATCTGGGATTATTTCAAATGCTAAGGCTACTCAAAAGAAGTTCTTCAGTGGCAGTACAAGAATGCCATTCCTTCCCTCCTCTCCAGCCTTAGGTCCCAGAGTTCTCGTCCCACCTTTCTGCAGTACAGCAACTCCTTTTTTTACAGAGCAGTGGAGCAAGAGCACACATTATGCTGTCCTCCACCACTCTGCATCCGTACCATAGCTGAGCAATTTCAATTTGAGAATTGCAAGTGGTGCATAAGAGCACCCAAAACCATCCCTCTATGCAGGAGAGCTTGACTCCATCTTCAGAAAACCTTCAAACTTCAGGGCAAAGAATACATAGAATTGCTCCAGCCTGCCACAGTTTCCGTTGTTTTTATTATTTATATTTAAAATTAAGGATTCAGACAGAAACCTCTCCATCATCACTACTTTTTATTCAGAAACAGCATTTCTAGCAGCTGTATCTAGGTAAGGCATGTGCTTGTATTTTGCATTATATCAAGTTCTCCTGAAATAAGGCCCAAAAGCTTTAATGTAGCATTATGTTTAATGTAGCATTATGTTTTTATCTGAGTTTGTTATTGTCCAATGAGTACACTCACAGGGCTACTTCCCTTTTGGAAAACCAAACCAAGTGGGGGAAAGCAGCAAGGCATTAGAAAAGGATGGCAAACAAACACCTATGAATTGTACAAAAACTTGCTGGAATGGATTTCAGCATTAGGCAGTTGTTACAAAACTGAAATAAGTGACATAAGTGAAACTTCTATTTTTCTCTCAGTTTTTCACTTCAAGCCATAACCACACTTTTCTTTCCCATTTTCAGTAGTAAACAAATATAAAGTTCAGGTGACATGTACTGTACCTCTTCTTTGGCGATACGCATGTTGTCAGTGACCTCTGAAAACACAGTGGGTTTTATGAACAGGCCTCTGTCTTCAATGGCAAGACCCCCACACTCCAGCTTAGCCCCTTCTTTCTTTCCACTTTCTATCAGCTCCAGGATTTTATCAAACTGTTTTTGGTCAATCTGTCAGAGACAAAAGGAAAAGAAACAGACAGCAGTGCCTTTGTTATCACTGTTCCAAAGACTGGAGTGATGGTATGTGGCCCGGGGGCACATTTGCAGGGCACGGTCAGAGCAGGTAAGTCGCATTCTACCTCACTCTTATTTAGCAGTCAGGCAATAACAGGCTGAGAGACAGGATGTGGGCATAGCCCTAAGCCACAGGCAACAGAAAGTAAATTTACATGTGATAGTTCAATCTGATCTAATAGTTTGCTGCCACGTGGAGGAGGTCTCCCAATGTTTCCTTCCTCTTCATCCTGGATAGGCACTCCCATGGCTCATCTCAGTCCAGCTCTGGGACTTACTGACCTTCTCCATGCACTGATTTAGCTCAGGAGCACCAGGTGAACAGTTTCAAATGGGTTTTGCTGGGCTAGCAACCTCAATCAGCTCAGCAAGTGATCTGACCAGCAACAGCATCCATGCAAGGCGGGGATAATCAGGGTATATAAACTATTAAATAAATTTTACTGTAATGTGCAGCTTTACCCACAGCTATCTATCCCAGCTGGAAGAACCCAACAAGCTCTGCATCCATCTCTTTTCACACATGCATGCAAGCGATACAAACAGGCTCAAAGATAAGCCTATTAGTGGGGTGACTTCAGAACAACTACTGTGCTGATGCCATACTTTTAAAATCAGAATCGCCTTTCATGGATACTAGAGACCAGCACCATTCCAGTATTTTTTGTTTCTCTGGACTGGAAGTTATATTCTGTCTTTTAATAACCAACCTTGTCTAAATCCTCTCCACTCACATCTAAATATGCAGTAATCTCAAGTAGCAAGTACAGTTGCATTAGTAGCCTTTAAACTAGGAGTTTCCCTAGAGGTGGAGAAAGGCCTGTCCAGGCACAGGACACTGCAGTCACACAGCTGTGCAGCCCTGCACCAGGACTTGGAGAAGACATCACACACTCCACAGGCACAGTGGGTCACGTGCTTGGAGGAGGTGCAGAAGCCCACAGCACTTCCAATCAGTGCTGGTCCTTCTTCTGTGCTCCACAGCCGTGTACCACAGGCACTGCCAGGTTTCAAATACACAGATGTGGCTACTCGCATGATATATAATTAAGCAATGAAACACCTCATCACAGCACGCTGCAGATGGCAAAAGACTTGGAGAGATGTTTAAAAAAAGTAAAACTAACAAAAATCAGATTCATTGAGTTGATTAAATAAAAGACTGCCCACTTGTTCAAGGTGCCCTGGCAATCTGGGAGGTTAAACTGAATGCCAGGTATCTCCAGATGCTCGTACTGGTCCAGTATCCCTCCTTAAGCATCTGTTTTCATTTCAGCAGGGCCAGCTGCCAGTTGGGACTGTTTACACGGAGTGTTCCACACTTGACTCCTTCAGATTACAGACTATATCCTGTCCCTAGTTAATCCTGGCCACACGCAATCCAAGTTTTCATGCATTTAGACAAATATCAAAGCTTCAAGAAGGTGTCCTTGGGGTACTTCTGGTACACAGTGAAAACAGAGAACAGCACATCTGCTGCCACACAGATGTGTGTTTCACATGCACTGTGGACAGCTTGTACTAAGCACTCATGTTCTCTCATTTGTTAAGATGCTACCCAAGAAAACACTTGATATAAGTTACTGCATGAGGAAATGCGTGCCCTCATGTAGGGTACTGTGTCACATACTAAGTTTGGCAGGTGTCACACATATTGTCTATTTGTCCAGTTGCTTAGTTGCCAAATGTAAATAATTTGAAAATATCTGCAAGTGCTTTCCATCCTGGCATGTCTGTGATCCAGACCAATCTAGTTCATCCACATCACAGAAAACAAAACAAGGATATTTATACAGCTGTAACTTGTTGCAAGGCAAACTACAGTTAGATGAAAAGACACTAGGGAAAGAAAACATTTGTAAAAATGACATCCAAGGGTGGAACTGTTTGTCATTGTAACTAGAGCTTGCAAGACTTGTTTAAATTCTGTCCCCTACTCTATTATTTATGGTTCAAGCATTAACTTCTATTAAAAACACATGATGTGGCAGGGCAAATTCTACTATTTGTCCATCTAATTCAAAAGAGAGGAAGGCTTCTAAAGATCACCGCAATGCTGAAAATCTGAGAACCCCAGATCTTCACATCTTGCTTCAAGTCAGGACTGCAAGGAGCAGTTTTTCCTTTTCCAAACCTAGCATTTGTAATCCTATGCAATGACTCCACAACAGTGTCCAACACACTGTTGGACACATACTCTTTCTAGCTACGTATTTTACTTTCACACTTTAATCTTAACGTACACAAACACCTACAGTCTAAGGAAAACATTCAACATCTTAAAAATCAAAGAATAGGTTTGGGGCTGAATAACCTCTGACTAGTAAGTCCCACAAGGCAGCCTTACTGCTTATTTTCTTCCTGTAGACCAGGCCTTCCAGTCCTCAGATCCCAGTATTTGTGGTTTGCAGTGACAAGACTAGTCTGGTCTTGTTGTAATCTAATCCTTGTTCTAGACCACCAGGTTCTTAGTCTCATCTAATGTAGTTTGCCAGTCACAGTTGTATAATGCTCTGGTTAACCAGTTTGCCATCTGTGTAGATTTACTTTATTACTCTTTGTGATACAGTTCACAGGAATCTAAAGAAATGCCCTTGGTCTGCATTTGAGTTTGGCACCCTACTCAGACAGTCCTGATCACCCCTCAGGTTTCTTGTGGTGTCCTTTGAATTCCAGCCAGCCTGCAGTCAGAAGCATGTGAGTTTTGGAGAAGTCTCATCAGAAGCATGCCTCATTCCTGTTTGAATTTAATACTGTTTAAATTTGACCTAATTTTGATCAGAGCAGTGCAGTTTATGTCAGCATAAACCAGTACTAACAGTCTTTTCCCCACACCCAGGCCATGAGCATCCATGCAAGTGCACAGTAATCCACATCAGGGAACTGACCTGAGTAAAATCTTTCTCACTTCCAAAACCACTGGATTCAACCTGAAGACAGATTCCCAATCCAGTTCATAAGTGCAGTGCAATATAGGAAACAAGCAGCTGCAGATAGAAATACTTTTCCAGTACTAGCTTACATCAACTTTTAAGTTCTTGTGGAAGAACATTTTCTGTCCCACATTGTGCCCTGTTCTAGCAGCTACTTCAAGCACTATGCTCAACCATGGTGCAGCTCAGTTTCACAGAGCAGTAGCTCAAAGTCTGGACTGCAAAGGCTCTCCTTTTTTACACTTTCTAAACTCTCTGTAAGCTGCAGGTCCTGTTGTCTGGCTAGAAGTGCTTGAAGCTGATGTAGAACCAAAAAGATCACGGACTACGACCACTGTCAGCCTAGAGGCTGGCTCCAATTCCTAGTGATTCTTCCCTTACTCATCAGTTCAAGGATAAAATAAACCCTCACAGCACAGCAGGTCACTTCAGGAACAGAGGAAAAATTAGATCTAGAAGCTTTACATCTGAACAGTACCTTGTGGGCAGGTGTGAATCTTTGCTACTTTTGGAGGCATTTTAAGCCCTTGTGACACTGCATCTTTTCTCTCTTCTCTTGAATTTGTGTGTTGCATCTTACAGCATAGGCTCCAGAGAGCAAGCAACCATAGCTACAGAGGAAATGCTTGTTCCTTTGCACTGGCAACCACACGAAAGCTTGGGATTAAGAGTTTTCTCCCACTCTCTCAAAACCTTCCCATTCTGGTTTTGACAGTTGCATGCAGAGAAGTTCAGGTGTGTGTGTGAGCTACCACTCCTAGCTACAAGTCTAACAGTTAAGCCAGGTCAGGAAAAAGAGGACAGATGGGCCACATTTAAAATCTGAGCCCACTATGCTATTTGAACTTACTCTTATCCTTGATTATAGCTCTGTATGCAAAAAGCCTCCCTTAAGCCACAGCAGTGACACTAGAACACAGTGCTCTGCCACCAAGGCTCGCTGGGAAGTGCTCTGACAGCCTTAGCAAGAGCTGGGAGCACAGATGAACAGAAATAAGCAACTCAGTTCTACATGTTGTTCTCACCGTAGTGTTTCACTCTTTAAAACCTCACAGCTATACTCCCTATGATTTCAGGGGCTCTTCTCATGATATCAGTGGTCTCTGTCAGAGCAGCCAGGTGAACATAGTCCCAATGGCACTAACTATAAATGCAGCTCATTTACTGCTACTGCTGGATAAGGTTTAGGATGATATTATATTAAAACAAACCAACCTGAAAAGTCCAGTTTGAGGGTCAGCTCATCTCTGCTGAAGCAAGTTTCTGCATGGGGTTATTTTCCTAAAACTGCTGAGCAGTTTGAAATCTCTTTCTAGACAAGGTCCAGTGATAGATATAGCCCCAGCATGAGCAGGGGATGTATATCATCTTATTCCCCACGCATGATGACACACAATGAAGTTTTGCCATGCATGAATGATGTGTAAATGGGCCTAGATCCAGATAAGGAGGCAGATGTCCCCACAGCCATCCCTTCTCTGAAGGATCCTAGAAAACCTCACAGTGCAGTACCAAGATTGGGAGACCTAGGGTATAGATTTCTGGGAGTTCCCCAGAAAACAGTGGCCCTGTTAGAAGATCCGACCCAAGGATTGTCTTCCGCCAGAGCTCTCCACTACAGCTTAGATTGCTTTGGAAGTTAAAAATAAGAGGAAGCCTCTGGAAGCACTGACAAGACCGGTCGTGACAGCTGCTTGGAATGGTTGGTTCTTCCTCCTAATTCAGCTGAAACCTCTCCAAAGGATCAGAAAGGGGACAGAGGAGGAGAGGAAAAGTGGGGACTCGGGAGTCCCTGGGCTCTAACTACTTGTCATCACCAACAGAGCCAAGTAGCTTAATGGCCATTTCTGCAGCTGCACTCTTCTGTGCATTGCTATTGCTCACTGCAATATGCTTTGTATTACTGTACCAGGGAGACAGCCCCTTCCATGAAACTGGATAAGACGTGAATTAAATACATTTACGTTTAAAAAAAATTACAACATAACATTTCAACAGTTGTGATTAATTGGTATTTAAAATAGAGAGAAAAACAAAGCCATGATGCATTACTCACCCCTCAGCACTTCTACTGGGGCCATATTCACAAGGATAATATTTACACAAGGAAAATTAAACAAAAACACAATCAAAAACCAAACAACAACTGTTCGCAGGCACACAAGTTACCTGGGGCCCTTGTTCAGTTCTGGCATCAAAGGGGTCCCCAACAAGTCGCTTCTTGGCATACTCCACGCTGCGCTTGACAAATTCTGGATATATCTGCTCCTCCACAAACACTCGCGAGGCAGCCGTGCAGCACTGCCCTTGGTTGAAGAACACGCCTTGATGGGCACATTCCACTGCCAAGTCCACTGCAACACGGCCCAGGAGGGAAAAGCGTTACCACATGCACATTTTCAGCCTTCCAATGTTTCCAGACTTGTTTTTCCTTTCTCTTTTGAAAAACTCTTTAAAAAAATGCTGACAAGGGTCCACACCCATTGAAGGTGTTCACAAAGCCTCATACTGCCCCCAAACCAGATCTCTTACTGTTTCCAACCCCCTTCCTGCCTCTTGTCTCACGATCTAGTTTGCCATAACCCCTGATACTTTCTTCCACAAGGACTCATTGAGGGCAGTAACCAGTATTTCTTGCTGTGGGAATTAAGATATGGATTCCTAGATACTGTGCACTGGTTCCTGAAGACTAGTTTCAGTGGTCATTATTTAGAAAGCAATGTGCCCTTCTGTTGTATAGCCAGCTCAGACAGGTCCTTGCAATGCTCACTGTTAGCAGATGGCACAAATACCATCTGGCTTTCAACCTCTGCTGTGCTGTGCAGAAGAGTGTATTTTCCCCAATACAAATAGGATTTTCCAACCATTTTGGCGATCACAGGTTACACAGATCTCCTAGCGCTACTCACTAAGGCAAGAAAGCTACAACGGAACACGCCAAATGAGTCCTGTGGACCCTCAGGATAGAGGGGAAGGCTGGATTGAATCAGGTTGTACAAAACTGCCCTGTCACAGGAATGCCCACAGAGGGTCTGCATTTTAGAAAACCGCTTTCTCCACTGCTCAGCTCAGGCTCTGCAGTACTGCCAACCAAAAAGAAGGCACCACAGCAGCAGAATTGCAAAGGCAAGATTTATCTGCAACTGCACCCATCCCCAGGGAAGGCAACAGTATGATGGTCTGCTCATTTGCCATGGGAATAGTCCCTGTGCTAAACAAGAGCTCCAGTGAAGCAGAACTGCATCCTGCTCTTGGACAGGAGTTTTCTCCAGCCTTTGGTGTAGATGTAGTGCTAAACATCAGCCCTGCCAGCTGTCAAAGGGCAGCAGAGGCACACAAAAGCACCACACTCACCGTTTCTTACAGTAGATAAACACAGCAACCAATACTTACAGTCTGCATCTGCACACACAATGCAGGGGTTTTTCCCTCCAAGCTCTAATGTCACCCTTTTGAGGTTGCTTTTAGAAGCAGCTTCCTTGATCAGTTTTCCCACCTGTAGCATTGAGACACAAAGAGGATATGAGCTGTTTCCTCTGAAAGTCTTCACTTACCGTGTCAAGTGTGATGCTAACAGTGTCAGAAGAGCCTGGTGGGTGGCTGAAGCAGCTAGAAGTCAGGGATAATACTCTTAAATGGGCTGAATTTTCAAGTACTGCGACGCGCTGCGTCAAAACCAGGCTCAGAATTAATGTCTGGTTTAGGCAGATCTGAAAGGGCGGGCTATGTGAGAGAGCTATAGCAACTGTACACTGAAGTTATCTGCTACCTAGAGCTGCAGAACAAGACACCTCCCACTGAGTGCAGGCTAGTGGGCAACTAGCTCTGTAGTGGAGCTGTGAGCAAGGAAAGCATGTGGCAGCTGGCTGGCTGGTTACAGGTCTGCATTTCTCATCGTTTGCCTTTGTAATGTGAGCGAGACTCCTGGACTTAGGAGTACAGATCATCTCTACCCACTCGTGGCCTCATCCTAGAGAGCAGAAATAAGTGATGCATCATGCTGCAGACACACATAGCTTCGCAAGAGGCATTACTCCATGCTAGCTGGCCAAAGAGGAGTAAGTTAAACTAAGGGAAAGGAAGAAATCTAAGATCAGTATTTCCAGGTTGGCACTGAGCCCAAGCTGAGGCTTAAAACTAAGTCAAAATGTATTTTGAATCAGCTTCACTTCCTGGCTTGGAAACAGTAGCATTATGCTGCAAATACTGCAGAGATGCAGCTGAACTCACAGATGGGTGGAGGGGGAAGAAAACACTTCTAAATTACATATGCATTAGCAAAGAATCTCTCTCCCTCGGTGCTTCCTGCACACCCATGGATCAGGAAGACAAGCAGTGTCTATAGCAGGTTTTTTTGCCTACAGGCTCCAGCAGTTGAGATTTTCCTTCTGCCCTTAATCCACTCGATACTCCTTTCTCATTAAAAACCCAAACAGTTCCATGTGGGCTGGATGAGTCTATGAGTTCTATTGTTTTCACACAGTCAGCATCTAATCTGAGCTAGAAGTTACTGACCTAGGATTTGGAGACAAGCATGTATCTGGGTAAACTCCTAGATTAAACCAGCTATCAAGAAAGAGCTCATTGTGAACTTCTTTACTTCATTGCGTTCATGTTGGTTCCCATGATCCCTATACAGAATCGGAGGCTTAACAGACCTTCTCCTATGGGTAAGTGAAGCAGTTAGCGTGTACACAGAGCCACTAGATGGTACTGTTGTTAAATTCAGCAGCTCTTGAGTGTTCAGCAAGTTACCTTTACCAACCAAGAATATCATGCAAGGTAATTTGTCATCATTACGCAATTAGATTACACTCTGCAATTAGGAGGATATGCATAAGAATGGATGAATTTGGCAACTGCCCAGCAGGAATAATGTTACTTGAGGAAATAAAATGGAAGAGACTATATTTGCCTCAACTGCACCCACTGGTGTCAGCAATTCCACTCTTTGGACACTGCCCTTCTTCGGGGGGCTGTATATAATGCAAAAAAAGTCTAGAGCAGTGAGTGAAAAACCATTCTCATTTCTAGATAAGCTTCTGTTTGAGGATTTGCAGCAGTGATTACTGGAGACAAACTTGTTTGCATGCCACAGCTGTGCTCAATTCTGTGGACTAGGCCAAGCCATGTGCTCCTTTCAACCACACAGGCAAAGAAGAGGATGGCTGTAGGTGTCTATTAGTGCAGAGGTGTCACTTCCATCCCTCTCCTAAGCAAGGCAGCTGCAGCTATTTACAGAAAAAAAATGAATAGAAGGTGCAAGTCTCAAAAGAAGCTCACGTCACTCTCATCCATGTCGCAGAGGAAGTCTCAGGCACGGGGACATGTTTTTATTTAAGTCCTAATTCCTCAGAGGTAACTAAAGCTGAGGAGGAATTGTTCAGGGCTCTGACTGACATGTTTTTCAGTTGCACATGCTTGCAGGGCAGGACTGGCAGGCAAACTTGCCCAGTCAATGACCTGACGTTAAGTCACTGCCAGCCCCTCCTATAGACTCCTACCTTACGTCAGAGCATCTATCATTCACAGTTCTTACAGAAATGCGGCGGTTTGGCAAAACCCAGCTTACAGAGATGTGGCATTATCACAAGCACAAGGACCTGAATTAGACAAATCCCAAACACTTCTGAAAAATCCTGTCACACAGAACGTGATGGAAAATAGTGTTGACTCTACAGAAATTACTGATATTTCATTGGTGCAGTCTTACGTGGATGACAATTTTAGAAGAGAATGCAAAGAAAAATGGGAGGTGTTTTAAGAGAAATACATCACTTACTTTTGTTGATCCAGTAAAAGCAATTTTATCAATGCTGTGATGGGTAGAAATAGCAGCTCCAGCTGTGGGGCCATAGCCTGGCACAATGTTCACCACACCTGGAGGGAAACCCACCTGAAAAAGAGGTTAAATACAGCTCTGGAGAGACATTTTGAGCACTCTGGGGCTGATCTGCACTCCTGAGAGTGCAGTTCAGTTCTCAGGAAGCTTGAATTAGTTGCACTAGATTCCTTCCAATTAAGAATTGCAAGTGGAAGACAAGGAGCCCATACCAGATACACCATTGTTTTCCATACTTTCCAGTAACATGGCTGGGTGCTACCAGCTGCAGTAGATGTGAGTGAAACTAATAGCCATGCTTAGGAAATGTCAAGTTTCAGTAAGAATTCTTGGAGAAGTCCCAGTTTCAAGTCAAATGAGAGGATATCTTTTGGCCAAACTTGGCCCCCAGCTACTGCCATGCAGCTAGAGCCAAGGGGTAACTCAGTGAAAGTTTGTTTTGAACAAAGGTTGACATTTGTGGTTCTTCAGGGGACAGATGGCTTAAGAAGCCAGTAAAACCTCACTAGATGATGGGGCTAATAAAATGGGAATACAAGAGCAGATGGTAACAGACTGATGCCAGTTTTCACCACATTTACAACCTAGATTAGTCAACACGTAATTTTGCCAAAATAGACAAATGGCAAAACTTTAGGTGAAATTCTAGTGCAAGAAGTGTGGGTCTTAGAGATCTGTTTTAACTTCCTGAAACAAGAGTTTCAAAGACTGTCCTTTTCTAGGTTATCTCCCCCCTACTACTGATTGCATAGGATTGTTTTCCCTGCCATTTCTAACAATGGAATTGCAGTATTAAACACGCACTTTATTTCTCATGGATTTTTAATACAAAGTCTTAATAAATGCAGTTGCTTCTTCCTAATACAGACAAAACAGAAACAATTGCTCATGTACTATCTTAAGGGCTTTTTTCCTATTTCTTCCTTTCATAAATTAGAACGGCAGTCTGATTTCTTCTCTGGATGTGACAATGATAAAAGTGAGTTTAATAGAGTTTACATCTTGGCTAATGAGTTCTCAAGAAAATACTGCATGTCAAGCTGTGCAAGTAATCATGTTTGGAGTCAGCAGTAAAGCCACAAGGAAGCAAAAAATTGGTTCAGATCATCCTGAGCTGAAAAGTTTTTTCTGTTTTTCAGCAAAAATGAAAGCCAAAATATTTTGGTTGGCTCAAAGTTATTTCATTGAATCTAAGACATAGCTTTGTTCATGTGTTAACATCTTCTGCAGTCTTTTAAAGATTTTAAAATAAGTTTAACTTATTCTTCTGAAAAACTGCAAAGAATTTAGCTAATTTTGGGTGGAAAAAGGAGTATTGGCAAATAAAATTATGCTGCTCTAATTACACTTTTGCCTTGAAGAAAGAAGAAACAGGCAACTTAGCATTTCAGCTCAAAAATTAATTTCGCCAGAACTGAATGGTTTTTTTTATGGGGAATGCTGTGTCTGAGCTGTACGTCAGAGTGAAAAAAGCAGTGCTGTGGGAGGGCTAACTACAAGTCGTGAAAATTGCACCCCATGCTCACTCGTCTTGTGTAATCGTATTAAGTCAATTAACTGCAGAAGATACATAACTGGCAGTATTTTTTGCACTGCCTTTCCTGACAGAGGAGCTCTAAGGCTCAATTATTAATGTATCCTTTTATTTTCTCCCAGGCTAAGCCAAGAACAGACAAAATCATCATTATCATTAGACTGAGCCTAACAGATTTTTCCAGCTGAGAGGCAAAAGCCAATTTCAACCATTTTAGTTTTCCTCACAACTAGTCACATACATGGCTATAGGAAGCTGACGTTCTGACCCATCCTGGAAGATACTGTGCACCTCCCATTACCTTTGCATGATTAATAGATCTGAGGACACCTGAGATTTTACCCTACAAGCCCTAAACCAATATTTTCAAATCCCAGTCTATGATCTTCCCTTTATGTCAGTATTGAGTTGACTTTAAAGGCCAGAAATAGCTAAATTATTCTACTAACTGCAGAAATTATGAAGAATTGTTTCCCATGGCACTCTGTCTTAGTTGAATTATCCCACTTAAAATGGTATAATCGCAACACTGTTGTCTAATCACACTCTTTTTTGTCCCATTGTCTAATAAAACTAAGCTGTAATCTTTCCCTCATCTGGGAGAGGGGAAGACAAGGCAGAAGAATAAAAGCACCATTTTTCCTCTTTGCAGCTTCCTGAGAAAGCAGCTTTCTTTATGATCTTTGCTACCTCCCAGCTTGCCACTACCAGTCATGAAGGCCTTTCTAAGGGAAGATTTAAGACAGATGTTGTTCTCACTTTACTCTGTGAGGCTTTAACATCTTTAAAATCTAAAAAACTACACAGCCAATTCAAAATACAGTCTTGCTTATGACCCTAAAAGAACAGTACCTAGATGGGGTGTTCAGATTTCCTTACCTCCTTGATCAGCGACCCAATGTACAGTGATGTGAGAGGAGTTTGTTCAGCTGGCTTAATAACCAAAGTGTTTCCACAGCACAGCGCTGGTGCCATCTTCCAAATCAGCATTAGCAACGGGAAGTTCCACTGTAAGAACACAAGGCTGGTCAGATTAACCTGGCACAGCCACCGACTCATTTCCACGCAGTATTTTCCCCACCTTCACACAGCTCAGGGAAAAAGAAGCAACTGGGAGGACAGCCACAAACAGAAGTGGCTGCTTACAATACTGCATTTGCTTGGACTATGGAATATAACTTCCTTGATTTTCCCCAAGACCCCAAATACTGCTGGCAGTCCTCAAGCTAATCCTACAAGCTGGACAAACCTGTGCATGATGTGATGTCATTCTTTACTGCATTTGCAATTTGTACAGGATTTTGGTTGCTCACAGAAATTGTGAAGCAGTGTTCTGATACATCACTTTTGTACAACGTCCTTATGTGGGGGAATTACAGGGTGCAATTCCTCATTGAAGAAAATAATTTCCTGCATTAGGTATTGGCTGAGTAGTTAGGAGTTACACAATATCATTCAATTCCAGGTTTATAACTAGGAAACAGCAGTGGGTTTTTCAGTCATGGAAATCCAGGGGAGTTCTTACACTCCCTTCAAATTGTAAACTGCTCCTTTCCAATTAGTTTTCTTATTTGGAATTAGAAAACAGTCCACATCAGTTTCCTCTGTGCTAATCTCTTTCATAGTCATGCATTATTTGTAGATCTTGGAGCTTAAACAAGAAGTGGAAAATCTAGCTCACACTGAATCTCAGAAAGGTCATTTCGCAGCAGAAAGGATTTCTTCATTAAAAATAATTAATGCTGCTTTAGGGATAATGGAAGCAGGCCAACAGTGAGGGGACTTCTTGTCAAGACTCAAGCCAAGGGCCTTCAGCTATCGACAAAGAAGCCAAATATGTTAGGAATCCACAAATTCACACTTACAAATAAATTAGCAGTGTTGCTTTTAAGAGATGAGTTTTGTTCTAAACCAGCAGCCCTGAGACAAAGCAGAATTTAGTTTAATGTGCTATTCTTCAACTTGCCTCTCCCTCTCTCTCAGACTTGTTTAGTTTCAGTGACCTTCTCCAATGGTCACATCCCATGATTTGCCCATTTCTCTTTTTCTTCTAATCCTTCTTGAAGGCCTGACTTTGCAGCTTGAGCCATCCACACCTACACTACTGTTCTACTTTCAGGGTATGACATAAGTCCATTAGGAGCTTCCTGTTGCAGAATGTCTCGTGAAAGTAACAGTAAAGGATTCCAGAGCTGCTTCATAATAGCACCTTGGGATAAAGCTGAGTCATATGCTGCACTTTTTAAGAACTTCCTTTGCTAACAACATTGGTTTAAATATAGTCAAGCCACAGAAGAAATGGAGGACTATTAATTGGTCTAGGAAGTATATGCAGAATAGCGACAAACTCTTTAAATCGAGTAAGAATAAACAAACCCACAGACTGCTGGTGTTAGAGATCAAACTGGAAAAAAAAACTTGGAGGGGATTTGTTCTAAGTGAACTGACAACAGATGTGATTTTGTTGATCCCAGTCAGGCTTTTTACAAACACAGTGTTGAACTTGAGTTAAATTTGGTTCTGTACTTTCTATTGTATTTACTGTTGAAGTAGGGTCAACCTGAAATACTAGAAGTCCCACTGTTTCCTTTTCTAGTGGCCCTCCAAAGGATCCCATATGTAGGCTTTTAAAGGGATACTTTCCAAAGATGGCTGAAGTGTGACAGGGAGATACCTTTTAATTAGTAGTGAGGAACCTGATGTTTTGATCTTAAGTCACAAATTCTAGTTGCTCACAAGCAGTCGCATTGCTTGTTTAGCCAGAAAAGGTGTGCAGAAGTCATCAAGCCGAACACCAGATAACTAGCACCAACCACCTCCAACTTCGCCTCACCCTGACATTGCTAAACAGACCATATTGTCCTATCACCGGGGATATAAGCTCAGTCCTGCTGAAGGAATAAGCAAAATTTAATTCAGTATCTTTGTGAACTGGTCCAGACCTGATATTCGCAGGGTCCAGCAAATCCAATACCCCACACGCATTTCAGTCTCTCATATAACCTTATACCAAAGGTAAAAGTCTTCTATGGACTCTTACTGATTCAAGTACCCAAACAGCAGATCTTGGCATACCCTCATTTGCCTCATGGTCTGCAGGATACCATGTACAAAGCATTTTACAACCAGACAGGAACAAATTATGTCTCCCATGCAGCAGTAAAGCCTTCCTGGCTGTCTGTTAAAACAGAGCAAGCAACACACTAAAACTGGAGGTATTCCAGGAACTAGCCACACTGTCCCCTCAGCAGAAAATGAGACCTCGAGGAAAAGAACTCTGTTCAGAGAGATTTAATCACAGAAAGCTCAGGGTTCTTAATAATGGATATGATTTGAAACTCAAAACTATGTATCAGCACTAGGCAGCAGAAAGCTAGCACACGTAATGACAAGATGGTTGTCCCAGCAGTGCAGGAGACAGAGCTCTGACTGCTCTCTGGTGACTGGTGTCAGCCTTAGAGAGGAACAGAACATCTGATTAGGAGACCCACCCTTCCATTGCAGAGGACTTTGTGTTGCCAAGAGCAATTGGCACGGGGGTAAACCAAGAAACTACATAAGGCAACTGAGATGGGAGTTCCCTGCAGAACAGCTGTACTTAACTAGGAAGCAACTGGCTGCAGTGTAAGATGGGGAGTGCACACGTACTTCAGTTCTGAGGGGATGCAGAGCACCATCACTGCTACTTACTGGAGTTATAGCTCCGCAGACACCCATCGGTTCGTGCCTGGTGAAACAGACGAAGTTTTCATCTGCAAGATAAACGAATAAAGGAAGACAAAACAGTCAAAACCCTTGTTTCTACAGAAAGAGTGTGAGACAGCTGCACTTCAACAGGTTGGGAACGCAACTTAAACCATATCAGACAAAGAATCCTACAGATGTTCATCTTAACTCATGCCTCTGGGACATTCCAGGTGGATGAAGCTCTGTTTGAGAATATGTCTTGTGTTAGTTCAAAAGCCAAACACTGCTTGTGTTCACAGTGGAGCCTTTTAAAAGCAGGGGTTCAATTCTTTCTGCAGTCTCCCTGTGTTGGACTAAGGTGGAGGATAACTCCCTATCACACTAAAGAGCAAGCACAAATTTCATTCAGATTGTGTCTCACTGAAAGAAGCTAAGCACTTCTTTCCCTGAGGGGGGAGAGTTTTTAAACCCATTTTGTACAGGAACCATATTCAGTGTAACAGGAACCATCTTTCTGGTAAGAAACCACAAAAAGAAAAAAACTTTGGGAGTAAACTAATCCCATTCAGCTTAAAATACTGCTATTACTCTTTCAAAGATAAAGTAAAAAGGACATTTTTCTTACAAATTCATTCTTGCTGAAAACAGTTTGATTGGGAAGACCTAACAGAAAACAAATATTTCTATTACAGTTTTTGGAAGTGATCTCAAATCAAGACCAACAAACAGTGTCCAGGCAAGCAAGGCTTCACATTACCCTAAGGGGAGCCATCAAGAAAGCCAGAGAGGGACTTTTTACAGGGGTATGTAGTGATAGGACTAAGGGTAATGTCTTCAAAATGAGAAAGAATAGATTTAGATTAGCTAGGAGGAAGAAATTCCAGACTATGAGGGTGGTGAGACACTGGAACAGGTCGACCAGAAAAGCTGTGGATGCCCATTCCTGGACACACCTAATTAAAATGCATTCTGAGATAGAAAGGAAATGCAGGCTGTTTCGCAGCGCTTCAGAAGCTGGCCTTTCCATGCATGTCCCTCCTATCAGCCTCCCTCCTGTCCCCTCAAGGATGGTCCCATCCCAGCTCTGAAACTGGGCCTGCAGTAACTTACCCACTGGGATAGTTCTGCCCTGAATTTTATCAGCCCATCCAGCATAATATCGGAGTGTCTTTATACAGCCTTCCAGGTCAATGAAATAAGCCTGCAGAAAAGGTTTTCCTGTGTCCATTGTTTCCAGAGTCTGAAAAAACAAATTGCATGCCTCGTCAGACAAGTCAGTGGTTTTTTTTCTTAAAAAAAGCTTTTAGAGAAACTCCTTCTCAATTTTATTTTGCCTTGTGTTGTACACAGAGTTTTCTTTCCTCCCTTATAGTTAAAGAAGGATCTTGTTAATACAAAAAAGGTAGAAGGAAGCCTAGACTCAATAACCCCAAAGCATGCAACAAGTTGCCTTGTTCAGTGATTGCAATGGAAGTGCATCTTCCAGAAGCCCCCAGAAGGTGGCCATGGGTAGGATACAGGGCTGTTGTCTAGGGCACCATTCAGAAATGATGCAAGTGTCATGACCTCACTGTAACTGACCCTCTGACACAGATGTTCTGGATTCCAGATGGTGTAACTGAAATCACGCAGACCTACTTTCCTTTTATTTGGAAATCTATTTTTTCTACTTCATAGCCCTAAAACCAACCTCTGAAAAGCCTCTTTTGTCCACAGGATGATAGAAACCACATTTTTTATAGAGTTCTGGTAATGCAACCTTTGGGCTCAGATCTGTGCTGATGCTAAAGCAAGGGAGAAGTTACTTCACTAAAGCTGCACTGCTGCTAAGCAGCATTAAACGAGGTCCAGTCTCAGCCTGTGCCCTTCTCACTGTTCTGGACATTAGCTCAGTGAATGCTTCATTCTGTACTCAGGTTGTTAAATGGGATAGTGGTGCAAATGGCCAGCACATCCATAAAGGAAGTACTATCCCTTGGTAGATTGAAACATCTTTGTTTATATATGAAGTCATACCCTGTCATCTTCCACAGACATTAGGGTCCAAACAGTATTTGAACAGACATTCCCCTTGGAATGAGTAGGATTGTTATCCACTCTGTCTGCTAAAATGACTGATTTTTATAAGTCATTACTTAGCATGCAGCCAAGGCAGCTATAGCTGGTTTTCAGCAGCGAAAATAACAATGCCAAACAAGCCCTCCCAGATCAGAAGGACAGTAGAAAGCTTGAAATTGGTGTCCTGGTTTATAGAAAAAGGAAGGTCCTCTGAAGTCACATCAAAAAGTAAGCAGAAAATGAACAGGGTATATTCACACCCAAATATTTTTTTCCTTTTATTTGCAGGCTAGAACTGCCTTCAGACCTGGATATTTTTGGTTTTGTCCTGCTGAAACTGGAATCTGTCATGTGGTTAAGAGACACCGTACTGGGGAAAGAGACCCAGCTCAAAACAGTCATGCAAGTACAGGCTCCTAAGCACATCCTATATATGTTAAGTTCTACTGACTTTGGCAGGACATGAGCTCAGGAACTTGCACATGTAACAGCACTGAATGGCATAAATGCCACTCCCCTGAAAAGAAGCAGAGCCAGCCTTGAACAGGTGAGTGCTCAGATCCAAGATCTTTGGTATGGATGGACAGCAGCTCTAAGCTAAGAGATGCTAGGATCTGTGGGGATAATTTAGAAATTTGTCCAAGGCCTACAGAGTTAAAGGCTTCTACCAGCTGCAGCACATTTTAGCTGGGTTCCTAATCCCCTTGTTCTGCACCAGAAGGACTCCTTCAGGACAGGATGGGGACTCATTAGCAATAGTTCTTCAGTGTAGAAGTCCAAGTTATCACAGCATCATTGCTAGAAAGAGATTTCCCTGAGCCAGTACATTTAGCAGGGAGAAACAGTTCTCCCTCACACATATTTTAAACTTTGGATGACATCCAGTAAGAGAAACAGCTTCCAGCCCCCCATTTTAGGGGAAGCTATTTGCAAAGAAGTCCAACTGGCCTTGCATTTTTGTAATAAAGGACTGAGACAGTTGTGGTGATCTCAGGAGGGGTTTGTTCATGCTTTTTTTGTTGTTTGTTTTGAGGTTTGTTGATGCTTTGGGTTTGTTTGTTGATTGTTTGGGGTTTGTTTGTTGATGGCTTTTTGTTGTTGCTTTTTTGTGTTTTTTAAGCTAAGAGCTGGCAGACAGCAATGCACATTGATGACTGTTAAACTAAGAAAGAATGTTTATTGCTTTGAGAATTTAAGTATTAATATCTGTAACCACTTCAATAACTAGCAAAAGTTTTGGAGAAGTCAACTATAAAGAACTAACAGCCTTCTAAAAACCTTAAAATCATCCTGTAGAAAAAAAGATAAGATATGGCTCCTGTATAGGTTCTTCTGCCCTTCATAAGCAGAGAAAAAAAACATTAGGTAAACATGGATACAGCAAGATCAGATAGATGGAGCCAAATTATCAGCCAACCATTGCTGGTTTACCACTGCTCATGGTACTTACTGCCAGGATGACTCTGTCTCGCTCAAGAAGATCAGCCAGTTTGTGCAGGAGTCGGCCTCTGCTTAGGGCATCCATCTGTCTCCACGGAGACCCTCTCTGGAATGCTGCCTTTGCTGCTTCCACTGCATTATCCACATCAGGCTAGAGCAGCCACATACACAAGAAAATCTTAGATTACATGTACAGTGGCACAGAAACCCCATCAGGCCACTTCCTGATGATGCTCTGGTGGTAAAAAACAAAGTTGCCTGACAAAACCATTTCCTTTTTACTCCTGGATTTGGATCCAAGTCTGCAATAAGTTCTCTGTTAAGCCTGGGTTGATAAACAACCTTGGGGTCAGAGTACCAATAGGGTCTTTCAAGGGTAGGTTTATGCAACTGATTTGTTTATACAATGATCCAGAATCACATTCCTGCTGATACAGGATGTAAGTGATACTGGGATAGGATGGAGAAACAAGACCCCAATTCTGTTCCCATTGCTAAGTGGGATAGGCCATTAGCCTCCATGAATCATCCTCCTCTGACAAGAGTGGAAAGTCCCATGTTTGGGAGATCACTGTTTCATCCAGGGGAACAATCACAGCTCAGATCCCACCATTCAGTCTCAGAACTCATGCCAGTAAAAGTTAATACACTAAGAAAGCTCCCTTAGACCCTAGATCGCACTTCCAGAACATTTCTACTACATGGGAAGGGTTTCATTGACAAAGGCATTTCACCCACACAGACTCTCCCTTCCTCTTCCAACTGCTTTATCACGCTCTGTGCCAGATCTGTTTACCCAAGTTACTACTCAGGTGGGCAGCAAACTCCTCTTCCCACAGCACTACACCCAAGAAGCTTAATGCATTTCCTCTGGCCATAGTACGCCCTGGACTCCTCACTTCTCCCCATATACGTTGATTAACAAAGTGAATCCAAGGCAACCACTTCACCCAATGAAGTCAATGGGAATACTGCCATCAACATCCACGAGGCCAAGACTCTACCCCAAGCATACATAAAGCATATTTTGCCCTGGCTTTGGACAGAATCCTGCGCTATGTAATGTCTGGCATAGCTCATGCCTCATTTCAGCTGATGGAAAGCTTGCACCTTAACACAAGGGGAAGGGAAAAGAGGGAGGGTTTCAGGCCTTTATCATTCCTTGTAATACTTTACCAGTTGCTCTCATTTATGACTTATCTCAAGCCTTGTCTGGATACAATCACAAAGTAAGCATCTGCACTGATCCAACTAGGTCTGGTCACTCTCCGCTCATGGGGAAACGTGTGGAGCTTAATCAAGAATGTTATGGAGAGACATACTGCCTTCCAACAGAAGTTCATGAACAAAATAGCATGTTACTATCCACTGAAATGGCACCTTACACAAAATTTGCATCCTTTTCTTGACAAGATGACAGGGCTATAAGACAGTTCAACCTATGCTGCCAGGAAAAGCCCACCCTTTTGGCAGGACACTGATGGGCAAGCCATTCGAGGAAACTTGTGCTATCACAAGGGTTAAGAATAGATCTGGTCAAGCAAGGGTGCTGGCAAAGCAGAAGAAGCGAACAGTCATTGCATGCAGGCAAGCATGTCCTGCCTGGGCCCATTACCCAAAGGCAGAATGGTTTGCTTCAGTTGAGCTCATCTGGATTCAAACTGGTGCATCACAAAGACTAGAAGGCAACGCAACCCACTGCCTGCTTATGTACTCCCCCATCCTGTCCAACAAAATAAAGATTCAAGCTGAAAAAAGGCAGTATTTCAGGTGACAAATGAGAAAAAGAAACAAGAAGTGTCAGATTTAAATAAGTCTTCCCTTAATTATCTTCTGTGACCAGCTTAGAGCACCAATGTGCAGAGTACTGGGTCTACAGTGGTAGAGGCCATAGCGCAGCATGCCTTCCATACCAAGAGACCTCCCACCACCCAGGCACTCACAGTAACAGGGATGAGATGGCTGCACAGGCAGAGGATTTCATCGCATGTCTAGATCTTCCCCATCCTCTAAACAAAACAGCATCTGAGCCCTGCTGCAGCTCCTGCAAATAGTAGTAGTTTTGTCTCTTTCCTCAGACATGGTGGGTACACATAGCGGCTTGGAGACTGCAGCCACTATCACAAAAGAAAAACGATTTTTCCCAAAATAGTTCCAGGGGTAGCACCACCAAGTGAGATCTTGTGAGCCTGCAGAGCCTCAATAGGCCTGAGAGACCAGCAAAAACAAGGAAATTCTTCAGGAAGGCTGAAATGCCATTCTTAATCCATCCTGTTATGACTAGGTATTAGGGGAGTCTGAATGGCATGTTCAGAACAGGCATGTTGCAATAGGTAGGCACAATGCGTGACAAAGACTTGTAACTGTCAAGGTGCCAGGGACACACTGGTATATAAAACCACAAGAAGGAGGTCCGTGCATCCTGGTGCTCAGTTCTGATCTATACAGATTTACAGTCTATTAAATAAAAAGCTCTGTTGAGAGAATACTAAGATTGTAAAGTCAAGCATTGCAGCATTGGGAAATGCCTGCAAACCTTCATACCCACCCTGGATGTTTGCATTATGAACAACCCCCAGTTACACAACCACATACCATTTTCCCCTGAATAAACTCAACACAGTTCTTTGTTCTAAGCTACCTCCTCCACCTCCCTCATCTACTTCAAGTCCTGCTCATCGTTGCCTCGTTTCTGTCCTGCCTCTTTCCCTCTCTCTTGCCTCAGCCACAGGCTGCAGAGCACATGGAAACCATCATCCCTACTCCCTCTGTGAGTAGGGAAGATACCTGCAAAAAAAAAAAAAAAAAAGCCTTGTTCTGCTTCAGGCTCTGTGTGCACAACGCTCCTTCAGTTTGGCTGGTAAGGAGATACATCAGAGATGGAGCACACCCAGTGGAGACATGTCTTTTCTTCATTTCAGTTACTAACTTTTTTTAATAGCCTCTACTGTGCACAACTCTGGAAAGGCCCTTCTCTGACAAAGGGCATGAGCATGCCACGATTTCTCAGTTAGAAGTGGTTCAGAGCTGATATGCTCCTCTGCAAGTCCTCTGCAGTCTACATGTTACATTGTTGTAACTTTTGCAGCAAAGTTCCAGGCAACTGTAAACAGCATCCTAGCAGCCTGAAGTGTCCAAAACCATTGTTGAGGCTATTGCAAGTCTGCTATAGGGATTAATATTCCTGCAGTCCGTTATCTCAGCCTGTTGCTGCATTCTGAGGTGGGGGTGGATGCCTGTGAACAAAACCCTCTCACTGCCCTTCAAAGATGTACATAGGGGAGTGATCTCCTTAGAAGTGACCATGACAGATGCTCCACAGCATCAAATCTTCTCAGTCACAGCTGTGGACCTGCTGCTCATGCTCTGTGGCACCCAACTGAGCTGGGCCTTCGTTTGAGAAAGGAGCATCTTTCCTCCTATCCTTGCTGGATGTTAGGAAGCTGCTAGAAGAAAAAAAATCCCATCTTCAAGTGTCATCAACAGCACCAGAGAAATGGCAATGGTGCCAAAGTATTTTTGCTTTCACACAATAATATCAAGACAAAGTAGATGTTCTGGGGCTGCACTTTTTCCTAGGGGCAGAAGTCCAATGAAGGAAGTTATTACTTCTATCATCAACCTGGCAAACACTTGGATGCTAAGCCATTACTGGGGAATCAAAAAGCCTGCAAGAATCCAGTGGAAGCATATGCCATTTTATTTTCAGTGCTTCTTTTTCCACACAAGACTTCCCTTTATCCCCCAACTATCTCATCAAGGGCAATTCTGTCTTGAATTCTGTACTAAAGAACAAACAACAGAACCTTTGCTCCTAGCCTCAAAGATTTGGCCAAGTTTCAGCACCAGACTAAACTGTCATCGCTGAGATATTGGCTGCCAAATTCCCACCCCTCACGTGCAGCCTAAGCAAAACACACTGCACAGCCAGGGAGGGGCAGGTTTCTGTTCAGAACTAGGGAAGTGGAGTCCTGCTCCCAGCCTGCTCTGAAGGCAGAGACAACTCTGGCACACCACAGCCAAAGCCAGAGCCAGTACCAGGAACTGCCACTCTTGTGGTGGTACCAACCAGCACAAACAAGTATGGTGGCACACGGAGACATGACACTGGAAAATACCAAACACAACTCACCACTTTCTGTAGTGACTCCAAAAGGCTGGAATTATAGATCTAAGAGAGGACATTCAACCAGAATAAAAGGATGTCTCAAGGGCCTCAGTTTGCCAGTGGATGGTGGGATATGGACAAGTGTCATCAGAAGTGACAAACCCAGCCTGGAATGCTTCTCAACCATGACTCTGCCTTCTAACTAATCCAGATCCAGGTCTAAATCCTACTTAGTCCCTTGCAAAAACCTACTTACAGCAAAAAAGGTCATGTAAAAGCATGGAAGAGGCTCTCATCACCAAGATGCAGCTAACTTACATTCTTGCCTGCAATTGTTCTATGCACCAAGGAGTCAGCCACTTATACTGACTATCCATGGACAGAGGACTCCATTGACTGGCCCCAAGGAAAGGTTTACAGTGACTCTGCTGCAAGCTAGAAGGTGAAAGCCATCCTTGAATTCAGGCAGGGGCAAGCCGCAAAATTGGTCTTTTAGTTCAGAATAACAATTTTTAAGCAAGTCATTAAGAAGCAGGCTTGGAATACTCATGTAATGCTCTATAACCACTTGAGGAGACACTTAGCCCAGTGAACAATAACAACGTCATGGTTTCTGCCTAGCAAACTACAGTTGCATCACAGCTTCAATTCCACTGTTTACATGCCACTGCAATTAAACACAGTTGTGTCCTACCCAGTTAGTATAAAGAAATTATACATAATGTTTGGTTTGCCTCAATCCTTAATTGTCTGATGAATGCATAGATCCCCCGTGGCAGTAGGTCTCGGAGGCTGCTTTAGCACCACCCAAAAAGAACTGCTGCCTTACACAGTATCTGCAAGCAGGCTGGAGACTTGTATTGTCAAGCAATTTTCCTTCCATCTCCAGAAGGGTCAGGCTCCATACTCTACACAGTATAACACCAGAAAACACAATGCCCATGCTCAACTAGTACCAGACCGACTAGGAAAGGATCTGCAAGGCAGCAACTTGGCTGGAAATAAAATATTTGGCCTCACAAGTGTTGGACAAGCTTATATACCAAGAAAAAGATACCACAGTACAGGCGGAAGTGCCCACACTGCTTGTCACTTACTGCTCACAGCAATGAGCAGGCAAAGCCCTGATACAGCAGAGAAACTGTGAATCACCTTCCCATGATATATTGCAGAAAGCCAGGTCTTGGGTCAGCTCCTTCCCATACATCAGGCCTGTTGGCCCATATGCCATGAGCTGTTTTGAAAAAAAAAAAAAGCATCACATCTGACTGTTTCTCACTTCAGACTGTTACCAAACCCAAGCTGTGACATCCCAGACTAATCTACAACACATCAGGGACAGCGACTACTCAAGTTCTTGAGAGATATGGGTTTGGTTTTAACTGAGTTGCCACACTTGCACAGGAGGCCAGAACCCATGATACCAGTTGGAAAAAGCAGCACTGCATCTCTAGCAGAAAGTGGTCAGTGTTTTTATTACCAAGCTTAAATTCCCCCAAGTACTTAGGTTATTTGTAGATTGTGCTTAAAAAAGGGCGAGTTTCAGTTCAGTGTCTCCAACAGGCTGCCATGCAGCTAGCGTGTAAACCACTGCCAATACAAGGGCCAAGTTCTGTCAGGGATGTGCATATACCATATTTCCTCAGAGCAGCTGCTTCTCTCCAGTCTATAACATAGGAACAGTGCTGAATCTCATTCCTCTGAAAGTGTTTGCAGGCAGTTCCTACCAGGGAAAGTGACTCTACTGAGTTGGACAGAGCTGATCCCACCCACCTCCTGTAATTCTCGACCAGCACATTTAGTGTCCCAGACCTCCAGTTCAGTCTGGCCACATGTACACCTTCGTTAAAAGTCAGCTTTTTCCTCTCCGTGCTTCCCTACAAAAGGAAGTACTTTGGAAACTATCTTTTGCACTGCCTTTCCAACAATACTTACCTTGTCTCCTTCCTCAATGTCACAAATTTTCTCCAGCGTTGAAGGGCTGTAGGTGGCAAACTTCTTTCCACTTGTAGACTTGTGCCATTCATTGTTGATAAATATCTGAAGAGATAGCAAGGGGAGCAGAATAGAGTAGAGGACAAAAGAACCCAAAACAGATGGAGACAATGCAAAAAGCCACAAGTACTCTTCAGAGGTTCTGAGGCTCTTCAGTTTCCACTGATGGCAGAGTCAAGCTTGTTCAGTCTCTCTCCCAGGGAGACTGCGATACAGACAGTATTTATCCAAACTAGAACCTCAGCCAGAGAACAGACAAAACAGCCTTCGTGCACTCAGCTAGCTTTGAGCAAAGAGACAGAGGATGGGGCCCACACAGTATAACACCATAATTTGGCAATGAGAAACAGACAGTTTTTGAAAAACATCTCCATGGGAACAGCAAGCAGACACCAAGAGAAACTTGTATAGTTCAGGCAAAACGAGACCCTTGTTACATGCTACAAATGAAACGTCAGTGTACAATACTACTTGGTTGATCACATCCTGCCCTGGGCTACTTCCATGTCTTGTCCCCCCAGCACTGACCAGAGGAGGGCTAGTGCTGGCTCAGTCCCACCACAGCATGCCTTGTCACAGGCCAGATCGAGCCTCCCACATCACTTGGGGTTGTCCTTGACAAGATTTAAGTGTTTCAAAATATTGCATTTCCAGAGCAAGAACAAACAGTCCCAGTGTTGCATAACTGAAAATGCATTAAATACTAGAGTGTTGTTACTCACTGTAAACAGAACATGAATATCTATATACAATTAATTGATTCAACATGCATCTTATCCACACTATGATCTAACTTGGCAGTGTTATATTTTATAAATATACTTTAAGTAAGATTAGATGAAGTAATCTTTATTAGTAGCCTGTTAGCAGCTGTAAGCTAGTACTTTTACTTGGAAGTCATCCACATTCGCAATCTTGTTTATGAGCCTCTACACACCACGAGGAGATTAATGTTGCATCCCTTACACTTGGAATTCCCACTGCTTTGGGTCATAGTTTTCTTTCCTTGGGCAACTTTTAATGAAAGTAGTTTCTACTTGCTGTTTCTGAAAAAAGCATCCTAGACGTAACTGGCATAGAAGCTGCACTTTTGGACTCACCTGTTTCAGATAGGCCGTAAAAAAGAAAATTTTGCCAAAGATGTTGCCCAGTGAAGTCACAAGAAAAGATATAATGTTGGAAACATTAACTAACTTGACACTAATGCTCCCAAAATATCTCTATTATCCAAGAGCTGCATTTTCACATTTAGACATTTTAACTTCAGTTTTCCTGTGTTTCACTAACAAAGAAAGTCATGTTATAAATGAAAGAGATAAAACAGGAAAATTACAGCATCAGGTATATGCTCGCAAACTAAGGACCAGGGCAGGATACGGCTTCTCCTCCACATTCAACATTAATTCTATGTGAAAGGGTTGGGATGGGAAAGCAATGCTCCTATAAGAAGCAGTAAAATGCAAGAGCAACAGGATCAGGCTGTTTTAAATGTAACATATATGCTGGCATCATTCTAGGAATCACACCATATAGCCTGAGTTTTTGGTGCCAGGAGCTGAAATCAAACAAAACAGCGTATCAGCCATTCATATTTCATACCCAGAGTTTGACACACTGGATTGTGGACAGATCAGTTCCATCACACATCCATGACAAGCCCTAAGCTGATGTATAAGTAAGATCTTTGTTGAAAATTCTTCCTCTCCCCCAGCCCTGTAACTGGTAGAACTGAAAATAAAAACTTCTGCTAAGCAAAGTGTGTTATCAGCTGTAAACATCTGGTGAAACTCATGGCTTGTAGAAAAGCCCTTGCAGTTTTATAAAAACTAACTGCTGATCATTATTTTCTCAGATGCACCAGGAGCATCAGATCAAATGCCAAATTCACACTTTTAATTAACCTTGGTTTCCGCTTTTAAGAGATTACCTTGATACCTTTAGTGCATCGAGTCTCTGGCAAGACTGGAGAATAAAAAAATGCACATTTTAAAACATACACGGCTGCAGGATCAGATCCCAAAGGAGTGTTTAAAAGTGTTCACAACAATAAAAAAATAATAAAAACCAGAACATTTTGATGTTTAAGAATTCTAATGGCTGTGTCCATTTTGGACGCAGGAAAGGGCTGTTTGTGCAGCATTACGCCATCTGCAATCAGCAGCTGCAGATCAAATTTGCAGCTAAATGACAAGTTTATCTTACAAAGAAAAAGTAGTTAAAATTGGGATGTTAAAAATTAATCTAGTCCAGTCATTACTACTAATTGCTAATCTGTTTGAGGACCTCAGATGCATAATTCAAATCAACACTTCACTGGATAAGCTATCACTGGTTACTCCTTCTCACTGCAAGAGAAAGAACTGCGTTTTTCTTTAATACCAAATACAGAAATGTAACAGTAATTAATCTGGTCATTCAGTCCCTCCAGCTCTTTTAGTGCAGCCACGTACTTCAAATTATGGAAGTCAAGGCTGCCTAGCAGCATAACCAGCCAGGATATATTTTCCCTACTGCGCAAGACAGCGAGTCAGGCTGTTGCAGAACAAAAAGCGAATCGGCTATTGCAGAGCTACGGCTGTGTTAGGGAGCAGAGATTTCCGCAGCAGTGCTCAGCTCTGTGCCTACACCAGCCTCACCTCTGGGACAGAGCTACCAAGCTCAGGAGCCTAGAGTTAAACCGGAAAGGTAAAGGAGTGACTGTTTAAAGGTTGTTTAAAGAGAAGCTCAATGGAGAGCAGAGCTGCAGGTTTGGTATGGGCTTGATGCCCGACTCCTCATCCTGCAGGGAGACCATGGAGGAGCTCTGTTGGGACAGCAAGCCACCAACAAGAACGGTGTGATCACCATTCTTCTTCAGGAGCTGCAGGGTGGCCCCCGACCCATCACAGAGCCCTTTCGCAGGGCCCAGTCCTGCAGGACACAGGCCCTCCTCCACACTCCCTGTGTTCACCAGGGCTCAAAACCAGCCCCTGGCACTGGACCCCTTCCCACCGCAGGGGAGCTTCATACTGCATCCCGGACAGCCGAGTGATACCCAGTCAAGCCCGTTCCTTATGGATAAACCCCTTCTTGCCTCTCCCTGGGCTCACCCCATCCAAACCTGATTTTGCTGGGTACTAACATGACGCTAAACGCATTTTCCAGGCGAGTTTGTGAGCGCTGCACAAATGGCAGTCAGGGTGGCTGGGAGAGGACAGGCCACACAGTCACAGAGAGGCACCACAGGCAGCGTCACAAATATTTCAATGTGTTTTTCCTAAAAGTTGGTTTCTTGAGCTTTTTGGTTTGGGGCAACTGCAGCTCCCCTAGAAATGTCACATCGCCTGCTTGCTCCTGTCACCCAACTGTAATTACACCCCACACACCTCCTGCCTAGGGCAGCAGGAGGAACACAAAATTTTAAAAAATTACAATAAGGGAGAAAAAGTAATATTAAAAAATAATCCTTCACTACCACCACCCTGACTGCACCGAGCACGGGCGACACGGCCCGCTGCCTGCCTCCCCTGGCCAGCTCACCTTGGTGTACTTCACCTCCAGGCCCCGCAGCGGTCGCGGCAGCGGCGGCGCCGTCTTCTTGTCCGGCGCCCCGTTCTCCACGGCGCCGTTGAGGGCGGCCATGCCCGCGCCGTCGAGCCGCGCGCGCTCTGCCGCTGTCAGCCCGCGGGGCCGCCTTAAGAGCGGCGCGCGCCGCCGCCGCCGCCCGCCCCCATTGGCCGCTGCCCACGCCCCGCCCCGCCGCGCGCCCCGCCCCGCCCCGCCGCGCGGCCCCGCAGGTGACAGGCGGTGCCGCCAGGCCGAGGCGCGGGCGTGGGGGGATGGGGGGCGCGTCTCGGGGCGGCCTTCGGGGGTCCTCGCAGGGCTCTCTGCGGGGCTGCCCGCGGGGCTGCCCTCGGGGATCCCCTCAAGGTTCCCTGCAGGGCTCCCCAGAGGGCTCACCTTGGGGATACTGTCTCGGCTCCCTGCAGGGCTCCTCTTGGGGATCCGTGCTTGGTACCCACAGGGCTTCTCTCATGGCTACTTGCACAGCTCCCCTCGGGGATCCCCTCATGGCTCCCTGCAGGGCTCCCCTTGGGGATCCTTTCTCGGCTCCCCACAGAGCTCCCCTCAGAGCCAAGGCAGGGGGAGCCCCATGGAGCCGCAGATCTTTCCGCTCAGAAATGGCCGTCAGTCCCAGCCTCTCCCCAGGCGAGGGTGGTGAAGGAGGGAGCCCTGTCTGCACCGTCCATCCTGGCTTCTTCCAGACTGGATGTGGGAGGACGTGCCCTCCGCTGCCTTCTGCTTCTTTGTCCCATGGAAATCTGCCCAGTCACAAGATGACACGTGCACAGGTTTCCCTGGCAGTATCCGCACCCTCCTCAGGCATGGGGAGTGGATTGTCTGGAAGGCTCCCCCCTCGCTTGTCGTTTTACACCCAAACCTCTAGCTACAAGGGTCTTCCTCCACTATTCCTTGTGCTCTTATTTCTTACCCCAACCTGCTACACCCCGTTATTCACTCGGTGCCTCTGCAGAGCTTTCCATGGCTGATTAAGAAGGGTTACATCAAATATCTGATATGTGGCTGGCAGCAGCTCCTCTACATCCTGTGTGCATACGTGGGTCTGGGACCAGTTGACCACCCCAGTTTGATTGTCCTGGTCAAGGGACTTCAGCTTACCGGAGCAGGACCAGCCCTTCAGCAGAAACTTCCTGCTGAAATGAGTAACCAATATATTTGCGTCGCACACAGTCAACTTGTACCGCAGTGTTCATAGTAGCATATTCTAAGCACTGAGAAAGATGCTGAGGTTCTACAGGATATGGAACATGTCTAAAGTGACAGATCTCGGCTCTATGCCTGAACGAGTTCATTATGTATTGCTTAACTTTATTCTGAATAAAATATGTGTAAGTCTTTGCAGGCTGGGGGCCAGGACTCTGGGAGCACCCTTACACCCACACACACATGGAAGATAATACAACATATTTTCCATATAACAAGTGGCAAAATGCCAGAAGTTATCTTACAAAACGTTTCACAGAATCTGTAATCCCCAGCAATAGTCAGCACTTTGCTGTTAGAATGCTTAAAAATACTCAGCGCTTCCAAAGGCAGATAGCCTGTGATACCATAGCGGCATAAGGGTTGGTGCTGATTCAGAAGGGAAAGTACCGCAGATGAATCAAACCCCGCTTCCTGCAGCTTGCAGGATATTCTTGGAGGTCCTCTGCCCAGGTGAAAACCTATCTGGTGGTGCTTGGTGAATCAATTCCCATTGAACTGCCAATACTGACAGACTCACCCTGCCTAGCACTAGCAAGATGGAATTTTCTCTTCAGATAGGAAGGTGCTTTGGTTATAAATAATTTGTGGAAATATCCTTGTATGTAATGACAGGCTCCAGTGATCATTCTCAGAAAATAAAGGGATGCATTACAACAGCAGAAATATTTATTTCTAAGCTGTCCATTTTTAACTTTCCAGTTTCTCTTCCCCACAAAAGTTACAAAAGCATCAAAGTCAGAGGAATGTCTTAACCAAATCCCCACATAATCTTCGTCCCAATAAAAAGGAGTTTGGATCCAAGCTGTCCTTGGATGTCATCAGTAAAGTATGAGGTGACTGATGAGATTCACCAAGTCAAAGTCAGAGACAGAAAACATTTCTGTCTGTTCTCTCTGGAAGAGACATGGCCATTTTAGGGTTAGTGGCACGGTTTGGCAACAGAAGTTTTTTTGGCCTCTAGTAATTGGTCATTTCTGGTTTTACTAAAATGTATCACAAGACTACAGGCAATAATTTGATAGTTTAAATACCAGGGAGTAAAGAGGAAGTAACTACAGAGGTGGCACAATAATGATAGAATTTATCCATTTCCATCTATCTATTTTGCCCACAGAACGTACTCTTGTAACTAGAGGACAAAATATCTGAAGGAAGAGAAAGATGAATAAGAAGTTTCAGGACAATTGATGTCTGAAGAGCCATTCCAGTGGGTTGTCTTGTGTGGAATGACCTTGTCTCTTATCTCTCACAAGGAAGACTATTTTACAAGACATACCTGGGAATATTACTTTAAGTATTATTGCTTCTTCGGCTTAAAATTGGTGCAGTGTGAGATATACCTAAGGCAAAAGTTCCACGTGCAGGGTTTGATGTAAGACTTTTAGAAGGCTGTACAAAGTGAATGAATTGTGAGTCAGAGACACATGAATAAGCTGAAATGATGAACTTTAACCAATACACATAGCTGTATGCAATATTTCCCTTAGTAACATCACAAGAAGCGTAACAAAATGTTCCGCTGTCAAAGGGTTTTGTGGACACTGAGTGGTCCCTTCTTGGGCAAACTCAGGCTTCCATAAACTGGAACGACTCCACCAGTCTCAGGAGATGTGTCCTCTCTTGCTGGTGCTTCTAACGGATCCACAAAGGTGGAGACACTCACTCCTCCAGACTGCAGAACGGTGAGCTCAGCAGGAGATGCTTTATATGCCATGATCAGCCTTGATCAGAACAAGTGCTCCCATGCTCCAGGAGGGCCACGACACCATTCAGACAGAAGCACTGAAAAAATGGGGTTTACCTAAGTTTGCAAGTGTTGATAAATGCATCAGAAACAGATGCAAGAGCAAAAGCATCTGTTAATGACAGGTCACATTAATATTGAATCACCCCGTTATATTCTAGTGTTGCATCAGTGTTTGCAATATGTATCTTTATCCTGCTGCACTGACCGCGATAGCTGTGAATTCCCTGGTGCTGTGCTTCTCTTCGGAGACGTATCTCACAAAAAGTTTCTACACTGTGAGTACAACAGCTGTTCTCTGCCAGCCAGTACAAAGAATGCCTTTCCTCTTGGGTCTGACATGTATGCTCTTAAATCTGCCACCACGAGTGAGACCTGACCACACTTTTCTGTGTGTCTGTCTGTTTGTACCAAACACAGTCACAGGACATGCTGTGATGTAGCTGTCCTCCTATCTGCTAAGGATGCTGAGGGTCTCTACAGGAATTTACCTCTCCACCTCATTTAACTACAATGGTTTAATATGGAATATTGTTGGTGGTAACACCTCTTCCCAATACACTCTGCTCTAGTATATGTGTCCGTGTCCTGGCTCTACACCGGGAGTGCACAGGAGGTGTATCCAGAGGATCAGTGAGGATGTCTCCAGATCACCTGAGAACAGGATGTTTGTAGACATCCTGCTCCATGAATGAAGACGGATGAGGCAGTCAGGCAGATGTTTACCTACAGGTCCATGGTTTGCTCCTAGCCCAGTCAGCAGTGGCGTAGCCATTGAAAGCTGCTATACGAGTTGAGCAGTTGATATTTCAGTGATATTTTGCATCTATGTTTCAAGCTGACCACAAGTGCTGAAGCTGTGTAGAGAGGGTAACATGGCACACAGCCAAAGCTTATTCCCCATATTTTACATATGTCCCAGAGTACACGCACAAACATAAATACATGTGTGAAACAATACACTGTAAAAGGCTACTGAGGCTGTACTCTCCAGCATTGAATAGCTAGGGGTGATCAGAGTTCGCCTGGTTTTGCGCATCCTGATGAGCTGTAATTGAGTTATCCATGATCTTTTCCTACAGGCAGCCCTCTCATTCTGCATTGGCAGTGCTTGCTGCTCCTGAGAGAGCAGCTCCCTTCGTGATTTATTCTCCTCTTGTTTAATGCGCAGCAATGGGGCTTTTTACTGCCTGTTATTCAAACTGTGCTTTGGGTACAAAATTATTAATTTCTGTGCAGTTTTTCCATGGTGCTCATGACAGCAGTGTCTGAGTGTTTCACACGCAGCATTTCCTTTTCCAGCAATTTTGAGAAGATGCTGACCCTGTATTATCAGCGAGGGAAAAAGGCAGGCAACGATGAATGAATAAGAAACGGTTGTTATAATTTTGGATTCCTGATGTGAGTCACCTACAGTCTGAGTACTTCGGATGACAGGCATTTAGAGCTCAGCTCCTACTGAGCTCAGCTACGGCAGTAATTGTGCAACAAGCTGGATCAAGATCTCCCACCTAAACACCCAGATAAGGTACAACATGCAGCCAACCGGGTATTTCTCCCCGGTGACTTTAAAGTAGGAATTTTCTTATTTTTCTGTGCCAGATTATATAAATGTACCATTCCTGTAACTTTGTTTTCTCTGTGTAGTTTTCTAGGGTTTGCATTCATCCTTCTAAACAAACTTAAAAATCTCAAATTTCATCACTCTCGATCAAATTCACTATGATACAGGTTAGCAGCAGGAAAGACTGTTTTGAAATACAAAATGATTGGCATTTTACAGGCTCCCTGGCAGCAGTAGTGGACTGTTTGATTGATATAGGCTGGCCATTTGAAAGGTATGAGGCAGTGCTTTGCCAGTAGGTTTGGTTTTGGTTTGTTTTTCTGAATAATTTCTGTCTGCAAAATCCCCAAATCCATTCCAGACCCTAAAACAAATAGGGTCTAGTGAGCTCTCTCAACCTCATCTCCTCTTACTGGGCTGGCTTCTTTATTCCAGTCTCAGAGAATACAAAGAGTCCCTTAGGTACCTGTTAGAAGAAGTTATTTAGCAACAAAGGCACCTTATTAACCTGTCTAAACAATTATGTATCTATCTAATGGTAATCACTGCTGCTTAAAAGCTTGGCTTCTACACAAGTTTTTGCTGAGTTCGTTGAGGCCAAATCTGACCAACTGCCATATGAAACAAGCAGGAGAAATAGTGATGACTGAACTGTTGCCTTCAGCTGTGAAAGACGTTGCAAACCAGATAAAGTTAATGAAAAAATCTGCCATGTTATACCAGAACAAGTTCTACATGCAGTTTCAAAAGGACTGGAATCCAGAGAGATGCTTTTTTAAAAAAAGGATTAGGCTGTCCTGAAGATTATTTGGAAATCCTATGTATTACACGGGTTTTTTTAAGTGAAACCAAACTTACTTGGGCTGTGATATTAGTGGGGAAGGGTGGTAGATATTGGACTTTGAAGCAGCCTTACCCTATGAACTCAGGATTCTCCCAGTATTTCTATTGTCCTTCTCAGGTTAAAGCTTCCATTTTAACACACCTGGGGCTGAAGAAGAGTTTATTTTCCCACTTCACTCCACCTCCACAAAATCTATCAGCAAAGGTGAAGGGAAGTGTTGTGAGATACTGTGAGATGCAGTTTGTGTAAGCATTTGTAATCCTAAACATGACCTCATGAAGCAAACCAGGACTTTGGCAGCTCAAGAAAAATGCAATTTTTTTATACTTTGCACTGTAATTACTTCATGAAGCAAAATCCCCAGTCAAATTAATTTTCTTCATGCATATCACAGGCCTTAAACTGTGACTGTGCACAAGGACTGACCTTCCCTTTAGTTTGCCTGTCTCCAAAAGTAAATTGGAAAAGCGAGTGGCAAGGAAATAAGAAACAGCTGAATATTTTGAAGCTTTTTATATTAAAACAACTTCTATTTCCTCTTGCTTTCACCTCTCCCTTGCCAGGCCTGGCACTGGAAGATGAGGAGAGTGGGAGCAGAAACAGAAGCAAGTGCACGATAACCTACTAAGATAGAGTCTGTTCTGTGAAGAAGTTCAAGGCCCTGTTTCATTACAAACCATTCAGTGTGTCTGGCACCGTGGAGCCGATGGGAACCACTCCCTGCGTTGATCTAGCGATGCAGACCTGAGGATTATTTGCCTACAAACAGCTATTGTTTGCAGGATTGGCAAATGAAAAAACAAATATGTTTGTTTTCTCCACAGATCATGTTGCTTCCTGCTTTCTCTTGATAAGAGGCATTTGGGGCCCATGCCCGGGTTCTGGAAGCAGCAGCTGCCTAGTCAGGAAATGAGGACCCTAAAATGTGCTTTCTTCTTTTGCTCCTTCCTTCTTTTCTCTTTGCTCTCACTCATTGTCACATCTGTTCTGGGCCCAATGCCCAACAATTCTGCCTTAACGCCTCAGTACACAGAGGCTCGCACAGCTGAACAGTTTGCAATGCAACGCACCCAGTGCCATGATGTCTTCCCAAATCAAGCTCTTGCAAACAATGTCTGTTTACAGGAGGAACCATTTGGCTTCGTAGTGCTACTTGTGAGCTGTGTCCAGCTGACTCCAGCCACTTCAGGTCTTCCCAGAGAAATGATTTTGCAGGACACAGTCACAAATCTAGAAAATACAGAATAGAGCAGGTAAACAAACATCCTTAAAGAAGATACTGTCTCAGGCCTTGATCCTGCAAACTCACATCGGCTTAACGTTAAGCACATGAGCAGTCCCAGATGACTTCTGCAGAGCTACTCAAATGCTTACAGTGCATAGCGTTTGCCAGATCAGAGCCTTTATGTCTAATTGCAAAATAAAAGGCAAGTCTCCCAGTTCTATCAACTTTAATGAATTGTTATGAACAGCACATTTTAAAATAGCCGTGGGGCAGATCTGAGGCAGACCCACTGGGGATAAAGTGATGTGGACTTGTTGCAACAGGACCTGGAAATACTTTTTCTTGGACAAAGTACCGTGCCAGTCATTTGAAATGCTGACACAGTGGTAAGGCTGTTTTTTTTAATAAGCTTTGACTGGTGTAAGGCGCATTTTTTTCTTGTGGTTTGTCTTTGCACAGACCCTTTCTTTTATGTGTTTTAGTTTGAATTCTGCAGTTTGAACCAGGAGCCCAAAACCGCTTTCCTCACCTTGGGAGTACTTTACATAAGGAACAGGTTGCCTAGGGAAGTTGTGGATGCCCTCTTCCCAGAAATGTTCAAGGCCAGGTTGGATGGGGTCTTGAGCAACCTGGTCTGGTGGGAGGTGTCCATGCCCATGGCAGGCAGGTTGGAACTGGATGGACTTTAAGGTTCTTTCCAACCCAAACCATTCTGGGATTCTATGATTCTACGATATGTGCTGTACAGATGTGTTTTCCTCTACCATCACCTATGTTTGCAGCCTTTCTCTGTCTGAAAATCCAAGGTCAGACGGAGAACTGGCTCCAATTAGCAGAGATTTAGCTGTTGAAGTTCATAATAACATTAAAATTAGTCCTTGGAAAGTAACAGAATATGCATAAGATTTGTGGGAAAATTTATACCTATGCATGTAAGAGGGAAAAGTATTCTATACCCAGCTCTTGTCTTGTTGTGCATGATTGATGGAAATTATGCCTTCATGAGTCCAGGTCCCTTCCAACCCAAACCATTCTATGATTCTATGATTCTGTGATTGTATGAATCTGTGATTCTCTGATTGTATGATTCTGTGATTCTCCGATTTAACAGCAGCTCAACGTACCTTGATGAGCCAAAGCGGAACAAACCAAATCACGACACATGCCCGCCAGGCTCTCGCGTACCGGGTCCAACATTCACAACCCCAGGCTGACGGGGTCCCATCCGTGTCTCAGCGCACACAATAGGCGACATTGTGTCCCGTCCTCCCGCAGCAGCTCCCAGGCGGGGGGACAGACAAATCTGGGGGCACACAGAAAAGAGAGCGAAACCCACCCAGGTCTGCGTGCTTGCATAGCAAGCCCGTTAATGACGAGCCAGCCCTCATTAGGGCTGCCCGAGCGCAGCCCCGGCAGTGCCGGCGCTTGGGGCAGAGCCGCGGGGCTGCGCTCAGCGGGCGCGCAAAGTTGCGCGGCCGCTCCGGGCTGGCGTTTGCACCTGGGGCTGCCGCGGTTTAATGCACTTTAACACATGCAAACAAGAGCTTTTGTTTGCGGGCACAAAGGCTGCCCCCGGCGCGGGGCTCTCCCCCAACACTGCCCGCATTGTTTCCCCTCCGCTGCTTCTTGTCACCCTCCTTGTCAGAGTTTAATGAGGACAACGAGGTTTCGCAGGCTCATTTCGCACTTCAGCAACTTCCTAACACTTCCCTAACGAGGGAGAAGGGGCAGGAGGGACCGGGGGCGCAGGGGAGGAGCAGAGCCCCGCAGCCCCGGGGCAGGAGCCAGCCTGCGGAGCTGACCTCGGCATTCCCGGGGCACCCCAGACCCTTCCAGCCCCTCCATTAAAAAACTGGATTAATCACGCCGAGTTTAAGCTCGGCCGAGAGGGAGGGGGTGGTGGGGATGGGGTCCCCGGGGTGCCTGGAGGAGCGGAGATGCTGCGGGGAGGCGGTGGCTGCTGGGACCGAGGTGGGCAGTGGCTGGCACCGTCCCATGGCTTTCCCCGGAGCAGGTGACTTTTCCCCGGAGCAGGTAGCTTTCTCCCGAGCAGGCAGCTTTCTCTCGAGCAGGCAGCTTTCCCGGGAGCAGGTCTTTCCCTAGGCACCGGCACCGCGCTTTCTCGGCCGGGGATGCGCTGTTTCCCACCTCCCCGCGGTCCTCGCTGAAGCCGAGCATCTTCTCCCGCAGGGGAAAAGCGGAGCGGGGTGGATGCTCGGCTCCTCTCCCACGGCCCCGGAGGCAGTTTCTCCCCGCCTGGGGGTCCTTACCACCCCCCACAGCATCACCGAGCAGGGCTGACACTGTTTCGGGGCTTCGCGGGATAACGGGGTTCGCGGTGCCGAACAGAAGGATGCCCAGCTGGGGCCGGGAAAAACTTCCCAAGTTCTGAATTTGCATGTTTAAAAGCAAACCCATCGTTTTCCGAATGGGCTGTGCCTTTCGTAGGGTTTTAACCGCTTTTGGTTTCGGGGAACGACCAAACGAGGCTGCTCCCTCGGGCTGCTGTTATTTCTCCCTGTAGTCCCAGCCAGGTCGTGGTTGCGTTTTCGGTATTTCAGATGGAGATTTCGGGGAGGATTTGCCTTTAGCTTTTGCAAATCCCCATCTCTGACTCTGTTCCCACGACCGAAATCTCCCCTCTGCTTTTTTTCTTGCTTCCCTCTCCTGTGCGTGTGAGAAATTTGGAAAACTCGAGAAGTCGTTTAATGCAAAGGGATTTTAAAACACAAAAGTATGCGATGACAGGAAAAACTCCCGCCCCAACCGCCTAATTAGATATTTACCGAAGGAGCCATTACAGCCTGCTGGGTATAGCACAGAGTTTATAAGTTCTCTAGCCACAAAGAAATTCAGTAATTACTTGTTTTCTCCCTTACAATGGGATGGGTTGAGGATGGAGTGTGATAAACTTAACTCTGGGCTTTTTGTAGATTAGCCTTTGGCAATCGTTGGTAAATACCAAGTGAATAGAGACTGTGTGACCACAGTCCCTTGAATTAGGGACAAACATTTCCTCTGTGCATTTTAAATAATGCTACTGCCAAATATTTTGTTACCAGAGATCATTATCCTTTTGAATGAAAACTCGAGGAGTAAAGGCATTGGTTTTGTCTTTGCTGGTGTGGAACAGACTATATGATATCTAGAACAGCAACAAGCTTTCACAAATTGCTATATGATTTCTACTGCCAGGTTCTGTGATATTGGATACGACATAAAAATAAAAAAGCCAGGCAGATAGACACAGAAACTCACAGAAACCACCTGTATATTTTGTTTCAAAGGAAAATCTCAGCTATTGTCTTACTGGCTCTGGTTCTGTTAGGCTTTGGATCTGCTTAATCTTTAAAGCTATTCAAACAAATTGAATGATACAAGGCAAGGCTTCTATAATTAATCCGTATTCTTGAACTTTGATAAAAACTTTTATGTAACTGAGAAGTTTCTCCCTTTTCCTTGCAAAGACACTAAATAGACACTAAGTCCTCCTGTCAAGAGTGCTACCACGAACAAAGTTAAAAGGAACAAACCTGGAAATTTTCCCTTCATGAGGAAGAAAGGGAGGAATGTTAGAAAGAGATGCAAACGTAAAGTCATGGGAGAGCTGGTACTGGCAGCTGGACAGACACCAAGGTTTAAAGTGGCCTGTATTCTACCAACTGCCTGAATGTTAACACAGAAATTGTGGTTTGTACCGAGTAAAGGTTTTATGGGATGTTATTTTGTCAGTTTATTTTAACCTCACAGGGGTTCAGTGCTGGCACTCAAAGGTCTCATTTGAACCTTTTGAAATGTTTGTTCTTTCACTGCTACAGTCCAAAGAAAATGGAAATGATGCCATCTTGTATAGAAGAACCAGTGTTGTTAACCCTGAACTGCCACTGAAGCTGAAGCTTTGGCCGTGGTCTGTCCCTTCGCACATTATGCAATTTGCTTTTGATATTTAGCAGAACGACTGCAGAATGAATACTTCACAGAGCTCTGCATCCTGTGATGAGGCATTGCTGAAATCCCCCAACATATGACTCCCTTATAGGAGTCAGTATTTTATCTGGATTATCGGGAAAGTAAGTGATGTGGTTTGATTTTTGGTTTTTTTTTGGTGACATGGACTGTCCAGCCCGTGACTTCAGTGGAAAATTAATATGCAGAGAAAAGCCTGTAGGCCTGGACCTGCTAAATAACTCATAGATTGCAGATACAATTTCCACTGAGGCCACTGGTAAAATCCCCACTGACCCAGCACAGACTCAGTTGGTGTAGGCAGCTCTCCAGGTCACCCTGACAGCTCCTGCTTTCTGACTTTCCAAGTTTCCTCTCCCGTGCAGATTTTTCTTCTAACCATGTAAAATGCAGCGAGACAATGATAATCTTCGGGGTTTTGAAGCTGATTTGCCTGCCAGTGATGGGTTATATAGTGCAGTTCTGCAGTCAGGTAACTCTTATGGAAAGGGACCCTCTGTCCTCGGGCAATTCCCTGCTAGGTTGGATGAGCTGGGTTTCCTTGAGTTTCTGAGCAGACATGGGGCTGACTGTCTTTTCATGGACACAAAAAGAAGTGATGCTGACTGTATGGACAGAGCAGAAAGCTGTGTGTGGGTCCAGCCTGGCATGCAGTCTTGTCCTGGGTCACATCAGGCAACTCCTTCTCTGGTAGATGCCCTGCCCTTGATGCCAGTCAACAGCTCTACGTTGTACTCTTTGAGGTGTAGTTTCAAACTCTGTGCCCAGGATGCCAGTGCTCTGTGTCAGTCCTTTGCCACTCACATTACCAGTTTCTCCAGAAAGGCACAGTAATGCCCAAGGCTTGTTCTCCATTCTCTACAGAGGTGTCACCTCCTTGAGGTTGTCTAAAGACCATTCGGAGTGAGACTGTTCATGTTAGGATGGGAAATAAAAGAAAACACAGGCCGGGCTAGTTTCCCTGGTCCCCATGGAAGAGGGGGACAACCCAAAGCTGCGCACACAATGGGCCAGACAGGATGGTTTTCAGGTGCCAGTAGCTCCCAGGTGCTGCTGCCAATGCCAATGCCACTGGGTCTTGTCGCAGCTGCTCAGTGCACCGGCCCAGAGAGAGGCCACTGCTGATAACATTCTCCAGGTGTTCAGCACAAGAACAAAGGGCCTTTTCAGCAGCGGCTGAGAAGGAAGAAGCTTCCTTGCTGGTTGCAAAATGGCTTTCCTGGATGGCAATATTTGGTTACAGTAAGATCTGTTATTTCAGAAGAAGCCCCGCAGAAGGGAGGGTAATTTGACTCAGGCCTTGTAAAAAACCAACGTGGGGACTCTTGTCTCCCTCCTTCTTCTTCCCAAAGTACTGAAACAACACTGAGTTGTAATATTTCCTCTGGGTATGGGAAAACTGGAATCAGCGACCAGAATGCGTCTCGTCTTGTTGTGCCCATTTACATCAGGGGGAACTAGTTCATCATCCTGAAGATACGGGGTTTCCTTCAGAGCCACAGTCACTCACCTGGCTGGTTAGCACACAAAACAGTGTCTTCTGAACACAAAACTGAGCTGAGAAAAGCTGTCTGCTGGCATGAGCACAGTCCAGAGGAGGTTTTATCTCATCTATGAGCCTGGATTTCAATGTTTGTGTTGGAACATCTTAATGGAATGGTTTCACAGCAAAACCTGTGCTGTTTGCCCAGGGAAACCTGAAAGATAACTTGGTCCTGTGGATGAGAGCAAGGAGGTAGTTTTTCTGTATTTCCCAACTAGATTAGTCTTGATCCCTGTGCTGTGTGTATTTTGGTACTGGAGGGATTGCTGAAGAGGAAGGTACTTGTTCATGTGACCATCAAGCACAGCTGTCTAGAGGTAGCACATTTTTCCTTTCCCACACAGCCAGCTGCCAAGGGAAGGAGCACTGCTGAGATGTTGTCCATGTATTTTCAAAACTTGTGGTCCTCGCACCAGCTGAAGCCTTGTGTTTTCCTACAACCCTCACCACGGTTATTATCTCCATGAGATACTCCCAATAAGTTCCTTCACCACGGCTGCATGTTTCCCCTATACCCCCATAAGCTGTTCTGCACAACAGCAGGGAGGTGGTGCCCTCTGAGGAGGTGACTCATTTAAAATTACTTTCCCCACTGCCTTCAGGTGCAAGTGAGAAGGACAATCCAAGGAAACTTCCCCCACCAAGGAGGCATTTCCCGTCTATGAAAGAAAAAGAAAGGGAATTTTGCGTTTACCTCAAACACTTGTGGTAAATGGAAGAGCAAGGACACATAACTTGTTTTTAATATCTACCAAGCTCATTGTGGGAATTCATACCTATATTAGCCTGTATATAAAGTTGAACTCCTCATTTTAGGTAAGCAGAACAGTAGCTCAGAAATTCTGCTTTTCAATCAAGCAGTACTATTTCCTAATAGGAGCAAGTCTATCCTACATCCTCGAATGCACCAGCTCACCTCTATACAAATAATGGGATTTGGCTGAGTACAGTTAAATATATTTGATTACTTCCCTTTTATCTAGTTCTAGGTTTACTGTACTTTTCCTTGGATGGCAAAAAAGAAACCCTTTTCTTCTAAGTGACAGCAGGAAAAAGAATCAGGTTGCTAATTTACCTGAGACCCAGGAGTGTGTAATGATAGATATGTGCTGGAAACTGCAGAGTGGACTTTCTAATTTTGTGGTGAGGATAGAGGGGAAGCATGAGATTCACTAATCTTTCAAATTGATTGCACTTTTGCTGATGGACTTTCATGGTCATAATTACATGCACAGCAGGAAACAAATGCAGTGAGGAGAAGATCAATTGGCAAGAAGCGGGGACCTCACAAAATTGTCATCCAGGAAGCACTTTAAAGGGAAAATCACTGTTCTCTAGATGACCAAGGGCATATCACGCTTGTGGGTACAGTCTCTACATCAAAGCAAAGGTTAAAAACTTACCTTTACTATTGTGAGAAGTAAGCTCTTCAGAAGTCAGCACACACACACGGTTCAGGACAAGTTTGGTTAAACAAGCAGAAATCCTGGTGTGGATTTTCAGTGTTGGTCTACATGGACAACCAGTACTGGGATTCAGAAATCGGACAGCCTGGACAGCCACCACTGGTGAAGCGGCTCTGTGCTGCTGCCGTCCGCAGGCCTGCATGCCATCGATCCTTCCAAGGGCATACGTTACTTAGCTCTTTGCTCATTAGTAAACGGAGCTTCTCCATCAAAATCCTCTGGGAGAGAGTGAAAGAACGAGGCAGAAGGGGAGGGAGATGAGAGGGTGGATTGCAGGCAGGCACTGAAGGGTCACGCCTGTGGTTTAGGTTTGTTTCAAAATGGGTGTGTTATCTGCCCAAGGAAAAGCAGAAGCCCAGCGTATGTCCATGTTTCCATGATGGCCAGCTAAAATGGGCTTAAAGCACAAGCAGCTTTGGGTGAAAAGTCATTCGCTAGATAGGAAAAGGATGTAGCAAACCTGAATCTGAGCTCAAGTTAAGTTTGCAGAGCAGATGTGCTGTTAGTCTGTTTTAGGAAGAGCTTATCTCCTCCTCTCCCTTCCTTCACTGTCTTCTAGGATCACTTGTGGGCAGGCCAAGTTCAAGAGAGGCTTTCACTTGGAGAGGTGCGTTCACCAGCCAAGAGAAGAGGAGCGCTAGAGGGTGAGATGAAGTGATTTATCCACATCATGAAACAAGTGAGTGCCAGGGACAGTTTGAGTGATCTGATGCAGAATTATCTATATTTGTTTAAAAAAATTAATATTACTTTGTACACGATACCTTCTGTTCCTTAAAATGTTCAATGTATTAATTCTTCTCCTGGCCGTTTTTTAGCTGGTTCAGACATAATGTTGGTTACAGAGAAATATGCCATAATTTCCTGTAGGCATGTTTGTGTGTATTCTACACTTCCAGCAGACCCTGTTTCCCTAAACCATCTACAGGATCCCCAAAGCGGGCAAGCAGCTTTTGTCTATCTCTTTTATTTTGCAGAAAGAAATCCTATAGTGATTTTCAAGTAGGAAAAAATTAGAGAAATAATAGCATGACCCAACTGCGAAAATATTTTTTTTTCATGAACTATACCAATGAATTGAAAATGCAAGTAGTAAAACAAATTGCCAAAAGTATCAAATATATGTGTTTTCAATAACTTTTTTTTTTTTGTTACCTAGTAAAATATTTTCCTGGAGAAGGGTTGTTAAACCCCTCTGTGCAATATAAAGGTGCAGTGGTAGATTGTCTCAGAAGTGGTTTAATGGAGTTTTGGGGTCCCATTTTTGTACATGATTTCAACACACCCAGTGCACAATCAATTTAGGTTTATAAAATGCTATATATTTCTTCCTAAGCAATGATCTTAACTTTTAAGGAATGTTGCGTAGTTAGGAGTGCATGTGTGTGTTTGCATTTTGGCAAGGCAGCCAATAACATACAATATTTATGTCATTTGAGAAAAGTATTTTGTGCACTTGCCAAAACCCAATACTTTCTAAGAACCTGAATGTATTTGATCTGCCCTAAAACATAGTCCTGGGAGAAGGATTAGGTGGGTGAAAGTAGTGGGCAGAGGGAAGGTCTGTCCAGCCTTTGCAGTGTTAAAGGGCAGGGTTTTAAACAAACAAGCCAGATTTCGTTTCAGATCAACCTCTCTGAATCTGTTTCAGCGGGATGATTTCAGACTTACCTGTGGCTTATACTGCCCGAAACCTGGGCTTTTGCAATCAGATTAACAGCACTGGGTGCTGCACTGGGTACAAGTCCAACCCAAGTTCCCCTGCCACAGCTACTGCAAGCAACCAGGAGATCAACCCTCTGCAGGCAGCCTTACAATTAGACGTACAGAGCACAGATGGCAAAAAGACCAGCACGGCCCATTTCATCCACCTTACTGGGGAAAAAGCAACCTAGAGCTCAGAGTATGGAGATGGCAAGATGTGGGGGTTGAGCGATCATGATTTAGCTGTATTCTGATGTCTGCTGCTCCTGCTTCCTTTATCCATTGGTGTAATGAAGATCAGGATCCATCCTTGGCCACCTGTTATCGTCTCCTGCCTATTCATTTTCAAAAGGCAAAACCCTCTTGCCTTGCTCACACCCCAGCTACCCGTATAGACCCATTGCACTGAAATTTTTGTGCCAAATCCAACGATATAACGTTTCATTCACAGGATTTTTCCATCCCCCCCTTTCTCTTTTGCTTTATCTCTTCCTTCCATCTTCAGCCTGTCAGGACTTTCACATACCTGCAGCTGACAGTTAAGAGATCAGGAACTTTGATGTTGTAAGGGATATTTTATCTCAGGTAATTCTCACCAATTCCTACCTTATTGTGTAGGATATCCAAGGACTCCGAGAGTGAGCAACGCCTTTGTCTGGTGAGATCAGAGCAATTTGCAAGCTTTTCTGGGAACAAGGTCCAATAAAGGGACTTTAGAGATATAATCTGTCAACCCCATTGAGCAGCACTGTGACAGCAGCCTTATGATTATTGACAGTTTAAGCATTGCCCAAGACAGAACAAGGCCGGAGGTATGCAGCTATTTGTAGTAAGACGTTGTTTTGCTGAGGAAGCAAAGGAAATCCTTTATACCCAAATTTTACCAAGTTTCTCCCTCACACAAACAACTGACCCTACTGGGAGCTGCTGCTTTTTTCCAGGAGCTTGAGGAAAAAGCACCCCTCTGAGGTGCAACCCCTACTTCACAAAGGTGACCGGATTTTGTGGCACTAGCTTCAAAGAGTTGACCCAGTACAGGCAGTCCCACACCTGCAGCCACTGGGCAGAGAGTAGACTGCGACGCCAGTATCCCAGACCTGTGCAGTATGGCTTTGGCATCGTGGGCAGGGGCAGCTGTTGAGGACACGCAAAGCTTTTTCCCTGTTACCAGTCCTACAGTAAGCACCGTGTGAGGCAGGAGTGATGAGAAGGCTGTGATGCCCTCTGTGTACCTTGCTCCATCCTTTTAAATCTCCTCATTCCTGGTAAGCCATGCTGAGATGGCAGAGGTTTTACCTGAGATCAGCCATCCATCACCTTTTCAAGCAGCCATGGTGTGGAGTACCCTAGAAAATTACTTACAGAAGCTCAGCAGGTCTGTCCACTATTGTCTTCACTATCTACCATCTGGCTCACCTCATTGGGGCTTTACTGTCTTCACCGTATTTGATTCTTGGGGAGTTTCACATTATTCAATGTATTTCTGAACTGATTTTTCTCCCTCACTATGCAAACATCTGCTTATTTTATTTGCAAAGACGTCAGTATCCTCTTCTTCAGTAAACACCAAGGCCTCACATCTTTATAAACATATAATAAGGCCTCCAGCTCATCTTCAGTGGCGACAGCTCTGTCTCTTGCAACAGTTATTTTAGGCCAAAACTTTTCTGTAGAGGCAAGTAACGGGCCTGTATCCATCCACCCCTGGTCTGTATCCATGCCTCTGTTTTATTATCAAGCTGATGTTAATATGCACTCCTGGTAGGTGTTTGAACTTCCTGAATAATTAAGCTCTGCTTACTGATGATCAGGCAGGCGTGTCAGTGTCCATCTTCATGGCAACCTACAATCAAGCCTTGGATTGCTCCCCGAGCTACTTTTCGCTTGCCTCTCTCTAATACATTCAGCCACCCTTCTCACCACTTCCTCTGCCCTCATCGAGGATGTTGCTGTCTGCATTCAGCATCTTGAGGCCAAGACTGGGCAACCTTAGGGTACAAATCCTCCTGTGGCTCACTGGTCGCTTTACAGAACAAAGTGTAGCCCAGATGCTGTTGATACCAACTGCGCGGTTTTATAGGGTTTCCAAGATGAATAGAACTGACTAAATAAATGGCTGGCAGCTGGTAGACAACCCCTTTCCAGCCCTTTCACCATGCCTGCTGAAAATGCTTTTCCTGATGGCAGAAGAGACCTAGCCTGCAAAGAGCCATGCAAAGTTGTTCCCACCTGGCAGAGGCACCAGCAGCCGCAGACAGAGAGCAGAGCAGCCAGACATCTCACTGTATGACAGAAGCAAAGGGGCTGAGAGCAGCTATATCACCAGAGGATTGGATGCCGTAACTGCTGACAGAGGTTGAGGCTTTGTCCCAGGATTGGACGGGTGCAAATTGCGTGATTTTGGTGTCTCTGCCCTAAGGTTTGTTTATTCTTGTAATGGGTGTCTTGGGGAAAGCAGATGGTGGGGTGCAGGCAGAAAGCAGCTGTGAGTGGTGTAAGAGGAGAATCCTGCCAGCTTATGTTGGCCGTGGATCTCACCTCCTGCCACCAAAGAAGAGTCACTTATGACCCCAGGAGCAAGGCACTGGCTGTGCCCTTGAGCACCTACCTGACAGAAGTCTCTTGGAAGGGCTCCAACGTGTTTCCTCAATAATGAATTCTGACTTATTTTCCCAAATCACCTCATAATGACTCAGTTTGAATCGAATGATGCAATCCTGAAGGGAATCATTAGCTCCCCAGCTAGGAGGGTCGGCCACTTTCCAGCTCCAGCCCACGTGGCGGCTACTGATTGCAGCATTGTTTTGTGCAGCTCCACGTACCCCAGCTCAGTGCATGCCAGCTCTGGGGTGTACATTCTTTCTAGGGATACCTCACCCTATCCCATTATGGTTCATGCCAGCGCTTCTCTCCTAATTCTCTAGGTGCAGGATGGAAAAGGCCAACCTGTTTTCCATTAGGTGAGAAAAAATGTGGTGGTGATACCACGCTGTTGAACTGGTGGGTGTTTGCAGTTCAGTCTCTTGTCCATCCCTGATATGGTCCCTTCCTTGCTGCAGCTCAAGGACCAGATGGAGAAGGGACTTGGAGAGAGTTCTGCAGACCAAATACCTCTTCTGCTGCCTGCTACTCATGCAGAGAGAAAATATGACCAAATGCATATACGAAAAAAAAGACTTTTCAATTCATCGGTGGCATCACGTCTACATTGGAAACCATACAAGAGCTCATCGCCACATGAGATCCAGCCCCAAATTAAAATATCTCTCCCAGCGACAGCCTATCCCACAATAGTCTGAAGCAAATTGCGTGTGGGCTGCAGAAATGACACTAATTTGCACCTTCCACTTTATTATGCACTCCAGATTTCATGATCCTATTGAGGTAGAAGCCTGGCAGTGACAACTTCACCAAGAGTTACACGCTGATGTCATTTGTACATTTGTTCATTGGGGTTTGATTTTCCAGATTGTGCTCCAACTTCAGCACAGGGTGTTGAATGATTTACTGCAGAGAGACAGTGGCAAGGCCAAGAATAAAACCCAGGTATCGTTGGTCCCAAGATATTACGACAACCAACTGGTGTTAGAAAACACTCCTTGCCACTGCCTCTCACTTTTATTTATCAACAAAACCAGGTTTGTTTTGTTTTAGTCTTAGCAAGACACTGTTTCACTGGACATCACTTAAAATGAGATTTATCTTCCTTGGAATAACTACAGACTCTCGCATTTGTAATTCATTCCCCTCCCATTTCTAATCTCATTTCTATTGAATGTATTGTTTTTCTTTCCATTATTTCTAAAATGAGATCATTAAAATGAATATTGGAACATGACAGGTTTGGGGTAGGAAGAAATTTCGCTGCAGATGCATCCCTAATATAATGCTTGGGATTGCTGCACAAGCCCTATGAGGAGCGACTGAGGGAGCTGGGATTGTTTAGCCTGGAGAAGAGGAGGCTCGGGGCAGACCTTATTGCTCTCTACAACCACCTAAAGGGAGGTTGTAGTGAGGCAGGAGTTGGACTCTTCTCTCAGGCGACCAGTGACAGAACGAGAGGACACGTTCTCAAGCTTCGCCAGGGGAGGTTTAGGATTGACATTAGGAAGAAATTCTTCACTGAGAGGGTAATTGTTCATTGGAATGCGCTGCCTAGGGAGGTGGTCGAGTCACCATCCCTGGAGGTGTTCAAAAAGAATTTGGATGAGGCACTTAGTGACATGGTGTAGTTGACAAGTAGGACTAGGAGTAGGTGTAGGTGTAGGTGTTGGGTCATAGGTTGGACTCGATGATCTCAAAGGTCTTTTCCAACCTTACGATACTGTGATACTGTGATATTGTGAATTTCTCAGCTAAATTACAGAAAAGAGCTCTTTCTTATGCCAAATGGTATAGGATAATCCATGCTTGGTTTTGACTTGTTGATGACAAAAGACATTTCGACTCCTAGAGTCTGCAGCACTTTCTGCAAGAGACAACCCTGCTAACATGCCAGTCTTGACCTGTGTGAGTTCTTCAGAGGATGGGGCTGCTGGGCTGGATCCTTCTGCTTACACCAACGCAAATAAGAGGGGACCTCCCAGCTAATGCGCCTGACGTGTTGCTTTCAGCGCTCGCCTCGGGTGCAGAAGAATCCTGACCCCTGCAAGAGTTGCGAAGTTGGGATCTGTATCTCACTGACTCAGCTGAATCCAGAGAGCGATTACATTTTGCCTAAAAATAAACACAGAGTCACTCCCTCCCATCCCTAAGCTGTTGTTTCGATGTTTATCTTTTGTCTCTCCATGGACCCATATTTCCCCTACCCTGATAAAATCCTGCAGAGCATGAGGTGGGATTTGGGAGGGATTTTTGGGTATGAGACCTCAGTTTGCTTAGCACTGCTGTGCGCTGGGGGGGTCCCCACTCTGCAACCAACCCACGCAGTGACAAACCTCTTTCTACTCCTTAAAGAGCAGCCACTTTTCGCCCCAAATGGGGTGGATGTCAGGGATGGGTGAAGTGCTCGAGGATGGTCTATTAATGCAGGTCATTTTCTGACCCCTGGTAATACAGCAATAGGCTTCAGATACAAAGAAGAGATTTGGGGAAAAAAAGAAAAAAGAGAAAAAAGAGAGAAAATTCTGATTTAACAAAGCTTAAATCTAGAGCAAATCCATTGCAAACTTCAACTTTACCTTGGATTAATATTGATGTAAATTAGGCTAAGATTTGGCTGCAAACCCCAGCTCTCTCCTCACTCCTGAAAGACACAAACACTAAGGTCTAAGCATCTACAGTTAAGTATTGCATAAAATATTTCCTGGCTAGGGAAATCTCATGGGACAATGATCAGGAACAAGACGATGCAAATAATTAGCTTAATTGAAAGTAAAGGCACACTACTAAAAATAAAGAGATGAAAGCAGTTTTTCCTTTGCCAGTTTTAATACGAGCAATATTAATAGCAGCTGCATTTGAACCCACTTTGCAGATAACTGTGAGAGGGGCATTCTGAAACCTAAACAGTTTAATTGCATAGGCTACCCTTTAATTTAGGGTGGTGAGAATGATATGAGGGACTCATTAAATTGGGGCATTAACCATGGCAGAAAATAAAGTAGTTTCTTTGTTGCAGAAGAACTCGCTACCCTACAATCAGTACAGTAAATTGTTCATGGGAACGGCGGCAGGGTAGGATGGGTAGATAGAGACACGTTGAGATAGAGGGAAGCAAATGAAAAATAATTGGTACAGTGCTCTGCAGATTGTATGTCACTGCAGACAGTTATTTAATAACTCTCCAATTATTGCTGCCAGCTGGGGCATATTAAGACACTATGAGAAGTCAGGCCACAATCCCCAGGGCATGGCTGCTAACCCGGCCCCACGCTTCCTTCCTTGGGATGAGCAGGGGGCATGCCGGGGGCAGACGTGTTGGGCAGCCTGGAAGGGAGTGCTCTGCTTCTCCCAAGGGATTATGGTTCTCCCACCACTCCTACCTGTACCTTAAAACACGAGGTGGTATAAAGTCATTTTGGGTTCTCCTTCCCCTGTGACATGCAATGACTGTCAGCAAGCGCTTCCTTCAGTGTAAGTGTAATGATTTGCTCTTAAACTTATGAAGTAAGAGGGGAAGATTTAGATTAGGCGTTAGGAAGAAATTCTTTATGATGAGGGTGTTGAGGCACTGGCACAGGTTGCCCAGGGAAGCTGTGGATGCCCTCTCCTCCCTGGAAATGTTCCAGGGCAGGTTGGATGGGGTCTTGAGCAGCCTGGTCTGGTGGGAGGTGTCCCTGCCCATGGCAGGGGAGTGGAACTCGATGATCTTTAAGGTCCCTTCCAACCCAAACCATTCTATGATTCTGTGACTCAATGAAGGCCGCGCGAGGTGTGTCCACGATGGCTGTGAGATTGGAGCTCTCTAAACCATCTCACACCTTGCTTCTCCTCTCAGCAGCTGACTTGGTCCTTCGAATATTTTGTTCTTTTGGATTTCACTGTCCCTTCCTCTGACCTGCTGCAAGAGCTCTGCATCGCCCGATTAATCCATTTACTGGGAGACATGGAGTCCAGGTTTTATGCACAAATCACAGGTGAGCAGAAGACTGGAGTCCACAGCCGGTGGCCAATGGCTGCTAATGCCAGAGTGGACCAAAAGAAAGGGCTAGGGGCACTTGAAGCTTGGAGCAAGAGTCTGCTGGTCACTATTGTGCATTGAAGCAGCTGGAGGACACCAGTGTACCCCGGGCAGCTGCCAGCTGTTTCTGCAGTGAGCTTCCCATCTTTAGGGGCTGATATTTAAGCTCTGGCGACCAGAGTCCTGTGGTTACATGGCCTTCCCATCTTTTTAAGCACAACCTTAAATCTAACAACAACCATCATCTCTCTCAGAACTACAGAAGCAAGCCTGACATGATGAACCTCAAGGGCTCAGAAGCCCAGTTGGAAACTTGAGAGCCTAAAATGCATCGTCTGAGACCTACTGCTGTTTAGTGTCACCAACACTGTGGCTTCATGCAAGGCAGATAACACCAGCCCGATGAGTACAACTGGTGCGTCAGCCCCCAGGTCCCTGGGTGCCAGTCCCAAGGTGGGTGTGAAGACAGAGTAACCTTTCCTTTACTCCCTAACAACACAAAGCCTTTTGAACCACTCTTTCCCCAGGCTCAGGATTGGGTCCATACAACTGAAACCGTACTTCAACACCAAATGAAAAACATTACTCACAGACTGTAATTCCTTTCTGCAAATACCGGAGGAGAATATTTCATTTGGCAAACAATTGAGCCTTAGAGTTTAGAGCTCTTAATGTGATTAGGGACAGGTTCTGCAACACATTTGTAACTCCAGGTGATTTCGCTATATCTTTTTGGACTGTGACCAGACATAAAAATGCCCTTTTGCTAGATTTGGATCCAACTAAAATTGAGGAGAATCAGATGTCGGTAAGTCCTTTCCAGTTTGATCTTTACCCAGGGGTATCACAACATGCTTCAGCTACAGGCTGTGCTGAGCAGCTTTGCAATCTTGGGCTCTTTTTTGCATTAGGCACATATCTCCTCTGATGAGTGATAATTCTTCCGTAGCACATATTCTGTATATGAGCACGTGTAACTCTGAATCACCTATGGAGTAGGAGAGAGCACAAATACTTCCATTGGCTCTATGGACACAACTTCATTTCCTTTTAATCTTCCTAAATTGCTTCAGAATATGCCCATACTGCTTAAAATGAGCTGAGACCAGGTGCCTTCTCCATTTAGGAGTGCTCAACATTCCATCCTGAAAGCCTCAGTGTTTTGCAGGATCAGATCCCTTTGGGAAATTTTCTGGCCTCATGCTGTCCTGACAGTGTTTCTGCCTTGGCTACCAAAGGTGAGGCTGCAAACAATTAAATTAAGAGCAAAATCCACAGGGGAAGGAGGTGAAACGACAGCACCACAGAGAAAAGCTGAATTGTTCTGTACATGTGGCTGAGAAACAAAACCAAGCTTGACCTTTAAACTAGTAATAGAAGAAAAGCCCTAGTTTCTTGTTTGTGAAGACTCGCATGTTGGCTTTACTGGCACCAGTGGTCAGGCTCTCCATTCCCTACCCCATGCCTTGCCAGGATCTTCTTGTGGAAGTAACATCCATTGCTCAAACAGAAACTGGATCAACCCCTTAGCCTCAACCAGAATCATCATAAGACGATACTACGGAATACTTATGGCAAGCTATAAAACAAGAAATAAAAAAAAGCAAGGGAAAAAAGAAGAAAACTTGCATTCTAAGAGATTTATCACTTTCTAAGAGGAGGAAAATTGAACTAAGGACAAAACAACATCATTTTACCAAGCAGGTAGGTCAAAGAAAAGTCAGCAATGGGAAAACCAGACCTTGGCTGTACACATTAAAGTCTTGCTTCCACTAAATGGCCATCACAGCCAAGACACAACGCAAAAGAATATGCTTGAAGTGTTTTACGACATAGTTGATCTTTCTGACCCTGATAGCTCTGCCTTAACAACACCAAGGGAAAGAAAGCTGGCTTAGGACACCTGAGGTGCATGCTTCATTGGGTGGTAGTGGCAGCCTGGATATCTGATAACCTGGGGCTTTTCACCTCCCTCAGCAACAGGCAGAAGATGGTCTAATGGCAGGAATTTGAAGTCAGAAGCATTCAAATTGGAGAGGAGACATCTGGTTTTGAATGAGGGCAGCCAACCGCTGGAACATGTCAGGAAGGAATGCAGCGGATGCCTCAGCCTTTGCTGTCTTCAAAGCAGAAAGTGAATTTCTCTTCTGGAACAATGGGATCCAGTGCAGCTATGGGTTACCAAGGCTGGTGGGGAAAGTGGCTCGGTCAGCTACTCCAAGCCCGTGGGGCTGCCGGCAGTCAGATCAAACCATCAAAATCTGTACGTACCCAGCTTGTGCTGTGTGTGTGCTGGATGCTGTAACGTTTCACTGAACAGGTCATACACGTGACTAATCATACACATGTGTGTATAGGCATGTACAAACCTGAGCCCGGGAGGGTTACAGAAACCCTGGCACTGGCAGCAGGCAAACACAAGCCCAGCAGCACTGCAGTAAATCTAAATAACCCAAACATCTCAGGACTTTGTCCTCGTGTGATTTTCCAGAATCTTTTTTTTTTTTTTTTAATGCTGTGGGACAAACATTAAGGCCAAAACAACGTCTCTGCCCTTTACCGCACTTTCACAATCCAGGCACGAGGCCAGGCTGCAAAGCGGGACTGTCCAGGGGTGCGGTTTGGCGCTGCGGCTGTGCCAAGGCAATGGCTGCTGCGACCCCAAGGGCCAGGCTGCATCCTCCACCATCACCATCCCACAGCACTGCCATCAGCCCAGCCTCGATGAGAGCTGCTTCATCCAGCTGAGCCAGCAGAAACCCCTTCCCTTCCTTGCTTAGGTCCCTGAGCCATCTCACCCAGGGTCAGAGCAGTGCCGGACGCATCAGCAGAGCCACTGATCCACTGGACTTTCTGGATCTGCAAACCCTAACTACGGTGATTTTGATAACAGCCACAATCAAGGCTAGGCATGAACTGCTGCTATGGAACTCTCCCAGTCCCATCCCTTTGTCTTTATTCACACTACCTTCCTCCTCAAACCATGAAGACTTCTCCAGCTATGCAATAAGCTGAAAACCCATCTATATTTTGTGTGCAGGATTATGTTTCAGCTGGATCTGATTTTTCCCAAGATGGTTTGCCTCTGGGCAGCAGGAGCTGTCACATGCAGAGGGTTTTCTAGTGCAGAGATACAGGATCAATTTTGGATAAAATGCTGCCTTTTTTTTTCCCCCCATTCCCTTCCCCTTCCATTTTATTTCTATTTTTTTAAAAAAATGAAGCATTTGTGTCGGCCTCCTGTACCACACACAGGCACCAGGGCCCTCAGCTGGCACGTGAGAGGTGCAGGTCCAATTCCTGCCTCCACCTCAGGGAGTTTCTTTCAGCTTCTGTCTAAAACTATATCCAAGTGCAACAGGTACAAGAAAAATTTAAAAAACCCAAACACAATTCAGTAGGTCAGATAGTGGCAAACAAATAAACCAGATCCTGTGGCCTTACAGTCATTTGCAGGAAGCAATAACTGGAAAAACTTAAAGCAGCTGCAGTGGCTGGGTTTACCCTCATTGCTGGGGTTGAATTCCTTCAGTTTGCTTGGGGAACCTTCAAGCTACTCTCTGCAGCGCCTGGCTTCAGCTCCCTGTGTCCTGGGCAAGACTGGTTAGAGACTCGTGGTTAAAAATACCAATGGAGTGAATCCGGGCACAGTCTTCAACAGGAATATGGAAATTTCAGAGGGAAAACAAAAGATCCTTTTCTGCTGGTTCACACTTTCAGTGGGTTCCTGAAACCTTGTGATAAATTCTTAACCAGTGTAAATCACTTAGCTCTACATAAGCCAAGAAATTAGAAACTATAATTTAGGATGCTGGAACCAGTTCTCATGAGAAATTGTCTTCTGTTCATTCATTTTACTTCATGAAAATAATCATATAACCTCCTGAATGATCTGCTTTAACGTTTATTCAATAGTTTTTGATTGTAGTGGGCAAGAAGCTGGGGTTATTTTCACTGGCAGGAATGAAAAAATTCCAGATTTTCAAATATTTGTAAAACCAGATGCCCCACTAAAAATTTTGAGTCCCTTTAAAAAAACCTTATTTCTTAAAAACAACATTTTGCATTTTCTGTACTAGATACTAGATGTAATGAACATTTGAGGCACTGAATAAGGACCACCTTCTCCCACAGGCAGGACACCCAGCACTGCAAAGACAGACACCGCTCAGGTTGAAGCAGACATAAAGCTTGGAGAGATGTACTGAGTTTGGACTGAACCCTGCCAGGTGCTCAACACCCTCAGCTTGCTCAGGCAGTGAGAAGGAGACTGATGAGAAATACTGGGGGAGTCTGTCCCAGATGCAGCAAGGAAAATCTGAAGGACTTGACCACATTGAGATATCCGCACCAGCTGTCACGTCCTTAATCACCCTTGACATTTTTTATTGCCCTGGCAATTGGAAGGTTCTTTGCTGAGAGCCTGCAGAGGAAGATAAAAATGACACACTACGTGAAAACCGTCCCATCTGTGGCCCTCTGCTTTGAACGCTTCCTGATGTCTTTCAAAGGGATTTGCTTCCTAGGGATAATGCCACACTAGACATGTTTTAGATATGGAATGGGAAAGGAACCAAATACCCCTAAAGGTGAAGGCCCGTGTCTGTGTGCAAACAGTGCCACAGAACCGACCGGCTTTGAGTGCCATTAATCATAGAACGGTTTGGATTCCAACCCCCCTGCCATGGGCAGGGACACCTCCCACTGGATCGGGGGCTCAAAGCCCCATCCAACCTGGCCTTAAACACCTCTAGGGATGAGGCAGCCACCACTTCTCTGGGCAACCCGGGCCAGGGCCTCACCTCCCCAACAGGAAGAAATTTCTTCCTAATGTCTAATCTAAATCTGCCCTCTTTCAGCTTAGAACAATTACCCCTTATCCATCCTATTCCTGCACTCGCTGATCAAGAGCCCCTTCAACCGGCAATCAGCAAAGTCATCGAATACTCTGTGTGAGTGGGTGGATGCACACACCCAGCGGGGAGGGAGAGCAGGGGCTCTCCTTGCACTAAGCTGAACACTTCAAATTTTAATAAATGAAAGGTATCGCTAAAGGAGGACGTCAGAACAACAGGCTAATCGTGCAGACAGCATCTCCTTTTATTGGCTTCAGAGCACTACTTCACTTCTCAGTGACCTGCAATTAGAAGAGATAATTACCATCACCACTGGACCTGCAAAATCTAAATACAGCGCAAGAGCTGTCTGCTCCCTACCAGCACTGGGACGCTTACGGTGAGAGCGTTTCTGTAGCTGTAGCTTTCCCCCCGTATAAGCCATCTGACAGAGGGTGAGGATGGAGGTTACACACAGCCTCTCGCAGGGGACAGGCTTCAAGGAGGTGTTTTATGAGCTTTTTCCACAGCTTGAGCCCTCTGAGAAACTTCCAGGTGCACTTTCTCATTGCTCTCTTGGTTCCATCACCACAGGGGCATGCACCGGGGTGTAGGATGGGGGGGACAAGTAGCAGAGGGAGCTGCTAACCTGAGAAATTCTTCCTCTGACTCAGTTATTCACCAGAGCCTGATGAAAAACTGCTAGAGGTCACGAGGGAATCCCTGGATAATGCAAATAACAGCCCAGGCAGAGAGCTGCAAGCACTGCAGATTCCTCTTGCAGGATGTCTGCAGGTGGCCACCACCACCTGCCCGAGAGTGCTAAATGTTGCCTAAAACCTTCCACCTGCCCTCCCCTATTCATTGCCAGCTTCTGTCTTGCAGAACCATTAATTAGTAAGCTTTCCATCACTAACATGGCATTTAAAGGGACACTGACACGTAATATCTGTTTGCAATCACAAATTTCAAAAGAAGACATCTTTATATACCTTGAGACCCCAGGAGGAACAGATTGGTGATGATGATATTCCTTTAAATAGCAGCAGATGTCAAGAGCTGGAGGAACCATTTTTCTTCCAAAGAAGAAAGTGGTGACAAAAAAAAGAGATACCTTTACTGAGCCAAACTTGCATTTTCTCCCATAACATTGACTCTCTTGAGCCAACGCGAGGAAAGAGCTCAGGGCATCATCTCCCAGCACTGAGCAAACCCAAGCTGGCTGTGACAGTTGCTCGGGTGATGTCCCCAGCTGCGCAGCACCAGCAGAGAACCTGCTCCTGCAGCACGATGAACTTGGTTTGAGCCGAGCATCTTTGCTCCAAAACACCTTCCACCAGGACACAGCCAAGCCTGCCTTGTCCAGGTCTTCTTAGCAGCGCATGCATCAGCACTTCTGGCATTAAAACACATTTTAGCTCAAGCTAAACAATTCAGGGGAGAAAAGCCTTCTCGAAAATCGAATACGGTTGTTCCCCAGCACAACAGAGACAGATTTTTGAAGGCACCTCAGCAGAAGGTCGATACTTAAAATCTGGACCCTGGCTAAGAGCTTTTAAGCACGTATTTCCCAGTGCTGTGGGGTCTGGGTCATGTTTACCCTTCGGTGTAAATCAGGTTGCAGTGCCATCCCCTCTGCACAGCCAGAGCTGCGGGTTCCCTGGCTTAACAGAAGTAGGTTGACAATATTTTCTCTAGAGCATCGGTGTAGATGGGTTTAGATGAGCCTGACCATGTGAAAACTGGCAAAGCACCTCAGCAGAAGGAAAATACACTAGATCGCATCCTGAGATATTAACTTATTTTCTTCCTCCAAGAAAAAACCACTACCTTCAACTCTTGGCAACAAAAGCAGGGCACGGAGCATGCAAGCTCAAATCAACCGGAGACAAAGCCCATGCTTTGAAACCAAAACTTCGAGTTCATTTAATTAACCATGGACTAGAATATCTGCTCTTACAGTCCAGGACACAGAGCCTGGGCTTTGCCTGCAGCTGCCTTCACCAGTTCACAGCCCCGTCCTGGGGCACCTATTGGGTCTCAAGAAATTTCTAACTCCTTGCTAGCAGGAGCAGGGTACAGTCTGTGTTCTTCCCCCACCCATCACAGCACTATAATCAAAATGCTTTTTGTTTTGCTGGAGATTAATTTTCAGTCTAGGACTCCAAACTTACCCTTCTGGGATTAGATTTTGAATCCGATTCCATATTGGAAACCGCTAATTTTCTTAGTACCATTTTCGATGTGGTGGAATTCTGCTTTTAAAAGACTCGGGCACAGGGTAACTGCTTATTTCCATTATTTTTAACAAAAAAAATAATTCAAGAACAATGCAAAGATTTCATTCCTAGTGGCTCTCAACCCCATATCTAGTTTCGACTCAAGAACAACCCTAAAACTTGACCCTCTATTCAGCCTCAAACCCCAGACCTTTCCATGGGCTCCGGGTGGAAAGTTACTGACCCTGTATCTGAGCCAATTTTCAAAAACACAAATAACTCGCCTGATGAAATTCTTGCAGGGGAAAAAAAAAAAGTATTTATACACACTTACGCATACACACACACGCTGTGTATACCAGAAGGGATTAAATCCTCATGTTGCAAGAATTTAATTTAAAAAAAGCTAAGACATTGTAGGAATGCAAAAATATCACCTCAGCCTGGTAACCTTTGGCTTAGGCGTGCACTTCCACAGCTAACAAACAGGAACGTTTCCTTTCCAACACTGGGAGGACCGGTGCCAGTCAGGAATGCCTGGCTTCAACCCAGTTCGAAAAGGAAACCAGAAGCTCTTTACTAGCGGGGCCTCTGCGGGCTCCCGGAGTCAGCCTCTCATCCCACAGGCTTGTTATAATTCCCACTTTCTTCATCATTTCTAAAGGTGCTGCTAAGAAGGACCAAAGAGGGGTCTTTGCAAATTTTCCCACTGCAAATCCAGATCTATGATTTTTTATGTTCTCCGGAGGTAATGCAGGATTTGCGTCCACACGTTGAGCTTCAGGGTATTAAAAGGAGAACCGTGCCCACTGCTGTCACCTCACAGGTGGAAAAGACACCGAGAAGAACAACCCAGCATCTCCTTACCAGTCCATTCAAACCAGAGAGAATCGGTCCTCAGGAAATTTTCAGTACCTGCACAGGGGCAGGAATAAGTTCATTTCACACCAAGGTTAAGCATTTAATAGGACCCTGTGTATTACCAGAATTCCTGGCACGTCTGAGCCTTGTTTAAAAGGTGGACGGGAAACTCTGCCTTTTGGTCTGATCTCAAGTTAATCACGACAACCAAGGGATTGACCTACAGGAAATAATCCTCTAGGTACTGACGTTACCCAAATAAAGCTAGTGGTTGCCGTAGTTTATTGGCTGTGTTTTTCCCCCCAGCAGGCTTAATTTATGGTAATTACTAGGAACTATGGATTAAATTAATAAAAAGGAAATTATTAAGGTTTCCTGACCCAGAGGCCAAGGGAAGTAAAGGGAATCAAACTGCTCTAGATAGGAACGCTTCCCTGCTGCTTTCGGGGCTGGTGGAGAAGGTCTTTCAAGTGCAGCAAGAGAAAGGGTAGGTTTTTGGGAAAGAGCTGTCTCACCTCCGGTGCCAGAGAAGACCAACGCACCTACCAGCCTGGGGAGCCCTGAATCATCATAGCACAATTATTTCCCGGCAAAGCAGCAGGCTGCTGCCTTCTTATCTGAGCTAGGTACAGTGTACGCAACACAGATCATACGCTTTACATTAGCAAAGAAATAGAGATTGCTATCGGATGGGAAGAGCCTATAAAAATAATACAATACAGAAATCCAACTTAATTCAAACTACACCAAAGTCCAGAGTCTTGTTATAACTCCAGTTCTGCCAAGTGATCAGAAGAAGTAATTCTCTCCTGCCTGGGTTGGAGTGCATTTGTTACTCCTTATAATTCTTATATACATCTCATACTTTAGATTACACTGTTGCAAAGTCAGACTGTTACTGGCTCGCCAGACCTGGCCTCGCAGTTTCTGCTGGCCTGGGTGTGAGTTTTGCTCTCAGTAATGATCCCTGAGCTCATCACTCCTTTGCTCTGCTGGGACCCTCAGTACATACTTAGTTTCTGCAACAAGCGCTTTCACCTTCGTTAGCTCCATTATCTGTTCCGTGTCCAGAGTAAAGTCTATCAGTGGCACAACCTGAAATTCACCTCATGCTCTGCAGCCAATCTTGGGCTCTGCTGACTGCCTCATCATGTCCTACCGTGAAGTCTCACGATTTTTAATACCATGTATGTCTGTCTTAGAGAAAAAAACAATTAAACCAAGTCTGGATAGGATTTTGATATGAGCTTCAAAAGAACATCTGAAATCACCTCCCTCCTCATTCTGATTAAGTAAATGCAGCACACACCTGAGCTTGCATTTAAATACACCTGAACTGTTTTAAAATATAACTTCTACAAGCCTGACTCCTGAGAAATGCAACCAGAAGCTCCTGGAAGCAGCTACGGCAGGGCAGGCATGAAGAAGTGTAACCAACATTTACAGTGGCCAATTGTTACAGTGAAAACAAGCCTGCCAGATTATATGTCACTGGGGAGGGATATCAGCGTCTGATCTAGGTAAGGACGGGGCACAGGGGTACCTGGAGCCTTGTCAAACTCAATGCTCTTATGTAGTAGGTTGAATAACAGAACAATGTTTACATTTCCCCTTGTGCCCTAAGTAGTGTGGAAGCTGGACACCTGAAAAGCATGAATGATTTTTAAAGCAATGCCAGTGTCGGCTTTTGATCCCCAAAGCCCTGACAGTTCCTTATTAGCATTCAAAAAAATAAAGAAAAAAAGTAAGAACCCCACAGACTCAAGTTATTGCTGTTTCTGAACCTGGACATCCAGTAACGACAATATAAATGATGGAAAATTCAGAGCTAGCTCATACTGTGGGTACATCAGTCACGCAGTACAGTGAATACAGCAACTCAAAATACAATTGTTCAGTTGAGAATTTGATGAGTATCAGCCAAGAAAGAGTTTTTTGACTTTCTTCCATATTAACACATTGAAACTTAATATTGAAAGTTCTCTAAATATACAAAAAGAACCCCAATATGCATAGCTAATGGCAAAAAAACATAAACTGAAGAATGTAGGAAGCAAACACCCTGCGTGCACTGGAGAGAAATAAACATTGTTACAGGAAGCTCTGTAAGAAATGCACTAGAAATTATAGATGACGGCATTAAAATCTTTAATAAAAATAATGAGAAGTCATGACTGGATTTGTCCCTTAGTCCAGTGAAAGATGGGATGACTTGTCTCATATCTTTATAATTTCTCTTTACTGCCACCCTCTATACAAAAGATGCCACTTCCTTCTTTCAGCTAGCTCTGATGCTCTCAGAGCAGGCACTACAGTGCACACAGCCTTATGTCAATAGGAAAGCTCTTGCAAAAAATCCTGAATTATGAGGTTTCCCCAAGTAGAACCCACTGAGCTAAAGGCAGAAAGGAGAACTTTTTCCTCTAGGAAGTGATTTCATGTGCACCTATCTGCTGCAGTCACCTGAGATGTTGGAGCCCTGAACTTATCTCATAGCATCGTCAGGGTGAGGTCTCCATGTGCTGCACCTCCAGACTTATTTGATGGAATCTAACAAGGTCTCCTCCAGACTTGGTTACCACAAGACTCCTTCAGTTCTTCACCCTGATGACTAACGCAGTGGTGACAAGTGTGGAAGTATGGATGCTTCAGACACTCCAGCAACTATTGAACAGCCACAGTTTTCCATCATTGTCAAATCAGGATGACTACTTCATGGTGTGAAACTCTATTTTACTACTGCCAGTCTGGATCCCAACACACTTCAAAAGCCAAATTGGTAGTTTAAAAATTCAGCTTCATCAGTCTCTTCTAAAATCATGTGCTCTCCAGAACAGTGAGTCTTAATCCGGTTTGAATTGGAGCATTTCACCTCATCCCACATTCATACGATTGTCAGTCCATCAAATGCTTATTTGAAAACTGATTTGTTGCAGATGACCATGATTGCTACAAAACAGTATTTAAAAACATTTTAATATTTGAAAAGAACTTTCCTTTCCTCTTATATCAACCACATGTTTGAGAAAGGGCCTGGGGTTTACCACTGCTTGGTGAGAAAAATAGCAAAAAAGAGAAAGGATAATGGGGTGATAATGACTGGAAATGTATGGATTGAATTTGGGACCTATTTAAATACAAGAAGAAAATTTGCGACTTGGTGGTATACGCAAACACAGAGAAATGGCTGTGGTTGAAGTCTGTATTTCAATATAGAAAAATGGTTTGTGGCAAACGATTTTACTTTTAGCGCAGACAAACTGTGACCAAGTTGCCAGCTGCTGAAGTTGTGGTACCCACCCGTGTCTGCTTGGGAATTTCTTGGGAGACTTCCTATTTCGACATTACTGCTGTAAGATGGTAGAGGTTTGCAACCACTGTGCTGACCCCCATCACGTTACAGACCACAGCCAGTAACAAAACTCCTCCTTCATGTTGTGCCTCCAAACTCTGACCTATTCCTAGATGATGTCACTTAGCAGCAATCAGAACCACAAAATGAATCTACACTTCAACCAGAAGCTTCACTACAATGGAATAATTTTAATTGTTGGACTAGAGGACACAGTTGGACTAGATGATCGGTGTAGGTCCCTCCCAACTGAAAATATCCTATCCTATCCAACAAAAGAAACCACAGAGGAACGAGGTCTGGTTCCATTTGACTCAGGTTAGTGGTACCTCGTTGTCCTTGGAAGGCTCAAGGGTTTCTGTTGTTTTTATGGTACTGCATTTTAAGGTGTTCAGTGACTGGTAAAAACACTTAAACCTCAGGTGTGGTCACTGCCAGGCTTTCATGAATCAGATCATTTTGATAAACACTTTGTCACTTGCTCCACCAGAGGCAGGGAAGTCAGGTTGAATTTTGCTATTAAAAACTATAAAATGTTTTAGAAAATAAAATTGCCTGAGAGTGAATTGTAACTTTATGGATGCTGATTTGTGATCCCTTGCAAAAAGTCTCATTTTAAAGCAGATTCGCTTTGAGTAGTGCCTCACAAAGGACTGAACTTGTAAATCTCCCACACAGAAACTGAGGCATATTAAAATAAAAATGTTAAAATTTGGTGTCTGAAGAGCACATAAAGACATAGGAGAGACCCAAAGCTGCTGCACAAGATCCTGATGGCTCTCGTGACCATTCCTAGACTCACTTGTTTGTTTTCTCCTTGGTGTGTCCTATCTTTCAAAAAAAAAAAAATGCAGAGGAGGAAACAGGCCAAGCACGAGAGTACAGAGTGGTTTATAAAAACATTCTTCCCTATTAAGCAACCAGGCTGATTTTCAATTAAAAGACAAAGTAGACTGAACAACATGTTTACCTATACATCCCTTTTTCTGATAGAAATCCTAGATTGCCTTTGTCACTTTAGCACATGAGCATGAGGCCAAATGAAACACATGTTTACAACTATAATGAGGATTAGCTTTGCACTAAAAAAGTTGAACTACAGTCAAAATTAGATGGTGACATGGGTATTTGCCAACAGCATTAAATGAGAAATAACGGAGTATGAGGTTTCTGGAATGAATAGAAAACGTATTGTTTAGAGACCTTTTTGGCCAAGTATCAACATATGCCAATACTTAAGACTTCTTATTTACTTACCCCAACAATAAAACAATTGTTGTTTTGTGCCAACAGCCTGACAGACTGGTCTTGTACCTTAAGAAATATAGATCGGATATTATTTCTCTTATATCAGCTTCAACCTACTTTTCCAAAAAAAGAGATGCAAAGTAATTGAGTCCAGAGGAAAGGAAATAAATGAAGGAGGTAATTGATTTTAATAACATACAGCATCATCAACACACATTAAGAAAATACATAAAACAGAGGGGGAAAAAAGCACCTTCCCATCTCAGAAGACCAGGCACTTTTTGTAGCTTCATCCAGCCCTGGGCAGAGGTTATCATTGAAGCTTCAACAACAGCAATGATTGATCTTCCCCTAGCGCCCTCCATCAGCACAAGCCCAGAGCGGTGAGGTCATCACCATCATCCCCATTGCAAAAACAAACAAACCGATGAATTAAAACCCTAGGAAGCATTCTCAGAACCAGAGAACTTGGAAATGTATTTGGTTGAAATATTCAGCCTGGTCTAAGTGCTTCCCTCCATGGTATCGTCCGCTGTCAGGCCACCCTCGTGTTAAAAATGAACTCGCTCCTCGCAGCATTTCACACCTAGGAGTGTGCCTGTCCCCGTGCCATAATGCTGCAGCTGGAATAGATAGAGACCCAAGCCAGAGCTCACTCGATTTTAAAACAGATATTGCTGGTAAAGACATCAGGAAAGACTTCAAATTTTGGAATCGTTTTCCCTAACCCTCTTTACTACACCCAGTCCAAGGCAGATTTGCTTAGCTGGTCTTCAGGTGGCCTTTGCATGGGTGAGACACGATGTGGGGCTGGATGGGGCTGTCCTTGTATGTGGCACAGGGGGATCCTGCTGTTTACACTGGGAAACAGTTCCGGTTTATTAATGGTTAGGGAAAATGAATAAAACTCTCAGTTTTGTTGTGTTGTGTCCAGTCTAGTGCTCTGAAAAACTACTTGTAGTATTAAAAAAAAAATAAAATTGCCTATTTCTCTAACTTGCAGAGATGGAGAAAAGCTTAACTCATTCATGTTTTCAATCAAGCTATCAGCAATGGGACCTGTGGGAATGTACGTAGAAAAGGTATCATTGATTATTAGTTAACCTACTTTTAAGATCAATTTGCAAATTCTCTGATGAAACATATCTGGCAGAAAAAGTGCCAACGATCAAAGTGCTCTATGAAAATGTCAATACGGACAACGGTCCAAGGGAAAACAGGCAGGGTCTCAGTAGAGCCCAGCCTGCCACACCAATCTGTCCTGCCTGCTGTCCCAACAGATCATCTCCTGCACAGTCTTATGGGGAAGATGAGAAGCAAAGAGCCCGTAAGTTCCACCTCCAAAGTCCCAGACTTGTACTGGAGTACCTGGACCTGGTCGGAATGGGAAAGCAAACTATGGGCCTCATTCAATGAGCACTTAGGACCTTCCCTCTCCATGGAAGATATCATCAGCACTACATGCCCTGCAGGTCAAATCATCTCAACACCTGCAAGTCCTGGATCTTTCTGGTCAACACTTATTTTGGTCTTATGAACTGAGGAAACACTATCTGATGTCAGGAGGATCAACTCTGTAACTTGCAACACCTGGATCCTGAAGGCAAGGAGGATATATGAGTTCCTGAAGTAATATCCCGGAGCTTTGCCAGTTATCTCATCTGTATTCAGACCGTGGTCTCCAGTTTCTCGTCCTCCGAGAGGGGATGATCTCACACCAGCAGTCCCCTACTTCCCCCCTCAAAAGACACAGCAAGGCAGGAAATAAGGTTTTGCCTCTATTTGATAACTTAGAGCAACAGAAAAGATGAAAATTTCATGTTTTGGCACAAAACCACCAGAGGACACTTCCAGCGAAAAATGTACAAAATAGAAGTAATTGCCAATCAATATCTACGATTAATGAAAAAAAGATTTATCTCTAAGAATATGTATCCATAAGGAAAAATATCAGTGTGGGTAGAGCTGTGAAGAGAGATGACGTGTCTGGGTACCATCATCATAGCAGTGCACGGTTAGCTGCTTACAAGAGCCTGTAGCTTTTTGGTGATACAGTCTAAAAGCTCATGCCAGGAGTCAGTCCCTTACCCTGAAAGCGTAAAGGGAATTTAAATAAAACAAGAAAGAAAGTATTTTCAGCATTTTATAGACTGGGAGCTGTGGCACGGGCAGCGATGTGTGATTTGTGCCATTCAGCCAGGATCTCCTAAATCGAACTCAGTAGTCACAAAGGCACTCAGGCTGCTCCTCTACCCATCACGTTGCTCACTCTCCATGGCCACGGAGACACGATCACGATGCAGAGAGGAAACTCTGCACAGTCTTCCACTGATTGCCCCCATGGCACACATTGTCCTAGATACATTATCACCCAGACACCACACTTAGTGTGAAGAACAGGCAGAGGAGGATAAATATACCTTTCAGTTGGTACCTTGCTAAGAGGATGATTTAGCTTTAAAGATTGTGATACCCAGGTACAGACCCTTAAACTCTATGTAATACAATGTCTACAGGATCCACATGTGGATATAATGTGTTTCTATATATTCACCTCCTCCCTTATGTGAGCTGTCCTGCCTTCCCTTAAAAAAACTCACAGGTACTGATCACTTAGCACCTGCACTCTGGACTCTGTCCTGCAAAAGCTTTCTCTCTGGCAATGTGACGCAACATGTGTTAGCATTAACGTTTCTGCTTTTTTTATCTAGCTATAAACAGATCCATTGACTCCCCCCCTTTTTAATTTTGCAGAAATAAATGCTTTCCTGGACAGTCAGAGTTCATTACTGAGACAGAGCACAGCTCCCCTTCTCCTGCCCACAAGAGCCAGAGTGAGGAAGCTCACATGGCACACAGACCACCCATCTTTGATTGTAGTGGGTAGGGAAAAGATCTCCCATATTCCATATTTTTTGAGACTCTTAGGATCATTTTTCTTAGGAGGATTTTTTAATGCATCTTCTGTATCATAAAACCTGTTTATTGTTATTTCTCTGAGCCATTTTTATTACAGAGATCCTTTTACTGACTTTTTATATTAAAGATTCTAACGAAGGCAAATAAAATTACAGCTATAACTAAGTGCACACTGTTACAAGCTTGCATCCATCCCCATGCCAAGAAGAGGCTTTGCATAGTAAAGATACTATAATAGAGTCAGGATTTTCAGAAAGGCTCGATACTCACAGTCAGGGCCAGGTTCACGTAGGAGCTCAGTTTCCAATCAGGCACCATTAGCAGGTGACTTCAACCCAAGTGAACGTGGTGTCACTCTCCACTTTGGCCAGACCTGATCAGCCCCAGCTTGTGGTCAGCATTACTTAGGTGTGAGCTTTCATTCCCTGCACCACGTGTAAAGGGAACTACTCCTCAGCATAAGACCAGGGTATGGATGGTTACGTTCAAACCCAATGGTCATTAGGGCTATGAAGCACGAGGACATTTCCGTTTGCTGGGCAACACACAGTTAAATGAGAGGTGAGTTGGGGTAAAGCAACACAGTGGCCAAAAAGGCCAGGTGAAAGTGACCTCAGCACCTCTTTCAAGCAGCCATCAGATTAATTTAAAAAGAGGGTCCAGGGAAATGCATGCTGTAGTTGCATTTTGCAGGTCCTTGCACAACCATGAAAGCAGCAGGGATAAGCAACGAAGAGGGTCACCCAGGGTAAGGGGGTTTTGGTTGTGGTTTGGGTGGGTTTTTCTATTTTTGTTGTTTGGAAGGTTTGGGGTTTTTTTACTTCATTTCTTCAAAATCTTCACGTAAACGGCAAATGCTCAGCTACAACAGTGAAAGGAGGGCAGAGCACTGCTCACACAGAAACCCCTCCTGGTAGGAACCAGCCCTGGGAGACTCGACCTTGAAAGAAGCCACTTTGTCCTCCAAGAGCTGCTTTCCTCCCACACACGTGCATCCTCTGCTTAGCTTTGGTCCTGGCAGCCTCCAGAAGAACCCAGCTAATCTTATTTCACTGACATTGGGTCAGAGCACAAGCTTCCCAAAACCGTAATTGTCTGGAAAACCCAATATTCCTGCAGCTGGGTCTCCAGGAGGGGTTTTCACACACCCGCTGGTTTTGCAGCAGGGGACGAGGACATGGGACTGGAGGAGGCGGTTACACAGCATCTCTTCCTACTCAATTAACTCAGCGAGCCCAGAGGAAAGCTCGCCATCTGCACAGCCCGTGAGTCACCTCGGGACTCAGGCAGTTTACTGTATATATTAGTCAACAGAAACAAACAACACAAATCCCCAGACACCAAAAGGCTTTTTAATTATTTTTTTCCTCCCTCTCCCTAAATCTGGCTACAGATCTTTAATAATAATTTTCTGGAGATTTTAAAAATATTTAATTGTGGTTTCTAGAAACATGAAAAAGAATTAGTACATTGAAATATTGGTTCTCAACAGTTACTAATGCCTCTCAGGAGGCTGTTTTTCTTTTACTAAGACAGAAAAAAGTAAGTTGTAGATTTTCTTCGTCCCTCTCACTCACCATAGAAGGGAGTGGGGTTTGAAAAGATTTTGGTAATCGCCACTGAATATTTTCTAGCTGATGACTTTTGACAGTGTTATTAAGTAAATTGGAGGAGAAGATAAATTTACAAGATGATACATTGCAAAGTCATGAGAAATAAAAGCTTAGGGTTTTATTCCAGAAAATGAAGAGGTAGTAAATGCAATGAAGATACTAAGACAGGCACCGTACCACCCACCAGTTCCCCTTTTAAAGATTCCAGGCTGAGTGGCAGACAGAGCTGTAATGGGAAAATTGTAAAGGTTTTGGGGCTTGGGTTTGGATGAGCAACACCACATGTGTGAGCATCCTAGAGGCTTATCCAGACTGTATGAGTTTCCTGGATCTAACTCTTGGGTTGCAAGGCTTACAAGGACATACCAAGGTATCGAACATTCACAGCTTGTCATCAGGTTAAAAAAATGCCCCGAGTCCAATATCGCCCTGCAACGACTGTGAATTCTCAATCTGTAGGTATGGATGACTGAGAAAATGCAAAGCAATGAGAGGACCTGAGCTGACCCAGCAGCACAGGGTTGTATCTGCTGCAGTTACAACTTATGGAGTTTGACCTCTCAAGACTAATAAAAAAAAAAAATCCCTAAAAAGGGTGAATCAGGAACTGAGGATGATATCAGAAACTGAAAACCACTGCCAATCCTGGGACTCCTCAGAAACAGCCGTCAGAGGAAAATTCCTGCACCACACGTGGTTTGCAGCCCGTCTCCTGGGGCCATGTCATGGGTGGGAACCCAGCTGAGATGTGGGTGCAACGCATCCTCTCCCTGAGCATCCCTCTGCTCTGCCAGGGTGGCTCAGTACATGGCTACGCTCTGCACCAGCCCAAGGAACTGCTCTCACTCCACAATAAGTCTGCAAAGACATCCCAATTTCTGAGTGGCTTCCACAGCTTTGTTCTCTAAGGTCAGATCAGCTCCCTGGTCAGGGCCACATTGCTGTGCACCAACTGAGGAATGGAGGCTGCAGCTTGGGAGCAGGAGCAGACAGAAAGAGGCAGTGGAGGTATCATCAGGACAAGCTGAAACTACCACCAAAATGGATAAGAAACAGCCAGCCAAGACAGAGAGGGACCTGGAGCAGGAGCCCCTTGTGGGAGAGAGCACCCTAGGGTCTTTAGATGGGGATGTTGATCAGACCCAAAGCTTCGTGGGCAGGGAAAACACGGACCCTCTAGGCATGCTGAGCTGTCATGTCTTGGCATGGAGGCTGCTCACCCATGGAAACCCATCCACGAGAGAATGTGTTACATCCTCCTCTGTGAAGCAGGTCAGGGAAAGGGATGTTTTTTCTCTTAAAGAAGTGACATTTTGCATTTGGCTGTCATGCCAAGGCTATGGCTCAGCTGGTTCATAATGAGCTTGCCTGACCCAAAGAAACCACAGCGCTTGCTGGGACTGAAAATCGTACACGGAGAGGCAAAGCTCAGCAACAGAGCCGACAGTAAAGCTCCTTTTGCCCAGTTACAAGCTGAGCCATAGCCCCGAGCTACCCTGCCTGTTCCACCAACCCGTGGTGTGCTGAGCGCTCTCCAAACAGACACAAGGAGTTGTGGTTCCCACCCGAAACAGCTTCCAGACTCCAGCTGGGCAGAATACAAGGAAAGCACAAACCAAGTATACAGCTATATTAACCATGCATTCATAGACACATCCTAATAATAGAGCCCAGAAACTGCTCCCAGGTTACTCATCTTGCGTGTCAAGCCCGTCCTCATGGTTTCCATAGGCATTGGGGAGAAGTGGGTGTCTTTCTTGGTTTCATAACAGGGCTGCACACTGATGTGTAATAAATAAAGATGAAATGGAAATAATCCAACCCCCTCTTTGAGCATAGTTCAAGGAAAATATTGCAGCTAGAGACCATAAGCAAACCCAATAAATTTGTTCCCCCACCCCATTCCCCTTTTGTTATTAGGGTGTGACTTAAGACTTTGCAGCATCAACTTTAGGTCTTAATTAGAGATTCTTGCTGCAAGCTCAAGCTATATTTTAAAATCATGTTTAGGAAGTTGCAGCAGGCACACAGACACGACACAAACCGGTGAGCTGAAACGCGCGGGCATGGGTCTGGGGTTTTTCCTTTGTCTTAAGCCTCAGGTTTCTGGTGGTGTATTATCTCCTGTGGACATTGTACCAAGTGAAGGCAGAGGGAGTTTAATAGACTGCATTCAACTGTCCTCAAATATTTATATCCAAAGGAGACTTCTTGACATTTTTGAGTCAGAAATGGAGAAAGTGGGGCTCTTATTTATAAGGACAATCTTAATGTCTTAAGCAGTAGCCAAGGCAATATTGTCTGACTGTGCTTTCTACCCAGCGCTTGCTTCAGACCACTGAACTTGACCTATCCACCCATCATAAATTAAATTCTTTGATCTCATCTGTAACAACACAGAGCCTTAATAACAATAGATCAAACCGCGGCAGGGACAATATGCTTATTCTTTACCAACTAACTTTTAATTAGTAAACAGCACAGGGGAAGAATCCACCTTTGCAGAACAAAAAGGGAAAGAAAAAGCGTTTAGTACTTGAAAGAAATAGCTGATAAAGAGCAGAGACATCTTTCAGAGCTCTACATCATTGTTCTGTTCATCTGAAAAACCACATCATCCCCAAACCATTAAAACCAGGATGAATTTCACATTGTAAGAAATCACTGTGAAAGCAAACATCAAAAGGAGCTGGGGAGCAGGAAGAGGATCAGGTGGGAGAAAAATAGCATGATGCCTTTTATCAACTGTTCATACAGAAATGTCTCGCTGATTATCTGCCTGTATCCTTGTTTGGGCTGCGCTGGTCCCTGTGGTTCGTACAGTAAGCCTGCCTGAGGCTAAGCCAGGCTCCCATCCCTCACAGGGGGTTTTAATGTTTGCAAAGCAGCTGGGAAAAAACACACAGCTCCCATCGTCCTGTTTAGTTTTTGTTTGTGCGGGGTGGATTTATTATTGCAGAGATCTTTGTGGGTTCCCCTTTACACTAAATACCTTTGGTTGGTGCATCATTTCCAGGTGAGCTTACCTGCTGCTTAGCAGTGTGGCTTCTTCCAGGCAAACGTGAATACTTTAAATGAAGCTTTCGCATCAGCAGTGGTGCTTGTCAAGACAGAGATTTTCTGCATCTTGAGTGATTTTATGCCAACGTAGGAGCAAATTCCAAGTAGAGCTTCTTTTGCTGGAGCGCCCATGGTGTCTTCCTCCCCACTCGCTCCCTGGTGTTTCAGAGCAGGGTGTAAGGACAGCTCCACTGTCCCTTGGTGAGCACGCAGTTCTCACCTCTCTCTAGCCCACTGCTTTCACAATACCTGCAGGCACTTTGTAGACTACGAAGTGCGAACAACAACACTGGGAAAAAGGAATGTAAACCAGTGTAGATGGTGCGATCACCTCAGGCTCCTTTCCTTAGTAAAGCAGGCTAAACCCCCCAACACAGCTTCTTAAAACCTGCCTGGTACAGGAAGAACACAAGCCAAAACCAACCCAAACCATCTCTGTGGTGTTGCCACTTCCCAAGCAAACAAGCCCAGGCTGCCACAGACCACGAGCCGGAAGCAAGCCCATGGACAGGGATAATTCACTAAACCTCTCTGAGCATTAAATGCCTTGATTTTAGCCTCTGCAATTGCCCATCAGGCTGGCAATGCCCTTACTGTGGGCTGGAAAATACCATGACACTCTACGTACTCCCAGCCAGGTTTGATATTAAACCAAATATCTGCTGGGCCAAGGAACTGGGATTTCATTGGCTCCTTATGTTTGGTTGTAAACAGCAAGGTAGTACCTTAAAATAGTAGCAATCCAACTTTTAAACAATAATTCAATTAAAAAAAGAAACTTACAAGCAGCGAATAAATAAGCCAACTGCAACCCCTTTTTTTCCTGGCTGGATGTCAGTTTACTTGAGCTATTTTACTAACTGGTTGTACCAGAACCCCTACGTTTTGTTTACCACTGAACTGCAGCCCCTCTGCAGCGCAAGGCTGCAGAAAGAGCAAAGAAAAATCTGGATTTCAGATGAAATTATGAATTTCATGTAGGAAAAGTCTTACTAAGCAAACTGGATTTCAGTCTGGACACCAGGGCAAACACTGGGGCTTTTATGAAATATCAAGTAATCCTTAATGACTACAAGTGGGCAAGCTGACCTCATTTTTATCTGTCTGCTGCCTGTTTCCATGATGGAAGACACAAAGTGAGATAACCTGCAGGTCCTCCCTCTACTACACATGATGTGGGATGGGAAACAATGTCCGTGCAGGCTCCAGGTACAGTTCCCAAACCAGAAATATTTACATTTCCTTCCTGTGCTATAGATGTTCACTCTTGAAAAGACATTCCATTTATACAAGATGGATCAATGTCAGAACAATGACAGATTTCACTAAGAGGACAAAGACAACTGAGAATACAACCATGGCTATTTCCTTAGCTGAGTTTTCAGTTGTTCCTTTAGAAGTTCAAAAATAAACAAATATGGTAAAAGTTCTTTTCCATTGAAGTCTCTGTGAGCACCGACACAGGATGAAATCCTGCCCACACTGAATCAAGTAACTGGCACACATCAGCGTTTGTGTGGCACACACACGTACAAGTAAGCCTTAGGACACAGAAAAAGTACAAACGCCTCTGTAAATTGTGCAGCCACAACGCCCAGGAATAACATGAACCTAAAACCAGCAGAACCCACCCAGAGCACTGGCAGGACCCAGCCTTCGGTTTGCTCATAACTGGAAGGATAAAAAGGGGAAATCCACCACCTCATGGCTTTTAAAACCACGGTCACAACTTACATCCATTAATTACTGACAGAGCTATGGCTGTCAGGCAGTTTTGAGAACCCAAGGAAGGAGAGAGGCTCACTTCTCCTCCCATCACCACCATGGATTGTGCTGAGATCACACAGCAGAAGTCCATTTTGTTCTTCAGCAGAACAACAGACAGTTTTGCCACCTACCACTACTCGCTGCCTTGTCAAAGCCTTGCATATTGTGTGTGGTCCGGAGTTGGGTCATGCAACCAGCCAAAGCCCTCTAACTCCATTTCCAGTTCACATCACTCTAATAGACCCTCAGCTGGCCCGAGAAATTCCCAAACATCTCTTTCTACAAACAAGGAATTGGGTTTCTTTTGTCTTGCAATCAGGGGAGACAAATTCTCCCTTTAACCACAGTTTAATTTATTCCTTTTGGTTGTTATTGCCTCCACCTAGTACAGCTGTCTAGACTGGGGTGGTGGTTTTTTTGTTTTTTTTCCCCTTTTTCTTTTTAGTTTGGGATTTTTTGGAAGCTGCCTTTGCTTCTTTCCGAAACAAGTTTATTTTTAGTGTCACTTTTTCCATTGGCAAGATATTATGGCTGAGAGAGCTGCTCTCAGAGGAACTGCTCTGCTTTCAATATGAAAATGAAAAAAATCTGCCTGGTTGGAGAGCAGGCACAAGAGAAGGCAGACAAGGTAACTGCAAGATGGTCCAAGAGAACAGGGTCCCACACACGTCAAGGAAGTCTGGCTGCTGGCATAGCTGTCAGCGTACACTGCCATTGGGAAGAACGCAAGACCATTCCAAAACCAAACCTGCTTAACCAGGGAGGGTTATGGTATCTTCTGACATTGTCTTGGACTAATCTCCTTGGATGGAGCTCTGTGTAGGAGGATGCCAACAGGACTTGCACCTGCCCAAGCCACAACATTCCCAACTCTTTTCCTGTTGGCTTCCAAGAACATGTAAACACTTGTCAATGAGCCTCCCGAGAGCTTTAAATCATGGGTAGCCTTGCCTCAAGAACCTTCAACCAGCACTAAATGGTTCTCAGGTGATTTCTCAGGATGGGGGTCACAAACACAGCTTAATTCTTTTTTTCTTTACTTTGCTGTTTACCACTCTACGACCTCCTGGCTGCCTTCTTGCTGTTCTTGCTTGCTCTTGCTCTTTCCAATCAGTATTTATCCCACTCTTTCTCCAAAATATTGAGCCACTTCGATCTTCCCACGATTTTGCTGGTGCGTGCTTTCAGAAAGCTTCAGCTGAAAAAGTGACAGCAGAGTCCCCTTCTCAACTGCAGAGTTTAATCCCACTGCAATGGTCACCTGCTTCATTACCACTCGTGCACTACCTCGCAAAGAGTAAGGGCACAAAAATCCAACGTTGCCTTTGTAAAGGAAGAGGTGGACTTGATATAACTGGGTAAAAGGAAGACTGGTCTCTTATTTTTTCAGTGCCACTTTTCAGAATTCACAGCCCCCAGAGAAAAGGTTTCTTAGCTCCCAACATCAGCCCAGCTTCACTCCTTAGCACAACACAGCCAAGAGGGCAGAAGGAAAGCAAGCAGTATATTTTAAAGCAAATTCTGCAGGCTTTTAGATTGGAAGTGAAGTGGTGGGGGAGGGCATTAAAACACACACGCACACACAAAACCCCAGAATTAAGCAAGCGAGACCATTCCAGTTGAGCTGTTTCAGCCATTGTCTTACAACAACTTTAAACCCAATTGCTTCTTTTTAATGAGGTATTTTCTTCCTCTTAACCACCCAAATCTAATCCATGATGTTAGTCCAACTCAGAGAACTTAAAATCAGAACACTGGGGCCTTTCTTAATCCTCTTAACTTGCCAAAGGTTTTCTGGTCACACACCTCTTCCTTCCTACTTAAGACCATTTTTTCCCACCACCCTTTGTCTTCTGTTTACAGCTGTGAAAAATTAGGATCCAAGCAGTAAAATCTCTACATAACAAATGAGCATTTAGAGATGGTTTGCATGTTTTATTGAAGGGAACTAGGCATATTTTCTTAATTATTTCATCAAATCATATGTATCCAGCAGTTCCCTAGGCTCAGATACTCAGCATTTCATGAAGGACATTCTTTAATCCACAGTCTTTGGTTCTGCTGGATAATTACCTTCAAAAGATAAATCCTGTCTTATGCTATGATCACTTTGCATCTCTCATATGATGTGGTAGGTCAATAAAGCTATTGTGGTGGGACAGGATCTCGTGTGAAATGCAAGTATCCTCATCCTACAGCTCTCACAGCCCCTCTGGCCTCCTGAAGCCCAGCAACTCAGGAGAGGATGCAAGCCTTGACCACTGCTGTGGTCTGGTCATTCCAGGGTGATGTCAGGGCTAAATTGGACTTCTCATACGAAGAAGAAGGAAAAACTCTAATCAAGCACTGACTGATTTCAGGGCTCACAACAAAAGGCGTATAAATACATCCAAGATCTACCATCCCCTTAAACTTGGATCTTCACCAGATCATGGCTAGACTAACAGAGGAGACTGGCACCATTGGGTGTCTAAAGGATACCGTGCTGTGAAGACATGTGAGCCATACTAGGGTGAAAACAGCATGTCAAGCTCTAAGAGGAACTTGCTGTCCTTCGTGAAATTTAATGACCAGAGAGGGCAGCAGGTGAACTTATTGATTTTCCAAGCCTAGCCAGATTTCCCTTAAAACTTGTGAACTGCAAGAGCTGCTGGCTGAGCACTGGCTCCTGATGTCATTTCTTGCTGTTAGACCACACCACACATACATTAGAACCCTTTCCTATCACATCAGCAAGACATGCTGGCAGCACTTGCTGCTTTCAAGATTGAACTGAGAGACAGAGAGTAGGAAGGGTGCTGAGCAATGCAAGAGCCATGAGTAAGCAATCATCCAAGGGACAATCCCCATCACATCCTGGTCCAAATTATGCTTAAAAACAAAAACAACGAGAGACTTCCTTCCTCCTTCTCACTGCATAGATCTTGGAGGTGTAGGTTTTACCAAGTGGTCCACCGAGCTGAGATGAACTAGAAGCCAAGCAAAAGGCTTGAACCAGAATATGACCTGGCACCTATCCTGAGTTCCTTTCGAGTTTGGTTAACATTCCCCACCCATCATTTTTCATGTGCATGTGCCACATCACTTCCTGGTTCTGATTTGCCTGCTATTTGCCCCACGGGTAGGGTGTTACCCATCAAGACTCAAAAAACAGCAAGTAACCCCTCCTCCCCCTCCTCATAAACCCCACACCCATCTCTGAGGGATCCAAGCATCCCTAGCAGGAAGGAGTCCAAGAATTCTTTATGCTCATAAGAATGTCCCCTTGCCACATCACAATCCTGTTTGCTACCAGTGCCACACACTGATGGTCTAGGTCAAACTCCAGATGTTAATAAACCTCGGTAACAACTGTTCAAAGAAAATGCAGATAATTAGTCTCATGCTTACTCTTAGAGGAAAAAACCCAACAAAATACATGACAAAAGAAAATGTGCAATAAGAAAATGCATCTTGGTTGCATTTGACATTCTTTTCTAAAGCCTGATTTTAGCTCTATGGCTGCAGCTTAAAGGCAGATGTACATCTGGTGTTCTCTGCCAACTTCCATGGGCCCACAACTTCTCTGGGCAACCCATGCCAGGGCCTCACCACCCTCATAGTAATAAATTTCTTCCTAATATCTAACCTAAATCTTCTCTCTTTAAGCTTAAGACCATTCCCCCCCATCCTATCCCCGCTCTCCCTGATGAAGAGCCCCTCCGCAGCTTTCCTGTAGCCCCTTTCAGTACAGGCTGCTCCCAGAGCCTTCTCTAGGCTGAACAAACCTGACTCTCTCAGCCTGAGCAACAGGCAGGAGACAGCAATCTGGATGACAGCCGTGCTATCTGTAGGTGCGTTTCTTCTGTCTTTGAATCATCATCATTTCCATATATGCCCTTCAAAAGTGGTTTCCATGCAGATGTTTATGTTTTGCCATTGGATTGGCTGGGTTTCTGAGGGGATCAGATATGGTCAAATTCTGCTGCTAGTGCAGATAATGCAAATCCCCAAAAGATAAGTGAGGTCAATTATCTGTAATAAGTCATAGGAACTACATGCCAAGCAAAGAGTTTTGCATTAAATAATAAATCAGGGTTGTCTGGGCTAAACTCCCCCTTAACCCTAGCAACTGGCAACTTTATTGATCAGCGTTATTTCCCAGGATATTTCAGTCCTTGCTTACTTCCAGTCACGAGTGGTTCATGTTACTGGTTTGCAGGAACGTGTTGTTACCAAACTTGGTGCTTCATCGCACATACTATGTTAATATACGGCATCAGGGGCCCGCTAGTGGCTCCAGCAACGATATGGGCTGCAGAACACGGGTTAACCATTTTGGACGTGTATTCCTGTGTGGGAGCCATCATTCAAACACCTGAAACACAACACCCATGTCACTACAGTTCTTTATTTCCATGGTGCACAGAATAATTCTGTCTAGGGAACCTCTTCCGTGCAGTGGGAGCTTCACTGCGGACCTGAATGCAAAGTGAGCAGGTCATAGCATCGCCAGCTTTGGTAATATTTAGGTGTATTTACGTGGGGATTCAGAAACACCACTGGCCTTCTTGGAGATATTTTTAAAGCTCTTCAGGTCAGATAACCACGTTCTGGAGAGTTTTTTACCCTCCAGGGAAGGTAGGTAAGACTGAATTTGTCAAGATCCATACATACATCTCTGAGCAGCACATGCCTTCAGGCTTTCTCCACCTGCCACCACCGCATTCACTGAGGTTTTACCCCTCTCTTCTCACATCCCAAAAGCTACACATCACACAGATGTAAATACTGAGTACTCAGCAGGCCACACCGTGGCCAGCACTGCTCTGCTCTGCTCTGACACTTGGGCTTTCACCCGATCTCCCCTACAGCAAACAGTATTATATTATATTATTATATTATTAGTATAAATGCCCACCTTGTGCCTTTCAGTCCATCCTACTAAACTTTCTCATTATGTTTTGGGTTTTAACAGACAAAGCTGTAATTGTTACTTATTTATCATGCTATTTACAGGAAGGAAATTTATAAAACATATTAAAAACTTTACAAGGAGAGCAAGTCTTTCCAAAAAAGTCAGGAGCACAAACTGAATTTTGCCAGAATTCGGCTGCTTCACGCAAGAAACATGGTCTCTGTAGGGCTCCGTACCAGTGAGAAAGGAACAACTCCAAGATGAGGAGTTGTACTTGTCCCTAGTGCACTTACTTTGGCAATTAGAACTTTCTCCAACTTTATTTTTTAATTCAGTGTCTGTGCACAGACCATTTAGGTGAAACAGGCTTACCCTGAAGAGGACGGTCAGATGCTGGAGCATGCAATAACTTCATCTACAGGGAGAAACGAGGCAGCTGGAGAAGAAGGGGAGAGGATGTGTGAAACCCTGAATCAGGCGGTTGTTGCCCCAGCATTCTTCAAGAAATTGCCGTGGTCTGTATAATGTGGGTAGTTTGGAAAAGTTGTGCTGTAAATATTTTTCCCTAAGCACTTTTCATGCTTGAGTTTTAGGTTTTCAGAGGGATTTTTTATTAAAAAAAAAAAAAAAAAGGAAAAAATTTTTTTGAAGGAAGATCAACGACTTAATGAAAAAAGTCTGAGATGCAAGAGCAAGGCTATCGCTTCAAGAGTGCTTCCAGATTGACATAAATAACATTCCTGCTGCATAAACATCTTGGCAAAGGCAGAGCATCTAACCCCCTCCTACTCTATCGGCCTCCACTAAATTCTGCAGAATATTAAAACCCCTTGATGGTAACATGTTCTCAGCCAGAAACAAATCATTAGTTTGGATGAGGGCATCAAACTGCATCTGCTCAGTTCCCTGAAGTCCCAAGTGCAAGAGATTTAGTAGGGAGGGGAGAGGATTTCTTTGATAGAGGGATTTAGAAAAATGGCAATTGATATAATTTTAAAGCAAATACAGATATGAGGGGATGAGTCTTTTACAGACCCGTAATGGGCTGGTATAATTAAAAGTGGAGATGGGCTCAAGCTGTGGAGTTTGGAGGTGGATCTGAATGCTCAAGTTGTTTGGGTTGGAGCTTTTGCTCTGCTCGTCATGCATCGCTAAGACTGTTCTGAGATTTAGCCATAGATCAATGTTATCAGAAGTCAGGAAAGGGTAAATCCAGACCCACCTCTAAGCTAAAAGAAGACAAATTGGAAGAAGAGGGAAGCTATGAAATACTGCAGGGACCCTATTTGGCTGGAAGAAAGCTGCAATAGGGGAGCTGCCCTGCACCCTGCGGAGCCAGTTCAGCCCTTGGCGTTGAACTAGTAGAGCTTTGAGAGTGTTCTGACACGCAGCAGTAAGAAGCTCTTATGGTCTTGGCTGTTCCTGTCATTGCCAAAACACCCTGTGAGAAGGCAATGGAGTGGTACGGATGAAGCCACTGCCAGTTTTTAGTTCACTTCTAGGTTTTCTTGCACAGAGGGAATTATCTGGGGGTCAGTTCTACTCTGGCCAAACCCACCCAAAGCAGCTCCTAATCACCTGGGCAATAAGTGTTCGATCCTAACAGAGGAGGAAATCTCTTTCACCAGGAACATTAATGAAAAGCAGGGACTGTTGAGGGTCTCTTCTTTTCAATCCCATATATTTTGGTTTTTTCCCCCTCCTGAAATGCCTAGTTTTCTCCTTCCTCAGAGGTTCTTCCTTAAGCCCACAAGAACATCCTGCATGGATCTGCAGGGACAAATGATTTCTTGAAACATACTGGTCTTAATCAAACCTAATCTTTCATGACAGGACAGAACAGCCTGGACAGCTATTAGATTTAGCACAGCTACTCTGAGCAGCACTGTTATGTCAATATTATGCAACCTAGGCTTTGATAGGCTTTGGGGATTTTCTCAATGGTTCCTTATGAGCCTGTTGGTGCCCCTCACATTTCAATGACCACAATATGAACATTAAACGTATTTCCTTTCCCACAGCTGGATACTGTCCCATCTGTTCTAAGATAGCCAAAGTGTCAAGTAAGCCAGACAAGGCAGACAATTTTTCATGCAAATCTGTTGACTTTAGGTTTTTTAAATATATGTCTTTTTAATAACCCACAGATCATCTCACAAAGAAAGAGGTCATTTGAAAGAGTTCCTCCAGCAGTCCTTGGCATCGTCAGCTAACATTGCAATGTACATATATTATTCTCAGAAGAAAACTTGGCAAAAGGACAGAAAGAAATGCCATGTATATTCAGAATAATGGTCTAGCCTGGGATGTTGTATCTGACAACGCTCAGTGTGGATGCTGGAAAGGGGTGCACTAACCCCCTAAACAACTACACTCTTAAACTAGTCTCCAAGAGTGCAGCATAGGTGGAAGGGAGAAAAAGAGATTCAAAGTATTCCACCAAGCCCAGGCAGGGGAATCATGATCTTATCACAGATGTGGGGTCACTTAGTGGCACCTTCACCCATGCCCTCCCATGCTAAGACAGGCAACTCAAGGCAACTCTTCAGACAATAATACGTGGCATGGGAAGCAGTAGAACCCACAGAATCAGGTCTCAAAACAACTTACATAAAGCTGGAGAAATAAAGTGTTAAATAATCAATATTTCAGGTACTCAGCTCAGTACAAGTGTAGAGCTCACAACTAATTTAATTCCAAAAAGCAGCCAATCCTACAGCCTCAGACCAGCCTCTGCTCAGCACTGTGACTCATCAGATCTATCAGAACAAGGTAGGGATTTGAACATATGAAGTGTCTTGTGACTCTGAAATGCTGCACCATGATAACACAGAAGAGCCTTTATCGCCTTTTACTTTCAAACCACCATTTAAAGCCCCCTGCTTTTTAATGAGATGCTCCACAATAAAACAGACTGGAAGCAGAAGCTGGCACAGCATCCTGCAATGGAAGCCAAAGATGCTAATTGCCTTCCTACCATACTTTCTATGATAAATTTGCTGTCAAGGATGCAAGATCCCTCACGCAGCAGGAGAGGATGCTACCAGGAGGATGTTGTCTACAGTAGCTTTCAGCCTCTGGATTTTGTTCCCCTTTCCCAGCAGAGCCAGCTCTGGTTGGCACCTAGAGCACATCTGGTCTTACCTAGGTCTGGTGAAGGACCAAACCGAGGAATAACGGATACCTACCCCAGACAGACGCATACCTCTCATTCCTTTAAAACCTACATGGACATCTGACTAATCCAGGTGCAACACAGACTAATGGGGCCCAGAACAATGCTGGGAAGCTTCCATGGCCAGGGCAGCAGGATGCTTCCATCCTCTGGAGTAACTGGAGGAAAAGGGAACCGTCTGCATCAAAGACCTGCAACTTCTGCTGGCAGCTTCTCCTGGGGCAGCTCTGCAATCACAGAGAAGGTGACTGCCCTTCTGGCACCAAAATTAGCACGAAAGAGGCAGTCTTGGGCTATATGTGGAGAAAGCAAGCATCAGTTGTTCTAGAAAGTAGGCCATTCCTCTTTCCCTAACATATGTTTTTTCTGGGAATGGAGGGACCCAAGGTCTCTGGATACCTTGGGAACTTCTCCACTTCCTCCAATTCCCTCCTTGAAACAAAAAAATTCTTATTTTCTGAAACTCTGCTGTAAACAGCTGAGTTTCTAAACTCACAATGCATGATGCAGAACAGCTGACTTTATGTAAGACTTGTTATTAGAAACAGTTCATTGCTGAACTGTGATTTCATGAGATGCACCTCGTTCAGAGCACAGGCATGTGTACCACGTAGATATGTACACGCATAAGAGCCTGGCTAAAAAGTGCAGAGTTTGCTGCCTTTGAGTGCCTGGGGCAGATCCTGACTCAGAGGTTCCTCCACGTTATTTTCCATGGGAGGAAGCAAAAGCTATTTTGCAGAGGGTCTGAATAGACTAGATGCCAGTTTCTTGCTGGTAAATACCACTTCCAACCTCACTTGCAGTCTCCAACAGATGTTTCTGCTTTTCAGAGTAATGGAAATTTTATGGACCATTTTCTCCTCCTCCTCCTGTTCCCTAGGAGGGAACAGCAGACCCAAAATGCCCTCAGCAACACAGTGGTCTCCTCCTAAAATGTACTTCAGAGTGGTGTCTCTGGCAGATCAGTGAGACAGAGTCAAACAAGTTAGCTGTGGATTAGGTTCATCTGGAGAACCAGGCAACACCTGCAATCCAATCATTGCATAAAGGTTTCACCTGTCCAACAGCTTCCACTGGAAAAGCTCAACATGCCTCCAAAAGAATCATAGAATGGTTTGGGTAGGAAGGGACCTCAAAGCCCAACCAGTTCCACTCCCTGCCATGGGCAGGGACACTTCTCACTGATCAGGGTGCTCAGAGCCCCTTCCAACCTGACCTTGAACACCTCCAGGGATGGGGCAGCCACAGCTTCCCTGGGCAACCTGGGTGAGCTCCCAAGATGGGTAGAGAGCCTGGGGCTAAAGAAAGCAGGTTAAAAAGATATGAGAACTGCTGCATTACTTTTAGGCCCTTGTTTTTATTTTGCATTCATTACAGTTGGAGAAACTGAGGCACGTGAAGTCATTTGCTGGGGGATGCACTGAATCAGGGCAGAGCTAGGACTGAATCCACGTGTATGAGCTACCGGCGTGCTCATCGTGCGACCACTTCCTCAGTGAGAGGAGCCAAAACACAAACCGTACAGGATAGATATAGGGAAAACTGTTGCCAATGTAGACAAAGCATGGAATAAAAGGGTCTGATGTGCATCCTGACAATCCACATTTTCCCTGGCCAGACTCTCACGTCTCTGGGCTCACCCAACTGCATGCAAACATCATCTCCCCAGACTGCTCAAATGAACCATGTGTGTTGTAATGCTCCTTAAGCAAAACCAAACAAAAGTTGGGGAATCCCATTGACTCACACCTGTTTTAATTATTATTTTTTTAAGGGCCCAGGACTTAGTGAATGAGAATATTATCCCATGGGGATTGAGAACACAATGGAAACAGGAAACTTTTAAAAAGCATTTCTGTGGAGATATTATCTTACTGCTGTAGGACACAAGATTTACTTAATTGCAGCCAAGGAAGTTTTAGATTACGCTTTGCAATGTCTGCACGAAAGTCTCCAGCTATCATGGGGAAGGCTCCTTGCATGGCTGTTTCTTTTAAGATATGTGCCTTTCCCTGAACATGTTAACTGCAGGGGATTTAGTGATAATGCGAGTAGGTTCAAAGCCTTAAATTAGATTCAGGGCATCAGAACCCATGATAAAGAATATAAAATTGCTTTTTTAGCAGATGACATCCTGCATTCTCTCAGTGAAACTCAACCCTCTATTCAATGCCTTGGAGAGGCTAACAATCGTGTTTCTGGTTCTTTTTGTGTGCGTAAATATGACCAAGAGAGAGGCAATGCCTTCAGGCACCTCCCCAGCAAAATCCCTCTTAATTTTCCATGCCAGTAGTCCCTAGAAGGATTCAAATCCATAAGAAGCCAAATCTCTCTTCACTTAAATAAACTTATAACATAAGTCTCCAATCCTTTTATGTGACACACATCATGATTTTCAAAGATGGTCTAACTCCCCATTATCTATGCTTGATTAAGTCCACTTACTGAATGGCTACCTTTTGAGTATTTAATTTTTGGCAGAGTCCCCTGGTACTTGAACCTTTAACAGTACTTGAACCCAATCTCAGTCTCCATCCATCAAAAAAAAAAAAAGCCAAAAACCAGGGTGAAAATTGAGTAGAATACTCAGCAGTTTTATACAGCCCTAGATGGGACCAATTTCACCCCAACTGGTGGCTAAGAATAAGTTCCCCACGCTGCAGGAATGATGGAAACAGAATCACCGCATGTTTGTGTCTTTTGTGCCCAGTTTTTCCTCCTTACACTTTATATTCCTACTCCCATTACCTCTGGTGTTCTTGGACCACATGGCCGGGTCACCACAGCTTGCTTAGAGCTGTGTGTGAACCAACTGTCCCAGGACTGCATGGGAGCTGAACAGCATTTGCTGGTTGAGGAAACCACCTATGATCACTTGAGCTCCTCCAACCTCATCTGTGATGGAAACACTACAGTTGGGTCCCTGTTACTCACTCACTTGCCAGTTCTAATGAAATCTGCTAAGGACTTTTTATCAACATTTACTCAAGTTGTTAAACTAGGTTAGTGGGTCCAAACATATTTGGAGAACTGCTGGATAGAAACAAGTCCGGTCTCATTTTAAGGAAAACTCATATCATGTCCTCAGTTCTGCCTGGGAACAGCACTGTGCTGTTTTCTGTTTCAGCCCAACTTCTTGGTACCACAGCATCGTCCCAATGAAAATTATATCAATGACAGAGTCATTCTGCAAGTGTCCTGGCAAGTGATGAAGCAAGAGGGCAACAATGAACGAATAACTAGGTGTCTGAATACCAGGGGTTTCTCCAGTGGGCCGGTAAGATATTAGCTGTATCTCCAGCAAAGCTGTGCTGAAAGGTTTTCAAAGTAATCATTAAAACCATACATTACCTTAACACAGTAGAATATTTATTCTAACACTGACAGATACCAACCCCAGTCTTTGGAAGCAAGACACGTTGTTTACTGAACGACCCCAAACTACATAACCCAGCTTCCCTGGATTTCTGCGCATTTAGGAAGGATGGAAGGTTATCAAAATGTCAGTAAGATGAGCTCGATAGCACAAATCCCATGCACGCATAGGTTGAGCATTACTACATTTCATATACAATGGGTCAATAGGTCACAAGCATGAGATTCCAAAATCTCCAGGTTGTGCCCTAGAAATCATTCCATATCTCTAAACACAATGATTTAAAAAAAAACCCCAAACCAAGGAAGACTAAGTTACAAGAGAGAAAGTGAAGAGATGTTTGTATTTCATTTGTATGGAAGAAGAAAGCAAAGCTTCACATTTGTATCCAGTGCGTGCTTCTGGATTTATTATTACATCTGTTCTACCAGATTTCCCTGCAACAGTTCCTCGTATTTCCCCGGAACAATAAAAACCATGAACCGCGTGCCAAGTGGCGAGCGTCCCATGACCTTCTCCAGCTACCAAGTTTGAAGCTACTGAGAGGTTTCAACAGCTACTATGAAATGATGCAACCAATCATTTCCATGTGCTTAACTTTCAAGGTATCAAAAGAAGAACCATCTTACAAGTAACATAAGGCAAATAAATAAGGATTAGTTTTTCAGCCTTATTATTCCTTTCCTGATGCTGAAACAGCAAGCTAAGTGTCTCTACATCTTCTTCCTTACACTTCTGTGCCTTTGAAGGTACCCTCCCTCCACAGTGAGGCCTTAAAGCTCCCACAGAGGTCACAGAGACCGGGGCGGGAGAGAGACTTTGACCATTGCCAGGGCTACGTAACAGTGGTTATCCAGAGCGTTTCAGTAGCTATCCACATGTTCAGTTGTGTCCAAAAATGCACCCTTCTGAGGAGCTGGAGTGCTGAGCTTCCTTTCAAAAGGTGGCATCACCAGATCTCAGCACTGTTGGTTCTGCTTCTGAACAGCCCTTTAAATTAATTTCTGAACAGCCAGAGTTTCAGTTTTCTTTCTTGCTAGGACACAGTCCAATAGATCGACTCCTTAAACTAACACTTCTGCAAGCTGTTGACTTTCACTGGCATTACAACTGGAGTTTAAGCTTGTCTAAGCACTGCCCACCGACAACTCAGGCCAATCTATCACCCCTGGTCTGATTCTCCTTCCCTTCAGCCAGCACCAGATCTTACACTGTTAGCCCAGGAAAATCAAGCCCAGTGCTTACCAGCCTTCTGATGACCATGTGGCTTTTATTGCTGGCATGAGACACCAGGTGGAAATCTATGACTGGGTTGCAGAGGGAAAGTGAAACCTTGCCTTTTGGCAGCATCTTGCCTTTTTATTAATTTGAACTGTTCACAAAACACCACCTGAGGGACTGAAGAAAGGAATTTGCACGGAGATGTAAGCAGCAAGTTCACTTTTCCAAGCCTCAAAAGAAACAAAAATTGTTTATTTTTCTGCATGCTCCAAACCAAGATTCAAAACCAAACCTCTTTCATCCAGTTAATCCACCCTTGTTGCTAATATGAGGACATACGCCCTACGAAAAATGCTGCTTTCAAATGGCACAAACAGTCATTTTAATATTACCTTTTTTAAAAAAAACCAACAAACAGAACAAACACAAACCCAACAATTAAGTGACTTAGTCAGAAATACAAGAGCATTCCTATGGTGACCTGAGCAGCTTTGCTACCGTGACTCATGGCTGTACGGCTTCCATCAAAATTCCCAATGGCTTTAGACCTAAAAGACGATACAACATATTCCCCCTCACTTCTACCATTGTCCAAAAGTCATTGGCTTTTTTAGCAATAAGAAAACAAATTCTCATTGTTTCAGAGGATAACAATCCTCTTCATTTGCTGCATCAACATCATACAAGTTTGCTCTTAAAAACAAAGCACTTTCTATAATACTGTTCCCTGAAATATCTCAGCACTCGAGCATAAAATGTCAGATCTATTATTAATAAAAACTTTTGCTTAGAGCTACAATCAGAAATGGTAACAAAAATGTAACAGAGTAGTAGTTTGTCTGCAAATCATATGTATTTTTCTAAAATAAATGAAGCATACTATGCTTTCTCCTTCCCTTTCAGCTTCCCCTGCCACAACCCCCACAACTAACTTCAAGCAGGGCAGAACAAGCCATAATGCAGAACAAAACCAAAATAAAATTGAAACCTGATAAGGCCACATTCTCAGGAAGAAGCCATGTGTGAGATATTTTTGCTTAATTATTTCAAGAAAAGTATGGCCTCTTGGCTGTCACCAAGGTTGGCTTTGTCAGGCTAACATCACGACGAACTGTTGTGCAGGCAATCGCTAGATACTTCAAGTATCTGAGCCTCAGCTAATCAGCTCATATTTCATATTCTTTTTCCAGCTTTTACAATGAAATAGAGCCCTTGCTGTTTCGTATCACGCCCTTTTTCTGCTCTTACAGGTATTGCCTGGTTGCAGAGATGTGAGACTTGTTTGGCTTGCATGCACACACCATGCTGCTGTCACTGGTTCAAAAGCAAGTTTTCAGTCTCACCAGGCCTACAGAAAATCCAGTATGACATCTGATGGCAGATAAACAGCGATTGTAGAATATGGCTAAAGAAATAACTCAGCAGGAGGGCATTCCAGAGCCTGGGTTTCGGCCGGTCACGCCTCGGTGCCTTGTGCATCTGGTTGAGACAGGTGCTTTCAGTCCTAAATTATACAGGATATTGAAAAGCACCCATTGATGATATCAGAAAGGGAGCTGTTTGCTTTCAAAATAGATCATTTTTGAGCTGAACTAGGTTTTAATATCTAGCAGGAATGATGACATGAATTTTTTCATCTATTACACAGTAGAATACATAATAGACTTTAAGTAACCTGCTGTACGATTTAATCCTGCTTCCATAATAGCTTCAGTGTTCTTCCTATGGAGAAGGCAAAAGCAAGTCCAGCTCAAATATGCCAGAACAACTTACTGTGTGAAGTCTCCATCAGACTATAGAAACGCAGTAATAATAACAAAACCCATCCCTCACTCCAAGTCTGAGCTCATCAATGAGCTTTAATGTTCCTAAGCGAAGCAAATTAGAAAGGTAGGGGGTATAGGAAATTGTGGCATTACTGAATGAAACAACAAAAAAGACCGTATCTTTGAGACTTTGTCATTCACACACCTGCATTAGGAGCAAAGAGCACTCGCTTTCCTCTTGCCAAGGCTGACAAGGGATATTGCTGAGCTGAAACTGGAAATCTGAGGCTGGCGATTCAGAAGTCAAGTAAAACTATGGCTTTAGAGCTTTAAAAATGCATTCAGGAACACGCTTGCCTTGCAGAGGATCAAAAATCCTGCACTAAGGCAGGAAGATGATTGTTGGGAATGACTGCTGAAAGCCAATATAACAAACTAAAAATGGCTTTAAAAAGTTTGGTTTCCTTTGGCCCTTTGCTACACAAGGGGCCAAAGGAAGGGAGCAAGATGGGGCAGCTGGGACAGAGCCTCCTCCATCCACTACCACCCACACAAATTACATCCTGAAGCAAGGGGATGTTCTCACGTTCAGTAGTTAACAGCACAGAGATGCCAGCACAGCTCTTCCTTTGGTACAAACCTACCAGGGACCTGGGTGTGTACCATGGCTCACACCCCCTAAATAGCACCGGTTACAGTCCATAAACGTGTACTGATTTGTTTTGGTAGCAGTGTGTTCTAGGACACTTTGGTTTGTATTTTCTTGGCTCTCATGGAGTCACTGTCATGATGTCTGTCTGTGCTTCTGGGCAGAAAAGCCAGACAAAACCTAGTTTCTGGTATGTACAGAAACAGGGTAAAGGTACGCTCAGCTGTTTTCACAAACTGGCAAAACCCACCACAATAAATACTCATTTAAACCCTATCCCATGACAAAAAGTAAACGCTAGGTGAGAGCTTGAGTTAGGGAAAATATCCACAGAAACTAGAAATATGGCACCTACTAAGCTGGCAAACAAAGGTGCTTTGGGTAGAATTCAGAATGTAATTAAATAAAAGTAATAAAAGCAGCAGTTTGGGTATTTTTCTACTCTTATTATCACTGTAGACATTCCTATCCCTTTATACTTCAGAGGCAACTCTGCAGTGATGTCAAAGGTGGCATAGTTCATGAAACTTCACTAAGATGTTGAAGTTCAACAGGAAGACAGTGACAATATGCCTTTACAACTGCATCTTTCTCACAATAACTGATAATGCTATATACTTGCATTTCTAAGAAGGGTATGATAAAGTAAGCTATAGCACAAGAAATACTTGTGTTACAATAATGAAAGGCCACAACCACTGCATTGGCAGAAGCAGTGCCCACAACTCCCTGCTGCATTGCTACGCTGAGGTTGGGTGGTATCAGTCCTGAGTGGTGCAATACAGAAACAAATCACTTCCTAGCAAACAAGGAGAAGCTACACAAGGTAACAGCAAGGATGAAATCCCACAAGTGAAAACTGAGACTCTTTGGCTGAGCATAGAAATCTGACAGCACTTGTAGATGGAGGAATGTAACAGCAGAACGAAGCTTCAGATGGCACGAAGATCCATCCTAAGGAAACAATAAAAGAATCCCAGAGCGTAGGTCTGCGTAAGCTTACTGCAGATAGTTCATTTTGGGGAGGAAACGTGCCTTGGTGAGGGGAAGCAGGGATGTCTGCAGTGTTTACAAACAGAATGTGAAGAGGTAGCTTGTAACAAGAGTGGTACGGAATGTCCCTTGAGGAACGGGCAGGGGGGATGGGATGAAGAAATTTGGTAAGTTAGCTTCCTGGAATAATGCTTTTTAAATCTTTCTTAATAAGGTATAAGTCATGCCTCTGACAGTAAAAGGAATATGAATACCAAACTCATTCTTCCTATGAAATGCTTGCTATGGCAGTGCTGTGGCAGCTGCCTGTATAGCTGCATGCACTTGAAAACAAAGCCAAACACAGCTGCCCTGGGTAAAAATTGCATCCTGTGTTGTATTTTCAAACTAAACATTGAAAGAGGTTACAGTTTTGTGGATATATTAAATTTTCTTTGCACTACAGTAGCAATACTGACATTCCCAACTGATGTAAATAAGGAATCAGTCTGATATCTGTGTTCCGTAAAAATGGTGTCCCTGGTTTAACACAGGAGCAGGTTGTATTGCTCATCTGACAGGATTATATAAAGATAGTAAATGGATCTTGTAATTAATCAAAAGGTAAAAGTATCTATTACCCAATAAGATCAAAGCTTAGCAACTCAGGTAACCAGAATGCTTAAGCAGGTCATTCAGCTCTACCTGTGTAAAAGCAAGCATCCCTCCCGCAGGCACCAGGCACAACCTCATACGCTCATGTGCAAAAGGAACATCCTCTGTTATATACTGGGAAGTTCAAGATGTCCAATACTCAGTTTGGTTCCTTTCCAATATAAAGTTTAAAATTCTTCTACACTGAAGCTACGTGCTACTCGCATTATTCTTACTAATATCTCCACCTCCCCTCTTTCAGCTTAGAACCTTTCCCCCTCGTACTGTCCCTGCGCTCCCTGATAAAGAGCTCCTCCACAGCTTTCCTGGAGCCCTTTCAGTACTGGGGAGGCTGCTTTAAGGTCTCCCCAGAGCCTTCTCTTCTCCAGGCTGAACAACCTCGAATCTCTCAGCCTGTCCTCATATGGGAGGTGCTTCAGCCCTTGGATCATCTTCGTGACCTCCTCTGGACTCACTCCAACAGATCCGTATCCTTCCCGTGCCGAAGACTCCAGAGCTGAACACAGGTCTCCAGGTGAGGTCTCACGAAGAGTGGAGTGGCAGAATCACCTCTCTCGACCTGCTGGTTACACTTCTTTGGGTGCAGCCCAGGATAGGGCTGGCTTTCTGGGTTGCGAGTGCATACGAGACATACATTCTTGGCTACTGCTGCACTCTCAGCTCAAGAGGTCATCTAGAAACTGGGCTGAACATCCAGACACTTACATTCCAAGCCTCACTCCTTGTTACATGTACACGTACTTTTCTTGTTTATATCACAAAAGATGAATTTCTACCCCACTGTACATCTTGTTTATGAGAAACTCTTTCAGTCTGCATGAATTTCCATGTAGAAGTGAAGAGGCCCTGCCCTTCTATATAGAGTGATGAACTGCGAGGGATAAGAGATTAAATTACCTAAATCCTTCCTATTAAACTCTGAATCAAAACAAAACACCCCATTGGAACAGAAGCAATAGCGTTTGAAGGAGCAGATGGAGCCCCCAGATTCCAGAAATCATCTTAACCCAGCAACTTTAGTGGCTGACCGTATCTGATAGAGAAAAGAAGCAAACAAAGTCAGGCATATTCATCACCAGAAGAGCCTGTCCCCAGTAGCCGCTCATGGATGCAGGGAAAACCCCTGTTTTTCTTCATACTTTCCATCCAAGCACGTTGTTCATTGTTCAGCTGAATGGCAGCCAGCTCCAAGAACAGCCATTAAAGCCGCCTTCTGCTTCTGCCCCTTTCCCATGAGCTGTGCCACTTGTTTCTGATTGAAAGCACCCCCTTTATCCCACTGCTTGTTCAGAGGCTGGAAGTCCGTGCTCCACTCTGGTTGCTATTAATTTGGCAGCCCTTTCCTCTAATACTGATGTGCTCTTACCAAATCGTGAGAAAAACCCAAGTCTTGGCCTTTCCCATCCTCAGTCATTAAGGATGAGACATCGTGAATGGTCCTCATCATAACTGGCTCGTAAAAGTGAATATAAATGCAAAACAGTGCAAATTCCTTGAGAGTATTCAAGACTAGAACCTACTGTGAAGTGCTGCAAAATGATACCATGAATTTCATCTACTTTGTACCACAATGGTATTGCGCATGGAGAAAACCACTACTGATGCCATATTGCCATGAAGAAAAGAAGTCTTGCCATTATCATAAGTAATATTTAGAAAAGAAAAAATGCTCGTCAGCTGTTACAAATGCAGAGAGAATAGGGAATCCAGGAAAAGAAGCGATGCTTTTCTGTTTTGTAAATCCACAGCCCACCAACGCCCTGAGCATGGCATTCAGCTCTGAATCGCCCTTCCCTACATCTCAGGAGCTTGTAGTAAGAGAAGAGTACTTGAATGATGACTGGAACTGGAGGTGAAGCATGAAGGCAGCTCAACACATGAACTGGATGGAAAAGATGAAGAAGAAACTACTAGCTTCTTTGTCCTAACATGAAAAAATTAGGGAAAAACCAATGAAATAATCAGCCAGAAAAGGAAAGTATGTTTTCCTGCACAACAGTCATCTGATTGGGGAACTCATTGTCATGGGGTGTTTTGGATGCCAGATGAGAGGATTCGAAAAGAGCAGAGGAAGCAAGGACAGATGATGTAGTGAGGGCTGTTAAACGACTGGGATGGAGATGCAGCAAATCAGCAAGAGCCATGAGAAGCGATCAGACAGCTGATGCGTGCCCCCCTCTTTTTTGCTACACAACCACCACAAGCTACTGTCAAAGTGAGATAACTTACTACAGAGAGAGCAAGATGTCCACATCCACTGCGCTTGATGCCAGCCAACCACTGATGGTGCTTGGGACCAGAAAGCTCAACAGTGCTCGGTGACCTCTTACACCTAACCCCCCTTTCCAATAGGGAAAAACTGCTCTCGATTTTTCAAAGCTCTCGGGAGAGGCAGTCTCTGGGTTGTCCTGATCAGCCCAAAAAGTGACGTTGCCTCTTCTAGACTCACTTCTGTTTGTTAACCAAGTTAAAAAACTCAAGAAGCACCTTCGCAAGACAGGGCTTCTCCACCAGGATTTTGCTATTACAGGTACTTGCACAGTCTGAAATCTGCACAGACCGACTAACTCACTCAACCATCTGACATATTTTGTATCTTTTTGCTATTAATAATGTGTAAGAATTCAAAATAACTTTGCTTTAAAACCTACTAACCACGTGATCAGGTAGTCTGGTTCTTGGCTTTCTACTTAACAATATTCTAGTAAGCAATGCTAATTGTTCCAAAAGGTTCCTGCCTGGATTTAAGTGCCACATAGAGCTGTCAACTGCTTTTCAAAAGAGTTTAAAAAATAGTTTAGACATTTTTCCCCGTTTTAAGGTCATTAAACCATTAAGCCATTGCCTGACAAAGGATTACAATTTTAGAAGAATTAAGCAAAAGACAGAATTTAAACTTCTAAAGATCAACATCCATCCTTGCTTCACTCTGGATGCTGCCAGAAACCACCAGTCCTGCTGGTGGCACCTCATGTTCAGCAGCTCTCTTCTACAATAGGGGCCACCTCACTGCAGGGTCCATTTGTCTGTGGTTTCCAGGAACATATTTAGACATTCAGCACATGATTCCAGATCTTGTTTCCTCCCTGCTATCTGTTTTAGGGCAATATGAACAATATTTACCTTGGCTTTCTTAAAGCTTTTGCCACTTTACCTTACTCCTTCCTAGAGCAATCATTTGCTCCCATCTCCATTCCTGCCTCCACCTTGCATAGTGAGAACATCCCAGCCTCTAATACTTCTGAGTTCTGAGAAAGGAAAACCATGTACCGTGAAATCCTACATGACAACACACCTGACTGCAATAATGAAGATGACACACATGATGAAGAGAACTCCCCTGGCTAATGAAAATCTGCTGGTTTTAAACCAAACTTTGAAGGTTTTAGATGTCCTCACATCTGCAACATGTAGATAATTCCCCACAAAACCAGAAAAAAAGCAGAGCTTGTTGCACGTACCTGCCATCCCCAGGCAAGCTGGGATTCCATGGCCAAATATATCATTGGGATTCTCCTGTGTGCAGTTCCACATCTGCTGGGACCGATTTCCTTTGACATTTAGAAGACCCCAATACCCAATATGGATCATGGGACTTCACTTTCATGAAGACATTAATTTCCCAAGAAAAAGAATATGCCTTGTGCTTCATCCTAACTGTGTCTCTATCCTCCTTGACCTCCATCCACCCACACTCATGTCTTCTTACAGGAGACAACCTATAAACACTAAGTCAAACCAGTCAATATGAAGATCATTAGATACCTGCTGTTGGTCAACTGATGTTACAAGGATGAGAAAAGATCACATTTGCCAGATATGCTAAGAACAGAATACTATTATGATGAGACATTTCACTGGAAGAGGATGAAGGTGTGTGTATCTTTTAAAGATCATGATACACACAATTATCCATTAGCAGCCCAGAGAGGCAAGTTCTATCTTAACACACCAGCACCTTGATTTCAGCAGCTGGATGAAGCATGCACAGTCCAGGTTTATTTTTACGGTTCTGAGGATTGTGATGGAAAGATATTGGGTGTGTTACTAAGGCTCACCTGTAGCTCACTTCAGTTGTGTTGACATTGTATGTTCTCTTTGCTTCTATAATCCTAATTTTCTTCCTAATTTCTTTCAGTAGAGGAACTCAAAACAGCTTGCCCTTTTGGGAGTATCTGCTACAGCTGGAATGACTCAGATATGTCTGCTCATGAGAATCCTTATTTCAGTGCTAGAGCAGTTTCTCCATCCTCCTACTCCAAATAACAAACCACGTTTTCTTTACGTTTATCACAAGGGAAGTAGATTGAAAGATTCCTTGTCCAGTTTTTCCTTCATTTTAAACTTGAAATCAAGCAACTGTCAAGTAAAATCCCTCTTGGTCTTCCAAGTTGTCTATAATATCCAGAAAGTCTCTTACTACCTTCCAGCATTGATGCTGGGACTCTCATAAGGACTCTGCTTCTGTGCTACAACTCAACGCAGACATCAAACCCTGCAGAAGGTAACTGAAATGAGTAACCAGAAATCATCATTCTTGCTATGCAAAATACAGGAGTCACCCTTCACAAAAGTTCAGCAATGCAGTCTTCTTCCAAATGACCTGTCACACATGCAAGGTGTCTGCTGTTTCCTAATCTCCCCCCCCCTTATGGAATTTTCTGGCGTTTTAATACTTCCAATTGATGAGTCTTCCTATAGAGGGGGAAATAAAAATCTAACCCCAAGCATTCTTATATTTGATAGCAACACAGCTCAGACAATGCTCTCCGCTCCCAAAGTGACAAAGATTAAACCAATTAATAACCCTATGTTAAATTTTTCCTACATTTTGACCATAGTTCTCAGTCCTCCTCTCCTCCCCTGCCTGTAATTCTTACTGTGGCCTACAGGAAAGTTACCAGAAATCTTGAGGTTGAGTCATATCTTGCCATTATTCATCCTTAATCACCTGGACTACTGAAATACTTGTTTAAAATATTCCAGGAACTCTCCAGCTTAATTATGCACTCAGGGTCTGGAATGTTTTGGCCAGAAACATCTCATTTTCCAGGAAATGGATGATATCATCCCGTTGTCTGTCAGCTGTGTTGTGCTGCCCATCACCCCCAGCTTCACAGCTCTCTGCTGATTTACTCTCTCATCCACCCACTTGACTCCAACATGAGCAGATGCAAGAAGTTAGGACTGTTTGGATAAAACTCTGCCATTTTCAAGTATTTAGCTGAAGCCATCAAAATGCACCCCTACAGATTATCTTTGCTTTCTCCAGAGCCAAGGGAAGGACAGCATTGACCTTCTTCAGGACACTGGAAATGCTGGGGTCCTCCAATGTGTTTGATTGATTGAGCAAATCTATCCACATTAGAACTTCAATACATTAATTGCAACACGAGGTTATTGTATAACAGCCACCTGTCAAGTGTCAGTTCTGCTGAGCCAACTTCAGGCAAGGTTAGAGAAAAAAGTAATAGTTTAGGGACTATTTCTTCCCCTCAGAACTATTTAAGCCAAACTGATAGGAGGAATCTCTTTCCCTATATGTCTCACCTTGCTTAAATGCTCAGAAGATTGTGACTGTGACCATGCCACACCAAACATAGTTCAGTTCATGGTTCTACAGCAAGAGACCTGGGAGATGCAATGAAAATCTCGCAACGCACTCAGCAGATGTCTCTAAGTAGCTTTGCATTTTGCAAAGCTTGCTTTTTCACCCCACCACAGCCTGGAGAGTGAGCAGCTGACACAAGACACAGGTATTTTCCAATATGCAAACTCACTGCAGGGCTGATGTATCTGAGAAGTTTCTGCCAAGAAGGGCTTTGCAAAGGCAGAGCTCACTTCCCAAAATCCAGTTGTGAGAAAGGCAAGGAGATTGCAACAGATCAGCGAGAACAGGAAATGGGTTTCTAACTTCTTATCTCACAGGGTTATGTTTTTTTGGGAATAAATAACTAGAGCGTTCGCATACTAAATTGAGCACAACTAAAACATAGTATTAGTCATAAGAGAGCCACATGCTCTGGGCTTTCCTTACCTACTCATAGCAGCAGCATCTGGATTCTTGCAAATGCACAAAATGACACAGAATAGTGGGGAAGCCTATACATTTTTTTAATTTATGGGGTTTTTTTTCCTTGAAGAGTGTGGATGTAGAGGAAGGCATGGCCTTTGGTTCCTGCAAGAAAACAACACTTGCTCAACCAATGGAAGAGATCCTGAACTCTGGTTTTAGCAGGATCAGAGATTAAATTAAAATATGGCAAAATGCCACTGGGTCAATGAGAAAAATGGAAGCACCACCAGGCAACTGAATTGAGTCAGTGGGTTTTGCACCTACCCCATTGCCATCCTTCCAGACAGGCTAAGCAGGACTGGAGGAAAGTCTTGGGAAAGCCTCGGCGAAGGGCCAGAATGGGATAATTAATTCGAAACCATATGCTGCAAGTACACAGTGATCAAGCACACCGAGTTACATCAGTCACTAACACAGTCCCTGACAGCCAACCACATGGATCAGAAACATCTCCAGCACACAGCTACACATGGCAATGTGATGACAAGAGCGTTTCCTTAAATGTCCTGTTTAAGATGCCTGCACAAAAACTATCAACAAATAGCAGACTATTGTCGTATTTCACACCACACCTAAGGCTCACATTAGGACAATCTACCCAGCAGCTGTTTTAACGAAAGCTTGTTTAATAATTATTTATGGGTGTACTGCATCCTTCAGTTTTTTATTTCACTCTTTTGGAACAAATTCCTTATTTATGCTCCTACTGTCCACAGCTTATCTGGAAAGCTCCCCTGCCACTTGAAGCCAGCTGGTGTGACTGTGAGCAAAACATAATGACTCCTATTCTGGATCCACTTTTAGGGTCCCACCCTGGAGGTCTTTCTCCTTTATCTCTAACTCTTCCTTACTTCTTTTCAACATCTGGGTAGCTCTCTTGAGGCTACAGAAATATGCACACACTATACATCCTGTTTCTCCATCCCCCATGACATATTGTAATGTATACAGAAGAACACATGCTCGAGTAGAATTTGTTATCTCATGCAGAGCCATTAGCATCAGCTTCCTTCCCTAGATTGAGTCAAGCTCATAGACAAGTTTTCCAGGTTGCACACGCCAAATGTCGCCTTGTTCCTTCTCTCCCTCTCCTCCCATTAGGGACTATCCTTCCTGCTTAACTAGCTCAAGGAAAAAGAGTCAAACTTAGATCTCTCACGATACTGATCTGCCTACCCTATAATGCAAAGCAACTTAGACTCTTTTGAACAATTCAAGCACCATATAAAACCAACGCAGGTTTCACTTCTTCCTCACAGCACTACAGCACCTTGCAATTCCTAGCAGTAGAAAGGTAACAGCACTGATGGGACATAGTTTGGAAGCTCACCAGCCTGTCTCAGCTAAGGAACAGAGGGACTACCCAGGGCTCCCATAGCTTATACCACACACTACAGGAATGAGGGATGGGGGAGAAGGATGGAAATCACCTACTCTGCAAACTCAAGGGATAACCTCACCGTGAGCCCAACAGATTCATATAATCTACACAAGGAAACCGAGCTTTGACACACTCGTCAACATGTTTCCTGCCCTCTACCTTTTGCCAGAAGCTACAAAAGCTGTTAATCTCTTCCAGGTCCAGCTAGAGTGGCTGGCTCTTTCACGAAGGCAGTACAGGCTCAATGTTTTCAGCTCTTGAGGTCACTAGATCACAGTCACTCGTGACTGACGCAGATCACAACACAAGGGTCTCCAAAGCTGGGCTGTTCTTTGGGTCTTGCAAGTTGGTTTTATTCAAAACAGAAAAAGCCTTCCTAATACAGGGAAGCTGCTGATGAAATCAGAGATAACACCTTCCTTCTCTCCTGTCTCAGACCCAAGTGAGAAGCCCACTGGTGGCAAAGAGAAGACCTACTCACTGACTTCCCCAGGCTCTGGCATAAAGTCTTAGTACAGAGAACGGATAGGGATGAAGTTCTGCAAGCATGGAGGTAGTGACAGATCCCAGAACATGACAAAGCACTTACAGTGTTTCCATACAAATGCCGTTTGCCTGCTTATTGCTTCATTTGCTGCTTGTAAGTGTTTTTAACACGCTCTTTAATTGTTATTATGAAAAGTGGATGCAAATAACTGCCTGAAATGAACTCGAGCAGGGAACAATCCATTAATTACTGAGTCTGTATTAAAAAATAAGTGTTAGAAATCCTCAATAAGACCACCTCAATAAACCAACCTCAATTGGTGGTTTAAGGGGAAACCCCTTTGGAGTCAAGCAACTGTTGTAAATACACAGCCCTGAGTTACAGGAGCCGGAAGGCAGAATTCAGAATGCAAACATGCAAATTAAACCAGACTGCTAATTAAGAGCAGGCATCATTAAAGAGATTATACATCTTTAAAGACTCTTACTGTGCATGCATATTTTCATCCCCATGCGCAAACTAGCAAACTACAGGAAAATACTTGCCGTCTGAACCCATTTGTTTCTCATCCTTCCTGACCCTAACAGCCATCACACATCTCTGCTGTTTAGTCTAGAAAATTTAGGGTCAGCCTTTCTGTGGGAGCCATGAGAAAGGAACAGCCGTGGCAGGGCCAAATGACACCGTGCCCTGTCTCCAGCGAGGACCACACGAGTATCTGCCAGCCACAGTCTAGCACCGATTCCCAGGCCCTGACAGGGCTCCCCGTTCTATTCAACAGTACAAGAGCTGCAAAAACAACTCACTCAAAAAATGCCCAAAGTGACCTTGTCTAAAGATTATCTGCAAAATCTCCCCCATTCCCTGTATTTTTAATAGAAAAAGTATTTTCAGTAGTGGAAATGTCAGGGGTTTGGCCAGACAAATAAGCTACAGAGACTGAGTGCTGAGTTAAACAGATCAGATGGGTGTAAAATTAAAGACAAGTACAGAAGTGACTTGTCAGATTTTAACCCTTGTGAAATAAACTCAAATGTTGATCTAAGAATAAAGTATTTCTCATATTACTCCCATTATTTGCCTTCCTATTGCCACCTGTTATTTTGGGAACTGTTTAAATACAAGAAACACATAACTAAGTGTCATATAAAGCAGAACCATCATACATGACATTATTTCTCTACTATTAAAATGTCTTTTAAAAACATGCAGTTAGCCCAGTGCACAGAAATTAGATATACTGAAACAACTTGACAGTCTGAAATGAGCTTTTTCCAAACTTCAGAGAAGTACCTTGCTGTTGAAAACTGGGTCTCAGACCTCTATAACTCAAGTCCAAAGCCAGGTAGATACCTTTTATAGCCACATTAGGTTGCTCTTTAAAAAATCTCTTTTGAGGCAAGACAATCAGGACAAAATAAGAAAGGGCAAAATAGGGAGAGGCTATTTATCAGGGATTGCAGAAATAGGATGAGGGGGAACAGTTTTAAGGTGAAAGAGGAGAGATTGAGATCTTATGAAGAAATGTTTTACTGTGAGGGTGGGGAGGCCCTGGCACAGGTTGCCCAGAGAGGTCATGGCTGCCCCAACCCTGGCGGTGTTCAAGGTCAGGTTGGATGGGGCTTTGAGCACCCTGATCCAGTGGGAGATTTTCCTGCCCATGGCCAGGGGGTTGGAACCCAAACCATTCTATGATTCTAAGTAGGGCACGGTTTGATACACTGATATTTTGTAACCATCTAGAGGCCTCCAATTCCCTTATAAAAGATGAAGAATGCAGAAACAGCTTTTCATTTTCAGCTTTCAGAGGAAGCATTCGCTTTTGGATGGGAAAGGTGAAGAGGAAAGCACGGCTCCAACTCTCATCAGGCTGCACATGTGCGAGCTCTGCACTGTGAAGAGGCTTCCCTTTGTGTATGCTGATGGGTGCTCTTTCTGTATCTTACCGAGCGACTTAGAAGAAAACATTTGGCTGGATTTAAATTCTTACAATTCAGGAAAATAAATATTTTTCAGCTGAAAGAACCGGTATCTGCTCTACAATGACCTTTGCTTGCATGGTAAGAAAAAGTTGTGATAATTCAGCGTACAGCTCCTCCAAAGAGGAGCAAGACCACATATCTATGATTTACACTGAGTTCGGAACAATGCTTGCAGATCTGATGGCAGCTTAAATGTTAACTTTTGACAAGGACAGCCATAGCTTCTTTTGGCAAAGGAAGTACAATTATGTAATCAGCTACAGTTTTATTCACTCAGGCACACCTATTCTATATTCCTAACATAGCTATAAAACAGCTTCTCTTCATCACCATACACCTTTTTCACATTGTGCTGAGAACAGAAAACTATTTTGCTCTCAAAATATATGCAGCATGGGACTGAGAAGCGAACGTTTTCATCTCTCTATCTCTTGGGGACTTTTGCTCTTCTGAGTTATGCTGTCTCAAAGAAAAAAACAGAAGTCTCTTTCTTCTGAGTATATAAGATCACCATTCAATCACCACATCACCATTCAATCACCATATCAAAAATGAATATACAAATTCTTACTTAGAACATCAGAATTTTTGCAAAGACACAGAAATGAGTCATCACATTCAGTCAGTTCCTTCTTCTCTCACCTCCAAGTACAGTAAGGCAGATTTCTGCTGTTGTTTCTTAAAATTAGCTAAGAATGAGTAACAGTCTCATCCTCCATCTGCGATATGGTGCAAGAGCCAAGGGCAAGCCACTGACACTGGGGTATTTGGACTGTTTCACCTCGTGCTCTTGTCAAAGGGTCACTGCTGAAAGCCTCCAAATAGGACTTCATAAAAGCACTTTTCAAGGTTCAATAGAAATTCAAATGAACTTATTTCCTTTGTGACGGCTTTCTGAGTCAACTTTTCCAAGGGAGGGGAGAGGAAATAAATCAGAAAGGGGGATTATTCCTATTCCAAAAGAGACACCAGATCTACACTAGTCATCCTTTATCTTGTCATCTTCCTGACCACAGTATTGTGAAAAGCCCACAAGCAGAAACAGCAACAAACATCAATGAATGATATAAAGAGCACAGTATTTTAGTCCTGCAATGAGAAGGAAGGGAAACCATAGTATCTTTCATCCCTACTCACATCACGCCTTCTGTAAGGGACAGTACACAAAACATTATGCAAAACCAAGTAATTCCTGGTCACTTAGAAAGAAATATTCATTATGAGATAGAAAACTTTCATTTCAGAGACTCCTTGTTGACTGAGCTGACAAAATATGAAAGAATGTTTCATCAGACCACGGCTGATCTATGGTGGGAGGAACATTACATGGGGCAAACAGTCATGCTCCCCTCTCCCATAAACTTCTTCACCAGGGTACATCATAGCTCCCAGGATCCAAGTTGGATGCATGGGGAGATGGGTGGTGGGGACGAGGGAAGGTTGTACCTAGTCCTGGGTCCTACCAACATGCCACTGGCATGCAGCTTAGGAGAGCTGCAATCTCCAAAAGTCATCAGCGCCACTCTGCAACAGGTAATGCTGCTGCTCTGCACTGAAACAGGGGCTACCTTTGTGGCTTTTGAACTCTGCTCTTCAAGACACATTTTCCGAGAATCTGCCTGCCATCACACCAGATATTGGAAAAGTACAGTGCTTTGTAGTGAAAGTTTAAATGTAAAAAACACCCTCTCAATAACTGAAAGGAAAGCTGATTTGAATTTCTGCTCTGCACATCTTTACTTTCCACCTAAAAGAAGGATTATTTAGATACAAGGGTGTTAAGCAATATGTGAATCATCTTTAAAGTATTCAGTTTAATTAGACAAGGATAAAGAGGTTTAAACAATGTCACTGAAATCTAATTCTCTGTATTAACCTCTGTCATAAAGCAGAAGAGTGAAACCAGTAAAAGTGAAAAAGTGATGGTTTAGCTAAGCTTATTTGTTACAGCCGCTGCTCTTGAACAAAGTGATTTTTATGGTGGTGAACCTTCGTAAGAGCAGAAGTTGAGTTCATGATAGCAATACATCATTCTGAGGGAAGAACTGTACTGTGACCTCACATCTATGTTGCGCAGGAGTAAAAGGCAGCTGTGAGTAGCTACTTTGATAATAAATGCTACTTAAAAACCCAGGATGTATCTACACTGCTGTATGTTCTGGTAAGACAGATGAGTCAAGGGAACTTCTCTGAGCATCAGCTCATCTCCTGTCTTCACAAGGGATCACCCTATACAGATAAACAGCAACCTGTGGAACTGTATCTCGGCTTCGTTTACACGTTTACAAAAGAGATGGGAGAGGACATGGATGAGGACACAAAACAAGAGAGGTGAGGCTTCAAAAACAAGCTGTGCATTTTCCTCTGCAGGGACAGAAAAAGATAGCACTTAAACGCTATTTCAGTTCAAGATCAGCACAGCTTTATGCTTCAACGAGTGTTTCTTTCAGCACGAGCTCTAAATAGAGGTGTTATATAAGGAAAAACTTTATGGGAGAGCAATTAAAAGCAACCTCCAAGGTTTCTGTCTACAGGAGCACTTTTCCTAGGAGTATTTGATATTCTCTAGACCTAGAGGATAGGCTGGAGGAGGAAGAAAACCCCAACCTTGAACATCCAAACCTGAAGTCCACTCAATTTTAATGTTCCTCTCCGGGCAACCAATTGTCATTGCTTCTTCATTACTTCACAAGAGAATCCTCCAAAGAAGGTTTGTGTTTTCTAATGCCTTGTCAGAATCAAACAGCCTCAGTAAAGAAATGGTGGATCTGTACCATGCAAATGTTCAATAAAGAGCATGGCATAAGAGATGGCAGCAACTAAAACAATGTGGGGAGTGAGAGACACAAACTCTCTTTACGTCTCATTTTAAAGAGGAAGACTGAATAGTAATCTACAACCCCCATGATTATAGAAGAAAGTGATATCCTTAGTAAGATGAAAAGCCATACAGAAAGCAACCTTCATAACTTCCCAGCTCAAATTAGAAAATCTCAACCTGGAAACAAAAGCTTCAGCTTCTCTGCGATAGGGTAATTAAACAGAGTAGTGGTTGAAAAGTCAAGACTTTTGATTTGCCACCATGTGGACATTAAAGGTGCATTAAAACTGCTTTCCTAAAGATAAACTTTCATCCTGTTATTGGGATAGATTATTCTGCTCGGAGATGGAAATGTGAATATTCCTTCTGGTCTCCCATGACCATATGAAGAAAGGGGGCCCATCTACAAGGAACATTCTTGTAACATTTTTGGCTGTCAAGGTCATACCACCTTTGGATCCTGAGAGCAGCCTTCTTATCCATACAACAGCTCTGTCCACAGCAGAAAGGTCTGAGGAGGTTAAGTATAGCACTTTGCTAGAAGAAAGAGCTATTCCTACTTGCTGGTGAGGTACAGTTTCTGACTCCGAGCCACGGGCAAAGAATCTTTGTAGTGCCAAGTGTGAAGTATTATACAGTCCAGATGTAGCTCATAACAATGACAACCAAAGCCTCACTGGAGGGATACAGTTTTGCATGGCACAATTCACTGCAAGTGAAAACTATGCAAGCCAAGAAAAAGATATAATCTAATTATTTCTGGCTTCTCAGGATGGAGGGAGAGGGGGAAATTCAAAAGCAAACAATGCTGAGTTGCTCAATACAGAATGCTGCAATATAAAGAAGTGAAAATTCAAGCACTGCAAAAACCATGTCAGTTTTCAATAGGTATGGCACTAGCATATATTAATATTTCTGACAAGCCAAGAATGTCGGATTTCCAAGCACAATAAGAATCACATTAGAATTAAGAACAGCTGAGCCTGCACAGCAGATTATATAAGTATTTATGAAGCACAGGAAATACTCAAAGCCAGCAAGTTCAGCTGTATATATGAATATAGCTAATAACTGTTATACTACATGTATCTGATAAAAAGCCACTTTATTGACAAGATAACTACAAATTAACAGAGCACTAGATAAGACATCGAACATCTGGGAAAAATGTAGGGCCCATTGGTAAAGCCCTTTAAAACAAAGGGTCCACTCTCATTAAAAGCTGCTCTCTTACCAAAGCAGAATGAAGGCCGGTGAATTGCAAAGGCCATTAAAGTTCGGTAGAATTTTTATTTGCTCAGAATGGTAGATTTCAAAAATTTTGGAAAAAATGTTTTAAGGGGAAAAGTAATCCGTGTTGTACTCAAGCTTAGGGAGAAGAAAACACAAACCACATGACTAAATTAGCATCAGAGGTTATTTGAAGCTATTTACCAGATAAGATTGAAGTTGTCCACATCTAGATCATCTTTTAAAGAAGTCTTACTCAGAATTGTTCAAAGCGTTCTCTAATATTGCTTGATAACAACCGATGAAACTCAAAGCCACTTAATTTAATTTACTTGGACACGAACATGTTAAAAGCTGAGTTACAGGATATGGTTCTAACAGTGCAGACATGGCACTACAAGATTTTGTTGTGCCCTTATTCAGTTTCATCCACCGAAACTGGCTGTGATGAGAAAGGAGTTTGCTAAGCATTTTTGAGTCTTAAAACACCACCGCAAGATAAATCTGGGATGAAACTTTGGCACCAAAGTCAACGAAAATGCAGGGTAAGGTATTTTGGTTTTATAAAAATAGAAAAGAATTGATTCTTTAGCCAAAGAAACAGATTAAATAAAATAAAAACAAAGCTTATAGGAGCCTGGAGCAGTATCACAAAAATTAGCACCACATTAGGCTGTTCATGTAGGCTAACAACAGATCAACAGCAAGATCGGCTACACTGTGACAAAGGTGTAATCTTTTCCCCCAACCACCACTTGAGTCACACATTATAGTTATCACTGATTCCTTTATTATCATCCCCATTGGCTTCTCTTCCCCACCACCTTCCCTTTCGACTCTTCCCCACCACCTTCCCTTTCCAAGCCACCGTGCCTTTGTACTGTGAGCAAATGATGCAGAACAGGCTGACACAGGAGGAAATGAATAACTCTGAGACAGGCAAAGGACAGAGGGGACAGCTCTGAGCCTGACACACAACATCCCAACATCCCTAAGCTGGGGCAATGGAATGTTCCTCTGATGGAAGAACAAAGGCTGCCAGACATTTCCAAATGACAACTGTAAATATATTTTAGACAATACCCTACCTCCCTGTCTCAGTTCTGCTCTACACGACTGAGTTAACATCTGCTTTCCATACACTTTCACAGCATCCCATTTTTCCAACCACACCATCTCAGGTCCATGCTCCTGGATGCCAGATCAACCGTTTGCCCTACTTACACGCTCAACTCACACAAATGAATATATACTCATCCTTTTGGACTCAGCCTAATTATCCTTCCACAGGTTTCACCCAGACTCCTTCCCTTTTTCAGATGCCTGCAGAGGTCACTCCATCCATTCCTCAGTGGTTCTCAGCAGTGTCAAGCATTAGATTTTGGACCTGTGAACATCACTGCTACACCATGCCTGAAATCCCACCATTCAAACCATCTGCTAGGATGGTTTCCTTTGGAGAGAGGAAGGTCTCATTCCCTGCCCTCCTCAGTGATCTGGTGTGGAAGGGAGGTTGCAAAGAGGAGGTGGTCAGCAGTGATATCAGACTGGAGCTGGAAGCAGGTAGGTGCCCATAAACACAAATACCACCAGAACTCAAGATAAGGTGCACAGGGAACCAGAAGAGGCTGGAATTAGTTTTTCCAGGTAATTATAGGTAAGTAGGGATTTAGAAAAAAACCAACAAATCAAATACAATCAAACCATGAGCATCAGTCCTTTTTTCACACTTGCAAGAGACATAAGGGTAAGTTCCAACCAGCCAGGCATCTGCTTTGAATGACTTTTTAGGGTCAATCCCTGAGATTGTGTAAGAGTTTTGTTATGCTCTCTCTATGTGGCAGTTTTACAATCCTGTAATCACAGCATTAGAAGGTGGAAACGCTAGTGCAAATCCCCATCCTTAATAGCTTTGCCTGGTTCAGAGTGGGAACTTTAATTCAAGTCTTCCACATATCAGGAGGGTGCCTGAAACACCAGAAACCAGTGACTTTTTTCTGGCTCACTAACCATTAAACGGCTCACACAAAGTAAAAGAGGAACAGACTCAAATACTCATGCAGATTATTTTATATTAAAGACACTCAAACTTCTAAGCCCAACAACTCACATACCAAGCATTTCTGTAAGATCAAACCCCACATTTTCTGATCTCACACAATCCTACATCTCAGCTTCACCCTCCTACCAAACATCCCAGTCACTTTATTTTCAGGCTGACTGCTCTCTCACAATTATTTGGTTTTGCTTCCTAACAGCGATATTAAAACCCATTACGAGATGAGCAATATTGAGATAGCCGGGGGATGTATCTCAAGTTGAGCTCCTTGAGACAGGCATGGTTTAGAAATCACATTTCAATAACCCTTGCCCTGCAGCTGGGCAATCCCTGAGGTTTAAAAAAATCAAGCACTAAGTGAAGGCAGCGAGAGATGAGAACCTAAATGTCACACAGAACTGGCTTGTAGCTGAACAGGACAGACACACACCTTATTCCAGCCTCACTTTAGGCTTAGATCAGTGACAATGGCAGCTTTAATTGTTTCAGCCAACATGACACTACTCAAATTCACAATGTAGCATTTTAAACACATCATGAATGCAGGCTGCTGGCTGCAAGCAAGCATGCATTCAGCAAAGAATAGAAGAACCTGCTGCTACCCTAATGTATACAAATTTGGGTCTGTAATGACCTTAAAGTTAAGTCTTTAAAATAAAATAAGTTTACATTTAATTGCAGATTTACTTTAACCTGTCATATTATCAAATAAGCAGATACATTAAATTTCTCAAGATACAAAATGGACAATCAAACTGAAATATCTCTCACCAGCTCATGACTAGATATCAAAGCACTTGAGCACCTTTATCAAAACAGGCTATCTTTTTAGGGGAAAACCACCCCAGTCTATTGGTTGCCGATAAATTTGGCCCCAGCTAAAGTATCTCTCTTAGGGCTCCTACACAAACTATTTTGTAACTCTTTTCCAAAAATACTCTCCTCATTAGGCCATAAAGCAAGGAGCAGGACTGCAAGCTGGCTACCCAAATCAATTATTTGCTCTTTCACACTAGATTAAGTGTTGAATAACCACCACCTTGCGTGGAGCTACAATGGTCTAAGTCAGAAACCAGGACAGAATTTTGTACAACACTTCCATTAACTCTTAGTTACTTATGACAGAACAGGAAGAGATGATCTTCTGATATATTTGGAAAGTATAAAAACTGAAAATAAACTCTATTTTTGCAAGTGAGAACTAAAGAGTTACGGCCATTTACGTGATCTCTAACAAAGAATAGATGTTCTTTGTTGTACCTCAGTTGCTTACAGGCTTGTCTCTGAAACGCATTTACCCTTGTATAACTTATGGCCTATAAGCTCCTACAAGCTTGCTTTTCATCCACCTTTCCCAGACCTTTTAGGAATATTTCATGCATGCTGAGGGATCTGCTAAACACTACAACAGATCAAGTTGAAGTCTGGGGAACTCTCACTGAGAGCAATGGATGCTATGGAGAAACACACTTGTTATAATGCAAAACAAACTCCATTCTACAGAAAAAAACTGGTAAATTTAGAGAAAGCATAGAAATGCTTTCAGACCCTTCACAAGCACCTTCTGTAGGTGTGTCAGACATCCTTGCAAACAAGCTTTAACAGCATTCAAGACTTACCTGGGATCTCACAAACAGCAGTCAGCAGCACTGGAGATCCCAGATGTGGAGGAAACAGCTGGAGTTCCGATTTCTTCACTAGACAGCTGGAGATTTCCCAATAAAAGTCAATGCAGCTTTCGATCCCAAGTTTTTGCTGTTCCAGCTGCACATTGTGGATCCCCAGGGAAAGCACTGGCTGAGGAATTCCTGGTAGCATGGTTTCATAAATTAATGTATATATCTGGCTTGTTTCTTATTGTCATGGCAGTAAATCACATGTTGAGCTTTACTTTGTCTAATAACATAAGTCTAAGAAGTACAATCATAGAGAAGAGACTGAGTATGCCAGTGATATAGGAAAAGAAGAAATTTCAGCTTTCCAGTACTATTCCAGTTTCAAGGAACAGTATAAAGCCTTTGAGGTGGGGGTACCCCAAACAAAAGAGAGGGGAGAGACTAGAGCAAAGAATTTAAATGCATCAGTTCAGGCTGTTTGGGGAAAGACATGGCAGAGCCTGTTCTTTACTCATTTTCATCAGCTCCACTACTGTTGCCTTCAAAGGTAGAAAAGTCTTGTTATACACTGTGCTTAAAAAATAAAGTATGCTTCCTTATCACATGCTTATACCAATATATGGGAAGACTGTATATTCTAAACACACCATTTGTCAACAGCTTGTAAATCAGTGTTTTTAAAGTAGTACCATTAGTCATCAATTGTTTTAAAGCTTAACAAGTGAACACTCAGACAGGAAATACGATACATAAACAGGAACAAAGTCTTTAACACAGCATTCAGTAAACAGACCAGTCCAAGGCTGGTCAGTCTGTTTGCAACCATCATCAACAGTTCTAAACACAAATGTTGGCTGAACAGTGTATGTACTCCCAGGGATGTTTGTGTAGTTTGCTGCTGAGCAATGGAAAACATTTTCCCCCTCCTCCTCCTCTTTAGCAGTAATGTCTTCAAATCTAGATTCATCCCCCAAATTTCTAGGGTCCAACACCTTACTGCAACTTTCGGTTGTACACTGCTCATGACCAAAACCAAAAGCTTCCATTCCCACTTGTGTGCCAGGAATATTCATATACATCCCCCATATTCAACCTTTATTAGTAGTAAATGGACATGAAACAAATTCCACTGCAAAATATGACCTCTGGTCCCATTTTTGTACCTTAGTCAGTACATGAACTTTAAGGAAGAAAGGTGAACCTTTCAGCAAACCCTGAAGCAGCGGCACCGGAATCTGAGCAGGGAAATACAGCCACTCACAGGTGAAGAGTTTGTCCCCCCTTCTGAAGTTCAGCTCTACAGCAAGTTTTATGCTCATTTACTGGTAAAAATCACATTACAATCCATGAGACATCTGAACTCCTGTTTGCTGAGTAAATTTGAGTACCAAAAGCATTACCAATATCACGCGCACCAGAGAGGGGAAAGGAGCAGAAGAGACAGACAAACATTGAGAGAAAATGTGTAAAGTGGGATTATGTTATTAAAACATTACATTAGAAATAAACAGAACATAGCAAAACAAGGTTTTAACCAGGTTCAACTTCTTTTTTTTTTTTTTAAATTTGAATTGATCCAAAGCAAAAACTTACATTGCAAAACAAGAACAAAATACATTATGATATTCGTAACAAAGCGTTGCATGGAAGCCAGACCTGTGGGCAGGCTGCGGGTTGCTCTTGTCACAGCATCGCTGGGGACTCTTGACAGAATTCACGGGGGAAGTTAGAAATCCAATTTTTTCATCTAGCCCACATCCACCCTGGTAAACACACTACACATTCTCTTTTGCCTCTGGGTATTTATCTGATGAGTTTGTCCAGATGTGTTCTCCTAAGATGACCAACTACAGCCAGAAAACTGAATTTTCCACGCTATCCTGAGGAAGCCAGAGTTATCCCACGTATGAGTGATAATGAATTGAAAAAAACCGAAAAATAAACCCAAAACAAAAAACACACTCAAGAGCTTTTCAAACTAACAAGTATTGTCTATAATGTAAATAGTTTAGAAATATGGTAATTAAATAATCTAAAAAACACTCTTACTCTGCTGTACATTTATAAACATAAATATTTACAAAAACTTTCTGCTTTGTTTTAAAGGATGAGGTTTGCAGTTTGTTAATGATCAGAGTCTTTTACTCATATTGATTCTTTGGTGTACTTGCCAATTTTTTAAGGTTTATTAAAAGTGTTCAACTGTGAATTTTAAGGTAATGGAACTAGGCTACATAACAAGTCTATTCTATGGACTTCTTCCACATTCTAGTCCAAATGAAAAACAAAGTTCAGTTTGTTCTTCAAAGTATTTGTGCACAATATTTAAAATCATAATGAAAAAGAGTAGGATCCCCATTTGGGTAGGATTAACAATGAATAATCATATTTCACTCGCACTCAAGCACATGTATGACTTAAGATAGCGAGTGAGGCTGTCAATAGGTTCAAAGACACAGACGTGCTGTGGTGCTTTGTAGAATCAAGGTCAGAGAAACCAGCTACAAGAGATGGCTTAGCATGGTAAGAAAGGGCAGAGGCTCTCATCCACCTTACGAAGGGGAGAGAGGCCAGAGTGAAAATTAATTTAAAAGCTTTTTACTGGCCTGAAATGTAGGTGTGTTCCCTTTAGGTGTCAGTTAAATAACCAAAAAACAAACCTCAAACAATAAATAATGGAATTACACATTTCTTCATTAAATAGCATTCTTGTTACCAACAGTCTTCCATAATTTTCTTCAGTAACAGCAACAAACAGAACAAATAATTTGCCTTAATATAGATTGCAACTAAAATATACTCTAGATTACCTTAGAAAATATTACTGTAAAAATCCATTTGGGAAGGACATTGGTTTAGACCAATTTACAAACATAGTGAACAATGCTAAGTATTTTTTTAAAAAAAGAAAGCAATTCTAAGGTTCTGATCCCATGTCACAAAATTGAAGATTCATGCCAGTCAATTCATAACTTGTGTCCTGTTTCAGTACTGGAGAGCTTAAAGTCAACAGGAGCCGACAGACACCCTCAGGCGCACAAGCTGACAGGCAGCCATCACTCCCACTCTCAGGTTGTCCCAGCTACAATGACACCACCACCATATAGCCTGGAGGAAGCCCTAATGCTCTGCTGTCAGAGGTGCCAGCTCTGGATTTGAACCAATACAAGTTGGAGATACAAAGGTTCAACATCCCATTACGAATCCTCTGAGCCATGAATCTCCAAAAATCACTTATTGTTTGGAAACCTGATGTAGTGCCAGCCACAATAGAGAGAGATAATCCTCGTTGCTTGCCACAGTTCTGGTGCTTCCATTATCAGTGACAAGGTTTGTGCTCAAGGAACTGCACTCCAGGGTTATAAGGTATTAAGAGAAACCAGCACAGTTAAATAATGAGTATACCTGCTTCACCTTCCTTTTCATATTTTTAATATTTTGAAAGTGACAGTGTTAAACTTAAAAGCCACCATTGTTCCTTTCATGTCTCCACTTCCATTGGTATAACTGCTATAAAAGCATTCCTGATATTAAGAGAGGCTCTTCTGGAGGCAGTAGGATGGCAAAACAAAGGCTTATGATGACTCCGTAATCCCTTGAAAATAAAAAGAGTGAAACAACTGCATATTTTGGCCCATTCTTTTTTTTGATAGCAAGAACTTCATTTTTTTGTTTTATGATCAGAAACAAAACTCTCAACAAATCACTTAAATACCTAGTACGAAACCCACATTCAGTAGCCAAATTTCAGCACTCATTGCAGTTGCTGCTTTCAGATTAATTGTAAAATTTAAACTTTAAATACAACTGGGTTTTTTCTTGTTAGTGCACAAATAAAATGCATCTTAACTTCTGTGCACACCTCACTTTCTAACCCGAAATAAACTGGATTTCAGAGCAATTAAAAAAAGAAATCCATCACTGCTTTTAAAACAAAAGGGTTTGGCCGATTTCTTTTCTTTTTTAAGTGGACACAATTTGGCTAAGAACCCGTAGACAGATTTTCAACTGAAAGTGAAATCACGCAGGTTATACATTCACGAAATTCAGGGAGCAACAACGAACAGCAGCTGCTGCATCACTTTTGTAATATCCCATCAACACTGCAGCAAGGCAGCAGTTCCTGTTCTCACAAATAATGCACTGAGACTAAATGAGGAGTAGTGTGGGGGGAATCACACATAAAGGGAAAATACATCAGAAAGATTATTGCACAGGAGGCACTGTATGAGAAACAGAATACATTGGCTTAAAAAAATCTAAATTTGTTTACTCTAAAGTTAATGTAAAAAATACAGAGGCTATGCCTCTTTGTAGTGTACTGTCACTGTTAAAAATAGACTTACAAACAGCCGGCCGTTTAACAGGGAATGTCAGGAAAGAAGAGGGCCTGAGTCTTATGGGCATCCCAACTACGGTAATTAGGAAAATAATAATATAGTAAAAGCGCCAATGTATAGACCCTCAAATTGAATAGGGTAAATGCATTTTTTCTTTAATTTCCAAATTATATTTGTACAGTACATGTTGATTACCAACCCTCCCCTCTACCCTGCAAAAACACACACCCTGGCAGAGACAAGAGTCCCTACAAACAACCGGGCTCTGAAGGTCTTTCTATCAGTATCCTTTTGCAGGACCAGTGCCTTGGTTTCCAACCTTTGTTTTCTTGAATAATTCCTCTGCAAGCCAATTCGAACCAGCCACTTCCCTCGAGAGGCTACCTTCCATCTCCACTGCAAGTCTGCACACTTAATGTGGAAACAATCGAACGAAAAAAAAAAACCAACAGCAATTTTTAAAATGTAACATCGTATAGAAAGCTTGGACCTTGTAAACTTGGACCAAGAAACCAAAAATTAAGACCTTCTAGCGTGTGGTATAAAAAACCCAAGGAAGTGTATATCTGCCTTCTGACTTCACAGAAAAATCAGAATTTGCATAGGATATACTTTGTGCAAGGCAACAAGCCTCTTCAGTATCTGGAATATAACTAATCTTGCTCAGAGTTCTTCTCTTCATGGATATCAGATATCATCAAATTTGTGTTTTAAGTAGTCTTTCATGACCTTGGCAATGGGTAGTTCATCAAGTAGTTTTAGGTTTTGAAGGCCTATACACTGACGGATTTTAATTCGGCATAGATCTTGCAAGTTTCTGGGCTGTCCTGAAAAGACAAAAGGAACACATAAAAGTGATCACATTTTAAACACACTTTAAGAGATCATTTACTCAGTGAAATCACAGACCTTTGCTGTGTTCTAAGAGGCAGAAGGAAGGGAAAAATTACAAGAGAAGGCTGGAAGTTGATACTTTCCTAATGAACAATAATTCAATGAAATCAAGGGATGAATCCTAAAAATATTTTTACATGCATGTAATTCTGTTGATGCCGGCATAAAGTGACATTATCCATGTCAGGATTCCCATGATGTGGCAACACACACTTAAGCACTGTAGAACAGTGTAATTCCTTCATTTAACATTTTGTGGATTTTTTTCTATCCTTTTAACATCTGAGGGAAAACCACTCTTACTTCTTTTCAAACATTATTAAGACAAGAACTTCGCATCGAGCTGTAAGAGGACTAGGCAGTTCCCTTCAAGAGTGAGGCTTTATGAAAGTTTTTCAATGATCACGTGGCAGAGTTAAAGATTAGATTTCCCTTCTAATGAAAAGATGAAGCCTTTAGGTTTTTCAATGCAGTTGTAACCTCATCAAACAGAAAGAGATGAACATACAAGTTAAGCACAGTCCACAAAAGAAAAGCTTTACTGACATTGCATGCACTTCAGAATTTCTGGCAAAGATTTTTCCAAAGTAATTTGTTCCCTTTCAAACGCATTCTTAGCAGGAAACTATTCAAACACCTTGAAAGAAAGTCCCTCATGCAACATAACATCAGAAAGGTTAATTTAGCCTTCTATCTGAATGTACCCAGTAATGATCCCAAGGAAGAAAGAGGAAAACAGCAGAACAACAGACATTGAGAAATCCTGTCCCCATACACCCTTCTAGCTTTCAGCACCAGTGCCTTTGAGCCTTCCCAAACCAGAGATTGCACATAGATCTGTGTCTTCAACAGCTGCGAATGGCCTGCCCTTTGTAAATGTCTAATGTTTTTTGAACCCATTCATACTTCCAGTATCTAAAACATCCCGTGGCAACAAATTTCACAATATAAATTAGGTGTTGGCTGGAAAACTACAAAACACTTTTATTTATTTATTTTAGCTCTGCTTCCTGATGGCTTCCTTGCACGTCTACCATTCTTTGAGATACAAAGAAAATAAAGAATAATTGTTCTCAAGCCAGTCATGATTTTACATACCTTTATATCAATCTCCATCCTCCACTCACGCTCAGTAGCTCTTTCCAAAGTCCAAAGACTCTAAATTATAACCTCCCACAACGGGAAACTCCAAACCTCTGACCAAATTAGCTGCCTGCCTTTGTGCTTTTTCCGCATTCTGCTATATCGTTTTTGAAATTATCCCAAGAACACATTGAAGCTGTGCTACTCAATATTTTGACCATCAACTTAACTGTGTCATGGCTGAGAAAAAAAAGTAGAAAAGGCTTACACAATTACGGCACCCGATAGCTGTCAGAGTCAAGATGCTCAGCACCATGAACAATGCAGATGCTCATGCCAGTATCAAGATAATCTGTCACGAACAGAGCATCTTACTGCAGTCTTTTATTATCTGTATAATCATTAATGGTAAAAGACAGTGCTTGCTTTTGCAAAGAAAGGCATGGCAATTTTACTGAGCTGACTGCATGAATCAATCATTTCTTTAAGATGTTGTACAAAACAACTTTAAATAACTTAGATGGACATTTCCAATTAGCTTTCCTGAGCTGCCACCAATTAAGCAGAGTGTTTTTGGAAGAGGAAATGCTTTCCGTACGGGGTTGCAACACAGGCAGGCTTTATGGTGGACAGAAGGATGCCAACAGCTCACTGGGCACAAACCTGCTCGGAGGAGATGGCAGGGCTTCTCTTGTCCGAGCCAGCCCCAGAGCTGGCCTGGAGCCCATTCTGCCTTCCATCCTCCTCCTAGTTAAGCAACAAGCCTTCTATCAGCTAAATAGATATTGACATTATGGTTTATTAGATTTTCCTGGTAAGCACATATTAAAGAGATTATGAAATAACTTCCTGTTTTCTGCTTTCGGCATTTTCTACGTAGTTTCAGTTACCCTTTATAGTGAATTCTCCCTTTTTTCCCCATGTGGGTTTTTCCTATACAAAAGGGCTGACAGACAGGTATACGCTAGGATTTATCTTAAGCACTAAAATTATCCGAGGTAAGCTAGCAGAAGTAATATATGAAAATAGTCTCAGTCTGCTTTTAAAGAAATTAGATTTGAAATTAAAGACCATGAAAGTCTGAGTTTCTTTCGTATAAGTGTAAAATACTTTTATTACACTTTTCACCACAGTATCTAAATGTCGATTTATTTTTAATTATATCCTTCAACCATGACTTAGAACACAGATCATTAGTTACTTTGTCCACTGGTGGTTTCTTCTTAGCAATTTCTTTCTTTCCACCTGAAGGAATGAATTTATACAACTCTGACAACAGCTGAATGCTCAGGCTTCAGGGAAAGAAAAGTTACTTTTGGTAAGAAACCAAGCAAAGGAATCTGCATGGTGATAAAGAAATAGTTCTAATTCTTAAAATGTGAATGCAAACTGGGTTCACAAAAGATGTATCTTTTCAAAAGTTAACTGCAAACAGCAGCATTAGAAGAGGGTAGAGAGGACTACAAAACTATATGTGTATTTTCTGTAGTAAAGTACACAATAATACAGCTCTGAGACACTGATTTCTGGTTTCAGAAATGAATGCCTTTTAATTAAATCCTATGAATTTTTGGAAAACAAACCGGAACAGACAACTTAAAATACCCAGAAAAAATTGGTCATCAGTTAATTCAAAAAGACCCGATTATCAACTGTATGACATTTTCCCCTGATAAGCCTAAAATATTTCCTGGGAATGTGTTAACAATGGACATTTCCAGTGTTAAGCACCAGTTGCTACATCTAGTGGCTGTTAGTGTCTTAGGTCACGCCTTCCAAATTCCAGGGTTATTAATGCATTTGTGATTTATTAGAAACGGTGTCTAGAACACTTACTCATTCTTGGTTGCATCTGAATGAAAGAGAAAAAAAATAAAGGATTACAGACCTATGTCAGTGAACCTTGGTTCGGCAAATGAAATTGTTATTAGTAATTTGGCAAAGTAAGACAAGTTAAATGATGAAAAAAGTTGTGTTTCAAATTGCTTAGGAAGTTGCAAATTCAGTTACATCCTGCACCACAAGTTTGGAAAGTTATTTAGGCAAATAAGCTAGAAAGGAAAAGAATTAGATAGGAAAAACCCCCAAACTAAAACCAGAAAAGGTAAGATTGACCTAATTACCACCATCATGCAAAACAGCGAGCTAAAACTACTGATCACCTCAAAAAAAACATTCCTGATCTGGTCTCAAAGGGACACCTTGATGTCAGCAGTGCTGTTACCCTGGAGCAGCTGGGTTAGGCTGTTACACAACCAGAGTTAAACACCAGCCGCTGCAGCAGAGCTAAATATGTGCCAATGTGTTCCCTCGAACAAGTCAGATATTTCAGTCAAGTTGTTTTGCCAGCTTTACAGCGATAATCAAATAAATTAGAAGTATTAATTACAGGAAGAAGAGCTATCTAGTTCATCTTTTGTCCTCCACAGCTCATGCTATGTGCAGTAATGGAAAGCAGAAATCCCTACCAATTCACTTCTTTTGTACAGTTCACCAATGATGACAGAAAAGTTTCTTCCAAAGAGAAGACATAAAACACAGGGTTATAAAATTAAGAGGACTTGCTTTTTGATATTTTTCTCTCTAGAGGCAGCAGACTTCAGCACATATAAATATTAACCATTTTTCAATTTCAGTTCTTCAACTGCTAACAAGTTTCGGGTGGTTTATTCCTCCCTAAAATAATGAATAATTCTTTTACTTTAATAATGAAATAAGCCTCTTAAATTATTATTAATATATTGACCTTCCCTGGTAAAGCTAGGAGAAAACCACACGTTTTAACAGCAAGAAATGACAATAATTAATCTTGAATTTCCACTCAATACTTGATTCCTTTCCTTTTTTGCAATTTTAAGATTTTTCTACTGTTTCATTTGGGAGTTTGCTGCTCTATGCCAGAGACAAGACAAAATTTACACTTAGGATCTACTACCTACAAAGAGTAGTATATCACCATTATAACTGCTCCACAGCTTTCCTGTTTAGACCCATGCCTGCCCGTTTTTCCTATGCATTCCATGCTCCCCCCAAAATAAAACACTAATTCACTTATTAGGTCTATACTTAAGGATCATTAAGGTGTAATATTAGACTTAGTACCTCTCACAACACTGATATTTAGGGATTTTTCACTCACTTTTATACAGAATTGTTATAAAGGCGGAAAAGGGGGAATCCCTACCACTTTCCTCCACCAAAGATACAAGCACTACCAAATGAAAACCAGTACTTTTAAAAGCAAAGTGTCCTTGGGTTTGAAGTGGATAGACAATTTCTGAAGAAGTTAAAAAATGAAAAATGACATCAGTAACATTTCAGAAGCTACCCACAGGTTTCTCTGCAATGTTAATAATTTCTCTAGAAAAAAATGCTTATCTGCCTCCACTGGGAATTGTGAAAGGCTGAAAACAGTAGCAAAAAACCACTTGGTACTTTCTTATTGGCTACAAAAGAAACTTAAAAATAGAAGTTTTGTGAAACATTAAAAAAGTTCAAGTGAGGTTGATGTACAGCTGGCAGCAGCTCAGTTCCTCTAGAATATGGAAGTAAGTACTTCTATCTGCAGCTAACCCTGAAATCCACCTATTTCCCAACTGTGAAGGAACTCAGCTACTGCCAGCGATTAAATTTAGTTAAGATTTTATTGGCTTGTGTGTATGTGTGATTAAAAAAAGGTAAATGAACTTATCAACTGGAAACTCACACCCACCAGGCGAGAACCAGAAAGATGAGGATGCACAAACAGGATTGCACTGAAAAGATTGCACCTAGCAAGTGGCGGCTGAACAGGAATTCAATTATTCATTGCAACAGGATTTGCTCTCTGAGCAGTTTAGGAAATGCATTGTCTTGTACTCTAGTATAAAAAAACCAACAGCAGAATAACCAGAGAGAATAATTTGGCTTTGCAGTATTCAAAGTGCCAGAAAAAAAAGCCAGTACAAAGAATTTAAAGATTTGAAATACATATTAATAGGAGATAATGCAGGGGTTGAATTTATAGAGAGAGAATGACACAGAGAGGGTGCACTGAGAAAGTGAACGAACTCCTGGAACCCGTATCAAGCTCAACAGGACAAAGGCAGCTTTTAACTCCTTTTAACTGGATATCATACAAGTTACTTTAAAAGTTCTAGTTTCATTTTGTTTTCAGTGTGCCCTGTTAGAATACTTGAGCTTGAAGCATGTTTTCATTGCTCTTTGAAATATAATTCTCTATAACAAGTTTTAGATATCTATTAAATATCAGTATTTCTGGCACAGAAAACATGTACCAAGGAAGAGTGTATTTTGGACTGAAAATTTATACATGGAAAAGCAGAATGCCAGCAAAGCTCAAAGTTAAATGTAGCAGGTGCATTTAGCAATGAAATGAAGGTTTGAATATGTTTGTGTAAGATTCTTTTTAAGTATTTTGTAACATTTCTACAAATTCAGTCTTACTGAAATTGCTATGGAAATGCAGCTAAGAATTTCACTACCACAATGTTTACCTATTTTTAGGAGACAGTAATTAAAATGCTCTGAACATAAAGACAGGTTTAAGATGCATTATTATAATATTTTCATATTACAACAGAGAACGGCAGAGGTGTGTGAATGGGGGGTGGGGAGTGGCTGTACCTTACATGCCACATGCAAAAAATATATATTTTTATATTTGTTTTAATACAGGCCTCTTGAAACAACTCTTCCAAAATACACATCTGCACGTAGACAGAGAAAAATGATCCAATTGCTTAATATAAACTGCACTCTAAGTAGTTCGTATATTTTTCAATATCACACTGGACAATTCTAAATTGAGAGTGAAACAAGTACTTAAAAGGTACCTGATCTCTTCCTAGAAAGAAGCCAGAATACGTCTTTATAAAGGTATAAAACCCCCCATATTGGTCTTTAACAAACAGGTACTCGCAATCTGCAGAAAGAAAACATGACTCGGATGGTATTTGTTTATGACTGATGCAGCTAAAATGAAAACTATAAAATAACCTTCTCACCCCAGTTCCCTGTGTAACTCTGGATAAGAAAGCAAACCACATTCATTAGTGCAAGATTTCCAGCAGCACCCAAGGAAGCAGTCAAAGCTTGCGATTCCAGTGAAGTTCTATGTTATAACAAACATGAAGATATTGTTTCCTTTGCAGTTATCCATGTAAGATATGTAGAAATCTACTTAATTCTCTATGACACTTCTGCATTCTTAGAAGTTTAAACCACGCAGAAACTCTTTTAAAAAAGTTATTACAATTAAAAAAAAAAAATCCTAGTGAAAACTTATTTTTATTTAGCAAAGGAATAGAGAAAAAGAATGTGTAAGGATTTCCTTAACAGGACTTTTGTCTAAGTTTTTCTGCACATTTATAGTGCTATGTAAATCTGAATACAAAATTACATTGTAGTCAAAGATTCGCCCTTTGAAAAATAATAAAAAAGGAATGCAGATAAAGTATTTGTAGTTTAATTAATTTGGTGACTGTTAGCTCTTGTTTCCGATCTGAAATTAGTTCTTTGATACCTGTTAACATACATGCTATATTACACTACTGTAGCCGTATCCTTTTACTTAGCTATTTGCCTTGACGCAGACAAGCAACTCACATCGCCAGTCATAGACTCTCTTGTCCGCTACAGTATCTGAATGGTGATTAAATTAAATGGGAGCTATAGCGAGGAGGAAGAGGTCAAGCTTTTTTCACTCTCCTTTTTCAGATCATAATTGAATTTCTCGTATCTTAAAGTTTATTTAAACCTTTAAATATTTTTTCTAATATTTGCATTTTTTCCTACCTCCAGCATTCTTTTTTTTATAAGTTTTAATGTCCTCAAGTTCCATTCAACATCAGCTTCAACATAAGTCAATTTCATTCAGGACTGTAACTGCATATGTGAATTGTGTAGACATAAATATTACAAAAATACAAGGCTATTCCAGCTTCATGCTACAGAATAACTTACTTCCTCTTGGAATTATTCTAGGAGCAGAGGAATCTCTACTTGTAACCAGGAAGAGTATCAGACCTTCAGGGTCAGACCCCAAAATCTAATATCTTCTTGCAGACTTTCAGGGCAAATACTGAGTACTTCTGAGAACTCAGTTTCTTGCCCGTTATTCACAACCGGGCACCTGGGCTAAAGGCTGCAATTATTACAGATTGCAATACCTACCAAAACAAAAAGAAATCCACATGTGACATTTTCTGAGGAACTGAAGCTGCATAAATGTGTTTTCTGAATATAAAAAACCCAGCTAATTACATCTTGCCTGTAGACTGCTAAATAGTATCCCATGAAAATGAAGCATGCAACTGCTTTCACGTGAAAACAAATATGGGTTTGATACCTTTCATAATTCACAATAAACATTTTTAAGCTTGAAGATTAATCTACTGCAAAGGTAAAAACTAATTCCTGTTTTACTAATAAATATACTCTTCAAAAATTTGGATGCATGTACAAAACTTACAGCTACAGATTTCTATATTAGGCAATTACTACAATGTTCAAATAAACAAGTTAGAAATTCCTGTTAAGCCCTACAACCAAGGGACTGTTACCAAACACAACAGAATTTCAGGAAGACTTCCACCAAAAGAATTCTCTCAAAATTTAAAAATTTCTCTTTCAGTAATTACAGATTGCAATAGAGTCAGAAACAAGATTCTTCCCCGAAGTGCTACAGCACGAGATTTCAACAATTCCCTCCGTGCAGTCTGATCTAATTGGGAACTCCACTACAAAAATCCCAGCTCACTCTCTATCCATTTCATTTCTCCTACACCACCTCATTAAAGCGATTACTCACGAAAACTGTGGAAGGCAGTGTTTGGATATTTATAATAAAGGGCAGAGTCTGTTTATAGCTGTTTGTAAACATATATTCCTAATAATTTTGCTCAGAAGTACAAAGCTGAAGCGTTTTTTTGTCAGCACTAGTCCTCCCTCCTTTCCCAGTTTTCCCTTCATCAGCACAAAACTGGGATAGTTTCAATGTTGTTACATTGGCCACAAATAAAGCTTTTTTTTTGTAGCAGAATTCACTTCCACTTAAAAGTAAAACCTCAAGGTGTGGAATCTGCAACCTAAAAGTAGGTTACAGTACTGGTTTCCCACTTTCTGAATTGGTCTTTAGATACTAAGGGAACACTTAAGCCGTCTCAGCCTTCATGCCTACTGATACGTCCTAAGACTGTGAAAACCTGCCAGTCCGCATATTGTATCACCTAAAAAAATCCCTGACGGTGCTATTAAATAGTGAGAGGCTTCCAAAAAGGAAACCAGAAAGAAAAGTGCTGGAATAAGAAGTGCTTGGTGAATTAAAACAAAATCTATTAGTTGCTTGTATTTCTTATTATCAACTTCCACTCTTCCAATAATTCTTTTTAGATTTCAGATAAAAGTAAAAACAAACACCACAAATCATGAAGACAAAAATGAAATTCCAAGTGCTTGTTTGTGTCAGGTACTGACAGCAGATCTGAGCTGATTCACTCCCAGCCCATACTACATTTCAGTTTCTTTACAGGGTATACAGGGTGCTTAATTCTCATTAAAAACTACCACATCCAAAAAAATAAAACTACATGGGAAAAAAGGATATATGAAATACCCCATCCTCTGTAGCACAAAGACCATCCTAGTAGGATGATAATTTATCAGGCATCTTAACATGTTCGGATTAACCAACTCCTGCTAATTGCTAATCAGTAATTCCTAAATGCTTTAGGCAATACTATAATTATTACACTATTATCAAGCATTCGGTGTTGAATGAGAGAGGGAAGGAAAACTTTCAGTAGATCTAATACAGCAACAACTGATAAGCAAGATTGATCAGAATATTAGAAGCCTAATACTCTTTTAAAATATCAGAAGTCACGATGAGTTAAATATTCATATTCCAAAGACATCAACAAAATCAAATCAAAGCTACACAGCACATGAAACCCATTCAAGCTGCACGAATGAACCGTGCCATTTTGCTGTCTGGTGTAGGGGGGAGAGGGAGAGAGAAAGTAGAGAACACAAAGCAGCAAAAGCTCTTTTCTGCCCCAGTCGTAGTGCCAGACAAAAAAGCCAGTAACTGCAGAGTATTTGCATGACGATTAAAAAAAGCAAAAGACACTAAAAAAACCCAAACAACAAAACCCTCAAACCCAAACATCTTATGTGCTAAGGCCATAAATAAAATGAGACTTCACAGTTCACTTTAAAAGAGCTAATGCTTCCTGTAGATATTTAGACAAAACTAATTTAAACAACATATACTTAACATCAGCACCTTTGCCATGTAAGAGATTCCCAGTATCACAATCCCTTCACCTTCCCAGAAACTTTCTAGTGCATTTAAATTGCACCAAGGGGCAGAGAGGAAGCATTTTTTCTCAGGCTAAATTCAAAGAAGGCTTTTAGAGGACACTGTGTCCTGTGATTAACTTCTCTTACATACATACTTGTCACTTCTTGTAAGAAATCCAGACAGGGTCGGCTACTTCCAGAAATACTTATTGAAACAGCCAGTGGGGTCTGTCCTTCATAGTTCCTTGTGTTAGTGTCTGCTCCATAATTATACAACATTTGTGCACAAAGCACATCATCTCTAAGAGCAGACAAGTGTAAAGGTGTCTGTCCGTCTTCCAAACGACCCAAGTTTGTATCTGCCCCTCTCTGAAGGAACATGCGGCAGTAAGAGTGATTGCTTTTGATCACAGCGTATCGTAACAGGAAACCATTTTGAATGTCGATGTTGGCATTGTGATCCAGAAGGATTTTCACACAGCTTGACCTCTCTCGGATAATGGCCAGCTGAAGCGGTGTAGTACCTTTATCACTGAGCGGATCAACCTCAGCCTTGAACTCCAACAGGAGCCTGACAAATGAGTCTCTGCCATAGTGGGCTGCTACATGGAGGGGAGTCCAACCATCGTTGCTCTTTGCATTAATAATGTCACTTCTATATTCAGATTCCAACATCAAGCGTGCAATCCTCGCTCGGCCATGCATGGCTGCATAATGCAGAGCAGTGAAGCCTCCAATTAAGTCCTTAACTGTGGGATCAGCTGAAGTTAAAATAAAATTAAAAAATAATTAGAAGGCATTACAGTAATCCAGTGCTGAAAAAGAATAATCAAATGGTTGAATGTTAGTCTTTTCAGGCATAGCATGACAGGATTTTTTTTTTGTACTTCAAACTGACTCTTGCTTTCATGAACATGCTATTAAGAAAAGTTAAACCATTTTCAAGAAAGTTATACAAAAAAATACTTTTTCATATACATATGCTTCCATTTGACAAATAGTTTTCCACATCTTCCTAGCACACTTAGGTTAATTACTCAAATATCTGTCCATCCAGTTTTCCTCCAGCTCTACAATATTATATTTCTTTCTCAATGTTCAGCTTTTTTTATTTTTCCTTGTGTTGCTTCTTTCTCTTAAAAAGAAGCATGTGTAGAAACATCTGCTGTCCCAAATTGCGGATGTTTTGTGGTCTGGCAGCATTGTATTGTTTTTAGGGTGTAATGCTGTATTAGGTAAAATGTTTCTCTGTGGTCTGCAGGATTTCCAAAGCATGTAGGATGTATGTTATTTTAGATTGTCTTGATAAAATCTGTTTTTATAGATGATGAATCTGTTCTGAATTTATAGTTTTAAAAAAATTTAAGATTTTACAAGAATGTAAGCATCCTCTTATGGAAAGAGTCAGGAAAAATGTTAGTGCAGAATACAAATGATTACACTGATTGTTGCCCGCCCCCATCCCCCAGCAAAAAAACTCAGTCTGATTTATGAATTTAAAAATTAAAATAATCATTTTACTTAATTTCCTCAGGATATCCAAACTTGTAAAGCAAGTGACTATTCCCATGTTCCAAATTAATTACTGAAGGAAATGCGCCTGCCTTGTTACCATTTCTCAGCTAGAGAACAAGCCAGGCTGCGAGGGTTCTCCTTCCATCATCTGTAAATGCTGCCTGTTGGACGCTGAAAGGTACAAACTACAGTTTGGAAGCTTGAGGCACTTTCCTAACCAACGCCTCCTAGCTGGTAGAGATACTCCACAAGATATCTACACTGGCCTTAAGCTGACATGTTTTCAGTACTCTGTATCTTCTGAAACAACTGCTGGGGTCTGTCCTTCACAGCTGTTTGTGCTGTTGACTACTCTGTAACGACAGGACATTTGTACACAAAGCACATCATCCCAAGAGCAGACAAGCGTAAGGGTGTCTGTCAACCTTACATAACCTTGACGGCACTATTCTTGCATCCTGGCACACTGAATTCTTTAATTTCCTCATCTATACATACTGTATTTAAAAGGAAAGTAGCAATCGCCTGTGGTAGGAACAACAGGACACTGACCATGCAGGGTTAAAACAAACTTGGCTGAAGGCTATGAACACCCAACGCTTGCACACATTGCTCAAGAGGAGCGCTTGCTCTCATGTACTATGTAGAGAGTGCAGAGTTTTCTGCCCAATTGCCATCACACTCAAAACAAGAGAATGTGGTGGGAGACCACTTTGCATCTCAAATTTCAGACCTCTGGTAAGTTAAGTTCATAACACAATGTAAATTTCAAACTAGTTTAGTCTGAATACACAAAGGCGCTACCACAAAGCAACAGGACTACGCTTCCCAATATGGACCTACTGTGACCACATCCAGGTAACAGAGATAGACAACAGACCAAAATAAAAGAACTGGCAAGAAAGAGTACAGAATAAAGCTGGAAAGGTGATCCAGCAGCTTTAAGGAGTTTTTAAAACGCAAAGTGAAGGCCCAGGGGAGGAAAACAAACAAAAAACCAAACCCCAAACCAATGTAGCCTCACTATACCAAGAAATAAAATGTGAGAACTGCCTCTAGTGTATAGACTAGGAATTGAGAAATAAGGACAGAAAGTAATGAAAGAAAGATTAAGGAAAGGTTAGTCCCTTAGTATTGACAACCTTCCTAGTCTTCTGTGAAAAGCACAAGCTTCAGTGCTCAGTAAAGCCACACTAACCTGAGTTAAAGTCATTGGCGAAGAAGCAAAATGAGGTCACTGACTGAATTGGTGGTTTCTAACCTGCACTATGATGATGTTCAAAATATAGCAAAGAATAGTACAGCCCACAAAGTCATTAAAGAGAAAGATTCTGTTTCAAAGGGATGTTTGCTGCTTCCACAGTCTCTTTTTTTCATGCTACTCACGTTATTCTACATTATCTCATGAGTGGTGATAAACCAAGTAAGTAGCATAAGCATGAGAATCAAGATGCAGAGTGATGATACATTTGAGAGGCAGAATTAGGGAGAAAGATGGATATAAAGGAAAGGAGACAGCCAGGGCCATTTAAAAAAAAAAGTTTTAAAAAGAATTGATGGTGTGCCTACTCTCTTCCACATTGCCCAGGGCAAGTAACTTAATAATTTCCACCCCCTAACTGACACGCAGGATATTGCTGCTAGCTTGTTTAGTCTATGCTATTTCCAAATTCAATCAGATATGCTCCAACTTTTGTGCGTGCATGAATATGCATTTTTATACAAGTTGTAATCAAAACCCAGCAATTTACTTACAACATAAGGACATCCTTTACCTAAGGCTTCAAGTACCTTTCCATGCCTTCCCTACTCCAACAGTATCATTGCTTTTGACCACTAAAGTGAATCAAAGAAACACTAAGTCACACAAGAGAACCGTCTCAACAGGAACAGGAAAAAAAGTCTCTCAACTGGGCAACCAGGCAACACAAACAACCAGCCTTCCAAAAGTAAACCTGGTAGCAAAACCTCATGATAAAAATATTCCAGTTCTCATTAAGTCTATGGGCTTCTAGTGAGCTAAAAGCACCAGCCTTCCCCTTGACTAGAGAAACAATTTTAAGAGGACCAAACTGCCTGTTGCCATCCAACCAATGTCTTGCTGCCATCTCCTGGAAAACGTTTGAACTTCACGAAGGCTTTTAGCAGTGGTTAGATGTGCATTACACTGCACAGGATTTCCATCCCTTCAGTCCCTGTGTTAGTAAAACTAATGCTACAAAGCTGATACGGCCTTGAGTTGCTGTGGGTTTTTTTGTTTGTTTGTTTTATGAGGCTTCAGAATTGACATCATGCTGTAAAATAACTCTGTCCCTCTGGAACACAAGCAAGGTAGAAATGAATTGGGAATGATTCTCAGCTTACCTTTTAGCAACTGCAGAGGGGTAATAAAAAAGTACCTGGTACAAGCGTACTTAACTAGGAAGGGATGAAGTCAGCACTTGCCAGGATTTCTTTATCCAGCGTTTTTTTCTCTTGCCTCCATCCTGACTGTCAAACAATTATAGTTATTTCTTTTCAAGCTTCCCATTAATTTGGGGAGAGCAGAATCTAGAAATACAAACAGCTGCATTTGGTCACCTCTAATGTTCTTAAATATAAGGCGTAATACAGTGATAAATCTTGAACTGCCTCTCAAGGGCACCAAATTACTGCAATCAGTTTCACTTGAGATTGAAAAATCTGCAACACAATCACATTCAGATTATTTTATTTCATGTTAAAGTTGGGCACGTAAGCTAGTTGTTTGAATTCTGCTGCTGAGACTTTTCTAATACTGTACTTCAGAGGATATAAAGATTCCTAAAAGAGAGACTAATATTTTAGAGTTTCAGTTTACAGCTCAGTGGGACAGTTTTTCTTTTCACAACACCTTCATCAGGTCACTCCACCACAGTCTAATTCAGGAAGCAATGCTTCTGGCTTCATAAAGTACTTCCATTATTCAAGCTTGCTTCCCCCAACTAGGGCTTAATTCTGACCACAGGGTTCAGAAACATGGCTACATATAGCTTCTGTTTCAAATTTTCTAGAGCAATATTGATATAAAAGACCTCCAGGAAAGCATTACTGTTCAGTCATAGAAAGACTTCATGAGCTAGTTTAGTGGGATGAACACTTGGCATTCTCTTGATTCTCTCAGATTCTGTGTGACCTTAGTAAAGTTTAGATACCTTGCAGCCAAGACTAAAAATAAACAAATACGTCTCTTTGGCTACTTCCTTCTGTTACTCTTCAATTTCCAGGAGCTTTAGTGAATCATTTCTTCACTTCACCAGAAACTGCCCTGCTCAATTACTATTAAAAAGATAATGCCAAGGGACAGCTAACAACTATACACTTCCAAGACATCAGCTGGTTGTGATGTTAACAGTGGTGGCTGGGGTTTAGTAAAGCATAGTTAATATCCAGTGGTGGATTATCCGTCTCAATGTGTCATTTTGAAAGGTAAAAAATTAAAAATACTCTGAATGGAAAAAAAGGTTTGCTATGCAAAAGTCCAAGATTACTGAGAACTACACTCGCTAACCCTGTTGTTTTCCTGTTCAGCTTTGTGACTCTAGATTCTTTCTATGAATGGAAAGAGCTGGCTTCACGGAAGCTTCACTTTATTAAAATGAGACAAACACACTAAGTCAAATTCACTATTTTTCATTAAAACTGTGTTTCTCCTTGGTTCTGATCAACATTCTACATTTCATCACTTGCTAGAGAGTATTTATCATCTGACCTATTACCTCTGCATCTAGTTGGTATTTCTGCTGGCTTCATCCTTTAGGCTAGACTGGGTTTTTTAATGCATTTTCCCCATCAGTCTGTGTCTACTTACTCAGCAGATAATAAAAAGCCTCCTCTCATTCCACCATCTCCACTCAAACCAGCCAATCTGCATACACAATGCTGTCCTCTGGCTCTTTTCTTTGCTGGTGAGCAATGATGGAAAAGAAACAAAAAAAGCAAAAGCAGGAGGTGACCAGGCCATGACTCCCATAAGCAGCTATCTTTCATTTCCAGGTCAGTGACCAGATTCCTTCTCAGCCTTTATTAGCCAAACTCCATCACCATCCCACCACCATTCAAGACTATGTCAGTAGTCTTCCAGCATTTCAGATCTGAGGCATACAGATCTGAAACAACCCAGCATGGTTTTTTCATTCCTGTACTATGAAAATACTTCCAGCTCTGCTAAGCCTTATCATCCCTCTAGACAGCCACAACAATCACCCATCGCCCCTTCCTTTCCACTAACATCTCTGTCCCCTCTCTCCTCCAGAACTCCATCTACTCTCTCTCACCATCTTATTACTAATATATATAGTCAGTTCAATACCCTGTTTACTCTAAAATTCACAGTAGAAAATGACGTTTCCCTTCACCATGATATCATTTTGGTCCACAGGGACTAAGCGCCAACATAAAAATAATCCATTTCTTGATAGGAAGGAAGGTGGAGACCATGTAAAGAAAGGTAGACACAAACCTCTCACTAATGAGGCAGGCGTGATTAACTCAGCTTTTAAAAGTCAGCTCATTCACTGCTTAATAGCTCATTTGTAACATTATTATGTTTTAAAGACTCATTATCTTTTATGCCTCTCTTTTGAGGGAAAACAAGGCAAGGTACAAAACAGTGCCAGTTTTCTGAAGTGAGGCTCTGCTACAAGAAAGCTGCTGCAGATGACTAACCCTCACACTATTTGTTACTCAACTTTCTAGTCCCAGTGATTAAACGCTATACTGCTTCGAGAACAAGAATGTTTCATTACAGGCAGCTCTCATGAAGCATCAGATTCAGCTGGTACCTCATACAGGGAAGAGTAACAACAAAAATGAAAATCAAAACACCGCATCAGCAGCTATTTAATACCAAAACCTACACGATGAGAATCACAGGAACATATAAGGTTTTTATTTTTCAGACCACTTTCAAGCTTACAGAGTTAAACCCAACATAATTCAAGATTTATAGCCTAAAAATTTTGAATGATCAACATAAATGTTTGAAATTTTCCATGTATATTATATTTGAAAGTACAATTTAAAGGCAGTTACTACCGCAATTTAGTAGCTTTTTTCCCCCTCTTCCAATAAGTATATGAGAATTCACCAATATTATATGGTTTGCATCTGTAGTAGGTATAACAACAGGACCCAGCCGTTCAGGCTATATTTTACTACTGCTCTTAAGGAACACACTGCTAATTGTACAAACACCACAGCCTATTAATGCCATTGAGTTTTAAGGGTGATCCATACCTCTGACAAATACTGTGATACATATAAGGGACCCATATGGCCTCAAACAAAGCATCAAAAAAATAATTTCGTCTTCCTTGGGACTGAAAACATCTTAGGTCATAATTCATTTGATAAGAATAGCGCTAGATTACAGGATGCTGTTCTTTAAAAGCATTAATCAGAATGTGGAGAACATCTAACGATTTTTATTTTCCTCCCCAATGCCACATTAAAAGATTAAGATTATACATTTCTAAAACTTTAGGTGGCCTTGAAAGAAGCTATAGCAAAAAAACCCAAAACTCTGACTGTACAATCTAAGAGGTAAACCATCATTCAAGAAAGTCTGTCACACCAACAAAACGCAACCCGTTCTTGAAAGAAGCTTCACTACAGATAGATGCAAGAGAGGTGTAAACTCAACTGGATTAGCTGACACTGAAGTTCTTGCACAAGGTACTGTTATAGCAGACTGTGATAAAGCCTATAAGGAAACTTAGTCTTTAATGCGACTTATTAAATTACTTGAGAATTATGAAACAGATTTCCTTAGGATTTCAACTCAAGGACCTGCCTTCTTCTAATAACATCCCAACAGAGAAGAAAAGCCTATAGTGAGTGCATTTAATATTATAATGAGCCCTTCCACCCTATTTTCATAACGCTTATTCATTCTTTTAACAATTTCTAGGCAATTACGAAAAAAAAAGTAGTAAGGTACTAAAATATAAAGCTAATCTATTACCTCATTCACAAAATATGAATCAGAAGGAAACAGAGATGAAGCATTACTCCAAAGAAAGAAAGAAAGAAAATAAAAACAATAATCAGAAGTAGTCTGATACCCAATTGGTTCTGGAAATCCCTATAATGAAAATTGGGAAATAAAGCTGTAAGATGGATATAAAGATTTTTCTCTCTAGGCAACTCACCTCCATGTTCAAGAAAAACACGGACACATCTCTCTTTCCCTCTTGCTGCAGAGAAATGAAGCAAGGTCCAGCCATTGGCATCTCGACCATTTGGAGAATATCCTTGCTCCAGCATCTTGCGCACGGTGTGAACATCGCCAGCAGCAACTGCAGCCTGAATCTGCAACTCTTCCTGTAGCTCAGGGTTTCTCCGACAGTGATGGTGTAACATCCTAGCTGAATCTGGCTTTTACAGAAGCGTCATGAGGTCGAACTAGCCACCTTGAATCAATATTAAGCGTGAATAAATCAGGGTTAGGACCAGGTAAGGGATACTCAGAAAAAAATCAGTACTGAGGAAAGCAATGCTAAGATCTCCTCTCCATACGCAGAATAAAGCCATCTCATACATAGCATAAAACCCCAAAGGATCTCACTGTCACTAGCAAAATCATAGTACATAGTTCATATCACCAAACTGAAAAAGGACACTTATACATTTTATAAAGTAAACATTTTCAGAAATGAGAGCATTAAACAGCAGTCCAAAATTACAGTACCTGAGCAATAAGCAAAATGAAAAATCTCCAGAACCCAACATTCATTTTAAAATCACAACATGGTTAATCACTAACTCCAGAGATATAGGTTAGATAGATGATTCTGTTGCATGAAACAGCACTGCATTGTTAGAGGAACTATGATATTCTTTTTTTCTTTCTAAAAATATATCACCTCTAAGCTTCAGTGAAAATATTTTCATCTTACTAATACAACCTTTTCCTCTGACCTAGTGCATGTGAATATTAGTAATGCTAATATAGATTGCCACCCTCCCCTTTTTTTTTTTTTTTTAATTAGTCTACTGTCTGTATTTTGGCTTGTGGACTTTATTAGACCACAAAGACTGCAAAGAACCTCTGTATTCCAAAAATCAAACACAAAGATGATCATGTACAAGACCTGAAAATGCTTAAGTGCAGTTTAATATATTGCTATCAAACACCATAAGAACATATACCAGAACAATTTGATTTATAATTACCTTGATATAGTGTATGAAAGCTGGGTAAAAAGGCTATCTAAAATAGCCACTGTAAAAGAGCCTAGGTACAAGCATACATTGGGAAAGAAAGGAGTACTGTAGTCCGTGCTCTGTTAGAAAAGTACTCATCTCCAGTTCTCCTTGCTACCCAGATGGGGACAAGAAAAAAACCACAGGTATTTAGGGATTCTTCCACAGCACACGAAGTCTGTTAAGTGTTTATATTTTCACATACATTGTGTATCATATCCCATTAACAGGTATTCCTAGAATGGAAAGGAACATCAGAAGAAAGAATAAAAGCAGGATATTAGAAAGGTAATGCTGAGCAACAGGAGTCTCAGAAAATAATAATCATTACAATGGATATTAACATAGAACTTGAACATAAAAAAAGAGAAAGAAAAACGTATTTTGACTCCTGTAAATTTAATAAAAATTAAAGTACAAAGAAAAGTTCTAAAGATGAAAATTAGTTTTAATCAAAAAGTAAAATTCACAGCAACCTTGTTTTATTAGGCTGTCAACCCACATCATCACCTAAACCTTCTTTTACGTAAATACCATAAGGATTTCTAGATCCTCATGATTCATAGGTCATTCAAAAGACATTGCAATCAACTCCCTATATCCCACTGGGTACTTGTTTTCCTGTGATCCAGATCTACACACAGACAAGAGAAAAGTGAAAACATCCATCACTGCCATCTTTCCAGATAAAGGCAGATATCTATTCACTATTCTATAACCTAGTTGTGCCCATTGCAAAGAAGATATTTATCTGCTTCTCAGAAAGATATAAACTTATAATTAACAGGCAGCTATAATGACCCTACTTACATTGCAAATGTGGAACTTACATACAGCAAATACCTGTCTTTAACATTTATAAAAGTCTCAACTTAACCACATATGCCAACAATCACTATTTCATCATTCAAACAATGTTTTATACTATGAACTCTGTTATCTGACACTGGAAGAAAAAGGGATTTACAAACCAGCAACTGCTAACTTAATAGTTCAGCTTTTGCAGTATATTTCAAAATCAAATTTAGTTAATCTGATGACAATAGAAGTACTTGTATTGACTCTAATAAGCTTTTGCTAAGCTCTTTTATAAACTCCAATTAGCACTTCCGAACATGCCTACCTATAAAATGGTGAACTTGACTTCATTCTGCATCACACCACTAATAGTACTGTTAACAGAATTCCAACTACAAGGACAAGATCTTTCTTTGGATTTACCAGTGAAAACTGATAGCAGAACCTAACTGATAAGCACAAGCCATAGGGAGATCCTTCAAAAACAAAAAAATCAGAGTGTGCACCTTTGCTCCTGTTTTCTGAAGGTGTATGAAAAGAAGACATGCAAACTTTTACCTCAAACTGAGAAAATCTGATCAAAAGTTAATATAAACAAACTTTATACTGTCATTTTTAAAGTCCCTTCTTACAAAGGACTAATACTTGCAAGATCACGTGATCCTGAAAATTAAGGTCAAACTAATCGCTCAAAATGCTATAGAAAGAGATAGAGTGACTAAACAGATAAAGAGAAATGGGATTTCTTACTTAAGGGGACAGCAGTATTCCCCCTACAAGTATCTATGAGGACAGTTGGTTAAGGAAAAGCAAAGCTCTTTATATCACACTTCTCAGCTGGTGGGTATATCTGTAATGTAGCATTATAAAATGTTGGCACTGGCCCCATATGTTGCATGTGACTTGCAGAGCTTATTCAAATTAGCTACTGCTAAAGTACATAAGTACTAAAACATACAAAGCAGAAGACAAAGTCAGGCATAAGTAGCTCCTTTTATCACTTGCACAGTTTCTGTAAATATCTACTCTATCTCACTCCTCTGGCAAGCAATGAAATTCAAATTGCAAGAATATTTAACATTAAAGGCTTCAGGATAGTTCTAGGTACACACCAGTTTTGAAAACGTTTTCACTTCTGCTCCATAGATCATTTAAAATTCCTGTTTGCAAATCCCCATTTACACCATCAATCTTTGGAAGAGGAAAGGAAGACTACTGGAACTCATTTGCAATTTGGCATTTAATATTTAATGTTTTGCGACTGTAATCAATCTTATTCAGAACGCGGTATGCATTTATATTGCTATGTATTGGCTTTCTCCATGCAAGCAAAAAAATAAAAGAAATGAAGCAGAGGGGGGAAAAATGTACCTACACATTCTTGGCTATAATAACTGTATAGTGCCATGAAAACAAAGGACAACTACTACTACTTCATTGATTTTGCAAGTACAACAGGATAAATTCAATGCATTCCTGAATTACCTTATGAGAGGTTGTCACTCTTTGATGGATGTCCCACTCTTCATTGTCCTCACTATTCATAATCTTGTGTGCCCATGTGTGTCAAAACTTGCTACCCCTTTAAAAAAAATGGTATTTTTTATTAGTTGCAAAGAGTAAAAATGAGAGGTCTACTTATTTTACTTTGTAGCTGTGCTAGAATGTTACATTTTAATACAGTTACATCAGAAAAAGCCCTGAAGTGTGTTCTCTTTAATTATCAGACAGTCCTCCAGAGTTCAGGGTGGGGATAGTTTGCTTCTGCCAGATGAGGAAAAGCCTACAGAGAATAGTTTATATGGAAGACAAGAGAAAGGAGAATACGTGCTTCCTCTCTGGAGTAAACCTTGAAGAAATGACCTAAACTTTTCTCTAAGGATTACGTATATCTGCTCCTGCCATGGAACAAGAATGGATGTAAAGGTTATGGTTGGTATTTCTGCCTCATTACTCAACACCTCCCTGCGCGAGACAGATGTCAAGAAAAACCTTCAGGATCCATTTAGTTTTTCCCAACCCATTTTTGTGGTTTGTTTGTTTTGAGGGTTTGGGTTTTTTTGTTGTTTTGTTTATTTGTTTAAATCTCCATTCCCTCTGTTCTTTCCCTACTAAAGGATAAAACCTGACAACATAAAGCATTGACTTCTCTGTCCTTCAACTGGACTTCCTGTGCCACCAGACAGTCATCTCTCCCTCACCTGATGGACAGGCTAATAAACCTGGCGCTTCACGGACAGGCAAAGATACTTGCACAATACAACCAATACCACCACCTCAAACTTCTTCACCCTTTTCTTCAGATATAATAATTCACCTAGTATCAAAGTCTACTTCCAATCCCTACCCACTTTCCTCCTTCAGACTAACCCTCCTTAACCTCAGTCCTTGTCACCTGCATTGAGCAGGATCAGTCCCAACGTCTGACCATTTCTCACAGCATGGCTAAGAGCCCATACTCAATGTTAGTATTTCATTAATTCGTTGTACACCTCTATCTGACTTTTTGTTCACTTTGGCTGCAAGCTTCTCACAACAGGACCCCTTATCGTGTGATCACTGCAATAATAAAAGCATTATATAATAATAAAAGCATTAATTACTTCATTGTACAGCAGATCACACAAAACCAACCGACTTGTTTCTTCTGCAAATGGTTGCACCAAACCAATTATAGGAATGGTGCAGCTTTTAGCTTAAGTTAAAATTTCTGTCACTTAATGCAATATAAAATCGTGCTTTCCCGATGATAGCTAAGAGGAGGATGAAAAAAGCTCTCTTCATCCCTCTTATGCACATTTTCCAAGAGCTTTGCTTCCCAAGATAAAACATACAAGGTCTGCAGATATGCTCACAGCCCTGCACAAAACTGCACTGCCATGACCCAATTTGATCACATTTCTAGCCTTGTTTTTTTTGCATAGATGATCAGTCATTAATTCACCTTTTTTAAAAATTTTTGCTTGATTTTCACTTTGAAACCCACACATTTTTTATTAGCTGATGCAAATGAGAATTACACTGACTTCACAGACTACAGACAAGGTAACAGATTGCTCCACTAAAAAAGTAACAAGCTTTTCCCCCCAAAGGAAAATTAGCTGCATATGGCAAGAGTAAGATCTGCAACTTTAATAAAAAGAAATCATATTTAGTGAAAGTAAAGCTCGCTTACTCAATGACTTAAAGTCTGCTTATAATACTTCTAATTGTAGTAGAAGTAGCACACTAAAAAAAAGAGAAAAACATCTTCATTATGTATTGATAACGTCTCGTGCTGTCAAAGAGATCTTAGACTTTATACTTCAACATGTCACTTCATTAAAGTCACTGCAAACATGATGTGGAAAATTGATTTTGATGTTATGTATATACTTACTTTAAAGAAAGTTCAAGGTTGGTACTAAAAGCAAGACCTTATAACAGAATATTTTGCTTATTCAGATGGCCTAACAGATAGACCTGATTCCTGGGCCCTAAGATCCAAGTGCAAGAATAACAACCATAACTTACTGATCCTACCCTAACTCTGTACAACAAGAGTACCTTTACACAAGGCACATATTTTGCATAGACCTAATCAATGTAGATCCTAGTTGTCTCTGATTGAAGTATTCTAAGACACTCAACAAAACAAAGCCCTGTGGAATAAGGATAAATAATGACTTTAGCATTCATTATTCGCACAACCCACTTCTCCCACCCATTTCAAAACTCAAATAAGCTAAATGCATTCTGACTCAAATGACATTTTAAAAATGGTCAATTTGTGTTTGAGAAAGAAACTAAAGGCAATCATTGTCTTCATATGTCATTCAGTTTCCTATTTCAGGAGCTCTTCAGATAAGTGAATAAGGCTAACGATCTTGTTATAATTTGTGTTCTCATATCACAATCAAAGTTTGCAAATAATACGTGAAATACTAACATTTCAAGCTTTATAATTCTAAGTATAATTTTCTGCTAGAAGTTCTATGCTACATCCTAGACAGACATTAAGAAAGGCATCCAAGTGTCTGAGGTGAAAATCACCAAATACGAAGTGCTGGGTCTGAAAGCAATGAGTTCACAGTGCATGAATCCAAACCATCACAGAGGAACTGCTACTTCAAAGGAAAGAAGACTTCACCCTTCAGAAGCCATCATTAAAAGTTACACATTTCTTATCAAAGCTTCTGTAATGCCTTCTCATAGCTTGGCCATCCAAAATTTAAAATAACCAAGAGTTAATGTAGAAGTCCTACATCAACTTCAGGTGGGTACAGCACTGTCTGATGCTGACTGGAGTCCTTATATACTAATAAGCAGCAGCTGTGTTGTAACATTCTGCAGGTGGCTGAAACTGAAGCACAGAGGTATCATTTTACCAACTATTATCTGTTTCACAGAAAGGTTGTTAGGTCTGACTTTTGGGCTTGGTGGAGAGCATTCTCAAAACTTCCACCCCTACAGTGGCAACCTTAATAACAAGCAGAGCCCAGTGAAGAAAACACTGCAGATCCTTCCAAACCAAGGACCTCAATGCTAGTGCTAAAGCAAGGCCTTACAGATCTTTTTTTGGTAGAGAACACAGCATCAGATTCACACAGCCACTACTCTCCTCCATTGAGATGTGCTCTGACAAACTACAGGGAGCTTGTGCTCTGCAGCATGCTTGGAGATCCTTGTGTACCAAGCAGAAAACACAGCCTCTTACAGTCTCTTGCTGTTACTAAGTTTTAAACAGTAAAAGTTAGAAGAAAGCTTAGCTTTGAAAGTAAGTAATAATTCATAGCAAATATTAACGTGTAAGTATTTTAACACAACTTGCTATCATCAAAGAATCCAAACACCAATATTGCATAGAATGACGAAAGCAGAAAACAGTGGCTAGTTTAAACCACACTGAAGCAGTCAGTTCAGACTTAATACTTGTCGCACAGCTGATGAACAAAGTGAGCACGGCTTGTAGAGTTTTTCATTCAACAATCTCTGCAAGACTTGCATTTGCTCTGTATCCTTTTTAATATAGCCTAGAAGAATCCAAGCAGACAAAATTCACTGGATGACTTCAGTAGGTAAAGCAAGTTGCGATAACATCACTCTGCAAGCAAATACTGGACAAACAAAAACCAGCCTCTCAGACAGCACGTTTCCTCTAAGAGCTGAGAATTCACAATAAGGCAAAACAAAATCAAAATAAGTATATATAGCCTGAAGATTAAAAAAATGGGTATGCAACTTTATCTAAGGGCCTCGCTGCACTAACAATAGGCTGCATTGCTTCCAGCAATCAAGAGCAGGACTTCAGCACATTTCTCTCTGTTCCTTGTTTTGACCATGTGCAAATTTCTGCCAGGAGCTAATACCCTGATTCCTGTGAACTCAATTCCAGTGTCTGCATCTAAATCAAACTTTGCTGCACTGGCATTTCACATTAGGAAGGAGCTTCACAAATCAAATTAAAACTTATGTTCCCTTTCCTGAATAAATTCCAAAGATCTTACGACTTGAACACCAAGAGGGGGATTTTCTATTTAATCTTCGACATATAGCAGCTACTCTTCATCATATGCTAAAGACAATTATGTTAGAAAAATGATCCACCCTTGACCAAGACTGGTCACAACAGGTACTGTCCTTTCCCCTGCAACTAATGCTGAAAAATAATTTATTGCTGACAGTGAAAAACACTGTGGTACAGTCAATGACATCTCTGAAAACACAACAAAGACCGGAGGGACTTGTACAGAGGATATATTTGCCAAAATAACAGAAACTCATCTACATTTGAAACAGATTAGAAGGGATTCAAGACAGATTTTACATTAAAGGAATGTGCAGAAACTCCTTTATTTGGAGCACACTAGCAGTAGAATGCAGAAAAAGGCTGACTGACATAATTCACCCCCCCACTCTCTCTCCTTCTAGAGCCTCTCGCTTCACCTTAGCACATAAACAAATGAACTCTCCCTATGAACTGCTGTCCCCTTGAAACCGAACCTTCATGCTGACAGCAGGATTGAGTTTTTGATGACTCCTTTCATTTCTTCCCTTATGCACCTAACGGCGCGTTATCTTCTTCTCTGATCTCAACCCAAAATCCAAATACATGTAAACAAACACCATCCAATTAAATGACTTTCAATTTTTGCAGCTCCATTATAACGCAAAAAAAAAAAAAGACTCACACAAGAGATAGGTTCAACTGAGCCAACATGATGGAATTACCATGACCTACACCAATAGATATTTTAGAATCACAGCAGAAAGAAATCCAATGCCACACACAAACTTGCGAAAAGGCTTTAAGAGAAGACCCTTTTGGCTATCCAGAGTGAAGTAATTCTAAGTGACATTCCTGAAATGAGGTAACACATAAACCCCATTAAGTAGCAATTCATAATCAAAATAATGCTTGCAGATTAAATTCAGAATATGACAAAGCGGAATAGTCCTTCAAATGGCCCACAGAGCTTTCAAACTTATAAAGCTCGACAGGAAGGAGGTTTTAAGAGGACAAAAAACCTAATGCTACCTATTCAAATCCATCAAACACACAACAAGAGGCCCCAGTCCCAGCCAAACCATGCGTCTACGATGATTCGTAGAGACTACAGGAATTATCACCTTTATGGGGTTTTTTTTGAGTGCCGTTTTCTCTCTTCTGTCCTATTTTGTTCTTTGGAGTTACATTTTTTAATTCTCCTTTAAGGCAGCTTAAACCTATAAAATAAAAAGTACAACTGAGCCACACAATGACATAAAAGAAAGAAATGAAGAACAGAAATGGTTAACAGCAAAGCAATGGCAGGTCAAAATATGAAAACCCTTCAAGAATTAGGAAGGAAAGAGTTATTTACCCAAACTGGGATCTCAACGTGAAACACTCTGTTGGGATATTAAGGAGCTGAGGAGCCAAGACTGGCAGGACCGCTGCCCTGTCACGCGGGGAACTGAAGTAAGAGACAAGTCCTGGAGAATGGGACAGGAAGCAGCCCAGAAAGGAGAGCTGCTGGGAGACCAGAACCGCTCCCTCGCAGGAGCTGGGGCTGCGGGGGCACACACACACGCAGAGACACACGAGCATGCAGGCGCACAGACACACTCACGGACAGGCACACGCGCGTGCACAGACATACATACCCTCACACACACTCACAGACAGGCACGCTCACAGACACGCTATCACACTCACACGGACACACACTCACAGACACACACTCACACTAAGCCGGCCGCAGGGTTCAGGGCCCGGTGGCTGAAGGGGCCTGGAAGGGGGCACACGCGTTGTGGGGCGGCCGGGGCGCCTCAGCGTCCAGTGCGGGTGGGCATGGACGGCGGGGACTGAGTTCCCCTTCCCAAACGGGGAGGAGGACCCCCCTCGCAGCCCGGTAGCGGGGAGTGAAAGCCCCCCGTATCTCCCTGCCCATGGGTGGCCGCTTCCCCACCGTTACCTGTGAGACGGGGGGGGGCGGTGCCGGCCGCACAGGGGCGCGGGAACACGTTGCCCCGAGCCGCCCCCCGCGCTGGTGGTGGCGGCGGTGCCGGGGGGAGCGGCAGGAGGGCCCGGGCCGCGCGGGGACACTTCGCACCGAGCCGCCCCCCCCCGCCTCGGCTCCGCGCCGGGGTCAGCGGGCACGGACTGACCCCCGCTGCAACCAATCGGCGGCCGCCGCGCTGCGCCCGCCCCCCGCCGCCCGCCGCCGCCATCTCCGATTGGCCCGAAGAGCTGACGGCGGCTCCGCCCATCGCTCTTCCCCCTGGCCGTAAAGGTGCGGGAGAAGACTTTGCGACAGTGGCCGTGTCGATGCTTTGACGGAGGTGAGTTGAGCTTTACGGCCCGCTGTCTGTTACCTAGCAGCGGTTGCTTAGCGGCGGGGCGGGGTGGGGAGGGGAGGGGCCCTAAGTGCTCGGCGGTGCAGGGTGACTAAGCGAGGCTGCTGGGGGCGTGGCCTAGAGAAGGGGGCGTGTCTTGAAGACGCACGCGGCCTAGAGAGTAGCGGGGAAGGGGCTGGAGGGGGCGTGGCCTAGAGTGGCGGGACCTAAAAGAGACGTACCGGGAAGCATGGCTGGAGAGGGGGCGTGGTTTGGGTTGGTTGTGCGTGGTGGGCGGGAACGGATGAGGTGAACCGGGCTGAGGAGCACTGAGGGTTCAGGCGGGTTGTGGGGCTCGGGGCTGGCCTTGGTGGGCTGAGGGGCCGGAGAGGGGCAGGAGGCCCTGGCTGCCCCCCAGGAGGCCTCGGGAGACCCCAGTCACCCTTCAGGCCCGAGGGGCCCTGTGGAGGAAGGCGAGGGCCCGTAGGCCGCGGGGCCGGCGTGCGGCTCTCAACCCCGGCTCACGCAGCTCCGTGCCCCGACAACCCGCGGGGGCGTGTTTGGCGAGGTGTGCCCGGCAGTGACCCAGTGCTGGGTTTTGGGAAGCGTGAGGGGTCAGCGAGGGTGGGTTGGGTCCGTGCAGCCCTGTCCCTGCTGCAGGAGGGCATTTGGTGCGCTCAGGTGTTGGAGGGGGTAGGTAGGGGTCTTGTAGCAGGGGTGATTTCCAACCTCTAGAAGGAAATAATGTATTTTGGAGGCGTTTATGGTATTGTGTTCAAGGCCAGGTTGGTGGGGCCTTGAGCAGCCTGGTCTGCTGGGAGGTGTCCCTGCCCGTGGCAGGGGCCTTGGAAATGGATGGTCTTTAATGTCCCTTCCAACCTAAAGCATTCCATGATTGTATGACTTCAATCCTGAATGGAAGCGTGTTCGTTATTGAGAAATGAGCCCACGAAGTCATTGCAGGTACAAAGTAGTCTAAGTAGATTTTATTTCTTAAATGATCCAGCCATGGCATCATAAGGAGATCCAGAGCCTTCAGACTCGTACTCCAAAGTCGTGGGCTGTGGTTCCTTTTGCTTTATTTAATTTAATTTTTTAATGAAGATAGGTGGGTTTTTTGATAGTTTGCTTTCTCCCAGTTGCCACTCATGCAATTAACATTTAATAGCATATACCATAGACCAGTATAGGGTCTTGACAACAGCTTTCTCTAATGGTGCCTCTTTGCTAATATCGCTGTGTAATTGTGCACCATCATAAGCCATTTGTTCTAGTAAAAAAAAGTGTGATACCAACAGTGTTAGTCTAGTCAAAACAATGTTTTGTACAACTTGGTGCTAAATTAAGTATCTCACCCTGGAGAAATACACATATTTTATGATTTAGGATATTCTGGAGGAATTTGCAACCGCTGAAACATCACTTGCTTGGTTTGTGATGGTCCTTAAACCTTATAGGCTTCATCTGCTGTCTTAAGTTTTCATCTACAATTCTTAGTTTCCTTTTCCATCAAGTTTCTTCTCTCATTCTGTTTGCAAGTCAATATGATTTTGGTTTTGATTTTAAGCCTTAACTAAAGTAGTTGTGAAAATAACATGTAACAATAATTATTTGCATTTTTTTCTGTACAGTTGTCCATTATGTCTTTTGCCTGATCAGTCTATATAAAAGGTTTTTAGAACTATTTTGTGTTGCTTATGCAGGAGCCTTACCCTAATTGTTTTTTTAAGTGCTGTCTTGAATAACTCAGATTATACAAGAAGGGGGTGGAGTTTGTAATTTCTTGTGTATGAATATGATTGCTTTTCTTTACTCTTCAGTTCTGAGCTCTTCACTGTGCTTTCTTATAGTGCCTTAAAAAAATTTAGTCACCATCTGACATTTTCCCCTTCTTTGAGGCCCCCTCACCTTTCGTTTTCTTTAATGACTTCTGTTCGTGAACTGTTGTCATGTGCAAGTGAGACATCTCTCATAGACCTTTTTGTAAAGTGTTCTGCACATTAATGGTGTAATATAAATGTGTGATGGTAGGATCAGGGGAAGCAAAACCAAGATCATATGATGAAGGTAAAATCTCATTGTGCATGTCCTAGATGAGTTCTAAATCTCTTCTGCCTTAACAGTCTTGCTGTATTGTATGAATTTGTGTATGAGAGATTTGTTTGTTTACTGTGTAGGAGGATAAATCAAGTTGATCTTGAACACAGAAGTGTGTTGAGGTAATTTTACTTTATTAGGTATTCATTTAGGAAGAAATAAAACTCAAACATAAGAACAATAGGTATAATGAAATATTTAGAGTGATTTCTGAAGAACTTTGACGAGTTTTCAGGCCATAAGCTTCCACCTTGAATAGAATCTACACATGAAGAGGGAATTTATTGTCTGAAGTATCAGTTTTACTCTTAACATCTAAAATGTGGAATATGGGAAATGATAGGGAAAGGATTCTTGTTTCTATCAGATGGGGGTTCTGATGTGGAACATACCTTCAGCAATGGCTGACAGGACAACTCCAAAATGTTGCAGTATCTTTAAAAATACCACACTGGAGTGAATTGTAGCTCGCTGTCTGCAGGCAACTTCTTCTCTAATTTTAGTTTCTATTTGAAGAAAATAGTGCCCAATAGTAGAAGTGTGGTGTCTGAGTAGTGTGTCTTGGTCTACTCCTAATCCTGTGTAGCTTTGGGAAGCCATTTTGTTAACCTATACTTCAGTTGCAGTTCAATTTTGAGTTGTAGAAATGGGGGTGTAATTTTTGATGTTTGGTAGTGCTTTAAAAGCTTTTGAAGATGATAAACAGAACGTATGTCGCATACAGAATTTTGTACTTGTATTGTCTTTTAGCTGAACATTAGAAAACATAATTATTTGGACTGATGATAAATGCAGGTGTAATTGATAGTGATAGGGAGAAATTTTCTGGATGTAAATTTTCATTTAAAACTTTGTGCCTGTTTTTGGAGGAATCTGTCACAAAAGACGTCAGTCAAGTTGTGATAGTTTTAGCAATGTAGAGAGAGATTTGACATTCGCCTATCTTTCAGAAGCAGTCCCTGGTAACAGGCATCTTTGGTTCTGTTAGTTCCAGCAAATCAATGTTGGTGTTGGCAGTATTATTGGAAGTGTGAACTTCTTCATGGTGTGGTAATTCTTCTGTCATTTGAATGTCTCACTGGAACAGTTTTGGGTGACTATCACCCCTGCTGTTTTTTAAACAGTGAATTTGTCTTTTCAAAATAAATATAGCAGTATTCACTGTGAAAATGTATGCTGTTCTTTTGTATCTTTCTAGTTATCTGTTCAATTCAGTAATAGCAAAAAATATTTCTTTCTAGGTAACTCAGAAATGCCTGTTAATGCTTCTGTTTCTCCTACTGGATAAAAATACCATTGAAGCTGATTTATAGTGACCATGGATAATCAGTGAAGACGCACAGCGTTTTCTGGAGTATTGACTGTTCTGATAATGAAGAGCGCTCTTCTGCAGCAGATGTATAAGGACGTACTAGAAGGTGTTCCACTGGCAAAGGAAAGCCATAATTACACCTCTTTACTTAATTTGAGTGTTGAGCAGTCACCAGAAAGAGACAAATCGGGAAATTCGATGCAGTTGCCACCTACTAATGGGGGCATTAGAAGCCACGAGGACAGTGAGATGTCAGTTGCAGGTACCCCTACAACAGACAATATATCACATAGCTTTGCAAACACAAACCCCTCATTCTGTCCACGAGATGTGATGCTCCTGCAGTTAACCTTGATTAGGATGATGGTTGCTAAAGCAGAGTCTCAAGAAGTTGAATTCAGTATGAGACAGAAGTACTGTGAAATCTTTGTCCTTCTTCTCAAGGAGGCAAAAATTGACTCACAGTTGGTAAGCTTTAATGAACTTGTGGGATGATTTTTTTGAAAGGACTTAAAACCAAAAAAGAACATGCCTGAGGTGCTTTTTCTTTCTGTATGTCTGTAGATTTGTCTGCTTGGTAGTTCTGATCAGCTGTTATCTCACATGGCTTCAAAAAGTTTAGCATCTCTCGTGTATTTCCAGCTGAAGGAACAGGTGAGTAGGGCATAACTTTTCACAGCCTAAAAAATGACTGAGTGAATATGTGCCTTCAAGTTGTTCTGTTTGACTCTAGAGCCAACTTCTTATGGTGATGTGGCACAAAAGCATCTCTATATGACTGCTTTAAAGCCTGAAAGTGCTTCTAAAGAGGCTTCTTTCATGTGTAGACCCACAGAGCAACATCAGAACTGCTTTTTTCCTCCATCTGTTGCCTGCGTGTCTGCTCTGCTCTAGCATTCTGAAAGGCACGTCTGCAGTCTGCTGATGTTCAGTGTACAGTCCCCTCAAAATACCACATGGGTTTTTTGAAGTGTGTTTAGTATCATGAACAACATGAAGATTGTACAGGATAGTGTGATAGTTCTCCTGTAAAGTGTGTCTTAAGGGCCTTTGGATTGTAAATGGTGGGTTGGAAAGATACATAATAAATATTCCAAGAGTGTGTTTCAGGTGTGTTAGGAGGGGCATGGAAAGAAACGGGATTAGATATGTAATAGGGGTTTGTAAAGTAAGGTGGAATGTCTTTATAAATCCTGGAATTTTCTGAAACTATTCTAAGGTAAAATGTGTCTAGATTGTAAGAAATATTCCCTTTAAGTTTGCAATACAGGTATTTTAAAAAAAAAATTAATCTAGACTATCAGTATCTTTATGGTTACTTGATATCTCTTAGGTTATGCAGTAGAAAAAAGAACAGGTAGTAACCTACTGAAAGTTCATCAAACGCTTTTCCTAATTTTCTTGTTTAATAGTCCAATTACTTGAGGTTTTTTCCTTGCTCTGTTTGGTGAATTTATATTGTAGCCTCCATAGTAGCACCTCTGAACATAGATTTTGCTCAGAAATATGTAAAGTCAGAAATATTGTAAAGTTGTCTGCGAATTATGAATTCAGTTATGGTATTAACTGATTTGGGGTAATTAAATGGCATTAAGAGGCTTGGGTTTCTTTTGCATGCATATGTGACTTCATGTTTGTAAGTGCAGGTGTACATAAAAGGCACTGAACAGATAGTTTCTTTTGTTTTCTCAATGCTTGCCTTTGAATCTTTTTAAAAATGTACAATATTAAATCTTTGTATTATGATTTAGTTTGCATAGCAATTTTTAAGCACATGATTGTTTTTTGAACTAATATTCTTAGAATGCGTTAAATGTCACCTGGCTCACCTTTAGTCTGAAGACCCTCTCAGGATTCCCTATGGATACCCAGGTGGCACAATGCCTGTGGACTCTTACAGCTATTCTCAAGGATGTACTGAAGGACCGAGCTCTGCCCAAAGCAGGTACCGCCGTGGTTTTGTGGTGCTGTCGATACACGAGTGCCCACGAGGGGGAGAAATATTACCTCTAGAGCACCCTGTCTAAAGAACACCTCGTTCCCTCGAGGGGCAGAGAGGGAAAAAGTGCTATGAAAATTTAGTCGTTTAAAGATGCTTAAAAACTGAAAATAGTAGCAATAACCTGTTTTCTGCTAATTTGATGATTTAGCTGACTGTGCTACACTCCAGCTCCATAACATTCTTTTTGTTGCTGTAGGTATTTTGAAGAAGTTGTTTGATCCTCTCGATGCTGTGCTTGAAGAATTTTATAATTCCATTCTGTTCCATCATTTTGACAGTCACCACTATACCTCACCTTATTCTGAAGCTGCGAATAATTTGATCAGTTTTGTAGATCTGCTTGAAGCACTTTTGGCTTCCAGAACTGAGCTGAAACTACCGCTCGGATGTCAGAGAGCCTTGTTTTTGAAAGTTTCTTATGTCCTGAACCTCATTAGCTCAACAGTTCACTATTTAATCAAGAAGAAGTTCATTATGCTCCTTAAAAAATGTGTCCTTTACAAGTCTAGAGAAGATACTAAAGGAGGATCAATGTTCCTACAAAACCCATCTTTAAATGAGGATATGCTTGCACTGAGTAATGCTGTTCTACAAGTTGCAAATTTGACTTGGCTTGACCAGATCCCGCTCAGTGAAAGGATCAGCTACTTTGGAGGCAGTGAAACTCCTCCTGGAGGTGATACTGCAGGTGGTTCTGATCAAACTGTTATCAGAGCCTTAAGTCTTGTTGTGCTTAAAGCATTGGAGTTCAAGTGTCAGAGCTCTGCTACAGCAGCTGAAATCAAAGGTAATGGTGTCTTGCAGTTTTGTTCATTAAGCAGCAAGAGTTTTAAAGCTTTCAGATTTGGTTGTCACAGCTCATTAAGACTGTAAATAGGATTCAGCTGAATTAATGGTGGTGGGAGGAAAAGAAGACTCGCCCAGGACACCTGCTGTCATGGTGTCCTGCCTAATTACTTGTCTCCTTGCATTTTATCCCATCCCTAACCCTGCAGCACAGGCGGGCTTGGAACGGATGCATTTGGCTTTGAAAACTTTTCCAGTTAAGAATGTGTGTTAATATTTGAAATGGTTGAGCCAGCTTGGGAAGCTAGGGCTCTTCTCCAGTTGGAAAAGAGATCTTGCAGCACAAGCATCTACTCTGTTCAGGGTGGAGAACTAAAAGAGATGGCAGGTAGCATTCTCTCTTTCTGTTTTCTAATGCGGAGGTAGGCCTGCAAGGTACCATTATCTTGGAGGTGTTCTCCACTGTGACTTACAGGTCCAGCTCTGTGAATTAGTAGGTGTTAGGCATACTTTTCATACCTGCTTACTTGATTATGTTTGTTCTACTGAATAGCTAAATTAGATTAGTAGAAGAGCAGATTTGGCCCTTGTGCTAGGGCTGTGCCACAAAGCAGGCAGTGGGATGGCAGGGAATGCAGTGTAACTTGAGTTCCTGATGGGAGAGGACATGTTGCTGTGTCACACTGGTACCCAGTTAGTAGTCTTTTCCTATGCTATAATGAAGTGGTGGAGTGAGGCTTTTTGCCTGAGAAACACTCCTTGGAATCCTATCTTTCCACTTGCCTTTTTCCGTCAGAGGCATGTGGTGCACACCTGATTATAAGCAGTGTGAATGTGGATGTGCAAATTCTATGATTAAAGCAGTTTGTTCTTCCTCGATTACAGACTCCATGGCAAAAATGACAGTTCTGAAGCAGCATTTCTGGTCACATACAAGTGAGAATGGGTGTTTCTTGTCAGCCAATTGAGGGTGTGACAAAAAGTAAAAAACAATTTGTATTTCTCTTTAACAATAAAATTTTTACAGGGTCTTAAGTATTTTGAGGCATTTTAATACAAGTTCTGGAGGTCAATGTTATTTTGCTATTTATATTTCTATATTATGTAGCAAGCATGAAATCAGTTTCAAGTTCATCTGCCTAAGCAAAACAGCTAAGACTTGTGCAAGACATCTTGTAACACTTTGTCCGTATTTTGGAAGATGTTGTATTTGTGATGCCTGTTGTGTTCTTAGGTCTTTTTTTTTTTAAGTATTTGTAGAAAATATTTTACTTATGGTCTACCTTCTGAAAAATGTGTAGACTGAGGTTGTCTAAGAACAAATGAACAGGAAAAAATGTAAGTTAAATCTATTTTAGATGTCTCTTAAAAATTCTTTCTCAAATTAGAAATTTTCCTTTCTTTTCCAGATTCACGACACAAAAATGAGTTCTTTAATTAGATTCAAATGCCTCAATTGTCAAGAGGTATTTCAAGTTGAAAGGAATGATGTTTCTGTTTTAGTGACATTAATTTAAGTGGTTAAAACAAGCACCAAAATGCTTTAATATGCTAACTTCCCTTCCGGGAAGCTGGTTGATCTTATCTTTTTTTATTAACATGAATTACAGTGGCTTAACTTTAATCAGTTTTGAGAGTTATTTCCAGATAGCTTTGATTTATTTATAGGGAAAAATTTATGTCTGAACAGTAACTATTTAATAACAAAGATAATTTGCTGTTCCTGTTGTTTGCTAAGAGGAAAGGCAAATCTTAAATTCCAATATTAAGGAAAACCACATAATGATGGGTTTATAAGTAAAATTGATTCCCATGTCACAGGAAATTTTTCAAAACTGGTTATCACTGTTTATATACTGATGCAACTATGCTCTTCAGTATGTGATGTTCTTCCAGCAGCATTAGAGCTCTTATGTAAGGAGTGCCTCTGGGTTAAAGATACACGGTCACTATGGGTTTTTTTTCTATTTTCTAAACATGGACCGTGTGTGTGCTGTGTGAGATGACAAGTAGGTACCAAGTACCACACTCCTGTACGCCATGTATACTACAGTATGCCTTTAGTATTGGAGAAGAAGGTTTTGTAACTTAAGGGAAAGAATCTGTCTCTCATATGACTACAAAGTTACTTTAATGCATAAGCTACTGCATTAAATTGCATAATTTTTGAGGTGCTTTTCCCATCTAGGAATGCAGTGTTTAGAAGGAGGGGAAAAGTGAGGATTTGCAGGAAAAAGGCTGTTTATATTAATCCTTCCAGCAAGGATTTTAGTACCATATCATGAAGGTACCTGTATCCCAAGCCTATATGTACTTGAAAATGTATGTCATCCATGAAGAATTTATTTTATGAAGAATATGGCAATACCACAAGCTTCATGTTTGTTTTGCTGTAGAAATAACAATTCATTCCCTTCAACTGTTGATTTCTGCAGTGAAACGTGCTGGGGTGGGGGAGTTGCTTGGGGCCTGTCAGAATGGTAGAGTTATATTATCATTTCACCTGATATGAAATCTTGGCAAAGTGCTCATATTGGATCATTACATCTGTGGCGTTGACTCAATTACAAGTCACCTTTCTGTAGCTTGTGATGTAGCAATGAAGCTACCTAACTTAGGAGTTAAAGGGAAGTATAAATCCCAGCTGTGTAAGGATAGTCACATTTTTATAGCTCTCCTGATACATGCATGGTTTTGGAGGTGTAATCTGATTCATTAGTCTGCAAGCTTAGGTGTGAGAGGATTCACCCTGTTGTAACCAGAACTTTCTAGATCAGCTCTGATTATTCTTTCTTGAAACCTGAGGAAATCAAGAATGATGTTAGATGAATAAATTCTATCCTTATGTTTTATCTGTCTTTAGGGGGGCAGTACCTAATGAGTAAATTAATTTTCTGTAGTTTACTTAAAATTGTTAACATTGGTAGGTAAACATTGTGTGTCTAGAATTTAAGAGAGTAGCTATTGACATTGAATTTAAGGATAGATAGCTGCTTCTGGTCTTCTGCAAAATATTTCTTGGTTTCTTAGGATTCAAGAAGCAACAATTTACCTACAAAATATGATGCTGATTTAAATCAGTTGAGCTAAGGAATGAGGAATGCATTCATGAACTGTTATGCAATGTTACTTTAAAAAAAATACAAAGTGTATGCTTAGTAACAAAAAATGTATCGTAAAATTTGTGGTTATTTCTTTTTTTTTCCAGGAGACTTTCAGACTTCCATGTCCCAGCTGTTGATATTCTGGAAGAGTCATCTGAGGTCTTCCCCACAGCCTCACCCACTTGTGCATCACTGTGAATGGCTCTCTGTGATTTTCATGGAGCAAGATGATGATTTGTGGGAAGCTGCTAAAGCTTTATTACTCATTTATTTAAAATTTGATAGGTTAGTGTACATTTTGACAGAACTATGAAGAATTGTAATTTAGTGAGGTTATTGATATACATAGCACTTCTCTTTGATTACTTTTGTGTAAAGAAAAAATAGTTTTAATAATTAAAAAAACACTAACCCCCCCCCCCCCCCCCAACCCCCCAAAAAAAACAACAAAACCTAAACCACAGGACAAGGTAATAGCATGTGATGTAAGAGCAGTTAACTTTGCTGATAATTTCATTAATTGTTTTTAGATTGAAATGAAGGAGTTGCACAACAGTTTCCTGTGAAATACTTTATCATATCCTGTTATTCAGAATAGTTGACTTCACAATCTAAAACAGTGGTTAGAGACAGATAAAAGGCAATAAAACTTAAAGAATTCGGGGACTTCTGGCAAAGTAGCCCTCTAAGAATTGCACCCACATTAATTCTAGCTAGTTGATAAAAACTGATATTGCTAACCGTTGAAGTGTGTTCATGAATTTATCCTGGACACTCGCTGCTTCACTGTTTAAATTATGACACAAGATGTTATCCTAATTTATAAAAGTTCCCTCAAGCTTCAGATGTGAAGATATTGCAAGTAGTATTTTAGATACACACAATTCTTAGACACTTAAGTAAAAGTAGACAACTCTTTTGGAATTGTGCTTAGCATCCTGAAAGCTGAACTATGTTCATGTTTACAAAAGTATTAAAATACTAATTCATGTAGTGTAAGTAATTTGTTTACTCCAGATTGTTTCTAAAGGAGGAGAGCTGATAAGAAAGCCTGTTTTATGCATTTTGGCTTCCTAAACTGTCTTGTGTCCTATCCCCACCTGACTTCATTCTTTCTCATACCTATATAAAAATTTGGGTTTTGTTTTTTACCTTTTGACAAAATCAAAAAAAAAAGAACAAGAATACCACTTTCTTGCCATACCTTTTCTAAAAAAATTGTAAACTTCCGTTGAGTTTAATCCATTTCATGACTTCTTTTCAGGTTGCAGCATGGTGTTGCTGCTAACTCAAGCCAAAAAGAGGAGGAAACCTGGAACATCTTTACGCATGCAAGTGGCTGTAATCCTCACTGTATCTTTTTGTTTTTTCTAGAAAAAATAGCATTTGATTCCACAGTACTCTTAGATTTTTTGATTTCATCAGAAACTTGCTTTCTGGAGTACTTGGTAAGGTACTTAAAGCTTCTTAGAAAAGACTGGCATCAGTTTGTAGATGTGTGTAACCATTTTGATACCAAACACGCCACTTCTAGAGCAATTGCTTCTGCCAAGCCACTCCAAGAAAAACAAAGCTGTGTGACTGATGAGAGTTTTCAAAATGCTTGTGAACAAGAACCACAGACTCGAGTATCTTCGGTTTCTTCTCAGAATTGCTTAGTGTTTACAACAGAGCAAGGTGATAATGAAGTTGGAGAGTCTAACCGGTCTAACTCATTGATGTGCACTGCTAGTACATCTCTGTTGGGTTCTCTTCAAAGCCTTGTTAATTATGACAGCTCAGAAGACTCTGAATTAGAAACTGATGGAAAAGAGTGCTTGGTAAACACAAAGAAGGTGTCTTTAAATATTGAGAGTGAGAAGAGAATAAGGGAAACTGGTTGCAACTACACAGGTGATGAGCAGAATACACTCAAAGCTGAAGTGTTGCCTCTGGAACAAAATGGATCTAATACCTCATCCTGTTTAACTTGTATGGAGCCTTCGGATAATGTAATTCCCCTAAGAATAATGCTTTACAAATCCACAAAATGTTTGGAAGAACTGCAGAAAGCTATTTCTAGGTTGCAGAGAAGAAATCTTTTCCCATATAACGCATCTGCATTGTTGAAACTACTGAGCCACATTGAGGAGATAAGGATGCGAGACCACAATAATCTGAAGTGTTGTAGTGACTTTTCAACGGGTATGCTATGAAACATTTCTATCAGATTAATGTATTCTAAAGCTCATGCCTCATACACCTATCAGTGTATTAAACTCAAAACGGGATAAATATGCTTTTGGCTGACACCTTAATCTTCAGTTGCATTCAGTGATGTGATCTTTTACCTTAAAGTCTTAGGCTTATTCATGGTGTGAATGAATGTCAGTGTACGATATGTAAGGATTAGTTGTTAGGTAGTCAAAATTTGTTAATTAATGACTGATGTGAAAATATATCAATGATAATTTGATATTTAAAGTATTTTCAGTTACACTTAATGTCGCTCTATACACAAAGTCATTGCCAGATTCATAGTGAATTGTGGACTACAGGGCAGTGTTAATGCAACACTTGACTGCTTAGAGGTTGAGCTAAATAAAGTATTTTAACTGGGGACAGTTTTGGTGTTTGTGTATTCTGCATTGGTGCTTTGCTCTAAGTGGACATTTGGATGTGCTACCACACTCACAATGATTCATGCTGCACTTTTCTTGGTGGAAGTGCTTAACTGATGTCTAGGATGTGTATTTCTTAGCTTTAACTAGTTATCTGATTTAATCAGCAACATTATTTCAACAAAAATTTATTTTAATTTTTCTTAATGCTCTGGTATATTCCTTTAATTAAAAGGAAAGTAGATGTGGGACTAATGCATGTATTACCTATGTATAGATAATTTTAGTGGAGCATTTTATCTAAAATCAAGCTTAGGTAATGCAAAAATGAAATTCCAACAGAATTCCTTGTATCCGTTACATATGTTACATAACTATAGAATATATACTTACTAAATGTGTTAAATCAGAAACAGATAATAAGAAATTGTCTGCAGTGCAGTGAGATGGATGTTGAATTTAAATTTTTATACATCTTCTATTAGATATAATTTTAATAACCTAAAGAAGGTAACATCTGAGACTCCTGGGAAGAGTTAGTTCAGAACAGGATCCAAAGTAGTGTGTGCACTTAGCAGGAAGCCACCTGATGTTGGTACACTTAATGTGCAGCTTGTAATGATCTTACAGGGGTTAGGCAGTGGGAAAGTGCTGACGACAGGGACTACTGTAAAAATCAGAGCTGTAAGAAGCAGTTTTGCTTTTAGGATTGTCTCTTGAAAGTAAGTGCTGTGTTGTGATTGAGAACCAACTAAGTGCTGTTTTCCATTTGGCTATTGAGTGCTAAATGGGAACAGGTACTGTGTTGAGATGAACAGCCTCTGGAGCAGGCGGTTGTGACCCTTGCATCTCTGTGGCCGTCCTGTAGATTATTCTTGAGCTCTGAACTGGTGAATCAATATTACTGGAGGGGGGAAGACAACTAGATAAAGCTTATGGGATAATTTAGTTGGAAATTGCAGTGCTCTCCAGAGACACTTGAATGATATGAATTCTCAGGCAGGAAGGTGAACCGTTGGCTTTCAGGATGGCAGCTGTAACCACTTGGCAGTTATGCAGAGAAGAGTGATCCCCTTCACTGGCATGGAGGAGATCTGAATATTCTGTGTGCTCATTGTGCTTTGGTTTCTTCCTTCTCTAACTTCTGTGCATAGGAGTGGGGGAGAATGTCAATGAATGGAAGCATTTCCATTCATGCTTATAGTTACTTTAGTTGAAAACCAACCTAACTTGGTTATGCTCTACATGCTGAGCTGCTCCTTTCTGTTAGGACTAAAATGCCTCTGAGCATGTTCAAAGATACAGCCATAGACAACTTGGGAACTTTTCATTTCAAACAAAGGAAGTGCCTTCAGCAATGCAGTTGAGCAAGAGTTTCTCATAGTCTCAATTTTACACGTATGTAGGCTGTTAAATTTCGGTGGAATCCTCTCCGCTATCCTCACTTCTCTTCTAATCTGGCCTTTGACTAGTTTAACTGAGTAACTTCATTGTTTTCACTGAACATGGTATTGTTCAGCATTTCTTGGTCTATACTTGCCAGTTGGAAGTATCTAAATTACAACAGCATTTCTCAGACACTGATAAGATAAACAGGGTGGGAAAAATAGAATGAGAAGATAATTTTGATTTTTGTTAAGTGCTAGTGTTCGTGTTTGACAGTGATTACTACAGCTATAAAAACTTCTGAAATAAAAGTTTAGGCATGTCAGAACAGCGTATAGAATTTAGCAAGAAGTGTGGGAGCCATAACTTTTCATTTTTGAATACAGAAAATCCAATTTCAATCCAACTGTACTTAATTCTTACAGGCATGAAGTTGACTTTGTGCCTGGTTGGTTATTACGAGTGATCATTTCAACATGTTTCACTTCTCAGAAAACCATTGTTTTAATTCTCAGAATGTTTTAGTGGTAAAAATGGGTAAATGTGTTTTGTATCTGGCAACTAGATACCTTAATGCATTGATATTTTACCATTTATGAACTGTAGGACCTGAGATGGAGTAAAATTGATGTGAGTCATCTTTTTTTTTTTTTTTTCTAAGGCACATGAAATGAGCGTGGGCGGTGATGGTAGCTAGTAGTTCTATGGCTATATTCAGGAAGTCTAGCACAAAGAAAACACCTCTCCAAAGAATGTATTTTAATCTATTTGTAAGTATGTAAGGTGGGGTTGTTGGGGTTTGGGTTGATTTTTTTTTTTGTCTTGAGTTCTTACTATCTAAAGTTTTTAGGCAGAACTGTTATGTGATTTGCTAAAGCTGATTAGCTCAGCTGCAGTGCCTATTACCAATATTAAATTAGAACTTAGGACGTAGGTCAGTTGCTGCTAGGAGGTTGATATACCTTTCCTTTGGATAGTGATATCTAACAGGTTTTCTTGTATTATTTTAAAGCAAGACACTGGACAAATCAGGTGACCTGGCTGGATCTGAGGACTTGTCCTGAAATGTCCAGAGACTCCATTTATGTCTGTGCAGTTGTTTTGAGGAGTTTACCTTTAACATCAGTAGAATAAATTATACTTTAATGAGGTAAGCAGTTAGCATTAGAAGTTGCTTACAGGATTGCTTTTTAAAAGGAAAATATTTGAACTTGAGCATTCGTAGAGCTTGATTGCAATTACAGCTTGTAGTTCTTCACACTGGATTTCCTCCAATGTTTTTATGACAGCTTTCCGTTCTGGTTTTAAGACTTGTAATACAAGTTTTAATCCTATAATACATGAACAAAAGACAACCTTGAGAATTTCTATACTTACCATACTCTTGTAAAGCTGCGAATAAGGAGACTTGGTTATTCCTGGTTTATCACTGCAGCATAAGTGCGGCTTGTACTTATTGCAAAGTCAATCTGGAATGGTGTCTAAAGTCAGTATTAAGTATTTATCACAGCCCTTCCATGTTGGTAGGAGTGAAAATACTATAGTCACACTTTTTAATACACCTTTACTTCTATGTATTTTCTCTTAAAGAGTTGTCCAAATGAATTCGTAAATTCTTGGTGCATTTAGTACAACTCCTAGGATACTGGTTCGCTATGAAATCTTGTTAGAAGCCACTTGTCTGCATCAGGATGGATGATAGGCAGTCTTTTACTATAGGCTGGGCTTTGAGAAACATTTTGGGGATTTAAGCTTTTTGAAGTCATTGTCTTTTTAAGTGTTGTGCTGGTAACTGTCAGAGACATTCTTTAATAGGCAAGCTGACATGCTGCTGGTTTACATACAGCAGGGAAGGAAGGAATACCACTATATTTTGTGGTAAAAAGCTTGCATGAAGAATTAAAATATCCTTAGTTATTTCTGGCTCCTACTTACCTGTGCCACAAAACATGAGTTTTGTCAGTCACAGAATGACTGGGTTTGGAAGGGTCCTCTGGAGATGGGGTCCACCTGCCCTGCTAAAGCAGGTTCACCTGGAGCAGGCTGCGCAGGAGCACGTCCAACCAGGCTGTGTCTGTCTCCAACAGTGTCCTTTTGGGGGAAGATCTGAAAAAGCAGTGAAACGCTCAAAAAAAGTAGTGCACACAACCTCAAAATAATGGCACTGCTGAATGTTGTGGGGAAGGTTTGTATGTCCATATCCTGAAACTGTCAGGCGTTCTAGCTGATAACTGTAGTTGTCCAAGAATCTATCCCATCTCATCCTGTTGCCAGAGAGTTCAAGCCCGAAAGATTTTCTGGGGAGCTTTAAAAAGCTTCCGAATGTCTATAGCTACTTTGAAGGAACTAATAGCTCCATAGAAAACATAGGTAAGCTTGTGAAGCTTATTTTGCAAAACAGCGTGTACTGATTAAGTAAAAAGGACAAAATCCTGTATGCGTATTTCTACATTGACAATACCCATCCTTTGCTTGCAAATTTTATCTTCAAACGTAATCTTTTGGAGTTTGTCAGATCCTAGACTAAACTTTGTTACTGCAGACCTTTTATAGCTTTTTCATGTAGGGATTTAACTGAAACAGAAATTAATGCTTTCTGGAAACTTACCTCCAGTACTTGGCTTCCTTGATAGTATGTACTTTCTTCAAAAAAAATCCTGTATGAAACGGTGTTCTCTTTCTCCTGACACCACTGCATCTGCTGTGAGAATTGGGCAAAGATCCATTATGCAGCAAAACTCAACAAGTGTGGGTTTTTTAATTATTTATCTGCTTGAGGGAGAATCCAGTACTTGGATTCATCGACAGAATATTGGTCCCTCTAAAGGACTGCTTCTTCACCCAAGCTAAAAATATTGACCAGTATGAAGCCAGTGTTTCCTGTAATTCTCAATTATGAGCTGATGCAAAGAAGGGAATTGCTGGCTTTAAAGCATTAACGGGATTGCCTTTCAGTTTCACTGAGGAAATGCTTCTATTTTGCACTTGTTTTCTGTGGATGGATAAAGACTGATGCTCTAAGCTTCTAGTAATGTGATCAAACAACAGCAGCCTTGTCTTATGTGCAAGGTTACAAATTGTTGAGGTTTATTTTCATACCATTGTTAAAACAGTGCTTCCAGCTTCAAGGATCAAGAAAGCAAATTTTCTTAATCCTATAGTATTTGGACTGTTGGAAATGAATTTTTAAAACTCTGAATTGATTGAACTAATGGTTAAATCTGCAGCCAGAAGATTTCGTGTGTTATTCTCCTGCATCTTAAGACAGAAGTAGCGCGTGGGAGTATTATTTGAGTGAATTAGCAGGGCTGTATTTAGAGTGGAAAGGGTGAACTATAGAAGTTAATCCTTACATACAGTTATTGCGCAGGCAAGTTTTAACACACTGCTTACTATAAATGTGAGCAACCAAAGTTACTTTTCTTACTAAATTTACTTTTTCAAACGGATTAGAACATACTTAGTGGAAGTACCTTACACAGATAGGCAGTTATATTTGAGTTGCTCTCATGTCAAATTCACCCTTCTAAGAACAAGAAACAAGTACAGACAAGGTGATGCTAAATCAGGGGGAAAGAAAGATTTTTCTCACCAAGGATAATTTAAAGACAAAACAGACTGGGATTTTGCATAAAGAATGTCTAACCAAACTGTAACCAGATGAATCCTTCACTGAGTCACACATACATCTCGGTGCCTCTAGGTATGAGAGCATTCTTAATTGCTGTCCTGGAGACTTATTGATACACTGGATGTTCGGTATTTAAATGAAATACAGCCAAGAGTTTGTTACAACTTGAAGAGATAGCATGGTTGTGATATATATATCCTTCAATTGTTAAGAGATTGGTTGGGAAGCAGTCCCCAGGTAATATCAATGTCTTTTCCTGGAGCTTTTTTCCTAAGGCATATTTGTAGCCTATTAGTAATCCTATTCTCTGCATTTTAGTGAAGTGACAGTGGCTTGGGTCAACAGTAAGAGTGTGTTAGAGTTCCTTCCCTTCTGTTCACTGTCTTTATCCTTCCAGTATTAATACTGACATCCCCTTTTTATCCAGTTCTCATCTTCTTTGTTATTAAGGCCCAAATTCTCAAAGTATTGAGTTTTCTGATTTTTCTTGAAATTCTCAGGAAACAAGTTCTGCAACAATAATTAAAAAATATTTAAGAGCTTTGAATATTTCAGCTTGTGAGTTCAAGTTGGGTGTATTCCTGATTTAGTCCTGCAATGACGTTCATGTACAATGAGTATTTATTACTTTCATGCTTGCTCTGTCCGAAATCAGATATCTAGTCTTCAATTATGACAGATGGCATAATTACTAATTGATTAGTAATTAGTCTCTTCTTTCTTAAAACCCGATATGGATTATGAATCAGGTCATACTTCCTAGTAAGAAAGGTCTTGAGAAAGCTTTTTGAGAGACTGTGAATGGGCTTCTTCATTCCTGTTATGTAGGGAAAGGTTGGTATATTAGAATAAGATACAAATTCATGTGAAGAAGCAGAGCTTAGCTTTTGAACTACAGATTGCAAGATTATGATTAACCATACTGATGTCATTGAACATATGACTTGTTGATTCTGGAGGAGCAGAAAGTATAGGAATTTCAAGGTTTTTTACCTTAATTTTGAAGGAATGCCAGATGGGAAGCAGATGGGCTTCGCTGATGGTGAAAAGAGAATTCAGAGTCCAAATTATTAGTATTAAATCAAATTGATTCCTACTTTGTGTATACATATGACGGAGATTTGATTAACTGTCTGCCATTGAGATAATCAGTTAGCAGAAGTGACTAGGTACTGATAGGCAATATATTTATAATATTTATCTGTGAGCTCCCCAGATGAATTTTAATCTTTTTATATAAAGGAAAAGAAAGACCTGTAGGTTTTGTTTTTTGATTTGTTTTTTTGTCTCTTCTTCCCCCTGCAGGTGTCGTCATACACAACAACTCTGATTCTAGGAGTTTTAGATTTAATGCAGTCTCAAAAATTTTCTAAGGGGGTTTTCTCTGCTGAGAAAGTTAACTAATACTATAATCTTTCTTATGCGACTGCTGAGAAGCTCAGGTGAAAGCTCACCCAATATGTGGATTTGCTGTAATTTAATATACGTATTTAACTGGCTAGAAAGCAGAAAGAAATGATTTTTTCTTGGTTTGTTCTAATATTTTTTTTCACTGAAGACTTATACACAACTTCCAATGATATGTGAAATAATTATTTGGGCAGATACATGCCTCCATTATCTAATTATATTTAATTGTTATATGATTGGGTGGTTATTATGCTGCAAGTAAAGAATGGTAATACTTAATTTGTTTTTTTTCTCAGTGAGACATACAGACTAAGGTCGGTTTTTTATTTAGTTTTCTTTTTTGCAACATTGAAATCTAAGATACTTGAAGGATAACTACGAAAGTGCAGCAATAATTGAAAGGTTAGTGGGCAGCTTTGGTCAATAAGGTATGATTAGCTTGTTGTTTATCATGCAATATCTTTAATCTTGTAATAATCCTATGTAGGTGGTGAGTGCTACCTAACAAATGCTCCTCAAAAAGTATGTGAAATCATTTTTTTCTCATCTTATTGTTTGAATTGGCCCCATATTTGCTCCAGTCAAACAAATGTGTTTTTTTGCGAGAAAGTGTAATAGTGAAGAAATATATTAAGACATAAGAAAGAGGTGTTTCAGCCAATTCCATATTACGTTACTGGCTCAGTATTAGCCGAGTGATGTATAAATTGTCTTACTCTAGGCTTTCCTAATTCGCAGAGTGTTCCTAAATATTCTGCTTGGTTTATACTAGTGGTTCAGATGTGGGAAAGTATGGAGATTTCATATTAGGAAGAAATTTTTTACTGTGAGGGTAACGAGGCACTGGCACGGGTTGCCCAGGGAGGTTGTGGGTTCCCTTCCCTGGAGGTGTTCAAGGCCAGGTTGGATCGGGCTTTGAGCAATGGTATCCCCCTTATGTCAGGGAAGTTGGAACTGTATGAACTTTTAAGATTTTTTTCTGACCCAAACCATTCTAGGGTTTTATGATTCTATAATTGAAGCCAACAGCAAAGCGGTGAAAATATCTTTCTGAAATAATCCTTCATATTTAATATTTCTCTGGTGCATCGGTTTATTGAATACCACTCCCAGTTTTATGGAAGATTTGCAATTACTGCAAAATATGCTCCAAAAAGAAGAAGAAGAAAAAAATTATATGAACAAACCTAAACTTTCTCTGGAGGGAAATAAATGAGCAGGATCCAAATATTGCTTGGGTCGCATCTTTTATTGCAGTCATAGGTTATGATGGAAGTTTTAATATACTTAAAAGGAGTTGGGGAAACATCTCCAATGTTGTTTACATAGACGCCATCTGTGGTTTGGTAAGCCTGTGGGCCCCTGCTGAAGGCTAGGGGTGTCATCAGTTACTAGTTTGTGTTTATTCTGTTCTTGTACTCTTCCATAGCCATCTGCTGTTAGGGTCCTTCAGAGACAGGTGTAGTGAAACATTGGTTCAACTTTGACATGTTTCTTCCTATTTCATGGGTTGCTGTTTGCTTACTGCAAGCAGGAAGAAAGGGCTAATAAGTGGTTCTCTGCTTCTGGCTTTGTCAGTAAGGTTCTCTCCTTCTTCTGGAACAGCATCAGGTGTCCTGCTTACCAGAATGCTACGTAATGCCAGCACTTCTGAATGCTATTACTATTGTTTGAAACTGGGGAGAGCTGGTGCAGAGTGACTTTCAGTCTTATTCCTTAGTCATGGAATATAAAATTAAAACAACGTGCATGATTAAAACTTCCATGTTTGTATGGTATCTCCGACCAAACATACATTCACTGTAGGTTTCCCTCTGCTTTAGGGATTTAAAAAAAATCCATTTGTTTTCTTCTGAGGAACTGGAACACTTTCTGTAGAACGTATAGTTCATTGAGGCTGGAAGTATTCATGAGGCTGGTCAATAGGAGCAGAAACCTTTCTCGAACTTTATTTGAAAATCCATACTTTATCTAACGATGCATCTAAAAATACCAGTGTGAAATGATACGTTTGGGTTTTCCTTTTTTCCACCATCAGCAAGCGCAGCATCCTCCTGCGCATGTATAGAGCAATATAAGTTGAGGCAAATTCTCGTCATGCAACAAAATACCACGTGACTTTAAACATTTCTTCATCTACGATGTTGAAACAAGCAGAAGGGAAGGCACTCGGTATTACTGCTCCTGAGTTTCACCGGGCAGATACACATGACATCAGGATTGCCTTCCAGTCAGAAATCTTGAAGTGCAGCTTTGCTGGGTGGGTCTCTGAAGAATCTGAAAGTGTTCTGCAGATAGGGTGTGTTTACCTTTGTCAAAATAGAGAGTGCAATGCCTCTTCTCTGCTAATGCGGTTATGTTCGCTTTGACTGTAACATCGTAAAGGTAAGAATTTCTTTTTCCTTTTTATCTGTCTGTTTGGGTATTTTCCCCTTCCCTGCATCTGATTATGACCTGAATTATTAGTGTGTGCTCGTCACTAACATTGTCTGTTTTATAGGGGAACATTAGAGTCACTCTTATGATAGTCTTTGGATAAAGGGTTGAATAAGTGTTGATGAGATTTTCATATGTTGCCACTAAGTATTCTAACCTATGAGAACTGCATTTTATTTTAGAGATGAGTAGTAGAGGTTACAGTAATAGTTTTGCCTTTATGCTTTATTAACTAGAAAAATTAATGTTAGCTTATGATGTAAATGTGATTGCATTGAAAAACCTTTAATTCAAGTTTCTCGAAAGCTAGCGCTAATTTTGTCCTGCAAAATGCTAAGAAAAAAAATTCTATTTAACAGATATTTTTGACTTACCTGTCCAAGATCTGATGAAGCTAGTGTTAAAAACAACACATTTAAGCAAGCTGCTGGAAAGGGTTCTTTCACAGTATGACATTCAGATGGAGGAACCCGGCTCATTTTCACTTTTTGTAATGTATACCTGTTTTTTAGGTAGTTTCCCAGCTTGGGTCAGATCTCCAGCTGGGGAGCCAGTTTTGATGAAGAGGCTGTGCTGGTACATGCTTAGCTGGAGATCTGTCTTGCATTTGTTAGGACATGAAAAGGCTGACAGACGGTGGCTGGAATAATGAAATACCAGTTAAGTTCTGGCTCCTCCTCTACTTGGCTTTGTGGGTGGAGAATGTCTGGGCAGGTTAAATTGTGAATGAGGGAATAACCAACAGGAGGAGAACTCAGAATGATGAAGTACTACAGACATGGTTTAATTGCTGGTTCAGGGTGGTGTAGAGATGGTTAAAGTTGGCGCACAAGCTTGAGCCACTGTGTGTACGTGGTGGCTGAAGACCCTGTGTCAGGAACCTGCAAACAGGACAGTTTTCCAGAGCACAAATGCACCAGCCCTGTCCCTTTCCCTGCTTCCCAAGGGCTAATTTAAAACCTTGTCATCCACTGAGCAGCTGGAGAAGCCAACCACCTTTGCCTCTGCACCTTCAGATCGTCTCTCTAGTTCCGTACTATTCCGCTGTCTTAACATGTTTTGTGGTACTGTTGTACTTCTAATAATGTGCTTATCCTGGTCACTGCATGCCCATATGCTGTTCTGTTCTTGTCTGCCCTTAACTCCTGCCTTAAATAAGGGACCAAGAAGGCTCCAGTGAAGTCTCCATTATATAACTTAAAACACTAATTTAGACTTCAGGGATTTATTTCAAATAAAATTTTGATAAGCTACAAAAAATAATCATTTTTTCATCTTTCCCTCATAGTAATAATTTGAAGTGTCACACAAAGATTTTTTTCCTTACATTCTGACAAGTGTTGCTAATGAGTTCATGAAGCAACTAGTGTTGTCACTGTTTGGATAGAGCTCTTTTGGGTTTTTTGTGGGGTTTCTTTGCTGTTGTTGTTGGGGTTTTTTTCCCAAAAATCTTACCTCAATTGTTGCAGATATTTGATTTTGATATTTTCACAGCTCTGTATCAAACTCTATCAGTGTTATGGATTTTTAAAACTTAAAAGCAGTTTGCACTGTAACTGTACAGCGAGAGAACTGTATTTGATTTTCATCAGCTGCCTGTGATCAGCTAAAACCATCTTAGCTGCTCAGAAATTATTTACCTTTAAGTAACCATGGTAACTTTCACTCAGAAAATGAAGTATTTCAGACAGGTTTTGTTCTCTTTCTTTTCCCCCTAGAGAACAGAGAAAAATATAAAATTCACTTGCAACCTTAATTGAGATTTATTCAAAGTGTTATTTTAGCCTGCTGCAATATAGTAACCATGTTACAAGGTAATGTGATGGAATAGTAAAAGAAGTAAAATACTCTAATTGCCCTATAACTGGGCACTTAAACTGTTTACGGTTGAGATTTGTACAAGCTAGGGAGTAAATTTGAAGTTAAAGGTCTCAAAGCAATCTTAATTCAGCTGTTTTATGTGTATGCAGTATTTCAGCATTTCATCATAAGAACCTTTAAGTCCAGCAGCTCTTGTATTCTGTGCTGCCACTGGTTGTATGTGTACACTTGGTCAGATGTCATTCATGCCGTGTGGAATTTAACTGGAATCGTGTTTTCACATGTGAACATACAAGATGAGAAAAGACAAGATGCAAAGAGATGATAGCATCAATCCAGTATCTTTCATTCAGTTCTTTCTTCCACAAACCATAGTCCAAACCCTTTATGCCAATTAGACACGAAACGCTGCTTGATGAAATGCAGAAACCAGTGCCAAGAAGCAGGAACAAGCCATGTCTCCAACTGGCAGATAATTACAGCTGATGCCTGGATGAATGGGTTTGTGTGGCAGAGAACAGTGGAGGTCAGGGTTTCTCTGACTGCCTTAGGGACTCGTATTTTATTAGCATAAAAATTATCAGTGGAGAAGCTAATCTGATGTCACATCCTGTGATTTCTCAAACTTGCAAGCTGCAAGTGTGTCCAGAAGATGTGTAAAACATCTGTTGTACATTTGAAAGGCTGTATGGCACAATATCAACTCAATGCATGCACGAATACTAAACAAGTTGGGGCTTGTACATTTGGGGGGGGTTGGATTTTATTAAAACTCACTTTTCTGTACTACTGGCATCCTTTTTTAAAGGTATCTCTTAGGTGGTGCTTCTGCAACAAACAACTGTTAGCAACAAATTGTAGGTCCCGTAATTTTTCACCTGTTCCATGCTGATGATCACAGTTGGGATTCCTTAAACAATGTGCCGTCTATTTTTAGCAGAACACAAATCTGCTGCTGAAACTTGTGTGTTAACTGTTGCATCTATTGCTTAGTCGTAAGCAAAACCAAAACCTGTGATATGATGGATGTGATCTTTATTTACTCTTTTAAACCACTTCGCTTTAATGTTGATGATTAATAGCCTGGAACAGCTTTGCTATCTCTTGTGATATCTGAGACTTGATTTTTCCCAACAGTCACTGCACCAGCTTTACCAGTTCTGCCAAATGATGGGAGAAATAGGAGAAAGATGTTCTTCTTTTAGCCATTTTTGTTCTTTCTCTGTTAGACCTCTAGATTCACACTGAGTAGACAGTCTAAGATGCTTAGAGAAATTAAAGCTTCTTTAACTTGCATGTTTGTTAGTGATCTATTGGGTTTTCTAATTTATTCAGTAAAAAAGGATAGGAAATCCTCCTAACACATCCTTCAAACCTGGATATCACCTTCTCTTTATTCTGGTTTTGGAAATTCAATTTTTGCAAGCAAAAGCATGGAGAACACAATCAAAGCCTTGGCTCTGTTCCTCTTCATTCATTCCCTGGACTGCAACAGCCAGAAATTCCACTTCAAAGCAGCTGCTGAATTTGTTTTTCAAAATGTAGCCACGTAGCTTTTGTCAAACCAAAATTCGCCCCCTTTTTTGCTTAACAGCATTAGAAATATGATATTTTCTTTAAAAACAATTGAATATAGCAAAGATCCAAGGAACAGAGCTTTGGAAGAAACTTCACATTGGTATTTCCCTGCTGTATAGGCTTTCATTTAATTGTAAAGGATGCAGTTCCTGAAGTAATCATTCCTGATTTTCCTGTTTTGCACTAGGCCATTTAACAGTAGGATTAGGCTACAGAGGAGATCCTTCCTTAGGAAGGAGGTGATTAGATTTCTTTACTTGGAGTATTTAATTTCCAAGATGCAGGGCAACTTTTCAGTTTTCTAAAATACCTTTATTGCTATAGTGAATTTTTTTTAGGCCCTTCTAGAGCAAGGGCAATGATTCCAGATTTGTCTATGAAAATAACATCAGTGGTGCTGATGCATGGATAGGAATTTGGGAAGAAGTAAGATAATTTTCAGCCTGGTTTGGGCAGAATATGGGTCACTTGGCTGTTGTCATTTCTGACACCTGCTTGCTTGGTGCTGTTATAAGCTATAAGGAAAAAAATGTTATGAGCTCAGCATTTCTAGCAATAGGAGGCTCGGGTTGGGTAGGCTTTCCAGTTTCTTGTTAGAACTGTTCCCCAATCAGCACAAGCTGGGCCTTTGCATCCACAACCCATTCTTTGGAAGCTGTATGTGTGAGGGCAGAATAACAACTTGTGTTGGTTTATGCAAACTACAAAGGTCTACTGACTTTGGAATCCGGTATCTACAGTCCAATCCCAGTCCTGGAGCTGGTTGCCACTAGTTGTGGTTACACTGGAACATGTGTCTTTGTGTGGTAGCAAGCTCCTGACAAAAGTAAGTGTTCTCTAGTTTCTCACCTGTGTCCTAGGGAAATGAACCTGGCTGCCAAGGACTGTAGTCATAGAGCTTGTGAGCAGCAAAAATTTCTTGGCAGCATAAAATGCACCTCCGCTCACTCAACTGATAGGAAACTGGTTCTCCCATTTCCCACCCAGATTTCAGGAACTATGTGAGGAAATGCCCACCTATCTCACAGTCACTGCTCATAGAAGGGAGAACAGAAAGATTTCTACCTATTTATTAGTCCCTTCTCCAAGAGCACCTGTGGTGGATCCCATCCTGATTCCATCCCTTTCCCACTCCCACTATGGGCACTGGAAGAGGTGTTCTCAGTGTAAGGCTGTATGGTTGTATCCTAACCTGTCAGGGTTTAACAAGTTGCCAAATACTTCTAGGTTAAAACCAAAACTAAACATCACTTAAAATATATGTAAATGCTTGATGTTAGTCTACATGTCAGAACAATAGCCCTTGTGAGGGAAAAACCTGTTTTCCAGAAAAGGTGATGTGCAACACAGTAATGGGAAAATTTTCTCTCCTGTGGCACTGGCAATGTGCCTTTAACCTGATGTGGTCTGAAAGCAGAGTTTGCTCTCTCTGGCTATTTGATCACTGCCTGGTGAATTGTCACAGATGTGGGATTAAGGGTTCTGAGAAGTCTTTCCGCCACAATTGTCCCAGGCAGCTGGTAATCGGAAGGGGGAGAGATTAGCAAATGGCAGCTCTGGTTTTTGTAACAGACAAAGCTCGCTGGAGTCAAATGACCTGTGTGCTTTCTTTCTGTCTGTCTTCTTTTCTTCATCCTCTGGCCACTTCTCTAATGACATAGACAGCTGTTGTTTAGAGTCAAAAGGATTCACAGTAAATAATTTACAATGAAGTGTTCAAGTCATAATGTGGAGAAAGCATTTAATGAGGGTTAGCGTTTGGGACTGTGGCTGCTGTAGACGTGGCGAGTAAACCATAGAGCTGGATTATTTGTATCAGTGATGCTGTGGGAGCACTGAAAGAACCTTTTTGGCAGAGGGGATGCGATAATGGATGTGTTCATATTTACATGTGTAATTAAGTTCCAATGCTAATTTTAATCAAGGTTTTTAGGAAGTAGCAAGTATGTATTAGTGGAGAAAGAAATGATAAATAAAGTTAGTGCTGAGTTTTTCCCACTTAGTTTGCCTTGAGTGGTGCTTCCTAAGGCTGAGACTTCTGTCGGGTATCAGCTTTCTTTTCAAACAGAAAAATGTAGGAAGTACTTCTGGGTTCCATGAGATATTTCTGAGCAAGCTGAAAGGGCCCAAGCTTGTTTGTAGTATAGAAGAGAACCTTGCCTGTATAGATGTGTGTGACAAAATAGTATTTGTGGAGTTCCTATATATTTCAGGAACTCTATGGTTTAAGGAGGGATAAAACTACTTAATCACACAGCCACATCTGTCAGTCACTTAAGAGCCAAGAAGAAAGAAAGAGGAGTTGTAAAATGCTCAGAGCACTGCTGCCCAGGGAGGACTTCCTCACCTTCCAGGTGCTCCAGGATCCTCATGATGAGAACTGAAGCTGAAGGAGACAGGGAATCAGCCAAACTACTTTTAACAGCTGCTATTATAAAGATGGAAATCTCCAAGATTGCTCAAGGAATGGCCTGATTTGCTGCAGTGGAAACATAGGTTGGATGTGGGGCGAACATCCAGTTTAAAGGTAATGAAACATAAGAATAGGCTGCAGACAGATGTGGAATCTCATCAACAGTTTTCTAAGAATTATTCGGACAACATTAAACAGGGATGGTCGAATCCCCTGTGTGCCAGGCAAGACCTGCTAGAAATACAGGGGATTACACCAGAAGGGAGTTCCAGAGAACTTACCTTTCCATGAGGAAGGATTTATACTGAATGGAGTTTGGATCAGAACCCAAATCCCAGAACTCCCTTATTTCATAAGCACATGCTTAATCTTAAAATTTAAGTTTAATAGAGATGTGCTAACTAGTTTAAGACCTGAAAGGGCAGGAAAGGTAATATGGAAAGGCATCATGAGTGGAAGGAAAAAATGAATCGGTGAGCTCTCAAGAATCCAATTTGAAAATATGTACTTATGGGGTTTTGTAGGTGTAAGTGTTTTGGGTGCATATTCAGTCACAACCCATCTCACCATCATTGAACTATTACTGCTCTTTCCACTGTTTTATAACAGACTGGCCTATTTTTATTACAGTTAAAGTTTGTGATAGTTGGCAGTGCCCATCTGGTTTAAAAAAAAAAAAGGATAGATAAGGAAGCAGAACCATGTAATGAGTCTCTTCCCTGGTCTTCTAGGGCACTGTGTCTGCAAGCTTTTCTGTCTGACCTGCAATGTCCTGTTTCAAAGCCCTGCTTCATTATCATGGCGCCTGCAAGCTGTAGTTAAGGGTCTGTTAGCAGCCCCATTATAAATCCCCACTTCCAGGAGTTTATAATTCGGCAGTAAAAAATCGCTCTAGGCTGAAACTTGGCATATAAAGTCTCAGTGCAGGAATAATTGCGATTTCTCCCTCCTTTATTTTTGCTTTTGCTTATATATACACACACAATTCATTCAGTAGGTTTTTACTGTCCCCTTTCGGCATTTAAAAAGATTAAATGGCTGGGTTATTAATATTTCAATACTGACTACTGTGCTTTCCCAGTCAATTGATTCACAGTGTCTGTTAACTCAGCTCTGTTTGATGGATACAAGTCAGTGTTTCACAAACCTGCTGCAAGGCTGCAGCTTAGTGGGAACAGCCCGATGTGGATCACAGTGATTCTTCATTTAGCTGTTCATTAAAATGGGCTTCAGAGCCAGCCTTGTCGAATTTGGAAAGCTGGTCTGAATGCACTTAAGCGTGGTGTCTTGATCTGGCATGGGGGGTTGCTGCATGTGGCTGCAGGCAAAACTAGTGTCGCGTGGTCCCTGCTCAAGTATAGAGAGACACAAAAGTGCCTGCACTGCTGTCTATCCTCAGCATGATTTGAGCTTATCACTTGATCCTATGCTAATATATCACTGTGAGATCTTCTGATGACTTATCTGGTGCTAAGAGGAGGCTTGGTTGAAATTCTCACAGCTCAACTGTTTCCTCATCAAAACTGATTTCACTGAACTATACTTATTTCCTCTTTTTCCTAGTTTACAGGAAATTTTAGTATGGAAAAAAGTTATTGAATTTTATTACCCCTAGAAATTATAGAAAAAATACTTATTTCAGCCTTACATTATAGTAAATTCTGGCTTTATTCAATTTTAGAGTATTTTTATAGGACATATAACATGTTTGTACTGCAAAATCCTTGTAACTAAATGAGGAATAACAGAAATCTCTAAATAATGTGAAATGTAAGGGTCAAAAAAGAGACAAGAATAAAATGTTTTGTTTTAAGTGATTTTTTTTTTTTTTTTTTTTTTTTTTCCCTCCCTTCAAGAACTATTTTTAAGCAGTTTGTTCTGATCTCGGACTTGGTCACAGTTAAACGATAGTATTTCCTGCACATCTCCAAAAAAGCCTGATCTGCACTATGATTGTTTTTAATACTTGGTCCTGTACACAGGTGTTTAAAATCAAGATCAAGGTGTATATGGCCATTAGAGTATTAAGCAGCAGTAATTCAACAGTGAAACATCTTCTTTATTGTGGAACTGAGTTGCCTTTCTGATTTCTTTTCCACTCTTCCACCCACTTATATTTCATATATGAAGGCTGCCTAGGGAAGATCAGTTCTCTTTTGTATCTTTTGTGTATTGGCTTGATAGATTATAAATGATTATTGCAAATGATTGGATCAGGCTGAAGCAGTCTAGTGTGAATGAGTGAAAGGAAACAGCAGATTATGTCCCTCCCCCTGCATTGTTTTATACCTGCTCAAAATGTATTTTATCTTCTGTCAGATTATAATCCCACCAGTGTGCTCTAAACTAGGGGGTTCTCAACTCTCTAACTGATTTTGGGGGTTCCCCCCACCCCTTTTTTTTTTTTTTTTTTTATTCCTGAGAAAACTGACTTTGCTGGCTGGGTCTGTTCGCTGTTGGTTTAGTCTAGGGACACCCGAGTGTCCCTACAGCACATGCAGGTTCTCTGCGGTGTCTCTGTCCCTGCAATACCAGCGCAACCTATGTGAGCAAGGACAGTTCTTGTGGGGCACAAAGCTCATCTGCTGCTTGGTCCTTAGCTTCAGGAAATGTTCTGCCACCTGAGAATCACAGTTCTACACAACAAGGTTCAATATGTTTTATTTAATGCATTTGCTTTTTAAAACATAAGGAATAATTTTTAATTATCTCTTTATTTGCTTAGCATGGCAAACATACTAAAGACACTCAACAGCTGGTTCTGGTGGGAGAATATCTGGATGCCTATCAATTGTACATGGGCAGATTTTGTAGACCGTGATGGACTTGTCTTTCCAAAACCACATCAGCTGTATGCCACAATACCATATGCTTTTGTATTGCTGATTATCCGATTCTCCAGTGAAAGGTAAGAAACAAATGAAATTTATGCTAACGTTATTCCTTATTAATGCTAAAAATGTTTGAAAAATAAGATGTCTTTAGATCAATGTTCTTATGGTTTTATAAAGGAGCATTAGCTGGTAGTTTGCTAGGAAGACCTGGCAGGTGAAAAACGGAGATATTTTCACTGTTAGGAACATGTGTCTGTGGTCCAATCTAGAAGGAAAACGTTTCTATCTAGATTTTCTAAAACAGTGCTTGGATAATTCTGATTGTATTATTTTGCTAGAGATACAATTAATAAAGAACCGTTGGGCCTTGAGAAGCCTGGTCTAGTAGGAGGTGTCCCTGCCCGTGGCAGGGGGGTTGGAACTGGGTGATCTTTAAGGTCCCTTCCAACCCAAACCATTCCATGATTCTATAATTCAGGTTTCCTTTTGCTTTTTCTCCTTTGGTGGAAGGGTAAAGACCTTTGTCCTACAAACCAAACCTCTCCTTTCATTTCATCCTCCGCCAGAACATGTGCGTGAGATAAATGGATCCTGGGTGTTTATCTATAGCAAAACTAAGCAGACTGGAGGGATCACAAAGTTTGATATGAACATTTAATGCAGATCTATTAATGCTGATTCCCTTTTTTCTCACTTTGGCACTGAGAGATAGATTGCTTCTGCAGCTGGAATCTTATGGGACAGATAGAGGTTGGCTCTACATAAAAAAGCTACCAATATTTTAAGATTTGTAGTACTTTGACTTATTTATTTGTGCCTTTTTTTGCCTGACACTTTTTTTTCCCTCTAAATAATGTGATTAGTAGGTTTTTATAATTATTTCGGGATAGAATGAGGAAATTTGGAATGTCGCAAGTTGGACATACTTAAAACAGAACCAGATAAGATCATCCATGTTAGAGATCAAAAGTAATTTGGATCATATGTTTATAACCATTCACAGTGTCTCCAGAGTAAACATTTGCCCAACTGCGTCTCACTGCACTGAGAATAATTAGCCCACACATCTGGCCTGCAGTGAATCTGCCCAGGAATGAGGAAAACTGCTGCTATGAGTAATAAGGAATCAATTGCTGATATCAGCAGGGTGAGGGGGGCTTTTTCAGAAAAGCCTGCCCAAGTAGAAGAGTGAAGCCTTTAGCCTGCTTTTCAACAATTTGTATTGGAAAATGGGAGAGAAGGACAAGCCTTCAGTATCTGGGGGAGTTGCTGTGTGCCACAAACTAGAGGCCACAAGCCCAATCCAGTGTCTTGGGCAGTGGTAGCCTGGTGAAGCAAAGTGTTAAGTGACTCTCTGCCACTAGGAGAAAGTATCCCATTTGCAGTCTTTCAGCTCATGTGTAGAGAGCATCTCTTCTTGTTTTACTTTCCCTTAACTGTTGCTTAACTCCAGTATGCCTCCAAAAAACATAAGGACGCAAAAATCAGGATCTTCCCTTTAGTTTTACAGCATTCCGTGACCACAGACTTGAGTCCTTGGGTGTGCTTTTTTCCATAAACTGTTAATATGCTATGGTTCTCTTTTGAGATTAGCTAGAAGGGAATGCCTTTCTCTCATAGTCCACTGTCATATTCTATGGCAGATTAAATTGCTTCAAATTTATTGTCTTTTTAGCTGTTCTCCTGTCAGGATATGGTCTTGTAACTGTATTGTATTTTTAAAGTTTGTCATGGTATGTCGTTTCAGATATGTTGCTATACCTCTGGCAAAAGCTTTAGGCATAAAGAACGTAAGACGTGTGAAGCCACAACCTAATCCTGTTTTAGAGAGTTATTTCCGGGAGTGCTCGAAACATCCATCCCAAGTAAGAATTCTCATTCTTCTAAACTAGTTTTGATTATGGAGAATCCCAAGTCTTACTGTTTCAATCAGTTGTCAGCAATGACATCATGGGATGAGTTCCAGCTGATTGATGGATGATTTAATTTATTTGGGTTTGTGTTGCTGTTCTGCTGACAAGAGTACATGGCATCCAAAACAGAAAATATGTTTAAGATGTTTAGTTTTCTGTCATGCTGTTCTCAGATTGTTAATAATATTTCTAGTGAAGATCAGTGTTCCATCTTTAACTTATTCTGCCTGGACAAAACATTGGCTGACATCTGTTGTTGGAAAGTGGTATCCTATTTATTGCAAGCAATAATATTGGAATGCTGACATGGAAGCCTTTTGATCCGTTATATTGCTGCATACTTAATCCTGGCTTATATGAGAAAGGAAAGCAATTTTTCTATTACCTTGCTGTTTGTTTTTAAAATTGAACAAGAAAAAAATAATAGGTGGTGTTTACCATCTTAGAAAATGAGGCAACTTCATTGTAGATGGGAAACAGGTACTTTTGGAAAGCTATATATGCTTTCTAGTAATGAGGAATATTGATAATTATTGATACATGGAACTTCACTTCCTATCCCTGACTCTGCTATTCTCTTACTGTGTCTTTTGCCTGTTGTCAGGAATAGATGTATTCGTGTTCACATATGAGCTCTTCTCTATCTGGGCAAGTATTTCAGTTTGGTTTGTACCTTTCTTCTGCATGAGTACAGTTTGACAATCAATCTCTGAAAGGAAGCACAGCATTTTAATGCTTATCAGTACTTGGGAAAGTTTCAGGCTGTGTCCTTTAGGTGCCCAGCTTGGGAACCACTGTGCCTGAGAGAGCACCCAGGGGCCTGGCTGGGGATTGAGGGCATCTAGGCTCCATTGTCCATCAAAATAATTCCTGCATGGCAAATAAAGAGCTCTCCAGCAAGCAGGATGGGCTGAACACAGATGCTGTTTGCGTTCCTGCCCTCCCTGGCAGCTGAGGTGTCCTTGCTCATATACCACAGCTTTCTCTACTGGTAGGAGACTAACTGAACTGGACTTGCCACCCGCTATTTGCATACTGGCCTTGCTGGGAAAGAGCTTCCCTAGGGATGAGTCAAACACTACCTTGCTCCTGCAGCAGCTGCAGGGGAGGGAAGCCCACACCTTTGGCACTTTGGGATAGTGAAGAGGGAGGAGGCTCACAGGCTGCTGCACATGGGGCACTAAGCATCCAGAAATGCAAGAGTCGCACTGCTTTCTGCTTAGCACACACTGGTGTGGTGGCAGAGCAGAGCCACTTCACCTTCAGAGCACACCTGAAGCAGAGACACCTGGTTGTGGTGCGTGAATGGCTAGATACCTTTCCAGGCTAAGCTCTACTTCTGATTTATTTGTAGATGTTGAAAGGATGCAGTCTGGATTTTGCTCAGTAAGATTAACTGTCTTACCCTGTACAACAGAAATACCTTGGATTTGAGGACAGTGCTCAGGTCACCTTAATTCAGGCCCACGTCTCATCTGTGAGAATTATTTAAACATAATCTAATAATTAATTATAATTAGATATTAGATACAGAGTCCATGTGTGGGAAGGTGATCCGTGAACTACAAAATAAATGAAAATTGCATTGAAATACGTCTTGTTGCTAACACTGTTTCATTTTTTGCAGTCAGAGATTCAAGGCCTTGCCAAAAAGTGCAACTGTACAGTCCGTTTGGTGGAAAAGTGGTTTAGGAGACGGCGAAACCTTGAAATCCCAACAGTGCTTCGGAAATTCCAGGAGGCATTGTAAGAAAAGACAATGCTTTTTGATTGTAATGAAATTTGGTGTAATGAATAAAATTGAGATCCTTGGGTACATTCTTAGTGTGACAGATTTCCAGAAAGTTGGGTCTGTCTGATGAGGGGTTTGGTGTGTGCGTACAGAAACAAATTTAAAAGATCTAGGGGCCTTTCACAAAATGATGTGACTCCAGATCAGATTGTTTCTCCTGAAAAAAAAACCCCACCTCAAAAATATTTTACAGTTTTCTTCATTGTGTAATTATGGACTTATTTGTAGGCTCCTGCTGCATAGTGCTAATGAAAACATGTAGAGAATACTGACAGACGAAAATAATTTTTCTTAATCATAGGGAAACAAAAATGTTTACTCATTCTTAAGATGTGAACCCATACTGTCACTTTGGGATGCTATTATATGTACAGAAGTCAGTTCAAGAGCAGGAATCATGACATTCTGACAGGTCACAGCCTGAACGTGAGGTACTATCCAAAACATAGGTTCAAATACGCTGATAAGAGTGGGCTATTGAGCAAATTTGAGTGATAATAATGAATATGTAAGAAGTTTTGAAACCTCCTGCATGTGATTGAAAACTGGAAAAGCATTCAAGAATCTGATTTTTCCCAAATGTGTGAGGACTCTCCATATCTAAACATCTTACTATTTAACTATTCCAGCCTGATCCAAAATCTCATACAAATTACACGTCTCCAAATAAGTATGGCTTTACTTAAACATAGTTTGTCCCTTTTGGATACTGACTGTAACTATACCAGTGTAAAACGCTTTCCTAATGTCCTGTATGTTTGGATTTTGATTAGCGTAGTTACATTGGCAAAAATTCACATGATTATAATATTTAATCTCTTCTCATGTAGATTAGCTTAAGGAATGAGGATTAAAAGTACAGCTACAAAGCTCAAAGTTGAGTACTAGATCAAGATTATTTTCAGTATGAATCAATATGATAATGATTTGATGATGTTCTCTGAGTAGAAATCCAACTGACACACAGATGTGTTGCTCTGGAGCCTGAGTTCAGTCAACTGTCCTGGCAAATCAACATCCTTGGTTTATTTGGGCTGTTTGCAGATCAGTTAAAAGTGAAAAGAAGATTTCCTGCTATTGATAAAAGACCTACAATCCATTGATGTATGTCTCTAGCAATATACAGCCGAAGACTGAAATTTAAACTTGCTTGGCAGCTCGAGTGCAGATGAAGCAAACAGGCTCCTGTTGTGCAATTTTGTGAACCTTGCTCTGCTCTTTGTCAGTAAATTTAATTGGGTATAATTCTCAAGGCAAAAAAATGAGGAACTGAGTTATTCCACATTAGTAGTCAGTGTTATGAGCATCATGAAATTTTTGAAAGCCTGCAATCTCCAGGATAATTTTTCTGAATCATAAGGAAACTGATGAGCCAGATCTAAACCATACTTAAGCTACTAATGCTCCCAGTTAAGCAACACTGAGGTTTGGAAAGCCCTTTGCATAAAACCTTCCCTGCCTTAAAAGACTTAACTAGCCTTTAACTTCACCTACTAAATTATTTTTTGTTAGACTGAGTTGAAAAGATTGCTGAAGTTAAATAAGAAAATCCTCTGGCATAGCTGTTGTTGGGTGGCCAGGCTCAGACCTTAAAAGGCACTTGTTGGGTGAAATATGGTGAATTTGGATGAATTTTATTTTAGATTTTGTTCACCAAATTTGTAAAGAAGCTTGGCAAAATGCAAAATGGAGTAGTGCCCTGGCAGTCTTGCATGTGTAGCGAGTTCCTCTGAAGCACTGGGTGTTTATTGCCGAGTGTATTCAATATACATTTCTAGGGCTGGGGACTAATGGCACAGGCTTGATGGCTCTGTGCTTTGGATCTGATTCAGAAAACTGCTTACGCTTTACAATCAACACAGACCCATTCCTGCTATAGCCACTGGGCTGCTCACATCTCAGACATGAGGGTGAAATCGAACCCTGCTTGTCCCATGATGTTTCTCTTGGCATCTCTCGGTTAACATTGAACTAGGTATTCCTTGTGGGTTTCACTCTCTTCCATTTGCTCTCCTAAATTCCACCATGTACCTTTAAATTTTTCTGCCTGCACAGTGGGTATTCTGAAGAGCTATTTTCCAGTCACCTGAGGAAAGACGCTTTGAAGTTGAAAAGTAAAATAATTGTTTATTACTAGTGTATGTAGTGGCAATTTTATAATTGTTTTCTTGACTGCTTCTGCAGGCATGAATCATATTATGTTGGCTAATCTCCACTATTCCATGTCTTCACTTTTTGTTTGATTTTCTTGTAAAATGCTGGCTCAATCTTTGAACAACTCATTCTTTCACCTGGGATATCAGCTTCCAGGTAATGTAGGACTCAGAAAGGAGGGGCTGCTTTTACCAGGCAGGTTCCCATCATTCTCATCTTGCCCTTCATTAATGTGTGCTGAAGACCACAATCTCATTTTCCTACATCTCTAAATCCATTACTATAGTGTTCTTCTAGAGGCTCGCTCTCCTTTTTAGCAAATTTAGGGTTTCTGGGAGGCTGTTTGCTGCCCTCCTCCGATGCCTCTTGTTCTATGAAATGCTCTCCATGTGCCTGCCTCTGTGATCATGACCTTTCTCAGCACATGAAGCTCCTCAGTGTTTTCCTACTGATCTTGAAGAGCTGCTTTGAGAAAGGTCAGGCTTGTTCCTGCCAAGGGGAAGGGTGGAAAGGAAGACGTTTTCCATCACCTGTAGAGGTGGAGTGGGAATGCTCTGGCTGAATCTCCAGCCACACCCAGTCCCAGGGACAATACCTCCCACGCAGACTCTAGAGTCATTATAATGCTGGTTGCTGGCTCCAAATCACAGCATCGTGCTCTGACATATACAAACAACAATATAATTTAGATTCACTATGATACACAAGACCATTTTTTCCCTTTGCTGTCTTACCAGATTGGTGATGAAAACCTGAAAGTTTTATCTGCCTTGATGGATGTCCATTTAAGCCACAAAAAGCTTAGATCAGGCTGGCAAACCCAGTCAAAAATGGAGGTTTATGGTTGATTTGGATCTTTACAGTAAGACATAAACTAATCCAGTAGCTGTTAAAATTTCATAGGCCTCCTCTGTTTTCAGTCATCGGTGTTAAGAGACATCAAAAGAAGTTAACCCAGCAATTGAAACAAGTCACTGTTGGTGTTCGCAGTGTTTGATCAGATTGGAAAGCGTGTGCTGCATGGCTGAAAGGCCTTCTGGAGTCAGGGAATTGAGATGCTCTTAATTCAGTGTGAATATTCTAGAAGGATTGATATGATACAGCAGGAAACATTGATGTTACCAAACATCAGTTTTTAGGGAATTTGTTACATTTGCTGAGACTGTTCTCTTGATCAGCTTATGCCTCGCTGGAACATTACTGTAATCACAATCAAAGTACCTCTGTTGTGATAATGTAAAATAATTTACTGCTTTAGCAATTAGTCAAAGGTTAAGCATTTAAATATTAATAATTCTTGTATAGTTAATAAGTGACAACCGTTAACGTAGAGTTTGAGGGCACGTTTATGTGAAGATTGTCTGTGATTTACTATGATTTACAGTAATTTTGTCTCAGGGTGATATCTATAAAAATATAATGCTTTGTTCTTGTATTTTCATTTTAATTTTGCAGCTGGCGATTTTCATTCTATCTTACATCCTCCATTCTTGGCTTTATATTTCTATATGATGTAAGTTAATTTTTTTTGAAGGATTGATATTTTTTTTAACAAAATAAGGACTGATATCTAGATCTTTTTGAAGCCCTTTGAAAGACTCCTTGGCTTTAGTGGTTCTTTGGGTTCAGATCTTTATATGTATGTAATCTAGACAATGGGGTGCAATATGCACTGAGGTTTTACTTAAATTTTAAATTCTCTTTTAGACTTCTATACTAAAGTAATTTATGAGTAATCAGTATTTTTAAGGAAAGTTTTAAGAAGTCACACAGATGGTTTTACAACATGCCTCATTAACACCTACAAATGCATCACATGGCCATGTTTTTCTCAAAGGATGCCATAAATCTTTCCTGGCAGCACTTTTGGGGGCCACAACAATGGTGTATTTCATGGCTATTTATTGAGGTGTTGCTGCTGAGTCGGAAGTTGGGAATAACACAGTGCTGCTTGTAACTCTGTGAGCACTGCCTGGGGTGTCATTAATGTTTCTCTGGAGCAACAGAATAGTTCTCAGCGAGTCTACATTCATCTGGCTCTTCTCCCCAAACACCGTTTATCGTCGTGAACCAGTGGTGTGTGTGGCTGGTAAACACAGCAAAATCTAATCACTGTGGCAACATATTTTGAGTAATTGCAGTAATAAAGCACACACCCACAGCTTTGGATGATGAAATGATGGACTGGAATGTTTCAGGTGTCCTGAAAAGAAGCCAAAAGGCTGGGCCCAATATAATAAATTTGAGATGTGAGAACCCTTTAGAAATTGGTGGAGAACAATTATCAAGACTATAGCTTCTTAGCCTGTTCCACTTAGAGACATTTTAAGTGTGAAGATTTTGAATTAACATGGCTTATTGTTGCTGAGCTCATCAGTCTCTGAATCATCTGTCTTCCCCAGAAACCCTGGTTTTACGACATATGGCAGACGTGGGTTGGCTACCCATTTCAGGTGAGACTTTTGGCATTGGGCCATTGGCCTGGAGGCATTCCCTGTATTTCCCTAATGGAAGGGATAATCCACATAAGTGCTTCTCCTTTCCAACACCCACTACCTAAAGAGGTGTGGCAACAAAGCCTTTTGCCCTTCTTTGGTTCCTTCTGCTGACTGTTGTAGGACTCCTTCGTGATCTGCCTGTGCTGCAACTCAGCCCTCCAGCCAGACCACTGCTATTTCCACCCATCCCAGGTTACCAGTTGCACACAGTAGATGCTATCTGTGTTACAGGTTTCAGTGCAGAACCCTAAGCTTGCACCAGTCCTGACGATGCTTCGAGGCACTGCAGAACAGTGTTACACAGAGCATGATGACGTGCAGCTTGGTAGTTTTGTGCCTGCTGGGCCCTGTTGCTCAGTATTGCAAGTGGAGGGAGTGCTGCAGTGATTTGGTTTGGCATAATGTGAGTCCCTGCTCTGGGGATCACTGCTCAATAGTTGGGTTGTTCCTAAGGATCACAAGGCTTTCATTTCTTCCTAAAATATTTTACAAAGAGTCCCATATCAGAAGGCTCCAAGCAAACTGCCTTCTTGCCCACCTGTCAGAGGTTCTTATGTGCTCCCCAGTCCCTTTTTTGTAAATCTACGGCCCATCACACTGCCTTCTCATTCCTATCCTACTCAAGGGCCAAAATTAAAAAGAATCCTGCCTCCCAGATGAGTTTTCCCCAGCTTTTACTACTCATGGGACCTGATAACCAAGCCTACGCCTTGCCACCTGGGAAATGTATTGAACCAAGGGAGCAGCCAAACTCAGCATCTAGTACTAAGCAGATGCATAGGATTTTAGCTTAACTAACTGACATTTTAGTTATGGGATGTGTGATTGCTTAAAATGTTAATTGTTCACCAAAATGGAGGACTTTGTTTATTTGCAGTTGTTTGTAATTAAATGCAGAAACGGTCTATGTGTACTTCTCTGACAAAACCATGCTAAAGTTTGGAGGTGGGGGAAAAACTGCAGAAACTGAGTTTGGTCTGAGTAAAGGTTAAAATATTTGGCTCCCAGAACATCCTTTTTAATGAAGCCCAGAACAGGATTTAGTTTAGTTTAATTTTTTTAAGCAAGACTCAGCTGAGGAGCAAAAGAAGTGAGGAAAGGAAAAGAGAAGTGATTTCACTTGGCATTCACTTTTTGCTATTCTTGGTTAACTGTGTTTTTCTTCGTTACAGACTCTGCTGCCATCCCAGTATTGGTACTACATGATGGAGATTGGTTTTTACTGGTCTCTCTTATTTACACTTGGGATTGACAACAGAAGGAAGGCAAGTGGTCCTACTTGTTTGTGGCTTCCGTTCCTGTGAGGCGGGGGGGGGAAGAAGTGTTTATAAGGAAAAGCACTGTCCTGATATTGGATTTGGTGCAGCCACGTGAGGGCAGCATCAGTCTGTCCCTGGCACACCTGCACAAATCCGTGCTTTCTTGACTGCCAGGGCACCTCTCTGTGTGTGACCAGTCTCGCTTGTCGCTTAATGGGCATGGAGACCCTCAAGGGCTGTACTTACGTTACCTTTTTTCTTCTCTCCTTCCCAGGATTTTATGGCTCATGTTGTTCATCACTTGGCAGCCATTGGGTTGATGAGTGGCTCTTGGTGTGGCAATTATGTGCGACTTGGAACACTGGTGATTTTTGTTCACGATACTGCAGATTTCTGGCTCGAGGTAACCCTGCCCTCTATCTCTGGTTTTCTTTGGAGTTTTTTGGTTGGTGGAGGGTTTGGGTTGGGGTTTTTTTTTTTGGTGGGGGGGGGGGGGGGCGGGGGGGCAGAGACGTGTTGTTGCCCAGGTTGTGTTCAGTGATGTTTTAATCTTTTTGCCACAACTTTCATTTGATCCCTTCCCATCCCCACAGAGACACAGCTTCACAGATGCATAAATTGTAAGATAAAAAAGAGATCCTAGATAATTTAAGCTGATACTCTGTTACAGATTCCATTATGAGAAAAGAGCAGAAGAGAAGTTTTTCAGTGTAGAACAGGGACTGGAAATACAGCTGCATCCCAGATTATTCTTGTTTCACTGTTACAATTAGACCAAGCTGGCTATCCTGTGAACATCTTGCCGTGACACGAGTTCTCAAGAAAATTTAGAAGCCAAGTCATTTTCTACTTCTCCACGCTAGCTTAATTTTGTCAGCATTCACACCCCTGTGTTGAACCAAGTGATACATCTACATTATACGCTTCTGGCTGGAAACGACCTAGCTATTTCTAAACAAGATATCACAGATGTCTACTTGCAATAGAAAAGTTTCTTCCCCTGGACTGAAGAGGAAGTCCCTTCCTTGAACAAAATATCAATATTTAGAAATGTTTAAGTGTGCCTTATTCTGCACACTGCGCTGTGGTCAAAGAGACTTGCTGCTGGGTTTCTTGGAAGGGAAATGCACATTATGTTTCCTTTGATAGAGTTATCCTGAGTTTATAACACCAAGATTGAATGCATAATTTCATCACCTCTTTCGGTCACAGTATGAGTGTAAGCAGCCGTTGCAGGCTGTTGTCTCTCATTGTTCGTTTCTGCACCTGATAGTCTATCTGTAGTATTGAATCAACTCATTGTGGGGTCATGCAGTAGGGATTGGTCCAGATTAGACCCATGCATACAGTTGTTTTCTGAATTACTTTTAACCCTAAATTGCTTCATGGTCCAATTAACTGTGCAGCCTTACGAACAGTTGAGCTGGCAACTGGTAGGACAGCACTTAAATGGAAACTGAAGTTGGTTACAAAATTATTTAAGTCTGCCCTGCTACTCAAAAGTTCATCAAACTCTGCTGTTTAACTTAGGCTTGACACCTGAAACTTTGTTCACACTTGAGAACAGCTGTTTCATTCAACAGTGCCATGGGTGATTCCTAGATGAAGCATGAGAGTTGTACAGTTCAACTAGGGGAAATGCAGTAATTATAATCTTTATTAGTATTCCTGAGCATGCAGATACAGCGAGCGACTTCTTTGATTCAGCTTGCTGTAAATCTGGTACAGGAATGAGGGATTACATCTGTTTTCTCGAGCAGTTGGTGTTTTCATGATACTTCTATATTCTGTTTGGAGGATTGTTCTTTAGACCTTTGATACAGAGTCTGTTCCTTTAAGATGAAAGGAGAAATGTAAACAAAGAATCTGTTGATCTGTTTTGATACTGCTTTATTAGGTATCAATAAAATGATGGCTTTACATGTCAAACAGGGAGTACATTTTCTTCCTGCTTAGGTGGAAGATGACTCCTTGTTTATGAAAATGCAGAAAGGAACTAATTTTGGAGAATATTTGTAATATGTTTGATGTTTTTTATTCAACGCAGGCAGCAAAAATGTTTAATTATGCTCACTGGGAGAAAACCTGCAATACACTCTTTATCATCTTTTCTATTGCATTCTTCATCACAAGAATCATCCTGTTCCCCTTCTGGTAAGCAAGATTTAATATAGTCACAGGCTATTATTTCATTCCTGTTTCCTTGAGAGGTTAGTATTGCTTGTGATGGAAAAAAGAAAGGAATTGATTGGTCTGCAAAGAGCAGAAGCAGAACTTGCATTATTGTTGGCTGCTAAAGGCCACTGAGTTCATAAAAACTGTCATATCTTTAAAAAATTTAATTTAAGTAAAAATAGTTTTCTAAGGGAACTCTAGAAAATATGCTAAGTGAAATAAAGGCTTATTTTGGTAAATTGTGGTTAAATGGTATGAGCTCCTGTATTTTCAGGGAAATTGAGCTACTTCACTAGGAGAAATAATTTTCCTTTTCATTTCATCCCTCCTGCTGTAGCTGCAAAGTCAGAGTACAGTGCAATTCCTATATGATTGTAGTTTATTTTTTGTAGAGCCGTCTTTTTGTTACCTAGTTCTTGGGTAGCGCCTCACATGAGTAGCGTTCAGAAAAGTTAAGGTGAACCAATTAATTTATGAAGCCAATGCAAATAAACCATAACTTGCTAAATACTCACATGACTTGGGATTGCTATGCTTTAATCTGCTTTGGAGTATCCACATGGGTGCTTAGTGTGCTTAATGCTTAACATGTTTAGCTTTTAAAAAGTGTTTAATGTGTTTCACATTCACGGGTTCATTGACTTGCTCCGCTTTTGCCTTCATACCCTCCTTGCACAAGGACAAACCCTCAGAGACTCAAGCTGGTTAAATTAATAGTTCTGAACAGTGATCAACACAAGGTTTTAATTTCCTCTAGTATTTTCTTTCAGAATTGCTGATGTATTTTACTTTCTTGTTATTTTTTGATTAACTATACAAATGATCTCCAATCATTTTCCTTCACTGAATTTCTTGTTCCTGAGTTCTTCAGCTTGGAAGCAAAACATGCTGAGATTAAATGGACTCAAAAAACCCCAAATGGTATAGAAGTAGTGAAGTCTGAAGATGCACAAAACATATGCCAATTACACAAAAAGCCTGTTGCAAAGCCTGTACAATTTTCTCTGGAGTGTGGATTTCAAATTAGAAAGGATTTGCACTAAAAAAATGGCATAGACAAGCTCTGAGTTGCATAGTATCTCGAACACACAGAAGTCAAGATTAAAAAGAATGGGATTTTTTCTATCCTTATTTACAATACTTTCATACAAGCCTCAAATTTCTCATCTTCTGAAGTTTGTATTTCAATGGAGATGCATAATCTAGGTAAGACAGGGCTTGTTAATTTATCTGTCATCTTTACAGAGCTTTTTAATATTTTTTGAAATAGTTAATTAATTTGGAATGTGAAATTAGAAATAGTTGTATATAGCATAGAGAAGGAATCTTGCACCATAACATTGCCCTTTTTTTTTTAGGATTCTTCGTGCCACGGTTTATCTGCCTACATATTACTCCACAACTCCTGTCATAGCATATTTTTTATTCAATGGACTGCTTTTGACCCTTCAAGGCTTGCATTTATATTGGGGCTACTTAATTTTCAAGATTTTGAAAAGGTTCATTTTCTTAAAGGTAAGCAATTTTGCTTCTGCACAAAGATGTGGGAAGTATCAAACAGATGCTAATAACTTTGACAGATTTAATCTGAATTCTGTATTGTTTTCCTGAACCTTTTGGTCAGCATTTTTGATAGGTATTTACAAAGATTTGTTCAAATGTGCTTTCTTCTCCGGAGGTCATAAATCAGAACATCAAAAGTTCAGCTAGAGCCATTTTTCCCTCTATCTGATGTTTTCTCTGATAGTGAATGAGAAATGAGCTCTCCCAAGAAAATGAAGCCATAAGATGGTGTAGAACACTTCAGAAATTCCTATGTCCTGAGTGAAAGCAATCTTTTCTCACTGGACTTCTGTGTCTCATTTTCTGTTTCGATTTTGGCCCCATCTCTGTGCTGTTCACACACAACTCTTTTGACCACTTGGAGCCCTGTGTTCAGGTCTGGATTCCTTAGCACAAGAAGGACATGGATCTGTTTCTGATCTTCTCTGGACTTGCTCTAAGATGATCCAAGGGCTGGAACACCTCCCCTACAAAGACAGACTTGAGAGAGTAGGGCTTGTTCAGCCTAGAGAAGAGAAGGTTCCAGGGAGACCTCAGAGCAGCCTCCCCGTACTGAAAAGGGCTACAGGAAAGCTGAGGAGGGGCTCTTGATCAGGGAGTGCAGGAATAGTACGAGGGGGAATGGTTGAACCTGAAAGAGGGGAGATTTAGGTGATATCTTATGAAGAAATGTTTTTCTGTTAGGAAGGTGAGGCCCTGGCACGGGTTGCCCGGAGAAGTTGTGGCTGCCCCATCCCTGGGGGTGTTCAAGGCCAGGCTGGATGGAGCTTTGAGCACCCTGATCCAGTGGGAGGTGTCCCTGCCCATGGCAGGGAGTGGAACTGGATGGGCTTTGAGGTCTCTTCCAACCCAAACCATTCTATGATTCTATGATCCCTCTGCCTTCCAGCTGAGAAAGAGGAAGGCTTTGGCATAGTTCACATCCACATTGGTTGAAGTTACAAGAGTACAATGTAAGAAGGTCTTCAGATACAGTGGTGAAGAGGACATTACCAGACCAGCTATATAAGGCCATTCTGCCCTGCCTGCTTATATGCCTTTGTAAGGGGCAGAAATGTTTTATTTTGAGATAAGACTTTTTTTTTTTTTTTTTTTTTTATTAGTCATTGCTGAAAAATGGAAAAGCATTAAGCCTGCATCCCTACCATAGATTTTTGATTCCTTATACAGCTCTCTGAGAAGCTGGTTTCCAAATAACATTTTTACAGTGGTAGCAGCAGCAGCCCTAGCCCTTTTCAGTCTCTATGACTTCAGCTGGCTTGCATGTGCAGCCTGTTTTCCATAGTGGTGGCAAACTTGGCTGTGAAAGCAGGCAGTGCCTCCAAAGCTGTAAAGGCAACTTTGAAAAGAATGGTGTTTGCAAGGCAGCATTTTTATACCGACATATTTGTTATAGGCATACTCCACACAAATAGCTGTTGCTATTCTAGTGAAATATGAGTAAACCATCATCCTTCTATTAGGAGGGGTTTGTTTCTCTGCCCAAGAATTGTAAGTTCTCATTCAGAAAACAGGCAATTTTTGATATTTTTCTTGAAGCAAGTTAGCTAATTCAGATGGAAAAATGAAGTAATGATGTAACTAGGAATAGGAATGGTGGTTGTTGTTTAACTGAAGGAAGCTCTGAACACAGCAAGGGCATAAGGAATTTTTTCAGTGCCCTCTGTGCCTTGAGCCCCCATGTGTTGGTGGGGTCATCAGCGAAAACCACCACAGGGCAGCAGTTGGCAGCTCCTAGCATCCTTCAAGGGGCAGGTGTCTCCCCTAAGTGTATCCTTCTGGACCATGGCATCCTGCTGTCTGAAAGCTAATGGGCTTGAATGTGTTTATTTGTACTGGGATGTTGTCCCTTGTTGAAGGACATGCTAAAGGCCTTCTCTGAGTCAGACATGAAATGTGGAACTTGGTAGGGTTGTAAAGAAGAGGGGCTCAGTCTCTAGGAAGTCCCACCAAGTCCCCTTTGGTATTATTCGAAGGGTCACACAGAGCTGTGTCACAGTGTGCTTAGAGCTGTGGGTCTAGAATCTTCATATTGTGGCAGGAGGCTTTGTTAAAGGCAGGAATTAATACAGAAACGACTGAGTATTTCGGCCTTGTGAGTTGGTAGCTTCTGTGATTTACTCTTTGCCCTCAGGAAGAGATGGCTTTTGTCTGAGACTGCCTGGTCAGGAGCTCTTCTCCTCAGAGGTCACCTCTTTGCTGTACTAATAAAGGGGACAATTATCCTCAATCCTCTGGGATAACTGCTCCAATGACTGATTCACTTGAGAAAAAAAAAAACCTTGGACCGAAAACCTTGTGATTTCCCTCTTCCTGAATACTGTGGCCATAGATGAATAAAAATGAGGAAATGGGAAAGAAGAGAGGAGACGAATCTTGCTCTGTCCCCTCTGTGTCCTCAGGCATGGGAGTCTGGCACCACAGCTGGTATCCCAGAGGAGCACTGGTCTCCAGGTTCATGAGACTTCTGCCACCTTTCCCTTGGCCAAGTCCTCCAGAAATGCTCTTAACAAGGGGAAATTCTGCATCCACAAGCTAAGCTGTGCACAGCTACAAGCCTTTTACTCTCTAAGGAGGTAAATTTCAGGGACCAGGAGTGTTAGATTTTTCAAATCAAAGATTGTTCTTACTTCTGGAAAACATAAATATACCCCAAAAGATGTCCTTTCTCATATGGCATTTTGTGATCTTGTGTGTAAGGAAGGCATATACATGTACGAAAAACCCTTCAAGGTCAGACCTGTAGCCATGTATCTTAGATCAGTCCTGCTGTGAGAGGAAGAAGGACATTCTTCAGTGTAATTTCTTTTCAAGTTAGGTCATGCAATTGCATTGTTAGCTGCTGGCTGCCATCTTGATGTCCAAGGCCTTTTGTTGCTAGGAAACTCCGTGTGTTTCTGTAATATTGTTCAATTACATGGTTAAATTACCCACTTGTATCAGGTTCCAAGCACCATTGAAACATGTCTAGTCATCATGTCTGCACATATGAGAATATTTTAGGAAAATTGAAAAAACATATAGAGAAGTATGTACATGTGCACCGATTTAAAATATCTCGCCAGGAAAATCCCATGGAGATTAAACATTTTATTTCCAAGGTCAGAAAAAGGGAGCGAATGACAGCAGCTTATAGCCACGTTATTATGGCAAATTAAGATGTAAAATACATGTTAAAACCATTACACACTGAGTTGAGGATTTGAGACTACACTGCTTTAAATCTTGAAAAATATATGCAAGTTGTAGGAAATGGGCATGGTGTCCACATGACTCGGATACTTCAGGGCTGATGCAGAGCTCATCAATGGCAGAAGGTAGTGGCAGGTTTTAAGGCACTGTAATGTGATGAGGAATATGTTTTCCTTCTCTTTTAAAATGTTTTGTCACTGTCAGACTGCCTTCAAGTGAGGCAATGAGCTTCTTGCTAATGGTCACTATTATTTAGATGAGTTATCAGCTGCGGTTTTATTTGTTCCACAGTGGTTCTTCCCTCTTCCTGAAGCAGAAAAGACCTTGCAGTGCTGTAGAGCAGGCTTTTGGGCTTGTCACTCTTTAAAAAAACCTAGCTGACACTGCCTATGTATCTTCAATATTCCTTTGGTATTTAGTACGTGGTCACTTTTTAAAGATTTTGTTTGGGTGTATCCTTGTCCATGATTTGTTCCTTCCTTAGTTGGTCCAAATTCCCAAGGGAACAGTGAAAGTTAGCATTCAAAGAATGACGAATGACAGAGTGCGTGTAGCTGAAACCAATAAGAAAATACTATTTTGGGGTTGAAATGAGAGCTATGAAATACTCGTTATGATACTTCTGCTGTTTCCAGCAATCATTCTTCTATTTTGTTCTGCCTAAGGATTGCCCTCATACTGAGAAATCTCTGCCAGTTTGAGTTAATTCTCTCTCCTTCATTCTTTATTATATACCAACACTGGGATGCCAGTAGGGTCTTTGCTATGAGAAGTGTTAGCAGTATAAAGACTCCTTAAATCGTTAGTCCCTTTTCCACATCAAAAGAAGTTATATTTCTAAAACTGTACCCCTAACAGTATGCCCATGGACTAGAATACTTGGTGTGTTTTAATAATAATATGTAGGCAAGGCCTGAAAGTCACTTCAATACAGACATGAGATGCTCTTATAAAACATCCCCTCACTACTTATATTGGAGAATAATGATTCTTTACACCTGCAGAGGTGCCGGCCCTTGGTACTTTCTATCTTTCTTGTTGTGAATTTATCTCTTTAGAGACTTGCTATAACCCTTTTTTGTGAGTTTTTAAGTTACACAGTTCCCAGAGGCCATAATCTCTGTTCCTAACAGATGCCTTTCACTGAGTTTAGCCTGAGGCTGTTAAGATTCTCCTCAGCTTCTGCAGAACTTTCCTTTCCTGGGATCCTTTTATTATTTTTCCTCTTACTTTTTTTTGTGCTTGATTTGTTTGACACAAACAGAACTTTTATTTTTAATATTTCATTTCAATCTAATATTTATTTTGTAACCACATGGGTCCTCTCACTATGGAATTCCAGTGCTGAACTTGGGTAAGAATTTTCCTGTTCATGAAACAGAGGCCCCCAGCGTGCTGTTTAAAGCAATGGGGATTTTGAGGTTTGCAGGTCCTTAAACATTTCCCCCCGGAAGTACAGGCTTCTGTATGACAAATTCAAGCCCCTAGCACTTGCTTTCCTTTCCTCAGTGACCTTTAGAATCAGATCTACATATGTTTAGAACTAGACCATAGATCCACAGTGGTTACAATCTACTGGTTTATCTTTATTCATCAATTCCCTCTCCAGCCTCTTTTCACCCAGGAGTGCTGTCACAGCAAACTCTTCTGACAGCTGAGGCAGCACTGCCTCTCTCATTGAACTGTGCAATAACCTGAGATATTTAATCCCAGACAGAAATCTTATTTTTAAAACTACAGAGAGGAAGAAATCTCTATGTAACATGAAAGTAGAATGGCCTCTAAAGAGATTACATTTTAAATGTCTTTTGTGGCAAATAGAATTGGATCCAGTGTTCCTGTGCTTGAGCTATGTGCTGTTCGGCGTGCTCTAGACACACTGTAGGTGAGCTGAGCATGATTGCTCCCAGCTAATAAACTCTGACTTTTAACTTGAGCTGTGAAGGGTCAACACATGACCCTGATCCTGCACAACAGTGCTGTGCTTCCATATACCGTGCAATTACCGGGATGTGAAAATGAAGCATGAAATGAAATGTATATTCAGTTTTGGCATGCAGAGCAGTTTATTGGACTCCTGAAAAGTCACACTTTTAGCTGTGGTTTTTTTTTTCTTTCTGAAGCACTAAAAATGTATTTTCAAGACATTTATAATCAGAAAATGAAATTTAATGAGAATTAACACATGGAGTGAGAAGTCTTTCACTTCAGAAAAATATCATTCTGCCGGAGTTAGAGGACAGAGTTTAGTTTCCTAAACCAGAGGCATGTAAGTTGTGTTTTCTTCATCTTGCGTGTTTTGTTAAGCCTGTATTGCACCAATAGCTATATGGGTGCTGATAAAAGGGACCAAGAGGTGTGCTTCCCTTAATTCCAAGTATTTTTTTAAAAAGCAGTAATATGTTTTAGAGGATAATGATAATCTAAGTAGGTACCATTTTGTGACTCGGACTGGGAAGTTGTGGAAAAGCTTTCACAAAAGATTTTGTGGTAACTTTCCGGACTGGGAAGGGCCTGTACATGCTGATGTCCCACTTCAGAGTTTGTGTTCTCTGAGTGGAGACTTCGCACAAACACAATACAGACTGAACTAGATTAGTGGAAGCTGCCTTTTCCCCATTTTAAAGGAAAATGGGTTATGGAGAAGTTGAATATTTAAGGAACAAAAGAGGACAAATCAGTTTTCCCTGTTAGAGATGAAAACCACTCTATCTGGGAACCTTCCCAGTTGATTCAAATTATTGCCTTTGGGACACGAGCTTTTTAATAGCCTAGAGATGGGAGCTCGCCAGCCAGGCCAGCAGCATGAAGGCTCATGCCCTAGTAAAGGGAAATTACTTCCTGTTATGACTTTCTTTCATCTGCATATTTCCCACTCTGCTACAGCAATCTAGTTAAGTCCAAAGCCTGACTACATGTCTTAACTTCATGCTGCCAAATTCATCCGAGGGAGGAGGGGTGAGAGGCAGGCAGAAGAAACCATAAAGTAAAGGGTTTGCTGGCTGTGTTTCCAATAGGAAACAAGGAGAAAAGCTGCTGGGCACACACTGGGGAGCTTTGGAGTCCTACCCTCACTGGGGATCTGAAGTCAAGACTGATCTCGGTAGCATATATTGTCAAAGCGTGTAGCCCAGGAGAGCCTGTGGAAGAGGAAAAGCCACCAGTTTTTCTCTACTGCACAAATGTTACGTGCCAATCCAAGAGCACTCTCTGTCCTCCTTTGCCTGAACCAGTTCATCTCCTGGCATTTTGAGTTAAAAGACAGATTGCTATTTAAATCTTTACTTTTTAAAGGGTTCAGCAGTTAAGCGCTGACTTCCAGGGAGCTATCTTGTACTGTACTATGCAGTACACTAAAAATATACTTCTCAGATTTCAAAACAGCAAAAATGTTGCTGGAATTTTTGGGGTTTAAAATTTTTTTTTAAATAAACTTGGTTTAGATTGCTCATAATTCCACACCCTTCATTTGAATATTACATGAAAATGAGGTAAAGTTTAGAAAAGTTAAGGGCTGTTACAACACTTATGGAGGAATGAACTAATGAGAAACCGAAGAAAATAATTTCTGATATTTATTTGGAATAGACGGGCTTGTGAATGTATGCTGGGGTGGGAGCACTAGGACAAAGTGCTTTGTCCCCAGCCCTTTTATGCACACACAAACTGTACAAGAGCAGACTCAGTCCTCTGGCTGTAGTCCGACAAGTTGGGTGTGTGGATGCTCCCTTTGCCTCTCTTAAGTCAGCTGTGCCATAAATGGGGCTATGCAGGTCTCTGATGTGCCGCGATAAAAGCCTACTGTTTCCAGAGCTGCTGAGTTTGACTTCAGTAGGAGCTGCAGATGGCCAACCGCTGCCTCTAAGAAGAGAAAATCACAATTCTGTGTAATTCTGAGAGCAAAGCTTCCTCCCCGGCTGCTTCAGCAGAAGTCTGCAGCCTTGATACAGGGCCAGGTTCCCAGCTGGTAGAAATGAACACGGCTCGACTTGAAGTCAATGGGACTGTGTTGGTTTTCACCAGCAATGGATCTGGCCAAACAAGCACCCCCGTCCCTCTCTCTGCATGTATGTCTGGCACAAGGCAACTCTAATCTCAGTAAATCCCTGATCTAAATCTTTTTATGTCCAAGTTCCTAATTTGGATAAAAGAGAAATTTTAGAGTTTTGTGCTTTAAAATTAATTGATTTACCTTGTTGTTCAAAGAAGGGCATTTACTGACAGTTTTTCTGGCTTCCCCTTGTTAACTGCTCATCTCTTTTAATTTTCTAGCAGGATATTTATGAAATGTTCCGTTTTCTGCTAGTTTTATATATATGCACCTATATAAAAAATATATGTATATTAGCGTGCATATGAATTTATTTTTTCAATTGCCAAAAATCAATTTTCAGAGTAAACCCTAGGCTTTCTACAGAACTTTCGATTCCTTCATTTACCATTTTTAATAGATGCTGTAGAGGTTTGAATTGTGACTTTGTCATGAGGTGAGTAATTCTCATACTTTCAGAGGGGTTCACAGTACTGCAATCTGCTGAATTGATTAAAAAAGCAAAAGCTTGAAATAAATCTGGCTAATGATAGATTAATACCAATTTAGAAAGGAAACTGTCCTATCTTGTATTTCAAGAAAATGTTTCCCTATTGCTAGGAGCATGTAGGAGTGCTCCATAATCCTTATTCCATGCAAAAAAGGGAGGAGACTTTAAAAGGAGCACTCTCCTCTGTCACAGAAGTCTAACTTTTGACCAGGCGCAGCACACTGCAGAGTTCACATTGTCAGAAAGCAAACAAACCACTTCATCAGTTTGGTCAGGCAGCAATGGGAGGGAATTATGTGAGAGTAGGATCTGTCTTGCAGAACTCAGGCTGTGCCTAGCTCAGGTTCAAGGGTCCTTCTGTAACCAGTGGATGAAGAGTTGTGTCTCCAGTGAGCAATCCACTGTGTCCAGCGTTGTCACCCAGCAGTGGTGGGGCAGGTCACCCTCTGGGGAGAGCTACTTATCTCTCTGTTGGTTACAGAGCAGTCCGAGACAATGGTCTCTGAGGAAATACCCGGCTTTCAGAATGCTGACCCTCAGCGAAGTGAATCCCCCCCCACCAAGTGACTTGAGCACACAAGTCTCAGGGGCTTCTAAAGCTATTTAAGAAGCCTTGATCATAAAGTGTTACTGAAAGTATTCTATATCCAGCCTCAATATCAAGGTATTTAGAAATACTGTATTGAAATAGTTTTAAGTATTGCAATATGAAAAGATATTACTTGTTGGTTATGTGTCTTGAAAATCAGATTGGTAATGTTTAAGTAAGGAGATAACCTTAAGATCCATCACAAAAGAAATGCAATGCCTCCTAAAAACGAAAATAGAGAAATAAACACCCTTAATGAACACATTGGGTAGAAGTGCCTATCATCTGGATGGTTGTATACTTTGTGGTTTCAGATTAGTTTAATAGGCTTCTGTAGGAATATCCTTTAGCAGCTGTGTTGTTTCAAAACATTCATCTTAAGCACAGTATCATACCTCGCTGAGAAAAGCAGGAGTGTCTGATCAGCTGTTTTGTAGCCAAAAAAGCATTTATAAGGAGTAAAAGTGCATGTTCTGATAAAAGTTCATACCTCTGAACTGCTTGGCTTCATGCAAGTTTCTGTCCTAGGGTAAAAAAAAGTTCACTATAGAGAACAGCATCGAATGCCTATTACATTGTTCTTTGTTTCTTTGCCAACTGTGGATTTAAAATTGGAATAATTCAAAAAGCAGTGGGACATTATGACTCACTCAGTACCTCCTGGGCTTTTGACATTATCGTAAAGCTGCATACACTTGAGTGCGAGGTTTAGTTAGTGGATTTCAATAACACAGCTAGCAGACTTTATTGAAACCACAGAGTACCTGATTAACCATAAACAATGATTTATTTCTTCTGAACAGTCAGAGTATTATAGCTCCAGTTACAGGTGTGTGATGCTGAGTGACAACACAAGTGATGTTTTTTGAGGTTAAATTTATTCCTTCAGTCAAAGTCAGGACCATGTTCTAATAGTAACATCTAGTTTTGCGAGACGACCCTTTTCAATATTTGTAGAATTAGTGTAACTTTTCAAGATTTGTTTTTCAAATGTCATCTTTGCGTTCCCTCTGAAAACTGCCAGTGGAAAGCTTGAGGAATGGGTACTACATAGAGGAGAAGAGATTTAATAAGAGGAACTGGGCCACAAAATGTCCAATATAATTAATCTAGAAAGTCTACATCTTCATTTAAGAGCTGCAGAAAGCAGAATCCAACAGCGCATCTTCGATGGAAGATCAGCATTATTTATGTTGCCTGGTGTGTATAAACTGAAAAGGGAAAAACATTTTCCAATAAAATCTTCCAGGGGAGAAATATAGAAGTTTACTTGAATCCAAATGTATATTGCTTGGTCTCCACAGGAAAGTAAAGGCATATTAATTCATATGTCAGCTGAGTTGAATTATTGATGTTGATTTAAACATGTTGAACTCAGAGATTCATCATCTTTATAGTATTATTTGTTAGAAAAGTACCGCCTTCTATCTCTTTGGACTAACTTTTTATTATCTCTCTTGTTATGTCTTTTAGAGTTAGTGGTTGCTGACCTGACTAATAGCTTTCATCTTTGTACAGCAGGCTGTTTCCATGTGTGCAGGTGCTGTGGAATTTATTGTCTTTATGTTGAAAAATCAAGATCTAGTCAATATGTTTGTAGATATTTAAACAAAAATATTCTTAAGCTAGAATTAAGGTATAAGATTTAGGAGATTCTGATTTTAATGTAAGACATTTGAAAAAATCTGACTGAAATTCTGACTGAAGGATAAGAATGAATATGTGAAAAGGCTAAAATCTGATTTAACCAAATCAGAAAACACGTAAAATTCCAGAATCAGTTGTGAATTGCTTTTATACATCTGTACCTGGTAGAAGAAATCTCTCTAAATATGTGGACATAAATTATGCTTAACCTAAAAGATAATTGGTTTTAGTCTTGCCCAAGTATGGGCAAAATGGAAATTTCTTTATCCTGCTGGGAAACTTTGAGTCAGTGTTGATCCCACCAGATGAGTTAGGGCTGGAACATCTCCCAGCCCACATACAGACACAGTTATGCCAATGAGAACTTGGACTGATGTGACCTGATCTTGCCTACTGTTGCCTGTGGAAAGGGCCAGCAAACCTGTGTCACCCTTGCTTTCGTTCAGCTCAACAGGCAAACCAACATCCCCGCACCACTGCACTCCCAAACACCATCAATGTGTAGAGTAGATGCTGCACTATTGCCTTCCTAATGCCAGCTGAAGTGGTTGTGTGCCTCTGGAAAAGCGTGTGCCTTTGTCAGGGAGAACCAGGGATAGATTGGAAGCTGTTTGGTGAAAAAACGGTTATAGTAACTGAACTTCACTGCAGAAACGTCTTCTGCTCAGCTGTTTCTCAGCCAGGTTATTTCTGTTTTTCTCTCCATGCTGCCTCAGTGGCTACTTCTGTCTCCGAGCACTTCATTGCAGTAACGGCTTTGAGACCTCGACAACCTGCAGTAAGCCACACTGACCCAGCTGTAGCTTTGCTAGCAAGTGCCCTTCCCCTTCTGCGAAAGCTGAAGGCAGGTTGCTAGGGCTTCCTCACTGTTTACAGGATCAGTCCATGTTACTACAATGTATTTTTTGCCTTTTTTGTACTGCTTGACCGTCTTTCCCTCTAGTCTTAAACTTTCCACTCAACTAGTGCATAGCAGATGCGAAGCCATGACTGCAATGCAACTCAACATGCGTGTGGACAAAGATGCCATGTGCCCAGGGAAGGGCAGCAGGAGAGAAGGGTGGTGTCTGCCCAGTCCCACTTCTCCACCAGTGAGTTTCAGATGGTATCGCCAGCACATAGGAAGAGAAACCTCACGCTTCCATCTGTCTTCCAGCACAGCTATGTCCTCCTCCTAACCTAGCAGAAAGCATGCAGTGCCAAGAGCTTGTCAAGAGGGAGGTGATTTCAGAGTGCTTTATTGAGAGACAAGCTTGCGCAATTACGAGAAAATTCTCTGTTAGTTTAGATAGAGATTTGACCAAAATTTTTCTGCTTACAAGAGGCTGGGAAGTGGCCCCTGAAGTTGCTCATCTCTTCATCTCAAGAAGTCTTTTTCCTTGGTTGAGGTCTCTTGGAAAGTCCTTTCCTGTTCATGTAATAAGATGTGGTGCTAATGACTCCAAGGATACACATTCTAACAGCAGTGCAATGCAAGAAGCCATAACTACCTTAACAAATACGGTTCATTTAACTAAAAGAGGCAGACTGAGCAGCAGGTGGAAGGGTTAAACAAAAGGAAAAAAGATTATAAAAGTTTGCGGCTTTGGCTGGACTACAAATGGCTCTCTTGCAGACTTTATAGCATTAGTGTTGCTTCTCATAAACCTTGAGACCATTCATCCATTTAGAAAGATTAAATTGGTTAGTCATCCAGAACATAAAATATACACATCCATTTTGTCTGTTACCCTAAACCAGCTGAAGTACAAGAAATGCAGTTGATGCCATTACACCAAAGCATTAAGCATTAATGATGGCCTCAGCTGTATTTGCAGTGTGCCAGCTCTTGTGTTTCTGATAGTATATTCATCTGTTGTTGCTCAGGGACAGTAAGAGCAGAGTCTTTGAGTTGGAAAATGCAACTATAATGTACGATGTGAGAGGCGCAGAGAAAACATCTTGGTATTAAAGCACGAAAAATCCTAGAAATGTTACGTTTCTTGTTATTCTTTGAAAGTCAGAGACGCAAACTTCACTTATGACATCTTAATATATTTGTAATGGTCTGTGAAACGGTTTGCAAAGACAGTTTTGTTTGGTTTTCTAGTTACAGATGAAGCTATTGCTATGTGAAGTTCCATTCTGCCTCTTTAACAAGCTAGACAAAAATGGCCAGACTCTTCTAAACCAAGAATGTGTGGAGGCACTTAGTCAGGAAGCAGGTTCCTGATTAAAAATTTAGTAAAAATTTAGATATAATTTGGCAGCATTTATGTCAGGATTTCAGAAGCAGTACTCTCCCAGAATTAAGCAAGTTTGCAATGGTTGCTTCAAAATACGAAGAAATGTAATTCTTGCTGCTTTGGAATATGTAACACTTTATCTCAAATGCAGGGATTTCCAGTGTGCTGGAAAAAAATTGCATGCTTTTTAATTGCTACATATAGTGCCTTTAATCAGAGCATCCAGCTTGACAGCATTATAAATTTTATCCCATAAAACTGGGAAGCAAATCCTATCACAGTTTCCAGTTCCATCCTGGAAAGGCCAGCTCATGCCTATAGGAAACAGGAATTGATGTCATATATAGGCAGTATTCGAAGCACTGCAGATTGCCAGCTCTTCTTAAGCATATGCTTGAGTCCCATCAGCTTCTGTTGGACCATAATGAGACTCTCAAAATGAACTGTGCACTCCCCACCTTCACTGTCTCAAGTCTACTCCAATGAGCACAAAGAGCTGTCTTCCCTATCACTCCTGGCATTTGCAGCCTGAGCCAGAAGCGGCTCAGGAAGATGAGAGTACTTGCAGTGAGCCTGGCAGATGCAGCATCAGACGCTGCGTAGCTGTGGTTTGCCTGTTTTTCCTGAAAATTTATTGTGGAGAAAAAGTAACAAGTGCCCCCTCACACTATCCACATTTGTCTTCTGCTGCAAATACAAATGGGAAAACTACCGGGACTGAGAGGTGATCTGAAAGAGGCAGAACCTCATGAATTGCTTGTGTGGTAAGAGCTGTCTTTCCTTTTCTCTAACTGATGCCATGCCAAGTTCATTTTACAGTATTTACAGTAAGATTTGTTTGTTTTAATACCCTTTGCATGTTGTTAAGGAAAAGGCAAAAGAAAATCTCCAGGAAGTTTATAGGTTCTGATGAGACGGAGTTTAGGCTTCAATTTTCTTTCTAGTCCTGTACGTTCTACTACAAGTGTAATATGGAAAGGAATAGGAGATTGCAATTGGATGTGTTATTACTGAGCTGTTGTTTATTTTCTCTGTATGCATTTGGTGCTTAAGAAAGGCCTCAGACCAGCAGGCCAAGAAAGTGAAATTGTTAGATCATTCCTAGAGCAGATACAAGATGGGCAGGAACAACACTGGCTCCTCCTTTCTGTGTCTCATCCCTGACCTCGGCACATCACTCCAGAAGCAGGAAGAGTGTGTAGTCTCTGCCTGTTTAGTTGAGGCCTAGAGAGATGACAAGAATAACAAATTTATCCATGATGGAGCTGTCCCCAGTGTGGCTGTACAGGCAGGGGATTGTCTGTGCAAGAGTTAACATGCTGCCAGCTCCAACGCAGGCTCTGGAGGCATGAAGAGAAGCCTCAGGTCTCCCTCAGTGAACAGTCCTGTAGGCCAGGCTCCCCTGCATGACAAAAAACACCAGGACACCTGCTGTCCTCAGATCTTGAAGACTGACATAATCAACTATCTGGCTGTTAGATTTTCAGAGTTCCCATTAATGAACTGGATACCCTCGTGCTAATGGGTAGATTGTCAGCCGCAATGTGAGGGCACAGGTTTTGAGATAGATATATAGAGAGATAGACATATATATATACACTGCCTTGTATATTTAGAGTTCCTCTTTCACTGGTTCCCTTTAGCACATTTTTCTTGCTGAGGCAAAATGAGGACAGTGGTTTTGTCTTAGGAGGATGATGGGGAATTCACTAGAAGGGAGCATGTCTGGTGTTCTGGAACTTTTATACACCATCTTTTCCTTTTGCAATTACAAATCGGGACACTTGACTAATGAAATTGATTATCTGTTTCTTCGAGTTCATTGCAAAGATCCAGATATCTAGTTCATGTTAAAAATAAAACACTTGCTTGTCTGGCATCCATAGGCCTTTGTGGAAGGTCTGGATTGTCCTGATAATAGTAGTTTGGTAACATCTGACAGTAAACACTGCAAATATAGAATACACTCATGGTGCTTTCTTCTCCCTAGGACTTGAAAGATGACCGAAGTGATGAAGAGGAGGAAGACTCTGTCACAGATAATGAAGAGGAGTCCACAAAGCATGGCAACAAGAATGGCTGTGGGTCAAGCAAACATCTCCTAAACAGCAGTTACCATTAGCCCGTTCCTGTACCACCTCCTGCAGTGATTTCTGCTCTGTTTCTAACCCAACCTACAGGATAGAATTTAAGTCAAAAGGCTTATGAGAGACTGTGATTGATTTATTGTTGGCTACCAGGCCTGGACAAAAGCCTAGTTTAGAGGGGAGGGAAAAAGTGCATAACATGAGAAAATGTGTTAATGACCCGTTTTCTGAATTGTTGCTAAGTGTTTGACCACACTGACTGTTCCACTCTGACAGTGCTCAACAAGGTCAAAGCTCAAGAGCCTTGGATCATTTAGTGTCCCGCTGGCTCTAATGTTGTTTTTCAATCTGATATAAGGTATGTTTCACCAAGCAGTTTGATTCACAGATGTTTCGTGGTAGTTAGGCAGTGTGAAATCCATTAGGAACCAAAATTACTCAATGTGGGAAAATTTTGACAGTGGTGCATGCAGTGACTAGCATTTCAGTTTTTACTTGTCAGTTTAAACCCTCATCAAACAGTGAGTTAGATTTCATTTCCTGGAGGCCAGTGGAACCTAACACAGAGGAAACCAAATTATTTACTTGTGAAGAGCTGACTTCACTGCAGAAATACAGTCTTTCTCCAAAATATGCTGTATGATTGGTAGCTCAAATGTTGTGTTCTAAGGTTTGCCTGTCAAGAAAGTCACTGTCAAAATGGCAAAACTCAGCCCCATTTCTCCGTGGAGCTCCATGTTTCACAAATATCTGTCATCTCAGTCATTTTGATCCAGTGTTAGAACAGAAGGTGCAGTGGGGAGGGAAAGGAGTGAATGAAAACTGGTCTTCTCACAGATTCTTTTGGACTTCTTTGTGTTCAAAACGGCTGAATCAACCCCTGCTCCTGCCGCATCTACTGTCGAAAAGATTAAAAATAAATCTCATCCATTCCTTTCTTGTGAGCTGATCTCACACAACAGTGCTGGATGACTGTCTTCTCAGGACCAAGTGTGCTAAATTATCTTTTGTGGTTCCCGTGTGTTCATTGCATCTGTCTGGGCATTGGCGGAGCATGGAGCTAGCAAGGGATGTCACGGTGGCAGTGCTGGGTATCCATTTAATATCAGGATCTGAATTTCCATCTCTCTCTTTTTGAAAATGGGGAATCGCATCAGTTAGAACCAAACCTAGACATGAGCTTAGCCCACATACTGTGGTTTATGCTGTAAAAAGTGGAGGAACAGTTCATGTTTTACCAGCTCCTCTTACCAAAAATGCCTCTGTCCTGATTTTGCACTTTTATTCTAATGCTAGTGTGGAGAGCAGCAGCATTTTTAGTCCTGGGGCTTTCCAAGGAGAGCCTAGGCCTTTTAAACAGGGTGGTACCAGCCTTATTTCCAGATGCATTTAGCTCAGAAGGTCATAAATGATTTGTGTCATATGTTTTAGAGGTGAATGGCTCTCTGTGTGGTTCCACAGTAGCTGAGATCATCTGGTAAACTAAATCCAGTAGCGTGGTAGAGACCGGGTGGACCACTGCTAAAACAGCCTCAGCGCAGAGCTTTTGGTTTAAAAAGGCTCTTTTCCTCTTAAGACTTCTCAGGCAGGAACTGGGTGACCTACGGGAAGCACTCCATGCCCGACTTGTTTTCTCAAGATTTCCTTGGCAAAGTGGGTTATAATTCAGTGACTGAAGCTTTTGAAAGAATGGGAAACGTTTGGGATCTCAGATATGAAGGAAAAAGTGTATTCTGCACAGTTTCTTGTAACTGTAGGAGTACTTTGTTATAGAGGCTGGTAGTGTGAGAATACCTACATATAGGCTGTTTAACTAGCCTTTGTTTAATATTTTTACTTATATTTTGGACCATGTAATACTCCAAATGTTTGTGTTTTACCACAGAGACAATGATACTGAGAAAGGAGTATGGCCCACATCTTCTGGGAAGGACAGGAAACATGATAGTGACAGGATGAGATTCCTGAACCAGTGCTTGTATTTCAGTAGTGCTGGTCGGGCTGACCAGGCAGAATTCCCTCAGCAGTTGTATAGCAGTTTGCTTCCTTACTTAGCTGTGGAGAATACCTTAAATACTGCACTGTGAGTTTATTGAAAGTGTAAGTACTTATTACATCATCTAAAGCAACTGGTGAGTTTGGCAGGGTCACAGTTGCTTATCAGGGCCTGTTTATTGCCTACATGAAAAGAACTGGCCTTTCCCTACAAGACGTAGAAACCCGACGAGTTGGAGGTTTTACACTCCCTCTGAGAACAGTGGAGACAGCAATGCTTTCTAAAGACATAACGGGCTTTTGGGAGATGGCCAGGGTATTATCATTTGGGTTTGGTGCCAGAAAGCTTTCCTGCTCTGACTAGGAAAGGAAACACAAAGAATGATGTTCTCACAGGAGTGAGCCTCTGAACAACTACTGAGTTTTAAACTGGAATTTATAGTCTCGTTGAGGCCACATCTTGCCCTTCCCACTCAGAAAAGTCTCCCACTGCAGCCAATTAGCTCTGTTTGAGTTTTGCCTAGGAAAATTTTTGGATTGCAGTTATCCAACCTAATTACCAGACCTGTTGTTTTAAATTGATGTGAAACTAGGGTCTTAAAGGAAGAGCAAAAGACAGATAAATACATAAAAACATAAAATGTCAAGGCAAATTTGGAGTGAATACAGAAGAATATGGAAGAAAGCATGTCCTGAAAGTGAAGATTGTCTAAGCAGTGACCAACAAAGTAAGTGCGTGGCACTGCAGTTAGGGGCACGAAAGGTAGTAAGCTCATAAAAGGCTGTTCCAGGGGATTGCTGTCATGGCCAACCCGAGTGGTGAGATATAAGAATTCTGAACATAAAGCACTAGGTGCTGGGGATAGATCTCCACAGCACAGAAAGAAGTAGGAATAGATTGTCACTGGTTTGTATCAACTGTCTTAACATTGCATTTGTCATTCTTGAGGTTACATGCGTTTCATTTTCTACTTTTTACTGTTAGAAACTCAAAACCAAGAAGCTGAGGTCGTGAGGAACATAATTCATGCTAAAGAAATTAAGGTCATGGTGCTTCAAGGTTTTCAGTCTATTCAATGCCCTCAACATTTTTTTAACCTTATTGTGAAAAAAGTCTCAAAATGCAAGTGCAGAACTCTTGCAGGTATTTGCATGAGCACAGGCAATGGGTATTAAGATGTTATTTGGACTATTTCACAAAGTGGGTCCTGGTTTAATGCATGGACACCATGCACCCGGTTTCACTGTGCCACTTTGAGCAAGCCAAAATATTTATGACAGAATTATAGAATGAAAATTAAATCTTAGTCCATTCGAATCAGTGGAAACTCTTCTGTTGCATTTACTTCCTCTGACTTCTGTTCAGGTACTCCTGTCTGTGTGTACTGTGCTGCCTCTCTGCTTGTTTACTGCATAGATTTACTGATCTGCTCTGGATTTGGTTTACAGATCTCCTTTACTGCACAGAATTATTTCTTCAGTTTGTATTATTCAGTATATTTCTCTTTTGTCCTTAATGCCACTGAATGTGTCTGGGGGGTTACACTGCACATGATAGATAAATATTTTTTTAAAACGGGAATCTGTAAGAATTTCCTCATTTTCCCTGCCTTGCAGTGCCCTCTCTGCTTAGTATTCCCTCTCAGCTTTCTAATGATGGCCCTAATTCTGCACTCTTCTAAATTTTTCCCTTGCCTGGAAAAGGCTGGATGACCCACTCCCTTCTTAAAAGGCAACAGCGATTGCTGCAAATGAGCTTGTTTTTTCCTGGACAATTCATGAAAGGAGAGGAAGCAAAATTAATGTGTGCATCATCCGTTGTTTGTATTATTCCAGATTTATGCTTTGACTTAAGTACTTGAAAGTGGCCCTGTGTGCACTGGGAGCTACTCCCTCTAGAATGCCAGCAGATTTTTGTATCTCAGCTGTTTGTTGTTGTGCATAATAGGGGTGCTTATGAAGTTTGTGTATTTGAGGAATGCTGGAATAACATGCAAATAGAGCCATAATTCTTTCTCTCCCAGGAGCGCTTATGTTCACACAGTCTGAGGTGCTATCACCCAGCTCAATTGCTGTGGGATTAGAATCATAGAATTACTCATTACTCAATATCCATCATAAGCACATTGGAGACAACTCGGATGTGGCTCTAAAGCTGGCAAAAGCAGGAAGGCTCTACTGAAAACAAGGGAGCTGTGCTGATTGGTATCAGCTGAAAAGCTGTTCTACATTTCTTATTCTTTCCATTTCTGCCTCCCTTGTTGGGAACATCACAGAGGTTCTGACTTTCCATCTCTTCCCAGGGGCAAACAAACATAAGGCAAGGTGTTTCAGCCCAAATAATGAACTGTAGCAGAATACTATGGTTTTATTATCTGAATTCATTTTTTTCTAAACTTATGAGTAAGAATAAAGTAGATGGAAAACAAATTGAACAGGGATGTGTGAGTTTTGGCTACGAACAACTTGCAAACTGTGAAGAATGAAGAGAAAAAAAAATCTTGCTGATTTAGAAAGAAAAACATCATCTCCACAGGCAGTTCCCCCAGCTGTGGATTTGAAGAGCAGCAGATAACCAGCGGGCAGAAAGGAACGTCCATGCTGAGAAAGAGAACACAGCCCCGTTGTGAAAATGCCAGAGAGAGAGGGTTTGATGGCTGTTTGCTGCCCAAGGAGCCTTTCTGTGTGGAACAGCAAATGAGCCAAGAACGCACCTCTGTGCGGATTCCACTGGTCGCGTTCAGAACCACCGAAAATATCTGTTCCCCTTTCCCAGTCAGTTCCAGGGGCTCCCCCCTGCTCAGTACCATATAGAGCCAGGGTTTTATTTTTTGCCTATAGGTTTTGAGCCTTGGCTGCCCACACTGTGGACCTTAAGGGGGATAATAAACATCTCTGACTTGTTGTAGGTCACACAGGACGTCGGTATTCCCACTGAGAATGTGATTCCCATTTATGAAATCTACCTAATGCCCGTGCTTTAGAGACAGAGAGTAACCAGTGTGTGTCAGCAAGGTTGCACTGGGAGTGATGGTCATCATGGAGAGAGATCTGCCTTTTCCTGAGCAGAGCTTTGTGAATAACAATTAAAGTCAGCAGAGGGCTTAGCCGACTCACTGCACAGATTTTTTCTTACAGACATAGATGTGAAAGACTCATTTAAAGGCTGCTTTCTCCAACTTTATAGTGGGGAGCATTTTCCCTCACTCTGTCTCCCTATTTCTCATGCTACTACTTGGTTTATAGAAGTTGCCAAACAAGGTCTCAGCAGTCAACACCAAAAACTTGAGAGGTGGGTACCAAACCAGCAGCCCAAGGGTAATACCTCTCTGGTATGAGGTACAGGAAGCTTCATGCTCTGTGTTACTGGGGTGCTTCTGACTCTGGCTCGGCCTTAGTCTAAAGTAACTGCATTTTCTGAAAAACTAACTGCATGTTTTTTCAGACAGTTCTCTCTAGCAGTGATAACACGGAAGACTGGCATGCAGACAGGCCAGTATTTATACTTATTCCTCTGGTAACCAAGGCCATCCTTGAGCTAGCGAAAAATGGCCACACCTGCAGGGAGGGGCAGACAGGACAGGTGACCCCAAACTGACCAACGAGAGTATTCCATCCCATTTACTCGGCATAAAACTAAGGGTCATCATGAGGGTCTCGCTCTTATTCTACAATGGCTGACGTCCAGTGAGGGCCTCGTTTGCCTGATTGTTCTTGACCCCAGATCCATGCATCCCTGAATCCAGTTCCTGAGCTCAGGTCCCTCCTACCTGTGGACCCATTCCCCCCCGTGTCTGCTCTGCAGCAGTGGTGGTGACATGGTCATCAAGGGGTGGGGTGGGGGTGCGATCTGGGGTGTTTGTACTTATTTTCATCACTTTCTGATTCTTTTAATCATTATTACTCATATTACCACAATTTCATTAAAGCTGTAGCTTTAGTTCCCAATCTGCAAGCCTCTTTCCTCTCATTTTCCTCCCCCTTCCCCTGGGGATGGGGGGTGGAATCTGTGAGTCCAACTGCACAAGTTTAGCCAAAAATTTAGCCAGGTCGAGGCTAAACCGTAACACTCTGAAACACATTTTGGGGGAGGAAGGATGTTATCATGATCAGTTGCAACTCTGAATGTTCTTGCCATTTGTGTACTACCATCAGCTGCTCTGTGCTGCAGGGGCTGGGCACACTTTGAGCAAGGAACTTAGTTTAACTTAAATCATTTATTTTCATTCCCATTGCTCAGCTCGTGTTTGCCACCCTGTCATTCAGGGTTCTGCTGTTTAACCTCATCAGCAGAGGTTTCTGCATGCCCTTTCTCAGCTGTAACCTGTAGTAGCAGCAGTACTGCCAAGGCAGCACACCTGCCTACTCAATTTGGTGATATCACACATGAGAGGGGACACTTCACAAAGTACTAGGACAGACTGGGGGAGAGGAAAAAACAGGACTCCTGCAGGAAAAAAAGTAGTTTCACTTTCTGTCCTGTCATCCACGTGTTTTAAGATTTAAGCAGCTGAGAGGCTGTAAATCCCTGGCATTAATCCCTTGTCAAAGAATGGGAGTCCCAGTTAGGGAAATGAAAGTGATCAAAGCAATGTTATCTTTATCGTAGCTGACTACAGAGAACTTCAAGTAGGCTCTGAGAGTTTATTTAACTGAAGTACGCTCTGTGGGATTACTCGAAGTTTCTATCTTAATAGAAGAGAAGCCTGAAAGCATTGGTGTAAGCTTCAACATACAACTCTGCAAGCACAAAGTCATAACAACCCATGTAGGATAAGGTTGTTGATGTTCCAATAGTCCGAAGATTTATGAAAATATCTTCTATTTACTCAGCTGGAAAAAGCCTTGTTCTTCTGAGGTTTTGTTACCCCATAAAGCATTCAGAGGAGACCCCATAATAATTTAGAAGTCAGAAACATTAAGTGGAATAACAAGTATAAACCGTATCTGCAGTGTCTTTGAAGTGCAAGAAGCATGTCCTTGTAATCACAGAATATTACCCTGCTTTGAGCCAGGGTGGGAAGAAATAGCTCCTAGGCAGTTGTTTCAGGTGGCAAAAAGTCCATATTTTTCCTACCACAAAAGAAGCTGGTCTTAAAAAAGTTAGAGCTGAGCAGTGAAATCCATGATTAAAGTCCCACTGCAATTCACAGGAGCTTTTCTTGTGATACTGATGAGAACTGGATCCAGACCTGAAGCGACCAGATAAAATGATAAGGGCAGCATGGCACTGCATTCTCCAGCCATCAGGAGCAGGACACAGCCTAAGTATTTCTTCCTCCTGTAGCCCAGAACAAAATCCTCCCTGGAAAAAGACAGCAGGGTGGGCCCAGACTCTTTCCAGTGGTGCCCAGCAACAGGACAAGGGGCAATGGGCACAAACCAGAGCCCTGGAAGATCCACCTGCATGTGAGGAAAAACTTCTTTCCTGTGAGGGTGATGGAGCACTGAACAGGCTGCCCAGGGAGAGTGTGGAGACTCCTTCTCTGGAGGTGTTCAAACCCATCTCGACACACTTCTGTGCAACCTGCTCTGAGTGACCCTGCTTTATCGAGGGGTTGGACTCCATCTCCAGAGGCCCCTTCCAGCCTCCACCATTCTGGGATTATGTGATCTTCCGTCTGCAGGACAACTCACCTGAACACAGCTCTGCCTTTTCCTCTGCCCAAACTGGGCACGTACCTCTTGAAAGACATCTCAGAGAGAGCAACCATTCAAGCCAGAAACTTCATTCTCATCAAGCACTCTGCCTCCTGTCCTCTGTGCTTTCAAAATCGCAGCAAAGACTGGGTTGCTGATGCCTGCAACGCAAGGCCGAATTTACCAGGGAGAGGCAAATGGCGGTGGTTATCACAACTGAGCGCTTGTGAGAGCTGCTGAGCCCGAGGAGAAAAGGGAGCAGAAAGAGAAACTGGAGCAAAATGACACAGCAACAGTTTAAACGCAGAACTGACATCCCCAACTATCACGAAACAAAGCAGTAACAAGTCTAGGAAGACAAAAAGCGCTAAGAAAAGAAAGAAGAGGGAAAAGTCAACAGTTCAGGAGCACTGAGGATCAGCCCTTTCCAAACAGCAGAAGCCAGCTTTGCCTGGACTCTGAGATGAACTCTGTAGCCAGGACAACTCCTTTCCCCTGAGCACCAGCGATTTCAGATTGAGCCCAGCCTATGAGTTCCCAAGACAGAAGCAAAGGCAGCAGGATCTGGGAAATACTTCTTTAGAAAGTTCTCAGTGTGCGAGTGAGGGGAGCAGGAGGGACTCAGCTGGGGCTGGGCCAGGGCAGCCGCAAGTGGAGGCCAGCAGACCTGTAGCTGTGGCAATGACCCTGTGGTTCACCTCCAGTTGCTGGGCAAGCACTATCTCCCCTTCAAACCCTATGTTGGATTTGTGCTTTTCCTGGCTGACTGAGACTTCTCCAGAGTTCTAGAAGATCTCCTAGAAGATTTGAGTTTGCTTTCTACAATGAAGAGCAGAAGAAAGCTGCTAAAAGGCCTTTCCAGCGCTAGCATCGGTAATTTTCTTGATTATGTCATGGGCTGCATACAATGCAGGAAAAGTCCTAGCATTTCAGGAGGAGACTCCGTGGGAAGCAGGAGCTAAATCTTATCAGGTTGTGCTAAATGTTATCAGGCTACACAAATCCTATCTAGTTCCTTTGCTATTTTAAAGGAGGAATTATTCAGCAACCAAAGAATGTCTCATATACTTCCCCACTGCAAGGGGCACTGAGGTCAGGTAGCAGTCTTATGCTTGAAGATATTGTTCCCCTTTGAATCTTTTGAATCCTGCATGGATGGTTCGTGAGCAGAGAACACGACACTGTATCAACAGCCCTTTTGCCTGAAGTGAGGACAATCCTATAACCCATATACTGTACTGCAGGGCATGCACAGCATTTATTGAACTTGGAAATTATCCCCCACATCTACATTTGTGCTGCACTTTCTCCTCCTGCGCCCAGCTGTGATTCTCGTCTGGCGTAACATCTGGGTAGGAGGGAAGCGAGGGTGCTTGTCCCTTCAGTTGCCCTGGCATGCATGGTCTCACACCCCACCTGGAGCCCTGTGTTCAGTTCTGGATTCCTCAGCACAGGAAGGACATGGATCTGTTGGACTGAGTCCAGAGGAGGCCACAAAGATGATCTGAGAGCTGGAGCATCTCCCATATGAGGACAGGTTGAGAAATCAGCCTTCCAGTACTGAAGGGGAGCTACAGGAAAGCTGGGGAGGGGCTCTTGATCAGGGATTGCAGGGATAGGACCAGGGGGAATGATTTAAGCTGAAAAGGGGGAGATTTAGGTTAGATCTTAGGAAGAAATGTTTTTCTGTAAAGGTGGTGAGGCCCTGGCACAGGTTGCCCAGAGAAGTCGTGGCTGCTTCATTTCTGGAGGTGTTCAAGGCCAGGCTGGATGGGGCTTTGAGCACCCTGATCCAGTGGGAGGTGTCCCTGCCCATGGCAGAGGGGTTGGAATTGGATGGGCTTTAAGGTCTCTTCCAACCCAAACAATTCCATGATTCTGTGAAGGATATCATAAACCAGCACTGCCACGTCTCTGCACTTACAAATACAGCTGCTCCATCTCTTGTGGGCTATGATTTATTTTTTTTAACACTTATCCACAGCAGATGTTGGTGCTCAACCATGACTTGTGAGGTTAATCCTGCATCCTGTACGGGTACAGGGTGCCAGCAACTCCACAAAGCAGTGGAGCTGCCTGCCCACTGCTGAGCATCCTCATTCTGGACCACGGAAGGCCAGGCTCTTTTCACTGAATGCCACAAATTCCTGCGCTGAAACACAAGGTTGAGGACAGAGAAACCTCTAAGTTTCTCCAGTTTGCACATCAGAGAGGATTTTCTGCCTGCAGAGCGAATGGATGCTCCTCTGTCCTGTTGCATGGTAGAACTGCAGGTACCGGAGTGAAACGCACAGCAACCAGGGCTGTTGGTCTTTGTGCCAAGGCATCCGGCACTGGGCACGGAAGAGAACTCTCCCATAGGGAAGTAACTGTGCCTCGGGCTGTTCCCCCGCTCTGGCTGTCAGCGCCCTTCGGAGAGCCCAGAGAGCTCTGTTGGGCCGGGAGTTCTGCACACGTGAGAAGGCTGGAGTACCTATGCCATAAAACCCCGCGGATTGGGTTACTCGGTTATTGCTGCAAAGGCCCACGAGGTGGCACCAGCAGGACACCGCTCCCGGCTCGGCCACCGCTCCCCTCGACCAGTTTTGTCCATCTTTTGCCCTTTGAAGCAACGAGATTCCACTGAAGACTGGGGTGTCAAAGTGTGTCTTGCGTTTGGTGATTTCCCCTTGGCGGGTCTCGAGCTGTAAAACCAGCGTCTGGTCCATCGCCGGGGAAAAAGCGTGACAGGTTTTACCGAGAGCGAGTGTTTTGTGCCAATGCAAAGGACCCGTGTGCCAGTGGCCCCAGGGCTGTACCCGCCTGGGTGCCACCAGCAATCCTTTCTCTGGAGGTGCAGTGCTCCTCTCCTGGCTCCCCTGGTACCAGAGCTGTACCTGCTGTATCTGAGGGAGAAAGGATGTTAAACCTTCTCTGGCTCTGCTTTACTGCTTGTACTTTCCTGTATTGTCTATTTGAACTACTGTGTTTGTCAAGCCACAGCGTCTGCAGCTGCTGGTAAGTGAAGCCTCGTTCTCACCTAGGTCCATAACGTCTGTGATGCAAACAAGGATGATAAAACTCCTGGAATGACAAGGGCTACACTGCCATTCCACCTTAGGAGACAGGCTCTCCACTCCAAGCGTATGAGACGCTCTGTGTTTTGCACCACAATAATGCAAAGCTCTGAGGGTAGAAGGGTTTGGGCCAGGCTCAGTGTGTGCATGTGCACGGGAGGGAGCAGTGGGACATCACTTCCCAAACACAAAAGGAGATGGAGACCGAAGAGCAGTTGCCGCTTGCATCCAACAGGGGCTGAGCACTTTGGCTAGAGCCACCCAAAGATTTGGGAATGACGAGAAGTGGCTCTGTGTAAGAAAATGAACTGTGACCACTCACAAGGAGGGCACCTACCCACGCACTAACCTCAGCAGTGTTCAGCCCACCTGCTGCTGTTGTCAAGGAAGGATGGGAGCTCCCTGAGGACAGCCTGTCCCCAGAACATGCTTCATCACCATACTGCGGATGGATTGACCAGAGAGAGGGGGAATGCCTGCATTCATGGGCTATGGGCTGTGAACAGCCCACCTTCCATCACCTGGTAACAATCCCTCCCAACAAGTTTTACAAGGCCAGGAGGACAACTTAAAGGGGTGCTATCTGTGTCCTGGAAAAGACAAGGTACAAGGCAAGCTGCTCAGTGAATGGGGGCACGAGCTGAGCTTTGGGTTTTGTGCTCCAAGAACATTGTCCTAAAACACTTCTAAAACCACCACAGAGCACTGGCAGGAGGCACCACTGAAAAGTGCTCTCTATAGAAAGCTGTTCTTAAACTTATTTAATGCAAATTAGTAGTGGTCACTGCAGTGCCAGGTTGATGTACTCATCAGATTAAATTCTGGACGAACTGGGCTTTTTATAAATGCAGAGCAGACAGACAATTAAGATCAAAATCTAGCAGTTCTAGTTTTCTCCCTAGAAACCTCAGGGGAGGCACAGTGCATACCTCCTCCCATACTGCTGCCGTGGCTGGTTCCTGCTGGGAGGAAGTTTTGGGCTTGGGCACCATGGAAGGTGTGCTCAGGCACCCAGTGGCTCCATAGTTGTTCTAAATCCTGGCTGAAATGGCCCACTGAGCCAAGCAAACAGACCGCACTCCCATACTCCCCCTGAGCATAGCAGGAAAAAGGGATCTGTTGGTCTGAACAAGCCTCTTTAATCCCATTGAACGCAGCCCCCATGGTCAGGCTTGCTCAGCTGTGACTCTGTAGAGAGCTGGGAGCTCCTTTGTTTTCACAGTGGGATGCAGTGTTTCCTTGAGCTCTCTCCATGCATGGCTGTGGGTGAACAGGAGGTGCTCAGAAGCTGTGGTCTGTGGGTGGCAGCCTCCATGGCTCTCTTCTGACTCCACCTCTTCTCTAGGTCCTCTTTCAGAGCCAGGAGGCAGCTGGATTTTACTTGTTTGTCCCAGCAGAGACCAAAGCTTTGAGGTTGCCTGTCTGGCACTGGCTGTGCATGGGGTTTGCCATGGGCTGGTACCCAGCTGTTGGCACAGTTTCTTCCATCACAGCTCACAGACGATGCCGGTGGGACTCCTTAGTGCCAGCAGGTTAACTGAAACGCATCTCCTCTCATTCCTTCTGGGTGTCCAGCCCAGAAAGCCTGAAAGCAGGCAGTTATAAGAGTTTGAGAGTGACGCTAATATTTTGCTTTTATGAACAAATACTTGCAATCAAGCCAAAGTCAATTGCCAGCTCTGTTGGGAGAGAGGATCTAGCATCGGAGGAGGATCCCGATTCTGTTCCTGGTTCACTGTACGACCTTGCAAATAACGACAATATTGGCCCCGAATGGGCTGGGATGAGGTATTGGTGGCTGTTGTTGATTAAAGAGCAGGATGTGTTTCAGACTCCAGAAGGGTTGCTCCCTCCAGACCTCGCACTGGCCCTCCATCTGGCCCGTTCTTACCTAGTGACTCTGAGCAGATTTGCTGACGTGGGCAGTCAGGTTTTCTTACTGGCTGTGGAGGAAAAGGCAGCCCTTGCTGTTGCTTAGAAGAATGTGTCTTGCGCAAACTGCATCAAAGTGCACGGTACAGATGTGGCTGTGCAATGGTCATAGTGCATCCTGCCTGCCCTGCTCCTTTGTCTCCTGAGAACAAAGATGCTATTGCTGCATCAGGTCAGCTTAAGAGCCTAAAATATATGTCTCTTTCCCCAAGCATGTGCTTCAGGTGACCCCTAGGTTTGACAAGTAACATAGATTGACTGACCAAATGTTTCATTTTGCATCTCCAGGCTGCGGAGCTCATACTAAAGGGTGTGGGACAACACGTACTGGAGGCTGAGTGCCCACAGCTCCCTCCCTGCTGGGGGTGGCTTTCCCCCTGGAACAGCACTGGGAATTTGTTGACTCAGTTGGGGTGATGGGGAGGGACTTTCAAGACTGAGTGGTCCCGAGGGGGTCGGAACTGCAGAGCAGCCAGGTCTAGGGAGAAGGCTAGTAAAGCTATACTGTTAATTTTTAAAAGCTCCAGGCAGTCAGAGGTTTTGGGCTGTGGACTCTGCACCACTCCTGCCAGTGGTGTTACAGCCCTCAAAGCTTTGTTAAACCATTTCAACTAATTTTTACACAAATTCATCAATCAAAACCCTCCACCTTTTATCCATGAGCAGTGATAGGACCAACAATGCAACAGCATTCAGAGTTACTTTTCCCCGTAGGACCAATCCTTTACTCAGGTTTGTGCAAATTTTACTGCTTGCTCCCAGAGCAGCTTGGGTGCACCCTGAACATGAGCCTTGCTGGCTGGAGAAGAGCAGGCTCCTGCGCTGTGACCCACCTCAGAGCCCCGGCCACAGTGCTTGACGAGGGCCCCTGACCCTCAGTAATCCCTGCTCGTGGGGATATTGAGTTTTGTGTTTGCTTTGCAAGTGTAATTGGCCAAGACGCTGTGAAGGGAGGAGAGAGTGCTCAAGGGAGAGGTGTTAAAGAAATAGGAAAACATTATTAAAAGTGTTTTAAGTTGATAGTTGATAGTTTCCTTGATTAGTACTTTCATGATGGAAAGAAGCCCCTTTAGGTCTGTGCAGTTGCACTGGGCCACCACATCCAGGCCCTTGTAGACACCCACACAGAGGGCTGTACTCTTATACATCTCCTTGGTATCACCTCTATCTCTCTTCCAAGCCATGCACTGCTGTCTTGGCTTACAAATCTTCTCTGGCTGTTTGTGCCCTGCTGCAAGGAGCATACAGAGAAGGAAGAGCCTTATATGAAATATTCGGTTTGGGGGTGATCCTCATCTGAGGCAGGTGTGGGATACAAAGGTAGATGTCAGTGAAAGAGGAGGGGAACAACAGACATGGAATACGACCAAGTGAAGAACAGTGCCAGGGAAAGAGGGAGCTGGTGCCTGCCTGAAGGGAACTGCTGTTGTCAAGTCCAAGCATTCCGAAAATCGGCCTCCACACCAAAAAAGAAATCAATAGCATCATTTTTTGATAAAAGATTATTTTAAACAATCCCATGTTGGGAACTTTTTAATTTGCTCCTGGGCAATAAGCCTTTAGGCTTCTTGCAGCTCACATTTCCCAGCCTGTTGTGAGGTCAAACATGGAGTGATGGAAACGAGAAATCAGTCTCATGATTGCAGAGACCAAGGACCGGAGAAAACCCAAACAAACCATAAAATAGAACAAAAGAAAGTGCCAGCAATTCCCAGGTTCCTGATAACATCATAAGAGGTGGCAACACTGGACTTCATAAAAAGCCTCGCTGAACTTTAGGGTCAGCCTCAAACAACGCCAGCTCTTTCCTTTGTCCATTTGTTCCTGCATGCCTGGGGAGTGACGTGCAGCTGATTATTATTGCCTGGGTGATGGCTATCTATGCACAGCTCTCAGATACCAAACAGGCCCTGGATGAGCCTTGTCTGTGTTTGAAAATCCCAGCACGGTCTGGATGGAGGTGGTGGTACTCTTGTCTTTCTGGTCTCTCTACATGAAGCACTGCCTGCAATGGAGGGAGTGCGTTCTCCTGGCACCCTGCAGCTGTGTTACTCAACTGGGAGCGTGTACTTTTATATTCCCGGCTTTTCTCACCCACAGTGGCGTGGCTGTGTTGTCATTTTCTGCTCCTGACAATGTGGCACTCTGATCCCTCCAAACATCTGTGCCAAGGCAGCAAGACACCCAGGGAGGATCTGTGCAGGGATGTAGCCAGATCTCCACTCTCATGAGGGCAGGTGTGAAACAGTCTGGGATTTCAAGAGTCCACTCCTCAGCCCCTATTCCACAAGAGTATTTTTCTTCTCTTTTCTCTGTATTCCATGGAAATCGGATGGGGTTTTTTTCCCATTGCAACTGGGTGATGCTGTGAGGCCCCTGGAGATGGGTAGAGGGGAAGGGTTTGGAAGGAAGATCTCCAGGAAAATCCTTGTGCAATGCACTCGCTGTTTGTTAGACACACACATTTCAACCAAAGGAAACTCCCTCTGACAGAAGAGAACCCTTGTCAGCCCATGAATAAATCTCCCTGCTAGGAGAAAGAAAGGGATAGATCTCCTGCCATGAACTTTAACTGAAGCAGGCTGTGCGCTCCCATGAGGACACAGGTGCCAGAGGCTCGGCTGTGTCCCTGGACACCTCTAGTATCAGTTGCTTTTCTTTCTGCTCCTTATCCGCAGGAGGAGCTCCTGAACAGACTGTCTATTTGCAGCCAGACTTGACAGAGATGTCCCAAAGAGAATTTTTCTCTTGCAGGCTCAGGAGAATTTGGGCTGCTGGAAGGGAAAACCTCAGAAGGGTTGCCTCAACAATACTAGGCACTGGAGACTCCACATGGAGCAGCACACCTCTAACACTCTTTATCCAGGGAAGAAACTTTAATCAAACCCCTGGCTCATTGTGAAAGACCAATCTGTAGCAAAAACTCTCCCAGCACCTATAGAACTGCTTGTATTCATTTGGTCGATTGTTTTAAATGACAAAAAAGCTTTACTTGGTCTCTATTTGTCATTAAACTATCTCTGGCTTCTTCAGGGGGACAATTGCACAGGTAACCACAGCACCCACCAGGTCGGTTCCTGACCAGCCTGGCCAAATCTGCCGCATTCGGGCAGGAAGGAATTCCCCACTGCTAAAAGACCACAGTGAGGTGAGGAGCTATGGGGAGAGCAAGCAGTGTGTCCTGAGAGCATCACCTGTGAGGTCAGGACTGCTTGCTGAGGACCATGAAGGGAAGGGTTTGGAAAGGGGTGGCTGGAGAGAAGGGAGAAGGCTGAGTCATGGCCAAGTTAACCCTTTGCATGCTGGCATTTTCCAGGCGGTGAGCCAAAGGACTGCTCAGGAAGATGTATATAACACATGTCTGCAGTCTCCAAAGGGTTATTAACTGTGCAATAATGGCCATGAAACTTGGCTTCCTTGATGTACATTTAAAATTGCAAAAAAATAAAACACGACTTTCAGAGGAGGAGAGGGCTTGTTTCCTAGAAACTGCAGGGCCAAATCCTCTCTCTGTGATGGGGAGAGGAAGAGAAACACCCCCACCCCATCTCAAGTTGAGGGCATGGGAGAAACATAATCACAACAAGACCACAGCCCCCTCCTGCCACATGCATTATCCTTATCAATAACAATTTCAAGACATTTCTGAAAAGCCCACGGTGTTGAATTAATGAAGAAAGTCTGTGTTTCACTGGAGTTTTGGGATTTGGATTCAATAAAAACACTGCTGCTCCTAAGACAGTTTCTTAAGTCGTGCAGGTACCTCTGTGGAGGCTTGTCCCTTGCTCCTGGCTCTGGCCCTTGCCAACACCAAGGCCCGCCTGTGATGTTGCCCCTGTTTTGGGGTGTTGCATCCTCTTGGGCCCCTGCCCAGATGCTCTGCAACTCTGGGATGCTCAGAAGGGGCCAGTCCTACCCCAAAGTAGTCTGTGCCAGCCAGCCCGGCCACTGAGTGAGTCCTCCCATGCAGTAAGTTACAGACTTCTCTTTATTAGTGCCCCTCTTCCCTCACACTATTAAATTTATTCTTTCCCTGTATTGTTATTATTATTTTGGCAGAAGACTTTGGAAGGTGGGAGAAAGGATCTACTATAAAAACTAAGCAAATCTAAGCCCCCTCATTAAAACCTTTTGAGGGAAGAGACAAGGCACCAGCTTCAAGTCCCTTAGCAAATGAAGACGGCTGGTGGTCTGGGTTTAAACATGACTGTTAGGGGCTCAGGCCAGATTTGGCAGCTCACAAATCAAATTGCCTCTTGGTTTTCAGGAAAGGAGGATTGCCATGAGTGGAAGAGCTGTGGGGGAGCTGCTGTCCAGAGCTGCTGTGCCAGCCGGGGCCCTGGTCTTGGAGGGAGGCGTGGAAATTGTTGGTTCACAACAGGTCAGGAGAGAAATTGAGGCTCTGAGATTTTGGTTTAACATTACCCTACTGATGTACAGCAAGACAGTCAGTCCCAAACTGAATTTTTGTCTCTCTTGAGTGGGTTCTGAGCCAGTGCTTTTGTTTTGGCAACTTACTTCTTGTTAGAGAGCAGACTGAGCCTTGAAAGAGACAGGAAAACAAAGAGCTACTAAATCTCACCTGGTCTCATGTTAAGAAAGTGAATTTAAGCTACAGGTCCTAGCTTTGCCCAGATTTTGTCTGCTGGGAGTTGGTTGCAGGTCCTCGTTTTCACTCTTGGTGCTGACCACTGCTAACATCTATCCACACCGGAGAGACAAAGAGCTTCCCCACGACTGCCGCAGGAGGTGGGACATCTGCCGTGCACTCATGCCTGTACGATGCTGCAGGGTAGGTCTTTTCGAGGTGCTACGCCGGCCCGCTGTGTGCTGCAGGGCGTCCCTTGATGCCCAGGAAGACTGCAGTTGGCAGAGTGAAGGGCTGGAGGTACCTCTAGGATTCCAGCTCTCAAGCAACCCCTGTGTTTGCCACAGGAGCAGATAAAGAAAACATGGTTCTTATTGGCTGTTCAATGTCTGAAAGAGAGAAAAATGGTGTTAAGGCACTGATCTCTTACGACTCCTTTTCCTAGATTCAAACAGCCCTTTTCTTAGCACTACCCCAGCTGTCTGCCCTCACAGGGATGAGCATCCAAATTTAATTCCCTTTGCTTGCTGCTTGGAGCCATTACCACTGTCAGTACAACTCTGGACAATTCTTGTGTAAGTGCTGCACTGAAATCTGCCAGAGTTATTCACATGCTTTTATGGGTCTTCCTTTGAATTCTTCTACAATTTCAGTAACAAAGTTGTAGATTTTTGCAGAAGTTTAAACTCCAAGACACTGCTCTGCTGGGCCACAGAAGTTTAAAGCTGCTAATGCATGGGGTCTTTACTGCTTTCCACAGCTCAGCCATGCCGAGAGCACAGGATCGGAATCAAAGCCCACTGAATGCAGCAGAAATCTTTCTACTCTTGGAAATCACCCTGCTGAGTTCAACAGCCCCTGGACCAAGCTGGCTTCTCCTGACTGCTGAGCAGCTGAGGACACGCAGGACATGGTCCAACCATCAGGTAGGAAGGAGCTCTTGAGGCTGCAGGACCTCAGTGAAAATGGGAATTGGTTGAACGAGGGTGAGGATGAGAGTGTCATCCACGCACAGAGTGGTGAGGGAAAGGGAGCTGGCAGCTGGCTTCCTCCTCTTCTTTCTCTCCAAACAGCTCTCAACTACCTTAAACAACCTGTCCTCCCTGCTTTAAATTAGTGTCCCCCTCTTCTCCACCACCGTCAAAATCGATTTTTATGTCTCCTGAGCTTTATGCACTTGTTTCTTGTTGTCATCCATGTCATGAGTGCTTCCAGGAGAACGTAACATCATCGCTTAAAATCTTTGTGCACTCATATATTGCCAGTCTCGTTTTTTCCTGGGATTAAATACTTCAGATGGCGATGGAAGAGGCTGCAGGGAATAAAGGTGTAGGTTAATTTTTCTGTAGCAGTGCCTAAATTCCGCCAGTAATGAGGAAAAGGATAGGCAGAAGACATGGTGGAGAAGACCACTGGTCAGCTGCTTTTTGTCAGCGCTCCCATGTATCCCGCTGAGGTGTTTCCAGCAGCTCCACGAGCACCCAAGCAGACGCCCACAGCCCCCCCCCAGGGCTCTGGGGAAGGGCCGCCATGTCAGGGCTCCGCCAGGGGCACGAGACAGCGCCCCCCGCCGGCCGCGCACGTGCACCCCTCCCCGCGCAGCCCCGCCCCCCGCCCAGCGCCTTCAGCCCTCAGCCAATGGGAGCGCGCGGGGCGCGGCCCGGAGGGCGCGGGAGTCAATGAGCGCGCGGGGCGGTGGGAGGGGCGTGGCCGGGCGCGCAGCACGCCGCGGCGGCCGGCGGCGCTGATTACTTTTCCCGAGGGCGGGCAGAGCTCGCTGCGCTCTCGCCGCGGCTCCGCGCCCCGCCGTTGCCATAAAATGTTTGACGGCTGCCTCCTGCCTCTCGTCTTTCCCTGCCTGCTACTTTGGGGACTGGACGCCGGCACAGGTAGCGATCCCCTTCCCCGGCTGCCCGTCCCCGGCGGCAGCACCGGATCCCCTGCGTGGCCGCGGTCCCGGTCTGCAGGATGGATCGCTCCAGGCTTTTGTATTTTCTTTTCCTGTCCTCTCGCTGCTGCTGCTGTAACGTTTCATGTGGAAAGCTGCTGACTGTCCTTGGCTGCGGCTTCGCCTTGCTCTGCTTTTCCCCTTCTCCCTGAATATTTTTATTGGGGTTCGTGAAATGCGATGCTTGCGTCTGAGCTATATATTTTTTTTAATGATAGAAGTAGCTTTAGCATTCGCTTTGCTCCTCTCTTCCCTGCACGTTTTTACCTCTCATATACGTGTGTATATAGAGAGAAATAAATCCCTTTCCTCTGGCTGCATCGTCCCTGCAGCCTGTTTGCAGTTTCCAGCGCTGAAACCCTGAGATCCCTGCACATTTTTGTCTCTTAATATATGTGCGTGTGTGTATGCAGAGATTGAAATAACCCCCTTTCCTCCGCTGGTCGCATTGTTCCTGCAGCCTGTTCGCAGTTTCCAGCGCTGAAACCCGAGCGCAGGGCTGTCCTGGTCCCCGCAGGATGGGAAGGGGGTTGGCGGGCACGGAGCCCTCCGGCCGCCCCGTCGGGGCGCCTGAGCCTCTCTCCTTCTCGCCTGCAGCCGGCGGAGCGGAGCTGGAAGTGGTGATCCCGGAGCGAGTGGCGCTGGAGAAGATCCACCTGCTGCCGCCCGCCGGGCGAGGCGATCGCGGCGGCCCCCGGCGCCGGCGGGCGCTGCCGGGGCAGCGGGCGGCCCCTGAGCCCCTGCTGCTCCGTCTGCCCGCGGACGGCACCGACATCTACCTGCAGCTCCGCCGCGACCTGCGTTTCCTCGCCCGGGGCTTCGTGGTGGAGCAGCGGCGCGGGGAGGCGCGGCGGCCGCCGGAGGAGCGGCTCTGCTTCTACACTGGACGCGTGCTGAACCGCACCGACTCCTTCGTCTCGCTGAGCACCTGCGCCGGGCTGGTACTGCCCCCCCCCCCCCTCCCGCCGACCCCCTCCTGCCCATCGGTGCGGGGGCTGCACCCCCCGACCCGCCTGCTGTCCCCCCGATCCCCTGCTCCTCTCGGCGAGGGCCGCGCCTCCCCCGACCTGCCTGGGGCTGCTCTCCCGACACACCTGCCCCTCAGAGTAGGAGCAGCCCTCCTGACCCTGCCCTCACTGTGGGGCTGCCCCCCCGATCCTCTTTCTCCTCGGCGGGGGCTGCTCCCCCCGACCTGCCTGCCCTCAGTGTGGGGCCGCCCCCAGACCCGCTTGGGGCAGCTCCACTCCCCCCACTCGGCTTCCCCTATGCCCGGGGGCTGCCCCCTGGTCTCCCTCCTTCCCTCGGCAGAAACTGCCCTCCTGCCTCTCGGCCCCACCTGCCCCTTACTTGGAGGCTGCCCTGCCGACCCATGTGCAGCACCCCACCCCCCCAGCCCCTGCCTCCCTCAGCGGGGACTGCCACCCCTGACCTCCCCCCCTTCCCCCCCTGCTGCCATCCTGTCTGCGGCCTCCTTGATGCTTTTCCTCTCAACTCCATTCCTGGGAGCTGCCCAGCCCCTGCCCCATACCTCACCCCAGCGTGGTGCTCCCCACTGTCCCCTCGCCTTCCAAGGCCTGAAGAGTATCGCTACTGTGGGGTTTCTGTCAGCCCTGGCTCTCTGCTGCCCCATCTTCAGCCATGCCTGAGGAGGTCTTAGCCGCTGTGGATGGCCAGTGGGGCCTGAGGATGCTGTAGAGGAGCATCCTGACTGGTGGATCCTCCTGCTGTCTCTATACCCACACCAACTGGTGGCCAGGTCCCACTATGGGAATTTGGTCACTCATCTGCCTGGCTCACTCCTCAAGCAGCCGTGCATGGCCTCAGGAGTACAGCCTGGCACAGCTGGAGTACAGCCTGGCACAGTGGGCTCTTCAGGTCTTCATCCAGCACTTTGCACGCAGCTCGTGCAATCGGTGTTGGTGTGTGAGGGCGTTTTGTGAGAGCTGTGGTGTAGGGACACCTCCAGTATGGTCAGAGGAACCATCCGACTCAGGGATGCCTTTCCCACTTCAAGTGTCAGGATTTCCCTGCCTCCAGTTGTGGCATTTTCAAGAGGCTCCGCAAGGTCTGGGATCTCGTCTGGCCATCCTGATAAGCAAAGGTGATCTTGTGTGGGACAGTCTTTGTATTTCTCAGTGGTGAAGACTCAGATGCTTAAGATGATGACTAGTAAGTAATTATTGTAGATAATTTGAAAGCACTTCAGGAAATCACTGGAGCGTAGACTCTTGGTCCTTAACTCTTGTGCTTAACTTCTCAGTACAGACCTGTTGATGAAGATTTCGTCTTAATGTTTGGGAAAAGATGCACTCCGTGTGCTCTGCACTTGGGGCTTGGGCTTTCGTTCCTGAGCCATATGAGGGCGCTGTGCCTTAGGCTTAAAATAAGCCGGTGGCTCTGTGATGTTGAGTGTTTGGGTGGCTCTGTAAATTGAACTGTACACTATCGGGGGCTTTCTCAGAGTTTAAAACTGATATCTCTGCTTCAAGCTTTAAATCACTAACGGCTCTGTGCTTTTGTCACCAGGCACGTTTTGTTAATCCCAGTCATGAAGTATTGGGCTTCCAAAGCTACCTGCTCCAACAGAGCTAAAAAGCACAAATAAACAGAGAAGGAACATTTTAAAAAGAGGAATGTAGTTGTAGGTACAGTATTAACTGACTGAGATCAGGGAATGGAGGAGGAGTGAAAAAGATTGGCGATATTCCCAGTAGAAAAGTTGGAAAAGAAACAAGACTAGTTAATCTCTGTTCATTACTCTGAAAATAAGAGAGGCAGTGTTGCGATATGTGTGTATCATATGAATTCAAAGCAATGATTAAATTGACATAACTGAGCTAGATGAACTTGGGATCAAAAAGTGATTGATTTCAAAGCTGTTCGTTTGTGACACCTCTTGGGGACAAAAAGCCCCTACTGCCACATGGGTAAGTGGCAGTATTGGTAAAGCTCTGCTCCCCTTTGGATCTTGTCTTGGGAGTGATGAGAGTGGTGTGGGCAAATGGTGTTGAGAGAGATGTGTTTCTGCATGTTGGGATACTCTTTTTTTTTTTTTTTTTTTTCTGTTCAAGGAATCCATTCATGTACTTTTCATTCAGATAATCACCAGAAATGGGAAAAGGGCTAAAAGTGGACGCATGATCCACACGAGTGAGTTAAGGTTTGTAACACCCCTGTGAACTGAAAACTAGAGAACGGAATACTGGAGCGTCTTTAGGATGAACCTAAACTTAAAATGAACCTCATTAAATTTTGAAGTAGTTTCGTTAAATTGATCCACATGACCATGTAAGTAGACCTTCTTATTCTAGCTAAATGGACCTTTGGACTTCTTAAGTGTATTCTCAAACATGAAACATAAGCAACTGCTTTCAGTGTTCATGCAGCCGTTGGCAGTGGCCATACTGAATCAGTATACCTGCAGTGAAAGCTATGCAATTTAATGGTGAGATGCTTTCTGGGATCAGAGGAACTAAGAGTTTGCCTCAGATTATCTGGGAAGACCTCAGTCTGCCATGAGGGGACCTGAGACTGGGTGACTCTGGAGCCCAAATTTTTTGCTTCCTAGTCTGGCAATTTAAAATACCAAGGACATCACTACCACAGGTTTTGAATTTTTCAATTGTGTCTTTAAGCCTTTGTTATCAATAGAAATAATAAGGCTTTGCCCTTGTCAGCAGCACAGCTTCACAGGTGGGGATATGAACAAGACCTGCATACTGGACTAGAAGAAAGACTGTGGTTGTGGAAACCTTGTGGCCTGTTTATCCTGACATTTGTCTCCTCAGCAGTGCTAGCACTGCAGTGGGAGATTTCCTGAAAACTCCAGTGTGGGAGTGCTCATTGGGCTCAAACTGGATGATCAGGATGTCTCATTCAGAAAAGCTGGTTGCTGTGAAGTAGAATAGGTAATAATACTGTATCCTGATCTCCAGCTGGCTCGGACTTTGTTGTAATCGTATTCCTCAACCATGCCATAAATCAAACAAAAAGCGATATAAAATGATCAGTGCAAGTGGAGTTCAAATAAAAACAAAATCCCTGACACAGTGGCATGCAAACTGAGGTACAAGACCGAGCAATTGCTTCCTGGTAATGATATCAGATTCCCAGTGTGGCATCTAAAGGTTATGCTTTGTTTTTTTAAACTCCGCTTGCAGATGCGGCTGTTAAGCAGCATGTGGTGTGTTGTAGTTTCCTGCTACAGACAGCACTTGCATCAAGAGTGGTGGCCGTACTCTTGTAGCCGCTTTAGGCTATAGCGTGTTTAGGGTTGGTGTAGCTAAGGTCTCATCTGTCCAGTTAAAGTGCTGCATGTGAGGGTACTCCAACCCTCCTGTTCCTCTTGACAGCCTGGGAGCTGCAGTGTAGACAGGAGGTGTTCCTGAAAAACACTGCTGCCTTCAGCTTGGCAGGACTGTATCCTGTCCAGGGAATGCAGTTGTGTAAGCGCTTGGATTCTTAACCGCACCGCAGGACTGAACTGTCCTTGCTTGGTGCTGGGGAGACACAGGCAAGAGCAAAGTTCTGCAACTCAACTGACCGATGCTAGAAGGCAGCAGACAATGCAAGACGTTGCCTCTTTTCTGCAACTTTTAAAAGAAGTTGCAACTTTGTAAGGCCACAGTACGTGTTACTTTGAGATGGGTTTTGTAGTGGACTAAGTTTGAAATCAGTTCCTAGATGACGTATGTTAGGTCTTTCTCCAACCAGGAAATTCCAGTTTGCTTGATGCTACTCATCCATTGCTTTCAGGTGTCTGAAGCTTGGTGATCTCAATCCCTGTCCAGTGGTAGTGAGTATTTTCTGTGTGCAACAGGGTGGTGCTGCCCTTCAGGTGACTGCAATAGCCTTTGCTGTTATGAGGTGCAGGGCAGTGCAGGCATGCTTGGATTAATTCTAAGATGATACAGTTCCCCCTGAGGGGAACCTTCAGCTCTGCTGAATTCTCTCGTCTGGGAGAGGAGCTGTCTGGCATTCATCCATAGCTGGTCCAGAAGCTGAAAAGTTTAAACCTTTTAAAATTATCATGCTGGGTTTCTTTGTACTGGGATTTTCCTTCCCCTTCCACAGTGTACAAAAGGGGGAGCATGTTTGTGGTTGGTTTCCTTGTTTAGCAGAGTCGGAGGCTGGGACAGGCTGGGACAGAGGTGCAGTCAGGTATTCCTGGGTGCCACCTACTCTCATAACTGAAAGTAAACCTAAAGTGACACTGGAAAAAGACCGAATTTAAAGCTCTTGTTTTAAATTTGCGTGAATTGCACTTGTTTCAGCTTTTAGTTATTATTTACATGGTTAATAAGGACAGGACTAAAAGCCATGTGAAGTTTATTAAACTGTATTTGTATTGGTTTTTGTTCTTGAATTTAAATATTAACTTCCTTTTAACTTTGAGGACATGGTTAAACTAACATTTACAGTGTAACAGTTGAGAAATTGAGAAGGGGATGGAATTTGTCAGATGTTTAAAACTGTTCTCTTTTCAGCATGTTCATACGTATGTAACTAATGAACACTTAGAAGCAAAAGAAAAAAAATCTGTTAAAGATTCAGCATTTCACAGATCTTGTTCAAAGACGTGAAAATAAAAAGGGCTGGAAAAACAGTGTAACTATTGGAGAGTATTAACATGTGGGAAAGTCCAGGACCATGTGCAGAGAACACTGAAGATTTGGATTCCTGTCCTGAGTTAGCCCCTGAGCTCTTATAGCTCCACCAATACTACCAGGGGACAGAGACAGGGTTGTGAATCCAGCGAAGCAGCACGATGTGATTACAAATGCTGTTTGAGTGCCAGCACTAACAGTCCCTTTGTTACAATTGTAATTTCAGTCTTACCGTGTGAAGACCTTCCTCCTTTACTTGCTGTCACTTAGCATGAGAACTGCTCCAGTGGTAAGAAAGATAATGTATAGAAGAAGAGTGAGCTTCTAGACTAGAGAGTGAGCAGATTGCTCAAGTGCCCAATGTATGTATAAAATTCTGAATAAGGGCATGTGAGAATATTTTGGTGGTTTGGAGAACAGGGCCTTTTTTGCTAGTGAGAAATGTTGAGCTCACTTTTACGTTAAGGATATGAAATGTCCTTAATATGAAAGATATATCCACTGCTAAGCACAGTGGTGAGTGGGGCTGTAGTGGGAAGTGTGGATTATTGCTTATTTTAATCAACTTGTCAATTTGGTTGCCTGCCTTTTTGAGCCTGAAATCATTCCAGTGTCTTCTGTTAGCTGGGTGGTGTAATTCTGTCAGCCATATGATCCTGTTATACTAACTGTAAAATCCAGGTTAGATTAATAATGCAGATGACCATTAACTTCTACGCCCCTCTAGATTTTTGGGCTCCCGATGACTCCTGTGCCTCAGGTGCTCTGGGATAGTGGGGCTGGGCAGCAGCTGCTTTCATGAACGCTAAGCAATACTGGGATCTGCCGTAGTGGCAGGTCCTGTTCATACAGGCTCTCGCAGTGAAAGAAGGACAAGGAGGAGTATCCCAGCTTTCGATATGCATCTCTCCAGGCAAATGTGAATTGGCACATCCAAAGCATTTTATTTAATTTGAATTATTTCCAAAAATGTGGGGAAAAATATCTCTGACAGTTACATGGTCTTCTATTTTACTTCTTTATCTTCAAAATCCTGCTTTCTGCAGTCTCTGAACATCATGCAGACTAGAGAAGAAGAGCATAGAGTGTTTGTCTGGTGCTGATGTCTGATATGTCACGCTGAGATTAACACAGTGTAGTATCTAGTAGTTGGAGGATTTGAGGGAGGCAACATGAGGAATGCATTTCTTGTGGAAAAAGCAAAATAATGGTCACACTATCCAAACTACCAGGTCCAAAAGATCTCATCTGGGCCAACAGGTTTGAGGACTCTAGAACCCAACTGGCAAGTTTGGAGAAAATTTTAACTCCCTAGGAGTACTTCATGGGCCCGATCCTGCAAATCCTTCCTGCTCGAAACTGTACTTGGCTTGTCAGATTAAACTTGAGATTGCTTCTTAACCTATTCCAGGGTGAAGACGCATGGCTCTTTCCCTCCATAGGTTTCACAATTCCAAAGCAAATGTGAACCATAAGTCCTTTCCAATGGTTTAAATTATTTTCACACTCGATGCCAGAAAGTTAGGATAATGTCGGGTGGTGATGAAACTGACTTCTTCTTACATATTTTTGGCACCAACAAAAATGGTTGGCAGTGTTTCAGGAGCTCTGGTGTGGCTTTTAGTACCATGGCACCAGATTTACAACCCTTCTTCTAAATAATTAAAACCTATATTAAAAAAAGGGGGCTGGGGCTACCTCCCAGCAGGAAGATTGGAACAAGTTGTGGAAGTAGTAGAGAGCATCATAAAGGAGACTGGAATAATTCACTAGAGCTTTTGCTGTCTCTGAAACAATTCTGACAAAGCCCAACTTGTGATTTAAATGAAGAGGCAGTCCCTTTGAAAATTCCAGGGCAGAGGGAGTCTTCTAGACTGGCATGCGTTCTGTAGGGCCAAGAAACAGTGTTAATTTTCCTTCGTAAATGGGAGCTCTTCTGGGAGATGTCATGGCATTTTATACTTAATCATTGACCTTGTCCTAAGACCTCAAAAGAGGTGTCTTTTGTCTCTTTTGAGACAGAGGACTAATTGTTACTGCCTTGCTTTGCAGCTGTGACAAATAGAGACACTGATTTATATATGTTTCTTTTTTTTCCAAGTGCACTTTTGAAAGTAGTGACCCTTTCTGAGAGATCCTGGTTTCCCTTGAATGCTATTCAGTTAGTACGGCTGTCAAAAGTGGAGAGCTCTCATTTCTGTTGGCAGAAATTCCTCTTGCTGGAAATACTAGGCCAAAGGGATTTCCTGGGTGTACGTGAGGACTGAATTTGGCAGGGAGGTGTGGAAATGTACAATATACAGTATGTATGTAATGTATATTATAAATCATATTAGTACAGTCAGCTGTTGAATATATAGTATTTGCATGTACGTGCAGAGCATTTATTTGGATGGTTGCCTGGCTGGCACAGAATGCAGGGAGGGGGGGAGCAAAATAAGTCTGGTCTATGTATTTGTAGGATTATGTATTATAGGCATGCAACCTAGCAGGACCTCTCTGGAAGCCCTTTTGCCTATGGTACACCTTAAAGATACAATCTGATGCCTCCTGGTAGGCCAGGTGAGGCCTTCTGTTGCTAGTGGGAGAAACTGGATCAGACCTAGAGTTCTCCCAATGAGGCATATTGCAAAGATTTTGAAACTTTTAATTGCAATACAAATAATCACTGGATTAGTGCAATGCAAATTAAGTAAGAAACTTTCATTCTACATATTTAGTTTCTCCAATGTTTTATAACCTCAGTGTTGATTACTAAACCTGGAAGCTTTGTTAAGTTTTAAGGTGATATTTTTGCATTCACTCTTCTCCTTTTGTGCCAGAAAGGGAGTTGAAAAGGCATAAAAACCTTAAACAATCTGGTTTGCAAGCAGAATAGAGCTGTCCTAAGGCAGAAGTGCCTTCCAAAGATGTTCTCGCCAGCCCAATTGTAAGGACTGGACTTGATGCAAAAAAGGCAGGATTTTAGTGCTCTGTCCTGTGGTCTGTGGAGTCTACAGTTATTTAGACAGGGTCTTTGCCATCCTTGTGTTAACTTATTCTGGAGATGGTGGAAAAGCTTGTAAGTGGGAAGGTACAACAGTCCATTCCTAGCTAGACCTCTGGAATCCAAGCCATGGCTTGCAGAGAGAGCAGTGCTTACTATGTGGCCCCTGTTGTAGTCAAGAAGAGCTATTTGGTCCCCATACAAAAAAATGTGGGTGGCTCTGCAAGTCCTACTTTATGATAGCACTTGAATTCACTTAGCATTTTCTGCAAGAGTGTCATAGGTGGGTGATCTTCTGTTTGCAGGCAATCTCACCTCTTTGCTCTACTGAGATAATAAATACCATTTAATAATTGCAGTTCTAGCTGACAGTTAGAAAGGTGATCATGGAAGGGTTTCTGTTAATAGGATATATTTGTCCTCACGTGAGCTGAGCATCTCAGAAGACATACATAGTTATGCTTCCAGCTAGAGTGGTGCTCTAGCTGGAGGGATAGGAAAAAGAAAAGGAAAGGTGTTGACAAGAACACCCCACCTTTTTTATTTGTAGATGTACACTGCCTTGCAGAGTGGTGTTTCTAAATCGTGCTCAGTGGTATAAAAAATAAATATGAGAAGCAGATGAAGCTCTTCAGTCTGTATTACGCAGACTGAACACAGTCATACTTACTTTTCGTTTTCCTACACTCTGAATAGTGACTGCAGTGAAATGGCTTAGGTTCAGACTGGGTTGATAAGACAAGGTTAGGATACCAAACTGTCTCACGGGGGTTGTTTTTGTTCTCTTTTGTGGACAGGTTGGCTATATCCAAATTGGATCAGAGCACATGCTAATACAACCAGTGAATACATCAGAGACCTCATTTAGTGGAAAAGAACACTTCATCAGGCGTAGACGATCCACAAAATCAAGCCCTCCTATGAAGTCGCACATTCCTGATGAGCACTGCAAGGTTGTAGCAGGTGAGCTTGAAGTGGCTCAGGAGAGCAGTCATGAGTATGCAATTGTATTTTTAACTGTTGTTCTGCCAGATATGTCTGTACTCTGTGATTCAAGTGTTTGGTCAGCTGGCACTAGTGAAGAATGGCATGTGTTAATGAACCCTTCTGCTACTTCAGGGAGAAGGAGCCACATCACAAATATAAGAATTGATAGGATGTATGCTGTAACATTTAATCTGTGAGAAGAAAGAAATTTTTGATGGGTCAGAGTGAAACCTCTGCTTTAACAATGCAGTGTGACCACTGCTTGAGAAAGTATTAACAGTGTTTTAACAAAGGCTCAAATTTTGAAACTGAAGGCAATTGGTGAGGTGTGCTCTTCTGTCTCACCTTTCCACTACAGTTGTGCCAAGTGGGTATTTTTTATGAACTCTGTGAAATCTCTTCTTTAGGTTTCAGTGTGCCTGTATGTTCTGTTCCTTTTATGCTCTCCTGCCCCATTACCCCACCAATACTCCAGCTTCTGCCTTCTGCTGGAGGGACTGCATATGAAATGGAGGCAGAGGGTCAAGCATCTGTGCTGTATTCTACTGCGCTGCCAAAGGGACAAAATGGGAAGCAGGAGTGGGAACAGCAGTGGAGGCAGAGATCTGAAGGAACTGACTGGAGTAGGCAGCCATAAACTTAGCTTTTTGTATCTCTTGTGTTTGTATTTAGCCAGGCCTGTGTACCAACAGAGATCATCTTTGCTTGCTTATAAGGTTGCCTCTTGGCTGGCCCTGCTTGTTGGTAAATCCTGTAGCCAGGAACTTTGTTTTCTATAGTGTGGAGTTGAACTCTTCATAGTTCAGCAGTTTTATCATTCTCTTGAGTTCAGACTAAGCCAATCTTCTTTTTGATTCTCCGAGTACGAAATCTTGGTTTTGGTTAGAGTTACAGATCCCCTATGTCTCTTTTTAGGGAAACATCAGAATTCAGCACCACTCTGATTTCCAAGCCAAGTACTGTAGGTGCTGCAGCACTGTGTTCATAGAAATTGCATTACTAAACTCATAACACTGTAAAATGAGACAACCATTAGTTAAAGCTGAACTGAACCTAAAATAGGCCAGGAAATCTGCCTCATCCTTTTTGCCACTGAACCTTCTGTCTAGGGACAGGGTGCTGCCTGTCCTTGGCAGAACTGAAATTCCCTCCCTAAGAAGAGGGACTAAAGGAAAGGAAATTGGGGAGACACTGGGTAATTACACGGCACCACAAATGGAAAGAGGTGAGTGAGTACCAAGGTATCAGAACTGTAAAAATAAGACACTAAAAGAGGACAGTGAAAAAAGTGTTCCCACTGACACCTACTGCTTCCTGAAGGCTTCTGGGGACCCACTACATACTGGTCTTCTCTCCTTTGTCTAAAAGTGAATGTGAATAGAACCCACAGTTGCTGCAGTCCCTGCAAGCTTTGTTCTCCTCAGATTGGCCTAGAGTGATTGACGGACTTGAAGGACCTTATGGTGTGGGCTGCATAGACACTTGGTCTGACATGATGTGATTGCACTCTGTATGTCACCAAAATTAATTATATATCTGCTAGATTCTTAATTCCTGGACAATCTGAGGAACAGGAACTCCCTACTGCAAGCAAAGTTGCTGAAGTTCTGTGACAAGATTTTTTCCTACCTGATGCTAATTGACTGGCTTAGCTAGAATTAGATTTGGGAAGAGCATGGGCCTTTCTGACTCTTGCATGAGACCAGGATTGCTTTTTAGGTGAGGAAAATCTGGGAATATGTGATTCTCTGACCTGCCCTGAGATCACACAGGAGTTTGCAAAACACAGACAGGAACAGAATTCGTGTCCCTTGGGTGCTGGGATTTGTGTTGGCTGCAGGCTGGCTGTGCTAAAAAGGGAGCAAAGCACCCGACTGCTGCACAGTGGGGAGTGCTACTTGCTCGCGGAAACAGCTATGGCTTCAAGTAGCTCTGTCATAAAATAATGAAATTGCTCATGGGCTTTGCCACTTAAAGGAAAACTCCTGAATGTTTTTCATTGTTGAGGGAAAGAAACGTAAGTCCTGGCTCTTAATAGGCTTAACACGTTAATGACCTAATTGACTCCTGTCTGGTTTGGATTAACTGTGGTGCACAAAGAGTTTAGAAACAAAAAAGTTAATCCTCTCTGACACACAAAAGGTCCATTCCTAATGAAATTGTGTGGAAATGATGATCTAGAGGCATGGTTCCAGACTTTTTCCTGGGAAAAGGTCTCTTCACTGTGGTACTCATCAACATCAGCAGGGTGAAGGACTGATCAGATTTGTACTAGAGGTTCTTTTTCACCGGCTTGTAATTTGGCTTGCCCAGGCTACAACTTGGCAGGAAAGAATGGAGGTTGTAAATACATGGGAAATATTCGCGTGCTAGACATTTTAAGATACACATCCTGTATTGTGGACCAATATAGAAAAATATGTGTCTGTGTAAATGCAATATGAAATGAGTATTTTCAAAGCCACAGAATTGCCATGCTTGGGCATTTTCCAGCCCTTTGCCTGTTGTTCTTGTAGTTTTGGAACAGACAAGAATCAACTCAAGAGGTATTTTCTTAAACTTTTGTAATTTTGTGGTACCTGGCACCATCTGGGGTTATTTGGGGTTCAAATAAAAATAGAAAGCATCAGATAGTGAACTTTTAATGTTAGTTATTGATCTTGCAATAAGAATTTAAACAGGCCTGAATTGCTCAATGACAAACTTCGATTCACAGCAACGGTCCTGTGATGTGTTAACTTAATTGACTGTAAAAAAAAAAAAAAAATGATTGGTGATGGAATGACCTGCATGAGTATTTGTAGGGGGAGGAGGAAAGCATTTTAAGAAAGAAAACTTGATCAGGAAGTGCCATGTGTCAGTGTTACCGAGGGGATAGAGAACACAGCTTTCCAAGAGCATTCCTCTTGTGTTCCACCCAGAATTGTGATGCTTTCCTTGCAGACCCAAGCCATGGGAGAGGAAAACTGAGCTGGAGAGGAAAACTGAGCTGAAGATTTCCTTGGGGCTAGCAGGCTGGTTTGATAAGTGGTTGTTAAAATTTCTGAAACATGTCCTACAACACTCAAAATTATTTTTAGAGCTGTAGGAGAATTTTGTGTGAGCCAAATTTCTCTTGGAATAATCTGTGCAAGAGGATTAATGAGGCTGTAGTGAGGAATGGGAAAGTACTTAGGGGTCTTGCTTGACTGGATCTTTGAGATTTGAATTTGAAAGTGCCTACTAATGGGTTAAAAAAAAAATCCCAGGTCTGATGTTTTAATTCCTTTGTTCAAATTCTGAAGTACTCCAGCAGCAAAGGATGGATCCCATCACCACGGGCCAGGTGCTATTGTTAGTCATATGATATGTGTATACGTATTATTTTTATCACCTGTCATACAGCAGGAGAAAGAGTTCAAGTCACAATGCACATTTCTGCTCAGGCATGAACATGAGCCCCTGTGGGGCAAACAGAAAAGCTATTAAAAGGTTTCCAGGTGCATATGCTGTGAGGTGGAAGGAAGGGAAGGTTGGGTTTCGTTTTCTCTAAAGCATAGTGTCATTAGGAACATGGGAAATAGTTTCACACCAGTGATGGGAAACACTTCAGTTCTCATTTCTAGATGTTGGGATGCATCTGGAGTACAAACCTGCTATCACACGCTATTCTGATTCTAAAGAACGAGTTTGAGTTTCTTGTCAAAGGTCCTGGGCTAGTGGTCTTTCTCGAGAGAGAATGGTGTCATAGGGAGTTTTGTTTATAAGTTTTAATACACGTAAGAAAGAATTTTTCTACAAGTCAACAAAGTGGGGAGAGAAAGAGATCTATTTTAATGCGTCATACAGGATTTTTGCAGTGCCCTCATGTTTGGCATAGACCTCCATGAGGAAACTTCTCAATTTTGTGGGGACAGGAGGTAGCTGCAGGGCTAAACTGGATTTTGGCAGTATCTGTGATTCTGGAGGAATACGGGGGAGCTGTGCCATCTCCTTTATTAATCCCTTGTAGTTAAGAGTGGGGGTAGAAAACACCTGAGATGGCGCTTCTTTCATTGCCCTCTCTCTCTGTGACCTTATAATATATTGAATGAAGCTGTTTCTACCTGACAATATCCACCCCACTTTCAGCTGCAGTAAATGGAAATAGTTATGTTGACTATCACGGAACAGTTATTTAACTAATTTGCTGAGATCTATTCATGTATTTTTTATGTTTCCTATGCCATTAAAGTCTATGGATGGGCAAAGTTTTTCAATTTTTCTTGGTGAGAGAAAATATCAGTGATAAAGACAGAATCAAACCATGTTATGAAAGCTTAGGAATCTCCTCTATGTTGTAAACCTTTCTGTTTCTTTGGGAAAAGTAAGTTCTATTATAACTTTTCCAAAGGTCTCCTGTGATGTATTAAAGTCCCCTTACATAGAAGGGATTTGATATAAAATACAGTCCAGGAGCATGAGAGAGAGCAACTTCTCTTTGGAGAGAAGGTTGTTATTTCACATTTATGATATAGACCTCATAAATTATTCTGGGTTTGCTTTAAACCTGTTTGTCAGTTTAAACTAACCAGTTTTCATTTATTGCAAATGTGCTGTGCGGAGAGAAGCGTATAGTGAAAAACATATAGTGATCAACATTTTAATTCACAAAATAACAATGTGTTGCTTCTCTATCTAGTTACCTTTCAACCTATTTTGACAATTGATCAAAGCTGGTAATAATTTGAATAAGTGCTAGTATACAGGTATCAAACATAGGGAATGCTTTCCCTGAACAGGTATAAATCCTAAACACATGTTACTATTATGTTGCATTTCCCCATCTTTAATCATTGTCTCTTAGCTGTGTTTCTCTGCAGGTTTCACTTGGCCTCAAATAGCAGTTGTTACGGCCAAAAAACATGTGTACTAAAAATAGAGATGTAATGCAACCTGTATTAGTCCTTATTAGGAAGCATCTGTTGAAGAATTAAAGCAAGGATTTCAGCAATGGGCTATGCAGAAGATGTAATGTGATTAAGTGTTTGCAAGCATAGAAGGATTCCCTGTATCAGAAATCAGGTCTTTCAGCACTTTACCCATGGGAGTATGTCTCACTTGTGTGGATAAATCCCTTGGTTTCTCCAGGTCCCTGGTCTTCCAAAGAGGGAGTCTGGATTTTCCCTGTAAATGTGTGATTGTTTCCTTATGGCTGATAAACAGCAGCCTTTTGGAGCAGTCTACTATTCAGAAGTATCCTTTTCCATCACATGTGGCAAATGAAGTTTTATTGCTGGTCTGTTCTGGATGAAGCCCTCAGCGTGAGGGAGAGTGGAGTCGGAGGGACTCTCGTTCCTTCTTTCTCTATTATCAAGATTCAAAAGAGACAAAAAAAATGAGGACATGCAAATGCATGTAGTGTGTGGATTTCTTTGCCTTCCAGAGCAGCTGCATGCAGGAGAGCTGTACTGCTCCCTCACTGGGTTCCTAATAAAACTTAGTGCTGGTTTCCATTGGAATCTAATGAAATCTGAACTGGTGAGTGATAATGAGCTAGGTTGTCTAGTGAACGCTGCCCTTGTCTCGGGATGTTCATGGGTATTCCAGTGGTCATTCTGACTAAAAAGGGAGACAGTTGGCTACAAGGAGACTAAGGTACATCACTGACCTTTTAGCTGTCTTTGTTTTTTTCCATATTATCATAAATCACAGCTCAGGGTTAGAGCCAAGGGTCGGAATTGGGATTCTGTTGGCTTCATCTCCTAATATTTGGCGTTTGACCTTCAGCGGATCCCTTGGGATCTTACTTAGAAAAGCTACCAAGTGTTGGGCATCTACATGTTTGTATGGCCAAGGTGGGAACATTTTGGGGGCAGGTTTTGTCTCTATTCAAAAGCTTGAAGCTTCCTTTGAGGTATTTTGTAGTAGAGTAATCAGTCATAAGCATCCCAAACTTTGAACCCAAGACTGAAGGCACAGAAAGCTAGAGGTCATTTAGACAATGACTTCTAACTCTTATACAGGTTCTTTGTTTTCAGATTAGGGCTACTAACTTCGAGCTGGCAGTGGTACCAAAAGCATTTTGATCTGTAAGTTGCTCTATAAACTGCCGGTTTCTTTCTTGTCATCTGTTCCCTGTGTGGTTTGACATATCTGTATACATTGATTAAAAATAATTACTAAACTAGTTGTATAGTAGTACAACTCGCTTTGACCTGCTGAGCCAACACCGTTAGTGGAGATGAACCTGTATTCTTTACTGGCTTTTGAAAATCACCAAAAGAAGATTGCTCAGCTTTCAGGGAGGTCTGTTCTACCTCTGGTAGCAATAGAAAAGAGCTTCTAGGGAGAAATCTGACCTTGCAGAAACAAGTTTTACTTTTATTTGTGGCTTTTGTTGAATTGCTTCTACAAACTTTCAGAGAGTTTAACTAGAATGAGGCAGCTAAAATTACAAAGGTGGATGATGAGGGAGAAGAAGGAAGGTATAGGAGAAGGGGTTGCTTTTCTGATGAGTCTGGGAAATACTGTTGGAAGGGAGGTAGGGAGAGCAGGAAGGGACTCTGCAGTTACAGCAAGAATGTGCCAAAACCAGGCAGTGCTAGACAGGGATTTTGGTGTGTAGTAGGAAAAGGTAATTTGGGGCGGTTGCTTTGGAGTTGTACATCTTTGGGGTTGCCATTAAAAGCACTGAACATAAGGAGTTTTCTGCTAAGGCTTCAGAAGATCTCTGTTGTGCTTCAGATTGCAGTAGGGACTATGGGGTTTTTTTGCCATTCTGAGTAAGATTTCAAAGACTGCTGGTCTGCAGAATGTGATATGATCGTGCTGCTTTGCAGGTGACTTGCCAAGGAAAGGTAAGAGTCTGTAAATAAAAGCCAGTTGATGAGCTTGGTCAATGTTTAGTCCATTTTATACTGAGGATCTAGGGGTGTACTGCCCTTCTATCACCTAACAAGTCCTGAATTTTGTGGAATTTCTGGCCAGGTAGACTCAGTAACGCACTGTCAAAGTGACTGGCAAAAGACTGATGTCCCTTGTGCATATACATGCTGTGTTGTAGCTGGATTGTTTCAGCTCGTATTTCACATGAAATTGTCTGACCCCTTAAGCAGGGAACACCTGACTCCTAAAATAGCGTGCAGTTTGGTTCTGTATGCTCCCCGCAATGTAAACTCCTCTGACAGGCTCCTGCTCATGTTTTATGGCCTCTCATGCCTTCACACTAACACTTAACATCTGCACCACAAAATTTGTAACATCAGTTTGTTCAAATAAAGAATCCACCAAGCATTTAATCCTTGTTTTAATGGTTGATGTTTATTTTAGTTTGGGGTTTCATGTACTCATAGAGGGATTCTCTGCCCATAGTCCATAAATCACACAGGGCAGGAGTGAGACTTCTCTGTGCTGGCTTGTTTCCGAAGTGAGGCTCTAGAGATGGGGGTTTTTTTGATACCTCCATAAAGTTGACTCACCTCAGGTATGAGTTGCAGATGTGTTTAATGAGGACTTTTACTATTGGTTTTGGATCTTTTTCTCCATCAAATGTCTGCGATATGGGATGTGTGTATTTCTTTTTTCTGTTTGTGGTCATTCATCCGTTCAAATGATAGTTGTGTGTTCTCCACGGACTTGATTATGCTGGAAAATCATTTGCATGTGTGGTAGGCAGGATGATGCAAATAGAGACAACTCTGAAAGTAGCCTTCTGCAAGGACAAAAAGGACAGAAAGAGTAAAGGAAAGTTATACTATAAAGGAGCTACAAACTTAAAAAGGGGAAGAAAAGAAAAACAAAAAAGGGACGCGCACTCACTCCTCTGTTCAAGTAGTTTGCGTTGCTTTGCCTTACCTCCTCTGTAGTGTTATCACTGGTGACCACCCAAGCTCTTTGTAGGTTCTTCTGAGTCCATTACATGTTGCCCGTTTTAAGTGCTTGGTAAGCTTATGCTTGGAGAACGTGGGGGAGAGGATGGGAGTAAGGCCTAAATTATCTAAGTTAGGTCATTTTGGTTGTGTTTCTAGGCAAGTCTGTGGGGTGGTAGTTTTCCACACACAACCTCTAATCCCTACCACCCAGTGGAAAGCAGCCAATCCACAGATTTAAGTAAAACTCATGGAGGAATGGGGGCTAGAGGCTTTGTGTGAACCAAGACTTCCCAGCGATTTGCCAAGAGCCCCTTCATGCTGCTGTTCTCCAGAAATCACACCTTTCAGAGTTTCAAACAGCTGCCTTCTGCAAAGAGGTGCCAAGTAGAATTGGCAAGACCTTGCCAGTTCCTTCATCTGCCTCTGGAGGAAGGACCGTGCTGGGCAGTGCCATGGCAAATGACCATGGGATGACCTCTTCTCCCTGGAATGCAAGCTACAGTTCAGCATATTGGGTTCCTCCTCTGACACAAGTGACTCCTTTTCCACCTAACAGGAGATTTTAAGTGAAACCCTCTGAATTTATATTCTTCCACTTAAGCATTTTCACACAGCTCACTTAATGCCAGGCCCAGACTTACCTGAATTTAGGCCTAGCCCACCATAAAGGCAACTGTTCTATAGGTAAGAGATTTATACCAGTTGAAAACTTTTCATTTATTAGGCAATGACCAAAATAAGAAGTTGATGGAGAAGTGCTGTTTCTTCCAGGAAGGTTCTGATTTCTAGCAGCAAGACCCACAATGTCAGTGTTCTTAGTGGAATAAATTGGCTTCTCTTCCTTTTTCTCTGTTTTCTCCCCGGTGTTTAAATAATAACCTTGAAAGTACTGCAGCTAAAGATGTGTGACTGTGCTGAGGGAGGGATGTGTGAATGAATGGAGTGGAATGAATAAACAAACAAATGTGGGAGCTTTTTCACACAAGTTTGGTGAAATCCTCTGCATTTCATAGTTGACAAATCAAGTGTGCGTTCATCTTTCCTTTCTGGTATAGTCACTACATTTTAATTTTTTGCCTTTCTGCAGCACTTAGAACCATACAGATCTCCTGCACTGTGGCAGCTTTTTTGTGACTGTGCACCTTTCTATAGCTGTCTTGCAGTCTGTGTGAAAACAAGCCTCAAAACTTGGTCATTTTCATCTTTGCTGCTGGCATGCAGCTTCCATTATTTATAAGCACCCCAAGTTTTCATTTTTGCCTTGTCTGTGGGCTCCTGTCTGTCTTTTTAGACCTGGGGGGATATTTCTAAACTCTTTTTAAAAAGATTCAAATCAAATTTCATGGTTGTTTTCTCAGTTCAAAGTATGTACCCAGTGTTGACAGTTGATGCCTTGGGCAGAAAAGAACGTGCAGAGCTATACTGGATGACTGCTAGACAACTCAGAATAGGGATATGGGATGGACGTGTGCAAATGTGCGTATCGACAAGACAGAAAATGTATGAATGAGCAGAAGGCAGGGAGTCCATTTCAGGTGGGCTTCAGGAGGCTTACAGCTGGAGTTTATCACCCTGAGTATAAGAAAAACTGATGATATGGGTGTGAGTGCATTTCCCATCCTGGGAAAGAAGGGAAAATTCAAACTGAATTATGCGAGGGAGTGGTAAAAGGGCTGTGAAAAACAAGATCAGTGAATAGTAACTCAAATCTACCTTCTGCAGATCATCCATTAAGGACTATCCCATGTCACTTTTGCATTGAATGTTGTTTTTATGGTGTTTCAGGATCTATTGTGTGTTCTGCTCCCTTCTTCACTGGAAGAAATTAATATCAATATCAGTATGTTATCCATAGTGTATTGCAGGCTGAGCGGTAAGGGGCTGTAATGGCAGCGAATCTTGGCAGTTTTCTTCTTATTGCAAAATAAATTTGTTTTAATGACTTCGTTTGCTTTCTTTCATTTTACAATTGAAAACATGAATACATTTTTGTGACTGCAATGAAGTGAATAGATTCAGTTTCAGATCTGAATTTAATTTCTCCTTTGTTCATGCCTCAGCTGTTTTGCACATCTGCCTTTGAACTGTGAAACACATTTCACCTTTCCATTTAGAACAGAACAAACTACTGATACATTAGTCCCCTAGTTTGGAGGAAGGCAGGTTTAACTTCTGTCCTGTAATTTATGTTTTAATGGTGGTTGACCACTGCTTCAGTTTATAGTCCTTATAATGGGTCCTTTTCATGGGTTCTTGTAACTTAAGTTCATTAAGGATCAGCTGGTCTAGCGGGTCCCCTGCTTCTGGTACACATACCACAATAAAAGAGGTGTGCGAGCTCTGCACGTAGGTGGCCAGTGACTGCAGCTGCTGGTGCTGGTGCTCATGCCAATAGCAATAAATGAGCAAAGAAAGCTTGAGAAGGTCTTATCTAGCCTGACCTTCTGCACTTCTGGGTTTCTTCCAGAGCCTTCTGCAGTTGGCCAGTCATGCATGTTCCAAAACAATCTGACTTAATTTAAAATTTTTGCGACTCTATCATGTTCTGTTACATTACTTCTTACCAACATTACCAAAGCAAAAATGCAACTGATGGAAATATTGATTCCAGGAATATCTTACAGCTTCCCTGGCTAAGGAGAACCTGCAGGGTCTAGAGTGCACATTGCATCCCAAAAGTTTTCTACAGACTTTTCCTTAAGTAGTGTGTGTTCCATTACAGTGGAATTCTATGCTTTTCACAAGCAGGATTTCCAATTTCTGAAATTTTTGCAAGAGCATGACTTCTTGGTTTGAATTACAGCTAACGTTTTACTCTTCTGGACTTCTCTTTTCCTATCCTCTTTCCTGTTTGCATGTAATCTGATGGTCTCATACAAATTGCACACAGAGGTACAGATGTACTTGCGTTGGAATCTCTTATTTGGTTCTTTGAATCAGGAAAGGACCCTATAATTAAAGTTCATTACAGCCTGAACGTGCACAAGAATGTTTGTTGAGAAGAGTATATATGTTTTATTATGATCTGCCAGCCTTAATGAGTATTTTGACTTTTAGAAAAAAAGAGGCAAAAGAAAATGAAATCAACCAGTGACTGGAGGGAGAGAAGAAATGCCATTCGACTTACTAACGAGTACACAGTAGAAACGCTGGTGGTGGCAGATGCTGATATGGTCCAATACCATGGTGCAGAGGCTGCCCAAAGATTCATCCTCACGGTTATGAATATGGTAAGTAGGAACTTTACTCTCAAAAGAAGAAGCAAGTGTAAAAAGATCATATCCAGAGTAGGTTAAAACTACCTTCCTTGACAGCTGAACTGGGTTACTGTTTTGACCTTGAGGTATGAGGAAAGGTCTTGGTTTTCTTGTTATGTGCGTCTTCTCCCCTACCTCTGTGATTCTCTGTATTTGCCAAAGCATATCACAGTAAAACAGCTTTTTCAAACTGAAATTGCAAGTTTTCAGTTAGGAAATAATTCATAGTTGTTCAGGAGTGGTGTGTTCTACCATATATTTTGTACTGCTATGGCTTACCTTGATAGAGAGTATCCCAGAGTGAATAGATGGACTTGTCTGAACTGAGATTTCTTGGATTCCTAAAGATTTCCGTGGCACACTTGTTGCATAAGAGATATTTCTCTCTGAGTCACTGTCATAGGCCATCAAATTGAAGACAGCAGAAAACCTGGCATTAAGTCAGTTAGAAACACTCTGATTTTTACATTATGAAAATGGCTGCCTCCCTTGCTGTAAAAAGTACGACAAACTTATCCCCAAACTGCCAGCTGATCCCATTTTCTATACCTAGGACTTCTTGTGCTACGTGAAGTGGCGCTGATCATACCTCTGAATAGTTGATGGAGTTGGGCTTTAGAAGCATTCTAGAAATTCTGCAGAGAAGCAGCCAGGAGCGAAGAGAGCAAGCTCAAATGAAGTGTATGTGTTAATTTGTTTGCTGTCCTAGTAGTTAAGCCTTCACTCTAAGCTGATAAGGGAACACAAAGCCTCTCGCAATGAATGCTCACTCGCTTGCTGGCACTGCCAGTAAAGGCATAATGGCTAAATTGGATGTGGACAATGAAAACTCTGCTTAGAAATGGCAGGGGTCCTTCCAGAGGCATTTGCACAAGGAAGTCTTGGAGGAAGCTTGTTTTTCTCTGCCCATGTGATTGTAACATCCAGGAACAGTTGGTTTTCCTGGCTGCTGCTTTGTTGTTGTTCATGGGCAGCAAACTGGCTTGCAAAAAAGTAACAGTTCTTAACAGTAATTGACTGATCTTGCTTCCCAGTGAAGAGCTGGGTGATGGATGCTCAGCACTTTATCCAGCTATGGAACAACAGTTTTTTAAGAGGTCTTGTATTCCTTTATCAAGCACTGGTGTGAGGGAGCCCTCCTGTAGTGAAATGCTTTGCTGATTGGACAGGGAGTTTGTTTAACTAGTCTTTTCTGTTAACAAGCAGCTTCTCTGTGTCCCTTCCTCTACCTTTTATTTTGCTTTCTGGTATGCTGTGACAACAGTCACTTAACAGGGCTTCATTGTGTCTCTACATTTATTTGGATTGATTCATAGGAAATGTCTTCTTGCAACAAATCCATTCATGCCACCATCACTTCAGGATCTACTTACTGGCTTTCTTATGTTTAAGGATGTGTTTTCTGGAGCACAAGAGCCTTATTCTTCTCAAAGCATTGGTCCTCCATCTTTAAATTCAGATATCAGCTTTGAAGTGAGTGGGCAGGACATAAGTTATATTCAGCTTGGAACAAATCTGCTTCTCAAGTCACTTTTTGAACTAATGGAAATACACATTCAGATGTAATGTGTCAGGGCTGATGGTCTTCCTTATGTCAGATGCTTGGGACCTCAAGAGGGGTGATGGATGCTTTTTGTTTGCAGTGGCAGCCCAAGAGTCCTCCTAAAATATTTTCTGCACCAATTCATCAGTGAGATAATAAAAATCTTCCATTGTGCCCCACAGTTGTTCTTGGGCTGGGACAGGGCATTATAGCTCTGAGAGCTTTTAAAAGATATGTCTAATCATCTGTCTTGATGACTCATGCCACAAGCTCAATTATTTCCTTGTAATCATTAGTAATTCTCTATGTTTGTGTAGCTTTATCAACACGTGAAGGTTGTTAGGGTTGTGTACACTGATAGGCCAGGTCCTGAACAAAAGATGGCCACGAATACTGTTGTCTGTCTAGGCTAAGGAGTATTGCAGAATATCCCAGCAACATCAGCTTGCCAGGTGTGAATATGTATGTGTGGGGTGGTGCTGATAGATGGGTTGGATACTCTAAACCCATTTACTAAACAAATATTGAAGCCTAATTTCCAATGGATTTGGCTGATGGGCTTTTAAGCTAGGTTCTGATGCCGTAGTGTGAGCTCACCCCTTTATTAGTCACTAGAGAGTGCACATGGAAGAGGAGTCTTGGCTGAGGAACACATTTATCTGACATCTCCTAAGGTGCAAAGTCCAGCTGAAATGCTTCCCACAGTTAAGTCATTGCTCCGAGGGGCTCACCCATGTGGTTTTTCTGATGTCTGATAGGATTTGAATTCATGTTCCAGCTTTTCAGCTTTCAGAGAAGCACTGGCAGAGTCTCTGTCCTTTGTCTGGCCACCTACCTTACCACATTGGTAGGAACAAAATATCTTTCAGGCCTCTACTTCCCTGAGGAAATTGCTCGTGAGTGTCTGGAAAGATTAGAAGATACTGAGGCACAATAATAGGCAAACACATAGATGGCATTATTGCACAAATCCTTTATTTTGAGGCTACAGAACACTGTGAAATCAAAGGGAATTTTAACGTTCCATCTGCCATAGTGAAAGCTGTTCTTCTTTCATCAAAAGAGGCTGAAGAATAATCCAGAAAATACATTTCAGGAAAAGCAACTGGATAGTCGTGTGGTTTAGGTAGGTCTTGGCCAAACTCTTCAGTCAGCCACACTCTTGAACCAACCCCAGCGAATCTTTGTGTGGCAGTTTCTCATCTGTAAATCTGTGGTGGAAGGAATAGTACAACCCTCACTCCTTAGAGCAACATCTGTTACATCCTTCTATGCTGCAGGATGAGTAGTGCTCTACACAACCAGGCAAAAGGCCTCCTAGCTGCTTGGGATCTTTGTTTCCTGCCTGCCTTGATACGTCTTCTGTCAGCCTTCTGTGACCGTTATTTGGGGGATAGGATTTGCCCTGTGATATTAGGCAGTGCTTATTCAGCTACACTGCAGGATGGCAGGCTGCCTTTAAAAGAAACCAGAATGTTAATTTTGGCTTGGATGCTTGCATTTAAGCAAATAGAACATTACTGGTCAGAGGTATATTAACTTAACTCCTCTCTGTAAGCCATTACGTTTACTGTCAAACCACAAAACAAGCCTTAAGAGGTCTTATTAATGCATTTTATATTTATAGACATTTTAAATAAAGTGATCTGCCTTAAAGTATTTAATATCTATTTACATTACAAGAATTTCTGAAGGGAAAAAAGTCAGCATTACAAAATGTTGTTTTATTGCTGTCTTGGTAAATGAGAATCATAACGAAAAGAACCCCACCACCCTCCTCTAGAATAACAGCTAAGAAACACAGTAAACCCCTTTTGCAACCTAGAAATAACAGGTAGTACTTTGTATAGCAAATACTGTGTTTTTAATGTTATTCTGTAGTTCTGACCCACCCCCCTTAACACAGAATAGATTCGTATTAAAGTGAATCTAACCTAAACTAATATTTGAAGGTGTAAGGCAGATTTTTCCAAAGTTGTGGAAGAATTTCCCTCTAAGGTACACTGTAATGTATGAGTAGGAACAAGCATGGCTCCAGGGCTTTGAGTTTACTTTTTTTTAAGTTAACCAGCTCTAAAATGAAATCTTTTCTTGTTTTCTGGCAAGGTATTTGATTCAGCACAGTTCTTCTAATGAACAATTCCTCATGGCTTTGTGATAAAAAATAAGGTTGTCAAATGCCGCCATGTACATCTGCAGCCCCAGTGAGGCAGTGAGCTTACGGGCATGCTGGATGTAAGGGCATGGGGAGATACCAGCCGAATTTATAGAAATGCAAAACCAGCTACTTAGAAAAATAAATAAGCACATATATAAGTGGAACTCACTTGGTATTTAGCTTTTGCACAGAGTTGCGGTGTTTGCATTTCAGTTCTTGTTTCCGCTTTGCACCCTTTGGCTTGAGTGCATCTCCCATTTCCTGCCTTCGTTGATGCCCTTCTTCAGTAATCACCAGTGTTTAGAATGTCCTCTACATTCTGAAACAAAGTGCCTTTGCAGTAAAACATGCTTTTTTTTTTTTTGTTCACCCAGTCTGTTAATCCGCATGTGCCAAGTATGATTTCTCATTGCATTTCATCCATATGGAGGTATTTGGATGGATGTTGTTTCTTAGGAAGTCTGTGTTGATCTTGTGACACTTCAAGGCTTCATCTAACCTGAACTTCAGGTTTCTCAGCCAGCATCTACAAGAACGGTGCATTGACTTTCTCTTCTCTTCTCCCCCTGTGTTCCTGTGTATCTGCTCACAATTTGGAGCTTGGTTCAGAAGCAGTTGCCAAAGCATGAGGCACACACTGCTTTCTTGCAGGAGTTTTATGCTTTTATTTCTTTTGATGTCTTCCTTTTATCTGATAGAAATGGCCAGTAAGACAAATAGACAGGCAAACTGCACTGGTCTGCGCTGTGGCTGGACTGCATGACTTGTGCCTTCAGCTTCCTGGACAAAACTCTGATTCAAATAGTTCTGAAGCATAAGATAAATGAGATATGAGACCCTTTGGAAAGTTCTACCCTTGATTATAGTTTTTTTTAATGATGAGGAATGACCGATTTCATCTAGTACCTGGACAACAAGTTCTAAATGTTGGCTCCTTGCAGCTGTGCAGAGCTTACTTTGCAAACCAAGTCCCACTCAGACTGACCCTCTGAGTATTTAGAAACAGAGATGTCTGCGTTTCCAAGACCACACAGAGTAATTTAAAAGCTGTTTTCTATGGATATGAAAATCTTTAAAAAAAAAAAAAAAAAAAAGTTTTCTTTCCCCCTTTCCCCCTAAGTGCATTTTTGGGGGTTTTGGAATAAATTACAACTGTGGCTTGGTTTGGAGCTTGCCTTGTTCTGAGAGATTATAGCATGCAGGGGTAAGTTACTGCAATGTGTGTTAGTTCTCCTGCAGCTGTTGCTGAGCCATGCGATTAGTGTGGAAGCTCTCTGCAGCAGCAAGTGGTAACTTGAAGTTAGTGATATTTTGGATGTCATTAAGAGGGAAAATTTTTATGTTGTTCTTTAGGAATAACACTGGTTTACTCTCTGAAGCCTTATTTTACACTCTGCAGATCGTTTTTCATTTTGGATTTCCCCTGTGAGAGATTTTTCTATGCTAAAGAAGCAGATAAAATCATTTTTATCATGCATGCATTGTTGGATTTATCTCTCTACTCTTAGAGACTGGCACATAAAGGCTCCAGAGCTGTCACTGATAATCAGCTCCCTTACTCTGATATGGAATTTTCATGATGGGGACAGGGATGTAAGGAAAAAGGTTATAAATATTTGATCAATGTCTACTGATTTCTTTTTGCTCCAGCAGCCCTGGGAGAAAGAGTTATGTCAACTGTCTTTTATGAAAGAACCGTGAATATGTTCTTTTTCCTGATGTTTAATGGGATAATTTGAAAACTTGGCTTTCGGTGGGTGTTAGAAATCCTATAGCACTTTTCAAAACAAGTGAAAGACAACCTCGGTAACTTGACTAATGCTTCTGCTGTCCGAATGTCATCCAGCAGCCAAGGCAATGGGGAGGCTCTCGCTTGACTGCAACGCTTAAAGAAAAAAGAAAAAAAAAATCAATTTACCCTCAAGGTTGGTGTTCTGAACTGCAAAACATCTGAAATGCACACGTCTCCCTCCCACTGTCCACCTGCAGAGGAAGCTCTTGAGAATTAAAAAAAAATTAAACTGATGTAGTTTAGTTCCTCTCTTAGCCCAGTTCTTCATGTGTAGCTTGTGCTTTATGCATGCTGGGGCACGCCTGGAAAGTTCTTGTCAGAACTGCATTTATTCTGTCCCTTCCATGTCAAAGCTGTAAGGGGAATGAAAGGCAGGAGGAATGCAAGCACAGGAGGAGGAGGAGAAGGATGGTCCAGGCTTCAAGCTTTTCTGTTTTCTTTAGGTCATTCTGCACACTGTGGGACTATCACGGAAATGCAGATGAAGGAAGGACATGTCAGATATGGACTTTATCCTTTTTCTTGTTCTTCTGCACCTCCTCTTCCATTTTTAATATGTTTTATATGACTTCTGTTTCCAAAGCACTCTTACTTTTGATGACTCTTTGCAGAATGGAAGTCAGGACAGCATAGAAGTTCTCCTGCAACAGGGCAACCAATTCTCATGACCACACTTCAGCCACAATAACAACTTCTCACATCGCTTCCCTGCAGTCCAGTGGCCAATTCATTCAGACAAGCTGCTTTCTGATGCTGTGGTGATGTCCTAAAAAAACAAGGGAGGTGTCTGTGAGTCAGCCTCTCTATTAATGCATGCTGTCCATGCAGCAGGAAATCTTGGGAACATCTGCACTAGGAAATTCTGTTTCTCTTCCCTGGTATCTCAGCTGACGCTGTTGGCTCGTGTGCCAGTAATAGTCAGTTGCATGTGGTGTCTGAACAGCTTTGACACGTCAAGTCTGTGGGTGATGACTTCCTTGTAGGCTGGGTGAGAGGGCGAAAGGTGGTCACTGCCATGATGGAATCTGATTCCTAGCAGGAAAGGCTTATGGATTTAAATTCTTTTAATGACACCTGGATTCCGTGATAATTCTTCCTTTGGGCACAATCTACTTTACATTGGCTCTGTGCTGCCAGAATGACTGTGGATAACCTGCACTGAACTCTGCCTCATGTGTTTTCACAAGGTCTTTTGGGGTTTGGTTGAGACATCGCTAGCCTTAAAGATGGTGCTTTGAGACAGTTTGGGTTTTCATTTGCAAGCACGTTGCGTGCATCTGGCGTGGTGCTGGCCTCTCTGAGGAGAGACCTGGAGCTGCCCTGTGCCTGCAACAGCTGGCTCAGCAACAGTCCCACCACAGGGCACAGCAGAGTCCCTCAGCAAAGATTTTGGCACATATTCAAGAGAGAATAAAAGGCTGCATAGGCGATGAGGAAGAGGGTGCAAGGAAAAAACCCTGTGAGCACCCAGGACAGAGCAGGAGGAGGGGCAGGAGATGCTCCTGGTCCCAGAGCAGAGATTGTCCTGCAGCCCCTGGAGAGACCATCGTGGGGCATGTGGGTATTTCCTGAAGAATATTAGGCCTATGGAGAGGAACGTGCACTGGAGCAGGTTCTCCTGATAGGAACTGTGGCCCATGGAAAGTATTCACACTGCAGCAGGGGAAAATTGTGAGGAGGAAGGAGCAGCAGATCAGAGCTGTTATAGACAGACCACAACCCCCATTCCCTATATACCTGTGTGGTTTAGGGGGAAGAAGGGGGAGTCGGAGTCAAGAATGGAGGAATGAAGTCAAGCCTAGGAAAATGTGGTGGGTTGAGGTGAGGAGAAGGAGTTGTTTTAATTTATTGTTGTTTCAACAAGATAGAGCCGTTGTGCAGAACTGTCTTGCACTCTGGCAGGTGATAAAGTCTCTTAGTATGGTGATGGTGAGTATGCATCCTGTACTCACTTGGTTAGTGAATAAGAGCTGTACAGGTGGCGGTGTTTGCTTGTGCAGACCGGTTTGCAGGCACACTTTTAGGTCTGTTTTCTTGATAATTTGCCTGCAGATCTCAGCTCATTTTGAAACACAGTTTATTTGTGAGTGGAGTGTGAACAGTTCCCAGCTAAATCTATATAGACCTTTGTGTATAAAACTTAACAGAGAGCTTTTTGCTAACTGGAAGAGAAATAGAAGAATTGGCAGAGGCAGATGAAGTTGGAGTTGTCTCCCTGCTTTTCAACTTGTTTCATGAAAGATTGGAAGTTGCAAATGCAATATTTTGATAGTATCCTGCAGCTTAAATCACAGTGCTAATGTCTTCTTCTGCAGAGCTTATTATGATCACAGCTTAAATTCTGAGTAACAGAACAAAGTACAAACAACAATAAAGAAAAGGATTACTCTTCCTCTGGCAACTGTCTGTCCACCTCTGAGAAAAATTCTTAAAACTTCATTACGAAATTATTTACCTCCAACATGTGGGTATTGCTGGCTGTCATACTTTCTTGCCTTTTGGCAGTAATAAATCAACTACTTAGAGATTCATCCTTGTAGTTAAACAACTCATAAGCATAGCCAGAATAGGCACTGCCACTTCTGTTCGAACCACATCTTCAAAATTCAGCTGTCTATTCTTAAACATCAAGAAAAACAATTCTTGCTGATACACCTGGATTTGTGCCGCAGTGATAATCGGCATCCTGTCATTACCAGAGTCTGTGGGGCCAGCCCTGTGGTGTCAGGCAGGCTGCAGTCTATTTAGCTGTACACACATTAAAATACTGATGGCCGTGCAGAGGGACCAGTCTGACTGCATGGAAGCAAGTGTGTTCCTTCTATCCCGTCAGAGCTCATGGGCTGAAAATTCTGGTTTAGCCTCTGAGGCATTCAAAGTGGGGGATGGAAGTATAGTTAGCTGGAGCAAATCTCTGATGAGAAAGGGTCTGTATCTTCTCCAGGTGGATTGTGTTTGAATACTTCAGTTTTACTGAAGTAGAACAGCCACTTGTACCAGTCAGGCTTATTTAGCAGAGGAAAAGGTTTTTGTTCTTACTAGGCAACACAAACTACCATCAGTCTGGGTCTTCTTTAGACTCCATTTAAGAGAATAAGCAAACAAAGCGTGAATAAACAAGAAAAGTAAAGCCTCTTTTGCATGCCTAGTGTCTTTTTGGTCTAGCATCCAGTTGCTGCTGCTAGGCTGGGCGCTTCTGAGGTCACTGATGGATGGAAATACAAATGCAGTCAAAGTTGTCCTTAGGACAGTAAGTGCAAGATAAAAGGAAAAGGGTCTGACAGCCTTCAAAATGACATGCTAAGCTCTCTAGCAGCTGGTTCTTCTGCAAGTTTTGCCAGTGAAAACTACCTTTTGAAGTCAGTGGTGTTTGGATCTCTCTGAGCTGGGTTCTGCTGGCAGGCAGCTTGATCTGCTCTGATGGAAAGGCAAGCACTATCATCCATTAGACTTAATGATAAGAACGTGTTTGCTCTACTCATTTTACCAGTAGAAACTTTATGACATGGTCAGAGCTAGCAGTGAGCCAGGCTAATCAAAGGCATCCATCACATGCAAAGGTTTGTTTGTCTCTGTAGTGGTACGTGAGAGATTGACTTGATCAGCATGATGCCCCATTGACCCTCTCAGCTGAATGTGCCGGTCTCCATTTACACATAGGTCAACTGTCAGAGCCCTTCTCAACAAGTGTCAAGTTTATCCCCCTGGTCTGCAGTGAGAGGCCTTAGCTGCTCTACCAACATACCCCCGAGCTAAGCAAATAGTGCCAGCACTTGTGTGCGCTTGTATATCAGCCGCAAGGAAGATAAATGGCTTATTGTGCTCTTACTGAAGGTCAGTGGGTCAAATACTGAGTAGCGTCTGTCTTGCAATCGGTGCCTAAATTATAGGAAACATTTATGTGTGTGCTTAAATCCAACCCCAAACACTAAAGAGCTTAAGAACACTCTTCCACTGAGTGCATTCCTGAGTATTTGCACAAATAGGAAAAATACCAAGCGTTGAAAACATAATATCCACAATGTGTTCATGTCTTGGGTTTGTTGTAGGAAGTGAGCTGGCCCTGTGTGATATTTCTATCCAAGTGAGATGTAGGTAAGGAATACAGCTTACCTGGAGCCAAATCCTGCTTCCTTTTAGTCACGAGTCTCTCTTCAGTGGTCTTGATTTTATTTTTTTGACTGTGTTAGGGAATATTCATCCAAAGGTTGTTATGTGGTATTTTACACCTTTTTTGATATAGTCTAGTTAAAGCATTTGTACATGGAGAAATGGGTGGAATAAAATCCTGGCATCAATTAAGATCTTATGTTCTAACCTATAAGAATGAGGTAAAGTATCTGAGCTGGAATGCAAAATCTGGAGAAAGTAGTAAGGTAGTTTCCGGTGCTATTTTTATATTTCCTGAGGCTTGTGTCATTATGTGCTGCCTTATTACTATTCTCTCATATAAGATATGAAAATAACAGAGGGAAATTGCTTTTCCATTCTATTTCCTGAAGTCTAAAACACACCATTATTTCATCTTGCATTCAGATATCTCTGATATTTAAATGTTGAAGGTCCATGTTAGTTGGATGCTTTATAATGTATGTCCGTGTTCCTGATGACTGGTTTATGTTTAGAGTACCTTGGAATATTTCATTCCTGTCCTCTGTTTCTCCTTTGTTATCTCTTTTGTTTGTTCTGGTTAGAAGTATTTTTCTTTCTGCAACTAGCTTGTGTATTTTTTGTTTTATTTTGTTTTTTGTTTTTTTTTAATGTTCTTAGTCCCTGGATGCTGAATTTTGCTCAGATTAGTCTCTGACAAACTGCTCAGGTGGTGAAGTCCGCTGCATTATCATAGGAGCAAACCTCCTCTGTTTTCACAAGTGTTATATCTACACTATAGTATGTGGAACTGTTGGAGTGGTAACACATTAGCTCTTAAAACCTCTGTATTTTATTGACTGTAGTAGCACAACCTGTTTGGGTTTGTTTTGGGTCATTTTTTTGAAGGACAAATGTCACAATTGGTTCCTTCAACTATTACTGGGTCTTGATATTGTTACTGATCTACTGTGGATGTTTTCTTTGCATTTTGACAGGTGTACAACATGTTTCAACATCAAAGTCTTGGAATTAAAGTCAACATTCGAGTGACCAAACTAGTCCTGCTTCGTAACCGTCCTGTGAGTTCTAACTCGTTTTTTAACTGCTGCTCTAATTGTGTGACTGTAGTCTTGCAGGCAGAGCAGGATCCCTTTGCTGGGGTGGGGGGAACAAAGTGGGCCACATCTGGCCACATCACCACAAATTCTAAGTAGTGCCTGCCACACTTCACCAGGCAGTATTAAAGGTGGGAAGTGCAGGGAGCAGTGGGAGTGAAAAAAACTACAGTTCTTTTATTTATCCTTCCTAGTAAATCTTTGTCTGCTTGTAGTTGTGAACCAGACTCAGGAATTAACTGTTTCAAAGATTAAGAATTATCTGGCTCTACTATCAAATATAAGTCTTCCAGACTTATGAGACTTGAATGTGGTACTGTGTAGAAGCTTAAGACTGGTGCCAGCAGATGGAGTTTGTTCTGTAGATCAAACGACAGAAGTCAGTGTGGATTCCAAAGTAATCCTCGCTTACCTCCTCAGATGAGGCTGGTTTCGCACTTTTCATTCTGTCACATCTGTATCTTTGAGCCTCTGATTTTTCATCAGAGGTCTAATGGTTTGTGTAAAGACCGTGGCTTATATTTCTTCTTTTGTATCCCCCTTTTTTTCCAAAAGGCGAAGTTGTCTATTGGGCATCATGGAGAGAGGTCTCTGGAGAGCTTTTGTCAATGGCAAAATGAAGAATATGGTGGGGCAAAATACCTTGGGAATAACCAGGTTCCTGGTGCAAGAGATGACACCCCTCCTGTGGATGCTGCTGTTTTTGTAACCAGGTATAGTGAGGTCTGGTTTATCAGTTTACTTCAACTAGTAATGGCCTGTAGTCAATGATGGGTCTATCAGGTCTAGCTGTAATCCAAGAAAAACACCTGTTGATGTTTACATGTGCTGCCTAAATGCTGTTTGGATGGCTCAAATGAAAATGATTCGTCTTGTTTCTGTGTATACTTAACAAAATTGTGCAAAAGCACCTCTCCAATACCCCAGAGTGTTGTCATTGTTAGGATACACGCAAGACATGGCTGTAGCACGGGTGACACTTCATTTCTCACACCAGCTGGTATAAGTGGGAAAAATAGGAGAGGTTTTGGAGCATAAGCCCTTCTTCCTAGGAGAAAGAAGCTGCGGAATGGAGAAGATGGCTGAGAACAAGTGCTCCGTGTGTAATTAGATCTGAATCAACTGAACAGTCTGACAGGAGAGACAGTTGGTACTGGTGGAGCAGACAATCTGTCAGTAGTGGGGAGGTGGGGAGGGAGTTACCTCCTAAAGAAAATGAGAGATGAATACCATACACTAAATTGATTTTCTCTCTTTGCCTTAGGAAGTAACTACTTTAACCCCTCTCTTGTATCACAGCTGAGACAGAGGAGGGTTGTCTTTCATGATTTGTTTGTATGTTTGAAAACTGCTACATTTATTTCAGACGTGAAATAATGTGTGTTTGAACAATTGAGCAAAATTCTTTGCAGCCCGCAGCTCTGTAGCTATTGATTTATTGAACAAATCAGGGTATGGACCAGATAAAGTAAGCAAAGAAGGTGTTCTCCATATTAACCTGTAGTCTTTTTACCTCTGACTTCAATACCTGAGCTCAACCTCGTAATACAATGCAAGTCCAATGTAGCTTACAGTCACTATAAATTTTGAGTAGCAAATCCATGGTCTTTTAAGTTGATTGCAAACTTTAAGATGTAAATGAAATACATTGTTATAGAAATTATCTCTGAGTAATTAAAGTGAGCACAAAAATATGGTGTAAGACAGATGCTGTATGTGCTAGAGGAACACAACTTCCTACCCCCATCTTCCACAGTCTGAGACAGGAAATGTCTGTACTGTAGTTCAGTATTACTCACCTCTTTCACTTTTTTTCTTTGCCAACAACATAAGTAGAAATACATGTTTTTGCATGAACTGCCATTCTGATTTAATGATCTCTTGTGTTAACAGTCACATTGCAAACTATCTATGAGATTTCGGTGAGTGCTCAGTAAAATAGCTAGTGAGCAGGGCAAGAAGCCAGCAAGGTTCCTAAGAATGCACCTTCACAGACACGTGTGCAGTTCCCCCAAATCCTTCTCTCTCTCCTGTGTTCAGTGTAGTCCAACCAAGCACTTAAGCAGATACTTAACATTTTAGACAGGGTGAATAGTTTCTTTGAAGTCAATGGGCTGCACATCCTGGTTATAGTTAAGCATGTGCTTCATTGGATCAGGGCCTAAATAAATAACTAACATTTTTGCTAAACTCATCTGGGCATCCACTTGTCTTGCATGACAAGTGAGGCATACAAAATCTCTTCTGATGTACTCTAAGCACAAAGCGGAGGGAATGAGCAGAACATTTAATCTGTGCATTCTCTCTATAGCTTATAAAATTGAATGCATAATGTCAGATTAAAGAAGTTCGACTCAGGCATTTGAGGAAAAATTGTAGGAAGAATTTGTAGGCAGAATTGTTCAATAGATTTGCAGAGTTTTGCAGGCAGAATAGCTGGAGAAGTACAGGTTTGGTTGAATTAAAAACTAGATTCAGATCTTGTGAGAAAGTTCAGGCCAGGGAGCACATGGCTGTGCACAAGAGCAGCATTTTTCCTGTTTCGTAGGTCAGCAGTGTGTACTTGTGGCCTTTCTCCTTCCTTCATGCTGTGTTCTGTCATCCTTAACCCATCCTGCTTCTGCTTCATGGAGGATGCTGCACTGCTTGGAAGACTTCTGGCCCAGCAGCCCAATTCTTGCATCAGGGAAATTAAGTTTTCTACTCTTGGCTTTGGAAGTGAGTGTGTGTGTCCTTGGACCCTCCCCAGACTGTACAGATGGACCAGTGGTAGAGGATATGGGAGCAACAACATGTCCAGCACAAGAAATAGCGCCAGAAAAAGCAGAAGCTGAATTTTCAGCAGCTGCAGCTGCTTTAGGACTAGAAACAGATTCTTTGGGGTCAGCCTCTGAAGAAATCCCTCTGTTTCCAATCTGGCTGTATTCATTTAAAATACCAAGGCACACTTGCCTTTTGAAACTTCACCTCAAACTGTTGTTCGCCGTATACTCATTTGTGTGCAAAAATAGATGACCTAGGTGGCAAATATCCCTCCTGTGGGATTTTTGTAGTATCCACATGACTGAGTTCCAAGTAAGAGGCATACTATGTCTGTGAAATAAGATGTACCCTTGTCCAGTTAGGAAAATAAGTGAGACAGTGGGAATAATCTTTTATAGCCCTGACCGTCTATATATGGTGTTGTGGTCTCTATAACGACCAGGCAATTGTTGTTCAAAGTCTGATTTTGGACTTTTAGAAATTCTTATCTCTGGCTTCTGTGGATAATGTACTTGATATTTTAATGGGCAGCTGACCAGAGTAACTCCTCTGTGCAGAATCTGTACTTTAGTAATCCTAGAAGCATGTCTTTTAAATTATAGGTGATGTGATAGCAGAGTGAAGAATGACACAACACTGATAAGAACAGAGTTCAGAGCTATCATTAAGCAAAAACTTTTATCCAACCTTAGTGATTCTGTGATTCTATGACTTGCTTTTTTCCTGACATTCAGGAGATGTTATTCAGTTTCCAACCTGCCACATTTCTCCAGCCCTTTCCTTTCCAATTAAATGGGCAAACGAAGCAGTTCCATGTGCATCAAGGAAACTGGGCACATCGTGCTACGAAATGTATATATAGATGTGGAAAGGTTTTCTTGGTAGGTTTTTGACTGTACTGGTTTCCACTCTTTTTGACTTGATGACCCTGCAGGGTTAAGCTGGTCAGAAAATGTCATTTGAAGGATGCTGGGAAGTGGCCATTAAACAGAAATACCTTTTATTCAAGTAGCACAGTTCAACTACTGTCCTTATTTCTTACAGGAAGGACTTGAATTGCAGAATTTAGCTTAGCACAGTTAGGTATTTTTTTCCAGTTCATGTGAGCCAGATGGAAGAGTGACTGTAGGAGGAGTTCTGAGCTCCTCTTTTCTGGCCATTTTTATTGAACAAAACAACTGATTTGTTGTCATTTTTTGAGAAGAATTATTTAAGTCTGATAATGGAAACATTCTGCACAGTATCGCCAGTGGTAATGACCAAGCATTTCACAGGTCCCTAGAAGATGGGAACACATGTCCTGCTTGATTCAGTCAGTGGCTAAAAGTGAAGAGCAAATTTGCTTCCCAACTATGGTGTGTGATTTCAGTATATTATCCAGGACTTAGTGTCTGACCAAGGTAAGATCTTGGATTTGAATTGCAGCTTCTGGAGTAAGAGTTTTGTTCCAACATAGCTCTATAAAAGATTCTGCTAACAAAACTGTCTCTCTATCATAAAAGACCTCTGTACATGCAATGAGTGTTAACGTATCTCTTTTATATCCTTGGAGAACCATTATAGCATCGTTTATGTCAAAAGTATAGATGCAGTCAAGCGAAGAAGTCCTCCAAAGAGTGACCTGTGACTGAAGGCTGTTTAAAAGCAGATCAATTTCAGTGTTGTGATGGGGCCATCTTAGATCAGTGTGTGACTGAGCCTCAGGTGATCTTTGGCTCCCCTGGGATTGCCGGGATAGGGCTGTAGGAGATTCTGTATATAGATTTTTGTGATGATGTGTCTGCTTGTGTTTGGAAGCAGACTGAGACCCACCAACATAATTTGTGGCTAAAGGTTTGGATGTGCTTTTCTGTTTGGCCACAGAGTTTTGGAGTAAAAAATTTACAATAGGTCTGGATGATTTAAAGCCTAGCATTTTGGTATGAGATCTTTAAGTAAAAGGATGACATCTTTTAGACTTGTGTTTGTGACAGTTTAAAGGATGAGCTGAGGAGGTTTCATGCTTGCAGACTTCCATGCAGTGAAATGTTCAGCTCTTCTTGCTGCCCTGTTTCGAGTACCTCCCTGACCAGACAGCATCACAGCACTCTCTTTATGGACAAAGAATGTCCTACCTCTGTAGGAGAGTCTGCCAGTTGTGCTGGATCATTTACGAGACCCCTTATTTTATGACACGGTGGTAATTTCTCCAGGGAGCTGCCTGAAAGAGCCAGACACCTTTCAGTGTAGAACACAGAGTGCAAGAAGCGAAATTGCTGTGCTTTATTTGCAGAGCTGGCCAGCCCCTGAAGAGAGATGCTTTTCTTGCAGTGGCCTCCTGCCATCTACTAATAGTTCAGTTATCTGTTGTCACAAGAAAAGCATCTGTTTGATTTACCAGTTTATATAACATAATAAGTCCTTAAATAAACCTCCGTCAAGTTGTCTCTGGGAACTTGGGCAGGCGTGTTTGTGCCAGCTCTGTCAGGAGACTGTCATTAGTCTTCTTTGGAAAGACTGGAATGCCAAGGTGTCGAGACGCAGTAAGGCTGTGGCGAAAAATGAAAGCTGGAGCCAGTGTGTGGTCATAGCTTCCGATTTTGTTTTGTTCCTGTCTGACTTTTTAACACTTTGATGGTTTTTACAGTTTTTCCGCATTTAAGCATGGATAGTTTTCAATGTCTGCTTAACAAGAGCTGTTAATAGCTGTTGCTTTTCTCTTTCCAAGCCCTTGACAACTCTATTTGTGACTTTCAAAGGAGATTGGTGTGAAGAGATTGGGTTCATCAGCCGCAGTTCTGAGTCTTAAGTCCCTTTTTCTATAAGCCCTGATATCATATTTTTGCTTCAAGAAAAAAGTATTTTCAATATTTTTGTAAATATTTTATTTTTCTTAGTATTTATCTTTCTATGAGGATTCTCTGAGTATTATCTTTTCCTAAGTATTTTTAATCTTCCCCCTGCCAAACTCTTAAACTCAAGATCCCACCAGGGACTCAGGCATTTCAAGTGACACACTTCAAAGGTACTGATATTATTCTCTCACCAGCCTCCCCACAGGGTGAGGAAAGCCATAATGACAGAGATTATGGTTCCTCGACTTCCCTGGGGTTAAGGAACTTAGGAAATGTTTTAGCACATGGGATGCTTTTCTCCATCTCTGTTTCATAGCGGGATAGCACTTGCAGAGCACGTCTGATGAAGGCAGCTCCTAAAGTTTAGGTCTAAGTGCCTATTGAAATGTATTTAACCATTAATTTAGTTATAAATACTTCCTCACACACTTGTTTTTCTGTCATGAGGAATCACATTTACAAAAGGTTTTCACATGAAGTGACATCACTTAGACGGTGAGCTTCAAGGCTTTTTTAATTCTATTTCTGTTTAATACAGCTCTGGATCCTGGTTGATTTGTGGGTGCCAGTGGCATGTGTAGTATCTCTTCCTGCCCTGATGCGATCTGAGGAAACTGGATGAGATGTGGGGGAGTAACAGAGACCAAATAAAGTCTCTTGAACCTCTCTGTGTTGGATCGTAAAATATCAAATCTGGCTGTGATAAGTTTAGCTGAAGCCAATTCACCTAGCTGTTACCTGGCAAATCCTGAAATTCTCTTTCTTCTTCATTGTCAACATCTGTATTTCTCTATTTAGTCCTGCTTCTTTCCTGTCCTTTTCTGTTGCAGTAGAAGAAGAAAAAACCTGAAGAACTGAGAATTTGAGTATACACAAACAATTCTGTGTCTCCAGGCAGTGTTCCCACGTATCTCCTCCCACTTTTGATGGTGCTGTTGCATCACAGGGTGTCTGCTCCTTTTTGTTACAGTTCTCTTGTGAAAATAAGAGGTTCCGTTTTAATTCAGTTGCTGAAGAAGTCTGACATCATAGAGTGAGGTATTACCTTTTTACATACCAAAGCTTAAGTCTATTAAATTGGATTGTAGGATATAGAGCTGATTCACACAATTGCTTGTATTCTTGCAGTAGCAATCAATGCTGCTGTCTGCGTTGTCATCGTGTAGAGTGTACAGCAGTTTAAAAAAACCCCAAACCTCAACACCCATGATATGCGAGTCATGCATCACTGCTCTTTCCTAGCCTGAAGTCTGGAGGCACAGGCTACATTTCACTTCTGTTCTGTTTTTCTTTCTAGGACAGATTTCTGCGTACACAAAGACGAGCCTTGTGACACTGTGGGTAAGTCAAAGAAGTAGGGGAGAGTGTTTTGGTAGCCACCTCTATGCTAAGAGGAGCTTTCTGGGCAGACTTTCATTCTTGGTTTTCTGTGATGTTGCTTTTGCTGCTCTGTATACCACTGTGATGCAAATCTGGATTAGTAGAGCAGGCCATGAACTATAAATAAGCCATTAAATATTAACCCCTTCTAAGCACTGGAGGTCTCTGCATTCAGAAAGTAATCTAAAGAATTTCTACTTTGGAGTGGATGTAGAATTAGATAACTGGAGATTAAGAAACTGTCTTTTGGTTTGTCTGCCCAATGCTCTGTACAGTGCTCTCACCTAAACCAAGAATTTTCTAACTGGTCTATTTCCTGTTGTAAGAACCTATGTAACACTCCCAGATCAAACTGGCAGTCAGACATCAGAGAAAATACCTCATTGTAGGACAGCCAAGCTAAGTCTTCTTTTCTACCTCCTACTCCTGCTTCCTAACTGCCTTTAATCTTATTCAAACCCTGGATGCACAGGATCCTTACAGCCTACACATTAAATACTTTGTCTATTTATTTATTTAACTTAGGTTGCGGTAACCTGCACTGTATCTGTTCTGTTTTGGTTTTTTTTTTTAATCACCACAGTAGCAGCAGTGTTTGGAGGCACAGCTCAACATCCCATCTATGATGATTGTATGATTTTTTCAGACTTGCTTCAAAGTCAAGAGGCCCCTTATCCTACATTCTATGTAAACTTGGAGTGGATCTTGATTTTCAGATGATCTTACACTCCAGTGTTCAGAGAGACACTTGCAGACTGGGGGTTGCTATGCTGACAATAGTGGGTAATGACAAGCACAGGGAGAAACGCCTTCAGCAGGAGCTCTGAGATTGCCTACAGAAGTCTCATCTCAGAATGCAGGTCCTTCCCTCTCTGTTTTGTGGAGACTGATCAGGTGAAAGGAGGAAATACAGAGCTGAAAAATACATATATTTTCTTTTCAAATATGAATATGCTCAAAGTGGTGACTTAGTGCAGTTGTTCCAGATCATCTACAATTTAGGCCCTTATCTCCGTGCTTTGTATACTGGCAGCATATTTTGAAAGTGTTCTTCAAAACTATAAAACAAGGAACTGTTCTGTAGGGCTGCAGTCTGAATGAAGTCCACCCAAGTTATACTGCACTCTTATCTCATCTGTCCCTGCCCTGAGAAATAGTTTTATTCTTAGTTGCTGGAGGTAGAGCCTGAAGAAGATATCCTATCCATAAAACAGATATTCCATGTTTCTGAGTCCTTATGTGTCCTAAACCCATAGGATAGTATATGATAATTATGGAGAATGTGTCTGATGCCCTGAATATATCATATACTTGTGATTTATATCAAGATTATTTGCTCTCCCTTCTGTGATTGGATATAGCACTGTATTAGTGTCATTCCCCTTTCTCTGCCAAAGGTACTCTATTGGTGATATGACTGTGATTTTTCTTTACTGATGAAAGTCAGCCCATATGTAATCCATTCATATCACAGATGTTAGACCAGAAGGGAATTTGCCCTTGTGTCATTTGCATGTGTGTTACAGCAGAGGAAGAAGAAATTAAGGAGTGTACTTGTGACATGATTTGAGGAAGTGGTTAATGTAGGTGGGGCTAAATTTTAACTGTGTGAAAGATTATTCAGTTATCTTCCTTTGTGATAATAGAGAAAAATGTTTCAGCGGTACAGAACTAAATTTTTAATAGCCACTGTTCTGTACCCCGTACCTGGGTTCCATAAGTAGCAGTGTAGCACGGTGTTTACTTGTGTTTGATCTGTGTGCAATGAAGTGGGCTGATCCCATTGATGTACCATACTGGCTTATGAAGAATTATGTTGATTTTTCAGTCGTCTCTGTTGTTGCCAACTTTCTATTCCTTATTCCAGCTCCCAGATAGTCCCCTCCAAATCAGCAACTGCCTGCAAAAGCAAGAAGTTAGTCCAAAGAATGACATTGCATTTGGTCTGGACTGATGCTGAAGTTATAGCACCCCCCAAAGTTCTCTAGTACAGCAACTTGATTTCATTTCCTGCCTTGTATTTCACTTTTGTATATGAAGAACCTAGTCTTAGCAGATGCATATGTGGTTTTATACCTGCTTATGGATGAAGTTGGCTGTTGCAATGGAATACACTGTCATCCTGTAAAGGAAGAAACATCTATCTGGTGAGCAGGCACTCTGCTAAACTAGGAGACTGAGGCTACTGCTCTATATAAGGCAGAGAATCTGGACTCTAGGTTCATGATTCTGATTTCTATTCCCAACTCTGGCGTTGGCTCATTGTGTGACATTTGGCAAGTCGCTTACTTACATGTGGAATGCTTCTGTCTACCTCTATGAAACAAGGATTTTGAGTGCAAAGCTATGAGAGATTGCACGGCTTAAGAAGTTCTCATACAAAGCAGTGTGATGTCTTTGAGTATATGATACTATATGAGTACAGAATCTAATGTTGCTTAGTCATGTTTAAGAGACTATAAAGAATCTATTAGATTATGTGTACTGAAATAAGAGGACTCAGAGTGCTTTAGGTAATGCTTTCTTTAGTGACAGTGCCTTGATTTTCTTTGCATTGTAAGAAATATAGAAGCAAAACTTTCCCTGGTGGAAGTATTGAGGCCCAGCTATTGTTTTCAGAAATGAGATTATGAAGTTCAAATGGCTTGTAAGAGGTGTTCATTTGTGCTCAAAAAGACCCATATTGAAAAACCTGTCTGGAATCTTTGCCTGCCATGCAGACACAGAGAGAAAACAGCAGCAGGAGGTTTGTATTTGTATTCTGGCAGGGGCCCCTCACTGAAACCAGTTGCTCTGGGGACTTGGTTCAAATTTTCTTGGCCCAGCTGCAAAGGTAGTGTGGAAGGTTACATAATGGCTGAAACAAGCTCAAAAAGGGTGAAAATATGTAGATATGTCTTTGTGGGGTGATACCCCACTGGCCACTTTGAAAAACAGAACCACAGTTGTTTAAGAAATAGTTTGTTAATGCTTATTGCCCTCTTGGTTGTATATGTTATCCCTAAGAACAAATGAATTCAAAATAAGGTGGGCAGAAGGAAAGCAATATGCCAGTGTGCAGTCCGTGTGTGACAATTGTGTTTCAACAGCCTCGGTTGCGAGACCTCTGATAATTTCAGCAGAGAAGGTTTGCTTTGTGCAGCACAGCTGTGTCACACACCAGTCAAAAACTTTGCAGTCTGCTGCTTCAGACTCATCTCTCGTGATGTGACTCTAACCAGATCTGCTGTTTCCTGCAGAAAAATCTTTGTTCCAATTGAGCTGCCTCTAAGCCAGCCAAACTGAGAGTTTAATGTCTAGCTATTAATATCAGGCTGCAGCTTGGAGCCTTGCACGTTGTCAGAATCCAACCTTTCTGTGACATAAGCAGATTGAGAATGCCCCTTTCGTTCAATATTTCCACTGCTAGTGCCAAATAAGCAGTTTTACGGTTAGTTAGGAATGATCCTGCATATTTCAAGGCAAAGCTTGGCCTTCATTCCTCAGTGTACATGTTACCCCAGATCCAAGCTGAAGCTTCCCTGTATTCAGCTAATAATAAAAGTGGGGGCAGTGTGGAATTGGGAAATGGAAAATGAGAATGTGTCTTAAATATCCTTAAATTGCCCTGGTTAAAAATGTCTTTACCTCTGCTGCAGTCACATGTGCTTTTCTGTGGCTTGGTGTCGGGGAAAATGAAAGCAGAGTGTAGTGTATATATACTGCAGAAGGGCAGGGTTAGTTTAAGGAACAGCTTCCTGGAGAAAACCAAGCATCAGAGTAGAGGTGATTAAGAAACATAGTTTCCCAGACTGTTTCCGCAAGTGAATCAATGTTTTGTGAAAAACATTCCCATCTCTTGGATGGATTTAAATGAAGAGCTCAAAGATCACTTACTGAGAAGGCTGAAGATTATAAGTGCTTCCATAATCTGTATCCTTTTTCTTTAGTCTTCCAAATGCTGATACGTGAATGGGGAAATCAGGTTTTGGTTTTGCCACTGTGCTGCTGGTGGCTGCACAGATGATATTCCTCTGCTGTACCAGTGTGTTCATATCTTTTGCCCTTCCTTCTTTCATATGCGTATAGAGAGCTATGGGTGAAAAGTACTGTCATAGAGGGCTGCCTGTTGTGGTGCTATTAGCCAATTTCCCTCCCTTTGTAGCTATACCCTGCTTTGTCTTATGATTTATCATAGCAAAGTGATTCAAAATAGTCTGAGACTTTGCAAACAAGACATTTGGTCTATGTCACCAAGTAGATTTAATGCTTTTTTTATTATGTGTAAGACACCTGAATAAAGAGCTGATCGTTTTTACATTTTCCTTGGCCATTTGCTTGTGCAGTTGGGTACCTCTTGTCCACAGCATGTAACAGTTCTGGTCAATCCTGCCTGTACTGCTCATATCTTCCTTCCCATGTATTATCGATTCCAGTCCCCTAACTGGTCCCCCTGTGTCACAACAGAGACTTAATCCCCAAGGAAAGGGAAAAGACTAGCTGGTTTGCTGTGAGTGGAAAAGAAAAGGAATTCTCACATTAAAAACATTTTCCATAGTGGTTCGTGTTGAATGTTTCTGTATATTCCAGGGCGGGTTTTTATTTGATGCCAGAATAAATAGAAATACCTGCTGCTTAGAACAATTCATTAGAGAAGCAGCGCCTGGCTTTAGCAAAAGCCTTGCTGGGACTGTGTTTCAGACCAAAATCAAACACACTTTAATGCATTAAAATGAATATACTGTAGGTTAAACTGTCCCTTAAAGAAACACTGTCAAGTTGATTTGGTGTTTGTGAAAGAAAGGGACCTCACAGCAATGTGAATTTGTATGTCACTTGTGACTGTGTATGGCAATGCAGAATCGGGCTGCTGGCTTTTTGAAACTAAAGGGAGCCATGGTACAGTGCAGTGGAAGACTTTTTCCCTTGCCTTTTGGTTGCTAGGGAATAAATGCTGGACTGCACAACCCAGACAGTGCAGAACTCTGCTATTGGGCATATTCATCACTACTGTCTCTCAGGCCCCACCTTACCCACAGCAGCCTTCCAATTTCTTTTCACCAGCTAGCAATCTCTCTTTCCAAATTCCCACTAAAAATTTGTGTGCCAAGTGAGTGTAATATAAGATTGCATAAATGTTAATAGAAGCACTGGGATGAGCACAGCCACTCAAATAACCAGGAATTCCTGCTGCTGTAACCCTTACTCTTCCTCACTTGTTTCAGGGACATGGCTTCCACCAGGCTGCTTCTCATGTGCACAACTGTTCACAGGCTCACTGCTAAAGACCAGAGGAAAATCCTACTTACACTGGACTCAGTGAGAGTTTTATTAGTGATTTCAGTGGGGTCAGGATTCTGGTCCTGTTCTTACATGTTGTCAAAGATGTGCAACCCTCCTTTGAGCCTTTGTCAAAAAACTGACTGAGTTTTATTCTAGAGAGACTAGTTAGTTTGGGGTACCTGAGACATCTTTGGAAAGCCTGTTATCCTGAGGATGGTCCTTTGTATTTCCTGAAAATCTGTTGACAAGTCTATGAAGCTGTCTATTTGAGCATTCAAAATCGCTGAAATATTTAAAAATCTTGCAAAGAAACAGTGGTCTGTGAGAGGCAGAAGATAAAACCCAGTAGAAACAGAGTGAAGCTGACCAGTCTGCTTTTGGAAAGACAAACAAAACAGAAAATACAAACAAAGGCCCCCATATATACACAACCTATTCCCTTCCATCTAGTCTGTAAAAAATACAAAAGCTGGGCATGCCAGTTTTAACAGACTGTATATTTATTTTTAGATACAGCAGCTTTCTCATTGATTTGTACAAAAACTTAAAATGTGTTCAATGTAGTTGGTTGAGTGAAGTGCTGATATTATTTTTTTAGAGACTTCTTTTCTGGTTTTAGTATTATGGAAAGTATAACATTTGAATTTCATTTGCCTTTGGGTTTGTTTTGCAACTCAGTAGTCTTGTTTAGGTTTGTCTTTATTCATTCCATAAACTAAGGGCAGTGGTCGATTTTTGGTCTCCTTAGCTGAAAAATGACTGTCTTTCTGGAAGAGATGCAGTATTCAAACATAAGATTCTGACCTGAGTTTGGAGATTATATGGTACCATTGCAAGGTCTTTTTGTAGAAAACAGGTGATTGATCAGTCTGTTCTGTTCTTAAAATGTATTAATCTGTAAGTGCTGTTGACTGAATCTCTAGTTACCTCAACTTTTTCTTCATCTCCTCTGTGTTTCATGTGTTGGGGGCAAATATTGACTTGTGTAATTAAATGAAAGGGTTTAGTTGAGGGAGAGTTAGTGTCAGGCTTTCTGTACGTTTGCAGTCGTTCCCTCTTCCATGTTTTCGGTCCCTAGCTCTGAAGTATCACAAACCCTCAGTTGCTCTCAGGATTAACTCCCTTCCCTTGCCTTTTGCCAAGGGTTTATTTCTCTTTGGTGGTAGTTCTTAGAAGCTCTTGGTGGTGGTAGTTCTTAGCTCTTGCTTAATTTTGTTCCTTCATCTTCTCTTTGTTCAGTTGGGCCTGGACACCAAGAAGCTGCTCTCCCTGGAGAGGCCTGGTTGGTCTGTCTTCCATCACACGAACTGCATGGCTTGTCCACTGAGATCATGGAATTTCCCTATGTGTACTATACTTTGTTCTTCATAAACTGCTATTCCAGCAGTTCCATATTAGTTCTCCGCTGTACAACATTCTTCTTTTGTAGCCCCAAAATGTGTTTCAAGCACTTTTAGTTTCTAATAATTTATCTGTCTGTCTGCTGAGTAAGCACCCATCCCACAAGATAAAACAATAGACCTCACAGTGGTGGTGTATGTTTGGAGCTAGCGTGCCCTCAGTAATGTGGAACTAAACACTGTCAGCGAGGAGGAATAACATGCTTCCTCTTCTGTTCCTGGCCTTTCATTTCCTACACCGTCAAAATCCTATTGGTAATTAATGCTCATAGATATTTAAGCTGGCTTGCTGAAATACATACATAGTCTTTGTCAACAGTAAGGCAGCATGTCCAAAATCTTCTCATCAGCTTACCACCCTGCTTCTGTTTGTTAGTGTATCTTCACTGATCTTGAACCTTACTTTTCCTGTTGCTCACTCAAACCCTCCAGTCAGGCTTTGTGCCAGAGCTTTTGCCTTCCTTATTATGACTCACCCTGAAGTTGGTGTCAGACATTTAAGCTTATGACAGCTTGAAAACTTTACCTTCTTCCATGGTTTTGTTAATGGTTCATGGTAATTTGTTTTGATAAATTCAAGCGAAGAACTGTCTAAAATGCTGTGGAAAGGAACCATAGTATTCCTTTGCTCATGTCAGATTGGTGTGTAAGCAAGCTCCTTTCTATTGCCTTTATTAAAAGGACTATGTCATGAGGGAAAATATTTGCCACAACTTTGTTGATATTTATTCTGATACTCTGACTTTATTCTTTCATTTCAGCTCCATGTCATAATTCACTTTATGTATTAAATCATTGTGCAGTTTGACTGGTACGGGCGCAAACATGTACCACATTCTGCTCCAGGGCCATTTATGTCTGTGTGAAATTATATAGACGTGTACACAAAGCACCTGGGAATTTCAATCTCCTAGCTTAAAGGGCAGATACCTGCATAAGGTGTTCCCTTCTCCATCTTTTTACGCCTCACCCCCTTCCTAGGTCTGGGGCTTTGACATGCAATCATTCGGGGGAGAAATGGGGGGAGGAGGGAAAGCACCGTTTATCGCTGTTTTAACTAACAGTTCCCGATTAATTTACATGGTAGTGTCCCTCAGAAGAAACACAGTAAGTTTTCCTGCTAGCTTGGAGTAAAAACCAATACTTTTTCTTTAAACATGTCTTTTTATTTCGTGCGAGAGGCAGTTCTTGTGGTTTGGGTTCACCTGAATATACTATGCTAGAACTTCTGAATTGTACTGCTATCTCCTAGAAAATTTTCTGCCTTGATTGTTTTCTAAATTAGAGATGATTTGTAGGGCACTGCCCAAGAACCAAGCTTATGGCTAAATACTATGTAATCATGATTTAAAGAAATCTCTGCTGTTTATCTCTGAAAATGGTCACTGTGTTTGCAAGCAGACAAGCTGAAGGCAGAAGCCTAATTGATGTCCAGCTAAGCACCTACAGCCTAACAACTGTCAAGAAAAGCTCTGGAACTGCTCCTTACTACTGTGTGCGTGAAGCTGAGAAGCCTTTGAGGCAGACATAAGCAGAGCAGTCTCATTATATTAGGCCTATGGAGAGATCATTTCTGTCTTTTGGGCTTTATAGTATTTCTGCTGTTGTCTCGTGCCTCATCCATATAAATGGAGACTTGCAGACTAAAGATTTTTAATGCTTTCTGCACTGATTCCCCAGCTTCTCACCCCAGCTTCTCACCCCAGCTCCATCACTTCCCCTTGCTGACGATTTGTTTCTTTGGGGAATTCTCACACGTATGAACTTAAAACAAATAAAATAATCTCCTTTGCTTTTGTAGCTCACCCTATGTCTCAGTTTAAGGAAACTAAATTGTCTATCTGGACTAGACAGGGGGCCTCTTCCCCAAAACCACCACAACCTTTGAAATTAGTAGATTTTAATCAGAAAATGTATAGAGAAGGATAATAGTTCATAACTACAAATATATATATATATATATATATAACCAAAACCAGAACAAACAGGAACACCGTAACCAAAATCTTTTAAAAAAATAAGTTCTATCCCTGCTCCTTTTGGTGCAGTTATATTTACCGACTGCAGGACATGATGTTACACCTTGGGAAGAAACAGTCGTGAAAATCAGCTCTGAGCTCTGGCGAGGCAACTCCTTGTCCTTTTGTCCGAAAGCATTGAGGGGTAACATCTCTGCAGGTAACGTTTTCCCCTAGGGAGTCTGCAGCAATTCCAGGTAGTGGTGATTGCTCTCTCACTGAAGGACAGCACAGGGAGTCAAGGGAGTTCCCTCCAAGATGCCTCCACCAGCCCTGCAAGATGGTGGCTGCCGCTTCACTTCCTCACTCAGTATAATGGGAGAAAAGTGGCACCAACCTGAAGAAACCTCTCATCCCCTCCTCCCTCCCCTCCACCCAGCCACCAAACTGGAACTCAGAGCAATCAAACCACCCCCCTGCCACCCGTCCTGTCTCTTCAGCTCTCCAAATCCCCTGTGTTGGCAAGGCAGAGAAAAATTTCCTCAAATATTTTGAAACTGGAACACCCTGCTTCTCCTTTCCTCTTTTATAATATAATGCTGTGGAAAGAGAAATAATATTTGTTTTCTACAGTGTCAAACCTGCTGTCAGTATGCTATAAATAAGCCTTTGCTTGCTATTGTTATCTGTGCTAGGAAAGCCAACCCCACTTTCTCTGCCGCAGAAAGCAGGATTTTCTGCTGTGGCAAAGTTCAGACCAGGTGGACAGGGAAAACATGGGAGTCATAAAAGCATTTGCTCACTGTTTCTTATCCAAGAGCAGGGAGGAGATTTTGCACATCCGGACTTCCAATTCAATGCCTTACCTGTTAATTCATGGTGCCTCCCTGGCAGACCTGTGCCATCAAACAACACTTTAACATGGTTTGCGTATTATTTTATTTGTAAAAAATAATTTATTGAGAAGGAAATGAGTATGTAAGTAGGGCGTTTCCTCAGTAAATTCAAAGCTCTTTATGAGAGACATCAGAATGGTTATCCCCGTTATACTGAGTGAGGAAGTGAAGCCTAGAGCTGTGAAGGGACATGCCAAAGCCATAGTCGTAGCTCCTGGGGCTGAGCCCAGGCCCCTCAGCTGGACACCATGCTACCTCTTCTCAGGCCTTTCCAGTGGAACCTTGGCTTCTTTGGGCAGCAGCCAGTTCTTCAGGTCAGTAAAATAACGATTCAACCCTTCAACAGGACAGAGGTTTGTGTTTCTTCTTTGTATTGCCTAGATCTTCATATCCATCTCTGTTTACGCATTCCAGCCTGGTCAGTTTGCTGCAAACTGCAGCCACATATTGTTTAAGAAAGTTGATGCATTTATAATTGAGAAACCTCTGAGGTTTTTCTTTTCCTCCTGTCAGACATAGATGGCTTTTATCCAGTTGACTGCTTTACAGTGCCTTTATCCTTTGCTGGCTTGAGAACATTTCAGATAGTTTCTATTGTTTTATAGACCCTATAGCAAAAAACCGAAGCTGTGTAAAAACATCTGTACATAGCTGTGCAATAGGCTGCAGACATGATTGCATTCATTGTAGCTTTTGCTCCACTGGATAATCAAATAGAAGCATTCCAGTTGCACACAGGATATGTAACAGTAAAGGAAGGAAATGAAGGACAGTTGCCTACTGTACTTTTACATTTCTTTTGTCTCGTAGCTGCCAAGACTAAATGCAATTTTGAGAGTAAGTTTTAAATAACGTAGAGATGAGATTTTATTAGTGATAAAACAGCACTGGGAAGTGTGCATAAAACTTCCTGCCTCCATCCCCAAGAAGGAAGCTTGACCTTTTATTTAGGATTTTTTTTCAACTTTGATTAACCATCTGGTAACATGACCTAGTGTAATACATAGCCTAGTTTGCAGGGTGTCTTGTCCTGGAAGGATTTTGCTACACGAAATGCACTCAATAAATTGAAAGTCAGTTTAAGTCCTTGGAATGTTGTTGGTTCTTATTTAACAATTTTCCCATTTCCACTGCCTCAGCACAAGCTGCAAGCCTTTCAGTTGTCATTGTGCTACAGGAATTTGGCATCTAACAAGGCTTTCCACCACTGAAAGTCACCGCCTGTGTTTACTAGCATGCGGCAAATCTGTCTGGATGGCCTACACCTGAAAAATCATGCTAAGTAAATAAAAATCTATCATGTTTCAGCATGCCTTCTTTTTAATCCTTCATATTTGACTATTGAACAAGGGTTCTGTATGTCAACACTGTGAATCCTGCTGTTTATTAAACGGTAGGTTGTAATAAGAGTGACCGAGAAGCTAAACTTTCTTCAGTAGCTGTTGCTCGTAGAAGTGGAAAAGACGATTAGAGAAGCAGCTAGGAAGCTGAGAAAGAGGATGAAGCAGTTGCAGAAGACTGAGATAATTTACCGTATAATTTTGAATTAACACATAGGATTGCAAACCGTGGCAGTTCAGGGGAATACTGGATACATCTGCAGTTCAGGGATGGCAAATGTTAGGGCCCTGAGAGCATCCCCAGCCTTCCTGGGCATTTGACTGCCTGGGCCAATTTTGAGAGTGATTCAAGTGTCCAGCTTTGAGCAAAGCACTCCAAGAGAGCTCTGCTGAGAACCTCGCTTCTCACTCAGCTTGGCTACAGTGGAGATGCGCCTTTCTCAGTGTTGCCACTGCCTCTACCACTGCTTTATCGTGCTCGACTTCAGCTCGTCTTCCCTTTTGGAGCAGCGCCTGCCTTAGCTGCTCCCTGACAGCGAACTCGAGAGAGAGGCAATGCGGCAAATGGGTAGAAATCGTGTCAGCCATCTCAGCTGATTCTTTTACTGCACAGAAGACTATGTCCACAGGTAAGATGGTAACTTCATAATTTGCTCAGAATTTATGTCTTTGGGATGATTTTGGTCATCTTTTGGCCTCACGTTGGAACATCTGGCATGGGGATAATGCTTAGCTGAAGGTTGGCCTGCTGAATCAGCAAATTAGCATTTCTCTGTTTATCGTCCAGAAAATCCAGAACAATTCTTTTAACCTCATTTCTTGGGGAAGTTTAAATGGGTAGAGGTAAGCAAACAGGCCAAACAGATAAAAAGAGATAAAAGAGAGCCAACATGATTTCTAGGAAAGGAAGCAAGATCATGGCTCAGTGACTTGTTGGAATTCTTGAAGACTCTTCCTGCCAGAACAGACAAGGAGAAGGGGGAGATGCAAGGGGCTTCACATTCCTACCTTTTTTGTAAAACCTTATGACAAAGTTTCATTGCAGTAGTTATTATCTGAAGTTTGTGGTCATGGAAGATGGGAAATAACTGGTTTCTGTGGCCTGAAGAATAAGCAGAAAAAATACCTATAAAAGGTCCATTATATTTCTGCCAATTTAACGTTTTTAGTCAGATAGTGCAAGGAACAAAGGTTGCCTCTGGGCTTGTGTCTTTTGAGAACTGGATAGGCTGATGAGGTCAAAAATAAGATTTTGCTTTTTTGCACATCCTAGGGAGGAAGGGAGGAGGCACTGATAATCCACAGTGCTGGTATACAGTGAAAGATTCAGATTTTGTAGGATCTTTTTACTTTTCAGTTCTGTTGATGGATGCATGGGTTTCTAGCTGGGAAATTACACCAATCTTCATTAACCCTGAGTGAATACAGTATGGCGCTTGTGGTCAGTGGCTCTGATCAGCTTAACTTTTAATTTTCTGTTTCCTCTGAGCAATTCTTTATTCTGAAGAGGTATAATGATTCTCTGGGATGGGATACAGACTAGAGAGAAATTGATCTTATTTCATTGTTTATTTTTACTTCCTGCTTAGATCAATGCAAATGTATGTAAATATATGTGTGCATGTGTTTGCACTTCTACATCCATTTATGTGACTGTATATATCTTTTGATAATGCCCATTCTGGAAAAAATATTACTGTCTCTAAATGCATGGCAAAGTACTATGAATGTTACACACTTGAATTTGACATTTTAGAAAACACTGGAGTTTCCTTCTCAAGTTCTTGCCAGTTTAGATGGGAAGGTGACCGCAGGAGATGGTGAAATTTTAGCCTAATTCTCACTGAGGTGTATCTATATATTTACATATATAAACTGTTCTTTGGACCCCTGGAACTTTATTTGAACACAAGAATTCTGCTATATAGAATTTTTAATTTCAGGTTCAGAGTCCTATAATATGCAAGGTGTTTGACTGAACTGGTTTGACAAGTCTATTTGCCTTTTTGGTCAGCTGCTAGAAATAGGTTGAATTTATTAAAATTAAAAAAAAAAAATCCTAGATCTAGCCCATCCAATATCTTTCTCCTCCTGTACTGTTTCAGCATGATTTATAGAATGCTAAGGATTTCTGTGTTTGCTTAGTTTGGAATTAGCCTTGGAGTTCTACTTTAGTTAGTGGTCATGAGCAGTCAGCAGGTTGAAGATATTTGTTTGTTTTGTGTAGTTGTGTCATACATTTTCGTGTAGCCATTTTGTCTGATCTGTTTGCATTAAGGCTCTGTCTGACCATAATTAGACTGCTGGGTACACATTAATGTTCTGTGGAGGATCTTGTTGGTTTTAATAATTTCATCCATCAAGCTCTAGCATGTACAGCAATATTTGCGCTGTAGTAGACAAATAGAGTAAACACTGCCATTATTTATAAGAAAACTGGCCAGCAAGTTAGGAAAATCTGCGTGGATGTTTTTATTTATTGGAAAGTTAAACTGACCCTCTAAAATGAGTCCATCAGTCTAATCAGACTTTGTTGTTCTTGAACTGAGAGAAAAGTAAAAGATTGCAGTTACATTTCTATTTAGAATTTATATTTTATATCTCTGTTTAAGAAGAAACCTTTAGACTCATTTCTCCTGTGTTCTGTGCCCTAGTTTCTCTGCTTTTCTAGCTAGAGACAAAGTGTTCTCTCCACTTTGGATACTTATCATCCACCAAGTATGGATGCAGTTCCTGACTGTGCCTCTCTCACCCTATGTCTTGACTCCTGCTCACTTCCGCAGAAGTACTGGTGCTCCTTCTAATGCCTCTTACAAATGTCTGTTGAGTTGGACTTCAGCTTTGTTCACTGCAGTTGCTCTGTACTTCCAGATGGTTTTCCCTGTGATTCTTGCCTGACCTTCTGTAGCTGAACACAGACTTAAGCGGCATCTTAAGGGTAGTGATGCTCTCCTAAACCTGGGCATCAGATCCTGCAGCTCAAAAATATTGCTTAGGACTATTGAAGTCCTAAGCTTTGTAGTTTTCTTTCAGAGATGTCAGGTGCCTCATCAGAGTCTGAAGACTTCATTATGTTTCAGTTCTGTATCTTTTCCTCCCTCTGTCTCACTGCCTTCTTCCACAGTGTTCTCTGTTTTGCCCCAGATTTCTTTCTGTGTGTTTATCCGTGTCACTTTGATCTTCCCATTTCCCTTCTCCCTCTGTGGAGCAAAGTGAAGAAAAATGGCTCTTGGCACAGCCCTCTTGCATGTTTGCATTCTCTGTGATGTTTCTCTGAGGGACAGGGAAGGGTGTGATGGTCTTGGCATCCTGGATTGTGAGAGCATTTGGTCCTTTCTGTGATGGGCCCCATTTCTTGACTGCTGCAGTTTCTGTGCACTGCTGAAGTGTGTTTGCTGTCATGGTTTGATTCCCGGGATTTTGTTGTCTGAATGACAGATTTAGAAGTGATAGTTTTTGACTGAGTATCTTAGAATGATCCCTCTCTTTTCTATTTTTATTTTCATTTTTGTTGCTTGTTGCATTTTCAAACATGGGAAAACTATAGTCCATATTTGTTCAGTGAACTGCTGTGTTTATAGAGATGCAAATTATCCACTCATGCACCAGGGTCTGTGAGCCACAACATGATCCAAACACTGAAGTAAATAAGGCTCTTTGGCTTTACACTGAATAAAAAAGACAAAGACCAGCCTTCTGGGGGTCGAAACTAAGTAAAAGAGGCCAGGAAATGGCTTAATGTGCCTTCTCCAAAGCCAGGGGTAGTAGTCCTATTGATTTCAGTAAGATTTTGATCAAGCCTGTAGTGATTATGATAGCTGGTACAATTAGATCAAATGTAATACATATTCAGCTTGCTTTCCATGAATGCCTTGAAGCTGTTTATGCTCTCATTAATCAGGTGGCTTTGTGAGGAATTGCACCCTCTTACGTGGCAGCTGACTGCGCTGACCACTGGGCACCAAAGCAGGCTTGTACAAAAGTAGCCAGTCTGTAGAGCAGGGAAGTACAGCTGTTACCGTTGCAAATGCTCTCCACGAGCCACTTATTGAACAGGGTTTGACAGCTGAGAAAACCCTACAAACCATGGTGCAAACTCAATCAGGGACACACAGATTTGGTTTAGAACTGGAAATGTCACACAGAGAGCATACAAGTACTTGCACTTCCCAGGTGTGCTTTATTTAGAAGCACATTGGACCCCAAGAGGCAGATCTCCCCTTGTCGGTCCTGATCTTCTAGCACAAAGACCTTTAGCAATAATGTTTGGCTCTTGGAGGATACTGGGACAGTAAGTTTCTTTACTGCTGCCTGCAGGTGCAGCTTCCCCACAAGCTTCACGTGCTCTCGTTTCTGAATTCAGACTGTTAAGGCCTCAGGACTGGGACTGTGCCTTAACTTGTGTCTGTGAAGCACCAGAGACTTTCTGGCTGCTGTCAGTCATCGCAAGAAACTCAGCAGGTTTCATCCAAATTTGTATTTTCTTTCACAGGAGCTTGTGTTTGAAGATGAGAGATTTGTTTTTATTAAGTGTGAGAAAAGCTCACGCTGGTCTTTTTCTTAGTGAAAATTTCTTGCTAGCTTGTGTTGCTTTAAAGGTGAAATTTTATTTTTCAGTAATTTAGAGAAAGAAATACTAAAGAAAGTAGAATCAGGACATATTTAAAACCTCTCCAGCTGCATTACCTCTGAAACTAGCTGTTCCTTCTCTTCTGTCAGTCTGATGCTGCGATGTGTTTATCTTCATGTAAAGTACCACTCAGGTCCTGCCCTTCTATGGGATGGAAGTCCGAACAAACACATCTGGGAACCCAGAGGAGGGCCCTTTAGATTAAAAGATATTTTAACCTGAGTATGTGTATGCAGTGAGTGTGCTTTGTGCTTATGCTGGTCTACCCCAGTGACAGTCTGTCCCTAATAGCTTTTTTGGCCCATCGGCCAATTTGAGTATAATGTGAGGATATGGATCTTAGAAATATTAGTGTTTTGGAAGTTTTCTAAAATTGGGAAACTGAGTAGAGGAGAAATTCCTCTCCCTTTGATGCTGCCCTGAGGGAAAGATTGCATCACTCACATTTATATCAGAAACCCCAAGTGGAAGTTCAAATGCGTACGAAATCAAGCAGTAAGTCTTGGGGATTTTATGTATTGTCGCCTCCACTTCCACCATACTATTACGCTCTGCCAGAACAAATGTGTTGATTGTGGTACTGCATGAGGAGAAAAACAGAGCCGTGGCGCTGCCATAGTCTCCTCTTCATGCCCGCCAATGTGGAAGGGTCATTTTCACTCCCTTCTCCTGGCAGCAGAGGTAGTAGCCAATGTTGAGGTGTTAGGTACCAGTTTAATTATCTTGCATGATATAAGCTTTTCAGCCCAGGTTCTGACTTCCAGAGTTACTTAACCCTATTAACAAACCCCAGGTTTGTCAGTTTTCTCAAGTCAGGCTGTGAGGTTAAATCAGCACTCGGCAAAGAATTAAAACAGAAGTGCTGAACCAAGAATTGCTAAATAAGTTTATCAGTGTGTGTGTTGGCTGGCAGCTTGACAAAGTGAAGCCAGGAGCTTAGACGGCCCTGTAAGTCAGAATGTAGGAGCTGTAATTGAGAAGTATCACAGAAGCGATTTGGAAAAGCATCTGTTCAAAGTTTGATTACTGTGAATCATCCCTTTCTGCTGGCCTGCTATGCTAGTTGCCTGTGCTGCTCTCATTTTGCCAAGAGAACAGCTTGATGTGCACCAGCGCCTAGAAATAAAATACACTTTAAATATTAACATGTTCAAAAGCATAGATTCTTTCACTTCTTGAGAATGACAATTGCTTAGTCATTCTTTAAGAACATGGAAAGAATTTAATTGAGTGCTGTGGAAAATGCCATTCACCAGCAGCACAGCTGTCCAGCCATCTCTAAAACTATCCTGCTCAGCAGACTGCGCTGAAGCTCTCCAGACACTGAAACATTGTTCATGATACATGGCTGAATGTTGTAGAACGATTGCAGGACTGATCCCTGCTCGTGAATGCACCCCTGACCAACACCACAGCAGGCTGAGATGGGCATAGCTCTGGAAACTGTTGAAAGTATCTTGTAATTTATTTGAATAGCTTCGGCAGTTTCTTAGTGTTTGCAATTACAAGAAAGAACAACTGGAACTGAATGCTGGACCCTGACCGTTAGCTCTTAAAGCAGATACTGTTTGGTACAGAGATTCCAGATACTTTTTCCAATTTTTTTTTTCTTATTTATTGCCAAGTCTGACCTTGTCTGTTCATTCTGGAAGGGAGATACTGGTGAATTTGAAGGCTCCAAGATTCCTGCTGCTTCCGTGTTCCTCTGTTTAGCTGTGTCATTAAAAGCTCTGATTTGATCTTTTTCTTCATTCCCTTTCATTCTTTCTGAACTCAGGCCCTCTGTTGAAGCGGATGGCTCAGATAGGTTGCAGGGAAAAAATCAAAACTGGAAGTCACAGAACTCATCTGAAAAAGCAAGATGAAAATAGCCTCAGTGCTGGTTTGCAGCTACTGCAGGCAATGCCACGGTTGTTATTCCTTTTCTTTGAAGGTTGTAAGCGTCAGATGGGAACCGATCCTGTTCTGAGAATGAGTGTTAGTGGAGTAAAAGGCAGAGTGGTGAGCATGGAACGTGGTAGCCTCTGCACACTTCACTTTCTGGTGGCAGAGTTGTTACTGGTGAGTTATTTCCTGAAAGATGCGGCTTAAGGGAGCCTGAAGCGATACTTGAGTTCAAGCCTGTTCTACCAAATAGGACAGGTTAAAATGAAAATACTGAAATCTTGAAAGAGTTTTGATTTTTAATATCTGAAGAAGTGAAGGATGAGATTCACAAAGGCTTTTCAGAGAAGGAACAGATTCATGAAAGCTGTTTAGAGAAAGAACAGGTGAAGCTCTTGCCAAGCAATCCAACAGATAAGAGTTGTGGACTCATTTCTATCCTGTGTCCCCTTGCTTCATGCATTGAAGTGAAGGACATTCACACAGCTCCACAAATGCTGAATCCAGTGCTGAGCACTCTTGTGGCCTTGGTAAGTTGCCTGTCTTTTGCATAATATTATGCCAATAGTTGCAGGCATGTGAAAAGGGATGATCCTGCTTGATTGTACAGCAGATGTAGGAAGGACCAGCAGGTTCTTCTCTGCAATGCAGTCTAAATCCAATTAACAAAATGAGGCCAACAGAAGACATTCAAATCCAAATACCTTTGAGCTGCAGGCACGAGTGTCTTTCAGGGGCCAGAATCCAAATCCTGATTTATGGCTTGGTTTCATGGTTGTTGGTGATGGGTTTTATGGAGTTCACAGTCACGTGTTCCTGTAGTCTTATAAAAACTTCAGATCTCTTCTGACTACTGTTGTGTCTGATTCCTTTTTGGTGTAAGACATACTTGAAGAACCTTGTGCCTTATGCTTGTCTCTTTTTCTTTTAATAGCTTATATCCCACTGATTTCCGTTGCTTATTTCCACACCAGTTCTAACAGCTGTCCTTTCCTTGTCCTATGTGCCACTCTTCTGCCTGCACTAAGGCACAAGCCTCGCTGCCTGAATACTTCAGTGTCCTCATCAGGCCTTGTTGAAGTCTTCTTCAAGTGAACCGATGATGCCAGAAACATATGCCCCAGGTCTGCAAATCTGTGTTTCTCCAGCAGTAAGTACGCGCAGAAGTTCTAAGAGAGCTTATCCTCTCTTCTGATCTTATCTCCTGCCCTCCTTGACCCCTGCCTCCCACAGAAGTGACTCCCTACTGCTTATGAGATCAAAGTCATGTTTCTTGAAGACTGCTGGAAAACCCGTATTATCTGCATTTGCTACATTTGTGTCCCTGTCTCCTCTCAATCCCTAATCTCTTCCCATCTGTCTTTCCCCCATGTTCACTAAATTTGAACTATGCCAGGCATCTCTGTAGTTCCCAGCACTATGGGTTTACTCATACAGTCGATCAGTCCCTCCCCAGCTGGAGTACTTCTCTCAGATACACCTACCTAGCTCTGCCTCTGCCTTTCCTCTTTAACAGGAGACCAGCTGTTCTGGTATATCTTACTTTGGGTAATTAAACCCATGTTCTTCCATGTGTGTGCACGAGCACGGAGACTTTAGCCACGGTGTAATGTTGTCTGTGAAGAGTTGGTGAATTAGCTGCCAGGGTTTGGGAATCTGCATTCAGGAATGGTGATTTGATTTGGACTAAATATTCTAAACTTCATCTTTAACAAGAGAAACAAGAATGCAAGAAGGAGCTGTGGTTTTGCCTGTTTGAGATCTGCATTTAGCAGCAGCCAGGACTTCTGTCACTGGGGAGTGTGTGGGGGAAGCTCTCTGGAATGTGGCTGTTAACATATCAAAGTAAAGTAAACATGTAGATGATACCCTGCTTCCTCTGCTCCAGTTAATTAAGCCGCTCCTCATGTCACGTTAGATGGAGAGGATTTATTAATGTGCTGTCATCTAGGGAAGCAATGGTTTGCTGAAAGGGAGGAGCCATGTTAATGGCATAGAGGATGTCGTGCTAAACAGAGAGCAGATGTCAAATAAACAGGGTATTTCTTTTTATCTCCTTCTTTGCTGAGGTCTTAGAACCTAATGCTTTATTGGAAAAGCTTAGAAAGTTATAAGGAATTTAGGTGGTCTTTTAAGGTGTTAGAACATCCATCAGCTTTCTTCATCTCAACGCATTTGGTATCTGAAGCAACCTTTTACTAGTTTGGGTAAGGACAGTTATCCCTAAAGTCATGAGAGATCTTGATCTTTAGGGCTTTTCAACTGCCTGGGCAGCTGCTTGTACGCTGGAAGAGGCTCTGCTTACATCAGTGAATTAGCTCAGTGTAAATCCAATACAAGTAGCATTAGAATAAGGCTCTTGACATTCTGGGGAATATCTGTGTGTGGGCAAGTTAGTAAAGAAGCAGGTAAATGCAGTCATCCATTAAACTTCGAAAACCACAGGAGGGTTCCAAGAAAACATAAAAGCCCTGCAGAAAGACTGAAAGCTAAAGCTGGCAAAGGGATTCCACATATTCCATTAATTGCTGTCCTGCAGGGTAATTAAACAGAAAAAGAAGATAGTGAAAGCACACCTTTAAACACTAACAATTTGCAGAATCTTGCCTTCTTTGCAGATTTACAGGCATGAAGAGGTCTGGCCTTACAAAGGCGTTTTTATCATACAGGTAGAGTAGGGCAACTTACATAGACAGACCCCGATTAGATGTCAGCTAATCTGTTTGAAAGCAGGGGCAGCGCATTCCTGCACAATTTCAGTGTGGGCTGAAAGAGTCAACGGAGAAGTTCTAATGAGCTTCAGTAGTGCCATGGCTGAGATTTGGATGTATCTGCATGAATCGCAGCCATTTCACAAAGTTGAAGGCACATGGTCGAATCTGGCTCTCGCAGAGTCCCAATCTTGTGAAATGTTATCCAGGGCCAGTTGCTAGAACCTTGGAAGCTGTACCAAATATCTTTAACTGTTCCCAGTAGTCAGAAAAGTATCCTATGTAAAAGGTACATGTTTTTCATTCATTTGTACTCTTAGGACCTTGTGTTCTGAGGAGCATTACATTATCAACTCTAGAGACACCACAGCTAGGATTGTGAATACCAGGGAGAGATCTTATTTGTTAGTCTTTCAGGGTGTGTGTAGTGAAAATCAAGAGATTCAGAAAGTAACTATGCTCTGTGTTTCAGCTATTTATTTTTCTTGCTGGGCTTCTGGGATTGTGACAGTAGTTGTGTATACTGGAAGTGACAAATGTTTCAGAGTTACAAGGAAGCAGAGATTTTATTGGGCATTACAGGACAGTCCTGCAGGGGAGGTGTTCAGCCACAGAGTACACCGAGTTCTGGCATAGCATGCTGCATCTCTGCAGGTCATGCTGGTTTGGAGGCAAGGAACAGAGTTTTATAGAGGTTATGCTGAGATTTGGGGTAAGGTAGATTCTTAGAAGTAACTGTGTGATGATGGGTGCACTTGCAACAAGGTACAGAAAGTAAGGGTCTAATGTGTATTATCAGAAGTTGTGGTGGCTTCTTGTGTCCTCTTACCAGTTATTTGAATGTTATGGCTTAGTTTACTTTTAAAGTTGGTGTAGGACTTAACAGTTTCTCAGTGAGGCAGGGAGGAATATATATGGGGACTTGGATACAGAATCACAGTATCACAAGGCTGGAAAAGACCTTTGAGATCATTGAGTCCAACCTGTGACCCAACACCAACACCTACTCATTATCTAAACCGTGGCACTAAGTGCCTCATCCAATCTCTCTTTAAACACCTCCAGGGACGGTGACTCCACCACCTCCCCGGACAGCGCATTCCAATGGCCAATCACCCTTTCAGTGAAGAATTTTTCCTAATATCGAGCCTAAACTTCCCTTACCAGTTTGAAAGCCTTATATGAAAACAAATGTGTGGTATGGAGTTGGAGGAGTGAGCCTCACGTGCCCTTAGCTAGAGGTTTCTTAAGATTCCTAGGAATACAGATCATCTACTCGCAGAAATGGCGTGGGCTTACCAATACTCAAAAAAATCAGTTCTGGAAACAACTTCCACCACTGTCCTCCACCAGCTAAAAGTAGGGGAGTCATATGCACAATACACCTGCCTGGATGGTGTTCTAGATAAATTCTGCAGAATTACAGCCCCTTTTGAGGACTTTTACTTTGAGTGTTCCCTGGTTATCTGAGTGCCTACTCGTTCTTTCATAGAGAGTTGTATTTGGACCAGTCTTTGTTTCCTCAAAAAGTTTCAACCATCTCCCACCATGGAGGGAATTTAAGCCCTCAGCAGAGAGGGAATGTTCTGCCACTCAACAAGGTCAAGAGAATTGTGAACAGATTACTTCCCTGAACTCATTTTTTGTCTCTTGTATGGCTCCAAGAGAATGAGAGACAGACAATGGATTATATCCTCTGCCTTTTGATTAGGTGCAAACAGGGTGGAAATGATGTAAGTATTGTCAGTGTAGATTTCTTTCTCAGGCACATAGGGACTGATCTTATTTCATTTTTTCCATTCCCTTTAGGGGTAATGGCATGGTTATGGGGAGACCTGTTTGAAATAGGCTATGGCTGACTTCCTGCAGTCCCTTGGAGCTTGTTCCATCAGGTAGTCCGTGGCATCAGAAGTTCTTCTTATATAAATGCTTGAGTTCACAATACTGGGACTTTCCCTGGGTACAGCACTTGGCATGATTGTTAACTTGTTTTCATACCTGACCGTAGCTGTCTCTCATGCATTGGATGGTTGTACTATAATTCTGTACTTGTGATTCATAATGAGTGCGTTGTTTCCAGCATGGTTTTCATTAAATGGGGTGACAATGAAAATTATTACCAAGGAAAACAGTTTCCATACGTGAATATTAAACTCTAATGGAAACCATGTTGTTACTGCAAAATTAACAGAAATTGGCATCTAGATGATTATCCAGCATTAAGCCAAATTAATCTGTGCCGCTAAAATTGCATGTCTGGCTTTGAATTTGCACATTCTCATAAAATGAAGGAGCAGCTCACCCTGTTAGCTTCTTCTAGATGATCCCTGTAAACCAAACTTGGAACTGGAGGCTCAGTAGGACAGTGATGGCAACAACCTCAGCCTTTCAGTGTTGTACATGGTGGAGAGGGTTCTTCCATGGATACTGATCTTTTTCACCTGGATACCACTGACTTTTTGAGACTTCTGTTTATTCAGCTGTAGAATGGGGATTGTGTTATTACCTGCTTTGGAGGTGGTTCAGTGGGTACTTTAGTGTTTTTTAAATTTTGGAATATTTTATATGTAGGCTTTATAGAAAGGAAAAGTATTTTTCATTTTTAAGTATCATAAGCACTGAAAGATTCCCTTGGTGACTGACCTGGTGTGTAAATACAGGCAGGACATCTCTGTCAAACCTATCATTGCCATTGAATGGAAAGGCAGAGCATGAATCACTTCTACGGTTTCCTGATTTTACTTATGTAGGATGTTGAGAGGCTACAGGAGCGTAATTGATGGCAATGTGTGAGCTGCACAAATTGAATATGTGGGAGGATGAGAAAAACATCAGCTGAACACCAAACTAGTAATGGTGGGGAATGGGAGGGTTGCTCTGTGCATGTGGATATGCAGTGAGTCTCCATCTGTGCCAAGCAGACTTCAGGACTTCAAGTTTGGCTCCCTTCCCAACAGCAAATACATCGAGAAGAGGAAAGCTAGCCAAGTTTTAATCAAGTAAAAGTTCTCTATCCCGAGGTGGCTGGCAAAAGAAGAGATTAAAGTATTAGGAGTGCAATGAAAACAAGACATTAGAGAGTTGAAAGCTGGAGTACCTGGACAAACCACTTGCTGAGTGAATATTCCATAGTCATCAGAAGGAAGCCCTGGGTGTTTCAAACAGGATGAAATGTGAACCTATGCATCTGAACTTGTCTTCCTCCAGCTTTGGCTATCACTGGGGCAAATATGTAATATCTTAATGCCTAGCTGAGCTGGTAGGATAAATGTAATCATTCCCTTAGAGATATTTCTAGCAGAGGGCTCATTAGCTGGTAGAAAGGCCAACAGCTGCAAGCTGTTTGTGTGTGACAACTTTTAGGATAAAACTGAGTTTACACAGTTGCCTGTGTCCTAGGATTTGCTGTGGAAGTACGGATAGCTTTGCGTGTTTAAACCCAGGCACAGCAGTTATGGACTGCAATTTCTCTTTTCTCATGAGAGAAAGGAAAAGCCCTCACACTTGGTAATATTCAAAATAGGAATTGCCTTTCCCTTTACCACTGGTGCTCCTGCTTGACCTTTTTTGATACTAAAAATAGATTTGTGATAATTGCTGGCAATTCCAGAATCACAGAATCATCAGGTTGGAAGAGACCTCTGGGATCATCGAGTTCTTGGTTAATGGTGTATTTTTCTCTGTGTATCAATTACATGGATCATTGTTTTGGGTTACAAAAAAGCTCCATTTATCTTAAAGGTTCAGATGTGTTTACAAATGAATTGTATTACATTTGCAGATCCGTAGCGTATTTGTTATTTATATTCTAATGAAAGAATTGATGGTAAAATGTATTGGTCCAAGATAAAATTACAGTCTTAGGAAACAGCTTGATAGAAATCAGGCTTTTGCAAAAACATTTTTGAGGCAAGTTTTTTCAGGCTTTAAATGTAACAATTTGTTATAACTGGCTTGCTGTTCCAGAATGACTCTTATTAATAAGCACTCAGCACTTCACGAGCTGGACCTCTTACTGAGTTCATTTTGTGTACTGCAAACTTTTCTGCCATCTGCTCTTCTAGGATTATGAGTTTCCCTGTACGGTTAGTCCACTTCTTTTCTTGTATTGTCTGATCCCAGGGCTCCACTGCAAGAGAAGTCTTTTATAATTGTAATAACAAATTGATTTTAGATGTCTACATTTTTAAGTTGGTTATCGCAAATATTATAAAATGGCCACACAGGTTTCACCATTAAGCACTGAAAATAACTAATGCGAATAAGGTGACCAAGAGTCTGTAACTGAGCCACAGTCCCTTCTTTTTCAGCCAGTGATGGATAGTCAAGTCCTTAATCATTAGTTTTCCTCCTTTGAATAATAAGGCTTTTAGCACAGAGCAGTGTTATTGCCTGTCAGTTTCAGTGGGGATTAGAACCACTAAACAAAGACTTCAGAAGAATTACCATTTGTGGTAATCTATTTGACTTTTTAATTGATATTTAACCTCTTTTAATATACTGACAGAACTCTGGACTATTTTGATACATCCTATCTGCCAACATGGAAATATAGTCACCTTCCCTCTCCCAGTGACAGCAAACATTGACTCAGCCTCACTTTATGAAACTTATCGAAAGGAAAGTAGCGTGTATCATTTCAAGCTAAACTGGTTTGATTGATTGACCTCTGAGCTTGAGATGCAATACTGTTTTATTGCTTCTCAGTTAAAACCTCATGTGTCAGATACAACTGAGAGGTGTATTGGCAGATAAAGGCAGAATAAAGGCAGAATAATCCAGTTCGGTAGTAGGAGTAAAACACTTGCGCTAAGAATCCTGTTGTGGTCATTGCTGTTAGCTGTACCTAAAACTGCTGAAAGGTAACCAAAATATCCCCCTCTCTTCAGTAAAAGTGTATTTCAGCTGTCTTGGGGCAGTTTATTAGAAGAGCTATGTTTGCCTTATCCCCAAAAGGCAGAAGGATCCCCAGAAGCACCTTTTGAGTAGGTGGTGGTTGTGCCACAGACTCAGAGCACATCACTGTGGCAAGAGCCTGGGCTTTGCAGACAAATGAGTGAAGGTGGACTCAACAGACCTCACTAGTTTTCCTCTCTCACAGCTGTAAATCAGGATTAACAGCAGCATAAGGGCCATCACAGTTGTGTCTCCTGTGACAGCACAGTATACTCCAGTGGAAAGGCAGCTATGGAGTGGATTAGCAATTTGGCATGAAGCATCCTTCCTCCCAAGTACCCTGTTTCATGTATGCACACTAGGAGAGCATTTAAGAACTCAAAAATATGCAAAGGCACAGCTCTAAAGCAGCAGAGGATTGACTGTCACCTAATTGTTCCTTTTAATCTCTGGCTTCTGTGCTCAAATATTCAGTTTTTGCTTCCCTTTATCCAAAATCTGCAGTTCCTCTTAATCTCAGACCTTCTGCTATTGGTTTTACAATAGCCTAATTTTTTCCCAAACACTGTTTTCCTTCTGCCAAAAGTATATCCAGAAATTGCTGATCCCAAGTAGAACTGAAAGCAAAAGACTGTTATTGGTGAGGTTGTCAATATCACCATATCAAGTTATCAAGTCACCGTAAGGGTGCATGGTAGCATATATAAATCAGAAGAAATATCTACTTCTCTTTCAGAAATCACCCAGGAATGTTTTGTGATCTTTAAAAGAAACAGAAAGCATGTTCATAGCCCAAGACACACTGCAGACACCTAGAGATTCTGTTGTGGGCCATCATCAGGCCATCAGGTGTGTGGGCTGAGCCTGCAATCTCTTTCAAAGTAACTTATTACTTCCTGAGCAATTCCTTGACATCCTTATGACTATTCTGAGAGTAAATGCAAGTCAGTTTAAGAAAAGTGCTGAAATCCAGCCTTCTGTGGCCATTGATTTAAAAAGATTAAATCTTAATTTCATTTTTTGCATGTGGTATGAATCTGGCCTTCCACAGTCAGCACTTTTAAAGTAAGCAAATGTTAGTTTCTGGTTCTACACTGCCTTCACTCTCTGCTGCTAGTGCTGGATTAAAAGGTTATTGCCCATCCCTTCAATCCATCCAGAATCTCCCTGGCCACAAATATCCATATCCATAGTCTTGACAAAACTCATAAAACAAGAACCGGACATTTTCCAGGGTTAAAGTTTTGCACCATTTGCACCCTGATAAACACAGCTTTGTCAGCTCTGACAGAAGGGAAAAGATAAAAAGGACAGGTCATGTCCTTCCGGAGGGCAAACTACGCACTGTTTAGGAGGCTGCTTGATAAAGTTCATCGGGAGGCAGTTCTAAAGGACAAAAGAGCACAAGAGGGCTGGATGCTCCTCAAGAAGGAAATCCTGGTGGCACAAGAGCAGCCATCCCTGTGTGCTGTAAAGTGAGTCGGTGGGGAAGAAAACCAGCTGGCTGAGTAGGGAGCTTTGTATCGATCTGTGGAAGAAGAGGAAAGTTTATGAACTTTGGAAGAGGGAGCAGGCATCCCAAGAGGAATGTAAGGGTGAGGTGACATCATGTAGAAAGAAAATTAGAAGAGCTAAAGCCCAACTAGAACTCCAACTAGCCAATTCAGTGAAAGATAATAAAAAATGCTTCTTCAAATATATTAACAACAACAGGAGGACTAAGGAGACTCTCCCTCCTCTACTGGATGCAGGAGGGACAATAGTGACGAGGGACGAGGACAAGGCAGAGGTACTTAATGCCTTCTTTGCCTTGGTCTTTAATAGTAAGGTGAGATGTTCTGAGGATACTCAGCTCTCTGAGCCAGAAGACAGTGAGAATGAAGGTCCAACGATTTGGGAAGATTTGTTTAGAGACCTTCTTGGCCAATTAGATGTACACAAGTCTATGGGGCCAGATGGAACTGTTTGTGGAGCTTTTCAGAGGTGCTCATTTAGCAGTGGAAGGCTTGTGTAAATAGAGACATCCTTAGGCTTTGTATTTAACCTTTGTGCAAAGCCCCCAATAGCTTGGCTGTGATTTCCAGGTGGCAGATGAAACAAACCTCATCAGCAAGTTGTCCTGTGCATGGCCTGTGATGCCATCACATTTTCGAGTACAATGGCCTTTTCTGCAATCTGGATGCAGGAAGGGCATATGAGGACTATTGGTTTTCCACAGCAGAAATTTCATGCTGTAACTTCTGAATTCCTTTCTGACTTTAGCCTACAACCATTTGTGCCCACACAAACAGTACTGTGCAGTTGTCCATGGGATCAAATCCTAAATTCCACTAAGTCATAGAAGACTTCTGCCATTTACATTGGCTTTGTGACTCACCATCAGGAGTTTGCCAGCTTTTCTAATGCTGCCACTCTCACTTTCAGTAAGGTGAAAATAAGGGAAAACATAAGATCTTTTTTGAGAGTCTCTGCTTTTATTGTTTTGTTTCTTCTCCCCAACTTTGTTCTGAAAATCAGGAGAAATCCATTTAAATGCTTGTTAAGGCTACTTCACTGCATCTTCTAACATTGTTGTAGGGGGGATTAATAAACAAGCTCAGATGAATTTTTGAGTCAGTGAAATATATTTTCCATGAGGTGAGTGTGTTTAACTTGTTTTCTGTCTGACTGGAGTTGCCAATAGGAAGATGAACAAAATACTTGTGTGATTTTTTTATGCGAACTACTCTCATATTTTTCATACTGGGCACATAGTTTTGTCATTTTGGTTCATTTATTGCTGTGTGTTTTGAGTGAATGAGCTGTTTCACTGGTTCTGATGGGAATTCTCTGTGTTTCTGTTGCAGGAATTGCTTACTTGGGAGGTGTCTGCAGTGCCAAGAGAAAATGTGTTCTTGCTGAAGACAATGGTCTCAATCTGGCATTTACAATTGCGCATGAACTTGGGCACAAGTAAGAAACTTGTCTTTATGTTTCTTTCTTTACTGATGCCACTGTAGCATTCTTCTACTTAAAGCCATGCAAGTGAAGTTAATGGTGTGGCATGTTCATTAACATTTCATAAATCCAGCAGTTGGATAAATAATTTTTAGGAGGCTTATGTAAATATTCATTTCAGCACACATAAATCTTTCTATTTGATCCTCCCCTCTTTTCCACTCTATGTTTTGATTTTGAGTGGCACAAAGAGGCCTCATTTCTGTTCAATGATCGATGGTCATAGTTAGACACAAATTCTGCTTTTGTTTATGCTGTAGAATAGAATAGAATTTTGTCTCTGTCAAGGATTTTAATAGTTAAATACTTTTGGTACTGATGTTCATCTCTGCGTGTGAAGTAATCTACTGTGGCTGAAATTGTAAACATCATTATTTTGGAAATGCCCTTAAGCAATATTATTTGATAAACAGAAAGAATTCGTATGACTTGATCTGTCAGCTCAGTCACAGCTGACTAACACACTTTGAAAACTGACTGGAGAAGGCAGCAAAGAACGTGATAATTCCTAGTCAGACAGAAATTTGCAGAATGAGATTACTGGGTACTTTGTGTAGGTGCCTTTGAAGACTTTTTAAAGCTGCCTGTAAATAACTCATGGACAGAAGACATCAAAATTGGCTGGAAGAGTCACTTACTGCATTGTCTTAATGCAGCTAATGAGTTAACCCAAAGGTCAGCGTCCACGTGCACTGCTTTCCAGGCTAAGTGTTACATGCACTTACTCATAATACTTACAAGTTTTTTCCCTTTCCATTGACATCACTCTGGTTGCACCGTGTCCCAGTCTGGCTGTGTAAGGTATAGAATTAGACCGGGAACAAATTTATACAGGGGCAAGGTACCTATGGGCAAATCCCAACTGCCTATGGGATTTTCAAGTACTCCTTCCTTTAGTCTCTCTGGATGGAAGGTGGGAAATCTCATCCTTGTTCCTTCAGTAAGAAGCTGTGTGTAAGTTTTGTCTGCACTCTTCTGGACTCCTATTGTTTATGTGTCTGGTGTATCTTCCTCTCCTCCAGGAACAAGTATTTGACAGCTAAGTCAGAGCCAATGTATCGTGTTCAAATTCTGGTCAATCTCTTTCCATGAGAAAGAATTGTTTTATGGCAATGTGTTTTAAAGTTGCATGGAGGATATTTAGGTTACTACCAAAACTGACAAGATGAAAATTAATCTCCTGTTCACCCTCCAGTGACATGAAAGGCAGTTGAGCCAAACCGAGGGTGGTTTCAGCTGAAATGAAGGACATTTGGTTTTGGTTTTATTTAAATTGCATGCCAAGATGTTAAACTGAGCCTAAACTTAATAACAAATTAACCTGTGGGTAATGTTAAGGGAAATTCAGCACTCATCTTTGGATGGGCCAAGAGCAGGAGGGAAAAATACTTGAGCTGCAGAAAATCCAGCTGTGTAAAAGAGTGAGACTGGTCTGCCCCGGTGATTGCCAAGTTTCTCAGCAGAGCTGTTGAGCTTCCTTCTAATAATGCCTTGCAAAAAAATCCACAACATAAATAGGGGGTGTAATGCTTTCGGATACAACTCTCCATCTGTGCAGAAAATAGCAAACTCCATTTTCTTTTCTGAGTGCAGTTTTGATGGTCAGACCATAATGTCCTTTCTCTGCTTATTATTTTTCTTTACTTCCTTCTTGGAAACCTGCTTCAAGAGGTGGGTATGAGATATCTAAAGGGGCTGATAGAGAGTGCCTTGGGTTCACTACCCTAGAGGATTTTGACAGTGAGTGTGCTGTTGTGCAGAGAATGTTGTGCTTCAGGAGAGTCATGGATCCCATTGTGGGGAGAGGTGAAGAAGGACAAATGACAAAGGAGACTGCATTTTCTAACAGAGCTGCCTCATGAGCCCCTTTGCTGAGAGAAAAGAGACTAGAATACGCTCAGGCAAGGGAGATCGGGAAGAAGAGTTGAATGCTGAAGGGGTTGGAGGGTCTGTAAGAGCCAGTCTAGGGACCTAAGGCATCTGAGTCTGGGGAATGTAGCTCTTGAAGGTATGTGATTCAGCAAAGCTCCAACTGAAGATGCTATCTGGGTTAGGTTAGAGGAGATGCTGGCAGGATTCTACTGCCACAAGTGTTTTGGGAACATGTTCCGATTACCCTGTTTCACCATGAATTGCAACTCTCTACCTCACACTGGAGCAAGCCCTCCAGCCCTTCTGGCCACTCTTCCCTTGCTTAAGCCCAGCCATAAGCATGCATAACCAAACCCCGGAGTGCCAAATCAAAACAGAGGGGAAAAAAATGGCATGTCTTTCTCACCACCCAACCTAAGCATCAAAATCATCCTCTCTGCTGTCATCCACCAGTGGCCTACTGATTTCAAAGTCTGGTCAATTTACTGGCCTTTCTGGTCTTGAAGTCAACAGGAGTCTTCTCATTGACCTTACCAGGTGTCAGACATCTCCGTATTCTTCTGGTTTTGAATTGCAGCAGGATGCTCTGAGCAGTCCTATTTCAGCACATCTAGTGCAAACAGAAGGATTATTTGCAGATTTGCCTACAAATTTGTAGTTTTTAAGTGAAATAGAAGAAAACCCTTTGCAGAGACCAAGACAAAGAAGCTGACATGAGCTTCAAGTTTAAAAATGAGAACCAAGGAAAATTAGGTGCAAGTTTCTTAAAAAATCCAATCAAAGCTTACATCCATATTGGCAAAAAATGCACACTTCAAAAAGCCATAATTGTGAGCTTTATTGAAGACTGATTTCCTTATGAGTGTAGAAAAGCTGAGATTTATTACTTCTTGCCCTAAGACTAACAAATGTCTGTGGAGATCACAAGCCCACTTTGGCACTCATAGATAGTTTCTGATGTAGACTTTGGAAAAAGTGAATGGATTACTAATTGATGTGTCAGATTCCTAATCTGCCACTAATGTCATTTGGACTCACTGCAAAAAACACTATTGCAGACAGCTGCACTGTGAAAACGTGGAGACATCATTAAATAGATCCATTTGGGCAATGCTTATAGGTTCCATAAAAGTTCATCTTTGGGTTTTACTTCAAGTTGTTGTTTCTTGATTATGGGTTGAGTGAAAATACTTCTATCTGTTCTATCTATGTCTTCAAACTGGAGCAATAATTTTGGTCCATGGGCACAAAGGGAACAGCCATTTGTATTGAGATGTGTTTTTTCCTAGAAGAGTCCAGGTGAAGAGCTTTGCTGTTAAAGGTAGTTAACAGGCAGGGTACAGACCAGTGGACATGTGGTAAGGATGCAAATCGTAAACTTCTTACCATACAAGACAGGACCCTCAGTGAGTCTCATTCAGCATAGTCAATGGGGGATGTCTTTTAAAATAACAGACTTTAATGTAACCACAGTTAGTTGGGTTTTATCCAGGGATCACTGGGTGGAGTACTGTGTTCTGACCTACACAAAAGGGAAGACACAGAGGTCACGGTGGTCCTTGAAGTCTTAAAAAGTGTAAGTATAGGGTCTAAACAGCTTAATATGCTGAACTCTTTCTTACTCTCATTCTTCCTCAGACCAGCAGGGCAACTCCATCAGTAAAAGCTTGAAAATGCCCTACTGTTGTCATCAGGATCCTGAATGGTGCTTCCCTCCTTCTCCATGAACTGCACCAGTGTGAAGTTGATCTGAGATTCATACCCCAAAGACCACCCTGAACAACTGTGACTTTCAGAAAAATATGCCACTTCCCCCTCCCCTAGTCCTCTTTTTGCCTACAGCAGTGACATTGTTACCATGTTAAAGTCAAGTAAGTTTTTTAAACAAAAGCTGGGATTCATCCTTACATCCGTTCTACCCTACATGAAGCGGGTGGGCTGTAGCCAGTGGTTTTTCAGGACAACAATGCCAGCTTTGTTGCCATTCCTGTTTCTTTCAACAGCCTCGGCTTTCCTGTTATGGGATGGGGGGCAGGCTAGGGTAGGGAGGGAAGATTCCCATTCATGAGCTAGCGGAACCTGGCACTGCCTGGATGGTGAGAGAATAGCCGGAGGTGGTATGGTTGAAAGCCACGCTGTGTCAGATGCCCTTAAGAAGTGAATCAAACCCAACAATAAGCAAGATGCAGTCTGTTGCCAACAGTCTGAAACCGCATGGCCTCGAAGCTGAAACAGATGAGGACAAAACCGAGTCCAAAGGTAAAAAGCGTATAGTGCACAAACCAAAGACCTCTGGGTTTGGAATCAGCCAGGAGACGAGTTTAGAACTGTCAGGTTTCTGTCAAATATAATTATTTGCTTTAGATGTTAAGTATTGATAGATGTAGCTTGGTTAAAATTACTTTAGGGTGCATAATTATTTGCTGCATAATTAAGTATGATTTTTGTGGTATGTCTCAAGCAATAGTGGTATTGCAGATATAGGAAAAACACTCTATGGATGTTAATAGACAGTAATAGACTTGTGAATTATTTTACCTTCCTGATCTGTCTTGTGCAGCAGCCAGCAGAGAGATTCTGTCATTCAAGTAGTTGGAAGGCAGGATGTGAAAATCTTTCAGGCTGAAGGGAAATGTTTCTTGAGCAGATCCAAAAGATACAGAATAATGCCCTGTGACAACTTACACTGGCAAAGCCAGGTCAATGTGGTGCAGGCATACAAGCTTAATCCCTAAGAACCAAACAGGAAATTAACAGCCCTCCTTCTCCCCCACCCTGCAGTTGTAAAGATTTGGCCAGAATGCATTTTAAAAAATGGAAAGTTTCCCATGAAAGTTGGTGACCACTACAGTAAAAGGGACACAGATCTGAGCAGCCAGGTAGTGCTGCACAGCGCACAGTGAGCTGATGTAGAACTGTTTCTTTTACTATAAGCAGACTGTTATGTGATTCCAGCCAGCACAATGCTGGCAGCAATGGAACCAGCCAGCCAAATTATGGTAGTGGTGCAAGATTCTGTCTTGTGGTGTAGAGCTGTGGTATAGTTCCCAGTGTGCCTATAAAAACCCTGTGTGGCAATCTGTTGGAACTCACATGTGTGCATTTGTAGGGGTTGAAAATCAAGGTCAGTTGGATCCCAAGGAGGACTGAAGTCAGAGGCAATCCCATGCAAGCTCAAGTACTCATCACTGTGTTGTATGCCAGGGCTTCCTGAGGAGCTGGGTAGCTTGATTCAGGCAGTTACTGCCCCAGCTATATTCTACTAGTGCCAGCACTCTCCATTTTATATCTAACAGGAGTAGGTCGCTATTCCAGTGTATTGCAGTCACAGGATTCCTGGGATTGAGTGACTGCCGTGTAGACATACCCTGAGGCTGGCCAAAAATGCTGGCAACAGTCCTTACCCACCCTGGAGTTGCTAATTTTATTTTCTGCCATTTGTGTTGTAAATCTGTTGTGGAATGTCTCTCTCTGTTCCCAGGCTCCCTTTTCTTGTTCCCCTCTTCCTAGGTTTCATTCTTCTTCCACAGATAATTGCAAGCACATTTTCACAGTTAAGTTGCCCTTCTCTGTACAACTCCAAAAGGACATAATGGAGCACATTTCATCATATATATTTGTGCCTCAGTATTGGTATGATCTAGTTGAAGTAATTATTTAATAACATATTCTGCTTTTGAAAGAGAACTAGGTATACCCTGAAATGTCAGGACATGTTTCTTCCATGTTTGATAACACCGAGGGGTCTGTTTGAGACAAAAGAAATTATTATGTATGTGAGTAGCTTGATATTGATAGCTTGGTAATAGCTTTCTGAAAACTACATCCTAAATTAGTTGGAAGGCAACAGAGATCGAAGATAAATACAGATCTAAACATATGTAAATAAAAATACTCTGTGGAGACTTCTGCAGGCATGGATGGTTTGACCTGAGGAAGAGGTAGTGATAGAGCACCATTAAACAGAAGGTATGTTTGCCCAATATAATGCAGTTCATAATACCTGAGGAAGTGAATTTGAATCCCAGAAGTAGAATATCCCTGTTGTATTAACCTTCTCTGGGCAAGGTTTTTTTTCCAATGACAGTAGGATATTACATAGAGAAAAATCACATTAAAAAAATCACATACTGAAAGCACATAAAGAAAAAGATGTCCCTGCCCATGGCAAAAGGGTTTGAACGGAATGATCTTTAAGGTCCCTTCCAACCCAAAACCATTCTATGATTCTAAGATTGAGAAGGAGAAATTGAGAGGTTTATGTAGTATCATGTCCCAGACTCCGGATGATAAGCCTGGGTTTGGATTTGGGGTTTTGGGGTTTATTTAGAACTACAAGATATTTTCAGGTGTAGTTACTGGAACTGCTGATCCTAGCATGGGGGTGGGGCGCCTTCCCTCCATCACGCATATCTGTTATCACTGTTATATCTTCCAAGTTTGGTAGTTTATTTACAGTAATGGAATGTAACAACATTGGAACTGGGCATGGGAATGTCCACCTCCCGTTGATTTCTGGACTCTTGTGGCAAGCATTAGTGTGGTTTTGGGCAAGGGTTTCTATGGTTTTACTCGATGCTTTTTGAAGGATGTCTGTGTAATCCCCGGCGAAGCAACATTCTCTTGCAATCCCTCCGATTTCTTTGCTTTTGTGCATCTTGTACAGCTTTACTTAACATAATAAAACTGCACCAAACAGGCAAATGACAGTCATTTAGAAACTCCCAGACAGCACAATTTTTGTTTAATCAATAGCTTTGTGGCTTTGCCAGCTATGTCTTTCTTTTCTGCTGAGTAAGCCAAGGGCACGTTAAATAGGTGGACCGTAATGATTTGGCAAATCTTGCACATGCTTCCTGCTACAAGGGCTCTGGTTTCATACTTCATTGGATTTGCTGGCAACAGCTCTGTGCACCCAGTGACCCAAAACACAGGGACAGTACAAGTCCCCATTGTGTAACCTCTACAGAACACACCAATGCAGGAAATATTAGGTTTGCAAGTGCCATTTACCAAATAATCATTTATTTTTGTACAAGGGCAGCAATCTAGCTGAAAGGTTTACTTTTCCACTAGCAGTTGGGTTCCAATAGCCTGTAACCCATACTGGCTGTCTGGCCTGCTGAGTTCAACAGGTTCCAGGTGAAAATGAAGAGCCGGGGAAGGTGATAAATCCCAGTCTGTCACTTGGAAAAGCCTTCAGTAGTAACTCAGCAGCAGCAACGTCAGTGGAAGTGTTGTTGCCTTTAAAAATGTGGTTCCCTTTACCATTATGTCAGTGGAGGGCTGCACTGTAGTGGAACAAGGTTGGCTGCCTCTTGGCCAACAGTTGTGTTCAGGAATAAAATTCAGCAAAAAGAGGTTACTGGACAAATGAAATAAACAGACCTTCTTCGTTCTCACTGATGCCTTTCCATTTGCAAAATCCTCCCTGCTGAGCCTCTTTCCATTGCTGGATCCAAACCAGCAGGGAGTTTTGTCATCTGTGTCTTTACCTGAACCCTGGTTTCCAAAGAAGACAACAATTTTTCTCAGTTTTCTGATTTGTCCTTGTTCAGGTAAAGCAAATCAAAGCAAAAGGATTCTGATCATAGTGGTTTGTTCTCGCTTTCTTGCAAAGTTTCATGCCTTAAAAATGTGTATTTTTTAATGTACCTTCTTTCTCTGCTCCAGCCTCCACTGAGATGCTCATTTTATATGAAATCTTATCCACATATGGGACAGTTTGACTTTTCAGGAATTTCTGGTGTCCACCCTCCAGTAACTGACTCTCACCTGCCAGTGAGAGTCCAAAGCCTGCCTGTTTCTTCCACCTGTAACCAGCTGCGCTCCCTTCCTGCCACTCTGCTGTTTGCAGGCATCACTCTTGAGACAGCTAATGATGTGGCAGGTTTCTAATCTAGCATTTTAAATATTTGTTTTAATCATGGATTAAAACCAGACAGGGTACAGAAACACTCCCTAGAAACAGTTTGCTTCTTAGTTTAGATAGGCTTTATACTTCGGAATAGATCTTTCCTTCAAAGGAAAATCACGGCTTCCTTTCTTCTTCTTGAAAAAACAACCACTAGAACCTTTCAATGGGTAAATTCTTTCCTGTCTAGCGCTTCCTTTATCTCAAGTAAAGCTGCTTGCTATGTAACATGGGATAGGTTTGCCCAAGAGGGTCTAGTGGCCGTCACAAGCCACCATGGTCATATATGGCCGATTTTTGATAAAATGCAGATTGCCTGTGTTTAGTAACTCTAATGTGGCAAAATGGGTTTTCCTACAGGTGCATTATAATAATGACTTTGTCTTCTGCTTGTGTGCACAAACATCAACTCCCATTATTTTAAATGTCATCCTCCCCATTGGGTACATTTCTTTTACCTCTTTTGCCATTATTCCACTCTGATATTGAAACTTTTTCGATACTAATCCAGATATGGTCCTGAGGCTTCTCTCTGTTTAAAAAAATATATTCATGTTTTCTTTTCATACCTTAAGTACTACAATATCTGCTGCTCATTCTGAAATGTTTGTGTTTGTTAAGGTAACCTTACCAGGTCTGTCAAATGTGTTATTGCATCTCCTACACAGATGCGTGCCCCTCTTCTCAGCTAGAGACCCTATAAAGAGAAGTCTTATTATGAAGATAACAGACTTGTTTGTTTCTCTGTAATTTGTCTTCACGTTAACATGTTCAAGCCAAAGTTATTCAAAGCAAGAGTATCTCTTTACACATTGCTTTTAACTTTTTTTGATGTGGCATTCTTAGAGAATATGAAAGCAAGCTTGGCTTTTATTAGCCTTGAGGTTTGTAGGCACACCCACCGCCCAAAGAATTCCACTTCAGTATTGGTCTGAACATATCATTTCCAAATTGCTTTGATACCAAGACATAATTTGCAGCCTTCCTGTTTGATATCAAGTCTCTCCCTGCTGATCAAATGAGTGAGACTAAGTAAGAGAGTGTGCTGAGCTTTTAAAATCATTTATGAACCAATGCCAGATGGTTCTGTGATTATGAATTTTTTCCCCAGCTGCACCATTATGAAAAATCCCAAGAGTTTAGGGAGGTGGTGTACAGGAGGAGCATTACCAGAAGCAAGGTTTCTATAAGGATGGGCAGTACTCCTGAGTGATGGGAGTGGCTGTGAGAAGGATACCACTGAAAATGCCATGTCTTTATAGCAAATGTCTTCTGCTGAACTGTTGCAGGCTGATCGATTGCTAGATTATAACTGCAACTAGTAGGATTGGATCATGCATTTCCTGTGCAACTTTTTTTTCTAGACAATTTTTTTTTCTAGACAATTCTTTTTTTCCATCTTGCAAGCAAAAGAGAGCAGGCAGTTTGTTACCATCTACTGCAGTCACCTGTCATTTTGGTGAGTCTGTGTAAGAGGGTCACGTGGGATGGATTTCTTGCACTCAGTCTGCAAGCCCACAGTGATTGGCAGCATAGACCAAGAAAGAAGAATTAAAAAAAGAAGCTTGAAAAGTATTTCTTTCTGTCAAAAGGACTTCTGGGAATCGTAAAACGTGTATCCACTGCTTCTCTGGGGACTTCAGATGCTGCTGGAATTATATATATTGCAGTTACTTCACAGCTTTTTGTCTTTTGATGTTGGCCACCTCCTCGTTCCCACCTCCGGGAATGGAGAATTCATCTCCCAGTGTGAGGAAGGCAGACAGCATTCCTGACTCCTACAGTGCATTCCCCAGGCTGCCTGGCTTCCCTCGGCACTCGACAGTGGGAGGCTTCCTGATGGAGTTAGAGTGTGGGGCATCTGTGGTTACTTCTGCTGCACGTATTTGGCAAATATGCTCCACTGTCTTTCAGTTCTTCGTGCATGTTCTTTTAAGGGTGTCTTGTGTGGCATCTCTTTGTTCAGATTGGACCCTCAGTTATTAATGCAGTTGACTGGAGGCTTTCGCTGGCTTCATAAGAGCTTGAGAAAAGTGCACTCAAGTGATTGCATGCGAGAGTTTCCCCTTGGGTTGCTAACACTTTGATTGACAAACCTGTCAGCCCTTCTTACTGAACTTCTGTTTTTTTCTCTAGTGGGTGGGAAATCCCACCCAGCTATCCCAGGGTTTTGTCTTTTTTCTGCTCTACATTTTATATTCCCTTTTCATCTTTTCAGGAAATGCATGTCACATTTTCTGAGGTCTCGTCTTCACCCACTTCAGGCAACACTGAAAGGAAAGTGCTTGTTACCCTTCAGCATGTTACTTCTGCGATGCACCAGGGTGCTTTCTGCATACAAGGAGCTACAGATGGAGCACAGCAGCCTCTTCAGTCTTTCTCTATCCACCGTTTCATTCATAGTCACTGTGCTCCTTCTGGTACAATTCCCTGTCTTCTGAAACCACGCTGAAGCAAGTGATAGAGAGGGCATTTTATGTGTCCAATAAGTGGATTAAACCTTGTGTAGGGAAAGAAAACAGCTCCCAACAGCAGCAGGTGTGACAGCAGAGAAGGAGCACATTTAGCCCTGGGCAGTCATTCCCATGTCATGTTGGGCAGTGGTCATGTGTTTGGATTCATTGCACGAGCCTTTCCCATAGCTCCATGTCCCACGTAGGTTCAGGTGAGCCCTCTTCTGCATCAGCACAATCAGGCTGGACCACTATAGCCATTTTTGAGTCCTTAGGCAGAGAGGGAGTGGGCTGTTACAGCCGCTGCACACTCAGCCCTGATAACTGGGGACTGTACCTTACTTTGTATCTTAAAAAGTCTTCTTCAGAGAGGCAGGATTCTGAATAGTACAGCTGAGGGAGTTGGTACTGAATGGTTTACACTGTGCTGTGTAGTCACGGTCCTTTCTGAGTCTGGATGCATGCTGCTGGAGCTACTCTGATTGACAGCTCTCATGCTAAGAGATTTGTCTTAAATACTACATAGGACTTGGAAAGGAGTGAACATTAAGATCAGGAAGAAAGAGGATATTTTCTTGAGGTTATGCTACCTCTTCATTGTGGAGTTCCCACCGAGTTTATTTGTGTATATACTGATCAACTTTAGCTTTTTCTAGGACTTTGTGTTTGGTAGAGTACTCTTTTTTTCTTCCACATGGTTTACTACCCTCTGCATTCTCAGAACCTGCTGATTCTTACCAGAAACACCATGAAGGTGGATCAGGAAAAGGTTGCTATGCTGGGACCACATCCTACAAGTTAGATGCAGTGGAGACAGGCCATTGGAATGGTACTTGTTAAGTTGCATTGCAACTGGATTCCTGCATCTTACCAAGTCTTGGAATACATCAGACACTGCCTGCCCTGCTGTGAATCAGCCTTTCTGCAAAAGAGGCAAGGATTCTCGAGAGAGAATCACATGAGCAAAGGTCTGCTGGAAAAAGTAGTCAATAGTGTGAGCATATGATGTTATTGCTGGGGAGAAAATCATAAGATGATTCAACATGTTCTTCATGACTCTGGTTTAACTTCCATCAAGCCATATAAAAGGGCTATTATTGATATCGGTGGGGTTTGCCCAGCTCTGTCACAGCTATCTAGGACAACATGGGCAGCAAGCTTTTAGAAGAAACATTTGCCTGTTCCTGCCATGTCAGTCTCTCACGTGTCCTATCTGTCCCTTGCAGCACAATCTCGTACTTGCTGCCTTCCAGATTCCGTGGCAAAAGAACTAATTCTTTTTAAATGAAAACCATATCATAAAGGGCTGGATCTGTCATGCAGCTGAATAAACCACAGCTTTCTACACTGTTATTCACCATAGACGTTCGTGTGTTCTCACTTGTTGACTTCTTGGCTGTTTGATGAGTAGATAACCATATAAAATATCTGCTTACTTCATTATTGGAGAGTGACATAAACTTGGTTATGAAAACAGAAGTCCAGTAGTCATGGCTCCCTTTAAATGTTTCCTCTCCTGATTAAAAAAAAAATTCCAATAGCTTAGCTCAGAACACCCTTGTTCTAGATAACATTGTGTACACTATCACCGTCTTTGATTACTGATGCTTTAAGTAGAATCATCTCCCCTCTTCATCACAGCTCCCCAAAGAACCTCCTGACAGCTTCTGAAATGGTTGAGTTATATTTGAGCGACTGTGTTTACATGTATGAAAAACACAAGGTGAAAAAGCCTGTTTTCCATTAAGCCAGCAGTCTTAGTGACTGTTGTTTTTGTAAGAAGGTTACGCAAGCTGTTTCATTGCCTCCTCCCCAGCTCAGCCTCACCTCAGCATGTTTCCTCAGCATTTGTTAGTTTGCCCTCCATCCAAGCCTCTTGGACTCCATTCTGACCCCTCTGGCTGTCTCTGCCTCTCTTTGGTTGCTTTGCAGACGTTATCACCTTCCTAGGTCACTCTTAAACTTACTGTCCTCTTTTTGCACTGCAGCTCCTATTATAATTCCAGCTCTAATGAGCAACCCCATTTCACTTCTGCCTCTGTTAAGCCTTTTTTCTCAATTGGTTGGAAACCTCATAACTTGCAAGATATCAGCATTTTATATTAAAATCTGAAACATGTTGAACCAGTTCAGAAGTAGGCATCTTTCCAGTGATACAGCTTCGATTTCAAACGTTAATAAAAATTCCTAACATTGAACTCTATTTGGGACCGGACGACTCACAGGCTTTATTATGTGATATACTGTCTCCCACTTCTAAGTTGCTGGTTCAAATCCAGCCCAAGTCAGTAGCTGCTGAGCACTGTTGATGTACATTCTCTGCTTAGTGACCTTTATCGATTTGAGCTTAATGCCTGTGTTTAATGTTCTCAGCTGTCAGCCACGCACCCTGTATAACCTCCTTCCATACCCGGCATCTCCTTTTGTGGTTGAGGTTGGATGAACTATAGAGACAGGACTCCCTTCTCAACCATTCATGAAGACTCAATAGGAAGTGGGAAGGGGAAGGAATTTTGTCCTTCATTTATGTCCTTCATATTGAGAAACAGATGGCATTTGTGGCCATGGTGTGTCTAAATAGAGGGCTTTCCATGGGGCACTGTCATCCTGCCCACACTGAAATGCCAGAGCGGATAAACTACAGCTCTTCTTCTCTCTTCCTTTTCACACTGTGTAAGGATGTTGTCCAGTCTGCCATCCCTTTACATTTCTGTTTCTCCAGTAGGGTTTGGAAGGAAATCTTGTGCTTAATCCTGACTCTGCAGTTAATGCTAGATTCCCTCTGGGTGACTCACAGCAAGCTCTGTCACAGGGAATGACTTCTCTCGTGCTCTTTTGAGAAGGTCAGCGGTGACCTACCCTGCTGTGACGTGCAGCTCCTGGTACTGCATGTAGCTCTTGGCAATTCACTGCTGCCTGGCAGAAACAGCCTTTTAGAGCACATCTGCAGGCTAAGAGCTTCCTGTTATAAACACAGGTAAAAACCATGCTTTCCAGCAAACAAAGATCTGCAAAGAATGTAAAAACCTTAGTGGCCCCATTGAGCTTTTCCCATTGGAGCAAGAGATATCACAGTCTTCTCCTGTCCCCCTCTGTATTGGGGGCATTACTGTGCAAGCCCTTTGCTTAATTCTTTGCGCCCGTGTTGGGCAAGCAATCGCAAGGAGCCCTTCCTTTTTAATTGTCTTACTGACCTAAGTAGTTTGTGAGTTGGTTCTTCAGGAAGAATAAGACTCTCCCTTGGATTTCTGTGTCTATAGAAGTGGAATACAGACCCCTGCCCTCATTACCTTCTTGGCTGATGAACTGCCTCACTGTCCTTGGAAGAAATGGTGACCCAGTTGCGTGGAAAATAATCAACCATACGTCGTGCAGAAGTTTAATAAGCATCTGTGGTGACTGCCAGATCACCTAGGGTAGTCTTCCTAGTTCTGAGTGTCACTTGTTTCTAAAGTGAACCAGTGTTTGACTCACCCTGCATTATTTGCAGACAAATAGAGTGGTTTGGCTTTCGTAGGGAGGCTGTGGAGAAGCTCTTATTAACAGCCACTTGAAGTGCTTCTTTGAAACAACGGGACTGTAGAGGCTCATGGTATTTCCAGTTATGGATGTGGTTTTTTTCAGGCTACACTTCCTCATAATTCTTTCTTTTACTTGCTGTCCCCTTTCTGCCTTTATTCTACAGAAAAGCTCTTCTTTTACTACTGATGGTGTTTTCTCTCAAGTTTACCTCTTGTCCCTACTTCATAATCTCTCCCTACCAGAGGAGGAGTGCACAACCATAATCCCAGGGATTTCTCAAGTGCTCTGTTACCAGCCACAAAGTTGCAGCTGTTGAAAAAATTTAAAGCATCTCCTAAATCAGTTTCCCCCAGCCCTTGGCTTTCTAACTCAGATTTGGGGCTTTTAATAGAAAACCTACTGAGAGTCATAGTGGTTTTGATGAAGATTTGTATACATGACCTTAAGAACTTGGAGGTACAATGCACAGTGCATTGAAGGCAGTAGGAGGCTTTCCACAAGCTTTGGTGAGCTTTGGCTCAGGCTGTTAAAGAATAACAGGAAACATTGGAAAAAGCACCAAGGGTAAACAGAGCAGTTTAGTTGCATTAACTGTCTCGAGTAGAAGCTCCTCTAATGACTGAAACAAACAAAGCAAGTGTGTTTATTTAGTGTTGTGGTGGGAAAACAAGTGGCTGTTAATTGCATTTAGCTCAAAAGGGTTACACGTTAATTGGCCAGCTCGGGCTCAGAGTGTTATTCTGGTGTTCTGACCCAGTTCTCATAGCTGCATAGACTCTGATGGAGAATAGTGTCCTGGAAAGAAGCACAGATTTCAGAGAGGCCAGGGCTTTGAGAGACTGCATGCTACTTTTTATTCATAGGGATGCTACTTTGAAGTCTCGATCTACAAAAAATCGGCATCAAAGAGATCTGTTGTTGCTGCCTCCCTGTGACTCCTGATAAAGTTTGCCTTGCTGTGATTGTGTTAACGGTCAGAACTCAAACTGGTCAGTCAGCTTGCTTCTGGACTCACATATCATAAGCAACAGTAAATATGCTGCAGTACTCCTTTGGTGATGCTTTAGTGCCTTTGACTGATAACCAATGCATTATTTATATTAGAAAATAAGCTGGAGTGTGAAACCGGAGTCCCATTGTGCTTTACTCTGAATAAACACAGAGTGAAAAGAGATTAAGGGCTGACAGTCTAAGCTGTTCTTGTTTGCCTTTATGGAATCTCATTGTCTTCTGGAGGAGAATGTAATGAACTAAAAGCTGAAATTTACCCTGTGCTTAAAATGGAGCTAGTGACTATGGTAGCAACACCGCAAAGGAAAATCAAGTCCTGCTCATGTGAAATGGCTCTGCTGGCTTTTCTGTGTGAAGGATATCATGCAGCATGTGTTTGCTGCTCCTGGTAACATGGATAGTTGTTATTTGGAGAGCACAGAGGGCGTTGGGTTTGTAGGGTGATATAGTGCTATTTTGACATTCCTGCTTCTAATCTAAGGGCTATTCTTAGCAGCTCCTTTTTCAAGATCTGTTAATGTAAGAATAGAACTCCTTCCCATGGCAGAATATTTCAAGAGACTGATTATCTACTTCTAATTCCATGTGAATTTCTGAATAGCAGGTAAGATTAGATGATCGTAAAGGAAATGCAGAGTACTGAATCACTGCTTGCACTACTGGTTAGTGCAAACACATACTGCCCTGTGCGATTTATTTCTGTTAAAAGGAAGGAGACTATTCATTAGTGAAAAGAATCAGCATGGCATTCATTACATTTACTATGTGTTTAGGAAAAACTGATCCCTTTGATGTAGCTGGAGACCCTTGAACTTCAGCAAAGAATGTGTTAGCATGCTAGGTTATGCCTTAATCCTGCAGGTCATTTAATCCTTTCCTCAAGTGAGTCCTTGTAATGTAAACTAGATGCTGGGAAAAGTCCTGTACTGCCAATTGAAACAGCCTCCAAAGGTGCTGCTGGTTTAATTCTACTAGAAACTCATGACAGAAAGGCCAGTAGAGGTTGCTTCTGTACCTTGAGGCCAGACCCCAGGTTAATATAAACTGGCATGGTTCTTTTGACTTAGCAGAGCTCCTTTGCTTTATACCAATAGCTCAGGCTCAATGCCTTTATGCTTGTGACTTCTTAAAGAATTTCTGTCAAGGACTCAGAAATGATTCAGAAAGGTGTCGGTTTCTAAACATGTAAGAATTGAATGAAGTTGAGGAGAAGCCTGTGAATAACTCTTTGAGATGTGAGTTCTGTCTCAGTCTTTATAGAGAATAAGTTCTGTCTGCCCCAAACACCCCTGCCAAATCAAAGCTGGATCATGAATGTTAACATTTCTCCTAGGCAAGATATCTTTGATGAGGTCAGGTTTAAAATGAAGGACAGGACTAATTAGCAACCATTGCCCATGTTGTTTGTCAACAAAAAAAAATCCAGCTTTCAACAAATTTAACAAAGAATGAATGAAGTTAATCAGAAGGCTAAGGCATTTCTCAATTAAAGCACTGTCGTGCGAACAGTAGTCTTTTGTGGAAGAGATAAAATCAGGGAGCCGAAAACACTTCGGAAAGTTAGGAAGATGGTTTGTTTTCACCTTTTTCAATTGGAACAGCTGAGGTGAGGACCAGGCCATTCAGGAAGCTGCCAGAATGGGAGTGCTGCCAAATCCCATCCCACAGAAATCCTGACAGAGTAGAAACCTGAAGGACCCGACTTTGCGACTCAGCACTGTGGCGGTCACCAGGCAGGCAAGCTGGCAGAAACCTTGGAAACCTGCCTCATTTCCATTAGAAAAGTAAACACGATTGCTGCGTGCCCACAAGCTTTCTAAACTGGCATTTTGGGGCAGGCAAACTTTCCTCTGGAAGATTTCCAACAAGCTTGCTCCATGGTACTTAGCTCTTTCTTTCCTTACTTTTAGGAAGACAAACTTTAGATGGGCTTATTTGCATTGGAGGAATACTGCTGGAACTTTCTTCCTAGCATGTGAAGAGTTTTCTCTGTGTGTAGAAACAACATCAGTAAAATATTTGGAGTGAAATCCAGGCTCCATTGAAGTCAATGGCAAAACTCCCATTCACTTCAGTGGAGCAGGAATTTCACTCTTTACTGTTTTGAAGTTAGAGTTACTAATAGACTGTTAAATTATTCCTGCATGTATCAAACAAAATGTGCTTGATGTTAATGTTTCTGCTATGCTTAAAACTCTCAAAGGTTTAAAAACAAGAATAACTATGAACTCCTGAGTCTAAAAATTATATTAAATGTAGTTTTGCTAGAAATAATAATGTCCCTGGAGATAAACCTAAAATAATAGACTCCACCATATAATCTTCACTTTAAGCTAAAAATAGCATAGATGGCGGTTTAATCTAAGCCATAATTATCAAACTGCTGAAGCCGGTTTTGGTTCATTGCAACTAGAAATGTATGTCGTGTTTAGCCTTTGAACATTTGAGTCCTAAAACTGGAGAGAAGCAAAGCCAAGAGCATAGTCAGAAAGCAAACAGAAGCCTGTGATTTGTAGAGAAATAGCATGGATTAAAGAATCCAACACCATATTTAAGGGGACTGCTCCTGGTTGGCTCAGTCCAGCCAGCTGGAGACCTAGTAAGTTCCTATTAATCTGTGTTTTCAGCGCCAAATTGGTGACTGTTATTTTGCTAGAAAGTGGCACTGGCCATACAAGGCACCTTTTGTCTGAAAGTCATTTTCCATTTCATGTTGGAATTGCAGGAAGAACGTTAACATTTCACGATATTATTATTCCGCATTATTTTTAAAAATTATTTTAATGATCATTTCAAAGTAGAATGGAAAACTCTTAACTCACTTTTGCTGCCAGGCAGCATGGCACGATTGACTGCATGTAGGACTGCCAGTCAAGACTTCTGACGTTTCACTGATGTAGCAAGTGAACTCGGTCACATCAGTTATCCCTTCTCTGCCACCACAAAGGTATTAATTTGTTTACCATCTCTCAGTATGATTATAGGGATCAGAGCCACTAGATTTGGGAAAGCAATCCAAAAATTTCAAGGAATACTTGCTTTGATTGTCTAGCACATATCCTTCGGCTGTGCTACATCTCTCCTGCAGGTTCACGTCTCATAAACCCTCAAATAATCACGTTTCCTATTAGGAAAGTCCATAAGAAGCATTGTAAAAGTTTGAAACACACAAATGCAAAAACTTAATTTCACAAAAACTTTTGTGAAATTAGGGCAATGGAGAAATTAAAGGAATCCATAGTTTATTCATGAAACAAGTGTCCAGAGCAGTAAGTGAATTATTCTGTTTTACATGCGTAGCCTGGTTTTGTTTGAGATTGTCATTACTAAGTCCAGTGGGAAATGAGAAACTCACATCATAACTTGATAGGTTTTTTTGTCTTGTTTTGTTTTAATCAAACAGCATGGGAATGAGCCATGATGATGATCATCAGCCCTGCGCAGGGAGGTCTCATATTATGTCTGGAGAATGGGTGAAGGGCAGGAACCCAAGTGACCTTTCCTGGTCTTCATGCAGCCGCGATGACCTTGAAAACTTCCTAAAGTAAGGATTATGCTGATTATCAAAAATTCTGTGAGGCAAGAGTTCAATGTGTTATTTGAAAGTGAAAATCTAAACAAAATAATGTGTGCATGTGTGATTAGGGTGTCCAAGTTTGAATCTGTCTCCATTACTGGAGCCTGTTTGAAACATAGGTTTGCAGCGAGCCAGAAGAATTATATACAGTTGTCCATGTACTGATACCCTCTTAAAAATAATCCCAGATCACCTTCATTTTACAAAAAATGCCCTTCATGGTTGTGATAACAGAAATCTGTGTATAGGTAGCCTGAAAAAAATCTCTGCTGAAGGGTGCTGGCAGCTATGTGCTGCAGCTTTTATTGTCATTCTGCCACTGTTTCACATGAGGTCATCAGATTCCCTCTCAAAGAGAGGACAACAGTTTCTCTACAGCGCATATCTAACACTCCAGTTCAAAGGTGCTTTCCCTTAAAGGCATATTTAATTCTTACACTCCACAGGTCCAAGGTCAGCACCTGTTTGCTGGTAACAGATCCCCGAAGCCAGTATGCGGTGCGGCTCCCTCACAAGCTGCCTGGAATGCACTACAGTGCTGATGAACAGTGCCAAATACTTTTTGGGACCAATGCTACGTTCTGTAAGAATATGGAGGTAAGAGCTCATGGGGTGTACCAGGAAACAAGGTGGGAAGTGGAAATAAAGCTGTCGAAGCACTGGGGAAGAAAAAGAGTCTGTACTTTCCTCAGAACTGGTTAATGGCATTGTCAGCGTGTTCAGCACTGCTGATGCAAAATCACCATTAAAACTCCTGTTGACCTTTGTGTCAGCAGCACATTCTTATGCAGTTCGCCTTTCACCACACTGGTCTTGTTAATCTCCTAGAGAAGACCTAGAAATACTTTTGTTTGTACTTGGTCTTAATGTAGGGACAGTTCCCTTTGACACTGTTTTGCTGAAGTGCTCAGTGGAGATTGTTTTACTGGAAGCTCAGCCTAGGTGAAAGTCTCTTCTCCAAAGAATGCTTGCGTGCTTCTGCTGAGTCAGCTTAGGTGACTGGAGCTTTCAGTAGAACTCACCTTCAACCACCACAATGTTCTTAGGAGTTAATTCTAACCTTGTGTCAAGGAAATATTAATGACTGCAAGTTTGATGAGGTTTAGAGATTTATGCAGAATTACAACCCTTCCTGTGTGTTTTCTAAGCAACATGATGTTTAGTTAGGATTTGGGTGCAACATGGTTTATATTGCATGGTCAGTTGGGAAAATGGAAACACTGATTTTTGGTGTCTCTAGAACTAGGTCGTATTTGAGATGAGTCTGTCTGAGTTGTCCCCTGGAATTTAGACAGCTAAACTTTCCTGAGGTCTTGCACGTAATCAATATCTTAATTCTGACCAGAACTTATTTGCATGTCACTTCAGATAGGGACTGGAGAAATGCTTACTTCCAGTGTAGCCTTGGAGATATCCAAAAGAAAGTCATGAGGCACTGTGTGCTGTCACCAGCACCAGCTGGCAGCATTCTATCCTATATAGACCGGCACAAAGCCGCCAGGTATGTTACTGTCATTAACCAGCCATTTGTATTTTTCAGTTGTCCCCTGTTCCCACTCTGAACAGTCTTAGAATCTTAAATCAGTATTAACAAAGAAAATAATAATCAGTGATAAGTGAGGTTTCTAAGTGCCAAATTACTAAAACTGTTGAACACATGCAAGTCCTGGGAACTTGCTCTTAGTTTCACATTTGCTGTTTTATTTATGTTGGATTTGGACACTAGCTAATATAAAACAATAAGAAAAGAATCTGGGTAGGCTGTGTTTTCCAACTACATCAAGAAAATGCAGACCACCAGGACTACTGTATTGGAAGCAAAGTGTTAGAATATAAGTCTGTAAAGAAAACCCCAGATCTACCCAGGATGATTCAAGTTCTTCCACTTGTGTGGGTGTCACCCAGTTTGACTGGTGTTGGAATACATATTTGCTATTTCCCTTGTTGCAATAAAAAACATTCTGTTTCTGGATAGTCCAGTGCCTGATGAGAATGTCAGCCTGCTGGTAGGTGGTCAGTATTTCCCATGCAGAAATTGCCTGTCCAGTCTGGAATTGCTTCAGGGACAAGTCGCTTTCCAGATAACAAGCCAAGAAGCACTGTTCTGCTCTGTAAGATACAGACAGCAGGTGTTTGTGTCTCCCAAGATTTTTCACCAGTCTTTTTATCTGACATCTTTACAACACAGTGAAAATTGTGTTCTTTCTCTTCATCACTCCTTTACAGTCTCCCAAAGAAAAGTATGTTTTGTAAGGAGGGTAGGATTTTCTAATGAAAAGCCTTGTAGAACTTCAGCAGAATAAACCCAATTTGCAATCACTTATTTAGGAATATTTTTCTGTTACAGAAAGAGTTACTATGCACACTGTGAAGCTTTGGATCAATTATGGCGCATGCCATTAATTTAAGTAAATATTTTCATCCTGTTATGCTACTCTGAATTGGTGTTTGAATGCAATGGAAGGAAATTCCTTAGAGGAAATGATCAGCTTTATTTTTTAAACCTTCAAAGGTTTTGTTCTTTTCACCTTTGTGTTTCTCCTGCCTCATCTGCAGTATGCTTGTATCGTAAGTCTCAAAGCTGTCTACAAAAATATGAACCAAAAAAAAATTGGCAATAGTCACTGGCATCAGTTGTAGAAATTATTGGCAAATACAGCTGTCTCCTCTTGTAGCCAATGGTAATGGGGTATTTTTAATTCAATAAAGTATTTTAAAAAACCCCAAATGTAAAAGTAATAAACATTTGACAGTAAATATTTGTTACAAAAAGGAAATACAGGAAATTAGCCTGCTCGCTCTTTTTAAGATTACATGTGTCTACTGTCATTTTCCTATTTAATAAAAGAGTTACATGATAACATTTCATTGGAGATAGTTGAGCTACATAATTACATTAGGCAAACTAGAGGACCTGTGTTCAAAAGTGACACGCAATCAGGTTGTAGAGTGAATTTCAGAGATTAGATGAATCCAAAATTTGGACATTGTTGAGAAACTGCAGAAACTTTCTGTGCAGTAAGCTCTGTTCCTTAAAGGCAGCAAGGCCCAGATTTTTAAAGGAACGGGATCTCCTTTGCCTTCAGAGAGAGTGAGGTGCCTCGACATTTGGCCCTCAGACATTGGTCCAATGAGATACTTAATTCATGAATGTTCAGCCTTATCTGGATTTTTCAGATTGCATCTCCAAAAATCTTCTTCCATGTTTGTTTTTAATGATAATTCAGATACCCTAGCACAAAATAGTAGCCCTCAGAATTATAACTTTGGTATCCTGCTCCAAATTTGCAGAACAGAAATAAAAACATATGAGGTAGGCTCAGCTTTACATAGATGATATCTCATGACTTTTCTTTTTAATTTGCTTGGACACTGAGTTGACACTTTATTATAATAATTTTTTTTAAATGAACTAATTAACAGCATTTGTATATGATAATCAGCTTAATCATATCCTGTTGTTGTAATCTGTGATTTCCAAGATGTATAATTTAGGATCTGGTTCTGTAACACCGATGTTAGGTAAGAGTCTCTAGTGCATGTCTCCTGTTTAACGAGCTGTGGAATCAGGCTTTTAGGCTGGATGCTTTTTAGGTGAGAAACAATCAATTTCTATTTAATCGAAAAACACTGTTTCTATTACGATAATGTATGAATAATAACTGGGAGGATTACCTGCCAGCCACTTGAGGGAATGCAAGTCCTTTCCAGTATGCGCTCTGCTTACAGTTCTATTGGTTTGAGATGCATCCCAGTGGCTGGTTTGGGGTTAACTTTAACCTGAGTATTAGATGGGTGTGTCCTTGCTCCTCATTATGTTTTCATGGCTCCATGGGAGAATTAGTTTTTATCTGAGGAACAGAATAAGGAAATAGAAATTGGGCGGTTCTCAAGGGTGATGATTTCATGTATGATAGCAAATATTTCCAGACCCTTCAGTGGTTCCCCCTTCACATCTAAGTTACATGATTTTCTCTGCTAACATGCAAAGCCAACAATGTTGCTTTCCGTTAAACTTTCCCATTGCAAACGTTAGGCATTGTTTGGTCAATGAGAACGCTCATCTAGCAGGACGTGCAAATGTGCTTCTGCCATAGCAGATGTGCTGCCTGTTTGCGGGTGGGAGACTGTGCACTCATGCTCCTCGCGGTGCTAGAAGAGCTTTTGGCCCATCTGAGAGTTTGCACAGTGATCTTCATTTTGTGGAGTTGCTTTTAGTAGTAACTAAATAGATGACTATGTCATTCTCAAGCTCTGAGCAAAATCCTGATATGAGTTCTGGAAAAGAACTGAACAGCAATGCACCTTTGAGTCTGCATCGTGCATTATCCATGTACACAAACACATTATACATTATCCATGTATCCCAAACACAGACCTTTTGGGATTCTGACTGCTAAACGTTGATGTGATTCCAGGGCTAACATGGCAGGTTGTACAAATTACTGGGAATTCAACCTGTCTGACCTCTGTTCTCAGATCCATGCTGCACTCTGAATCAAATATTGTGAGTTCATTTCACCCTTTCACAAGAGGAAGCAAAAAGCTTCAACCCCACTCAAGCAATGAAGGCTTCTGCAGAGAGCAGGCTTTAACTCTTTACTGTCCCCTTTATTTAGCAGCACTTTCAGTGAGGGGAAAGGCACATATGGTTTATGCTGAATCTCTCACAGAGCAGAGATGGTGTTTCTGCACCAGAAATGCGTAAAAACACATTGTTCGTAACCTCACATGAAAATACGCTGTGTATTTAATCAGGACACTGGCTTTATTTTTCAGGCTGGCATGTCTGCTAACAGAGGCTTTTGCACTGAAATTGTATTTATGGAAAAAATGTGATTTCTATCTCTTGTATCCAGTGTTTGGCTTTTTGTTTTATATGCCTTTTGGCTTATTTATTATTAACACATTTTTGCGGGTTTTTACATAACCATTATCTTTCAGTATTGTTTTGAGTCAAAACTGTGCTTGGGCTAAAATTGCATCTGGAAAGAGATCAGGATTGCTGCAAAGAGGAGTTTTTTTCTGAAAAAGGGACACAGTCGACTCAAATGTAACTGGGAAAGTGGATTTTGACATGACACTGTTTTTTAAAAAAATTAAAACAGCTTGAATTGGCTCTGTTGTTTTTCCTGAAATTCAAGTTGGTTTTTAACAAATATAAGTGTCTCCCTGTGTCTACAAGCCCCAGAGCTGCATCACAGAACAAGACAGCAAAGTTAATGTAACCCAAAAGAGCCTGAGTAAATTTGGGGGCTGAAATGGAAAAGGAAGAAAACCAAAATACAAAGTAAAGGAAGAGCAACAACTGTAATAATCATGTGCATTTTACATAGCCTTTCAGTTTTCATTTGTAATGGCATGGTGGTGAATATAGTTAACAGTTGCGGGTGTCTCTGTGGTCTTGATCTTGCAAAAAGACTGGCAGAGTGGACTCTTCGACTCTATGGATGGGAATCAATGGGGCTCTGTGTGGTTTTTCTTTGCAGAGCCATTTGCAAGATCCAGACGATTATAATAAGCCCTATTATTTAGTAATGTATGGAATATTTACAAGAACATTGTAATTAGATTACGAGCTGATTTATCCTGAAAATAATAGTTTGCATTGTCATTTTCTGTATAACTAGGGACTTTATGTACATAATTTTCCATTACACACTATAGGTTCTATGTAGATATAATAATAATAATAATAATAGATCTGGAAAAGGATGGGTTTGATTTTCTTGAGCCTTGCAGAATAGAAGCCTGGCAATTAGATTTTCTTTTTTAGAAGTAAAGGTAACAATTTACTTAATTGCCGTACTGTATTTTATAGTTTTTCTAATGTTAAAATTAGGACTATTTTCACGTTGCCTGTTTCATATGAAACTGAAGTGTCCTATTTCACTGCTTCTGTGTGTTGCAAAAAGCCTTTTTTCTCTTTATTTTCAGTGGAAATACTTTTTGTTTAAGAGAGAGAAAGAGAGAGAAGCAGAGTTTCTGCCTGGGCAGCACAGCCCAGTTTACAATTATTGGAATGCTTCGGAAATTTTTGTACGTGTTTCAGTTTGGAAGATGGTCAAAACACATTCTGGTGCAGTGGTTTAAAGAAAAATAAAAAGAGAGAGGGGAACTAAAATACAATTATAAAAATACAATGTGGAAATTTAAGAATATAAAAATAATAAACTCTTAAAAATAATACAGAGTGCCTACTAAGGATCAAGCATTTGAACTTGAAAATCCTACATTTCTTAAGACACAAGGGGAGGGACAAAGAATTAGTGCAGCCTTGTGATGTGGCATCTACAGCTGAAGTTTGAACTTAACGAAATTAGCCAAAATACGATTGAGTATCAGCCTGAAAACAGTGTATAACAAGCCTGATGGGCATTCAGGCCTCTCCCATTGGCCTTCTGCGAACTTCCCATCTGCAAAACACTTCAAGAGAAAGCTCCCATAGTCTTCGCAACCACATCTGAAGAGTGTGTGTACATATCTATATTTATTTTCCTGTCCCTTTCTTCTCTTTTCCTATGGCCAAGAAACACAATCCATGATTTCATTCTTTTAATTTACTTTTTTTTCCTCCTTTTTTTCCCCATTTTTTTAAATGGACACCACTGCCTGTTGTTTATAAGATCAATGCTTTTCTTATCTTGCAATCAAATATTAAGATTTGAGGAGTTCACCAGAAATTACTGAGTGGACATTACTCCCATGGAAGACAGTAAGAGATGGTTGTTGCAAAGTACAAGGTCAGAATTCCAGGCTCTAAGTTGCAAACACAGTATTAGATAGAAGTAATCAGGCTGATTATGAAACTTGCCTGAATCTCTTGCCATGCCCTCATCATGGGAACTTATCTTCTCCTGAACTAGATGATAGCATAATACTGTGAACTTATAAGCCTTTTCTTGGTAGGGTACATGTAGTGTGAACCTCAGAGCAGCACTTAACATATGGTGCGTACAAGACTATGCCAATATAGCTGCTCTGGTTGACAGCTCTTTTAAGCACGATGAGGTAGAAATTGGTGCTAAGTCAAGTACAAAATTTTTAGCATTTAGTTAAAAGGAGTGACAACTCTGTTCCAGTGCCTGGTACTACATCTCTGCTTGTCTCGACTTCCAGTTTTGGACATGTAAAGATACTTGCGTGATTTCTTCAGCTGGTATAACATAAAGTTGAATTCTCTTATTTAAGATGCTGAAAACTGGACTCAGCAAAGCTGAAGAGCACATACAGCAAGAAGTCTGTGTTAATAGGAAAGCAGATAAAGCTTGTCTTTTTCTACAGGAATTTCTGTGTGTCTTTGAATCATAGACCCACAGAAGATGGTTTCATGAATGCCCTAAAGACACTGAAAAGAGTAATATTTAGCATGGGCTGCTTTGCCATAGAATTTGTTATCTCATTATCACTGTCTTTCCAATCTCTTTCTTTTGGATATTAAATTACTTCCAGGTATATGAAAAAATGAAATAGAGCTAATACTTGCAAAGAAATAGTTTTGACAGTGGAGAAGTCTTTTAGTTTGCCTTGACACTACCAGAAATTGCTAAAACCAGACAGTGTTTGTCTTTTTCATAGTTTGTTTCCTAACGTACAGTTAAAAGAAAGTATTTCTACTGACTTATGCCTTCTTTGGCAGTATGGGAATCTTCCACTGCTTGTCTGGCAGGACCCATTCTTGTTTATTGAACTCCTTATACCAGCTTCACTGCTAGCCCTTCACATTTGTATTTCTGTGCAGTGTCCCTGCCATTGCTGCTTTTGCCAGTCTTTCATCCTTACGCATGTTCAGAAGGTTCTGTCATGGCCTAAATGTTCAAATTAATGCATTTGAATGTGTCCAGTTTTCAGCATCTGATTTTGAGTCTCAGAGAAAGTGCATGTTTTTTCAGAAGCCCTGAGCTTCCTCCAGCCTTGAAAGGTTGCCCGCCTTGAAGTATTTCCAGTAAGGCATCTCAAACCACTCTTCTCAAAATATTGGTTTCTTCTGTCTCCCTCAGATTGGAGCAATTTCTGGGTACTGCATGGCACATTTCCAGTGTAAAAGTAATTAATTCCAGTTTAGCATCCTCACAGACAAGCAGTTCAAACCGCTCTCAAAGGAAGACATTTTTGTGTCTCTTACCATCCATCCTGCAGAGCCATTCATAGAGCCCTAGGAGCAGTTTTGCCATGACAGATGATGGCATATTTGGCAAAAGACCCCTGCTGCATCCGCTCTAGAGCGATCAGGGTTCATCTTCCTCTCTGTAAGTGTGTTTTGGGCAGCTCTTGAATAGTCTGGGTTTGCTTTTGCTAACGTTGTCAAAACATAAGAGCTCTGGATTTTTCTAATCCTTCAGCTTTCATCTGCTGTCAGAAAGGCTGTTTGACTGAAGATTATAACCAGTTGATTAGATTTAGACCTTAGACATACAAACCTGTCTGTGGTGAGCAGTGTGTCATGGTAAGTTACTGTTTTGGAAGCTGACAGATATTTTGTCTTTCTCCCTGAAAGAAAAAGGTGAAACATTCTTCTCTTTTAATCATAGATCACAAAAGCGCTTGGTTTCACTCCATATATATATATATAAATATAAGGGTGCATTCATATGGGATCCATGGCTTGGGAGCTGGAGTGATGCTTGTCAAGTTATCTAGTTCAGAGAGCTGAATCCAGCATTACACCCATCATGTTTGCTGGGTTCAGTTTGTTTTGTTTTCTCTGATACAGAAGATTAACAAATCTCAGAAGTCACTACGTTGAATTTTTTGTACTGTTCTACAAGGAAAAGAGTAGCACTGGACAGAAATTAAGTCTCAAGGACCATTTCCATGAGAGTTCCTTAACTGCCAAAGGCCATTTCCTCAAGAGTTAAAACAGTCTTGCTGATTTTACACACTTGTGTCTAATGTTGGTGGCTTTCCTGTCACACAAGTATTGATGAAGAGGCCATTAATTGAGTTAATGGAGTTCTACTGATGAAAAAACTAATGTAAAGGGGAATCAATTCCAAATTTCTTTGTTGGCTCCAAGCAGGTAGGTTATTCGTGCTGTTCATCTAAAAAGCATAATGTGCATGTGTGGGTTTATATGTTCTGAACAAACAAGATGATCACCAGGTAGTGAAAATAGGGAAATTTCTTTTAAGAAGCGAATGTAGTTGCATTTAAGAAGATTATATTATGTTTTTTTATAATACAGGCTGAGATGCTTTCTGTCCAACAGCAAAGAGATCCATTCTACTTGGTCATTAAATAAAAAAAATACACATTATGAATTTTTTGGATTGTTGCCCAGTTTTGTTAAAATGAGAAGTTAGTGGATGTTGACCATTGCCTGGCTATTCTGGGACAGACCTTGTTATTCTTTATGAAGCCTTCCCTTGACTTTTGAATCAGCTCTGTCATTTGAACACAGACAGATACTTGGAATATCAGCTTTAGGGCAAGGTCAGCAGCTGGCCACTGATGCGTGCCAAGCTTCACAGCTATCTTCTCTGGGGCAGCACATGGCTCTTTTTTAAAAGAGCCTTCCAAGTTTTACAGGATTCTGATTTTGAGCAATTTTCATCTAGTTTACAGCAGCAAGCTCTATCAATAGCAGCGGCAAACAATAGTTCTCACCTCCTTTGTGATCTGTTGTGGATTGTCAGCGGTTTATGCACCCAAAATCAAAGGCAGTAAAGGTGGAAAATTGGGGGCATTGTTTTTCCTCACCTTCTTTTGTGAAGAATTCCTTTTTAGAAGCGTGCAATGAGGCTTCAAGAACAAGTACACAGTGTTTTGAACAGGAAAGCGTGTGTAAATTGTGTGTTTACTGTACTTTAAAGGTGTTAATTAGGATCCTGTTTATAAGCGTGTTTTCTCTTAAGGTTAGCTATTTGCCAAGCCAAAACCTTGGCAAAAGAAGAGAGATTTGGTATGTCACTGAAAGCCAGCCTATTTATAAGTGTGCCTGTGTGTTATGTCGTCTCTCGCTTCTCTTCCTTAAGGATATTTGCTCTTTCTAAGTCCTTCATAATCGCCTCATTTTGACAGCAAAATTGGGTTTGTGGTGGTTTAATTCTGCTGCTAGGAATAGGAGGTTCCTCCTTCCGGTGGGCAGTAGGCAGAAGAAAGGAACTCATTCTCAGGAGAAACAAGTGTTTCTTTTTTTGGATGGATCCAAGGTGAGGGAGAGAATGTGTAAGGGAAGAACTGCCTTTCTAGAGTTGTTCCCTGATGGGAAGGACATCTTTATTCATTGGATTCTCTTTATGCTTTGGAGATTTGGAAGTTCCCCCTTGCAGGTAATAATCTGAGGCTTTGAGACAGGGCAGTATCATGAGCCCATTGTTCTCACCAAGACCACGTGAGGTCATTGAGCAGAATCGCACTGATTTTAGTAACGGTGGTGATGCAATAGCAAACCGGGAAACCAGTAGACTCTAGACTTACTGCTTGTGGGAAGAGAGCTGGCTGAATTAATTCTGCTTTCTCCTGATTTCCAGCTGCAGCACTGAGTTAAAGACCTAACACAGATTACTTCCCTAGCGCCGTGCGTGAGCGGTCGTAGCGCTTCACACACTGCGAGCCTGTGCTGGCACACGTGTGGGATGGAGTTACGTGTGAGGTAAACACTGTCTTCAGAAACAGAAACGTTGTGAAAAACTATGAGAAGCTGTGAAAGGTGGGAAGGCCCGCAGCCAGACATGTTCCTGGGAGTATCCCAGGAGTTGTTTCTGGTTTTAGCCTGAAGCTTAGCCAGGGCAGGCAGCCTGAGCTGTGACTGTGACAGCACAGGTCTGCAGAGCTCTGAGCAGCGGTTTTACTTGCCTCCCAGCAGACTTTCAGCAAGACATTTAATCCCTTTCTTTTCCTCTTCTTCCCACCTATAACAGAGGGATAAAGCTTTCTTCATCTCCAGGCTCCCAGGAGTCTGTTTAGATTGCAAGTTCTTTCAGGGACATAAAGCACCTGGCACAGTAGAGTCCCTTTCCCAAATAGATGCCATTATAATACCTGTAATTGGAAACATCATTCACCTGTCGAGCAGATACCTCCTAGCTTGGAGGTTTCTGGACTGTGACCTCTCTCAGGATTACTTTCTAACAGCTGCGCAGACAAGTTTTCCCATCTTCCAAGAGATTATGATAATCTAAAACCTGCACCTTTACAAAAATTCCATTTTTATTTTGATTTTTAATTCTATTTTCTGTTTGTATAAATTCCTTAAGGGTTCAACTGAACAAGCATTTCCATTTAATGTAATTTTTTATTGAAATATTACTTTTCAACAACCATCTCACTTCTTTAAATTTTATTTTGCTCTTGGAAATATTTCAGACTGGGAGCTGGTCCAAAGATGACCTTTCCCCACAGACAGTTTCAACAAATCAATATTTTTCCAGTGAAGATATCTATCATTGGAAAATCCTAACTGGCATTTTTTGAATGCTGTAGGGAAGACTTTGCAGGCCAAGACCTGATGTCTAAAAGCTGGTTGCTGAATTCACAACTAGCAGCAATACAGCTCTTTTGATGGCTTCTCCTATGTCAGTGTGAGCACTGAAGTGCCACTCATGTACAAGCAACTTCCTTTCAAGTCCTGCCATTTCCCACTTCAATATTTTCCCACAAAGCTGGCTACTTAACTATTAAAAAATCAGTCACTGTGACAAGTTAGCTATAGGACTGTTTAATGGGCATTTTTTTTGTGTGTCTATTGTGGCTGAGGAGGATATATGATCTCTTTTGAACTGAGCTATTAGCATGATAAAACATCTTGGGAACCTACAATACCAAAGTTGATGGTTCAATCTTTGCTGGGTATCCGTGCGCTGTTTTAGGTACAGGGGACTGCACTAATGAACGTTGGGGCTTTGTAGTAGTATGGCACCAGAACACAGGGCTGAAGCACAGTTACCAGATTGTTCTATAACTATTTCCTGAAATATGCTTTGCATTTGGCATTCTGAATCAAACACAGAGTTACTATAAAAATCTTATTTTTTCCATACCTCAAAGATGGGAAATGTCGGAAAGGTTGGTATTGCTAAGAGAGATTTTTCCTCTGTTTATCTCCCTATAAATATATGTATGTTTGTGTGTATCTGTACATCTATATATATGCACAAACTTTTATATATATATACACACATACGCACACGTATGTGGATATTTGCACCCACTGTATCTCATTGTTCTGCTGGTACGGACACGACTGTTTGAGGTTATCCGTGCCCGTTGCTTCCCTCCAGCCATGGCTCTTACTTGGGCATGTAAGCTGGCTTTATCACTTTCCTTGTTCTTGAGGGATATGGAAGAATTCTGGTTCGCAACTAAAATTGTAAAAAACCTGCTTCATTTTTATGCCTTTCTGTTTCCACCACTCCTGCCTTCCTCCTCCAAGTTTTACATTAAAGAGGAGAATTTAACCCTGACTAATTTACAGGCAGCTTACGATCCAGGGACTTGAAGTTGAATCTTGAAAAACAGTGGTTTTGCGTATAGCACAGATATTTAGCAATGGTGCTCATACGTGTCTAGAACGACTTCTTTAGGGATGTAGTGAATTCCACTACATCTTGATCCAGGATGTCTCTCTGAAAGAAAGCAGAGGCAGAGGATTTCCTTCTGGAACCATGGGCAAAATTTCTGTCTTGGTCATTCAAGAGGTCAAGCTGGAGGGTTTCTCATCACATTCTACTCTGCAGCTTTGTGGTTGTATGTAAGAGAAGGGCTAAAGCCTAGAAAGTGGCAATACTTGCTGTCTGCGCTCTTTGTGTCTGAAGCTTCCCTTCATTTTACACATTCCCGAGCCACAGTTTGAAAGGATTCATTGCTGGTAGTGCTTTCACAAGATTGTCAGTTAGTTCCTGAACTTGGCTTAACAGTAACAACAGTCATCGATCACCAGTACAATTCTTTGTAATCACAAAAAAGCTGTTAAGAGTTTGGTGTGAAACAATTGATTTCTCAGAAAACTCTGAAGTCTCTGGCTTGTTGGTTCTTCTGCCTCAGTGTACCTATCTGTAAAACAGTATGTGATGTCCTTATGGCTAATTGGTGCGTAAGTGCTTTCAGAGCTGTGGGTAGACCACTAATTAGTCACAGTCATTTAGTCCAAATTACTAAAATCTGGTATTTTACCATATGTTCTATTAGCTTGGGGAAAATGTCTTGAAAATTCATTGATTTAGACTTCCCTGGTGTATTTGCTGTTGTTTGTTTGTTTGACGATGACTTTCTGTGTTGTGGTTAATACAGATGTTGCTGAACTGTGCTGTCTGCTTCTAGTTTTTGTGAATGTTCTTTTGGTTTAAATACTGCAAAATCCTCTTTCCAGAAAGAAATGTGGAAATAAAACAGGATGCAGATATCGCTGCAATAACTTATTTTGTTTCGGTATGTTCTACATCATCACTCTTGGTATTGGGGTTTATCTCATCTGCATCCTCTGCCATACAGATCTATTTTTTATAGACATACCAACATGTGTGTACACAAAACACACATGCACCCGCAGTCGCTTACATTACATTGTGAAAGAACCATAAGGTTGAAGCGTGTTGACTCAACTATTTAATGAGGTGCAATAAATCTTGACAAGACCAGCTGGCACTAGAGTCAAGCTTCTCATCTTTTTACCATTACATTGAAATATGAACAATAGTGGAAAGAAATGTAACTCTTCTTTTTCTTTTTTTGGTACTCGGATCTGTAGCGCTGTATTGAAATCATCCACTTTCATGGAATGCAAAGCACGGTGGATGCTGTGGAAAATGTTAACGATGTAAAGGCCCCTTTTCCTGATTCTTTTTCTCAAATTCTGAAAATGTATTGATCTGACAGATCACGCAGCTGTGGTCAGCATTAATATCCCTGCAACGCACATTGGCTGAGCAGAGCAGCAGTGTTGAGTAATCATACCCAGAATGTGTTTCAAGTCTGGTAGCGAGATGTGCTGTACCTCTGCCTGCTCTTGCCCACACATCTCACTTTTCACCTTCTCTAGCACACTGGTCTCTAGCACCTACTTCTCACCCTCAAACCTTTACTGACTTTTGCCCCTGACTGCCACCAAGCTCCTCCTCTGCTGGATGGCACATCATGAAATCCTTTCCACTTTCTTATTCTGCCCTAAGATTTTTTCTCCCAAGCAGCATTGTTGGCTCATTATAGCTCTTACCAGGTCCAGCAGGGCTGACTTTGTTTCATCATCCTTAGTTAATTGAGTATCTTTTTTAAAAATGCAAGCAATCAAGCAGCTCGGACATTTAAGCATGTGGCATGGTTCCAAAGCACCCATCTTGGCCTCCCATAAAGGATTCTTTTTTAATGGACCAAATTTATTCTTGTGAAAAGAAATCTGTTTAAATAATATACTTGTTGTTTTGGCTGTATTTTGTTCCTGACAATGGCATCCTTCAATCTCTTTTATATTTCCAGCACCACCACTTAATGCCAATCTATCCTTAAAAAGTAATTGCTCCCAAACCAACTGGATGCCTCTGGATTCACTTGAGGAAGACTGCCTGAGCTTTGCAGTGTATCCCATAATGACAGCTGACATCTCCAAAAGTAATAACTGCACCTCGTTGCTTTGTGATTACAGCATTTGATGTGTGCTGGGCTCTGGTGCCTGGTGGAAGGAGATACATCCTGTAAAACAAAGTTGGACCCCCCTCTGGATGGCACTGAATGTGGCGCAGACAAGGTAATCAAAATGCTCAGTAATAATCACTTTGTTTTTACCAGCATTGTCTGTGGAATAATGTTTCCAAGATGTTCAGCACTTAGCATAAACCCATACTTTACACTGATTCTCTAACAGAAACTGCTCAATTAACAGCTGGATTGGGTTAAGTATTTCTGATTTTACGTTACATTATATTTCAGTAGCATCTGGAGATCTCAGTAGTCAAGTTCTTGTGGTCTAGGCGTTCTACAGACACCACAGGAAAACTCCATGCTTCACTCTGCTGAGTGCACAGGCTGAGTACCCTGCGAGTCAGTGAGGAAGTGGCTCACTCCTGTCGCTTCTGTTCGTTGCTACCGGTGGTGTTTCATGAGTGAGGTGTTTCTTCGGTGTAGCTTAAAGTAATGCTGTTCTTGGCTATAATTTGAGGTAGAAAGTGTGGAGAGCATTTAGGCTGACTCTTTGGGGAGTGGAGAAAGTTGGGGAAAGAAAAAGAGACTGCTTAAAAACTTTGTAGTTTCTAAAAGTGGATGAAAATGTATTGAGCTCAGACTCAGTGGTGTTCAGTTATTTTTGAAGAATCACTTGCTGTACTGTGCATATATACAGTCAGATGAGTGAGACATAGAGGGACTTTCTAGAATCCAAATCAATGTAGAAAACTGTTACAAGAAACAAAATGAACTCTCAGATCAGTGAAAATCACCATTCCAGTGGCTGGCTTCGGTGCCATAAGGGTGGGAGTTCCTAAAGTTCAGCTGCTGCCTCCCAGAATAGAAGTGGACTTAAGTGAGCAAGTTTAACCTCTGAAATGGGCCGTGCTAGCTGGTATGGGCTTCATAAACGTACATGGTTGATTCTCCCAGTGTGGCTGATAACTTGGCTACAAAGGAACTGGACTGGTTTGGTAACTGCCAGCCCCCTACTTAGTGGTTTGGGATTCGAGTATGTTTTTTATGCTGTAAGGTTGGGGAGGTAATAAGGGGTAAAATTAAAAAGTCCATTGCTAAAATCAAAGATTAGAGACCTTTCCTCTGCTTGCAAATAAACGATGGCAAGAAAACTTGGGTCCTGGAAAGCATGACAAGGGCATGAGACAAAAGATTTTTAGTTATGTGTTTTTCTACAGTAGACCTGGTGATTCTTTTGTAAGACTGCTTAGCAATGCTTACATACTGGGAATACTGCTGATTAAGACATTGCTTTGGGGTATAATTTCTTCGACTCAATTTCTGTGAATAGTGTGGCTTTACATCTTAGCATTTAAATAATTATCTGCTTTATGAAGCAAGGGGCTTAATTCCGTGATTATGTTTTTTAATGACAGAACTCCTTTCAGGGTTTTGTTGAGGGTGACAGTTAAGTTTCTGTGTTTCACCTCCTCCCTTTCTCCTCCTCCCACTTGCATCTCACTGAAGCCCTGAATCTCTGGAAACTTGAACATAGGCTGGTTGTAATGTCTCAAACATCTTTTTAAGTCCACCTGTGAAGGAATGCTTGCAAGATCAAGGCTTCTTCCCACCCTGTGCTAACACAATTGCGTTTCAGTGGTGCCGAGCAGGGGAGTGTGTCAGTAAAACTCCCATCCCTGAACATGTTGATGGAGATTGGAGCGTGTGGAGTCAGTGGAGCATGTGCAGCCGGACGTGTGGGACAGGAGTGCGATTCAGACAGCGGAAATGTGACAATCCCCCGTAAGTATTCGCATCATGCTGATTTCAGTTGGCATGTAGCAGACAGTACAGGGAAGAAATGGGCAGCAGAGCTGTGCAGAGAATGCGAGAGATTTCTTGTTCACAGGCAGCAAGGACCAGGTCAAAATCCTGGAGTGAAGTAGGTTCTGTGGAAGTGGCTTGAATGGTTACCATTTGGAATGGCCCATTGCAGTGATTCAAACATAGATACAATTGAATTAAAGGTCTGTAGTTCAGCAGAAAAAATAAAGCTGTATTCCCTCTCATTCACTGCAGTGGATGAGGAGGGGTCGATCTGGATCTACAGACCGCACTGTGCCAGTACGTCCTAGAGATCAGTTGTGCAAGGAGTGCTGGCTCTGGGCTTGGGAAGCAATGGAGTGGCTGACAGTGGTCATAGTCGTGTTGGTAAAGCACCTTGGGATGTTCCATATGTCAGGATGTGCTGCGTATGTAAAGGATAGTCTTCCCAACACAGAGTGCAGTGCTGCTGTTTAGATCCTGCACAGCGACTACAGATAAGCCTGTGCTGTCTGCTTGGGCTTGGACGGACTTCTAATTCAGGAAGAACTGTAAGGGATGTTATCTCCCATGTGCCATCCCTCATCCCTCTGGTCAGTGGAGGCCCATCTGGAAGTCTTTTCTTCCCATGGGTGGCCTGAACAGCTTACTCTGATGGCCATTTCACTGACCAGCTCTGTTTGTGACCATGATAACTTGTGAAATGGAGGGTGCTCGCCGTCTTGAGAGCAGCCCTCCAAGTTGTGTATCTCTAACTTTATTTTAAGGTTTTCTCCACAGAAAAAACACAGGAAACTTTTCTTTTTAAATAGGGACTGAAATTCTGGCCAATAGCATAGTCACTTTGAAGACATGCCTCGATGATCAATAGGCACACACTGGCAGCCGCAAAGCTGCATTCATATTGAAAGGGATATTTTTGTTTATTCCTCTCTTTAAATAATGCTGAACTGCCTGTCTGTAATGTCCAGCTTGGTTTTTAGAAGCTCATTTTCCTGAATAAGTGACTGTGCTGGTTTCTTTACTGTCAAGAAGTCTCTTTAACCACAGTGCTGACCAAATCTAAATCCATTCATCATCATTCCTTAAATTACAGGAAATGCACCCTCCAAGATTGCACACTGATTTTAAAATTCTCTTGCTCATATACATTCTTGGCTGGGGATACACATGTGATCTTCTTTTGCTTCAAATTCCTGGCGTCAGCTCACTTCTTCTGCAGCTGGTTTATTCACCGTCCAAAAATATTGGCTAAGGGATTTATCTTTTATTTTATATTTATTTGGTCTTTGTACTTTTTTTTAACTGGAATCTCTGTCCCTGCCAGCTGACTTTTGAGCCCAGGGGACTATCAATATTTTTAAACTAGTTGCTTCACTGTTTGATTTGGTTTTTCCTCTCTGTAATTTCTGTGAGTATTTGGATGCGTTGCCTCCAAGAGTTTGTAAGGCAGTGTGTCATGGACCAGTTTACACGTGCAGACTTTTGAGTGGTACCACCTTGTGTTCTTCTCTGGGCTTTGGACTGCTGTCATACAGTGGGACTGAAAAGAAAATTACTGGCTTAAACAGAACATCAGAACGAGGTCTCCAGGTCTCCGCCCTTTTTCCAGTCCTGTTGTCATGTAAAAGGTTCACAGTAGTATAAATGAGCTTTGATTTCTTCAGTTCTGTTCATGGGTGGATTTTCTTGGCACAAATACAGTAGAAGATGGCTGTGAAGTTGTCTGCTCTACAGAGTCACTGTTTCAGCTGTGTGCCAGGGTGGGCTTGAATTATGGTGTTCATTGGAAAACCCAGGCACTGCGAGAGCCCATGTTATACAGGGCTTGGGACCTGGGATTACAGGGATCTTTCCCTTCAGGTTCTTTTGCAGAATCTGGTAGAGATGATGCCCAAAGTCATGGCCTCAGCATTTGGAGAGGTAGAAGGAGGATGAAGGATGAAGGAGGATGAAGTCACAAAAATGGAGTGGAACAGGAAAAGAAAGGCATACGAACAAGTCACCATATGTAGGAGACCAGAGAGAGTAACCGTCATTGTTTTTCTTCATCTTACACCCTCAGTGTCCTGTTTAAACATGCCAAGAGGCCTGTAATACTGAAATACTCTTACAGAGGTCAGTTAAGTGAAAGATTGCTGTCAGCAATTCTGCATTCCCTACCCAAACAGTAACAGAGCAGAACATAATCAGCATGGCAAAGCTGTCTTGTCCATTTCTGTGACTGCCTGTCCATGTCTGTTCTTCTGGTTGTTCCTGATCCCCTTGAAAAGATGCTGTATATTCTACTAGTGTTTTACTATAGAAAGTCTTGTAGAACGCAGCAACACACTACCAAATAAAGTATGATGCTGCTGGAAGGTGGAAGGTCTTGTTGGATGTGTTATTTTTTTGTTTGATCACTGGGAGTAGAAACATCCCTCTGATCTGTAGGTTGCTCTGGTGTTTTGTTGCTGATGAGTGCATCCAACTCTTTAATTTTGGGAGAAACTACTTCAGGAGAAGGGAGTTCATTTTATTCCTTAATTAAAAAGGGAAGACAGGTCAGGTTGCTGAAGTTCTGAGGGCAAGACAAAAGGCATTACATTCCTGCAGCTCTCACTGGCTGGGAGTGGTGAGTGCTAAGGAAGTCTCTGTCTCCTGGTGGAACTGGCTATTGCTTTATTATTGCCGGTGAGCAATATTACCAATAGTGAGAGCTGCTTTCTTTGCGTCTGCATTGGCGAACTCATAGGAAGTCCCTCACACGTTAATGACATACGAAGATTAAAGCCAAAGCAGCTGCTGCTGAACGCAGTGAATAGTAGTGCTGCGGTGTCTCCTATTCCATGGCCATCAGCTTAAGATCCTGCTCTCAAGAGGGTATTCTGTTGCTCTTTGGATGTGCTGATTGCTTTCTTTTTTGTTGTGTTTTGGTTTTTATTTTTTTCCCTGTGAATGTGCACACAAATATGCAGAGTCCCTTATATTCAATCGCTACCTCGCTTTTGCTGTAGCCAGAGATGGTGCTGAAACCAAAATGCATATCTGTCTGTATGTGAGTGCAGGGTTTGCGTGGGAAGAAGCGTGCATGAGGCTTCTAGTCATCTGGGCCGAGTGTCTGTCTCATTCAGTCTAGGGCAGCAGACACAATCCTCCCAGAAGATTTCTGCATCAGTCTCAGCACATCTGTTGCCTCACACGTGTGCATGGCAGAGGAGAGATGTTAGCAGTGCAGCAGGCGTTTATTCAGGCTGCTCTTATGGTGACTCTCCGTGATGTTACAGTGCTGTTTGACATCAGCATTTCCATTAGAAAAAAAACAGAACACTTTTTCTGGGATTTATGGAGCTACTTTGAAACTTTAATCAAGGCTGAAATTAGGCATAAAGCTCTTCTATGCAGAATAAATATTTCTGTTGCACCAAATGCTGATTTAATCAAGTCCAGCACAACTAGGAAATCAAAGACCCAGTCCTATAACCAGCGTGTAAATGAACAGGGCAACTCTTGCTAGGACTGACAAAAATAAATGGTATACGATGAGAGCCTTGGTTTCTGATTAGCTGAGTGATATAACCTGATGTTCATTGCTCTTCTGGGAGGGACTGGGGAAGAAGGTTTTGGAATGACTTGCCATACTGCTAAAAACTGGAATTTGGCTGGAGTTGCTTTTCATAGCCATCTGTTAAAGAAGAGTAAGAACATGACTTCATTCATTTTTGCTGATTACAGTGGGGGAGACAGGTATGTCACAAATTCAGGAGAGTACCAGCAAGCAGCTAAAGAAATTATCTCTTAGAATGGCTAAGTCTTTTGCTTATTTGGGTTTTTTGTTGTTTGTGTTTTGTTTTGTTTTGCAAAGAAAATATAGGTTTTTGATGAGAGTCTGTGTTTTCCCTCTTCTCTGGGGAATCATAAATAAGAATGAATAGATTTTGCAGGTGCTTAATCCTGATGTTGGATTAGTGGCTTTTCCTGCATGTTTAGAAAACAATTGTGTAAAATAGCATGGGTTTCATGTATGGAGATTATCCGCTGCGCAAATTTGTCTCTGGATGCGCTACGTAACAGTACAAGGTTATAGCTACTTCTAAGTTATTTAAGTTTCAAACTGCTGGAAACGGAATGTTAGAGGACATGGGCAGAAGAGGTGTTTGTGTGCCCCATTGTTAAGAGTGTTTGAGGTGAGGCAAGGGGCAAAGCAAATGGTGGAAAGAGAGTGGCGAAATGTTCTGGGTTGCCTGCCTCTACCTTGGGTGTTTAGTGTGATCCTGGGCACAGGAACATCACCATCATGCCTCTAGGTTCCCCATTAAAACTATAAATACCTAACTTTGGTATTTGTGATGGAACCGCAAATTATCTTCTGAACTGCATGATTTGTGCAAATATACCTAATACTTAGACTTTAGTTGTCATGCTCAGTTCACCTTCCAAAGCCTAACCCTCACAAGTCACCATCATTTAAGAAACTTGTCCCAAGTCATAGGAGAGTTAATCAGAGTTCAGACCTGATGTCATGACAGAACCCAAAGTTTGGGAGTGCCTTTCTTCAAGTACTGCTCTGAAACTGCCGTTATGCGCGCACACACGTTCTCTCCACTCTTTCTCATTCATTTGCCTGCTCCATCTGAAAATGGATTAGGGCAGGGATGAATTGCTGTTGAAGTCAAGGAAGAAATGTAGGCCAGCAGTGCAAAATCAGTAACATCCCTTGGTTTGTGACCAGAATATAAACAGTTAAACACTCTATATCTTCTAAGAAGGCTGCTTAGTGTGCACAGCTCAATAGCATTGTGGATTACCTCTTATCTGAGGTGTGTGATGTGTAGACAAAAGAACATGCTTCTGAAGTACCCGGGAGGATTTGTTATGATAAGTCAATTACAGATCCAGAATGGAGCTTGCATAATTTTTTGTCTGAACCACTGAGATTAGGGTTTGCCCTCCAATAAGGAACATCTGAGAGGAAGGATTCTTTCTGCTGTTTCAAGAATTGCCTTGGACAGGGACACTTAAGTGACTGTGTGTGTGAGTAGCTGTGCTGTTCCTGCTGACCCTGGTTTATCTTTGCTGTGATAGCCCAGGACCAGGCGGGAAGAACTGTCGGGGAGCCAGTGTGGAGCACACAGTGTGTGAGAACTTACCCTGCCCTAAAGGTGTGCCCAGTTTTAGAGACCAACAGTGCCAGGCCCACGACAGATACACTAACAAGAAGAAAAGCCTCCTGACAGCTGTCATTGTTGATGGTAAGATTTTTCTACCTTCCTCTGTAATTCTTTGCTGTTCTTTTACTGCAGCTTCTCAACGCATCTTGATATCGTCTGCAAGACTCCCATTTGTTGGTGGGAAGGCTACAGTATGTTCCCCTTAGTTACAGCTGATTGATAGACTAATTACAATTAGTTGTTCTTGGTGCTGCCCTGCTATTCTTTTAGCCTTCTTAACAGAAGATACAGAGTTGTCAGTTCTTTACTTATCTTTTTGTTATGCTGGAGGAGAGGTGCCCTAACTTGATTCCCAGTCTGAGCAGGCAAGTATTTGGGAATGGGGATTTCAACATTAGGAAGTTCAAATTATTTTGAAACTGAAAAAAAAAGATTCCCTGGGACATTTTTGATGTATGTCAATTCAGGGCATTTCAGCATGACTGCCTATCCTACTTACATTCCTGTAGTACTTCCTTGCTGTTTATATATTATTCAACCAGATGTTGGGGAATATGGAAAAGGATCATAATAACATCCTTTCTACAGGAACAAACATCTCTTGCTGCATTATGCTGAAAAACAGACAAGGGTGGTTTTGCTTCATTTTTTTAAAGACATGCTTGAACAGAGGAAGGTGGTGTTGAAACTGATACCAGATGGTCAGATACTGGATAAGCCCTTTCCTGTGCTAGCACTGACAAGTTAGGACTGACACCAGGACAAGCTTACAGACAGCATTGCAGTTCCCATAGCACCCTCTAAGAGCACAATCCCTTCGGATGTCCCAGGAGATAGACTGGCTTTGCTTGTTGTTCCCCTAACCCTTCCTCAAATAGTTTTTCTGGGTGAGTGCACAACACAGAGATATTTCCCTGACTGATTTCAGTCACAGAAAACTCTCCTAGTTTTTCCAGGGTTGAGCTGTTTCACTCCTTTCTCCGTTTCCAGTCAGGAGTTATGTGGTGCTGAGGGGTCTGTAAATAGGAGAGAAAAGACAAAAAAAAAAGACCAATGATTTGGTGATCTCTGACCAAAGCTGCCAGAACTAGTAGCATTTTGCACTGGCAACTTCATTCAGCCACAGAAAGGGATTATGTCATTTTTTGGTGACCTGAAGATTGAACAAGGTATTGCTAAAAGATTATAGCTGACATTGCTCCCCCTATCTAGTAAAGCCCCACTCACCTGAGCCATGTTGAGCCATTTTCTAGGAATGCAAGTTAGAAGCCTGTCCTGCACCGTTGCAGATCATGTGGCTGCCAAAGGAAAGGCTGTCCAGAGATGGTCAGACTAGTGGTTTCCTGCCCAAACTGCTCTTTCAACAGCTTTCCCAGCTCCTCTGTTCACTCTGCAAGTGAAATCAAAATCCAGCCTCTGAATCTGCTTTGCGTCAAGCACAAGGCAAGGAGTCTGAACATCCACAGGACATGCCTGTTGTTCCTCTCCCAAGTAAGACAGGTGGACAGGGGACAGCTCAACTTCACATCTCAGTGTCACTGTTTCTGGAAGCAAGTTAGAGCGCCCATGCAGTTCTCCAGTGCCTTTTCGCAGTATATCAAAGTGCCACACTTGGAGGCATTTAAGTAGTCAGAGATCCAAACCAACCTCGAGCTAATCTCCACTGTGCTTGAACTCTGCTTACATATATTAATGAGGTGTGAGCTGACTGCAGGGTTTTGACAGCACTGGGAACTCAGAAAATGCCTAAGCCACTTAGCTTAATATATTGGCAAACCTCTCTTGTGTCTCATGAGTGAAGGTACTTGACTATGTAGAACAAAACATGTTTCCTTTGGAGTGTCTATAGGTTCTTCCTTGGATGAAGCCCGTGAGTAGCAGAGTTAGCTCCAAAGGAAAAACATTACATTGCCTAAATATCTGTTACTTAAACAAATGGCAAATGCAGGCAGCAAACCCTGACATCTGCTGCGTGGTGCCAGTTAATAGTACAGATCTCTGAAAAAGCTTTTTTACTTAACTCCTTCTCTAGCTAAGCACAATAGTAGCTTTCCCAAATTGAGATCTGAATATATAATACACTGATTGCCATTAGCATGGATGAAAAATGCAGCCTTTCTCTGCTGATGTATTTCAAATTAATCTGGGAGTCCTTTCTCTGGATATTCTAGCAGCATAGTTTGCTGACAGAAACGTTTGTAGGACCATAAATATCAGTTTAAGGAAATAGTATGTAATGTATATGCAAGAGTGCTTTAAATTTATGTATGCAAATGTTCTTACTGGCAAACTTTTGCAAGAAGCCAGTCCATCAAGAGCAGAAATAGACCAGAGAACTTGTTCTTCTAACTTCACTGTCTATACCATGAATTTTGTCTGAGATGCTCACATAATGACTTTGTCATTCGTATCAGGCTGCTGTTCCCTCTAACAAACATCTTTCATTTACAAACATACATAGAAGTGGACTGACTAAATGGTTTTCTGTGTCTTAAAAGATCAGTCTCATCAGTGTAGCCCTTTGAATACTGGTATTTTAAAGTGGAGAAATGACAGGCCTAAATGTGTTCCTTCAAAGATGAAAATATCAACAGATACCTTTCCAAATCCATTCACGCAGAGACTGCATCGCCATTGCCTCAGACCATTGTTTGTGCTGTTCCTAAAGGCAATTGCTTTTGTATTCCTTTTTTTCCAGATAAGCCATGTGAGCTCTTCTGCTCTCCTTTGGGGAATGACTCCCCTGTGCTGGTGACAGACAGAGTCGTTGATGGGACTCCATGTGGGCCTTACGAGACTGACCTCTGTGTACATGGCAAGTGCCAGGTGGAGTAACTTTCACTTCTTTTATTTCCAGTGTTGTGCATAGTCTGGGCAGCTGTGTATGTCCTAGAACAGGCATCCTTGTGGGTGGCTGGGAGGTTGTCTTTGAGGTGAGAGGGCAACCCAGTTTTATAAGACCTGTTGCCAGTGCTCCACAGTCTTGTGTCCTGGTCTTAGAATTATCATAAATGCCCAAGGTATGAGATGATTACTGAACAGCTTGGAATGTTCAATGATCACATTTGCTTGTGCGTAGTCATCAGATGGCTTTGGTGGGAAGGGTCTACTGTGAAGAGAGCGGGTGGGAGTGGAAATCTGGCTTGCTTAACTGCTCCGTTTTGGCTGTTAGAGGAATCATTGATAAAACACCAATGCTGCAAACTGGATTAGAAATCACCACTAGCCTACTGCAAGTGTCACACTGCCTGCATTGTGATGCTTTTCAGGTCTACCTGGTTCCTGTCTAGAAATACTGAGAAAGCTTTTCAGTAGCAGTTGCTCCTCGGCTCCTGCAGCTGCATGAGCCAGTAGCTACCACCGTGTGAGTTTTGTTAACCGTATTACTAGATAATGCCAAGGTGAGTTACTATAGGGACCCATCAAAACTTTTACAGGCCTGTTTCCCTTGCAATAAGAAAGAGGTTCCCTCTCTCCCACAAACTAGGTTTTAAATCTCCATGCAATAGGGAATACAGATTTAAAGGAGCAGATCCTGAAGCCCACAGCACAGCACAAGCCCTATTTTCATTGTTTTGTATGTATCCATGCCTGTTGCATCCACAAGAACGGTCTTCTAGCATCACCCTTTACTTCCACTAACTTAACTGGTGATGCTGGTTTGCCTTGGGGGTACAAGGCACACCAAATTTGGCATTATTTCTGATTTCCATGAGCAGTGATGAAGAACTACAAGTTTTTATTGCTTTGAGCCTTCCAGGCAGGGAGGTAGATGAACGTGATAATCATCTGGGTATAAGAGAGGCTTTAGGGACATAATGCAGCTTTACTAATAGCAGTGCAATGAGATAAGAGAAAAATCTTTATCTAGATTGAATTTTGCACTGCTGCAGGAGACACCACCATTTCCTGCCAAATGCTGCTGAAGAGGTGTGTTTAATTCAATCCTTCTGATTTATTCAGATGAAGAATCTGAACAGCAGGTTACTGGGGAGCTGGTATGGGTTCGACTCTTTGTATGTTCTTTAATACAAAGTGCCTTGCATAAAGCCAGGTTCATGGTGCATCCCAAGTTACTTATTTTTTCCCTGTTTCCAGCTGTATCTGAAAAAACTAAAAAATCCATTAATAACCTTTTATAGTAAGGCCAGCTGTGCACTTCCATCTGTGCCATTGACCATTACACTGGGCTGGCCGGCTTTACCGCTCCAAACATTGGGATCAGCCACGAATGGTTACTCAGACATTATGGCAATGTATGTTCTTCCAGTGAGGAGCAGTAGCCAGCTCCCTTCCAAATGAAAATCTTTATGAGCAGAGTGCTTTGGAGGTACATCACGAAAAGCAAATTGCAGTCTAAGTTGGGGGCAACTGCCTTTAACTGTGCAGAGAGGTGATGACAGCTGCAGAACATTCAGTTCATTTGCATCTGGCTGAGGGAAAATGCAAAACGATCAATTCAAGCCGAGCAGATTTGAAAGCCTTGTGAACTCATTTGTAATACTCTTCTGCCTTATATGCAGTTTAGAGCTGAGAATTGCCATATGTGACTGTGTACCCCATTTGCCACGGATACTTGTCTAACTGGCTGCCTATTAAGCCAATTTAGTCGGCATATTCATTTAATTACCTTTCTCCTCATTTCTTTACCCAGTGTAGACAAAGCCTGGCAACCAGCATTGCAGGGGGCCTGGAGAAGAGAATAAGTGCTGAAATCAGAGGGTGGTATAACTGTTATTTATTTTTCTGTGTAATCCTTCTAGTCAAAGGCTCTCAAAGAAAGGAATGACACATTGCCAGTGTAAAAGGCAAATTAGCAGGAACCATTGCCTGTGAACATCTAGTCCAGGAAATGTAATAGCTCTTTTCCCTTCAGCAGTAGATGCTCCTAAATGAAACTCATGCATCGTTGTTGCATGATGAATGAATGTAGATGAGCATGGAAGAGAATAAAACAGAGAGGGGAGGGTTGAGGAGGGAAGCAGGAGCAGATTCTTTGAAGCCTCAAGATACCCCTGCATTTGGGCATTAAGGGAGAAATGTTTTCCTTTGATTGTACTTTATGAACAATTTCAGTTTAATGCCATTAGCTGAGCTCCAAACTAAACAGTGTGAGTGAAGCCTTTTGGTGTCAGCCTCACTGTCCCTGAAGGAAAATCATCATAAGCAGCAGCATCCCTGTATTTATTACGTACACCTGAAGGCAGCTGGAGTGAGTAAACTTGACTAATACTTTGGTTGTGCACAGAAGCACCAGAGAACAAAGTCAGCCCTAAATTTAGCATGAGGGTTCCTAAGTCACCTAGACTTTTTAAAATCTTACTCCTTGTCTTTAAGACAAATCGTAAGGTCTTCATTCAGTTATACTCTGTCCTTGTTAGAGTTGGTTTTGAGGCAAAACTTTTCATTCTTGATAGTGATAGATGTTTACTGGAATGAGGACAAAATAAAAGCTATGTGAGAGCTTTGGAAGTTGGTCTCAAAAATGGTTCATCTGAGTAGGAGGAGGGGGAGTGCAGCCTCTCTCTCATCTCCTTCCACAGTTCGCATTCTATAGCACGGACATTGCAATCATGGTGAAGACAAAATATGGAAGTGCAATGTACAGTTCAGATTGCTTTTATCTTCTCATATCTCTCTCAAATGACAAGTGGCTTTCAGAGAGAGGATTCCCTGAGGATGTTGTTCTTCCTTAAGACTGTTTGGTATAGGTTTTATGAATCAACATTCATGGCAGCAGTGCCCTTTCTAACCTCCAGTTCTTCACTCTGTGCTGCTGATGTTAGTAGAAAACTGCTGGCAGAAGTAGAACTAAAAAAGGTGGCAGATGTCACACAGCAGTGGTGTGGGGAGAAGGCAAGCTGCTCAGCTGACTGTTATGACGCACATGATTTTGAGCTGGCTTTTGTCAAAGGAAGATTAGTCTGAAACTCATGACAGCATGAAAACTTTCCAGTGGGGACTACAGATTGTTCTTCAGGCTGTAATCTAAGGTCTCTTTGAAAAGAGAGACCTCCTGTGTAGCAGAACCAAGCTAGAGATCGAGGGCAATCTTTGCTGTGATTTAACAATTAAAGAGGTGAAGATATTTTGTCATGTCATGGCTACTTTTAACTTGCTGGTGAAATCACGGTCCATTCAGAGATGACAAGCTGCACATTAGGCTGTACTGGCACAACAAAAATATCATAGAACAACTTTCTTCCACAAGCAATTGTTGCAACGAAAGGGCAGCACAAATTTGAAAATGGATGCATTTTCAAAAGTAGTTTTTGCAGATTGGATGGACAGAATGGCAGAAGAGGGTCATGAGTGACAGAGGATAACTTGCAGTTGTCTGTCCACTGGATGTATTGCTGGCAAACTGTTTTCTACATACCCACTTTCTGCATTTCATTGATGCGTGCAGTTCTGGCTGTGTCTGAAGGCTTGGGAAATGACTGGAGGATATTGGCTGAATTGACTTCTACATGGACTCCAATTCTTCAGACAAAATTTGTTGTCAAACAGAAAAAGAAGTAACTTACAGAGGAACTTCGCGATCAGGGATCTAGGCTCACTCTCCTGTACAGATCCTGACACCAATAATCCTCCCCAAGGGCAGCTGTATTTAAAGCAAAGAAACAACTCTCTTGCCCTCAGGTCCATGTGTCAGTTGCTCACATATGTACGTTGCTGTTTCATGTGCTCCATTCCTGGAGGTATCAGTGGACACTGGATATTATGGACAAAAAAAAATTGGCAGTGTAGATGAACCTGTCATAACCAGCATGCTCTGTACATGATTAATTTGTAAAATGGTACATGTTGCATCAATATTTATATGTGATCCATTGAGACAGTTAGTTCAGCATATGGGAAGCATTACAGTTTTGTGAGCCTACAATGTCATTTCTTACACAGGGTGGGTGTACATAACAAAAATAATTGTGTTCATGTAGCAAAACATACTCACGCAGGCTGTATAAATTGAGCTCTAGCACAGCCATTGAAAATACAAAAAAATATAATTAAAAACTATCTAAGCAATACAGAAAATAGTTTGCACAGAAGAATCCAAATGCTGTGTATTCAGAAGAGAAGAGGAGTTTTCCTACGCTGGAGCCAGCAATGACTGAAGCTGGAAATACCACCCAACGAGCAGCATTTTCAGATGCTTAATTATAAAAATGAGAAGAAGAGGGAGGAAGGAAGGGTGGGCTGAGATATCAGCTCAAAGAGAATGAATTTCAGACCTTTGGCTCAGCAAACGTGCGGTTACCTGCCAATTTAAAGGTCAATGGATAGTTCCAAAACATGGTGTCAGAGTAGGAGACTGCCTGAGTTGAAGATCATTATGAAACCTGTGGGTATAGTTGTGATTGTCCGTGCCAAGGACTTGAAACCCCAAAAGTTTAAGTCTTTTAAGTTTCTTGCCAGCATTCCTATGTTTAATATGGGCAAGGGACTGGCTTTGGTTAAAATCCACTTCCTCTTTGTCCAATTGATGCTGTTAATAGCAGCACCGCAGCTCTGCGGGCTTTCAACAGCTAGTGCAGGCTGGAGCTGGAACTCCTGGGTGGTGTCAACATCAGTCCTTTTGCCAAGGTTGTGGATATCACTGTCCAAGTCCATGTTGGATGGTACAGGGAAGCTCAAAGAGTCCAAGAACAGGGCTGACAGTGGTGAATGCTCCCACAGGCTTCTGAACCAATGGTGGTTACACCAGGCTGGCTTTTTATTCTTCCTTCTGAACACAGACGAGCTCCAAATGCCCTGCTTCATGGATCATCTTGGTAAGAATACAAAGCTGCTTCTCTTCTCCCCAGTCCATTCAATACTGGTTGAACTGAATTATCCAGCTACTGCTGGACGTACCTCTCAATTGACAGCCCAAGGACTGCTGGCAGATGCTTTCCTCCCAGGAAGGGTGATGCTCACTGTGTTTCCTTTCTTGCCTTTCCAGCCGTGTCTCTTCCCCTTTGCGCTTGTTTTAAGAGTGGCAGTATTTTCAGTGTGGGGAGTTCTCAAAGAATCTGAGCGACCGAGGTGGTCACTGTAATGAGTTTTTGAATGACTTTGCATCTTTTGGAATGCATTGCCAGATCTTAACAAAAGCCGTTTCATTATGTGCTGTGATTAAATACACTTCTACTTTGAAAATGATTGGAGGGCTTGGGGAGGGGGAAATGGCTCTGATGTTTATGTAGACAAGAGTAAAGCGTTTCCAAGGTATTTTTCCCCCATAAAGTAGCAAGAAAGCACCAATGTTCCTCTTGAAGCCAAGAAAGAAATTCTCTTTCCTTTGTTATAAGCCAATTTCTGGCCCAAATCTGATAGGGGCTTTAGTCCGCAGTCCCTGGATTGAGGGGAGAGTCTGCCCTGTAGATGGGAGGGATGGTGCCATTGAAGGGAAGACTGGCAGGGCCATTTCCAGTTCCTCACAGGGAATTAAGGTGAAGATGAAATTTTAAAAAATAGCAAAGATCTTGAGAGGTATATTTGTGGATTCAGTGGGTGCTTTTTCCATGACTTCAGAGAGGGTCTCTCAAGTCAAAGTGTGTCAGTGACCTAGTAAACACAGGAGGAAATGGCTTGTCTTGAACCCCAGTGTCAGAAGGGGGACTTATTCTTTCAGAGGCTTTGTTGGCTTGCACTGGTTTACGTTATCTGGGAAACTACAGCATAAATGCAAAGCATGTAATTGCTGTCTCCCCATTCTTTGCCTTGCCTCTGTTATAGTCCTACAGACTCCTCATGTAGCACTGGGAATAAGTGTGGTTCAACACTCATTATAGTTCCTTTATTCATTTGTGTGCTCACATAGTGCTAATAACTATGCGGTACAATAAAAGATAGCACTAGAGTCTTAAATTAAATGCAGCCTTTCCAGTATCTCAGCAGGGTAGCAGGCAGGCATATATTTCCAAACTGCCTTTCAGCAACCCCATTAATAAATCATCTTTATTTTCCTGGAAGGAGAACTGCTGGGACATCCTTCTGTTTTGGGGGCAGAATCACATTCAATATCTCAAAATTATTTGTTGGACATGGGTATGAAGTTTAAACTTGAGAATTGCAACTGCCAGAAACTCCATGGCCTTCTTCCTACCTTCCTTTAAATCCCATTTGTGCAGGTTTTTTTCTGCAGTGCTTGTCCACCAACTTACATGCTGTTCTAGTTAATGAGCAGCATTTCCCTTGTATGTGCTTAGGATGATCGTCCTTTCTCAGCATGTGTCTGTCTCTAATGATTTAACCAGACGAACACTGCATCAGAACACGTCTGAACCCTGGCAATCTTTGATCCTTGCAATACATCTGGACTTCAGCAGTGGCCCATGTCTTCTGAAACAAGGGGAATGTTTGAGTTCAGGTCCAAATTACATTGCTTACACGCAGACAGTTTCAGATAAACAGCCCAAGTTCTCTTAGTATTTCCCTGCTTAACCTATTTTTCAATATGTTTGTTGTTTTGATTGTTCCCTAAGATATCTCTCCAACTTTCCTGTGGCTTTATTATAAGAAGTCAAGGAAGGCAGAGACCCAACAGCCTTATTCAAATAAATATTATTACTGACAGTCTTGCTCAATCATTTGCCAAGAAATTGTGTATCTACAGAGAATAAATCTTCAACTTGTTTTTAACAGTAGAATCTCTGCTAATAACTTGCATAATGACAACTCCGATTTCAGAAGAGATTTATGTTTTTAGACTAAATTGCTGATTATTTTGCGATTCTTACTGGGACAGAAAACAATTTACATGAAGTTATGAAGATAAGTCTTATCAACCTCAAGATCTACAAATGTGCAATGATTTTCACCATCATAACCTGTAAATGGTTTGTGAATAAGGAAGATTACCATGAAAATCTCTATAGCTACGGGGAGAATACTGTGACTATTCTAGTAATGCCTATCTGTGAAAGCAAAGCCGCAGATTTTTATTGGAAAAAGTTTAGGCAGGTATAGAAAAATAAGAAAATATCATTAAAAATTAAGATTTAGGTGAAATTGTTGGATTTTTTTTTTTAATTGAATGTTTAAGCTTAATACAGTGCAAGCACCTGGAAAATGTCAATAATTATGTAAACAGTCTTATGGTATGGATCAATCAAATATGAACCTGACCTGCTTCCATTGATCTACTTATGCATTGCAGGTATCTCGAGCCATCTGATTAATCAGATCTTTTTTTCAGGTATTGCAAAAGTGTAATCAGAACTGAATGTTACACTCCCTGTTAGGATCCAGATGTCTAAACTAAGTATCTCTTAAAACTCTTAAGTATCACAGTATGGTCCCTTTCTCTGAGATGTCTTTGAGCTCCCTAGATGGAAATCACTATACAACCATGAAACATAATTTTAACCTGTGTGTTTGAAGGAAGTTAGAGTGGGTTGGTATGAAATCTGTGATGATATCTGGAATAACTAGTGTTTGTGAAACTCTTTATAGTTAAATCTTCTGAATCAAGGTTCATGCTCTTAATTTTAGAGAAGGGGGTTGGTGAATAACCAGCTCAACTCCGTTCCAAATGAATGCTCCCCTGATTCACAGTATTCTCTTCCCATTTGGGTTTTCAGCCAGTTGTTTATCTTAGTCTTGACCTCAGTGTTTAGAGACATTTTAACCTTGCAAACAAAATAATGGGGACCTCTGGTTGTTGTCATTAGAAAATTGGCTGTGATGGAATCATTGGCTCAGCTGCCAAAGAGGATCGCTGTGGAGTCTGCAGTGGTGATGGCAAAACCTGTAAAGTGGTGAAAGGCGACTTCAACCACACCAAGGGGATGGGTGAGTAACCCTTAGCAGCATTTCAGTGGAATGGAGGTTGTCTTAACTGCTTGAAGAGTGTTAAAGAGTGGCAGTAACAGCTCTTCCTCTTGGATAGCATTGGACTCATCTGCTCTAGTAAACACATAAGAAACACAAAACAAAACCCAAATCAATTCAAATGTGATATTCTGTCTGCTTCCTATCCAGGTGCCCAGATTCCAGCCATTGCCTCTGCCTGAAATTCAGAATGAAGTTCTTTTACTCATTTTGAGTGCTATTGGTGCTGTTGATTTTAAATAAGAGACAAAATCACAGTATCTTTTCCAGTGGGAAGGAAGTCTGATTTCAGCACCATCTTTGAGCTCTTTGGGAGCTCAGAATAATGCACATTGCATGCTGCAGAAGATCCGTGTTATAATTGGGATACCTCAGCTAAATGAAAGAACACTCCCCTTGGAATATTTTTACTGATTCCCTGCCAGTAATAGTATCCAGTATAGGATACAAGAGCTTCCAGTCAGACCTTCCCCTCTCTTGGTAAACATAAATGTATATACAGCTCAGTGTTTGAATTAGTCTTTGTTCCAGAGTTTCTGTATTGCACTTCTGAGAAAGCTGTTATCACACATCCTAATCGGGCAAAGAGAGGGGAAGCCAGATTCAGAACTTTAAAGCTGCTCCAAGAGGAAAGAATTGTTCAGAAAACATTACTTCACATTCAGTGAATACAGAATTGCTGTTTCTCTGTGAAGAAACAGATCAAGACATGCTACTCCAGGACTGAGTTCAGCAAAGCACATAAAGATTCCCCTTAGCACACACTTCCATTCTGTTTAGTTACTAAAGCAGCACCAGTGCTTCGCAGCTTCCTTTAATCGAGATCTCAGCACTGAAGTGTGAGGCTCTAATTCTGTTCAAAGGCCTCTTCCTCTGCACCCTCCTCCTCCTTATCTGTGGAGCCAGCTGTGATCTGTCACCTCCTCTGAGATGCAGTAGGATTTCTCACCTGCACCACATCTTTCTGGAGCACGTTTGTGCTGTTCCATTGCTAGTGTTCAACCGGTTCAATGATTGCCTGCATTATCGCCTTCGACTTTTTTTGTCCCAATTATTTTCTGTCTACTTATGTCAAGGCATTTGCATTTGATGCAAATGGTGGGAAAAGTATCTTATTTTCATTGAAACAAAACTATTTTTCGTTTCTACAGTGAATTTGATAGGTGTTCATGAATTTCTTAATTGCTCCTGAAGAGTAACTATCTTTTATCTTCTCCAATGAGGCTCCCAAACATCTTGTAGAGATATATAAGAAATTCCTGGGTCACTGCCAGGAGGCTGCACCCGTTTCCAACTAGACAGACTACTTGAGGGTGGTAACTTTACAAGGCTGTAGGAACAGAAAAGTTACAGCTTTAACTGGTTGTCTGGCTGCCAGGACACTACAGGAGGCTTTCATCCCCAGCGCCCTATAACCTAGTAAGAAGAGATGGCCGACTGAATCATGGTCAGTGTACAAGCATTTATTGATCTTTATTCTTTGCTGGTCATCTCAGAAGCACAAACCTGTCAAAATGTTGCTTTGTCAATGCAATGCTTCCACCTTTACCCATCCCACATAGCCTGTAAGACAAAAAAATTATCATCTCCTAAACATTTATTAGATGTTTTGATTTATTGATTTTAAAGGGAATTAAATTTGTTATGGGAACATTTTAAAAGTGACATCCATAATAGGCCAAACAATCTTCTTGGTTGAAAATCATCTTTGTTTTTAAATTGTGCTCTTTGAATGAGCATCTTTGCCTACTAAAATGGAAAGAATATTTAATTGTTCACTGTTCACGTTTACCCGCTTTTGGATTTTTTGCATGTTGGACACTGAAAATGGACTTCTTGGTTTCACTTATTATTCACAGTCCTGATTCTGCAAACATTTTATGCATTCTGAGTTGCTCCCATCAGTTTCTCTGCATTCACTGTTGTTCCACAGGATCAGGTCCTCAGGTTAACTTACTGAATCTCAGGCAGTAGGCAAAGCTCCAGCTTTGGGGCTCAGGTATCACAAGTGAACATGAGGTTACTAAAGAAAAAAATTTGCCTTTTTTCTTTATGTTGACATTTAAGCAAATATGTACAAAAACCTGACAAAAGCTGAGGCAAAGGGAAGTACACAATACGACCACGGTAACTAATTCAGGGTTTGGATGTGTAAATGGTTGTACACAGTGGCAAATCCCCATGACCTTGCTGCGATGCAAGTCAAGGCTAACACACTGAGTCAAGTATTGCTGGTTTATTATTTCAGAAGAGAATAGTCTTCAAATATCAAGACATTGATTCTTTTGGAATGGTATCTGTTTTGGGAATTGCAGCTGCAACCTTTGGGCCAGATCTTCAGCTGCTCTGCACGTGGAACTCCATTGACTGTGGGATTGGTCCCTGTATGTCCTGTGATTGCAAATTATGTTGTCAAGCCCTATTGACTGAACTAAATCCATGCCAACTCCTTTCTGTTTCTTAGTAACCAATAGTCATTGTAAGAAGGTTTCCACATGTGTGATGGCAAAGGCAAAGGCTGTTCCCAAGTGTTTCTCGTGTAAGATACTTGAATGCTGTTTGCAGTGTCAGTGGGTGTTGGTGACATCCTTTGGTGTTGGTTCTTTGTCTTTTGGTTGGATTAGATGGGGCGATTGGTATTAAGAGCCATGGATAAACTTCAAGTGTTTTACTATTTAGCTTGGTTTGTGAAATATGTCAAGTACAGATCCTTTCCTTTTAGAAAACTATCTGTATGAAAGAAAGCCAAATTTTCATTAATCAAGTAAAAAGAACTGGCCCTATTTTTTTTTCCAACCTTAATGTCACCGATGAAATTCTGCCACCCTGGTGGCAGCATGATGGTGGAACATTCAAAGTGCCTCATAGGAGGTCCAGCACATCAGATCTTGCCACCTGCCATCCAAGGTGATCCAGCTGTAAATGGATTCCATTTCTCTTTTGGGGAGGAGGTCAAAAGCCTTTATTTGTGATACTAAACATCACATACACTTGTGTGCAGCTGGCTGTCTTCAGTAGGCCAACTGAATGCACTGTTTAGACTGAGGTTTACTTTTGACTGGCAGCAAGCCCTGTACCTCTTTCTACAAAATAATTTCCAAAAACAAACACAGACTTGTTCTGAAGTCTATCTCTGTCTCCCTGCCACTGTGCAGGGGGCCCAGAAATAACGGACAGCTCTTTGGCTTGCATCTGTTGGGTAGCTGATTTATCACTGACTTCTTCTGTCCAGACTCCAAGGCTGTGCCTGTAATGCTCAGAGACTTGCACTGAGAATGGGACCTGCATGTGTCTCTCTTGATTTTCTCAGCCGTATCCAGATTTTCATTGCTGCCCTTTGCTTTTGATCCAAAAGAAGGACCACAGATATTTGCATTTTTTTAAATGGCAGAATGTAATAAGGTGAGATATGCCAGTTGTTGTGATTGTCTTTTTGGGAAATGAAGAGTGGTCTTTACTAGCAATTTTTCTTTTTAAGGTGGTGAAAAAGCAGACTTTTTATTGTGTGTGTTACTCGTACAGAACATATTTAAAAGAAAGAAAGGATATTTGAACAGTAGTGCTGTAGTGCTGGCTATGACTCTTTTGTCAATAAAGTGTACGGGTAAACTATGAGAAAACAGTCCTAGGGCAGACTCTGGGATGTCTTGTGAGGGTTTAAGCAGAACATGCAAGTTAGAAACCAACTTCACAGCAATAGTAGGAGGCTTTGAAATCTATCCATGGCTCCCCATTGAAATTATTTTCTTCCAAATGCGCTATCGCATGGCTGAAAGTGGACAGGTGCCGATGGAGGAATTACTCTCAAGCTAATAGAAAGTTAGAATCATCACAACTATTCAGAGAATGGACATATAGTTACCACTGGACGTATTTCCTCCACTGCAACAACTGGCAGTCAGCAAAAGGTGCAAAGTGGGAAGCGTCATGGAAACTGAGATGCCCAGCTGGTACTTTACCTAAAATATTAAGGAAGCTGTGCTGGCCATGACCAGCAGGTAGACAGAGCACTCCAATTGCCTTGGCTTCTACCCCGAGATCTTTGTTCAAAGTACTTTTGCGATTTTTATAATGAGATAAGCACTGCTGACTTTCTCACAATTTTCATGTGTGCGCAGGGATAAGATATGAAGGTACATTGCCCAGCGATCAGTACTTTCAGCCATGGGATATTTTTTCCTTTAACTCAGAGTCCGTCTTTCATTACCATATGAACCAGGAGTGCAGTTTTGTAGTACATCAGTCACATTCTGAATTTCACACTAAACTTTCTGTTCTTTCTGGGAATAATAACAATGGATTTTCCTGTGTGAGCTGCTTTCCTCTTGCAAATCTCTCCAGCATTTAAATGAAGATACAGTAGCCACTGTTCACATATTAATCTCCTTGATGACAAAGCCACCTCTTTGTTCTGATGTCTCTCCTAATACGAGTTACACCATATAATTTGTATCTAGGATTTGCTTCAATCACGGTCTTACATTCCTGAGACACTGATGTAATGCAGATTATCCAGAAAGATTGGTGCGTGCCAAAGTAACTGTTCCCAAGGTGGAGTATACTACGTACAGCACTATAAATTATCAAATAATGAAGTTCTCCTGTTGTACTTTCAAAGCATCATCCTAACAGGCTGATTTATGGGTGAAATTACTACAAATACTGCCTGATAGTTGCCAGCTCTCATCAGTCTTTAACCAGTTCCTTGTCTAAAGCAGAACTTTAAGCCCAACCTTGCAAACCCCTGCATTGCAGGCAATTATCCTAAGACCTAACAGGTCTTTGAGAATTCTTGACTCAGGGCCAACTCTGAGACTTCTTTTGGTCTTACTGACACTTGATAATCTCTCTGGCAATCTGCAGTTACAGTTTGCTTAATAAAATGTGCCTGGAAAACAATGGAGATGTTTTCTGGTGCAGTTATCTCAAATATCAGGAATATTCCGTGATCAGAAGCCTCACATTAGCTCTAAGGACCAGACTGGAGTGGTGGTGGTGATCTGAGTTTGTACCCGTGGCAGATTTGCATGGATGTTATATAGTCTGATTGCAGTAGGGTTTGACCACTAACTCACACAGTACTGCTGGAAATAACGAATGTGTCCAGACTCTCCCAGTGGGACATGCCCAAGAGTTCTGCTTTGTCTCTGAAAGGACAGCTCAGATCCCTACAAGTGCAAGCGGGTTTGCAGTTCACTAACAGAAGAGTGACAGTCAGCAGTCGGGTTTGTGCCACACGGTCTCAGTTAGCACAGTATGTTTATTCTTATTCAGGAGCTGCAAATACAACCCCCAAAGCCATCAATCAGGATTAGAAATTACATAAGAGAAAAATCTGGTGTAAGCCCAAACTAAACAGTCTCAAGAACTAATATGCTATTAATAGCTTACACTCCACTATTTACCATTGTAAAAAGTAACATAAAAGTCAAGTTTTCCACGTGGTGTTTCTCTCGTGGCACAGTGATGAAATGGAAGTGTATTTATGGCACTAGCTGAACCTCAAGCACAGCTCTACAGCTCGCTCACCTCTAAAGCAGTGTGACACACTCCTGGCTGCTGCTGGGATGGGACAGATCCAAAGTTCACTGAAGTTAGTGACTGGCTTTCCACTAAACTCGGTGTAATTTAGTATCCAGCCTCTGCATGATTTAGCTCTGGGCATTCGTATCTGGCATGTGATTTAAAAAATAAATAAGTAAATAGTCCCACAGTAGGTGCATTAAATTACCTGAAACTTGGGCATGTTCCAAAGTGGCTTCCTAACAGGGGTGTCAGGTGTATCGTAGGGCCTGTTTCCCCATGACGGACGGTCATTAATCACACCTTTGCTGTGTGCTCATGTCTGGTGGTAATTGTTGGTCGGGTTTAGATGCAGATGCATGGGGTGTAGTGAGGATGTTTGATTTCTGAAACTGTTTTGACTGTAATTTGGTATCTCAGGTGATGAAAAACCAACTCCTGGCAATGTCTAAAATAAAAATCCAATATCTATTTGCTTTAATTTCATGACAGATTTCAATATTGCCTTAAAAACTTGACCCTGGAGGTAATTATTTTTCGCGGTGAAACCTGCTCTGTAGTAGCAGGTGGGAGAGCCACTGCTCTGGCTTCTGTACACAGACACCTTTTGCAGCTCTGTTCTCCCTCTTGGTATGACTGGCTGTTTCTGAGATATCCTAAGAAAGAGAGAAGTAAGTAATGAGGAATAAGTGCCAAAAGAACTGAGCGGAAGGGTCAAATGGCAGTGTCGTTCAGACACAAAGATCAGGGAAAGAGGGATTGTGTCTAGCCTCGATCAGCTGTCCACCCAATACACCTCATGAAACCCAAGAGTTCAAACCATATTCATAGCACAACAAAGGGGCTGGACACTCTGCTCGTTCAGACAGGTAGAAATGAATCCACAATCTGAGACTCAAAATCCCCATCTGTCTCACTCCATGTCATAGTGGTAAGACAGTCACTTAGTCCTGAGATGCATGAGGCTGTGAGCATCCTCCTTTGATGCCCCGCATAGCAGTATAGCCGAAGCATGGCCATTCAGCTGCACTTGTCCCTAAAACAGCTTCCTCAAACATTGCTGAATGCTAGAGGAGTCACTGCTTGTGCCAGCACGCCTCCAGCCCACTGCTCTGGATAGCCCGCTATTTCTGCATGGGCAGGGCTGACACAAAACAGTTTCACACAGCCACGTAAAGCAAGAAAAGGGATGAAGGAACTTACAGGATAAGCTACTTAACATCTGAAAGAAAGGGGAGAGCAGTAAGCCAAAAGAGGAGTGAAGTTATGGACTGCAAAATAAACTGGGTGGCCAATTAGAAGGAATCAAGTCATGGTTGTGATAAGATTAGCATCATATATAGGGGCCTGATTCAGGGTCCAATGGAGTCAGTGGAAAATCTCCACCTGGCTTCCAGACCTTTGAATTGTGTCCTAATGTTCCTCAGCTTTGTAATTTCAAGGCACCACTTACACCACATGAAACAAGTCCATGACTCCACATTGCTGTGTGGTGTGGGAAAACAGGCTCCTTGTAGCTCCTGATTATTCTGACTGTTCGTTAGCTGAAAGTGGTATAGTTGTGTTGTCTTGCTGGTTGTCGGAAGAAGCATGAAAAGATCAAGGGAGTTTCAGAAAGATAAAAAAGAAGAGAATTCTATAAAAAAATTATGAGGTGCTGTGAAAACTTCCCCACCATGTCAGGTGCTCAGATGGTGGAATTTGGCGTGTATGTCTGCTGGCAGTGTGTAGAGGTGATTGGTGGTCAGTCCTTCAGAAACTTTCAGCTCTGTTGTTGCATTAAATCTGAGCTGTGGAATTCTGTTCTGCAGCCTGATGCAAGGGGGTTGTTACCATTGTATCCTCCAGAATTTTTCTATAAATCTGAGGTGTAAGTGGAAACAAATTTCCCCCCTTCAGTTGTCCCACTAATTTCTGCTGTTTAGTTCTAGCATCATCAAAATGTTTTGTGGAAGTGAGTCCTTTCTGATGCTGATCACAGCCTCAAGCAGGGGGGTTTAGAGAGGGAAAAGCAAGAGCATCTATTGGGAACTTCATTTCAAATCACAGGTATCTGCTCTGTGATGTGCAGTGTTGCTCCTGACAGGGACAGTTTGCATCAGCTCAGGAAGAGTCCTCACACATCCCCGTCAGTACCGCAGGAGACGCAGGGTGATTCAAGGGGGTCAAATCTATTTAGGCCCAAGCACAAACCTCAAGTCACAATTAAGCAGCACACATACATTTCTCTCCCTCTTCTGAGGCTGAAACATTAGTCGTAACTGTGTGTGTCCCTGCCAGTGCAGGGATCTCATTTGAAGTGTTTCCCACCCATTCCCCAACTTGGGCCGGAGTTGATTTTTTCATGGTGAGATCCTGAACGACTGATGCCTCTGGCTGGCTGGCGCGCTCTCATCCCTCTGCCCTTTTGTTGCCACAGGTTACATTGAAGCAGCTGTGATCCCTGCAGGTGCCCGGCGGATCAGAGTCGTTGAGGATAAACCTGCGCACAGTTTTCTGGGTAAAAAGACTAAAGAAAATAATGTTTTGATTCAAAACTCAGCTCTGTTTTCTGTTAAAATGACCTTTCTCTAAGTGACGTGTAAGATGGCAGATTTGTTGTTGCCAAGAAGTGGCTGTCAATTTCATTCCTGTTCCAACCTCTCTCTGCTTTCGTGGCTTGGTTTCATGATATTTGCTTGGCGTGATGGTATGTGACACTTACAGGCCCTGTGCAACCTTGAAAGGGCCACAGAATATTTTTATATAGACAGAAGAGTTCCTGAACAGAACTTGGCACTGGGTTGAACACAGCTGCCAGGAGCTCACAGCACTTTGGGAGGGAGTGGGAAAGAGAACAGTGCATTTAGAGAAAGAGGAAGGCACCCAGCTCAGACTGGAGCAGAGGCAGGACAGGACAGCCGATATCCCTCAATAACCTGTGCCATTTTGTGCAACAGCAGCTTTTCACTTGATGCTGAACCCAAGACCTGATCCTGCACTCTGACACGGGCTGGCTGCAGCCTCTAGTCCACTGGCCTCTATTTTTTCAGGCAAAAAAAATTTGTTTAATCTTCTTCTTATTTCTACTTCTGCATTCCAGTTGAGCGGAACAGGCTTCCTCTCTTCTCTGTTGGAAACAAAGTTTTAGGTATGGATAAGGGGTCAGATATGTATGGGAGGTTGTTGTAGAGTAGAGTCTGTAAATTAACTTGTTGTCCAGTTGCTAATCACTTAGATTAAAATCCAGAAGGGCATTTGTAAAATGCAGCCAATCCGCTACAACGCACATCTGTCAGTCTGGTCTTCTGCCTCTTCTCTCCAATGTTAGAGGTGTTTGTTTTTGTGTCAGAGGAAGGGCTTCACCTCCCATCTACTTCTAGGGAGACCAAGTCACAGAAATACTAATGCCTCGTTGCCCTGCATCGCAGAGAACCTGGGGCAGAGCAGGGAGTTGAAGAAAAATTGTCCAAGGCCCAAAAGAACAGCCAGCACATTGAAACATCCTTTACACATGGCCACACGTGAATGAGGGAAGCCTTCTGTCTCTCTTATATGGAGCTACATGTGGCAAAAGAAAAGTATAAGAGAAAATCCCAACCTTCCTCCTTTGTTCAGGGAAATTTCACAGCTTATAGGACCCTGCAGTGTCAAACCTAAGCTCTTTTTGCTGTTGATGAGCTCATTAACGTGTGGTTTTTGTCCTTCTCGATCAAACCGTGTTCTAGCCCTTCCACATGCTGATATTTTCATTGCAGGGATTGGAACAGATGTGTGTTCCAGCTGTCTCTTAGCTTTGGAAGTATTAGGTGCTCGTTTCACTTGTGCATGTTCTGGTTCTCTCCAAGTGAGCTTCTCAGAGTGGAGACACTGCAACGTTTTAGGATAGAAGAGCACTCTGAAAGATGGAATTTCTTCCAGGGATACATCAAGCCTGTGGAAGAGACTCCAAGAGGGTTAGGAAGCTCGTTGCTCTCTGTTTTGCAGAAGGGGAAACTGAGGTGTTGCAACTTGCTCATAGCTATGCAGGGAGTTAGTAGCAAAGCGCACACTGTTTTCCTTGTCTTCTGCTTACAGTCCTCCATCTCTACAGCCAAAAGGAGACATCGACATACAGTACTGGGATGTAGGATGCCGCTGAAAATATTTACCTAGTACTTGTATCTTAGGATTTCAGATCTAGCACCATTGATGCCATCTTGAGATGTTACCAAAGCTGGCAATATCACTGGGACAGATGCTTTTGTTCTCTGTCTTTCATTCCAGATTCAGGGGGAAAAAAAGAGGGTGAATCATGTCATTCGGCTGCCCTTAGGTCAAAGGCACTGGCATTTGTGCCACTTCTTGTTAGGAAGCACGTATCACTACTGCTAGTATTTCCACTTATGCTGTAGCCAAGCTTGCTGGGAGAGGATTACGCCTACATGTAAGATATTTGACATAGCAAAGCACTGGTGGAACAATGAGAGCCAGTGTTTCTTTGAGTTTTGCAAATACTCTGCCTTCTGGAAGCCAGCCTTTTTGTTTGTCTTGGTGGGATTTGCACAGGGTATTTATCTGGAGCTTGGCTTTGGCAGATCGCTGCCGCACTGAGATTCATACGTGGAGCTAGTGACTGCCCTTCATCGTGACCACATAACCTTGACTAAAGCAGATATTTCCCCACTGGGTGGTGAAGAGTAGAATTGTGTATATTTGGCAGGACTTTGTCCTGTGTGCATCACATAAAGAGAGATCAAAATTCTTCTGTGGTTCTTAGACCAAAAATTGAATTGAATAAGTGGTAATCTGGCTGTTTTAAAGCTTCTTAATGCTTTCAGCTTTTTGGTTCACGGTTAGGAGCCCGGGGAACCTCTCTAAGCTTTCCAGGGTTTTCTTTTTCTGGGAACACTGAACACAAAGAAAAGGTACCCCATGTCTTGCTAACCTAAGCTGAAGAATAGCGGCAAGAGTACTCCAATAGGACAAAAAAGATGTCCAAGGAAGCAAAATCTAATCACTCTGATAGTCATCATAATGCATTGTAAATCCAGGTCTGAGTACGGATGGATTTTCTATTTGAATTACACTGACAAAGTTGAGTCCACTCAAGTTCTCTTTGCACTCAGAACCAGGTACAGCACTTTGGAAATGAGCCCAAGGTAATTTGGAATCGTTATTGCATGTGCTGGGAGCAGTGCCTGAAGAATTTCCCTCCACCTACAGGCAACCCACGCTGGCTGTCTTGGCTGGCTGTAACACTTAGAAACCACCTTGAACAGGAAATGCCTCGGCAGTTTGTGTCCACAGACTGGGAAGCAAGCTGGAGGGACCCAAGGTAGAAATAAAGATCTGACTAGGAGCCAGATTTAGAAATAGATTGGTCAGTTCCTGTCTTCCAGCCAACAAGAAAAAAGAAGTTACGGGTTGTTGCTGGGGTTCCTTTTTCTTTTGCTCTTCTACTGTGCGACTTCAAGCCAGGAAAAGCTTAGAGATGGAACAGTGGATTCTTGCTGCTGCCTACATGCATCCACAGTGGGGAGAAGAGAAAGAGCTGTGTTTCGCTACACTGTTTGAGGTGGAGAGTCCAGGAGAGCTGCTGTCCAAGGCAGAATAAATCCTGTGGGTGCTAGCGTAAAGCAGTGAGGACTTCTTGGCAAAAAGAGCACACAACTGCGTTCTGTTCGGAATTTTCCATCACAGTCAGACAAGTTTTATGAGAGGACAAATCACCAAACCCAGGAATAGATTGTATCTCACCTGCTTCTGCCTTTGAGAGCAAAGGTGGCATTTGAAAGTATCCTGACAATAAGCTCTGCTTATTTCTGATGCTGGAGCTTTATAATGCTTGTCCATTTTTTTCACTCACAAAAACATCTCTGAAGTAATTTAGAGCAACCAAAGGGCCACTCCAAATTGTGCCTCTGGGTAGTGCTTGCAGGTTAGAATGTTCTGCCCTCCAAGCTTGAGCACAAGGGGGTATTAAGCTGATCTGTCACGTTCACATTCTGTCTGCTGACCAGTCTTTGCTTTGTAGCTTGATTTCTCTTTGCAACCATGACAGCTAAATGTTAACTTGTTCAATGTTTGCATGATGGAGCACGTACAAACTCAGAACAGTTTTCTTTTGCACTTGCAAATCTTCGCCTGTCTATCAGCACTGAGGTTTGATTGATCTTTTTCTCACAGAAAGCTTCAAAAGCTGCTTCTGCTTGAAAACTAAAAATAACCAAAGTTGTCTTGCTACATTTGGAAGGAGGCTTCAGAGGGAAATGATCTATGAATTTTATACTAATGCTTGAAGATCAGAATAGGTTTCCTTGTGTACTAACTGAATGAGAATCTTTGAACCTAAAGGCTGCCAGACTTTGGTCAGCCTCAGGATGGGCAGTCTACATAAAAATGTACTGATCTTGCTGGGCAAACCAGACTTTGGTTTACAGCCACTGGTGCTCTCATGCTATTCCACCCTAAGTACCAGTGTTAATAGCTGTAAGAGTATAACGCTGTAAGTATGTAAGTGTTCCACCAGAATTATCTTCAGATCATACTCAAGCAGCTGCTCTGTGGTATTAGTTTCTTACATCCTATCTACCAGTTTGGTGTATGTGTCTGAATTTATGGTGCCATCCATTTTTCTGAGATTAAAATCTAAATAGTTAGATGTGAGAATAATCCTTAAAGTGATCTAAGAGTCAATTTCCAATATAACAGATGTTCCAGGCACATTCATTTTACGTATGTGCCTACATGTTTCCCATGTAACCTTTGATTTAGATGTAACATTACTTATTTGGAAAGCAGAACATAATCATTTTAGGTAGTAAAACCTTAGCAAGAACAGTTTGTTGTCAGTACGTCAGCTAAAATCACACTTTTGTTTTTTTCCTTTAAACTCGCATCCATTGCCAGGCTACTGCATCTTGTACTTCAGGTGGGCTGAGACAAAGGCTCAATAGTCTGTATTGTAATTACAAATTCACTTATATTTCATTCCATGGTGTTTGATTCATTCCAGCTTTAAAAGATTCCAGTAAGAGATCCATTAACAGCGACTGGAAAATTGAGCTTCCTGGTGAGTTTCAGATCGCTGGCACTACTGTCCGGTACGTGCGAAGGGGTCTGTGGGAGAAAATCTCTGCCAAAGGACCAACTAAAATACCACTGCACTTGATGGTAACTTTATATCCTTTGTTTGTGTTTCTTAAGTGATGCTACATAGAGGGTTTATATCCTAGGTGAAAGTTAAATTTTGATTGTTTGCTTCCTCACAGAATTTTTTAAAGGTACGCTGTAGTGCTTCTGCTTGCAGCACTCTTTTGCAGCATCGCAAGGGCTCGAGAAACCCAGCTCCCTATTTAAAAATAAACGATGCTCTATTCTGGAAGGACAATTAGTGTCCCAGTAGGCTTGTGTCCAGTAGACAATACTCCTGTAGTGTGTTACAGACAATGTGAGAGGTTCATTCTGGAGGACATAGGTTGCCCAGGGCCTTCTTTATTTCATGGACGTAACTGTTCACACACATGAAAGAGTATGTGCCAAGATATCTTCTCAGCTGATGCCAGAACATATTCTGTATTTAAATACACTTGCTGTAACAGGAGTGATGCAGATTTGGGATGTGCAGGTGATACATTTGGATTTGACCCTCTGTAGTGACTTAGTTGCACACATAACTGTTCTATATTTTCTTTCTATTGTTTTTTTTAATTTTATGAATTCTAAGGTGTTCTTGAAAGTTTCTCCTAATGTTCAACATAGTCCTGTTAACAGGGCATGTAATGACTCATGGACTGAGCCCTTAATGTTGGTGGTAACATTAATGTCTCTGTAAGACAGCTGTAATAATGCCTGTCTCATGTATGTGTTACTAGTTGAAAATCTTCCGAAAACTTTACAGTTTCTATAGTGAGGTTACATACAAACATAGATTATTTCAATGTATGCACTATTTCCTATAACTTTTTGGTCCAACTACATTTTTCTGTGTACTGTTTCTTTTCTTTGTGACTTTTTGCCACGTTTGTTCACAGCAGGCTATCTGTAAGCACTGCTAAAAGTCAGAAGTCTCTCCCTTTCCTCACCTGAATTTTTTGGCTTGCTGGTGTGCCTTGTGCAATATTTCATGGCCCAGTTTGAAGATCTGAAAAGTTGTTTGAACTTTTCACACACACACAAGAAATAATAGTAGTTCTCCACTTTGTCCGTACTTTCCCTGTGTCAAAATATGCTGCATAGGAACATGAGGTGTTTTATTTTTGCTTTACCAGACAGATGAGTGAGTTTACTAGGTTCACATACAGACCAGTGCAAATCTGGATTCAAAGAAGTTTCTACTGAAATAGTCAAAGGTGCAGGTCTGGGCATATCAACGCTTTTCTGACTCAGCCATGTAATTCAATGTCTGCCCACACAAGGGAAGTGTATACTAGAGCCATCTTCATCAACAGAAAAGTCAGCTTCTGCTTGACTTTGGCCTTAACACAAGTCTTCCCTCCTGAAACCAGGACTCTGGCAAAGCATCTTGTGCTGCCAAGGTCTTCCTAACCTCATGTAAGAAACAGGATCTGCACAGGTACCGCTTATGAAGATGCTGTGTAGGGTTCGTTTGAAACCTTACAGGGCATTACATGATTAGGGTTTAATGCAGTAAAATTCGGTACCAGCATTTTGCGAACTTCAGCATCAGTGCAGCTTTGTTTATAAAGTAGTACTCATTTCCCTTTCATTAAGCAGTAAGCAACTAGCACAGGAAACTAGTAATTGTGAGATTCTCCATCATTATCCTTTTCAGATACAGACTGGCATTTTCAGCAGCTATGAGCAGAGGAAATTATCGTTCTTCATCTTTGCCCCAAAAATTATTAAAAAAGAAGAAAGTAAAAGCTACCAGACCATTAAATAAAACTTAAAATCACTGCCAGTCATAAACAAAGCACACATGAAGTCTTTTCTTCAAATCAGATATTAATCTTTTCCTTGATACAGGGTAGTGGGTTTCATTCTTTCAACACAAGGAAGGCAGGATCGTTACCAGTTCCCTCTAAATAGAAAACTGTTGTTTAAACAGTGGTGGAATACACTGGACTGACAGAGAGCCAGAAGCTTCAGTCGATCCACTGTGACCTGCATTTGAAACCAATTATACACACATACACACACCCCAATTATATATGGCTACGAAATTGCATGAAATTGGTTTCATATGGGCCTTTAGATTCACTAGTTTTGCACCCATATTGAGATAATAAGGATTTCTTTTTAGGAGCTGGTTTTTAATACTTGAGGCATTTCTCCAAGTGCATTGCTGTAAGTATATTTCTTGGAGAAATTAATGTTTGCGTAACTAGCCCTGTGCTAGACCTCCTCTTGGCAACAGAGGACAACCAAACACTCCCAGAATATAAAGATGCTTTAGACAAGACTGATTGATCAGTTCTGTAGAACAAGCTGTTTGTATCTCATACACTTAAGTAAAGCCAGAGCAGGACCTGAGTTCTCTGCCTCTGACTGCCTGGTATTTCGAACTGTGCTTTAAAAAAAACCTCTTTGAAACTGTAACGATGGCTGGCTAGTTTCAACCTTGATATTCAGTTCTGGTAGTAAGGCTCCCTCTGTGACTGAAGCGAATTCATATCTTTGTTCCCCGTGTCTTCTCAAGATGCTTCTCTGCCCAGGGTTATGAACTGTGCAGAGCAACTCCTGGGAACTGAGTCTGTGCAGCCCCACAGTGTTCGCTGGACAGATGAGGATGTCAGTGGCTGCAAGCTGGACTCTTTTGTTCAGCATATACAGTTATTTTTTTTGGTTAAATGAGCTTACGACAGCTTTAGTGAGATTATTGGTTAAGTGAATCTGATTTGGAAACAATTGTTGGGGGGAAATAGCATTTGCAAATTTGTTTTTTTTTTTCAATTAGGCAGCTGCTTGCTTCACTTATGATAGCCCTACTTATGATATCTTATTTGATAAGGTGCAGCTCCTGTTTCAGTAGGTGACGAGCTAGCAGAATTCACCTGTTTAATGATGCTGAGATTATGGGATAATGAGTATAAGTAAGTCTAAAGCCACACTATCAGCATTACAGTAGTACTTGTATGGCAGTTATAGATAGTGTGGTAACTCAGATTCCAGAGACGTCACTCTCCATTGGATATCTTCTAGTCACTTCCGACGCGGGCCAGTGAAGGCGAGAACCAAATGAAACCCAACATGTAAATCGAAACAGGACCAGATCTGTCATCTGTCTGTGGTGAAAAATATAAGCATTTTTCGCTGTTCCTCTGACTTTATTAATAGCCAGTGAAGTTTGGAGTAGTAACACTGGAGACATCACTTGTGATTCCATGGGAAACAATCAGCCTGCTCTTAGAAGCGGGTTTACTCTAGCAATATGCAGGGGATGAAACAATATATGCTGCCAGCAGCTCTTTGATACGGCTCTTCCTTGTCATCCTCAGGTTTCTGAGACAATAAAATCCTGCTACTGCAGCTTGTGAGCAGGAGTAGTCATGCTTATTTCACATTTCCTAGGAGGCATATGATTTTTTTTGCATTAGTTGTTTTTGCTTTGAGAAGGATCGCTGTGTTCCTTCACATGTGTTAGTACACATTTCTGCCTTCAAACTAGTAAATGCTGCAGCCCAACTCAAATGCTGCAGCTCACAGACTCACAGAGTGGGTGAAGTTGAAAGACCACTGAAAGTTGGATCGTCCAACCCTCCTGCTCAAGCAGGGTAGCATAGAGCAGGCTGTGCAGGACTGTGATCCATAAACAACACAGTATTAACCCAGAGCTTCCTCATTTTTCACAAAGGTCCCAAACCATAAGCCTGAGACTCTGCACAAGGCTTGCAGACAACTTGCTTTCCAGAAAACATGGGTCGGCCAAGTATAATGAGTGACTTTTTAACTCTAGATGCTCATTAAAGCAGTTGTTATATGAAAACTGTTGAATTAATGCTTCCTGTTGTCTTTCTATTAATAGATAGACAGTGGCCCACTGATCTCATTTGAGGCTTAAACAAAGTTATGCACCAAATTCCAGGTTCGGACATCTCCATGACTGTTTTGAACGTTTTCAAATCATGAGCAGTTACTGCTCCCTTAGATACCCTGTTTCACCAATACCACTGTTTCTAGATAAAGATTTTGAGGCATTTATTTATTAGAAATATTGGGCCAAGCCAGCATTTCCAGCATTGCTGTCCCTGCAGTCTGTTGGTTTTCTCAGTGCGCGCTGTGTTGTAACAGCCTTTCTTTTCCTGCTGAGCCAGGTGCTGTTATTTCATGACCAGAATTATGGAATTCATTACGAGTACACCATTCCTGTAAACTATACTGCTGAAAACAGAAGCGAGCCAGAAAAGCAACAGGATTCTCTGTACATCTGGACACACAGCGGATGGGAAGGGTGCAGCGTGCAGTGCGGAGGAGGTAAGGCCGTTTGGAAGCTTGGTGGGACTTGTATGGTGTTTGCAGACACCAGCCATTAGAGAGGTGCCTGCAGAAGACAGCGTTGCCAAAGCATGAAGGAAACATCTCTATGGAAATGGATGTTGCCATAATGAATTCAAATGAGAGCTCATTCTCACCCGCTCTCCCAGCTATCATCCACATCCCCGCAGTTAATTTTCACCCAGCATTTTGGCAGAGACGCTGCTTTGTCGGCTCGTTACCAGAGGCTGGAACTGCACCTGGATTAGTGCTCCACGGATGGCTCAAGGCGCCGTGTGCAGCCCCATATCTCAAGCCTCCGTCGCATTCTTGGAGCAGAGTTTTCGCAGGTGTTCAGGCATGTTCACTGAAAAACGCTTCCTTCCCAAGGGGTGAAGCAGGGGCAGTGCTGCTGTGACAACTGGAGATTGCGTCAGGCGCTCCTAATGCGGGGAGGACCCTCTGGGAGTGCAGGAGCACGCTGCAAATCACACTTTTCAGATGATCCCTAGGATGTGCTGAGACAGATTTGCTGAAACCCTAGAGGGAAACTGATGCCTGTGAAGCCACTGGTTTGTCAGCCACCGTCCACTGAATTTTCAGTGCTGGGAGAAGTAGGTCTTTTCCCTGAGGAAAATGGATCTTGCTATGCATTCTGGCCAGTCTTTCTTCACCAGCATATTACTTATATTATATGGCATAAGGAAAGAGTTCTCGTCTCCACATTTACAGGCTCACTGCCCTCACTGTCGTGAACTCATGGATTTATTTTTTTCTGTAAATGCAACTAATTTCAAAATGAACGCTTGCTTTTCTTTACCTTTTAAAGTAATGTAATTTCTTAAAGCCATTAAACCCTCACACAAATGAGTAGGAATTTTTTTGTGACTCTTTTGATTTCTGTTGCAAGCCTGCCACTTACTTGAATCAAATCAGGACCTGGGAACATGGCTCCCACTAGTAGGAACTTGAATGGGAATTGATCTCATATACTTTGGTTGTCAGAGGCTTTTACTACTTATCCAAGCTAGCAAGGGCCTTTCTCCTTACAGACAGATATTTTTATTAACAGAATTTGAGTTATTTTTTATCATCTACTGAAGAACATGAATAAACTCAATTTTATGCAAACTCAGGGTTAAGAAGAGGAGCTGAGAAACCAGAATAATTAGCAGTAAAGCAAAGTGACATGGTGTAGGGATGGCGTTTTCCTTGTCACATCTGGTCATTGTGATGCTGCCTTTTGGCACAGTTTTCCTGATGTCACATGGTAGAAGGCTGAACCCTGAGGGCCACACTGCTGCGTCTCAATAAAACTGCTGATGCACAGACAGTTTATGTGAGACATGGACGGCTCCTGAGATGTCTCCTACAGGCAGGGTTTTTAAAGCAGTGTATCTGGAAGACTGGAAGATCGGAAATAATTTAGTTTGGAGGCTTAATTTCAGCTCTTTGTGAAATACAAACAAGCCCAGTTTATCACTCTTCAACCCTGGTCACTCCTTTTCAACCTGACCCTTTCTGACTGGAGAGCAACAAGAGGCAGCTGTCCGGTCGTTAGCAGTCACTGAGGGGTGGGTGGTTGCGTGGCTTCAGACTACATGGCTGGAGCACCTGTCCTAGGTGATTACAGAGCACAGCTACATGTGGGGGAGGAACCAGAAATGAAAGCAAATTGTTTTCAAGATCGTTTCCACATTAAACACTAGAAAGAGAAAGCCCAACATGTTGTTCTTGTGAAGCACTCAATTTCACAATTATTGGGGAAAGATATGTGGCTTTTCTGAAAAAAAAAAACCCCAGAACAGTACAAAGGTAAGGTGGAAGCAGGAAATAAGATTGCTTGCAGAGGTGGTAAGTCTGTGCAGATTATATCTCATAGAGATAGAAGGGAGCTTCTAGATTTCAGGTTTTGGTGAACAACTTGCCAGGATTTTGTTCTTAGCCACTGGTTTCCTTTTACAGAGTTGTTTTTTATTTGTCTGGTAGGTGAACGGAAAACCATTGTGTCTTGTTCTCGAATTATTAACAAGACAATGACACTGGTGAATGACAGTGACTGCCAACGAGTGAATCGCCCGGAGCCCCAGGTCAGGAAATGTAACACACACCCCTGCCAGTCACGGTAAGGAGTTCAACAATAATAAAACCCAATATCCTTTTCCTTTACAAATCGCCCATTTCCAAAGCCTCCATCTGGTGAATGTGGTGAAAATGTCTAAAAGTATTGGGACACATTGTTAGCCAAAGTAACCAGCTGTAATATTCATTTCCTTCTGTTAAACAGGTCAGAGTTTTGTTACCTCAGAGTCCATTTAATTTGTGACCAGTAAGGCCAGATTCCACACAAGCTGCCTTCATCCACTGTTTATGGGTGGGATTTTACAGCCTTGGTGACAGAGCAACTTACAGTATGAAACTACAAGAGTGCAGTAACTGCATGTCTAACCTTTTATTTTCTCAGTCAGCAGAGAGTAGGATCTGATTCATTGTCAAGTAGTGCTACAAAAAAAACCTCACAACCAACCTACAGCCTTTAAGCTGGTTCAGCTGAGCTGCTGTATTTCCTGATGTGTATTAGAATGGTTTGGACTGGAGTCTCTAGGCGAGAAGTATCTTTTCTTCATGTGAAGTTTGTACAGTGTCCAGCAACACCTGCATAGCTTTCAAACATACCTGAGTCTTGCTGAAGTCAAGAAATTACGATGAAACACATTTTAGCTGCTTTCCTCAGTCAGGGTGCTTTTCTGCATCAGCAGGAGTAATTAGAGATCTAACAGTAATTTGTTCTAAAAATAGTAATAAGCTCTCCTTTTAATTCAGCAAGCAATTTTAGCTGAACTAATTTTGATCTGCGTTGTATAAAAAAAGGTATTTCTGGCCAAAATGACAAAACACAGGAAGGCAAATTAATTTGTTCAGTTTGTTTGCTAACAAAAAAGTTCACTCTTGCTCTGCAGTAATGTTTAGCGTTATAGAGTAATGTAGACACTCCATTTTTCATAGTAGTTAGAATATAAAATCAATTTAGGATAAAGCTCAGTGATATCTAAAAGAACATATTCAAATCAACCTGGTAGCTTTTTCACCTTGTGTAATCAGACAAGCCAAGGAAACGTACCTACAGAGCTAGTGCTGCTGGCAAAAACAGTAGGGAAAATGAGAAACAACACACTTCCTTCTAATTAGACCTGCACTCTGATTAAAGTGCCCTAAGGCAGGGAACTCCAGTGTCGGGCAATCCATCAGGAAGACTAGGCTGTTTCAGATTTTGTTTGCTGTCTGCACTGCCTGTTATTGCTGCTGTACAATATTGTGGCCACACTGCTTTCAGTAGTACAGAAGGGTATAATGAGACACCCCAGGTGCTTCGAGTTGTGTAAGGAAAGACAGACTCCCAATGAATTCAAGGAAAAAACTGTCATTTCCATAAGGAAATTCCTGAAATTGAGTGACGCTGAGATTTCTGTCATGGCATTCTCTCAGAAGGACAGAAACAAGGAACATTTGCTTGTCTTTCTGCCCTGGCATGGAATATTTCTTCTAAAGCTTTTGTGAAGCAATTGGGAGGAGACTAGAGTGGGCCCAGGCAGGTATATGGAGGGGTTCCAGCTGGCAGAGATGCGGAAAAGCAACTTACTCTGGAAGAAGTGGGCAGCTTCAACCCCTACAAGCTGAGAGTGACAAAGGAGAGTCTTGGCTATCAGGTCTGTTGGAGCCATAAGACCCACAGTGTTGTTTCTCAATGGGATCTCCCTGATCCTGAGCTATTGGTGAAGTCTCCTCTTTGTTGCGTGCTTTCACCATGACATTGCTGCCTGGCCAGGGCAGTGACAGTGCGTTAGGTTAAAGCACACGAAACCTCCCGAGAAAAGAATGCTCTGTTCCCATATCCAGATTGTGTTCTTTTGTGGATTCAGGTCCAGCCTTTAATGTTATTCTAAGGTATCTTCTCTTCTGTCTGGAGTTACCAGGCAATTTATAGCCACAATTTAGCACAGTTGTTCCCAGGAGCAATTAGCACTGGCACAGTAAAACTCTTATTGGTCCCTTTTTTGTCAGAGCAGTGACAGCAAGCACCAAATGTGCTTTGTACCCGGAAAGGCCACAAAATCCTTGCTGATGATCTGATAGACCACACTCTCCCACTCCCTCTGTGTAGACTTTCACACTTAACATGCTTTTGACTGGAAACATTTTCAGTAGCACATTCTCTGTGCCTCTGTAGAATTTAAATTTCCACTTGTGTTTGCCCACCCAGATATTAGAAATGCATGCTTAGCATATTCTCTGACCAAGAACATCTTAAAGAAACCATTCTCTTTCACCATGTCAATGCTTTTTTCTTTATGAGCCCTGAATTTGTTTTAGGGTTTCAAGTTAAATTATTGTAGCATCTTGTTACAGTAAGGTCCTTTCCCATTTCCACTCAGACCTAAGCTCCTTACCTGGGTGTAGAAGAAGGAACAATGCTTTCCTTTCTGTAGGAAAACTGCTGGTTTGTGCCATTTTGATCTATGTCTACAATTTTACCCAAAATTTAGAAGAATTACCTTACAAAGAATTTATCTCTAGCGAAGGGCCTCATGGCCAGCACAGGACTGGGTCAAAGGACACTCAGTCTCTGTTTCTCTTTTGGATGTGCTGTGTGGCTTTAATTCACTATCCCACGTTATCGCTTTCTTTCCTTTCTCAATCCATGTGTAATGTGGATTGCAAACTCTTTGGGACAGGGCGAGATCCTGTTGTATAAGTGTAGGAGAAAGAGGAGGATATTGCTGTTGGGATTATAGTAAAAATACAAAAATAATAACCCACGTTATATATGTAAAGTGATCTGGAGTAAAGAAAGGGTATGATATTAATAACAGTGTCTTTCTTCCAGCACTATCCCAAAGTGCTCTGCAAATTATATAACCCTTAGAACTTCAGCCACCTCCTGGGAGAGCCAAATAGCGTGGGGTAGGGGACAGTGTTTTCGTGAGGCCAAGGAGAAGATCAGAGCTCTGCAGCTGCATCCCAGCATCTGAAAAGACCAAAACAGAATTGAAAAAAGGAATGGATATGCTGACATGTTTTAAAATTCAACGTCAGAGAAGAGATTTTTCTTAAGGATTTTGTTGAAACTGGCAAAAATCAAAGAATCTTTCATTCTTTATTATTGTTACTCTTTCACCTTTTAAAAAAATGCCTCTTTTTCTTCCTATTTTATTTTTTATGTTCCTCGACCCTCTTTTTCCATTAAATTCTTTACAGCTTCCTTTCCTGTCCCAACTGCACCCTATTAGCACCTCTTTATTCTAATCCTTTGCCTAGCTCTTTAGATATTTTTTACAAAACCCTGCTGTAACCAGATGGAATCTGGATTCTTGCGTGCGGTGTGCATGGGTTGTTTCCAGCACACTGAACACCAACCCAAATACACAGGCAAACCCAGCACTCATGTTGGCACAAGACACAGAAATCACAGATCACATCAGCTGTTATTACTGAAAACATAGGTCGGCCAGTGGCCACACACTTCAACATGCATGGTTGGGTCTATGAATATGAAACTGCTCCCCTCTAATGCAGGAGAAGAACCAAAAGCACATGAAATTTCCCAACTGTTAGAGCTGTAGTGGCCTATATGTAAACACTGTTGATTTTCCTCCTCTTTGCTGTAATAGATTTCAATAGAGGTTGAGTTCTTTTGGGGACCTGCTAAATATGTGGTGTTCCTGCACAGATGCTTAACAGCAGCATGAAAGCGAGAAATCCCTGCCTTCATCTACAGAAAACCACTCCTCTGTGACCTTGCTGTTCATGTTGGTCAGGAATTTTATTTCCACCCTTAATTATTGTCATGTTTCAGCCATTTGTTCTTGCATCAGCTCTGCTTATACAGTATTTTCCTTCCTCAGCTCTTTGCCTTGGACTAATTGCCATATGATACAGCAGACCAGTGTGTCTCCTCCTTCCATGATTTTCCAGGGCTAAATCCATTACTTTATCTTCTTATTTGATCAGAGACTGAGCATCAATTCTTCGTTCCCTTGGTTTCTTTGGTCACCCACTGCAGTGGTGCTCTACTTTACTATATTTAAGTTCATAATTTGAGTGCATTGGTGACTAGAATTGTATAAAGAATCCCAGTCTCAGTCCAGTCTAGCACATACACAGCTGAATTCATACTCTCCTGTCTTCATTGGCAGTGACTCTCCTGGTACATGCTTTGCTTTTTCTTGTCTGCATCATATTTGTGGCTTACAGTCATTCGAGATGTTTTCCTCCTCATTTGTTTCAACACATGAATCCTACTTTAATATAGAAATGCTTGTTATTAGTCCCTAAGCACACATCTTGCACTGTATGCTATTAATTTTCATCTTATCTCTGTTATTGCAGTACTCAAGGTTATTCAGTTCTTCCTGTATGACATCCTAATCCTCTGTTGCGTTGACAGTGCTTTTAGACTTTGTGTTGTCAGCATTTTTTTCAGCAGTTTTCTTGTTTTTATGCTGAGGTCAGTAATGAACATACTAAATTAAATCAAATGCAAGACAGATATTTCAGGAAGTCCACTGGTAACTAATCTAAAGCCCTTTCATACTTGATATTCCTTTACAGCACTACACTGTGGCCAGCTCTCACCTACCATATGATTTATGGATTGATATCCGTGTTTCCCAGCATATCACCAGTTTCTCCAACTTACATAAGCATTTCTCATGCAACAAAAGAAGTTCTTTACTGATAACAAAATAGATAAATCTACCACATTTCCTTTGTCTGGAAAAGCAGTTATTTTAATCAAAGAAATACAGCCGATGAGTTTTTGCCTGGAGGAAACCTATGTGGCATCCAGTTACTACTTTGTCCTTGATTATTGTTTTCCTCCAAACCCACTCTAAAAACTGTGTGCTGCTGAGGTCAGATCTGTGGTTACATGTATTGCTTCTTTCTTTCTTTTACTCCTCTTTCACTTTTCCATCTGTGGACTGGAATCCCATACTGTGCTCTCTAAGGGCACAGTGATGCTCACTGGGGAAAAAAATTAAACCAGTTATAAGAGTCAGCCAAGGCATCAGCTGACTCTGCACCTCACAGACCTGCGTGAAATGCTAGTGACATCTCAGAGCAAGGTGTGAGGGGGTTGATAGTGCCCATTGCTTTGATTCCTGGTTTGATTTAAGCTCATGGTGCTTATCTGTATGACCCCTACTGCCTGGGAGCCCACCTCTCCCTTTGGACTCCACCATATACCTGTGACAGAGCGCTGTTTAACAGCCCGTGAATACAGAAATCAGTCACTGCCCCTGATTCTGGTCTGCTGGCACCATATTTATTTGTGTTATCATCACAGGTAGGTGAGGAGCAGAACAGTTTTGAATTTATTTTGTGAGGTGAAAGTCTTGCAAAGAGTAAAAGTAGGGGGGAGCAATATGATGGAAAACTCCTTGAGAATGTTAGCAAATTACTTGCAGGGCTGTATGGAAATTATACTGAACTGGAGAGACTTATTGGGAGTGTCTGTTAACTGAAAGGACTGAGTTAGGCGTTTAATGCTTCCAAATGGTTATGTTCTTTCATTAATGCAGTCAGACTCTCTTGGAACCTGTACAGATGTTTATCATCCATAAGGTCGGATGACAACAAGTTAGAAAGCTTATTTTTGCCTTGTGCTAAGAAACATCCTCATTGGTGTGTTTTGAATTTGGTTACATGAAAAAAAAAAAAAGAGAAGAAGGAACAGACATGGGGAGGGTTTCAAATCATTTTAGCCTGGAAATCTGGCATAAATAGTAATGTTAGCACCCTCTGATCCAAGGAGGCACCACGTAAGAGCTCATTTTGAAGTACTTCACAAAATTGCAGTTGGGATCTCTAGAATCAGTTTGAACTTAATGAATTTGCCAGGACTGTGCTGGACACGGTGCAAGAGCAGTGGCTGCAGGCATCTGAGCGAGTGGGCAATGCTGCGCTCTGGTGGCTGCTCTTCAGGGAAAGCACACTGGGCACCTACAGCACAGCAGGTCTCCAGCAGGTCTTGCAGGAGTAGAAGCCAAGAGCTGTAGACCAGAAAGCCTGCGACTCCCTTGGACACCTTTGTGAGTGGGCAGTTGATTTCCTGCTGGGGGCACGTCTGGTTATCACCTTCAACTAGAAGAAGACAAATCCCATGCCTGCCAGGTTGTAGGCAGTTCATCAAGTACAGCACCAGTCAGGCAGTAGTTAATTAGCTATTGAAAGACAAAAAGATATTTTCAAGCAAATCCAGCAACTCAACTCAGCAAAGGAATTCTGGAAGAGAAGTAAGAGAAGGCTTGGGAACAGAGAGTAGAATGAGTAGGGCTTATTGGCTACTGTGAAATGCATTTACATCAAATAAATCAAGGTGACTTGCTAGAGCAGAAGTTAATTTGGCATTAGTTTTCACATGGAGTCATGAGACTGGTTTCTTAGCATTGGTGTAAACCCCCAGGGGCACTTACATCACTGTTTTCCCCATTATAATGTTTTGACTCAACAACCTTATGGTTGAACATTTCCTTGTTTTAAAATGTTAAATGATCTGTGCTTCTCTGGTTTGAGGCTCTTCAGGCCAAGTGCAGTCTTTACCCACAAAGAAGGATTAGCAGGATAATCTAGCAAAATATTTAGTTGTGAAATTCACTCCTGCTGCTGCCTGCTGTAATGTTCTTCACACTGTTTGTGTCCTGTGGTGTGAGCTGAGGAAAACGCACTGCCTTCTTTGAAAGCAGGGAATGGAGCTGGGTACCAGTTGCCGCATCAAAGATACATCAGTCATGGATCAGGGTAGGGGTAACTCACTGCAAAAGGGCTCTGAGAGTGCTGCTATTCTGTGTCTTAGTGTAGTGAGGCAGGTGCCAGCAAAAACGAACACCTACTCACACCGTCACCACACTGAGACCTTAGGAACCAAGTGATCTGCTTGATTTGGGGGAGGGAGAATGCAATGTCTTACATTGAAAAAAAATTTCCTGAGGTTCATACAAATCATAAAACATTGTCCTGTGGCTGATCCTATAATTGGTGGGATATGAAAAAAAATAAAGCTGTCAAAATGATGATCACTATAGAAAAAAAAGAAACTTGTGTGAGCGAAAGTTGGCAAGTCTGTAAGCAGAATGACTACTGTACTGGAAAATTACTGAGCACTGTTTATAAAGGCAATCAGACAGGAATGTTAGTCTTGGAGTCCTACTTTCGACATTAGCAGCTGTATTATTCTACTAGATTCCTTGTACTTTCTTCCAAAAAAAAAAAAAACCCTTCTGGTGACTGGGTGGGGCACAACCTGTTCCCAAAAGCCAAGGTTCACCTGATCATTTTGACCCCAGTACAGCAGAGAGACAGTGGAGAGTTTTGTGAGTGTGTAGGAAGAGATAAATACAATAACAGAGTTTGGGTATTTCATGGAAACCGTGAGTCCATTTGTAAACAGTGTTTTCTTGCTCCTACATACTCAAGCATGAACTTAGTTTGATAGCTGTAAGCAAAAAATATCTGGCTGTCAATTCCACGTGACTGATTCCCAGAAATCTTTTCCAATTCTCCGTGCTAAAATTATCCAGTGTGAAACCCTGGCCCCACTGCAAGTTAGTCTGAGTTTTGCCTAACATCAGTAGAGCCAAAGTTTCACCCAGGTGCCTCAGAAAGCTAAGAGCAACCTCGACATGATTTGGCAACACTGACTGGTGCTAAAGACAACCAGTGCTAACTGGACATGGAGTTATCCTCACCTGTACAGTAGTGCAGTAATGTTTGTTAAGCAAAAGGCAAACAGCAAAATCTACTTGAAACAGAGCCCTCAGATTACAGTCTTTAGAGTACTTTCTGTCACAAGTGATTTTTCAGACTGGCTATACCTTGTTTAGTAGCAGATTTCCTCTGATAGTTTGTTCAGCAGTAGTACAGGCTCTTAAATAATTGTAGTTAAGAGCCAGTTCCTAAAAGAACAGGTTTAATAAAAACATAAAAAAATGTGTTATTGCAAATGTGTCTTTGGTCACATCCAAGCCATTGCAGAGAAAGCGGGGAAAATAATTTCACTGTAGCACTGGGGAGGGAACAAAAGTAATGCAGCCCCTGTAGACAGTGAGTGCATGTGCGAATGTCTTGGATGTTCAGTTAGAGGAACAGAACCAGCCTTCAGGCACCCGTCTTCTGCAGAGCTCGAGACAGAAATAACCAGGTGAAATCTAGTGGGCTGCAATATTTACCTTAGAAAATGTAATGGCTTTATGTTATAATAGGCTACAAATCTCTGAAAAGTGACCCCATGTCTTTTGATTGCACTCTTCCAGCCCATCCTTCAGCCTTGACCCATTTTATCTTCATAGCATTTTTCCAGAAATCCTTAGCTACAAGTCTCCATTTGCGAAGATTCATCTCCCCAGGGTTTATGTACATAGTGCTGCAGACAATTTTTTTCCTAGAAAATGTGGGAGTCTTAGACAAGTAGGCAGAGTGGATAATTCAAGGTTAATGACTAATCCAGATCATAGAAAGATCAAATGATGAACTGAACCTCCAGAAGATATTTCAGGCTTGCTCCAGGGGCCTGCCAGATGAGTGTTGCCAAAGCAGATGAGAAGAAGAACTCCCAGTTTCTCTGCAGAGATACTCAGAGGTCAGAAGTTGAGGAAGGCTCAGAAGACAAAGATGTAAAACAGCCTCTCAGGTTGCATGTCCTACCCATCCCAGCTTTTTGAGGCTATAGAAAGACACATCCTTCTGGGCATTTTTTAGCTGGAAAGACAGCCACCGACTGGGTTAAAAAATCTGTGCTTAAACGCTCAGCGCTTTCCGCTTAAATCTAACCACTTGCAGGGATCATCTCTCTCTTGAATCTTCTGTAGAGGTAAGATTACAAAAAATAATACCATGGATAAAGCCAATCCTATGGCTGTGAGAAAGATGATTGTGCTTGTCACATAAATCAGTGCTTGCAGGAAAAATGAGAAGCTCTCCAGGAACTCCAGCTAGAGCACTCACATGGTGCAGCAGAAGGTAGGTTTAACCTGGGAGGGAAGGGCCAAACTGAAAAGAACTGTGGTGTTGGGCAATCCCTAAGGTCAGTTTATAGGCTGAAAACATAACTGAAAGCCAACTGCTCTATTTCATCTATACAGGGGTTAGCATACAACAGTTAATTGGCTTAATAATAGAGGCAGCTTGGTGTTCTGAGTTAGAACACTGGAATTATTTTTCACATTGTCATAAGAAAAATCCTGTTTTTTAAAAAAATGAAAAGTAAGTCTCATACTTAAGCATATCCAGGTGTGTTCAAAAGCTGTAATGACAGTGTAGAGAGGAAAATCTGTCTATAGTGTAATGTAATAGTAACCATAATGTGATACTATTTGTACATCACATTTTTCTTCCTGTGTGTACTACTTGCAGGTAGTAACTATACTAATACCTTGCTGCATATGCATTTACCAAATAGGAAACTGGCAGGAATTTTCATATTTAATCACTTTACCAATAAATCCCTTGTCTTTCCACTTATTTTGTGAATGATGTTGTTAAAATACAGTTGCAGTGACTCTGTCTCTTACAGGCACTAAAATACTATTTTCAGCTGCCTATGGCTTTGGGATATCTCTGGGGGAAGATCAGGGCACTGCCAGTATTGTACATAGGATTCACAGTTACTTGTTTGCTGGATTGTTTTTACAAGCCATTCAACCAAGCAGAGTTTTCACTGAGAGGATTAAGTTTTGTGGTCAAAATGATCACCCCTTGATGCCTTTGAAAGTAGCCTACTTCACTGATATTATTATTATTCAAACGTTTCATCTGTCACTTGTCTCTTGAATATGAAACTAAACTTTAAAACAGCCTTTAGTTTCTGAGTGCCTTGATTCCACGTTAGCAGCAGTTGTCACAAGCAGGATGGAGTGGGCTGTGAGGTTTCAGAGATCACTTACAGTACAGCCCCACTGTGTTTGTAACCATCAGGCTTGGATCAGGGCTGGATGTGGTGGGTCAATAGCTGAAGCTGGCCATACAGATGCCACTCTGACAAAAGAGCTGAAGATTGCACTTTCAGTCCAGGCACAGCTTTGTATTGATTCCCTGGGTTTTGGCTCATGCCCTGTGCAATCATTCTTTTCATGGTGATGACAGTATTTGTTTTTTCTGTGCTGGTTTTCCAGTTGTACTCTGTTGTGTCTGTGCTAGAGCATCACTAACTAGAGACCACTGAACAGAGGAGAAGCTAGGTGATTTCTCCCCTTCACAAGAGCAATAACAAAAAACAATTAAAAATGGAATTTTCCTTCTTGAAAGAAAAGTCATAACCTTACTTCTTGAGGCATCTTGGAAATAGTTGGCATGCTGCATGCTGCCCATCCTACATGCAGGCTCACAGACAGCCTCTGCCAAGAAAGTATTTTTATCTTTCTCCTTTGCTTTCAGTCCCTTTTCCTTTTGCTTTTGCCAGTAGCTGTAGATCACAGTGCAAGTACAGTGCTGAAGTGGATATTAGTTCAATGGAGCCTGTACAGAAACCATTCCTGGCCCTTTGACTCACATTCAGCCCATAAAGCAAAGTCACTCGTTCCCCCTCCACGCCCTTGTTGAGCAGCTCCTTCACCTAGACCACTGCCTCCACATTTGCTTTGACAGGGCTGAGCCCAGCTGATACGAAGGGAGCCTGGCTATTAATTTTCCTGAACACTGATTTCTGCACTTCAAGGCTATTTTTGTCAGTCTTTCAGTCCTAGTATTTGATTACCCAGCTGCATTTTCCCATTCCATAAGCAAAATACCAAGCACTCAGCCACAGAGATGCACCAACACTACTGTCTAGAGAAACACGTTTGGTGTCTTGCCAGCTGTTTTAGCCCACAGAAATTCTCAGATCTGTCAAGTGCTTTAACACACAGAAACATTTGAGCGGGGCCCTGTTCCACAAAAGACAGGTGGCCAGCCTGCCCGACCCCATCCTGCTCAAACCAAATGGCTTCTGCCTTCACTGTCAACGCAGTCATCAGTGCTGTCTCAGCAGGTCATCAGTCACAGCGTTTGGCTGGGAGGAAGTGTCCATCTGCTAGAAGGTAGGAGGGCCCTACAGAGGGACCTTGACAGGCTGGAGAGATGGGCTGACTCCAATAGCATGAGGTTTAACAAGTCCAAATGCCGGGTCCTACACTTTGGACACAACAACCCCATGCAGAGCTATAGACGGGGTGCAGAGTGGCTGGAGAGTAGTCAGGCGGAAAGGGACTTGGGAGTGCTGGTGGACAGGAAACTCAACATGAGCCAGCAGTGCGCTCAAGTGGTGAAGAAGGCCAATGGTATCTCGGCCTGCATCAGGAACAGTGTGGCCAGCAGAACTAGAGAGGTCATCATCCCCTTATACTCAGCACTGGTCAGGCCGCACCTTGATTACTGTGTCCAGTTCTGGGCCCCTCAGTTTAAGAAAGATGTTGAGATGCTGGAGTGTGTCCAGAAGAGAGCGATGAGGATGGGGAAGGGGCTGGAGCCCAAGCCCTATGAGGAGCGACTGAGGGAGCTGGGGTTGTTTAGCCTGGAGGAGGCTCAGGGGAGACCTCATTGCTCTCTACAACTACCTAAAGGGAGGTTGTGGTGAGGCAGGAGTTGGACTCTTCTCTCAGGCGACCGGTGACAGAACGAGAGGACACGTTCTCAAGCTTCGCCAGGGGAGGTTTAGGATTGACATTAGGAAGAAATTCTTCACTGAGAGGGTAATTGTTCATTGGAATGCGCTGCCTAGGGAGGTGGTCGAGTCACCATCCCTGGAGGTGTTCAAAGAGAATTTGGATGAGGCACTTAGTGACATGGTGTAGTTGACAAGTAGGACTAGGAGTAGGTGTAGGTGTAGGTGTTGGGTCATAGGTTGGACTCGATGATCTCAAAGGTCTTTTCCAACCTTATGATACTGTGATACTGTGATACTGAAATTAATCCATGACAAGGGCACTAAGTGAAGATGTTTCTACAAATTGGCCGAACTGACTTTTCGCTGTTCAGGAATGGGAAGATGGGAAACAGTTCTTTGGTTCGTTTAGGAGAAGTTACATAGCAGCTTCAGAAGAAATGTGATTAAGAAGTTGATGTGTATGGTGCTCTGCCTGGACTATTGTAGCCCTCATCAAAATGAAATAGTATTTCTGAGCAGACTTCTGGTTTTGTAAAGTCTTATTTGAGCCACTTATCGTAACAGACAACCCTGAATGGAGTGACAAGACTCATGGTATAAGGATACTAATCTGGATGACAGTCCTAAATAATAGGCTAGAAGGTCAATTACCTGTTGCGAAAGGCCTGATAGCCTTCCGGTGCGCAGCGCCTGCACGGGTATTGTTCCAGTCTTTCACTTCATGCAGGAATGCCTGTAATTACAGAGAGCATGTTCCTCATTGACAGATTGCAGGAAGCGTAAAGATGGATGCTGCTTGTCTTTAGGAAAAACCTCATTCCTCCGTACATACCTCCTAATTCAGACTTTTCTTAGACGTTTTACTCACTGCCTTGTAGCCCAGCTCTAACCACAGCGGTGCTTCCAGCACTGGAGTCAGCGGGAGCCTTTCAGTTGGGCTTGCTCTGAGCTGGAAGACAGTGGGGTGAGGTTGCCTTATTTCCCTTGCATTCCCACAGCCCCTTTGGAGGAACCCCAACACCTCACAACGTTGTGCTGAGTGTTTGCCAAAGAACCTTTTAAAGACATAACAAAGCAAACAACGAAAAAAGGGCCATGTATTTGTTCCCAGCACACTTTGATCAAAGGGGAAGGAAATGGCAACTGAAATATGCTTACAAAGTAAATGAATCTCAAAGGCTCAGAGAAGTGATGGGTACAGGGAAATACCCCTGCCCCCATCCAGACTGGGTTATGGCACATCCTTGTGAGCTACGGCAGCTTTGAAACAACATTGTAGGATCCTTTCTATAGGGAAAATCTTGTCTTTTTATGTACTTCTTGAGCCTTGGCAGTTAAACGCAGTTTGGATTTTCTAAGAATGAACATGGCCAGTTAGTCTCCGTTTTTGGGCCCCTAATGTCATGAACTTCAAACAGATGAGATTCCAGTTAAACATCCTGGAAAGCCCAACTGTGAAAAGTGAAATCTCACCACCAGGTGTGAGAGGATGAACTAAAAGTGAGGTAGGAGATGGCTTTGCATTCCAGTAGTCTGAGATGTAGAGTATTTGTGTGCTTTGAGGTCACACAGTGTAGGACTAGAGAAGCTGACTGTGGTTCTGGATGCAGGAAGGAGGTGTTGGGCCAGGTACCTGGCCGTGGCACTGTCCCAGTCTGTGCACAGTGAATACAGGTTCTCTTGCGCACACAGTGAAGGTGTGCACACAAATCTAGCAGTGTTTTTCTCAGGTACCTCTCAAAGTCAATAATATTTGTGGGATGAAATGGTCTGTCTTTATCTGGGCGAAAAAAATGCATCCACATTGTAGAGGCTGGGGGTTAAAGGAAGCTATGCAGAGTTTGTGTTTCTGTCTAGCTTGGAGATAGGAGTGGATATTCACTTGTATACTGACACTTCTCTATTCTACACACTTCAGCTCCCAAACGTGATCTCAGTGTGGCAGCAATACAGCACCATCAAAGAACCCACAAACTAGGAAGAGCTGCCTGTTTCTCACTGTTTTTAAGTGAAACATAATGTTTTATCCCACCAGTTTTTAAAATATTCCTTCTCTGGCTCCTTCCCAGGTGGGTGACTGGCCATTGGAGTCCCTGCTCTGCTACTTGTGAGAAAGGTGTCCAGCACCGGGAAGTGACTTGTGTTTATCAGTTGCAAAATGGCACCTACGTTAACACAAGAGACCTCTACTGCCTTGGCAACAAACCAACAACAGTACAAACCTGTGAAGGACGGGACTGCCTTTCTATCTGGGAAGCATCAGAGTGGTCAAAGGTAGGAACTCGATTCAACAAAGGAGCCAGACTGCATACAGCTGGCCCCAATCCAGCTAAATACTTTAAAATTAAGCATGTTCTCACGGTCAGCATGCTCGGTGCCTCGCAGTATCAGGGCACTGGGTAGGACTGTCGTTTGTTGTGATACTCAGTTTGGAACTCAGGTTTGTATTCCATACCAGATGAGTCATTAAGGCAGGTTTTAGATATCATGGTGTAATAACTATATCTTTCCATCTGAAAACTCTGACCAGCAAGGAAAAAGATTTGACTAACCTGAGGCTGGAAGAGTAGTAACGCACCAGGGCTTCTGGCTCTGTTTAAATGCAATATGAAACAAATACCAGATTTATCAAGCACCTTCATGTTTCAGAGAATGTACAATCTTTGAGCCTTGTCCAGCCTTCTTCTATGTAATTGCAGGAACATGGAAATGATGGTTATATTTCATATAAAAGGTGCATCTCCACTTAGTTGCAAAGAGTTAAGGAATTATTCTCACATATTGTGTGTGGTCTAGACAGCCTGCGTTTGCTTAGCAACAGAATGAACTGGGAGTATGCCTAGGGTTCACGACCAGGACTCAGCTAATACGGGGCAACTTTGTCTGGTACCTCGTGAGTGACAGTCCTAATAGCACATCCATGTTAGTTTTGATATTGTATCTGCCAGGCTCATCTGGATGATGAGAAGACCCTTTCACTCTTGGTGCAGTGCGTGCAGCAATACCAGTCTCATTCCGAACTGGCTGTGTTATGGGACACGGCAACAGTAACTTCTGTGGGAAGGATCTATCCTTGTTATTCATCTCTGTTTTGAAACAGTGAGCTCCTGTTCAAAACATTGTCAAAGAGCTTTTGCAAAATATTAGTGTTCAAAATGTGCTTAAAAGTCACAGAAGCTCAGGATACAAGGGATCTTGCACTGAGGAACAGTGTCCCTTTACAAACACAATGTGATTCCATTGTCCACCTTCTGAACAGGAAATCTTTGTTTGGCAAGTGAGATGATAGTTAGGTGAGAGTAGTGTTTCCTTTCTGTAGGACGCTTATTCTGTTCACTAATGCATGAGATTCGTTTTCTTTCTGAGTTCTTTCATTTCAAAAGATGTGGAGAAACACACCAATGTTTTAGTAATTTGCCTGATGGGTCTTTTGTGTGTTGTAGATGTAGCCCTTTCAGACCATGCCTGAACCAACTGAACTGTTTAGAGCTGTGACTATTTGTATTTCCTACCTGCTTTACATGGGGAATTTTACATGGGGTCATTTGCTGACAATCCCAGGTACTTCTCTCTCCTTTTATGAAATGGAGAAAGTCAATTTACAGGAGACTTTTCCCAGAGTGGAAATCTTCCATATTTGTGATCACATAAATAATTTGCAAATACGTAATATTTTTAGATTATTTTTCCAATAACTGGTTTACTTTTACTTTGATAAGTTTGTTTACTTTTTGTCGTGTCTGTAATTGCCCACTTGCAATTTAAAATTCATTCTTATTCTGGCACATTTCTGCAGTTATGTAGCACAGTTGACTCCAGGACACATTTGATGCTCTGCCAGTTTGAACACTTTTCATACCTAGGACTTTCTTGGGTGGTAATCACTTTAATCCTTTTAATCTGATGTTGTGAAGTAAATATCACAGTAGTGGTATGATTTTATAAATCCATTTTCTCATGTGTGTTTTTGAACTTTTTGGTTATACAACAGAAAACTGTTGACCACACTGATGTCTGGTCCCCAATCAAAAATGTGTGTTTTCCAAGCAAATTCCAATACAATCTTCACAGTGGAAAAAATTAAGTTCTCCTTTTATTGCCAAACACTTAAGATTGTTTTGGACAAAGTTCTTCTCAACCCATTTTTAGAGACTGTCAGAAAAAAAAAGCGAATGTTTCTACTCTTAGGGAACTAGAGCAGAAAAAACTATGGGTTTCCTTCAAATAAAGGAGCTATATCTTAACTGCGAAATTGTGTTGCTCCTTTTAAAAATTGTGTGGGATTTGACTAAGTTAGCGTGTTAATAAAATAAGACCTAATGATCTCAGCTGCACACATGGGGACTGCACGTATTATTTAGTAGACTGCTCTGTTGTGGAATTGCTGTAAAATCTATCTGTTAAGAAATTCTCCATGAAGACAGAGAACTTGAAGAAAGAAAAAAACCTCTTAAATAGGGTGATTTATATGTGACCACCAAAGATCTGTTGGAAACCTTTTGCAAATGCTGTTTTGTCTAGGAAAGTATATGCAGTATTAATCTGTGAATGACTTAAAAGCTTGTGGAAAGAACAAACAGTTGGTGTTTTTCCCAGATTTGCTTGTAAAACCCACCTAGAGATTTCTCCTACTGTGAAAAATACTCCCACTTCAGTTTGATTTACTTTGAGTAAATTGGGCCATTTGAAAGCTTTTATATATTGTGTTCTGTAGTTTGAGATGAATGAGTGCAACCCTGAGGAGTCCACCCTGAGGACTGGGGAAAATTATATATAATTTGGGAAAGTCTATACAACTTGGGGCAAATTCATGACTTTAAGGTTACCATTTAGGGAACTGCAGCCTGGGATCTCTGGTAAGTCTTGTGCTCTGAGGAGTCCAGCAATGCAGTTTCTGGAGTTCTGCAAAGCCTGGAAGAATTCATCCCCATATCTAGTAGACCCTATACAATTGTGCTTGTTACAAAGATGTTACATCCGCAAGGAGGTCACGCCATGAGCAGCACATAGTAAATTAAGTGGAAGGTTTCCCAGATTTTCAAGAAGTCACTTTGTAGTGCTCTGAAGTATTTAAAGGCATGTCTGTTTCCTTGCCAGCTCATAAACGCTTGTCATTCATGTCCTTACCAAGGGCAGCAGGTCAGAACTGCCTCAATTGTATTTTTAAGATGGTTAGACAGGCATGCTGAGATTTGTCCATTTGATGTAATTTATATCAAGCTGACGCTTGTTTCCAGCATAGACCCCCTGGATGGAGACGCTTCTTGGAATATGTTCAAAAGACCTCACAGAATATCCCATATCTTCACTATTTATTCAGTGTCAAATCAACTGTCTTTTTCATGCTGATCCCCTGAAGGGGAGAACTTGACATGCTAGAGGAGCTTAGTTTTTATCTCAGTTGGTACATAGATCATTTTTCCACCCACCTGTCCCCAGTGGCTCTTCAAGAAAATTTCTCACTCTTAACCACTGCAGTGGCATGAAAATGAAGAGCAGGCAGCTCTAGCTAGGCTTTGTTTAGTGGCATGCGCTTAGATGGCTGTGGCAGCATCGCCAGATCTGGGTATTTAAAAAAAAAGTCCCCATTTTGGTTCAAGCCAGTGTCCTTTTCCCACATAGTACAGAAATCAAGAAAAATTCTCCAGTAAAACAACTTCCAGCCAACCATGGGTAGAGATGACAAACGGGTGACAAGGAATCTTTGCTCTTTAGAAGCTACATCCATAGTGCTCAAGCACAAAAACATTTTGAGGACAGTTTGTGCTGGTTCTCATGAATGTTTGCTTGAGTGCCCAAATGCTTGAATGAAGTATTCCTTTGGGAACTGATTCTAGCAGCTCTAGTAGCCTGCAGCTTTCTCAGAGGACTTCAAACGGTCCCTGCTTATGCTTTTGGTGTTGCGAAGCCTGCCTTTCATCCCAGCTCATGTCTGTAGCTAGCTTGCTGGCCATGGCTGGAAGCTGATCACAGCACTGTGGCTCACTGAGTAATGCCTCTGCTGAGCTGTCCCCCTGGAACATTTGAAGTTCTTTGGAACTAAAATAGTGATGAGGATATGGCAAAACAAAGAGTGAAGGTCAGGTATGTGTTTCACATGAGAACACGCGTGAGAACTGTAACTTTGCCATGCTGTGCACTAACTGTGCTGCAGAAGTGGTTTTTTTAACAGTGGTCTCAAGCTACTTTGATTTAAAAATGCGTTCGTTGCCATCATGTTGTACCCATGCTACATCAGGGGATGTGGCAGTTCTGCGTTGTAAATCTCAGTGTATCCTTTCTCAGTGTAAATGATGAGCTCTTAAACACTAGATTTAGTGGGTCTTTTCATCTGTAACACCAATTCTAGCAAAATGCCAGCTGACAATTTTCAAAGAGGGTTGATTTCCAGCATTGCCATGTTTCATAAGTGAAATATTCCACAAACAGATATCATACTTTTCAAATTACTCTTTTACGTTTGAAAGGAGCTTAGATTATTGGGGGAAAATCTTATGGGTTATCACTTTTCCTCTGTGCTCATAAAGGCAGCTTTTCCTGTTGGCTACGTTACTAAGATAGAAATTATCATTGCTAGGCATCGTGTAACAGAACGCGTATACCTGTTGTTTTGCAGTGCTCAGCAGACTGTGGCAAGGGGATTCAGAAAAGAACAGTGACATGCACAAATTCTCAAGGAAAATGTGATGCAGCCACCAGGCCAAGAGATGAGGAGGAGTGTGAGGATCACACAGGCTGTTACGAGTGGAAAACAGGGGACTGGTCTAAGGTAACAGTGGATGCTACATGGTATTTTCTTTCTAAGTGCAAAGATGTCAGAGTGCTGTGCTTCTGTGTGCTGTCTGTGTTAATTAACTGTTTAAATACTTGAAAAGGAAGGGTTTAACTGGTTTTGATTGGAGGTTTTACTGGGATGTAAACTTTCCTCTTATGCCACTTGTAACCCAAACATTGCAACTTATGGATATGACCCAGCAAGTTTTAGAGAACTATGTTCCAAACAGGATAGAAATGAGTGTTAATTGACAGCTTAACCATCCAAAGGCAAAACCTACACAAGATTCTCATGACAGGTGGACTCTGGGTGTCAAAAAGCTACTTTACAAATGATGCTGAAACTGCTTTCCATATTTCAGAAAGTAAACGATGAACAATTCTGACTAGCAGATTGAATTATACAGAAAAGGTATCTTCCAGGAGTGCAGGAAAGTAAGGAGGTGTCCCATGCCCAGCCTGGGCAAGCTGAAAAGAAAATAGCCGAAGGTTGGTGTCCTTTAGTTTTAAATGTGTTACGAAATTGCACTTCGAGTTGGGAACTCAGTCACTGAGAAAAAGGGGAGTTTTATCTCCCGCAAAGCATCAATATGGACCTGAGAAGAGAGATGAACCTTAGTGTTCTTATCCCACGAAGTGATAAATCTGAAGGTTTGAGACAACTGTTGTTAAACTTAATAATACTGGGTTTAGTGAGAGGAAGCCGACTCACACAGAAACAGAGGGGAACAGAGCACCCACATCTGGATTGTGTTCCTCTGCCTCGTGCAGGTCCTGCATGCAGATTTAGACAGTACAATATTTTAACATCCCAGAAGCAAGACTAGAGCTGTGCAGCTGAATTTCATGGTAGTCTGAGAACTACACAGTATAGTCCAGTCTACGCTTATTCCAACTACCTGAAATGAAAGCAAGCCATTAATTTAAAGGCAGAGCCAAAACCATCAGTCTCTTCCTCAGGGCTGGATTTTACCTTCGCTTAGGCCTGTCTGAATTTAGTTTCTCTGGTGACTTCAGTGGAATTAATTCCTGAACGCAGTGGATTAAACCAGAGCAGAGTCTGCTCTGTATTTGAATTCTATTCTTAAAGTAACGGGGTAGTTTTGCTTGGGAGGGAGGCCTGTCAGTGTGAGAAACTCATCCTCTGCCAGCGTTGTTCATAAAGCCTCCTTTACATCACTGACTTCATGTTTGCATAAAAAACTACCATTTCCCAGGAATCTTATATTCCTGTTTGTTTTTATCTTATCTTTGTAACTGTACTGTTCTTTAAACAGAAAGCCTACTTTTTGTTCTGGAATGTACGGCATGTGCAGAAACCACTGGGATACAGTAGTTGCATTTTGCTTTCCAAAAACCCAAACTCCAGCAAGCAAAATCCAGTGAAACTGAGGCCCATGGTGGGCAAATTGGCTTATCTGCAATTGCATTTTTTTTTTTAAATTGTGATTAGGAATTACAAATATTCATAGATGCGCTCTGTCATAGATACATGAATTTAATGGTATCGGTGCTGGAGAACGCATTAAGAACCTGCCACATACAAAAGGTCTGTATTTATGCTGAGCCAGGAATTTGTATCACAGAATGTTTAGAGTATTGAACATTATTTTATTCATAACCTGGCACACAGAGTCCATGCAGGCTGGCCAAAACAAACAGTTCTTGTGTATTAACAGGTGAAATAACATTATTTATTTATTTGTGGAATTTTGAAACATTTTGGCATGCATACTGATCCGGATTCTCTTTATGGGGAGGAATATGAAATAATTGTATATTCACTGATTACATGGATTGAACGTTTGATATTGTATGAATGGTTCCAATCTGATAAAGATGTTGGCTCACTGCTAGAAAGGCTGCAATCATACACTGGTCACCGTAAATCGTGTTGTTGATGGATTTAATGTCTGCATGTGAGCAGGAAAGGATCAGTGCAAAATCACTTGTTATTTGAAATTCTTAACTCAGGATCAGGATCCTCCCTGTGCAGAAGGGCACAAAAGCTTTTGTGCTGCATATGTGGCCTGCTTCTGTCTGCAGAGAGCTTGTGCCAGCTCTCTGCTTCCCAAGAATTTCACCCTGTGCGAGTCCAGCAGGATGTTCTTGGACTTAGATTTGGTTTATAATAAGCATTTAAAATTCTAGACATATTGGTTAATTCTGACTGGACACTTAGAACACAGAGTTAGATTCTTATTCTCTGAGTAGAGGGGTAGACAAAAGGTACTGCTAGATTGCTAGAAAAACACATAGGTAGATACAATCCTTTGAAAAAAAGGTATTGTTCCAGAAACCCAGATAGCTGAAATGTTTGCTGTGGAATTCAATTCTTCACACATCCTGGGCAAAAAAGGTTTTCTTTATGAGGATCCAGAAGCTTTAATGCAGGGCTGAAACTTAAGAGAGAGAACCTTTACAGCTCTCAGCAGCTCCTCTTAGCTGTTATCCAGCTTCTTGTCTTCCTTGTTTAAGAAGAAACACGAAGTCTGTGGCAGTTAGATTATAGTGAACTCTTTAAAATTCATACTTCCAGCATAAAATTCCATTGTAAAACATTTGTTGCTGTAAAAATTACTATGAGAGAGCTTTGTGCTGACTTAGATGGAAACTTTTTCTGTTAATGTGAACTGATCTCAACGAGCAACAACTTTTTGCAATTAATGCATTTGTTACTTAAGAATCATCAGGGAAGCAAGAGTTATCTAACAGGAGTAATTATCACTGATTAATGTAAGGGGCTTTGATGCTTAATGTGCAAAACAGCTTGCATGGTGACTTGGCCTCCAGTCCTTAATTTCCCAAATCAAGATCATTTGAAGATACTGGGAGGTCATGTAAGAAAGAAGCAAAACCTCGTTTAAAAAGTCACGTGCAGATACAACTTGTAAATAGAACAGACTGTTCAGGTGGTAATGGCAGACTGTTATTTTTATGTCATTCGTAGCAGTATTTACAGAATACATGGACGTTGTGCATGAGAAGACAGATCACTTCTCTAAGTTGCTCTCAGCCCTATATAGGTAACTTGGCTTGCATCTGACAGCAGTGGACACGGCTATTCTTCATAAGGTCTTAGATTCTGTTGAATTCAGAAGGTGTAAGGCTGGGCAGCAGTGAAAGCTCCAAATTATGCCAGACAAGTTGTGATTTTATGTTGTCACACCCTCGATCCAGTTCTGTGTAGAAGAGGTGAGGGATGGAGGCACAGCCATGCTGATCTTTAATCTGTGCCTACCAGGCAAAACCTCAGGCCTTAGTAACGGCTCTGCAGCCATCGCCTGCCCACACTCCGACAACAAGGAGTTTTGTTCCATTTCTTGACAGGTTTATTTGCAGATGATCCTCGCTGCGTGTTATAGCTGTGGAAAGCATTTGGAGCTGACTGAGCAGATTTAGCAGCAGCCTTGGCTGTGATATTTGTGTATTCCCAATGCATTTGCAGCGCATTTCAAGTGTTGCAGGAGGAACTTTTGTATCTGGTTCACTTTGCAAACACATAGGGCCAGGTCTGTAAAGTTGTTTCAAATATCTTTGAAGCTACTGTTAGTCCAGTGCTTGGGATTAACAGACTGTCTTCTGTAATTCTAAAGACAGGGTATTGTTCCATTACTGGTAACCATGTGTAACCTCCATTACCACTGCTATTAAACTTCCAACTTCCCTGCACTATCGCAACTTCTCTTTTAAAGAACTTATTGGAAAGGGTTATAATTATTATTTTTAGCATTTAACACAGACACAGAATTGGTGTTAAGAATTCATAACTAACCTGGACCTGGCCCAAGAGTCTTCAAGCATAGCAGAAAGATAGATTGCACAGCAAGAGACCCACCAAAGTTGTTAACTTGAAATCTGTTTTTTTATTGTTGCCTGGATTCTTCTGAATCGCAATTCATTGTATCATCCTTTTTTATATATGATGCAATATACAAATGGGAATCCAAGCCATCTGCCATTCAGTTGTTTCTTCCAAAAGGAACTTCCATGTCCAATTTGCATTCAGCTAAAGAAACAAACATCTCATACGCTCTTTCTACTTTGAAATAGTTCCTTCTTGATGAAATCTGAGCAATTAAACCTTCTAGCATCGAAAACATTTTTACATTAAGTAGCTGTGCTAAGTTAAAAGAATGAACCTTGGTTCCTTAGTTTCCCAGCGCTTGCCTCAGACTCCTAGCCTGCTGAAAATATGCCTCTTCATGCTTTATCAAGACAGTAGTTCATTCTGTCATCAAATTGTGTTTTGCTGACAAACCGTATGTCAAGAATTACATTCCTGTGAAGGATGCCGGCAGCTAGTGAGTAGAATGTGTTGTTAGGTATGTGGCTCTTGGGAAACTTAGCAGCCTGCACGGCCTGAGTCTGTACCATTCACTTGCTGTTGGCTGCGCTTGAAGGGATCGGCTATGGAGCTCTGGCTTTGCGTTGAGGGAATCATCTGTGGGACCCCAGCTTTGTGTTGAAGGGATCAGCTGTGGGACTCTGGCTTTGCATTGAAGGGATCAGCTGCAGGATTCGGGCTTCACATTGAGCCTGCCGTGCCTTGCGCAGGTGGAAACCCTTGCCCCCAGTGCTGTGGAGGTGCACTGCTGGCTGCTGCAGGGAGATGCAGACCTGATGTATTGGCTGGCTACAGTGGTGACCAAGATCAGTTGTGCTTGAAGGTGAACAGCACTCAGGACTGCTTTTAAGCTATCCGAGGCTTCCCCCGTGTGCTCAGCTCTCTCCCCTTCTGCTATAGTAATAATGCAGCAGGGAACGCACGCACCCAGTTGCAAATATACAGGCTAAAGCTATATTTTTAGAGTTCTTTTCTCCAGTTGGCTTTTGGACTCTTCTGGAGTATGGCTGAAGAGGCAAGATTATATAGTGGGAGCAATTTGCCACAAGATTTTTATGGATTTTTATTCATTTCTAGTTTTGCCTAATGGTTTCACTATTTTATGTGTCTCAATGTACTCTATTTCTGTCCTGTGACTGAAGTTCTGTATTTCGAGCCAGTGGCACAGAAAGGTTCATGGTTCCCAGTTCCATTTTCTTACTGTTCTCCTTTTAACTGGTATTATATCAAGGAAGGTAGAATTACAAGCGAGATACACTAGCTCCATCGTTAGTGCTGACTTTCACAAGGGTGCATTTTCAGCATTGAGGGTAGAAGTTTAAACATGCAACTTCAATCCCTCAGGCAACAATTTAGCTCATTAACCTATTACATTACATAGCCCAATGAAAAGATTTTTAGAAGAAGAAAGATACATAGAAGCCTTGTAATGTATTGGCTTTGCCATATTTTTTTCTTTGCAGTTACAGTAGGTGCTCTGTACATAGTGAGGCCTTTATTAATCTTGGATAACCCAATGTAAATCCGGAGTAACTGTCTTTCATTCTCCCCTACAACCCGTTGGCCACAAGCCAAGTATCTCTCCCAGCACAGTGGGTTAGGTATCAGTCTCCCTCACATCAGTGTAAATCCAGATTAATTCAGACACTTAAGTTAATACAGGCTTATGCCAGTGCCATGCAGATGAGAGTCTGGCCTGGTGGACTGTGGAGTATCTTTGGGTCCTGTGTAGGAACCATCACAGACTCATGGTCTCGGGTGAAAACAGAAATACATGACATGTCAAGCTGGGCTTCAACTAGGAGAAAAAGCAGAGTAGAATTTTTTTCCTACCACTTTACATCTCATATAACCACCTGGCACAACTTCCACTGGATTCAGAAAGGCTGTGCACTCCAGAAACTGGGAAGTGCTAGTAAGGATCAGTTTGGCAAAATGTGATGTTAAAAAAACATAGTTGTTGCCAAATAGTGTCAGCAGTGATAAAGCACATCTGAAAAATTACCTATAGCCACCTGCCCTCCCTGGACATCAACAGTTGCCAATTTATTTACAGTATTTTGCTCAGCCTATGAAAAGCTGACTTCAGGTTCTCATCCCGGGAGAATTTAACAATAGGGAGGGGAAAAAATCTAATTTCCTATAAGAAAAATACTGGGTCTGTGCCAGGCATTGAGGTGTTTCATACTGAAGATCAGGAGTCATTCATCACAATGGGTGGTAATAAGGATTTTGTAATTGCAAATTAGTTGTTTTGGCAGGATTACAGAAGATTGTGTTCTCTAGGATATAAAACCCCTAGTCTTGCAGTACACCAAAAAACGTGTTGAGGTTGGGTTGTGTTTGGGGTTTGGGTTTTTTTTTTAAATAGTCTACAGCCTTCCAGTGCCAGGAAGGCATGTTTTCCGAGTTCCAAATGTTTGCGAACATCAACAAAATCCTCTATGTGCCTCACTTTTAATGATTAATTCACATTACATGATAAGAAGAGTAAATCAAGGACAGCTGTGGTTTGAGAGGTATATTCAAAGCTGTTATAAATATAGAAGCAAACTGTCCTTTGTTCTAACATTCATTACAAATTCGTGGCTTGACTTGCCATCTGTTTATAATAAACCAGGGACAACTTGTTAATTCTTCATAAAGGTCGTAACTAAGTTCATTTTTTTCTACCTTGGATAAAATAACTTTTCTGGTTGAATTCAGAAAAAAACTCTACAGGAGGGATTGTCGCTTAAAACTGCAGTCGCACAGCACATGACAGACCTTTCCCTGCCGCTTACTCACTTTGGCTCAGCAAACAACTTTATAATTTATGGCTGCTCGTGTGCAATCAGCATCATCGCTAGAAACTGATGTTGGATGATTGTCTACAGGCCACTGATGCAAATCAGTTGCTCTCCAGAAGGTGATAGAGCTGAATGTGACAGGAGAGGACCCAACACACTTTAGTATTCAAACCCTAGGCGTCTCTGGTCTGAGGCATGACCAGGACCCAAAGCAGCGGAGTGTCCTAAGCCTAACTACTGCCCCTAAGGACTGCTCTAACTTGTACTGCTCATTGTGGTTCCCCATGGTTTGTTCTTCTGGCGCGTGATCACTGACGTGCAAACCACAGCCTTTCTTGCCAACAGCTAATCTCAATATGCTCTTCGCTGCAGAGGATGAGAATAAGTGGCACAAAATTGGTTATATCAGCCAGGGACACACCTCAGTCTGGGAAAGTTGTTGCCGATATCCTAGTGAAAATTTCATGCAGCCCTTCAAAAAGGAAGATGAAAAGCCATTGCCCTGAATTTCTGAAGTAGAATGGTACCCTTTTAGTTGTGATGAGGTAAAAGCATCACCTTTAGTTTAACCTCCATTGAGGAAAGGCATGAATAAAACAGATGTCTGTGTGAGAGAAAATTGGTGTTTATTTTACAAAGCAGAAACCACTCCTTTCTTCTGCTGGAATGGGATGAGTTTTGTTTATAATACTATGGGCCAAATCATTGATCCACTAAAATCAATGGCAAATGAATTTGAGTTAAGAATTTCAGCATAAAATGCAGAATTGTGGCATATGGCTTGCAGTTTACATATGACAGAGCTCCAAGGCTGTTGGTTAATTGTCATCTTCCCTGTCAGGGCAGGGTGTGCCGGAGTTTTCTCTATTCCCTTTGTGATTTCATTCCACAAACTTAGGCAAAAGAGAAATGAACCATCCTGAGTCCAGAATAAGGTTCTGAGAAAAAAACTTGGATCATTGAAGTGAAAGCCTCAGAAGGAGAGACATGAGGAGGGACATCCCTGTGTTCCTGCTGCTGTTTCACAGTTTGTCACCTTGGATTGCTTAAAACCCAGCCCTTCTACTGCCTTGCAGGTGCAGTGGCACATTGGAGAATGTTTGTCATACTGAAGGCATCACTTTAAGATAATCCCTTACTCTTCACATGTGTGCTTTAAGAAAGGCTTTTACCTAGGGATTTTCTAGGAATGCAGTCTCTTAATTAACTGAAATACTGACCATTTCTTGAGCTGAGAACTGCCTGACGTTTTTTTTCATGGCATCTCCATCTCTTTGAGGTAATTATAGCTTTAAGAAAGAAAATCTCCTGGGGTAATGTGTCCTTCAGGAGTTAAGATCAGAATTCTCCAGACTAAGTCATAGTTATTAAGGTCAGAATTCTCCAGACTAAGTCATAGCCATGGATGATCCTGCTACATCAAGTGAAACTGATAACTTTGCTGTGAACAAACTTAAGAGATGTAGGTTTTGGACCTCCACTGGAAGCGTGCATTTTGGGAAAGAAAGGAAAGTTCATATGAGTTCAGCTCGTATTAACTACAGACATCTGCGTGGTCATGGGTCCATCACTTCATTGAATTCACATCACTGAGCCTTAGCCATCCACAGGCAGGTACCTTGTTTGAGATGACAGTTGTTAGGCTCCCTGCACAGTCACTATAAGACAGGCAGCTCCAGGTAGCAGTTTTATCACCTTTCCTTAGTAAAGGCTGATTTGCTCTTCGAATTGGTGACCTCTCTCTGCTGCCTGCAAAGAGAATCTAAACAGATCTTGTTCAGTAAGGTGAATCCCGCTCCTTTTGCTCTTTCATTTTCTGTCCCCCCCATCTGCGAAACATCTTTAGCTACAGTCAGATGTGTAAGTAATTGTACAGTGGCACTAAAATAAGGTTGAGCCTCTGTCTAGACCTGTGCTAACTGCCAGCCACAGTTGACGCAGCTGTAGTTGGAAACCTGGGCATGGAAAGTGAAGAGATGCTGACTACAGTGCTGGCTGGCCATGTCATTCTCATGGGGACTGTAAGCTACAAAAAACAGGTCTTGCTCTTGCCTTTGAGGCAATGACTGCTCCTTGTTTACACAACAGTTTGCACAGCTCATCTCTCCTGGAGTTTTTGGGAACATCCATACTACAAATTATTTTGATGGTTCCTTAGTAAAGGAGAATGTGCTGAAAAAAACCCATATTCATCAATGTTTTGTTTGAAGTGGAGCACGCTCTGTCACAGCATTATTGTCTCATGTTTCAATACAGCCTCCAGTGATCCTATTAATTGGAAGAATAACTTTTCCTTTTTGATATTTTTAATTTAAAATCCTAGTTCATTAAGTTCATTTTTTTTGATGGAGAATTAAAGCCTCCCACCAAGATCAGTGAATTGGGAATGGAATTCCATCATGACTTTTTTACTCTTCTTATTTAGTGTGAAAAAGAAGAAAACAAGAAAGATGAGCCTGTTCACATATTGGTGTTCATTTTCTCTAAGTTACTCAAAGATTTTATAGTGTAGAGGATCATGTCTTTAAAAATATCAACAATAACTAATTCACCATTTAAAGCTTGTTTTACTCATCTGAAGAGGTTTTGCTCCTTGAATTCTTACCGCACACAATATGTATCACTAGCAGGGACTGCTATAATTTTGTAGTCTTTCCAACAGCCTTTTGAGATTTATAACGACTACTGAGGCATCAAGATTCCAATTTTCCACAACATCTTTGAAGAACAATTAATACCAGCCTGCTGGAAATCCCTTGTTTGACTGCGCAAAGAGATGAAATGCAGTGTTAGCTCAGCATCACCCATTTCAAAGCTGATCAGCTCCTTGTCTAGAGAAAGCTCAGTCAACACTGGGATGACTGAGATGAGCAGCCTCTTGCTGAAATTAGATAATCCTAATGGAATCCTTAGTTTAATTACTTCTTTTTAATAAATTGCATTTAGGTAGCGTTGATCATTAACTGATGAATAACTTAAATTCAGTCAAGCTTCAGTTCCCATGATATTCTTTCAGGCTAACATCTGCAATAGGAGTCAGTGTGGAACCATTGTTCAGCATAAAGAGTACCCAGTGCTCTAGAAGCAAGGTGTATTCTCACGCAGTCAGCCTGAGCTGAGTTCTGTGATCCCATAGTCATAAAGTTGTCCGTTTCTATCTAGTTTATTAAAATCAGCTTAATTGTGCCTTTAACGTAAGGTGGTTATCAGTATAATTTCCTTGCAGGTTTTTGGGTAGAATAAGCTATGCAGGAGTCCTGCTTTGCTTTTTCCACAGATCAAAACATTGCACACGTGCTTTAAGTGGCGCGCTAGAATATGGCACCCTGTAGGCAATATTGTATCACTTCACATCTCTGCTTGATCCTGTCTTGAAATCCAATTTGAAAGCTTGTGAGAAATAAATTCTGCCTGATTGGTATAATGAATTAAATGACATTTTCTCATTAGCATCCACCTGGGCTGCATTGCATAAGGACTTAGGGGCACTGTCACTACCCGGAATATTCATGCATTCAGCTCTTAATCTCTGAACTCTCTGTACACAATGGAGCTTTTCAGAATAGGAAAGTCAAGCTTAATTACGCAGTGAGATGTGCTGGGTGTACTGGTCAGGTCTTGTTCCTTAGGGTCATGCAGTTTGAAAGCACAGCTGTAGGCAGTTTGCTCTCTTTTCCTCCTAAGATACTGTCACATCAGCCGTGAGCATTTTCTGCTATAATTTATTGTTTCTTCCAATACGGAGTCAGAAGGCTTTGCATTTTTTCTTGGCTAAATTAAACAAATCAGTCATTTCACAAAAGGTTCCAAATGAAAGATTGTTGTAAGCAAGACCAGATATGTTCTCTTTACAGATCTGGGGTTCAAAAGAAGGAAAAAAAGGGCAGGGGGAAGAAAGAAATAACAAGGAAGCTTGAAAAACAGCTTACAGTTTGCTTTGGGCTAATTAGATCTTATCAGTAAAAAGACAGAAATTTCTTTCTTTAGCATGATGCCATGGTGAAAGTTGATCTGGTGTTTATGAAAGCGCATTGCATGCTGCTTTTCAGCTAGAACTGTAGAGTTTAACTTAGTGATACTCATAAAAAGCCTGATGTTAAGGTGTGCGAAGCACTGACTTTCAGAGCACACACATGTATACTATTAAGGTCTCAGGAATGAGGCAATTACAGGACCTTTGTCATTCATCTCAGATGCTGTGCTAGAATGTTATTAATAGGAACTTGTCTTGCTTTCTTTCTGACTTTCATAGAAGCAAGAAATAAGACCCCTAGGGGAAAAAACACTCTACCCTATCCTAACGCCTTGAAATACTTGAACTCTGAAGTCAGTAAAGCATGACTATATCTCAGAATATTGGAGCTTTAGCCATAGTGTTATCCTTGGCTTCAGCAACTTTCAGCAAACTGGGTACAAACTGGTATCTTTAAACATCAGATAACTGCAGCCTGATGAATAAAGAAAAAAACTATCTTGCCTTCAGCTTAGTTATGAGAGTAATCTTGAACTATATTTCCCTTTAAAAGATCAGCCTTCTAAATATTGGAGTACGTTCAGGATTGGCTGAAGGAATGCTCTGACTTTCTGCTGGAAAAAGCAAGTTTCTCACAAAAGAGACTAACATCTCTTAGAGGTTAGAAAAGTGACATTTTTAAAGGTGACACATGGTCTGAATGCGTCCCTGCCTAGGCAGCAGCCCTCAGCTAAGGCATAAGCTATGCCTCATTATCCCATTCTGTCCCGAACAGGTAAGAGCTTGTCCTCTATAGTGGTAAATCTGTGCCTTTTTCTGTCCCCATTAAGCCTCAACACATGGATTCTTTGGACTGGTCTTTTATGCCTTCCTCCAGCTGCCCAATAGAAGCCCTGCCCTGGCTTCATTCATTCTTATGCCTCTAATTCTCTGGCTATCTTTTGTAGATCAGGAGTTGATGAAGTCCCTGACAGATCTCAGCACTTACTGTAAATTCGTTCTATTTTAATGCCTAATATTCTCCTGAGGCGTTTGCTTTCAAAGCAATTAGACATCTGTCAGCACCTTTAGTAGATTTCAAGCATTCGTATCAGTATCCTAAGGTGGAAATAGCATTCCAGTTGAAAAATCATAACTTGGTCTTAAGGTTGGAGTTTTTCAGGGAGTAAATCTTCTTTAAGCTGATGAATGCAGCTGCTGCCTTGACAATTTGTGAGTTTATTTCCTTCTGGATATCTCCACTGGCTTGCATGTTACTGCCAATGAACGTGAATGGAGGCATTTTTTAATTCCTTTTGCCTTTTCATGCAGTATATGAACTGGGAGTTACAAAGGCTTTCTTTAGGTTCACTTTTTGTAACTGTTCATTAACCTCTACTCTTTATAGTGCTGAACAATACTTTGATCTTTGAATGTGGGTGAATTTCTAATTTACAATGGTTATATTGTCAGTTTAGTGCATTATGGTTAAACTACGTGAATTTTGCATATGCGTTTTTTTTATGGTGGTATCACTGGCAATGCTTGGTGGAAGGGAAAAAACCACTTCTTTGTTTGACACCCGCATCTCTATTCAACCACTTGTGTGGGTCTCCAGATTCCCAGAGTAGACAACTTGCTTGTGGGTGTTCTGTCAGTACGTGGTGGCAGGCAAGAGATCCACACGGCTCCAAAACAGGGTCCAAAACTGGTCCTCCTCATTCAGAGATCACTGTAGCAATGCATTTAGCTGTCCAGAGTAGGAAGGAAGGTATTTATGGGAATCTGCTGTTCAGCTGGAGTTTGATTTTTACACCTCTTTTAACGATGTCCTCTTTTCATAGTACAGCATGTGTAACAATTCCCTCCTTTGTATGTATTTTGTATCTATTCCTATTTCCTATTGAAATTCCTAGGAAAGAGACTATTCAAATACAGAGTTGAAAATTTCGTCTTAAAATAAGCCAGATGTCCAACCTTCCTTTAGCTGCCAAGCCCGAAAGAGTTCAAGAAAGATGTTAAAATCTGTCTTCCTGGCTGTGAAAAATTAATTGCATAGCATAGGTGCTGATCCCAATCTCCCAGGAGAAGGAATAAAACTGCTTCGGGCAAAAACTCTGCTGTTATTTGCCTAAGGATTGGAGTTGGCAGTGTCTGTGGAAAAAGTTTCATTGCTTGCCCTCCTTGCTGGTTAACAAATGCAGAGACAAAGGTAGGTGAGGCTTCGTATGTTGGTATCTGAAAACCTTATTCACCTTATGAGAAAAATGCATTTTTCTTTTTCCTTCTTATTTCTCCTGTCCCCTCCCTAGCTAAGAGCATTCATAAGCACAGGGATTGCCTAAAAGCCAAGGGCAGAGGTTTCAGACTCACTGTATTACAATTATGTGAAGGAACCCCATGGCCTGGATGTGTTATTTTATGCCTGCGTGGCAAGAGCTATTCTGTTTGTAAAAAGGATGTACAATTCACTCCCTTCGCAAAGAGTTATGTGAGGATTAAGATTAGTAAAGCACTCCGAAGACTAAAAGTGCCATTGAAATCCTGAGGATTAGCGGTTGCATGTGACTAGTGAAGTGGAAAGGCCAAGTAGTTGCATTTATCAGGATAAAAATTGTTAACTTTAAATCCAGATGTAGTGGTCATGCCTGACTGGCTTCCAGACTGGAAGAAGTCACTGAGGGCACACAGTGCTGGGGAAGAGCAGAGGGACACCCAAGATTAATGAAATGCCAAGATTTCACTGCAGAAGCTCAGGTTACGAAGGGGGCTTAAATAAGGGACTTTAATGATTGCTTTTTTGGAATAGCTTACTGTAGGGCATGCAAGGCAAGAGCCTGTTCAGCGCAGTCTTAAACACCATAACCATTGCAGAGGTATTGATAGGCAGTGACCGAATTTTGATGTAGACTAGTCATAAACTACTGTGTCGAACCTAAATTGAAACAAGAAAGACGTAAAGGAAAAAAAGCAATTATTTATTTACAAAAAAAGGAATTCCAAACTACACTTAAAATTTTACTATAATCCAACTGCTCCCTTCAGAATACAATGCTCAGGTGCTGGAGGGGCTGCACAGCTGGAATCACAGAGGTGAGCTGCACCCAGGATGGCTTAAGGGTAAAGTCCAGAAGGGATCTGAGCCAGAGATGGTTCTGAATGGAGAAATTCAGTCCTAGAGAAAGGCACTGGGTGAAAGAATAGGAATAAAGAGCAGGTGAAATATGAGGGGAAAATAAAAGAAAAGCAAATACAAATGTGGTAAGTACATCAAATAAAAAGAAACCTGTTTAATAAACAGTCATTACTGTGAATGACTAAAAAATAAAATTAGATAGTCTATGTTATTTTTCACAAGTCTTCACTAATCCTGCACCTCATGTCCAGAAGTAAATTGTTGGCATTGTGTAAATGTATTTCTGCACTGAGTTGACTCCATCAGCTCTAGTTCACATGGGCCTGTTAATCTGAGGCCATTTTTTATCAGGCCTTTCAGTGATCCACACAGAAAGGAAAAGCTCCCTGTGTTTCAGCCCAGAACAAAGCTATACTTCTTTTATCAGATGTTTTTTTGAGAAACAGCAGAGGTTTCTTGTTTTTAAATACAGTAGAACAAGTAAACGTGAACATGAAAACAGTCCATGCTTCTGAACTTCAAATCTCAGCTATATGTTCTTTCACTTAGGTGGGTGGTACAAGTGTGACATCAACAAGCGCTTTAAAGAATGATGGTTGGTAACTACAGACAGAAAAACTGAAAAACTGGGTCCTAGTCTTACACACTGCATACACGGTCTTCATACTTGGAATTTAGTGCAACTGCTGTGGTGCTCTTCTTTGGAGCTTCTTCAATGTTTGGCGCGCTGTTTTTAAGAAGTACCACTCTGAGGTGATAGTGGTTTTGAAGGAGTTTTGAAGGGCAGTTCCACTGCCCTGACTTTGTTCAGAAACAGCAGAGAACAGAAAGAAGGATCTTTTTGACATCATCTGAACTATGCTTCTTGACTTTTTCTCCTCCTCTCCCCCATCATTTGCTTGTGTGTGGCTTTAGCAGAAATAGGAATCTTACCAAAGTCCTGCAACCCATTGTTTCTTTATTTTAATTACAAGGTTCTTTTATTAACTCCAGCTGGTGCACCTCACTGTGTTCACTGTGTTTGCTTTATTGAAATAGAACAGAATGCAAGTAGGACATTGTAAATCGCCAGTGACTGCACCAGGGGAAGAGGCAAGGAGAGGTAGGGACTCCGATTGTATGACATCAGAGAGCGTATAAACTGGCTGGGCCTCCTGGCTGATAGAAGCCAAAACTCACAAACTGCAGTTTGCAGTTTCTCCCAGAAGGACAGACAAGTGCCAGGCAATCAGCAGGGACAGAGGAGAGTGGGTGCTTCAGTACCTGTGTTCTCCCATACACTGGAACAGACCTTCTCTAGAGCAGGAGCTGCCTTCATCTGCTGTAATCCTTGGTTTTATATTATATCGGTGCTTGGCGATGGTCATCTTGTCTGTGGAGGAAGCCTTCTTAGACCATCCAGGTCTTGGAGAGGGTTTTTAAACCAAGACAACCAGTACCACTGTGTCTTGGAGAAGGAGGTGGAAGCTGATTGTCCATAATTAAATAGTGTTTTCCAGCTTTGCCTCTTTGTGGCAGGTGGAGGGAATTGCATCTCTGCCTGTTTGAACATCATGGGCATCCACAGGGATAATCAGTGTAGATTGACTCTGACAATGGTTTCCTTCCCTGTGCCAGGACAGTTCAGGGAGATCACAGCACTCCCTGAAGCTGCAAAATCATCATGGACAAATACAACAGGTGTAGCAAGGGTCTCTGGCTGACACAATGCCCATGTTGTTGAGTCCTCAGCACCACAGTGACCTGTCAGTCTGCTGCGCTCTTCAGCTCTGGCAGTGATTTTTCTGGTGTAAGTAGTGTGTGTGATTTCGAAGCTACTCTACCTGGACCATATCTCAGTACTTTCTCTCTTCCAGTGCTCCTCAACCTGTGGGAAGGGCCTCCAGTCACGCGTGGTCCAGTGTATGCACAAAGTCACAGGGCGCCACGGCAATGAGTGCCCTGTTCTGTCCAAGCCAGCAGCCTACAGGCAGTGCCACCAAGAGGTCTGCAATGAGAAGATAAATGTCAACACAATTACCTCGCCCAGACTTGGTGAGTGAAAGGTACTGGGGGGAAGATGTCACCTGCAAAGGACTAGGCAAAGCCCAGGGTCCCAACGTGCACATCATAATAAAAGCATGGCTTAAGAGGATTGCCCAGGGCCAGAAATTAGGAGAGAGCCCCCTAGTGAGACTCTAGACTAAAGGTCTAGCGTGGATACGTCCTCTTTTACCCATCCATCCTTGCCTCAGGCTTTGCCCAAGATGGAACACTCAGCACTGGGAAACCAACAGTAGCACAAAAATGGTGAGTGGTTAACTGACTGATCACAGAGGTGAGGGAGCAGACAGGCCTGTCTTTCTCCATCACAAACACCTTCACACCCTGCTTTCACTGTGGTGAGAGTAAAGTGTGATAATTTATTCATCTGGGCCTCAAGAAAAGTACATGACCTTGACAATAGAGCATTGCTGGTTTTTTTTCTTTTCATTTGCTGCCACAGGAATGTGGTTTGATGAATTGATTTGCCCAAGGAGTCAAGAGAGCATCCAGCCTCTTTCTGTGAGCTGTTTGATTTTGTGTCACTGTCCATCTCCTCACCCTCCCTGCATCCCCTGTGTACCTGGCTGAGATGAGAATATAGTGAGAAGCCATCTGTTTCCCCAAACACCTTAACACTATTTAAGAAATGGCTGTAGTTAAGAATGCTTCTGTTAATGGAAAATTTTGGGAATCATGATTTTCCATGTTATATTTGCTCAGTTTATAGAGGATAAAATATATTTTTCCAAATTTCAGCCCTGTGTGTTCAGCCACAGCTCCAAGAACCAGGCTGGTTTCTTTACATCTCACCAGTAAGGTGAAGCTAAGCTAAGCCATCAGCAACACTGACACAGCCTCGTTGATGCCTCCCATTAGTTTTCAGTACAAGAGGCTGCGTTATAAACAGTGCTGCCAAGAGCTTACCAAAAAGAAGCCTCCACCCTCTCAGCAGAGCTAGTCTTGTGGGATAAGAAGCCTCTAATAAGTGGCTGAGAAATAGAGAACCATTTTCTAACAGTGCTGTCCAGTATTAAATAACACTGAAACTAGGACTGGACTTGAAGCTTCTGAACTGAAGTTTGTTTCCCCAAAGTTTAACAGATGTTTAAAAAGAATTTCGGAAATTTTATTCTTGCAAATGCAGTCACACTGAGGAGCTTCTAACATCTTCTGTTCAAGCACATATGAGAGCACTTCCCACATATTTTAGCACGAAGAACATGGTGAAAGAAAAACATTTCATTTAAGAAGTAAGCCCTTGATACACTGATGAGACAAGAAATCCATCCTAATTCACATTTTAGGACAAAGCAATAAAAAGCTTACGTGTTTAGAAGACTGAGGAGGCTCGAGTCCTTGCTGAAAGTAATCTGCAAGTAATTTGGGGTGATTTTGTTTCTAAACCAGGCTTGGAATCACCAGGGCCAGAAACAATGATATTTGATATTAGCAGAAAGATATATGATTAAGTGTTTTGCTCTTGCTTATAAACAGTTCTCATTGGATTATCTTTAAACAAAATTTTCTTTTTTCTGCAATGGAAACTTCACCAAAAAAAATATTAAAAAGAAAATTCCAGTAGTCTACAAAACCCTCTCTGCCTTTGACCCCACTCTAGAATGTTTTTCAACCTGGTAACATTTTCAGATGTATCTAAGTGTGGAGTTCACCTCAGCTGACTGTTAATCTGTGTCCAGTGTGAAGACACAGTCAGAGGGGGTTTATTCTGTCCCTCGGGCACCTGACCCATGTCTCTTCCTCAAGATGTTTCGTGTTACTTCACAACCTGTAAGACATCTTGGACCTTTTAGAGTCATAGCCTTTCTATTATATAAGGTCTCTCTCTCTGATTCATAAGGTCTATCTCAGATGGATTTGCAAGATATGTAGTTTATTCAGCTATATCACATTTCTGCGCCTGGTTGGAACCCTAGCTAGTGGGGAGTGCTGCAGATCTAACCTCCTCAAAAAGCCTCTCCACTACTGGCAGTCTCAAAAATAACTCGACCCACCCCTGTTTAGGGTGGTCACTTCCACTCAGATTCTTTTCTTGCAATAAGATTTTTTATGAATTGGCTTTGTTTTCCTTTTGTTCTGGGACAACATAACTTAATTTCACCAGATTCCATCAGACTTTTGCTTCGTCTTCACCTGAACAAAGCTTCAGCAGTAAACGTTCCTACCAGTTTTGCTGCCATCATTTTCTGGTGCTTGACACTGAGACTCACAGCTAAATACAGGATAAGAGCCTTTCCTGGTTTCATCTGGCAGAGATAAAGAGCAAGGGATGCTAGATGCTGCAGGGCTGTCTTCTTTTGATATTCTTTAATTAAACCATTTTTTTCCCAATGTGAGACACTACAATAATCATTTAGATTTTCCATACAATTTTCCATACAATTTATAAATCACATTCCATAAAAAGCCCTCACAAAACATGTGGGTTTTTATCCAGCGTACAATTCTGCTAGTATCACTTTTTTAAAAAGCACACGTGACCTGATCAACAGATTCAGCAACAGTGTCTTCGTGCTGCTGTCCCCCTGCACAAACCTGTCAGTCTGAGGGCGTTTCGACCATCCAACCCCCCTTCCCAACAGCTAATTGTTGTCTTTGGTACATTAAGAAGCATTATTTTTACTTCCTATTAATTTAACTTTACATCCATCAAACTTGGTTTGATTTTGCTCCTCTGTAAAAACATCTTCCAGCCAGTGCAACATTTTCCACTCGTGAAAGCAGGGGGGAGCGCACAGCTTCCCATTGACTACTCTGAGATCTTCACGTGCTTAACTCTAGGCCAATACTTTAGATGTTCATCTAGGCCTGTTTGTCACTGAGACAACATGAGGAAGCTTGAGCTCCCCAGCCATGCCAGCTACACCCTTGCAGTGAGCACTTCCAAGAGCCTGATATTTCAGTAGAAGGAAAATCATCTGATCTCCCGTGCTGACAGTGAGATTGGCCCCTCATATGCAGTGATTTTGATCACACCTGCAGTAATGTTTTCTGGCTAATTTGCTACTTTCTCCTTTCTTTTCTTGTCCAAAGCTGCTCTCACGTACAAGTGCACAGGCGACCAGTGGACAGTGTACTGCAGGGTGATCCGGGAGAAGAATCTGTGCCAAGACATGCGGTGGTATCAGCGCTGTTGCCAGACTTGCAGAGACTTTTATGCAAACAAGATGCAGCAGAAGAGTTAATGAACCTGTGTTACTTCTTAGGGTATTACAGCTGTTTGTATGTAAATTACGGACTAGTGGGTCTGAGTACTGGAACTTCATGAGTTGCTACCATGTGGTGGATTCCAAAGCATACCTAATAAGACTTGAAACTAATTCTACAGACTGGATACCAAAGTAATCCTCTCATCCACCTTAAAAAAAAACAAACAGAAAAAGTCATCTCAAGGAGCCAATCATTTTATCCTATTTTGACATCCTTACATTTTTCATTAATGCTTTTTACTTTAATATATTAAATCACCAGCCACTGGATGGCTTGCTACCATTAAAGAAAAGGACAAGAGTTGCAAAGTGATTACATTGACTAAGGTTATGGGTGCCTCCGTGGAGGAAGGCCTCTGGCAAAATATTTCAGCAAAGGTAGACACATTACTTAATCTTTTAATCTTTGCTTTCATCTGATGTTTTCGATTCCCAACAGTTATCCCACTGCAGAGTGGGGTTGGAGGGACACACATAAATGAAAGGCTTAATTTAAGGAGAGGATTTGCTGTAAAAGCTTGTGAAAACTGATAGCAGAGGTTGGACATCTCTGAAATTCCTGCAGAAAACTCAGTACAATTATATCCAACATTCCAAGTCATATTTTTTAGAGCAACTGATAAGGACTGCTCTTCTTTCTAATTTTTAAAAACAATCCTCTCTCTCTTTTCCCTAGAATAACGTAGTTTCTTCTATGAAACCTAATTTTTCTCTGAGCTTAATGAAATGGAAGCTTATTAATAGCAGTGGATAGGGATTTTAAGCCAGAACCATTTACTATACATGAGATGGGAGAAGCCAGAAATTATTTCATCCAGTAAACTCACTGAGGGATTGCTTGGCCTAATCTCCCTCCAGTTCTTAGAAGACAATCAGATAATGAGATGAATGAGGATCGTGAAACTGGATAGGGTTGGTACAGAAACAAGATTTGTAGGGACCTTTGTGTGAGTGGAGAGCAAAAGAGGTGTTCCCTGTCTCTCAGCTCTTGTATACTTGTGAAGTTGTGTAGCCTTTTGAGTAAAAAATAGGGATACAAGACACTCAAAGTGAAATCTTGAGCTTATTGAAGCCATAAGGCTAAGGCTTCCATTACCTTCAGTAAGGTTTAGGTTTTTGTTCACTGTATTTTAATGCTTCCTGTCTTACTTTTTGTGGTGCTATCAGTTTGGTGCTATCAGATTGGTGCTATCAGAGCAGTTAGCAGGTGCTGCGTATATGATACTCTCTTCCATGTCTCTGCACTTTAAACCAAACTCCTCTCTGAGATGCGAGACTTGAAACCGGAGCTCTACCCAGGGCAGAGTTTGTCCCCTCCGCTAGTCCTACAGATCGATGTCTCTCTATCATACCTTGCTCCACCATGCATCAGTTCCCTTGCCAGGGTCCAAGGTCAGTTGTGCAGTGGTTAAGTTACAGCCCACTCTTCATGATATGAACAGAGCCGTTTGGATGAATTGCAGCTTTGTACTCGCTCTAGAACTGTGTGTTACTGTTTTATTCTTCGAAGATGAGTGCAGAACTAAGCCCAGTTCCTGCCCCCAGCCCCTGGGCCAGTCTGGATTGCAGCTCACAGTCGTCCTCAAGTTGTCTTTCTTGCTGTTATCTCTTTTTTTCAATGCAAGGTGGGATAAAGACTCTCAGTACCTAACATATCTCTAAAGCAACTTTTTCTTACTTATTACAATCCTCTCAATACCCAGGACCTCACTGGAATAACCCATTAGCGTTTTATTAAGGGCTAAGCTTTTCAAGCACAGGGAGCTAATGTTCATTGAGAGACTGATACTACATGGGCTTCACATTATCTGTGCTTAGGCACATTTGCACACAACTTCTTCTCAAGTGCCTGTCTCAAACAGATCTGCTTTCTAGTGCCCCAGATGATTTTCTCTATCAGGGAAATGATTCCAACCTGGTTTATTTTTATACTGGATGTTCTTTTGGCATCTTATTAGTCAGGATCAGAGCTCCTGTTATTCCCACCCTGTAGCCCAGACACAGAAGCTGTGTAACTATTTAGCAAGTAATCAGAGGAAAATGTTTCTGGTGGGGGTGACAGGGAACGTTTAGGCAATACCACAGTGATGTTCAGTTAGACAAACTATTAGGCAGATGAACTGCTCATGAGAAAGTTTCAAGAGATCAGACAAAGCCCAGAGGATCTAATTCATATTGGCAATTCAAAGTGGTAGTTTTCCCCCTTGTCTGCTGTCATACCCTGCAGTAAACAGCCCCACGCTACCTCTGTAGAGCAGGGTTGGGGCTCTCCTTGCTGCTTCCCTACCACCACAGCCACCTCGTAGCAGTTTGGCTGAGATGGGTCTCCTTACATCCTTCACTTGGTTTGGAGTGTGCTGGTTTTCTTCGCCCATGAAATGGCCTGACTTGATGAAATGCCACCCCTTGCTGATCATTTTTGGCATTACTAATACTCACATTGTCCTGTTGAAGGATTTGCCACCGAGGTTCTCTGTTATCTTGGAAGAATAGTGTGTTTGTTTATTAATAACGGAAATCAAAGGTGCTTTTATCTAGCAGGCGTCATTTTTCCTTCTGGTGCTGATCTGTCACCCTCTCTAGGCAAAAAGTGGTCTCCTAGAAAGGTGCATAGGAGAGAAAGGATTTTAATTATTATGTTTTCACTAATAATTCACTACTGTCCCCTCTCCAGAACAGGATACAAGGCTGGTTAGACCTATGGCCCATCCCAGTATGCTCGGTCCTGGCCTTCAAAAGGCATTTGGATCCAAAGGCAACATTTGGGTTACCGAAGGCAACATGAATTTACAAGGAATTCTTTGGAATGTCTGAGCACTGAAAAAAAACGTCACTTGCTCTCACAGCCCACAGATTAGCATGCATCCACCTTTTTTTTGTAATCAGGAACCAACATTAATTAAAAACTGTTGGCACAACACAGCTCCATTTTATTACATTCTCTTACTTCATTTGGTGACAACCTTCCCATTTTATAATAGCCAGGAAAATAATGAGTAAAGAAGTTTAGTTCTGTTCAATACTCCTGCACCTCTGTTTTGTATCATTTTATAGGAGCTTTACTATGAATTTACAGCTCTACTCTGCCCTCAGTTACTACATACTGGGAAAAAGAAAGCTGTTTGTTTCCATGTATCTATGACAATACTTTTTTTAGTTGTTCATAAGAGATTGACGCTCTTTTGATTACAGTGGTGGTATTTCCATATTGTAAACAATACTCTGTACTGTTACTAAAGTACTGTACATTTCTAGTTGCACAATTGTGTTATTGAGTTTAGATTCTCACTATCTCATGTATGGTGCTATTTTTTGTCAATGGAAAAGAATCTTAGCGGTCGATTATTGCTTGATATTTTATTATAATACAGAGATATATTCTCCATGGCAATAATATCATTTAAGTTTTTCATTACAGAGTGAAATGTATATATTTTTCCATTAGCTAATTTGCATATGTACTGTATCCATGATAATTTTCTTTTTGGTGCTGGTTATAAACAGAAGAGATAAAAACAGTCAAACTGAATAGAAACAGTTGTAAATGAAAAAAAAAAAAGAAAAGAGGATCATTCCATTTTGAAAAAACGTTGAGTATGTTGAATAATAAATTTATTTTTTCCATAACAACTTTAATAAGGTTTCTGAACTTGGAAAAAAGTACAAAGCAAACCTAACAGCTAGCATGAAAATCGAGAGAAAGGAGTGAAGCTGTAAGTAGTACATTATGCATCTGTCTAATACTGGACTGAGACTAGGATTCGGTTAAGTCTAGGCCCACTGTTTGATAGCTGTGGTAGGTGTAAAAGGTCATTTGTCACTAAAATTCTGTCATCTCAGAGTTCCCAGTGTGCTAACAAACCAAGAAATGATGGGTCTTGTCCTGGTCAGGTTGCAAAATGAAGCACAGGGAAGAGAATGTTAATACCAGATTAATGCCTTGCAAGGTCTGTGGTCGGTGACACAACAGCAGAAAATGTCTGTCTGGAAAAAGAGAGCCAGGCTCCGTTTCGGGAGTGGCTGTGTATGCCTGAGCAGGCTGTGAGGAAGCTAAAGCCAAAGCATGGGGAAGGGACATTTTGCAAGTGCTTTTGAGAAAGATTGCTTTCATTGTATGTTGGAGCTGAGATGAAGTGGCAGCTCACTGTATGTTTAATGGTAGCTTCTCCACCCGCGCAACCTGATACTGAAGGCCACTGAGCACGTGGAAATTTATATTGGAGCAAAATTATCCCATCCATTGGAAAGGTATCTACATAACCTAGCTGCACACTTCCCTAGTGTGAAATAAACAGAATTACTTCAGTGCCACGTGTTTTGGATGTCTTTGTTGTAGGCACTAGCTCGAGTCTTTGTACCGTTTCATGGTGAAGATGTTTTTTGCAAACAGCTGCACCTAGATATGCCTGTAGGATCCTCTCCCATCCTGCCTTACAAAGATGCCCTCATCCATATCTCATTCCAACTCAACTCTTGGAGATGGGAGCTACACCTTTCTAAAGCAGCTTTAAAAAGGAGCCCAAGTGCAGTTGGTGGGAGAGTCCTCCCAGAATGATTTCCAGAAATGAGGTTTGTGCTTGTATTAAAAATGGAGCTCAAGGTGACATCTTGGTAATGGCACAACACTGATAGGCTTCCTAGTTCTCAGAGGGAGCCTTAGGAGATACCAGCCCAGCTGCAATCGTACATACGACCTTTAACAGCGACAAAATTGTAGAAACTCCATCCAAGTGTTGCTGTATATTAACACATCATCGTGTTTGTGCATTGCCTGGAGTCAACATGTGATTGCAATTGTTGACCTATTTAAACAATGAAAAATAGCTGTAAGGCTTTGGAAGCCAAAAGGCTTTGCATTAAGCCTGGACATGGCAATGGGTGGGAGGGGTATAAGGAATGCTGTCATACATTTGGCTTGAAATTTTCCTGGTATGTGCCAATATCTCTTCTATAAATCCAGTAGGCTTATATACTTAGTTTGCCTATTTTGCATGCAGCAGTTTGCTGGTTTTTTCTTACTCCTAATCTCCATCTTCTAACCAAGAAACCAGATGATTTGAAGCCATTGTCGTTCCCTGTGATCTCAGGCTTTTTATTTAAGTCACCTGAGCCAAGATCATTAAAGGCAGGTGGGATCAGATGGCTCTGTTGCTCTGGCATAAAAGTACTAGGAAGAAAGTATAATCTCTCTTCAGCTTCTTGGAGTTAATTTCTGCCTCCACCAACTCCACCTGCTTCCTTCACTCTCTTGCAAGTCCTGGTGTACACGGCAGTCTCGGCCGTCTTTTTGATCCCTTGCAGCAAGCTGGAGGAATGCTGCTTTCTCTGGAAGGAAATTTCTTTCCAGAAAGCTCAATATGGATCTCCCTAACCCAGCAACAGCCCCATTCATCACCCACAGCACTACTGTTGGAGGACCTTGCTCCATTAGTAGAGTGGAAACCACGTGTTCCTTTGTGCTTTCCCCAACACCACATGGTCCATTGGGAAAGGTATGTTTTCTTCTTATTGAAGAGTGTCAGCACAAGCACCAATATGCTGGCAAGTTCCAGGCACAGGAGAACCACGCCAGAGGCACTCACGTTCAATGCCTTCACGCTTCTGACAGTGTAAGAAAAGAAGGCCTGGCAACTACTCGCTGGTAAGTAACTTGCCTTATTTGTCCTGCTGCTGCATGAACATAGTGCACCCAGAACCAGGCAGGCTGTGGGAACTGTTCCTGAATGGCATTTCTTCTTCAAATACTCGGACCCATGCTGAACATCATTGGTAATGCTTCTCCATACAACTTCTCCTTCAGCATCCTTCTGTTTATTTTCATTTGGAGGCAGGTCAGTAGGAAGACAGGAGTTCCTCAAACCCTACTAATGCACAAAGACCAATTTTCTGTTTGCCTTTTTTTTGTCCCTTTATCATGTCTCTGGCTTCTCTTCACACTTTTTAGAAATGGGCTGGTCTGCCTGGAGAGAGGCTTCCCAGCAGCATAACTGCCTTGGACAAGCAGGACTGTAGCATCTTCACTTCGGATGGGAGGTCTGTTTATGAAAGGAGAGATTAAACAAGAGCGCATACAAGCAGAAAGGGGCCACAAACTCCCCTTAGCAGTAACTACCCCAGAAGGTAATCAGACGGTCTCCAAAGCTGACCTCCATGTGTCTTGCATCGCCTTGTCTCCTTTCATGCCACTTTCATGTGACAGACCCCATGAAGAATGCCTAGAGGCTGCACTGTACCACATTTATTATTTTGTCAGAGCTGTCGTTCTGCCAAATGGTGGCCAGACACTCAGACAGACTTTCTCAATTAACAGAGTCCTGCAGCTGATGTCTGGGGCTTGCATATGTGTTCCTTGCACACTACCACAGCCAAGAACTGGCCAGGTCCACATTGCCTGGGGTAGGTATCTGCCTCGGCCGCTGGAATGGAGAGAAGCAGCTGGGCTTTCTTCAAAGTTGTGGTTTCCCTCAGCTCATCTTGTTTGGCTGTGAAAGGCTCCCGTTTGGGTGTTTCATCCCTCTGTGGCCTGGGTGGGGCTGGAGCCAGTGTGGCTTGTTTGGGTCATGCCACAGGCCTTGGCATCCTCCTTGACTTTGGGAGAGAGAAACTCTGCACACTCGCCATGGTGGAGCCCGCAGGACACCTGGGTGTGGGGCCAAATCCTGGCACAACTCAATCTCCAGGTGAACCTTTGCATCCTCAGCATCTCCAACCTCTCCTGAGCCTCAGAGGGTTATAGCAGTCTCAGTGTAACTACAGAGATACGTGCCTTGTCCTTCCTCCTCTCTTCCCCACAGACACGCTTTGTGGCCTTGTTCTCCCTCCAGGACTGTTGTCTTTTTCCCCTCATTCTCTGCTTGCAGCTGCTTTGTCACCCACAAACTTGCTTTGCCCCCTCCAGACGCTTCACCACCTTTGCAGTTGATACAAAATACCTTCCCTCATCTGCTCAAGTGCATTTAATCTCCCTCAGCCTTCTAAGAAAATTTTTTCCCTTTGTACTCCTCTAGTAGCCCAGCGTCTCCTCTCACTGTTGCTTTCTGGATGTTTTTTGTTCTGAGGTTTTTTATAATAATTCAGTGTTCTTTGTGCAGTGACACTTAGACGATACCACCAGACTTGTGGCTGCTGGAAGGCCATGCCCAAAGAAACGGGCCTTCTCTCAAGAGCTTGCAGACCACAGGTGGTGCTGGGGAAAAGGCAGATTCCCAAAGCAGGGAGCTGGGATCGTTGGCAGCAGCAATCTGAAAAGGCACGGGGATGTGTAGGCTGCTCTGAATGGAGTGAGTGAGCCTGTGCTGTGGATACAGCACTGGCAGGGAAGGGAAAGGGATACTCCCCACTGGTTTTATAGCCTCACACGCATTTTCTGTTACTGGAAGTAGCAAAGGGTAAAATTTACAACACTTCAGAGTTGCCCCTTACAGAAACTGGGCTGCAAGATCCACCCTGAAGCCTGGATACTGCTCAAAATGTGGGCTGGCAGAGAGGAAAATGCTTGTTTGTTCAGCAGGAGGAGCGTGCTGGTAGCACACCAGTCTGCACAGCTGGCCCTGCTACCCCAAAAAGCATCGGCTGTTGAAAGATCCCTAAGAGTTTCCTGTAAGGTCACCCCATCCTACAGCATCATTGTGCAGCCATCCTGGAAACAGGCAGTGGAACTACTTGGAATGTCCATCAATCAGTGAAAAAGGGGCTCCTCAAACAGGATCTTTAGGTTGCACAAAGATCAGCACAACCATGGCCTGGCCAGCAAAGCCAGACAAACCATTCTTAGGTTTGGGGGGTTTTTTCATTTTCTTGGAAAATACATTATTTGAACATTTTGCAGCTTCCATCTATTTCCCCAGCTCTGTATTTTTCCCCTTGATTTTGTCTCTAATGGCAAAAAGACCCAACCAGACTGCAGCTTTGTTTGGCACCAAACTTTCCTCCTGAGATGATCACACAAGAAGTCTTTTATCACTTCAGCGGCTCTGAGCCAAAGCTGCTTGTGGTGGAAGTTGTCGGGACTGTAACCCCGGGCTGTCGTGGGACGAGAGTCAAGCTCAGGCTGTCAGCAAGGCGAGTTGCAGCAGTCGGAGCCCCTGCCAGGACACGTCAGTACTTCTAAGCGTGCTTCTCCCGGTGCTGCTCTCATTAAGGAAAAGGTATGAAATCCACATCTAGATTGAATTAGTCCTTTAAAAAAAATTTAAGTGTTGTTTAAAATATAAATCCTGTCCAGAATCATGGTCTAATTCCTTAGGAAATCACTGTAAATTGAACCTCCCCTGCTCCCCACTGCCTAATAACAACATGTCACCTCTCGGTTTTCTCACAGAGCTGATTCACCTTCTGCCCCACTCATGCTGTGTTGGCTTCAGCATCGTCACCTCTGCTTTATGCTCAGGTTTGGGCTGAGGACAGAGTGCCCTGCTGAATTACTGGACTGTTGTCTTCTTCAGGCATCAGCCAAACCTCAGAGCCGCTCTCACTCAAAGCTCCTTCCCCCTATCCTTTCCAACAATACCTTGAGGAGGGGATGGTGACACTGAGCCCAACGAATGCCGTCAGTCACATTTCCCAGAGGGTAAGGAAAATTCTAGCTCTTTTGTTTTTTCCAAACCATATTTTGCTGAAGAAACTATTTTAAAGGGGAAAAGGAAAAAAACCACATTATTGTGTAAGCAAGATGGGAAACAGCATCCTGCAAGTTCCCAGGTATTTTATGTGCCATTCTCCCTGCAACATCATTAGCAACAACATTGCCTGTGCCTGGCTGACCAGTAAGTATGGATGGTTTTGCAACAGCTGTGTGCACAGTACCTTCCTTTGCAAGCAGTGTCTTTTCCCTGGCTGTCCCCATGGCTCAGTTTATTTGTATGCAAGGCAACTGTGAGGTGATCGAGACTTTCCGTCAGCTGTACAAACTCGCAGTGGAATCAACTGTGTGTGTGTCCCTTTCTGAGAATTATAGTTTTGGGGTAGAAGGCTCTTGGGCAGCTCCTATGAGAGATGTGGTCTTTATGTGTCTCTAGAGGAATTGCTGCCTATGCTTACGCCACAAGCTTTGGAGGATCTGTAGCCATGTGTACAAGAAAGAAATAGCATATTGACTTATTTGTTTTCCAGCCTCCCCGTAGAATGGTTCTAAAAGCAGAAGTATCTTTCACTACAGAAAAAAGTGACAAGAACACCCACATGTTTGTCAAAATTTTCTTAGATGTTTTTCAGGGTAGTGCCAAGTCCTGCCAGGCTCCTCCCTTCCTCCCCTGCCTTACCCCAAGTGCTTCCATTTTTGGCTAAAGAATCTCAAGTTTGGGATTTTTTTGACCAACAGTGTCAGCCAAAACCTAGGCTTTTTTCTCTAATTTTTCCACTTAATTTTCAAGCTATCTTCTGGTGAAACAGAAATATTGTTTTGATGGAAAATTTTCAACCAGTGCTGCTCATTAGTGTCTGCCAACACTCATACAGGCAAAACAGTGCATCTTCCAAGAGAGGAGGCTGTCCGAAGGGCTGAGCATGAGGCAGTGATGACTAATGCTTCTCTCCCCAGCTCTGCGCCCCAGCCAGAATTGTGCTCTTTTGCAGGCCTGAGCCTTTAATGAGAGCCATCTTTCTAGAGATATTTCCAGCCTATATCTCTCTTGGCAAGTCAGCTCAGTAATTCAGGTACTTTGCCAGGTTAAAGGAAGATGTGGGTGGCACAGCATCTCTTCTGAATGAAGGACCATGGGACTCGGAGGAACCATGTTGTGCATCTCCTACACACGTTGACTAAAATTTGGACCCTTCCAGGCAAGTATCAGTTGGGAAGGAAGGGTGGGGAGGTGGGACTAGTCCAGCTCACTTTCAAATCAAGCTTCAGCATGCTGTTGTTTAACAGAGATGTTTAGATACAGCAGCAGCTGTGCCATGTACAGCCATGAGTAGTCTTATGTAGCCCTGAAGACCTCCAGGGAAAAGATCCTGGAGCAGCTGTTGGGCTAAAATGATCACTGCTGTGTGTCTATTGCCCTTCTGTCCATGGGGCAGGCGTTTTTCACACTGAATCTGGAGCATGAATTCAAGAGGAGTCCAGCTCTCCTTGTTTCTTGGGTTCTTGTGATGAGCTGGGAGACAAAGAAGGAAGACACTTCTACAGTGTTTGGTCTCTGCAGTGAAGAAACGCCTGCGCATTGGCTGTGTCTCCTGAGGGGATGACAATCTTTCAGCAGTCCCTAATATTTGTGAAGTTCTCTGATACCTTTCAGTGAAAGGCCTTTTAGACGTGCACAAGTTTATAGCTCTTCTCTGACCATTGCTGATTTTAGAGGGTTAAGTAGGGAACAGGAAATAGAGTGACTAAGGAAAGCCATTAATATTAAATTCTATTCTTTGCCAGATAGTCTTGTGTTATCTTTGCTCTTTCATGAAATATTTTCCAGTTTTCCTTGCAGGGCATTCTTTACCGGGGTAGCAACTGAGGAGCCATAACTTGGCACATCTCCACCTGCTTTTCTGTAGCAGTGCACATTTGTGCTCTGGGATTTGAAGAATTTCCTTTGCCTCTACAATTGATATGCACACAGTCAGCTGTACAGACATCAATCTGTCCAGTTGACATGCCGGGTGACCTAAGAAATAATACAGGTGGTCAGCACCATGCTGGTGACTCCTGAATTTCTGGAGTAAACAGACTCATTTTACTATGTCTAGAAGACAGGAGGTCCTGTATACACCCTCCAGTAATGTAATCTGTTGTGCTTGACTGATCACAAAACACCCACCAGGATTTCCCTAACAAAATTCCTGATTTTTGCCAAGGAAAGCAAAGATTTGCAGGGAATGAGAACTGTGACCTTGCCACCTCACAAATAGCTTGGAGATCTCAAGATGCTCATCTCAGCAGAGATGCTCAAGCCAGAGAAAAACTAAAGCCTTGTGTGGTCAACACACAGTTCTTCCAGCATCCTTTTCTTTACCTCCTCCAATAGGCATCAATTCTGTTGTTATGAAAGCAGAAATAGGACAACATAGTCTTCCTGTCCCTGTTTGCTGTGCTGCTGTAAGACACACTGTGTTTGAACTGGTGTGTGAGCAGGTACGGAGCGTGGGATGTTAAGACCAGGGGAGATGAGCGTTGGTAGCTGCATACCATCTCCATTTCATACTGTCTTTCCCACTAGTGATTTCATCACATCCAAAAGCTGTGTGCTTGATCTGCTGTGCCCCACGTAAAGAGTTACAGCCTATAGGAAAAATTTCAGCCCAGAGAGCCCCATACCTCTAAGCAAGTTGTTCTCTGGTACAATCACTGTTTCTGTTTAAAATAAGTCTTTTGTTCCCCATTGATATTTCTCAGGTTGCAAGGAAAGCCATTCTTCTGCTCCTGAAGGCCCTAGCTGCAGACACAGCCTTGGAAGGGAAGCTTGCTCTCATGGCTACGGCAAAGGAATGGGAAGCATGAGATCTGGCATGAAGTCCCGCTCCCATTGAAGCCAGTGGGATGTTTGCCATTGGCTTCAGGGGAAGCCAAGATTTCAGTCTGCAGCCAGATTTACTGGTGTGTTGAACTATGCTGAGAGCAGGACCAGAAAGGGTTCTTGGTTTCCTGATAAAGCTGTTACTGCCTCAGCTCCCCTGCTGTGGATAGCCACTTGCTCACCTCACATTGCCCTCTGATTGCTTTCATGTTTTCAGCCTTATTCTTCGGCCAGAAACTTTTTGAGGAAGATACTGGTTGCGTGCTGTTCTACTGACTGGACCTCCTGGACATCACCACCAGCAAAATCACCCCCTCCATTGTGGATTATGGACAGTGCAAGAGAGTGGCATCGAGGGGTAGCACAGAGCTAGAAGTAAAACATGCAATTTGCTCCAGGTAAATAACTGTGCCCTTTCCTTCAGGCAGCAGCTCAAATTAGGTCTAAAATTGACTCTGAGCAGTTCAAGAGAGCCTGAAGAGACTTTAAAGGTGGTACAGGGAAGGGCTTCCCTGCTTCACATCTTCACACCAACGTGGACTGTTGGGACTCTTGATATAATAAGCGTCTCTTTTTCTCTTGTCTCCTCTCTTTCAAGGTTAGGAGGAAGCCAAACCATGTTAGTCATGAGCCGTGGTATAGGTACTCATGAGCCTGATGGTAAATGTTTCCCAAATCATTATTGTTTCCCCTGCTAATAAGCCAGCTCAAAGGTTGCCATGCTGCAGGAGTGACATATGGGTTAATAGCGCATTATATAGGGCTCCCTGATGCATTACACACCCTGGTGCCAGCTCTTACAACCTACACAGCGTCCACACTTGGCCAGCGTTAGTGCCCTCCTCTGAAAGGCAGGTGAAGGAAGCAATCTCAGAGTGGACTGAGATTGTTGTGTTACACCAAGCAGCCTCATTTTGGCCCATACAGGTCCGGTTGTTTTTATTTGAACAGACACCTGGTGGAGCCCCCATATACCAAGAAAAAGGAACATTGCAAATAATTCTCCCTCTTCATTTATATTTCTCCCTGATCAGGATGCCTTCTCCTATTCATTGCATCTCTTTCTGTTCATTGTGCGGGTTTGGTCTCTACTGCCCCTTTCTGGGAACATCCATAAATGCATCACATCTATTAAAAAAAGGCGTAAAGATTTATCTCCTGGACCAAGAAGCTGCCCTGACTTCTGTCACCTGTCCAGATGTTTGATAGCATCTTCTCCTCTTGGTTAGCCATAGCCTGTTCTCTCTGGTCATCTGGGTCTGGATCTTATTCCTTTGACATTTCCACAAAGAGCAGCTGGTGAAAGCAGCTTTCTGGTAAGTTGAAACCATTGTGATACAGTTTTATTTCCACAAGCAAAGAGTTTGTAAGTGTAGATGCGCAAAGTTGAGGTAATGTTGATCATATAGAGATCCATTGCGAATAGTTTTGCTATGCTTTACTCCAACAAGCTGAAGCAAAGCTACCCAGAAGTTCGATGCTGGTGCAGTAGCGCACCCCAGTGTTACCTCTTTAGACACAGAGATTTTTACAGGCAAAAATACTCTTTCCCCTAGAAATAAACAGGGAGGAATGAGGAGGAAAGCAAAGAAAGAAACCAAACTACGCAGTATTCACTCCTGATTGCTTAGCTCAGCTCTACAGCACCATTTCTCATCCATCTTTCACATCATTCCGATATTGTTCCCCAAGAGAATCTTACCAATAGATTCTTTCTCATCTTAGTGACTGCCTCTGAGCCAGCGTTTTTTTTCTGGTTCAGTGACAGGCACAATATTTTCATGAACTCTAAACCATCAACTTGTTACTCTGCTGTTTCTTTGCTAATATGATCCCTACCAGCTCTCATATTTCCTAGGGCAAGCACAACCAAACAAAATGAATCAGAATAAACAGAGAGAATTAGTGCTCATCCTTTCTTAACAACATTCCTGTAACGTTTTTTTCTTCGTGAGCAAATTCAATCCAGCTACTTCTGCTCATGTTAATTCACTGTAGCTGCTATCCATAGGCTCTGGGTTATACGTAATGATGAGATGAGGGGCAGTGCTTTGCTTTTAGCAAGACCTCAGCATGTGAGGGTGGTGAGGCCCTGGCACAGGTTGCCCAGAGACGCCATGGCTGCCCCATCCCTGAAGGTGTTCAAGGCCAGGTTGGATGGGGCTTTGAGCAGCCTGGGGTGGTGGGAGGTGTCCCTGCCCATGGCAGGGAGTGGAACTGGTTGGGCTTTAAGGTCCCTTCCAACCCAAACCATTCTATGATTTTATTCTGAATTTTAAGGAATGGGGCAGGATTGTTGGTATTCATTCTGTGCTGGTGAAGTCCCACCTAGGAGCATAAAAGAAAGAGGAAACTTTGTATCCTTCATTTGCTTGTTTGTCACTTTAAATGTCCTAATAGTTCCTCTTCCCTCTTCTTGTTTTTTTTTGTTTGTTTGTTTTTTTCTTGTATTTGCTCTGACTTTAGCACTGCAAGAGGCAGCACAGGGTCCTGGCAAAGTTTTACCAGGATCCTGGCAGATTTAAAGGCCAAGCATCATGGCCAACATCTTACCATATACCTACATACCATACCGACAGTCTCCTCGTGGGCCTTATCCCAGAGCCAGCTTCTCATGGAAGAGACCTTGGTGGAACTCCTTTCTTGTATTCAGGCCTTGGACCTACAAAGTCTTCCCTGCAAGGTCGATGTTTGAATGCTGAGACTGGACCATGGGCCGTGAGCCTGGCCTCCACCTCTGCAGCTCCCCAGGCTGCCTGCACACCACCTGTGCTTATGGAGCTTTTGGTGTGTCTTTCCTTTCCTCTTATCATCTGGCAAGGTCCCTGGCACTATTATAAAAGGCCCCACTGCCCACTGGGGCCCCTCCCCTTATGGTGAATGTGGTCCAGAGAGAAGGTGGAGGTTTTCCCAGAATCACATACCCACTCCATGGCTCCCAGTAGAGAAGATCTGTCTATGTTCATGGCTAGCAATGTTCTTCCTTGCATTCGGAGGACCTGGGAGCCCCATTAGTGACTTCCCAGTGGCCTTGAAGCTCAAGACTCATATTTCTTTGATTTTGTCCAATCTGTTGGATACTTAGGGAAAAGGCTGGGAATATTGTAAAGCAGCTTCTGGCAGCAAAGAGTCCCAGCAAAGGGTTGCACAGACTCCTGGTAATTATTCTCAGCCTTTCCATCTAAGGCCTGCCTGTGCAGGGAGCAGCAGCATTAACCAGTGGGGATACAGCCCATGTAGTAAAAAGCATTGTTCTGCTCCTCCTCCTCTTTCTTACAAGTAATGGGTTTGGCTATTTGTGCTTTGTTTGGTACCTGGTGATCATGCTGCTAGAGTTTATGTCACTTTGCTACTGTTCAGAGTTTGCAGTTGCAAGTTTTAGAAGTCTTTGCTGACAGCCAGACACAACTTCCATAGCTCAATGCATGCTCACCCCAGCTTCTCTGAAAGCTGGAATCGGGGCTGTGCTGATACGCCAACATGTTACACAGCCTTGGGTGAATCAGTTCACTTCCCTGTAAGTCAGGGAACCGCTGTGCCATGGCAGAGGCACCGTTACAGCATTGCTTGGCCACAGCTTCATAACATGCTTTGAGCTCCTTGGAAGAACAAGGTTGAGTGCAACACTGTCCTGTTATTCCGTGCTTAAAGGTTGCATGAGATTATGGTTTGAAGTGAATAGAAAACAACAACCAACAGAGTGGCTTGGATGTCCTTAATGGTGGTTTGGCGGTTTTTTTTTTAGTGGGTTTGGGCATTTTCAGGGACTACTTCATAGCACAGTTACTGAAAGGGCAGAGCCAGCCTGGTGCTGGGACTGCTCTGCTGGGCTGTGAGCAGGGCACAGGAGTTGTATCAGGGCCATGCGTACCCTTAGCTTTTGCTGTAACGGTAACAAGTTATAAAATGTCAGTTTTCCCAATTTTCCTCCCCATGAGTTACTTTAAAGGGAATGAAGGCAGATCCTGCTATAGCTTGGTACATTGCTAGCCAGCTCAAATGACTCCCTTTTCATCTACATGAGACTCTTAATGCCCTAAGTCTTTGCATGTCCTGGAACAGAACCCAATTGAAGCATGAGCTCCAACAGAAGTTTTACATTTAAAGCTGTTCTTTTGGCTTCAGAAATTTGCAGATTGAAGCTGAGAGATGCAATTTGGCTGTTTACTTGCAGATCTGCCATAGCCCTGCTGTGCAATTGCACTCGCCTCGCTCAGGCTCAGGCAGTTGTGTTAACAGCACTTTCCAATTAAAGTAACAGCCTCAGTTACAGAAAATGCTTTTCCTATCTGGGCATTTATCTGATTTTTCTTGTTTTAAATTACTCATGGAGCAGAGGGCTGGTTTTTTTCCCACCCCTTATTGTAAGTAATCAATCATCATTTCTGGTGAATGGGTTGGCTTTTGCTGTGGTGGTGGTGGTGTTATTATTGTTGTTATTATTTCTTGCAGTTTCCAGCATCAGTGTGGGTCAAGAGCACTCAGGCGCCACATTGCTGAAATGATGGGGAACACTGATGGGAGTGACCAGGTAAGCATCAGGTGTACAAGCAACTCCCGAAGCACTGCTCACAAAGAGCAGGAAAAAAGACCCCCTGTTCTGGAAATAGCCCTGCCAGAAAATCCCAGAGCCTTGCTGTGTAAATTATGGCCACTTCCCTGACTGAAATGTTCCTACTCTGAAAACTTGGCTTTTAAGACCTTCACAGGCAGAATCAAGGGTTTTCCTCATTACTGGAACATTCAGAGTCTCCAAGAGAATAAATGGGATCAGATAAACCCTGCATCTTTCTTCCTGGTACAGTCAGATAAAAGCATTTTCTTTCATTTCACCTCACTGAAAAGGATGTGCTGGGCTCCATCCTGCTCATAGTGCAACAAGCAGTGGGATGCAGTGGGATCTGAACCAAGACCTGGGAATTTCACACCAGCCATATTTGCCATTGCAGACAATGCTGTAACTGTCGGCCACTTTCATGTGCTTTGTAAGATGAGCACAAAACTGCTCAGGCTGGGACTGCAGGAACTGGAGAAGGACCAGATGTAGTGACAAAAGCACAGGTTTCAGTGCTGATATCCTGCCCCATGAGGCCACAAAGCCCCTCTCTCCTACGACATGCTTTTCCCATAGTTTGAACAGCTGTAGCTGTCGCTCTAGGCTTGTGCCCAGCACAGTGACCCTCAAATCTTGGAGCACCTCAGTTCTGCAAGACCCTTGCAAGGATGCTACAACCACAGACCCCCGGACTGGCAAGGAAGCAAAGCCTGCTGCTGCCCCCATGTGTTACTTGCTCATTATTGTTGCCATGCACCAGTAAAGGCCTGGGAAACCTTTGAGCAAGCATGAAGGAAAGCCAGCTACTGAGGTCAAACATCTCTCTTTCGAAGACTCTTCTGTCTTTTCTGTTCCTCCCGCAAGCTCAGGACCTTCCCTGGGGTAGTTTATATTCAAAAAATTGCAAAGTTATTTTGGACGTGTTTAGGAGTGAGATGAGCTGGAGACAGCATGGAGGCACATGATACACAGCAAAGCACGGAGGTGTCATGGTCCTGTTCTGAAAGGATGCATGTGCAATACTCCAAGACTGCCATGCAATGCTGGGTGATATCAGATATCAGCACAACGCGTTCAGGCTTGTTGGCTCAGACCATGAGGAGCGCAGAGCGAGAAACAGCTCTTGGCAGGCTGAGCTCACATGATAAGGTCATTGGAAAGACAAGTGATGCTTTCATCAACCTGCCTTTCCCCAGTATCATCACCAGCTTGAGCAGGGACTTGCTTTGTGCTTCTGTAATATACTGTGCTCCGCACGGTGCCAAGGACAAAAGCTTCCTCACAAATGCATTTAAGCTGTGGTTTTCCAACCAATGTCTCAGCCTCCAACTCTCATTCTTCTTGGCCCTGACAGGTTCCAGCTTTGAACCATTAGACGGCACCTCTTGTAAGAGTTACATGGCTTCTTGATCAGTGCCACCTCTGAGGCAGATGGGACAACAGGTTGTAGTTACTGGCTATCTACCTGCTGCTTCCTAGCAGTTATTCTTTACCTTTTGGACATCCATTAGGGATCTCATGGTTTTATCCTTCTCTGCCAGGCAGTACTTTATTGGGGCTGCACATGCTAATTATTCTGGAGTTCATCAATCCTGGAAGCTGCCTGAAGCCTAGGGTGACAGGTTGCTAGCAACAGCCAAGCACTCACTGGCCCAAATGGAGCTGGTTTGTGGCTCCAGGGTGTCATGCAGACCAATGGTTCTGACCATCACTAACACAGCTTCTTGGAAAGGTAGGGTTGGCTGTTTGCCATCCTTTCAAGAGCCTTTTTTGCCCTGGTACCATTAATAGATGGACCAAGGAGTGATGTCTCAGATAAACATCATCCATAGAGTGCCCTAGACACTGCCTAGGGCTCTCTGAGAACATCTGAAGGGAACAACATGCGCTGGCAGGGCTTACGTGCTCTGGCAATTGGGGATTGCAAACACATGCTTCAGCTATGCAAGAAATCTTTGACTTGTTCTGAATGTGATTCTGCCTGGGTTTCTTCCCAGGAACATTCCTGTTGTTCACAATTTACCAGTTGCAGGAAGGGAGAAGAGAAGGGGGAGGGGAAGGGATTTTAAGAGTAAGGGAGAGGAAGGGAAGAAGTCTTACAGTGCTTTCCCCAGCCAAATTCCTCCAGAAGGACAGGGTGTAGAGTATGGACTCCAGGATTTGGCATAATCCCAAGAAAATATGAACTGCAAAATTAAACCCACTTTTAATTAATCATTTGTTTTTATATAAAGAATAAGTCTCTTTTTTTTTCTGAAGTAATTCAGTATCTGCTATCACATAAGCCAGGCAGCCCCTGCCAAGCAGTGCTGCATGATAGAAGGCAAGCACAGAACTAGATCTCTGAGCAGAGACACATTATCTCCTCCAGGAGACAGCAGTGCTGCTTAGATCTGCGTTCTGGTTCCTGAGATAAAAGTTTCATTCCTAAGAGTCACAGCATACATCAGAGAGTTGCAAATGTAGTCCTCGTAGGTGGGAGTAATTTGATGTCTGAGCCGGAGATGAATGATGAAGCTGGGTCTTTATTATAACACCTGCTATGTTACAGACAGGAGAAAAACTTGCGAGGGAGGAGACAAGAGCTGTGCTTCTTGCCCTGGAAGAACTCAGGGGTACAGGGTACCCAGCATCTCACACCCATGTCAAATCCCCCTCTCACTGCAGACAATAGCAGGGTTCTACCTGGGGTAGGGCACAGACCACACCGTGGCCCTTAGGGCGAGGCGGGGGCAGCTGGGCTGGCTGTCCCATTGCTGCTGGGTCTACCATTAAACAGGGAGTGCACAGGCCATATCCCCTGATCCAAGTCACCCCTGCAGATAAGGTGTGAAGCTGGCTGTGGTCTCAGGGCTGCTCATGGCAGAACAGATGCAGGCAACAACCTAAACTATCAGCTTGCTCCTGAAGGTGTTGAGTTTCAGCCCAAGATCCTTCCAGAGCAGACAATGACCAGAGCAGCGCCCCTGTGCAAAGTTGCCCATGGCTAAGTTTGGAACCGGCTGAGCTAGACAAGCGCTTCCAACAGAGGAAACCATTAGAAGAGGCAAGGTGTAACCTGATGCTACCAAACATGCACTCAGAGTAACCTCCATAGCTCAATTAACTATATTCAGTATATGCCTATAATTAACTTAATTTAACTGAGGTTTCTTCCTTGTGTTGTGTGTGTATTCTTCAACCTCTTAAACTTGTTGCTGTGTATATAATTCAATCAAATGTGCATATGGTGCCCACATAAGCTGAGTCACTCCAAATATCAGGGAGAGTATTGTTTTGCTGTATTTGGCTCAAGCTTCTGCCTTAACACAGGGAGGTACCTCCACTGCAATCAGTTATGCTACATTAGTCCAAAACCAGAGCAAAGCCCAACATATCTATGCTTATCAGTACCCAAAGGGCAGGTGTCAGGAGGATGGGGCCAGACTCTTTCCAATAGTGCCCAGCAACAGGACAAGGGACAGGACAGGCACAAACCAGAGCCCTGGAAGGTCCACCTGCATGTGAGGAAAAACTTCTTTCCTGTGAGGGTGATGGAGCACTGAACAGACTGCCCAGGGAGAGTGTGGAGACTCCTTCTCTGGAGGTGTTCAAACCCATCTGGACACACGCCTGTGCAACCTGCTCTGAGTGACCCTGCTTTATCGAGGGGTTGGACTCAACGATCTCCAGAGGGCCCTTCCAACCTCACCATTCTGGGATTATGTGTTTTAGAAATTATTTGAAATACAGACATCATAACTTGTATAATACCATGTCCTGAACATGGATGTGGTTTGCTACAGCTGCCTTCCCAGTCTCCCACTAGGGGAAAATGAAATAAAGATAGAAAGGATACTTTTTTTTAAAAAAAAATAATTCATCAATATCAGAATTACCAGCAGGTTCCTGTTGCCTCACAGTGCTCTATAGGAGCCTCCCCGGTGTATGCTAAGCCAAACAGGAATAATTGTTCAATTTGAAGAAGCAGATGCTCGAGAAGTATTTCTTTGACTTGTGCTGTAGATAGTGTCAGGATGGTAGCGCACTACCTGTGAGGGTCCCAATCTTCATCTCTTATTGATTGTGCATTCTACAGCTGTAGAATAGCATATCTGGTGAAGGAAATGGGTGAATGATTTCATTCTGTCTTGCTTTTATTAATTCCGAATTATGGATCAAGTCACAATTAATAATAGTCCTGGTGATTTATGAATTTCAATTCTTACTCGTACTAGTCCTGGACAGATGGAAACCGTCAGATGCCAGCCTGTAGCTTGAGCATCAGTTAGCACTGATGAGCAAAACATGTGCATGGATGTGTGAAACGCCCCATCTCTGCGCAGGAAAGTTGATTGAACACCAGCACGAGAGACTGGAGCTGCTTTTGGCAAGTTGCACATTAAGTTATTAGTTTCCCAAGGCTAGAAAGCAGACTGTCACTAAGTGGTCTGAAACCGAAATAGTAGATTTATTGCAGAGCTTAGATGGCTGCTTAAAAAGAAGCAAAGACGCAAGGAGTATGTGTCTGAGACTTCTGAAGTGAACCTGAAGAAAAAGAGGGACAAAACCAAAGGGATGAAGACAACAGCAATTCTAGATCTGAGCAAGAGCTTACAGGAATTGCAGCGGCAGAAGAGCCCTATTGCACATCATGCTGTTCTTTGAAAACCCCAACCAAGACCTTCATTGAAGTTTTGATTATTTATCACAAAGTGATGAACTCTGACATTTGCTGGGAAGGAGCTTGCATCGATGTGAATGCTGCCTGGTGCCCAGCACCATGGACGCATGGCTACTTTGGATAAACCAAAAACGAGCGGACTTTTTCGATTCTGCTGCTCTCTGCATTGACCTAAGTCAGAGGAAGGAGGATTTCTTCCTGAAATTCAGGAGGCATATGACCCTTATGTTGATTGAATGTGTATAATGACTGAAGCATTCATCTCTCAGAGAGACTTTAGTTGTTTGGGGCTTTGCAGCTCTCACAATCTATCTGCTAACAAGAAAAACATTCCAATTATTTGGAATGATGACATCATCCATGCAACTGGTGCAGAGCCAACATCAGCTCTCCTACAAAAGACTTATTTCCTGTTAAGAATTATTGAATTCTTTGTACTGAATTATAGGGTGGTTTGAGTTGGAAGGATCCTTAAACCCCATCAGTTCCAACCCCGCTGCCATGGACAGGGACAGCTCCCACCAGCCCAGGCTGCTCAAGGTCCCATCCAACCTGGCCTTGAACACCTCCAGGGAGGGGGCAGCCACAGCTTCCCTGGGCAACCTGGGCCAGGGACTCCCCACCCTCAGTGTGAAGAATTTCTTCCTAATGTCTAATCTGAATCTTCCCCGTTCCAATATAAAGCCATCCCCCCATGTCCTGTCACTCCAGGCCTTTTTAAAAGCTGCTCCCCAGCTTTCCTGGAGCCCTTTCAGTACTGGGAGGCTGCTCTAAGGTCTCCGTGGAGCCTTTTCCTCTCCAGGCTGAACAGCCCCAGCTCTCTCAGCCTGTCCCCGTAGCAGAGGGGCTCCAGCCCTCGGATCATCTTCGTGGCCTCCTCCGGACCCGCTTCAACAGTTCCACATCCTTTCTTACGTTGGGGATTCCAGAGCTGGACACAGGACTCCAGGTGGGGTCTCACGAGGGCGGAGCAGAGGGGCAGAACTGCCCGCCTCTCCTGCTGCCCATGCAGCTCTGCACGCAGCCCGGGACGCGGCCGGCAGTAACGCAGGGTCGGCGCGGCGGGCAGGGCCGGGCCGGGCCAGGCGCGGTTCCTTTAACCGAGGCCCCGCCCCTCTCCCCGCCTCCGCGCCCCGCCCGCGTCCGCCCGCAGGCCCCGCCTCCCCGGCGCTGCCGCCAATGGGAGCGCGGCTGGGCGGGAGCCGTGCTTGGGGTGGTGCGTGTGGCGCATGGCGGCGGGTGCGGGTCAGTGCGGGGCTGGGGGCACCGGGGCTGGGGGCAGCCGGGCAGGGACCCCCTGGGGCGCTGAGGGAAGCAGGGCCGCTCTGAGGAGAGCGGGGCAGGGCCCGGGGGCACCCAGGGGCGAGGGGCCCGGGGCCCTGCGGGGTCGGGCCTGCTGAGGAAAGCGGGACGCTGGGGGGTTCGGAGCCCCCGTGAGGCGCTAAGGAACGCGGGGCAGGGCCCTCGGGGAGCAGGGCAAGACTGGAGGGCTGAGGAGAGCGGGGCAGGGGCCCCTGAGGCGCTGAGGGGGTTGGGGTGCTGCGGGAGTCGTGACCCCACTGAGAGGTGCGGAGGGGGTCGTGGTTCCCCTGCGGGGAGCGAGGCCCTGCGGGGTCAGCTTCCCGTGCAGCTCTGAGAGCGTGGTGGTTCCCTTGCGGGGAGCGGGACTCTGAGGGTCGGGTCCTCCTGCGGGCCTGGAGGAGGGTCTGGTCCCGCCCCGCCGTGCGGGAGCCCGTCCCGGATGTCCCTGCGCCTCTCGAGGCGGGGAGGGGGTGCGGGTGGCGGCTCGGCCCCCCCTTTGGTGCCGCAGCCGGGCCCCGTGTGTCCATGCGAGGCGGGAACCGGGGGTCCGGGCTGGCTAAGAGGAGGGCAACGGAGCTGGGAAAGGGGCTGGAGAACAGGGGTTATGGGAGCGGCTGAGGGGTGTTTAGCCCGGGGAAGAGGAGACTGAGAGTAGACCTCATCGCTCTCTGCAGCTTCCTGAATGGAGGTTGTAGCAAGGTGGGTGTTGGTCTCTTCTCCCAAGTGAGAAGTGGTGGGATGAGAGGAAACGGCCTCAAGTTGCACCAGGGAAGGTTCAGAGTAGACATCAGGAAAAATTTCTTTACCGAAAGGGTTCTCAGGCCCAGGAAAGTGGTTGAGTCACCATCCGTGGAGATGTTTAAAAGCCGGGTAGATGAGGTGCTCGGGGATCTGGTTCAGTAGTGGGCAGGTACGGTTGGACTCGATGTTCGCAAACGTCTTTTCGAACCAAGTGATTCTGTGATTCAGGCCTCCCTGGGGGAGAGGGAGGAGTGCAGTGCTTGGGGAGAGCACCCTCCGCTTCCTGCCTGTCAGTAGGCAGTGGTGTCACAGAATCACAATGGTTTGGGTTGGAAGGGACCTTAAAGATCATCCAGTTCCAACACCCCCTGCCATGAGCAGAGATGCATCTGGGGCCTTAAGTCTTCAGCACTTCCAGTGCAACTGTGAGCCTGAGGGTGCTGTGCTAAGTACTAATGAAACCCCGTAAAACAGTGGTGGTTTCACCATTAGGATCCCTCATAGGAAGAATGTTAAGGTCAGCAGGGTTCTGTGTGGATGTGGGGTTTTCTTACCTATACCGGCCCTTGACAGCGAGTTGTTTGTGGAGTTGAGGACTAAAGGAATAAAAACAAAGGAAATTCCTAGTAAGTTGCTGCTGTCAGCATAGCAGTAATTAAACCAAAGTGCTCAGGCAGATTCTTGTCTTTATATAACAAAGTAACCCTGCCATTCCGGTTGAAGCTAAGTGTGGCTTGAGCTGTCCTAATTTAAAAAAAAAAAGTGCAATTCCATGAAATTAAAATGTGGATTCTTAAAGCGTAGAGGATGAAGGAGTTCTATGAAAGTGACATGAAGTATAATCTTAGTTTTTAATGTGTATTTGTAGGAGATCTGATGTGGTTCCATGGAATTTTTTACCATAATTAACCATACGTCACTTAAGTGACTGCTGCTTTTTTAATGAAATTGCAGAAAGTTGTATTTAAGATGTGTAGCAAAGTAGTGTTATGGAATGGTTTGTCCACAGGTAGACAAAATAAAGGCTTGAAAATAATCTACCCATTGTTGAAGTTTGTGTACATAACCTTTCTAGTATTTCTGTCGTTGCTGCTTTCTTTTGGGTTTGCCCTAGAAGCTCTGGGTAGAAGGAGAGCTTTGTGTGAGTGCACGCATGCAACTGCTGCGCATTTTGCTCATTCTCTGGTATCTTGGTGAGGCACTGGCACACGTTGCCCAGGGAAGTTGTGACTGCCCGATCTGTGGAGGTGTTCAAGGCTTGGTTAGACAAGGCTATGAGCAACCTGATCCAGTGAGAGGTATCCCTACCCATGGCAGGGGATCGGAACTGGATGGGCTTTGAGGACTCTTCCAACCCAAACCATTCTTGTGATTCTATGATCTTGCATGCTATGAAATAAACACTGATACTAAAGGAATTCAAAATGTCTGGGTTTTGTTCCAGGTGCTGGTATAAAAGATGAGGCTGAATGAGAGTCGGACAAGATCCTTCCAGGCTCCTGTCACCGTCCACAGTTACCCTGGCAGGCAGGTGTATGTGTTTCCTGGTGGCCGAACTGATTCCGAAGAATCATCAGAGGAGGAACTCAATGTTATGGAATTGCGACCAAGGGGCAAGGAGCAGCAGCAGCGATGTAACACTTCTCGGGACAGAGTTGGAGACGTGGTACTGCTGGAACGAGAGGTTACGGAGGATGATAATCTTAACAAGCTAGCCCTGCAGTATGGTTGTAAAGTAAGAGCTATCTCTGTTGGGTTTTAATTACTTCAGATGTATTTTATAATTACTTTAGAGGTATATTATGTGTAGCTTAGTTTCCAGAATTAAAGGAAGGCATGCTGTTGTCTGTAGTTTTAACACTGAAAAGTGTTCGCCATGTGTATTTCATGAATGGTCAAGATTTGGGTAAAGCTGAGCTAGAGAAAAGCAGAAAATGCAACAGCAACAAAGGAGTTACTCATCTCATGGCCTAGGAAGATATTGTCAACCCCACACCCTGCTTGACCAGCTTTCCGGTTTAATTTGGGTGACTAAGTGCAGTCATGATCTATAATTAATTATCTGAGTGAGGGCAAAAAGTACGAAGCTAAGTACAGAAATCAGAGTAAGAGCCCTGCTTTCAAGGAGTGTGAAGGTTTTGCCTTAGTACAAAGAAATGTCGTTCTGGTGGGTCTGGTTTGGCAGGGGGTGTGTGTTTCTTTTTTTAAAGGTACAAGGTTACATATTGCAAGGAAGGCTGAAGTCTAACAAAGGTGGACTCTGGGAAGGAGAGATGCCAAAGTTCAGGTTACAGAGTCCAGGTGCTGTCTGTCCATGTGGGTTTGATTGCTGTCATACCCACAAGCATGTGTGGGTCAGCCTTCTGCTGGCAGGAGGGAGTGCATGCGCATGGTGAATTTTCTCTGGACTTGGAACATACCACAAAATACATTTTCTTTGTTCCAAAGCAGAAAGACTGTTGAAAAGTTTAATAACTTGATCTTCACATTGGAAGTACCCTGTTGTTTAGCAGAGCTGTATTTTTGGAGCCTGCTTTATCTGCAAGCTATACTGTGATTAAAAAGTTCCATGATGCAAACAATTGGACAGTGACCTGGATGGGGATAATGATACAGTACTGGCTCAACTGCTGCAGTACTGTTGCAGTCTGTCTTGCTTAATAACACAGCTGTGTGGTGCAGCTGAAGCAAGAGGGCTTAGAGGAATTGCGACAATCCCTTCCCTCCCATTCCCTTAGAAACAAAAAACAAAACAAAAAAGAAGCCCTTCTAGGTTCTGCTGACGAGCCCCATGTGTGTGAAGAAGCAAGTTTGGTAGGCCTTGAATAGGCCTTGATTAGCAACGGTAGAATGTGAGAACTCAGAGCGGCAGTTGGCTTTGTAGTTATGACTGTGTCTTCATCTCTAAGGAGCAGCAACTGTGTCGTTATTGCCAGTTATGTGGAATCACAACAGCTCGTGAACTCAAAGAGGAAGATTTTGAACAGCTTTTGGCTTATGGCGTGAAAAAGCCTGCTGTGCCCCCTGCGCTGCAGCTCAGGAGGACTCAGTCTTGTCCTTGCTATTGACTGTTCATCTGCTGTAGATCTATCCTGCCCTTGCTGAAGGCTGCTGGGCTTGTCCTGTGGGGAAGGCGAGCTGATAGGGAGGGACCAGGTAGTGTTCTACTGCTTCCCTCCCTCCAGGAAAGGACACTTTTGACTTGCCCCAGTTAAATTGAAGAGGTACAGAAATCCTTATTACTGGAGGTTTGTGTATGTGTTTGAAGACTAGCACTGATCAATTTCCATGTGTTTTGTTTTACTTGCACAATTAAGCAGCTCCTGAAAGGCTAAGAGGACATCAGTGAAGAAAATTTGTAGCCACAAATATATGCAACTGTGTTTAAAAAATTGGAGATGAGCTTCTTGAAATCAGTGAGAACTTGTCATTGGTTTCAGACTCATCAGGGCATACTTGGAGTGGGGTTAATAAGACAAATAGCTTTGAGTGTGCTACAGATAATTTGGCAGAGATGCAAAGCACTTCAAATTTCCCATTTTTATACTTCACCATTTATAGTCCTGGCTTGATTTTGACATTGTTCTTAGCTGGGACGAGAGTAGCTCGCTGTGGCCAAGAAAATGAGTCCAGAAAATAAGCCTAAATGGCTTGTGCAGCCTAGTGCTCTTGCATTCTTCCCACCAGCTTTGTTTGTTGTTTCTGTGAGAGTGCTGCTCCACTTTCTCTTTCTAGAACCTTAGCACAACATTGCAGTGTTTGATTGCAGACACTGCAGGGGATCTTTACTGTCCCAATAATTTGCTTTCATTGGAACAAAACCAAAAACTGAAGCACCACCTCAGCGAGGAGGCTTTGCATGAGATTGTTGTTTCATAACTAAGTAATTTTGCAGGGTTTAAGTCCTGATATCACACTGGGGCAAGCTGTGGGGAGTCTGAAAAAGCAGCTGAGGATTCCCTTCGCCTCAGGGGCCCCAGATCAGGATCTAGATTAAACGTCCCATTTTCAGACTTCTCAGGCTTTGCAGAGTAAGTGTGAGATTCAGGCATTCATCTCAGTGCTGCCCTTAGTGGAGTCTTGCTGTGATACAGCAGACACCTTATTTCAGGGACTGCACGGTAGATGGGCTCGATGTGAGGTGCAGGCTGCCAGGGAGATCCTGAGAGAGACTGCTTTGCAGGCAGAGTCGCTTGCAGCTCCTCTCTCCTGCGGGGCAGTGTGGGCTCCTGCAGCCTGCCGGGACCCTCCTGCAGGGGTGCGAGGATTGCCCAGGAGTGGTGCCCCATGCCTGGCAGCACCACAGCATGCAGATAGCCCCGGACATATGCTGCAATGGCAATGGAAAAGTTCAGACTCCCTTCTGGTTATTCCTGTATCATCTTTTAAAAGGAGATCCTTGCCCTGAACCATGAATGATTTTGGTGCTGATGGCACTTAGGCATTTGCTGAGGAAGTAACATGCTTTCTTGTTGGTTTCCCGGGTTCATTGGCAGCCTCAGGCCTGTGGGTGTGCTGGGAGTGCAGTTCATACAGTAATTACAGGATTTCTGAAAGAACAAATCAGATCTTCTCTGAAAGCGCAGTCCTCGTACCGTGTCTCCCCAGTGTGATATATCACAGGGGGTTAGCCTGTGTGTTTTGCCTTTCTCTTTGGCTTGGGATCTTGCTTTTTCTGTTTTGCATCCTCCAGCCTTTCCCACAGGGTTCTTTCATGTCCCCTTGGCTCCTTTGGAGACGTCCTTGCACATGTTGACAGTCCTGATTGTTTTCTTTGACAGAGGATTTGGGGCAACTGAGAAGTTCGTGTACTTACTCATTAGGTGGTTGTCAATGCACGCTGTATTAGGCTGTTTTCTCTTTACTTAACGTTGAATAAAGAAACACTGCCTTGCCTTTGTCTTTCCTTTGATCCCAGCTGTCCTTGTGATTTACACTGTATGAATGGCATGTTCTTTCTTGCTCTTCTTGCTGCTGTGTGCATCACTGAGCTGTGGGGATACTGGTCACAGATGGAGAGACCCTGCAACCCAACAACCAAAGATGATCACAGATGCATGAAGATTATTGCCGTAAGCGTACTCTCAGCAGGAGCATTTACCAACTGTGGAGAAATGTGCTGTATGGATTTCCTGTCTGTGCAGGAGAGTGGTGGAACCTGGGGATGCTCATGCCTTTGTGGGAGAGAGCTTGCCTGCTCTCTGCCAGGCTGGGATTTTGCTTTTCCAGACTGCAGTGTGCTCCAAAGGTGGAGCAATGTTCTCTCTGAAAATGCTTTCTGAGTGATTTTTTTTTCCTGCTTGTATTGGCATTGTTCTCTCACCTTAAGCACTCAGGCATTGTTTGAGACATGAAAACTCTTCTAAAAAGAATGTTCTAAAGACTCTTGCTTTTACTTGGACTAGAAAGTGAGAGAAGGGTAAAAGAAGGCAAAAGGAAAGATAAACAGTATTAAGCAAAGTGCAGCCTATGAGCAATACAAGAACATTAGTGGTTATAGTGTGGATTAATAGGGGAGCATGTCTGTCCTGCAGGACCTGGAGCATCCCTTGAACAGCTGGGAAATCTCTGCAAAACACAGAACAACATGCAGCCAGGGCTTGCTTTTATTTTCCAACTTTTCCTTGCCCACTCATTTGATTGCTACTTCCTACTTCAGTAGCGGGTTGCCCTGCACTAACATTCATGTCCTTTTTGGATTCTGTAGGTTGCAGATATTAAACGTGTCAACAACTTCATCCGGGAGCAGGACTTGTATGCACTGAAGTCCATCAAGATCCCCGTGAAGACCCATGGGCTGTTAACGGAGAACAGCAGAGAACTAAGGCCGCCCCCGACTGCGCCCTCCCGGACTGGCCTGACGCTCGTGGACTTACCTGAGCCTGATGATGGCGCAAGCAGCTCTGCTGACAGCGGGCACCTGAGCAACTATTTCAAGGGGATTGACAAGAGCATTCAGGATGCGGTCCAGGCAGAGGTGCAGCTAAACACGGAGTATTGCACAGAGAGGCTGCTGCCTGAGTCAGGGAAGCAGAAGACCACTAATGGTGCAGACTGTGGAATCCAGTGGTGGAATGCAGTTTTTATTATGCTCCTGATAGGAATTGTCCTGCCAGTATTTTATATAATCTATTTTAAAACACAAGGCCTAGTGGCCCATACCACCAACATAACACAAGCCTCAAATATTTCAAATATTTCAACAGATGGATTGGAAGGGAAATTACAGCAAAGCTCAGTTGTAGGAAGAAAATCCTGAGGGGAGAGTCAGGCAAACCTAGCCTCTCCTCCTGGCACTGACACCCCTGCCCCAGAGACTCCGACATTCGGGGGATAGCAATAGATGTTATATTTATTTTTTTAAATAGCTGATGTTGTAATCCTGAACTTGACTGAAAGTGCAGCGATGTGATTTTGGTTGAAGAATAAGGATGCTTTGTTGCTTATGAAGATCACCAGGCAGCTGGCCTAACATTCATGAACTCCACCGAGGGGAAGTGTTTTGTAGCCATGTACTCACCTTGGTTGCTTCAGGTATTTCTCAATGCTTTGTCTAAGAAGCGAAATCTTCACTGCTGTGATGAAGAGTGCAGTATTAATGCGACTGGGAAGTTGGGAGTTTGCATTTTAAGAAAACACTTTTTGCTTAAAGTGGAAGCGAGGACTCTTTCTCTGAACTGTCATTTTTATCTCCTGCAGACCATGGCAGTGTTGGCATAATTAGCCCTAAACCAATGCCTGCTAGTGTGCATATTCACTCTAGGTATGCCACAGCACAGGATGCTGGCAGCACCTTGCCTCTGCATCCTTTTGAGAAAATGTTTGAGCTGTGTTTATTAGGGTGCTTCAAGCCCATCCCTGGGAGGGCGAGCCAGGGTCTCTTCTCCTTGATGAAATCCTTTGGCGACTTCCCTTGCAATTCGGTGTCTTTGCAGGCAGAGCACATTGTAGAATCTGTGCTTTCCCCAGGGTACAGGGTGTCCGGAGCCAATACTTGAGCATGGCCACAGGTGGCCAGAGAGCATTGGAGGAGGTGAGCGGAGCATGAGGCCTGTGGTACCCAGTACACCCACTTCAAAAGCACATTTGGATGTGTGGGGAGGCTATTGGCTGCATTATTGTTTGTTTATTGGTTTTTTTTTTTAAATGGTAATAATCCATAATTATGCACCTCTGACACCCAATTTCAGTTGTGGGTTTGAGTTTCCTTGTTTGTAGTCTTCATGTGACAGCATTGCTGTGCTGTGTTTGATTTGCAGAGTCCAGGAAAGCCGCCCTGCATTGCCTTTGGCAGCCACAGGAGGAAGGGTAGGCCCTCTCTAGGCTGGGTACGGTGAAGCTGCTGCAGGTTACGCGATTCTGTGAGCAGCTGGTGTGTCCATTAGAAAGCTTCTGAGTGACGTTAGGGAGGCTGGTGTGCCCCCAGATGATGGGAAGCTCAAGGCCTGTGCTTTTGAGGGCGAGTCAGTTAAACACTATGTACTGGAGGTTAGCAGAAAGCGAGGCTTTGGGAGCGCTACTCCAGAGAAGGATTTGTCTCACAAGTTTAATTCAGCAACCACAGGAACTGTGGGCAGAAGTGAGCTCTCCTGGAGCCACACACAAAGGGGCTGTGCAGCACCGGTGCCTGAAACCTGGGGGCAGTGTGGGCACACAGGCTGTGATGTTGCTGGCCATGTCAACCCCTTTCCTGGGCTGCTGGCATGGGGCTTGGCTGGTCTGCTGTAATGCTGAGGGTGAGGGCAGAGCCTGGGGGGGGGGGGGGGGGGGGGGGGGGGGGGGGGGGCTGGTGGATGAGCAGTTTGGCCTCCCCTGGCACCTCCTGCCCCATTTTCTGCTTCCCAGCTACCGAAAGGAAAAGGAACGGGACCCTTCCTGCCACAGGGGCAGTGGAAGTACTGAGTTTGGCCTTTCCTCAGCCATCCTGACTGGGATGAGCAAGGGCAGGCCGTGCTGCCCTGGCACTAGTTTGGGCACTGGGGTTTGTGTCTCTGAGCAAGGTGCAGCTGGAAAAGTGCTGTGCCACAGGTTCAGGCAGTGCAGCTGCAGTCACACCCACCCTGCGGTGGCACAGAGGGGCAGTGTCTGTGTGTGGCAGGGCATGAGGTTTCTGCAATTGGCAAAACCCAAGTGCTCAGGGATCCTGAGTTTATAAATGCAGACTCAAATATCAGATATCGAACAAAAATTTGTATTTTCCTTCTGTGAAGGAAATGGGTGTCTCTTTCTCTTTGTTCTAGGGGGATTCTTACATTTTTAAATAAAGAAAAATGAAATAAAAGCACAGGGGGCACTGTGCCCTGGATGGCTGGCACTTTGCTTTGTCCCCACTGCTGGCCACTGCTGTTGCACCACTGAGTGCACTCCTTAGCCAATCCAGGGCCTTGGTGCAGTTCTGCCAGACACTGAAGAGTAAGGACACAAGCACACCGCTCTCTGCCGGGGTTTTTCTCAGGCAGAAGCCATTTGTTTCACAGAACCCCATCCCGCTGCAGGGAGCATGAGCGGGCAGGGCGTTCTGCCTTGCCTTTGTGCTGGTTTCAACCCACAGCCCTGTGGCCATAGCAGCAGAGCAGAAATGGGAAGGGGCAGTGCTGCTGGTGCAGCTCTGCCCGCAGCCACCACAGCACCTGGCTGGCAGGTGCGCCCACAGCAGCACCTACAGAGAAACAGGAGTGACAGCAGAAGAAGGAACTGTGACATCAGGCAAGGGGCAGGAAGGAAGGACCCACCCTCTGTTCACCGGTCTGGACCTACTGGGGGTCTTGTGTGTTTCTGTAGCATTGTGTAACGAGGTCCTTACAGCGCATCGTTCTGAATTGGAATGTAGTAACAGGTAGCTGCATCCCCCCACATTCATATGGATTAAAAGATTCCTTGCTGCTATTTAAAAACAGTTCTTCAAAATAGCACCAGCAGTGCTCCAGCTGGCTGGGAACAGGACAAAACATGCTCTGCAAACACGAGAGAGGCTGGGGTACACAGTAAAAGCCAGTATCTTTACTTTAGTGAATGCAGGATACAAATATTTTACAACAACCTCTAGCATTTTCTTAACCATTTGATAAAAAGTTCACTAGAATATTTATTGTATATTGAAGAAAAAACAACACATTCAGGGAAAAAATTGAGATTAACTTATTTTTTTCTTAAAAGATTCGTCTCAAGGATGGCAACAAAGTCCAGCTTGTGCCGCCAAACGGCTTATCATCATTAAACCGTGAACAGCTTCTTTGTGAACTGTTGACTACAAACATTTACCAAATACATAAATCTCTTTTAAAAAAGCCATTTTAAATATAGCAAAGCAGTGTTCTCTTGCACAGCAAAGTGAAGAAAGTTTCTACTAAGATTTAAATGTCTACATTTGTTAAGTCTTTCTTTCACATTCTAATTTCACTTCTTCCCATGATCAATTGTTAGGAGTTATTTTGTTCCTTATTTACTATGTATTTCTTGTGCGCACAGTAATTCGCAAGTTTCTGATGCATTAGTGTCCTTTAAGTGAAAGGAAAGGCTAAAGCATTTTTCTCTGACAAACCCCTGATAACGTGCATTTCCAATACTACAGGCAAGAGCTGGGAGATGGAGAGGTGATTTGTCACAATAGCAGATAAAAATCTTAAATCATTCAGACTCAAATGGGTTCAGACAGGATTGGATCCACTTGCAACTTTGTTCAGTGCAGCTAATTAAAAAAAGTGTCTTTTACCTGTTGAAATATCTGTGCTATGTTGTCGTCTTTTTTTTTTTTTTTATAAAACATTTTTACAATTCCTAAAAAAGTATGTTCCAAAGTTAGTTACTCATTATTAAAAATCAGGATTCCCGTTTATTCCACAGCATGAGATTCTCCCCTGAGATGGGAGCTCTGTGGAAAGACGTGTTCTGCCGGGTCTGGTGGAGGGGGCAATGTGGGAACAGTCCCTAGAGCTTCTTTTTGTTTTTAATTCATTGGTGCAATTTCAGTACAAACTCTAACCCTTACGCAGCTTTTTTTTTTTTTTTTCTTTAAGAAAACAGTAATAGCACTGTTTAAAAACCTGCATAGAAATAAAGACTACTGAGATACAGTCAGCAAAGCCATCCGGTAAGGCACACAAGAAAATAGACAGTAAATGTGAATGCAGAACTCCCACTCAGGTGTACAGCAAAGTTCAGAGAGGTGCATAAATAATGAAAAATCAGGTAACATCTCAGAGCAGCAAAAGGTTCTCGGAGGTGGTAAGGGAATTCGGTCCCTTTAGAAACAGAGTGGCCATTACAAGCTCTGGTTTTCCTCTGCGCTTCCAAACTGACAACCAACACCAATACATGGAGAGGAATTTCCAAAGGAAAGGGGATGGAAGAAATTGAAACCTGTACGTGTTTTCAAAGTTCCCACGACGGCAGAGCTGGGTTGGGGAAGCTGCATGCGCTGTTTCAGTTGCACATGAGTGCACAGCAAAGGAGATGTTCTCCCTCAACCCCCCAGATTTCCCTTTTGTACAGCATCAAGTCAGTGATTTTTTTTTGAATTACAAAGACAAAATTAAAGGCCAAGCAAAATCCCAGTAATAATCAGGGGCAACGCTGAAAGAGACTGGGTACCACATCAGCACTGCAAGCCCTTACCCAGAACCACAACTACCAGCTGAGTTAAAATCACCTTCGTTGGGTTCCCAGTGCTAAGGGTGGTGCTGCCTGTGCAGGGATCTGAAATGCACAATGAGGAGCTGGAAATGGACCAGATTCCCACAAGGCAGGCACACTCCCCTCGTGAAATTGGCTCCACCAGCCCAGGCTGCTGTAGGCCAGGATATACCCAGCTTCTGGCTCTCAAGACTTCTGCTGCTCAAACCCAGCTTTTGCCACTCTGAGGGCCGAGGTGCTACCAGGGGAGAGGGCACTCTCCTTGTCTCACCCAGCTCAGCAGGGCAAGTACGATCAGGTCACCACAGCCAAGTACAAAACAAAGCCTACTCAGAGCCAGCTGCTGGGACACCATGGGCTGCTGGATTCCTTACTCCATCTCATGGAAGCAGCAAAGAAGAACAGCAACCACATTTCTGCGGCTGAGGCTTTATCCCAAACCACTTACCAACTTCAGAAACCTTTTGTGCTCATCTGATATGTGTCACTTCCCTATCAGGAGAAATTAGGTCAAGTTTTTCCACTGGTTTTTTTTTTTTTTTTTCCTCCTCGGAAGAGGCAGCTTTAAAACGATGCCTTAAAAGGTGTTGTAACAGATTTTTTTATATTTATGCAGGATGAACTTAACACTGGATTTTTTTTTTTGCCACTTTGCTATTTATATACATATATATAAAATGTATAATGAAGCTTAACCATACAGCACAGAGATTACAATTTAACGGCACACATTCACCACCAGTGAGGGGGACAACCCCTTTATACACCCTCTGAAAAATCTGGATAATAATATTAATAATAATTAAAATCCAAAGAAAGTACAGTATATTTAACAAAATAGTAAATATTAAACAGTGAATACTCTACTTAATAAGGACCTCGCCTTTTTTCAAGTTGGCGTCAATCCACAAAAATATACTTTGTAATCTGGTGACCGTACAATACGTAGGTACTTACACCAAAGGTGATAATATATTTAGGATGCTATATACACAAAGAGTTTGGCTCAAATTTAAATTTACATATAAGTGTTCATGGCTTATTTTTCCCCCAAGGTTCCGCCTGCAAGTTTTTCCTTTTCATCTTTGAAAGCAAAAACTAGAAAGTCAAAATAAGATAAAACTATACTCTACAAAAAAGCTACAACATACAGCTTTGGCTTATATAAATAATTCATAGCAGAATGTGTTCAAAAGTACTGTATATAACTTTATATATAGTCTTCAATTCATTAGGGTATTGTTTTCTTTAATATAAAATATACATGAGCTAAAATCCGTTTCTATATTTTTCAAAGGTATGAACGTAAAAACAAATTTGTCAAACATATTCCAATTATAACTTAATATATTAATTTTACTTTGTTAATGTTCTATTTTCTAGGCTAATATTTTCTGAATATTTCATGCGAGTTCTCTATGTCTCTCTCTCACTCAAAAAAAAAAAAAATCACTTCTTTGACCCAATACACTACTTTTTTTTGCACGTGCAAAACAGGGTTTGTTTTTTTTTTTTATTTCTTACAGCATCAGCCCTTCTCCATGCACCCTCTGCAATAGAGACCCATGCCAGGTTGGGTAATATAAAGGTCATTTTATGTACAGTATTGCTTTCTTCTTCCTGCTTTTCTACTGCTCTGCTGCTACAAAGCATTATTTCTTAACTACAAGTAACCATACAGCTTGAATAAAACACACAGGGACGTTACTACAGGCGAGCCCTCTTGGTTTCTGCAATCTAGTGTGGTAGGATTATAATGCGGGTACAATGTTTTTCTGCAAAACAGGTTATATTATTAAAACAACAAGTCCAGGTGGGTGCCAGACTCGATCAATACCTACAGGATTGTTCTCTTACATTTTACCATGGGACATCTGCAGCTATACAAGGAGTTTGTCGTAAGTGCCTGATGAGTTTGTGTATGCTACACACACGAGCACATATATATGCATGTGGAGATATATATATGCATGTATGTATATACATATAAATATACTTATTTCATGTCCTTATTTATAAATTTAGATATGTCAGGACAGTTCATTTTGAGAACGCAAAAGGGAAGAGGCAACACTGCAAGTTTATGTCACCCATGTGTCCATCCTCATTCGTTTTACCGATGGACTCTCTCTATCTTCCGAATTCGGTGGCCTTCCCAGCACAACAGGTGAATGGAAATCACTCCTCGGGTCTTCCCGATCGCTGCCATCGTAGGAGCTGCTGGAGCTGCTGAGACTGTCAACAGGAGAGCGCCCCATTTCCTGCCGCGACGGCTGCTGCGGCTGTGGCTGCGGCTGCTGTGGTGGTGGCTGCGGCTGTGGCTGCTGCTGCTGGAACCCAGAGGGAGTTACACGGTCCCGGGGAGGTGAAATTGGTTCAGATTTTATGTTGATGTTTTGGTTGGTATTAATGGATAAATTTGAACCCTGAGATAGCTGGCTGCCAGTACTGGGAAAAAGAAAACCAAAAGGCAGAAATAAGAAAACACGAAAAAGGAAAAGAAAGTGACAATTCATGTGTTGGTGTGATGATGTGGTCTTGTGGTTCAGCACCCTCAAAATGAGTATGTAAATAAGTGCAACTTACTGAGTGAAGAAACAAAGCTGAAAAAGCATTAAAGGTCTGAACGCATTCACAGAAGTTAAAATGAACAGAAGCATTTCCTATTTCCAAACATTTAAGTTGATCACGTAGGTGTCTCCTTTGTATGAAACTTAGACCAGAGTTAGCTCTCAACTGTACCAACACAAGGGATGAACAACATGAACCAAGAATGCTTCTTCAGCCAAGGAGCAAACTTGAAAGGCAATGCACCACCAAGAGCAGACAAAAAGTTAAAGAGGTCTTGTGCTAAATATTTTCCAGCACAATTATTCAGTGTGAAGTGACAGACGTTCCCGATCGCGAGCAGTGCTGCAGCGTCATCAGAGGTACTTACACAAGAGAGCTGAGGGCCGCAGGACCGAGATGGTGCTGTTGCCAGGCAGATACCTGCCCTAAGGACAGCATTCCGGGGGAGTTAAATCCCTGCAAGGCAGACAGGTCTGCACTAGTCAAGGAGTAATCTAAGAGAGAAAAACAAATAAGTAGTTCATAGATTTATTTTTACATATACATACACATAGATATCTATGTGAGAATGCGTGATACACACTCACAAAGGCTTTCTGCACAAAACAAATAAATAAAGGTAAGTCACTCAAAGGAGTCCAAAGGTGAAAATGCTGAAGTCTGGGAGCAGCCCTTCTAATTTCACGAGGACCTTAACAAGATGTGAGCCTTCCAAAGCCATTTTTTTGCACTCTGCTTTCGATTCCAACATGTTGCTGTCTCATACGGCTTCCTCTAAACTCATAGGTACATCCTTATACATTTCATACGGATATGTATGTGTGCATCTTCCAGCAGGACAAGTGTTTGCATTTTTGAAGATTTTAGTCTGCATGGAAGTTTCAAAACTAAAGAAAAAGGGAAGAATTCAAACAAGTCATGAGAAAAGAATTGTCGTTCTTGCCCTGAATCTACTAAAGGAATCCTGGCTGTGGTTCTGTTCCCAGATGGCAGGCAGCATCAGTCAGGCAAGGCACAAGCACTGTTTGGCTGTCTCACATTACAATACAGTTCATAGTCCTGCAACCTATATCCAAACCCAACCACTGGCTGTGATTGTCCTGGCTGCCAGGGCAGGTCAAGGAGCTCTGGAAAGGCTGGGATGGACGCCTGCGGGGTGGTGTGACCAGAGTCCCTGCAACTGGGAGCCTCAGCAACCCCTCTGCTCACTCTCTGCAATCCCATGGCAACACATCATGCTCTCCCTCCCCCCACAAGGCCACACTCCTTACTTTGTATCTAACTACACCGGCATCTCTGTATTGAATTAACAAAAGAAGTCTCCTCATTTAGAACAAAAAATGATAGTTATTCAGAAATAAAACTTAACTGGATAGCAGAAAAGACAATATATTCCTAATGAGCAGCTTGTCACCGGCTGTCAGCTTTACTAGGCTACAATACTTAGACAGCTCTCACTTCATTCACAGGGATAAGTTATTTTCACATTATCATTATTACTCACACTTTCGTTACAGGTTTCAAAACAAAGCTGCAAACACCCTTCTGATTTTAATTAATCTGTAATACAGCTTTTTAAAAATAATTTCTAGTCTTTTGAGAATGCAAAAAAACCGCAGCCAAACTTAAACCACCAGCAGATGAACCAAAAATTCTGCCTAAGTAGGGTTTGTGTTTTGTCTTTAGTTTTAGGATTTTGGGGGGTTAGGGGTTTGGGGTTTTTTTAGTATTGTTCTAAAATGACAACACCATTATGATTTATCTCTCAAAATAAGCTTTTTTGAACAGTCTCCCTTCCCATCCACCAACTTGTTTGCTATGGGCAACTTCCTGGTTCCCCTTCAACAGCCCACAAGGATGGAGAGCCTCATGCCAAGAAGGTGTTGGCCCTTTCAGAGATGCTGATGCATCGCTGCAAGAATTTTCCTGAAGACCCTGGAAGCCCAGCTGCACCCCAGCAGGTGAAGCTCCTTCAGCTGCCGTTTTCTCTTTCGTTAATTACTTCTCAGTTGACATTTTCACTGGTACTCAAAAACCCTCACAAGTGTTTCTGCACAGACTCAGAAGGGTTGTTCCCAAGCCAATAAATCCAAAGCCCATTTGCAAGACCAAAATAAAACCTAAAATAATATCCAACCCAATGCCTAGGACAGGCACTCAGCCTTCAAAGCTGCCAGACCTACGGCAAGGTGCAAGTGTAGAAATGTAAACTCTGGAGATGGACATGCTGTTCTGTGCCAGTGGGAGAACTGCAAGAGCAGATACAAAGAAAATATTTGTAGCAATGTGGCTTCCACCTGTTTTTTCTTTGCAATTATAGCTCTTATGCTAAGGGACAACTTCTGACACCTTAGACAGAAGGTGTCTGGTGACAGAGGTTTGAAGAATTCCTTTTCCAAGTATTGCAGATGCAGCTGCACAGTTACCTGCATTATCGTTTCCCTAAGCAATCAGGTATCTGTGAGCAGAAAAAGCAGGACACTGATTTCCATGCACAAGTGGCTTGATGCAAGGTGGAAAAGTCCTTCAGACAGGAGAGTGCCTTCTACATGACAGCAACCAGTGCTGCTGTGACCTTAACGAGACACCTTGGAATTCTGTGTCTTTGCAAAATATCTGACCCAAAGCCAGTATCTATGGCTAGATATGCGCTCTGAAGCAAGTTACTCTTGACCTGATCTCTGTGGGGTCTGAATGTTTGTACAGATGCCTAGGCTGAGAGAACAAGTAACTCAGTTCCTTCTGGTCCTTCCTCCAGCAATCTACATAAAGAATATTTCCCCAGCAAAACAAACTACACAGAACATTGTATTTGAACAAAACTCAGATCCTTAATTAAAATGTTGGAGATAAGAGCTGAATCTATCAATCCTTGCCTTGAAAAAAATCCTATCAATCCAGAAAAACAATTTATCTCAGTCCTTGAACTGTAGAACTGAAATTGCTACATAAGCGGTAGCTACCCTGAGAATACCCAGATGACAATTTGGTTTCAACGTCAAATTTCTTTTAGCAAATCCCCTGAAAGGCTCAATCTAATAGAAACCACTTTAAAGTGTCTGTAGAACACTAAAGGCTTTTCACAAATCGTTGCATTATCAAAGGAAATGGGCTGGTTTTTCAAATCATATCCCAGTGATAACAGCACTTGTCCACTGTGTAGGCCACCAGCTTCAACTGTCTTTGCTGCTTCCCAAGATCCAGACTACAGCTCCTCTCACCCAAAAAGCCTGTTTGAGTCAGCAGCGCAGACGCTGGTTTGGATGAGGAGTGCATGCATCTCTGCTTCCTGAAACAATGTCAGACTGCACGGAGAATGAAGGGGTTTGTTAGGTGACAGGTCAAATGCACTGCAGGTCTTCAAAGCATGGACCAGAACTATCTGTTTACTTTAAACAACCATTAAATGCAATACATAAACAATCTTTTCAGGAAGAATCAAACCCAGACCTGTATGTCGAGCAAACTTATACCTCAGCCTAGTATCCAAATCAAGTCACCAAGCACCATCCTTCACGTGGCTCATTCTACTGTCAAGGCAACTCCATCCTCTCCTTCACTCATCTCTTCAGACTTTAAACCCCCTCGGGGTAGCTACTATTTGCATAAATGTTCCAACAACTCAGTTGGTGCTACCACAGCATAAATATGTACTCTTGCTGATTTTGATGTCCCTCTCAAATGCAAACCTCCTGTACGGGAGTACCTGCCCAGGGCAGAGGGCAGAGCCTCAGAGGCAAACAACACTGAGAGCAGCTGAATAAATGTCACTTCATGAGCACATTAATATAAAAAGACACAAAAGGTGCGAGCTGTTTGGCTAAAACTACTAAACAACAGTGAAAGCTTTCAAAGCTAAAATAAGGAGGAGAAAATGTATAAAATCACAACTTTTTTGTTAGGAAACTTATAATGAGTTTCCAACTTTATACCCTGATGGCACCCCTCCTTGCAGAAAACAAAGAATATTACAAAACCTTCCAATCGCCCAGGTTTTAGCCGTTTTCTACAAAGCTTGAAGGATTTTTTGGATGTGCCCTACCTTTGCACAAGAGTAAGAACATTAGGTCACTGACAATAGATGAGTACAGTATTTTTCACCCTTTCTTATATAGATTAGCAGAGAGGTACCACTAGTGTTGCTGATGGGCTCAGCTTTGGGCAGCAGCAGGTACATTTGGGAGCTGACTGAGATCTGCTCTGCCAGACGCTGGGGTAGCTCCTGCTCTGTGCTTACAGAAGCCATCCCTGCAGCACGTGTGTACTCGCCCCCCTCTTCCCTCTCGCCCCAAGCCTTGCCACCTAAACCCCAAACAGTGGCCCCTAAATGAAAAGCAATGATTCCTTCCTAGCATGCCCTTCACCTCCCAGCTTCCTGAGCGTCTCATGCCTACCAGCTACTTGTGTACAGCCACCAGCGATGATGATACAGCTCGAGGGCAGAGATGCTACCGAGGAGTCTCCCCTGCTGGGGACATGGATCTTTTTAGACTGATAGAAATAAGCCAACAACACCCTCAAGCCCTTCTGTCCAGCCAGAGAGCCGGGGGTGACCAGTTGTAAAGAGAAGCTCTCTGTTTCCAAGAGCTATCACCACAGAGGAGAGAAACAAGACTTCTTTTTTTCAGAATCTGAAAGTCTACCAAATAAGAATTAAACATTGCCAACCCAGTGGTCCCCAGTTCAGAAATTCCTGGTCTAACAAATTATAGCAGTTACAATTGAATGTCTTAGACTTCATCCAAAAAGAACAGTGAACTGGGGAATTATTTCCTTTGTTTCCCTTTTTAGTTTTAACCAATAGCTATTTCAACTCTGATTTACAAAATTTATTGATACTTATCAGTGTAGTAGTAGTTCCTCTGCATTTCAATATCAAACCATGTGTCACAGATCAATGGTAATCAACCTGACAGATCATGGCTGCAGCCATTCCAAGGAAATTATTACAAAAATGTCCTTACTGATTACATGCAGAGTCTGTAACAAATGGAGAACCTTGAAATTCAAGTCAAAATTATCTGTACTGGTATGGAGACAAAGTGGGAGGCACCATGTCATGAACTACCTTCCAAACCTGCAAACCAAATACCAGTTAAATTACCAAATTCCTTGCATCACAGAGATCTGGGACAAAAGCAGTTTTAACGGCTTTCAGATAACAGAGATTGGCAGTGCCGAAATGCTGACAGTGCCTTTCCATGAAGTCCCCAGCTCACTCCATAAAACTACCAAGGAGAAGGCCCCATCCGGGTTTTGTACACCCAGGCTCTTTTTGTAAAATGAGAAATCCTGTAGAAACCAGTTCCCTCCTGCTGCTGGAACCAAGGAGACCAGAACGGAAGGGATGGAATGCTCAAATATCGACTATTGCTTAAACATAAAGTATTTCAGTTCTCAGATAGAAAGCTTGAACACTACTGCTATAGGCAATGCATTTTATTTTGTCTCTCTGTATTCAGCTGCGTGCAACCTGACTGAGAGCTTCTTCCTGATGTCTAAACATTTACATATTTTACAAGTTGAAGGCTCATTTTTGATGAATAAGAGCCTTCATTTGAACTGAATAGGAAAATGAAGTGTCACAGAAATGCAAATTTTCTGGGCTTATGAATCACCAGAGTCTTGTACATCTGACAAATCAAGCCACTTATTAAAAATAATGCTTACCAGTGTTGTAGGCAGTAGGCATGGCCGAATACACCAATCCCTGCGGAGGCAAGCTTGGAGTTGTCACAGACACCACAGGGGTAGCAAGAGGCTGTGTAGACTGAGAACTACTTATCCTTTGGGTATTCTATAAATGATCAAAAAGAACAACATGTCTTACGATATCAGTTAGAACAACAGAAAATCAAGTGCCAATATAAAAATAGCATTCAATTAAAATGTTTCTTTGCTGTATTTTTCAGTTACATCATTTTTGTCAGGATAGATTTTCTAAACAAGCCAAAACATTTCAAGACAACCAAAATGACATCAGCAAACTGAAATGAAAAATTAAGACAGACACGCTGGTCTGCTTTCCATGCATGCAGATTTCAACAGTGTTACCAGTTGTAGGATGTAAACCAAAACGCCATTTCTTAGGGACGTACACAAAAATTCTCACAAGTTCGTAAGTGATTTAATAGTTCTTGGTCTTTTTTATTTAAGTGGTTCTAGTGCACATAGTGAGGCACAATTTCACCAGAAAATTTTCCCACTTCCCAGTTGTTTACCCAATTTTCAGAATTCTAGCTGCCAGTTTTGACACTGTGCTGACTACACCTGTCCTGAAAGGAACACAGAGATCTTCTAAATTTGTTTTGATAAGACCTCAGTGATAAAGTAATCTTGCTGTTCCCATGGTTTCTGAGAAGCTGAAAGAGTACTTGTTATAATGCAGATATGTTTCAAAGCAAATGACACTGGAGTTCAAACAGAGCAACTGTGTTTTTTGACAGGAAAAACAGCTAAACCAGATTGTCTCAGATTATCAGTCCCAACTGTAGGCACAATGGGGCTTTTTAATAACAGTCTTTTCCATTACCGGAATGAACATCTGCAGCAAACCTATCACTCCAAATTAAGATCTTCAACCAAATTCACTGTTTAGAAAACCTTGTAATAAACAGAGGTGAATGCTAACAGACAAAGCTGCTCTCTCACAAAACTTCATGGAGACACATCTTTCTTCAAAAGGTGTAATTCAGCACCATTTAGCAATGTCAGATACTGACCAGAACAGGAAATGCTAAGGTTTTTTTATTTTTAAACGATAGAGATTTACATACAGAAGTCTTAGGAATCCTAGAATAGTAGAAGTCTCTGCATCCTATATTTATACATTTTTACTGAACCATTCCCAATTCAGGAGGTAGATTTCAAACTGCTGAAAACGTTTTTAAAGCAAGCTTCTCTCCCTGGCTGAAAAAATATTTGCTACGAAAGCAGAACTTTTTCATCTCTCTGGCAGAGTTCTCTTTCCTTGCTTTAAAAGACTGGGGCTACTACTACTTTCTGCTCATTTCAGACACGTACACAAGTATCCCAGGATACGCAGCACCTATTTTTTTCTACACTCTGATCTTGAGAGAGTGAGTTCTATTAACAACGCATGATTCTCTTTATAGTAATGGAATGAGCAGGTAGAGGAACACGGCTCTCTTCAATTTTCATCTTAAACCCATGAAGGTGAATTTAGGGTTATCAATCCTTGGCTGGTACTTTTCCTATTTCAAGAAAAGTATACCACAGCTACGATATTAAAATCAGCTACAGTCTTCTGCTAGCTACCAGCTTCTGATCTAGGTTTTGCTGGCTGCTGTTGGAATCCCACCATGGAGCCTTGTAAGAATTCCAGAGGCACTCCGACACTGGCTCAGTACATTTACCCACTCTCCTTCAGAGTTCTAAGCTCAAAGTCTCAGAGAAAGTCCCACTGATTTTTTTTTTTAATTTATCACTTTAAATCACTTAGGTACTTCTGAAAATCTCCACTAGACCATCTTTATCTGGCATAAAGATATGTTATTAGAGAAGATTTTTGTGTCTGTAAAGAATTGACATTTTTCCAAGCTTTCTTGGATGGCAGTCTATAAAGTTGGGATTACTGTAGAATGAAAGAGAGGAGTACACTGGGAAACAATCCAGACCAAAGGATTTCCCCATGGGATTTGTTTGTTTGAGCTGCTAATAAAGGTGGTTTTCTGAGGTAATTTACTTTGGAATACAATTCCTGAACACTCAGTTGTACAAGACATTAAGAAATATTTAGAATCTTTGTTGTACTCTGAGATTCAGGCAAAGATTCACGACAGCTTTCAGAAATTCTTGAATTATTTTTTAAACCAGTGCAAGTGACAGCAGGAAGAGGAAGAATTCCATATCTTTACTTCGTGCTATGCTTCTGATCTGTTTCCCACATTCAGTGCTCAGTTCCAAGCATACAGAATGAACGTTCCCAGACGTGATTTGGAACTGCTTCCTAGCACTGGGATCAGCATCAGCAATTAGCATGAGGCGAGACGAATGCTACCGCGGTAGCCCACGCCTCGCCAGCTCCCCCGGTGCCAGTTCTGCCCGGCAGCGGGCCCGGCAGGGCCACTGGGGGGCCCTCGCTCCCTGCCGAGCACAGCACTACACAGCCCAGCAGCTCTGAGGGGGGAGCAACATCCGACCCTCAAGTCCTTTTGCCTACTTCAACTGCAAAGCTATTTTGATTAAGTGTTTTTACATAGAGTTAAAGTTCTATTTCTTGCACTGGCAGCCAGACACTCCTCCATAAAGGGAGGGGAACATGCATGCCAGCTGTTCATAACTGCAGGTTATTTCAAGAAACCTTTAAAACTGAAATACCACTTTCAAAAACAGTTCCCCCTTACTTACTTGTGTAAGTCTATTGCTCAGGTTTAAGGTACAAACCAACCAGCAGCATGCATTCATCAAAAATCACTACATTGTCCATGCTTTCATGCAATTAGAGCCTCGTACTAGCAACAGGTCCATGTTCAAAACCAAATCAAGGTATACGTCAAGCAGACTTTGTTTCTCTTTACAATCTCACTCTGATGCAGCACCTTCTGCATGGTTTGTGATACAGTAGCTAAACAATTTGCAAATTGGTCTAAAAATAAGTTACGGATTATTTCAGCCTTACGTTATTTTCCAGACAGAATGCCAAAAGCTAAAACTTTTTGGAAAAAACAGAAAAACACAAATCCTGAGTTTCCTTTGAAAAGCAGAGTATCTTTCCACTGGAAAAAAGGTACAATTATTCATTTGCAATTCTTTATTCCTCTTGGTAAATAGGGAACACCCCTGTGGTTTGATAATCTCACGCAGGATGAAATAATTCTAAACTCCAAAGAGATGACCTCATCCGCAATGATGTAATCTCCTTCAAACCAAGAGAAGTAACACAGGGCTTGTGTTACAATCTAAAGAGCTTCATGAGTGAAGCCACTTTCTAAAACTATTCCAATAATTTAGAGGATGATAAGTGGTTATTTATATTTTACATAAAAGACAGTAAGTATCCTACGCACATGGACAGTTACTCCGTAAGGCTCTTTTCCAATGTTCCCTCCAAGAAAAACAGAAATATTGTCAGGAAAAAACCCAGAACTTTACAAATGGAAAGCACTGGACTTTGGATGTGCTTTCAGCTTGAATTGGTCAGGTTTTGAGTTTGATAAAACAAATGTATTTTTTTGTCTGCTGCCAAGGGAACACTGGAATTATTTAAAATACATAATGAGACTACAGTTAAAAAGCTGTAGTAAAAGACATTTTCAGCATCTTGCTTTCTCTCAAACAGTAGCCCAAACTCACCAACTCCAATTCATCCTCCTCAGTCTGTGCTCAGCAAACAAGAGGGATAACACAGTTACTAAAAATAGCATTGCTTTTAAAAATGAAAGAAAAAGTCACATTTGTGCTTCAGGATTTTTGTTTATTTTAATGAATTATGTGCATTTGCCACCTGATTCTGTAAATAATACTGCTACAAAGTAAAATACTTTACATAATTCAGTTGAACTGAAAGACATACTGAAAGACAGCTTTGGCAAAATTAGCGAAGAAAGTGCTTAGCGAAAACCAGGACAGAGTTCCACATGGCTGACACACATAGATACTGAACACAGCAGTGTCTGGCTGGACCGATGCAATCAACATTCAGCTCTGTCACAAACTTTTACATATACAACCACCAACCCATCCCAGCATATCTACTCTTAAATATCTTTGCAATTTCCTCAAAAAGACAGAAAAAACCCAAACTGAATATTTACTGTTGTCCTTAACAACACAGCAGTAAACAGGTACTGTACACTACTAACATTAGAGCAACTGCGTTATCAAGATCATCATCTTGTATCTATTTCTAATTATAAGTGTAATTTTCACTGTAACGAGCAGCCACTGTATTTCTGACGTCTTCTACACTTCTGTATGCCTGGAAAACCTAAAATTTCAAGAATCATTACACTGAGAATAATTATAGCTTTTGTTACTTGGATTAATTTTGTATTATTCATCATGAATACCACTAACAAATGTAAGCAGTTGTGGTATCTTAAAAACAAGTAAGAATTACACAGGGAGTACTTGTATCGTTCATATCCTGCTCCTCTTGGTTAAAGTTCATTCTTCTGTACACAGAAAACAAAAAATGTAGACATAAGTGTTCAAAGTTTCTACATGACAGTGAAGAACTAAGGCCAAAGGAACTGCCCAGCCAAATTAAAAGAAAACCAGACTAACTCTTCCTGAAAGACTAGTTCTGGTCTCAATGCTCTGGTTGCCTCATGCCTGGCATAAAACTTGTTTGCTATTCCACATCTAGGCTGAACAAACATTACTGCCAACATGCCAAACTGCACAGTAGTATTGCGACGTACACAAACAGGGACTGGGCCTGATCCTCATTACTCTTTTATGTCTTCACAGAAGACGTGACGTCCACCACAGGACACACAAGGCTGCATTGCAGCACACCACATCAAACAAGTGTTTCTCTCAGGCCATCGTTACAACCAAAGCTACCTTTTAGATCCCACAACCACTATAACCCAGGAAAAACAGGACAAAATGTGCTTTAGGGCATGTTAACTCAGTTCACCAATACCACCAGCCATTCTTCCGCAGAACAGCCCGTAACCCTTTCTAAAGTCCATATCCTCCAAAGCAACAAAGCTCTCTGTAGCAAGTCAGTAGGATGTCAAACCAAAACAAGAAAATCCCAATCTATGTCTCTAGGATTGCATTTTGACCACATTTAGGTCAGATGGCTATTTTATAGTTTAAAAAAAATTTCTTACAAATTTATCCTTTCCCAAGCTAACAACTTGTAACTTAGATCTGCATTAGTGAAATTTCAGAATACAAACTTCTTTCTATTACTGGAAGCTATGGTAAGCAGATTAGATAGGTTCTCCTTGTGCATGTACATAGAACACTTCACTTCTACAAAGCCAGTCACAGAATGTTTTAACTTACCAGCGGTGGCATCATACCCTTGCTGGAGGGTGGGATGACAACACGGAGGTCTGGTTTGCGATTGTTCATTCCAAGATTGCCTCCTCCAGGTGGAGGGGGCGACTTCGTAGGCATGACCTTGCCCAAGCCATTGCCACCACCAGTAGTTCCGAGTAGATTTGGTGAAGCTCGAGAATTCACAAACCCATTTCCTGAAAGAGGAAAAACAAATGTACAGTAAGACTGAAGAGAAGCAGCAATACAGAATTTTGGTGCACATGCACAAATTACAAAATATTTATTTTGTAAAACTTCCAGTAATAAACTTCTCACAAGAGGTGTAGTATTGAATAATCGAACAAACAAAACCCACTTTCACCAGAAGATCAATATGCAAAGGTAATATCACTTCAAGAGCACATAGGGGCAACTTAAATGCTGAGAAGAGCATATTGTCTAAGAACTATTTCTAATAACATCTGTTGTGGTTTTTCATTTTGCCCTTTGAAGTTACTTCAGGCTGAGCTTGCAAAAAAAAAGTGTTCTTTTGCATAACCCCACTTCATTCCCATCCCCTACAGAACATGAACTATACTGAACTGTTGCCTGGGAGAATAAAAATCAGCTCCTTAAGTCTTTATCTAAAATTCATTCTTCAAATATCTTAAGGATGTGCAGGACTCCTATTCTCTAATAAAATTAATTTCAGTCTCAAATAAAATTAATTTCAGTCTCAAAAATATACTGTCTGATTCTTATATTCAGCAACAATGAGAGGAACAAATTCTTTCCTTTCAAATTCATTCCAGGCTCACGACACAGATACAAGTCATTTATGACCGTTCAGTTGCTTTACAGAGGTCTTTCTCCCCTATTCCCAACACTCATTCTAAGCAGAATTCAACAAAACAAAGCCTACAGGACCTGGCTTCAGCACTGACATCTCCAAAAGCTAAATACACTGAAGTTACAGGCTTTAGCTTACACTCAAAACAGATCTGAAAAAAGAAACAGGACAGTAAAACATTCACATGCCCAGTATTCTGTTTTCCTGTACTGACAAAACCACCAAGTTAACCAAAATGCATTTATCAGAAAAAATTTCCAAGACACATACCAATGATTTTATCATATTTATAGCAACAATTCCCAAAATACACACACCTTATTCAGCTGCAATTGAAAAAAAAGTTGTTAAGTGAAGGGAATTTCTCAACAGGGAACCCTATAGTTCACTCTAAATAACTTGTGTATATGTCTGTATAAATAAATACAATTCACAGTAAGATCATGTTCATACTAACACCGCAGTTCTGAAAGCAGTCTTTATAGTCCCAATTCAGGGAAAAGTGCCTTACACAAAGTTCACTGTGTGAGAAATTCTCTTCTATTAGCCTCTAGCGCCATACTGGCATGAATTTTGTATTATTCTTCTAATTTGAATAGGCCCCATGCCCAATTCTATTTCATTACATTAAGTACATATTAATCTAAAAGCAAAAAAGCAAAAAGTAAAGTTGTCAACATCACAGTCTACATTCTTCAGCAAAATTTTTAATGCTTTTAAAATCTTAGCAAGAATGAAGAAAAATAACACCTATCAGTTGCAGCACCACACTTCATGAAGGGGATGAGCAATGCTAAAATAGATACCTAGTATACATTGAGAACCTTGTTGTGGATTCACCAGGATGCGAATGAGGGAGCCTCCTCCACCACTACTGATCCCTGTACATCTGGGGGAACTGCCAAATGCAGACCTTGCCTTTTCCCTGTCCACCATAAATGGAACTGTACATACTGTTTTATCAGTTCGGAAATGGAGAAAGTAAGGATTTTAAGAAAGCTCTTCTGCTGCTCTGAAGATATTCTACTGAGTTTTATAAAGGTCTTTGGGAAACACAGTTATCAATAGATATTTTTAACGGAAAAAACTGTAGGTAGGTAGAACTTAGTAATCTGGAATTTGCAACCACAGTGCTCTTGTCCACATACGGAGGAGCGGCAAAGTAACAATATTAAATCCAGGATTTCAAATTCTGGATTTACTTTCTTTGTGGAATTTCCTCCTGTGCCAAAAGTCTGACCACACATGAATGATCTGATACATCCCTTGGTTTTTTCAAGGCTAACAGAGCAAGGAGGCATTATTCTAATCTAGTATTTTCCCAAAGCATTTCTATGGGAGCTATGGGAATACATTTTCTGATAATTCTACCATTTAACTCAGAAGTTATGAGGGAAAGAAGGAGCTCAGACAGCAGAAAGAAAAAGCTTATTACATCAGCGTTCTTTCTTCTGTATTAAATACCACAGCAAAAATCTCATTTTGTGATTACAGCATCTACATTCCTCAGCAGAAAACAACAGAATTTATTAGGATGATGTATTAGTGATAAAATTTAGGTAGAGCGGCTGAAAAGTTGGACTGGAGCTGAGAATACATGCTAGAGCTAGACATACTCTTGACTGCAAGGCGCAAATTAGCCACAGCTAGGTCACACAGAAAAGCCAACTAGCCAGAAAATTGAAATAAAATTCTCTACTACCCCTAAGGTTCCTGAAGCTGTGAAAGATTTTGTAGAATAGTTTTCATAGACAGTTTTGTATCAATATCTATCTAATATAAATGATTCTAAACATCACTTACAGACAGGCTACATAGCATCAGATTGCAAGACAGATCTTGCACAGTGGACAAAGTAAAATTTAATTGGATTTGTAAACAGAAGTGAGGGAGGAAAAAATCATTAGAAAATAGCAGCATTTCCACCAAATTATACCTAAAAAGTTGTTACTTTGTCTTTCATTTTCAGCAAAAATGAGAGAACATTTAAAGGACTTATCATTATAAAAAAGTCTGGGCTTTAATTTAACAATAAACAGCATTTTATTACTCATTAGGCTGTCAGTGTTACCTTTTATACGCCAAAGCTGTGGTGTTCTGGGTTGAATTTAAACTTCAGGACAATAACAGTTCGTATAAACAATGGAGTTCTGTACAGCGTTTTAGTCTATCCTGTGATACCATTTCCTGTACTCTGTTTTCAAGTATTTTGGTAGCTTGTGTGTTAAATCTGGACAGTGTCTTTCTTCCACACCCAATACAGTCATTTCCTGCAGCCCTTATTACAAGGCTCTGCCAATCCTTCAGAAACATTTAATGCTTTTAGTAGTGCTGTCAAAAACAACAAAGTCCTTGCCATTGCCTTCTCTGCGCAGTATCATTCAACAGCAGGGCAGAGCCAAAACATTTGTTCTGACAAAAGGCTGAACATTTCTTAAGATGAGTGTTTAGAGAAAATATAGTAAGAATGCAAGAAACAAAGAAAGCGTCGTACATGTGCAATACTGCGGGTATTAATACAACAGCAGCTCTTTGTTATAAATAGCCAGCACTGAACATTCAGCAAACACTGAAGTATCTATACTTATTTTTTTGAAGAATCATATGCTGGGGCTGCAATAAGACTATGGAATATTCATTTTTATATGAAACTTAAAGCCTTTTTTTTCCTGTTAATAATCTAATAAGAAAATCAAGTTACAAGTTAAGAGTGGAAGGATAACTAAAAGCATGGTACTTCTTAGAGTAAGGTCAGGAGCCAGAAAAAGATAATGATTACAGGATGATGCAACTATAAGGCATTTTGCCAAACTGAGGCTTTAATAGCCCCATAAATTCTACTTACTATTTTGTATAACACAGAAATTGTATCTACCCCACCCACTATAGATCCTCCTCAAAGACAATTACTTCACAGTTAAAACCACTATCAAACTGAAAATGGAAACAGAATATAAAATACTATGCAAGTGTAACACAAGACTACTGGTTTTACTGCCATCAGAAGAGATTTAACTCTAGTACTGTAAAACAGATCATGAAAGCATTTTCAAAACACTTGGAAAACAGACACGAATGCAAAGATAAGCTCTCAAATTAATAATTTTAAACACGGATTAAAATTATAATTTAATTGGATTTTATGATAACAAACATTGCCAATGTGCATTACCCTACTTCTTGTTTAGTCAGTTTAATTTTGAAGTAACTTATTTTCTGGAGCTAAATGTTAAACCCCACCCATTTCAACAGCTGTACAGTCTGCCTTCAGAAACGCAATACAGCTTAATCTTATTAATGTCCTGCAGCCCAAGATGCAGCATTCAATTACATGAACCAGACTCATATTTCACTATATAAATCACATTAGCAGAAACAATGAACACACGTGGCTGGAAAGTACTCCACGTACTTATTACTACTCAGGGAATAAATTATAGTCATTGATGCCATTAATCTTTTTTTGTGGTTCACCTTTGGAGAAACTGAACAGTTACACACAGTTTTGGAAAATAATTGTGGCCAAGCAGCAAAGCAATCTACGATTAAGCAAAAATAAGAAAGGTAGTAAATATTTATGCTGTATGACATCATACAGCCCAACAAATGTCACATAATTAGAAGTCAACTGAAAATTGTGTTTGCAATAAGCCACTGATTCAGTATGCACCTCAAAGACCAGATAAAAATCTCTTTAAGAAAAACATTTACATGTTTTCTATAAGCATTAGCTGCTCAATTTACTTTTTTTTTTATTGACAGTTTTAACCAGCAACTAAAAAACCAAAAAGCAAATAAAAAAACTCAAGACAAACAGCATTTGCAGTTTATCGCATTTTCACCTTTGCACAGGAATACTACAGTTGACTCTACTATCATTTCAAATATCCTAAGTTCTCTGCTAGCTTTGGAAACTTTTTACTAAAATATCCCAAGGAAGCTAGAATAAATGTATTTGCACTGATCTTTACGAATCGATCCTTCAGATAATACAGTAACATAAGGGTTTGAAACATGTCTAACATGTAAGACTTACACTTCTGAGGTGGTACTTTAGATATTAAAACACAGCAAGAAGAAATACACATGACTAAGTGTCAAGGGAATGCTTACACACATTACAAAACTAAAAATTCCTTTCATTTCCCAAGTTGCTGGAAATTTTTTTTGCTTAAAGTTGCATAAAAAGAGAGATGATTTTCAACGATATTTATAATTTCAATGGGCCTTTTTCAAGACGAGGGTTATTATTCAGAATGCAGCAGAAAACGTAAAGCAGACACATAATGCTTTTGTATCTAAATGTTATTCAACCTTGTGTGAAACATCAGCAGTGGCAACAATGCCTTTTAGGTCTTTCATCAACTAAATACAGTCAATGCAATCAGAGCTCTTTCTGAACTTGTGGATTTCTTTGTATCTATACAAAGCCAATGTAAAGAACGGCAAAGAATGGACAGCAGAAGTAATATGTTTAGAGCACCTAAGGATGTTTGTCGTATCCTGGACAAAGCAACATTATATAAGTGTTGAGACTTCACACAAAGAGATACACTGCAATACTTTGATGCAGCTGGGAAGTAATAATGTTATACATCTGCCAAATTCTAACCAGAACTGTCTTGTACCTCTTGGCAAATCAGAAATTACAGTAAGATAATGAACACACATAAGAACTTTAAACTAAAATCTAAATGTAGTTCAGGGGCTGAACTGACCACATGTGGATAGGTGGTTTCCAAGAAGATCTTGCTACAATTTTAAAAAAACCCCACACCTCAACTGTTTTCTTCTACCAGTGTATTTTTCACGCTGATTTCAGCCAGCCATTTCTTGTGAGTTGATCTAATCAGAGGATGATGGATGGGTCAAATTTTTTTATGTGCTGACAACGTCTAGCAAAGGAAAAGGGTTCAGCTTGCACGCTGTGAACCAGCTGGTCTGCAGTCCACTTCCAGTACACTTTTTCCTTGAGGAAGAACGTGGAAGCCGCAAGAGTAAATAGGTTGCTCTCAGAGTTCTTCAGGGATCCTTCAACTTCTTCCTTTGAGACGGGTGAAACATCAACTGTTGCATTTACATGTGCAATCCTAAAGATCAGAGTAAGGCATCACATTATGTCAACACTATTACCATTACAGAGCAAGAATCTTTGTCCACTGCAGACTATCTGTGACAGAGTCTACCTGTCACACTGAAAAGAAAGTATAGCAGATTAGAAATACCACCAGTAATGCATAACCTTAAGTAGGAATATGCTCAAGGTGTACAACTGCTTTTGTAAGGTGGTCGTCTACAGCAACAGTGCCAAGCTTTTTGTCTGGTGCAGATGATACAGACTCGTAAGTTTAAAAGTGGGAGTGGAGGAAAAAAAAGACGTCTGTCTTCAAGAAAGACGCTGATAGATCAAGTTTGAATTCAAACTCCAGCAAGATGTGTTTTTCCAGAGGGAGCTGGATACTTTTCACTTTTCAGTTTGAATAAACAAAAAGAATGTGAATAGAAAGGTGTGCACAGAAAGCTGCTCTGTAATCAAAGCCTTGTGGTGCACTCTGAAGGGCTGCAACATATTAGCCACTTGACTCAGATGGCAAGACCAAGTTGATTCTTTTATACTCATAGGCATAAAAAGCTCTCCTTATCAGCCAAGCCCTTAAGACAAAGGGAACCATTTACAGGTGTGGCCTTTCACAGTTGTCTGTCTTGAGTCTTTTCTGGCACTACACAAGCAGTTTACAGGTGCATGCAAGTTGACAATTGCACCTCCGCATGAACACTCCCGAGGCCAGGATAAAAGACCACACACGATCGAGACTGTCTCTTCATAGAGATCCAATAGCTCACAAGAACAGTTTTTCCAGCAGTTATGTCCTTCAGCATTATTCCAAAGGAAGTCAATATTCCTCAAGCTACTTGACATCCTCAGAATCTGAAGATTAGCGAGGGCACTGGAGAAGATACAGCTCTGGAACAGAGGAAAAATTCAGTACTCAAGAAGCCTAGATCTTTCTTATCCATTCTCCAGATAATAAAATTGTAAGAGAAAAGATAATTTCCCAGAAGATTAAATGGGTTCATAATCTGCATTCCTGACCAGAAAGGGTAACTCAAGTGACAAAGAAATGCACAGACTGAAAACAGTTTGTCTTTGTGAGATCACGAAGGGCATTCTCTTCCAAAAATACTTTCACAATCACCTATGACTGGGAATAACTTATGGAACTCAGTCCAAAAGTCTTGGGGTCCTTTGTGTGGTTCTAGGTCAATGCCATCCATGAATGGTACAAAAGAAAAAGTAAAGATTGATAACAGTAGTACTTCTTTTGCACCTTTCTGGTTCTCAAGAGTCCTCAAGGATGGGACAGCCTCACTAGAAGCACAATTCACTGGCAACCTGTGGATGGTTCAAGCTATAATACCGACTCTACTGGAACACAGTGAAGCAGACCTCATGACAAATTTAAAGATGATTGATCCATCCATCACGCATTTTCAATGCTAAGTCAAGGTAACTCCCCGCTGTATTTGAGGCTATACTTCACCAAATTAGAATCCATAGCCTTTTGAAAGGACCGATACTGCCATGCATGTACTCAAAACATCACGATGTTGACAACAAATCAAGTTGCACACATCCTGGTGATATGAGATTCTTGAAGCATGTTAGATGACCATCACAAACTCGGAGTTTAACACTGACCAGGGTCAATAGTACCATGAAAATTCTAGCTCCAAAACATTTGATCTAATTAATGGAAAAAAAACAATTAGCTCAAAAGTAAACACTGTTATAATGGTGGATGTTTCTTCCCCTCTCACAACTGCTATTATTGCCAAGTAAAATTTCAGCAAGTGTTTCTTATGTGGTGGGCAAAATCTAAAAATATTACAAAATAAAAATGCTTTTTCTGAGTTATTAGACGGGCGTGTGAAATAAGCTCTCAGTTTTAGAGTGATAACAAAATTTTCTGTTCTAGACAGAAAAAAACCTCACCTATCAATCCTTGCTATGACACGCAGTATTTTTACTCAGTTATTTTCCACAGAAAAAATGTTAAGTTGGCAGATTGACTGTAAAAGCAAATCATATCTATTCCAATCAAGTTAGACAGGACTCGAGAAGAAGATTCATATGAACTAAACATGAACCATTTCATGCAACATCTTTGTTTAAACTGGGCCCCAAATATGCAAGATAACCTTTACCTGGAATCAAATGAGAACAAAATTTTTAAATGGTCAAAACTTCGTAGTGTCAAGTAAGATGGATTTTTACTTTGCCTATAAGAGAGTATCTGGGAATATGGGTGGGCCAGTTCTCTATCCTTATCTTTGACATCTCTCATATAAATCGAGCTGCAAATTTCATACATGTTCTTTCACAACTATATCCATAGAATAATCCTCCACTCCTGAGAAGTTCAAAAGACCCAAATCTAAAAGAAGAAAATATATTTAAAAGTGAATTCTACAATAAATGTAGCAAAAAACCAAATCCTTTGTTGTCTGCAGAAATAATTTCTATACACACTTCAACAGCAGTTGTCAAGCTCAAATTGACAACTTAGCAGGTTCACTCGATTTGGTTACATAAGTTTCTTGATTTTGGTTGCAACCGAGAAGGTTACTGTGCACCTGATGGTATTTAAAAGAAGCCATACCATATGGCGATACGGTAAAAGGTGGCGCTCTGACAACTTAGGGTACTCTGTGACATAGCATTCTGGTGTTAACTAGGCATTTGAGTTTTGCTAGAGGTACTTCTTACAGATCTTCCACTGCTCTTGTACAGCCAGAACCCTTACTTGTAGGAAAAATCTTTCTAGAGATGAGGGGGTATAACATTTTGGCTGCCATGTTCTGCAAAGTAAGAGATAAGTGATGCATTTTGACTTTTCACATGCACTATTAATAAACGCAAGATGGAAAACATTTTACTGCATTAAATATGTTCACCAAGCTGCTGTAACTGGCTATTTCTACAGTTTAATATTCAATAGCAAGTGCTGTAAACAAGTTTTATTTGCTTTTTGAAAGAAGGATTCCTAAATCTGAGGCTGCTGTCACTAAAGCCTGATTTTGGAAGAGGCCTGAAATGGCCTGATAATAAACTTATTTAGTCTGACATGAGAAATACTATGGAAATCAACATCTGACTTTCACGGTTTCTAAAAATAGTCATTTTTTTTTAAATGAAGTTTCCTCCATTTAAAATCTTGCTTACCTGATGGAAACCACACTTAAATATTTCATATCTTTGCTGCATGTAAGCAAAGAATGGATAAAGAGTGGGAAGTCAATCCTGTGCTTTCAGCCTTGTAGTTGCAGCATTTTTTTATTCATAAATTCAATTGCCTGACTTTATCTTCAGAGAACTTTTTCCCAGTTGCCACACTAAGTAGCCAGTGGGGAAATAATGAAAGGTCAACAGTTGCTTCTTTAATCCCTTGCCATGAACACATAGCATAACAAGAGTTGTGTGCATTTCCAAAATTGATCTTCAGCCACCAAGACATCTCAAGGCGTGGAAGGAACATGGAGGAAGTGTTACTTTGCCTTTCCACAGCATGATAAATTTCAATGGCTACCTGCCCACAGAGTACTAAATTTTGTTTGGGGAGACAAAATATTATTTATATTAAAAAGTGCTATCATATCTTTTTAGTGAAGATCAAAAAATACTGTGAATTTCATTTTTGGCAAGATCTCTAGTTTGTTTTGATAGAAATTCTGATCATCTTCCAAAATTAAGACAGAACCTAGCTATCTGCTTCCAAGATTTATTGCTTTCTTCATATAACTGCAAGAAAATGATTAGCAAGACACACATGGCAATACAAATAATACAGTCTGTATTTTCTTCATTTTGATTGGCACCACAAACAGTATCAAACACCCAGGTCTCGTGAATACAAAGTTGAGAAAACAGCTGAATTGTTCTTAGTTAAACAGTTTAGCAAGTGTGGTGAATTTCATACAAAGTAAGAAATTTGGTGAACATAAGATGTCCTTAAGAGTGCTGTAATTATACCTGTAGAGAAACACAAAAGCAAGGGCAGCATGCTCCTACTGAAAACCACTAAAATAATAAATGCAAATATTACTGAAGTGGAAAGGGCAGGGCAGTAAAAAGCCAAATGCCTAGTAAGAATTTACAAGGCTTGACAATTACAAGGTAACTGAGAAAATTGCGCCCTTTCTTCTTCCCCAACCTTTTTTTCAAAAGAATTAAAATAAAAAATAGTTTTTGAATAACTGTGAAACAAAAACTACCGTTCTCTTTTTTGAAAAAGTCATGATCCTGCACTTACCAACTGGACTGGTACCAGCTCCATTTGGCACTGTGAGGTCAGTTGTCCCCAGCATTCCACCTAAGAAAAATAAGCCAGAATTTTGAACTAACTTGCTCTCATTACATTATTGTATTACTTTGTGCTTCAAAATTCAAACCATTAAAAAAAACAAAACCAAACCTAATACAATTAAAAACTTTTTGGGGTTTTTTTGTTTGTGGTTTTTTTTCCAAGTACAAAAACACAGACAAAAGAAGAATATGAAAGGAAAGCACAGCAGTACTGAAATCTTACCTGCATTGCCAGTACTTGGTGGTCTCTGAGGGGCCCCAGGTGATACGTTCCGATGCAGGGTGGTCTGAGGTGGGGAAAGCATGGTCGTGTCCGTTAATGATGAACTGGCTGCCAGTGATGGGGATACGAGGGAACTTCCTGGGTTACTGTATGTTAAAGTGTTGGGATTGGACACTGGAACCGTAACTGACATTGAGAAGTTCTGGGCAGGCAAACCAGGCTGAAGGAAAGAACACAAGGAACAGACACAAGACAACAACATTAGCATTGCCTACACGTGCAGAAATAGCACATTATAAAAATACACATTAAAGTTGGCCAAGAATTAGTCATGTTTTAAAAAAAAAAAAAAAATGGAAAAAAAAAGTTAATTATGTTAGTTTTTAAACTCCATTAAGCATACAATTGTAAAACATCCATTTGTTCTATGGTGTTAAACTCTTATACATCGTATATAAATACAGTTCCAAAAGAATTACTCAAACTTCTAAAATACTGAAGATATTCACATGAATTCACAAGCTCAGAAATACAACAAATTTACCAGTTAATATGGATTATTACAAAGCAATAACAAGTCAAACATGTCTACAAATCAACAAAGTGCTGTACTTTCAAAATGTCAGCATAAACATGCACATAAAAGTCAGTCATTACACAAAAAAAGAAAAAGTTAGTAATAACATTTTTCTATTAATAACCTTGCCAAAAAATTGCTACCAATCTCTAAAAGGTTTTTTTCAATAGACTAAGAAAAGTAAACAGATCTTTAGAAAGTCACCAAGGTCAGTAATTTGAATTTAACACTTCAACTGTCATTATTTTGAGTTGTGTTCCACAGAACCCTGCTTAAATAATCACTCTACCTTTGGGTTTTGCAAATCTCTCTTTAAATTCTAATTTTTACAGGATTATTTAAAAGGTAATTATTTTTCTGAAGTACATGTTTGTTATTCAACAACTACTTGAATTGAAAGCTGAGATGCCTGCCCATCTATGGTACTCATTTGGTTATGACTAACTTCTTCGGCCTTTGTCTCATTCCTATCCTTTGACAGCAATGAGTTTCTGTAACAAAAGGAACTATTTTCTTTCACAACTCTCATAATTACTAGAAACAAAGGCATGATAGGTATAATTTAAGCGTAAAAATTCAGTAGTATTATTGACACAATAGAGGGATAATAGTTTTGATTTAGAGGTTAAATGCAGGCAAACATTGATGACATAGTAAATATACTTAAAAAGATGCACTTCTGTCACTTGGAATGATACTTCTGTATGACAAATTTGATAATATTAGAAATATAGCAATAACTATCCTAATTAGAAGAGTAGAATACATTTTCTAAAACAAACAAAATCTCTTACGAGTGAAAGCCAACGACAGTGGCCCTGCTGAAGCATTCTTAGAACAATTATCAATTTTTGGCACAGACGGAAGGAAAAAGTAATGAAGCACAGCAACGTAATTCTAGCAAATCATTCACAGTATCTAACTAATGACACGCTGTACTGGTATTTGTTTTCATGGGGAAACTACTTGAAGAACCTATTCAATATCAAAAAAGGCACGCTGTCAGGCAACTCAAACTAAAGTTGAAATACCTGAAGTATGCTTAAAACAACGCTGGAAGCAAGAAGCAGTTGGAGCATTTTTTCTGCAGGTTTCTCAACATAAAGCTAATAAACCACAGCTTCCCCCACACCTTACAATCTATTTAAGTACCCATCTATGGTACTCATTTGGTTATGACTGAATTCTTCACGCTTTGCCTCACTCCTATCCTTTGACAGTAATGAGTGCACTAGAACTAGAGAAACTACGTTCTCACACAGCCCCGTGTGCACTGAAAACAGGACAGGTCCAATTTAAAGTCTAGAAGCAGACTTATATAGCTAAAAAATGTTTCCTTTTTCATTTACACTGATGTCCACACAGACAATTTAAGCTGTTTGTGAAGACCGCAGAAAATCAAGGCAGAGCAATTTAGCTGTATAATACTGAGTGATGAGGACCAAAGAAGATGTCTCAACACAGAAATGAATGTTGGATATCAAAAGCTTCACAACAAAGCAGGAACAAAAGATATTGGCTTCACTGAAGTCTAAAGAACTTGCTAAAAGAAGCGAAGCTGGGTGTCACAACTGTCAGTTTGCTGTTAAGTGCCCAGAGATGCCTCATTGCTCTGAATGATGAAATAATTTCTAGAATCAGCAAGTTATTTGGGGACACACTATTCTGTTACCCTTGGGTTTATGCTGATTAACCCAGGCAGCCCATTTACTTTAATTGCTACAAGACTTGCCATGTTGAACAATTCAAAGGCTGTGGCAGAGGCCTGTATTAGTTTCCTTAGGAAATACTTCCTCTGTAATACTCAACACTAATTGATTTTTGTTGATGGAAATTAAATGTCATCACTGCACTGATGAGGCCGCACCTCAAATCCTGTGTTCAGTTTTGGGTGCCTCACTAACAAGACACACACTGAGTTGCTGGGAGCACTTTTGGAGGAGGGTGATGATTCTGGTGAAGCGCCACAGGGAACATGGGGTTCAATGACAATATTTTTTTTTTTTTTTTATTAGATAATGCTAAAATGAGAAATAATTCTCCGATCATGCTACGGGACAGATCACACCATTCTAAAACAATTAAGTGACTCCTGGCTGCAAGCAGGCTATGCACCTGGGACATAATTTTTCTGAGATCTTTCAGTGTCCAGGGAAGTGTGTGTTAGAATTTCAGTAAGAGTGAGACACCAATCTTCTGAAGCTCCCATTACACACGAGCCCTTAAGAGTATCAATACCTTTCTACAACCAGTCTTCAGCAAAATGAATTCCACTGACTGGATGACAAAAGTAATCCAATTCTATTTCGCTGCTTGTAGCATATTGTAAAATCTTGATCAACACATAGATAAAGAATTACAAGTTGTAAATAAACTATCCTACATTCCACAAGAAAACCTATCTTTATAAAAATATTTTAGGCAGGACTAGAAAATGCATCTAGGCTTCCAAAATTTAGAAATGTTACCTCATGCTTACAAGGTATGAAAAACTGAGTACAAATGAGAAGCTGGACATAAATGTTTTTATTCTTTAAGGTAAAATGAATTTTAACAAGTATCAGTATCACTTTTTTCCTCAAAAACATATACATCCTTCTCAAATGATTACATTCTCTCGTCTTCGCAGTGGTATTCAGTGAAAATTCTCATGCATGTAATAGAAGCACAAACCATACTGTAGTACTCACTGCGATTTTATGATTCCGCATCATATTATCAAACTCTTCATTAATTTTTTTATATTTTTCTTCTGTATGTGGCGTGAGCACATATGAAGTGTCAGGGTCCGGGCTGTCGCACCCTCTGTGTTCCTTCTTGTTCAGAGCCTAAATAATGAAGTTAATAAAAAGGATCAACAAATAAAAAGTAGAGATAAAATAAAAGTACTTACAGGGCCTCGCTTGAAAATAAAATCACTATCTTCATTTAGTTTGCTGAATCTGTCCTCCGATAGTGGACTGTGCTCAAAGTAATCGTCAGCATCAGGGCTCTCACAACCATTAAGGCCTTTCTTTCTTAAGGTCTGAAATACAATTGGAAAATTCACATACAAATAATACTAACTTGCCAAGAAGTTTTGTATACTACTGAATCATTCAGAGCCACTGAAACTACATGAACTCAGACAAAATTCACTGTTCAACAGACAGGCTTAGTCTTTCAAAACAGTGGCATAGTACACAAACAGAAAAGGTTCATTCAGAGGCAGAGACTCTCCCAGGTGCCATCTCATGGGAAACTTTAACCTACACCCACTTCATCTCTCCAGTGTTCCAGGTAAAATCATTTTTAGGTGTTGGCTGATGGAGTAAAGTTGCTTGACTTACAAGAAACATTCAAGTCTATGGCAAAGGAGTTAATGTCTTCACCGGTAAGTAAAAGTCAGTTGATTGGATCTTTAAAAAATAGATTTTAGCATATTTTTTAATATTCACATTTCTCAGAGTATAAACTCTGACAAATATAGTGGCTAAAGTTTTCGATCAAATTCAACAACAGCAGTACATAAATACATTCCTTTAGACTAATTCGATGCAACTGCTTTATGGGGCTGCTTCCTGTCCTTGGACAGAGAAGTCGCAGAAATATCCCCTGGAAAAAACCCAAACTTATCTACAATTTAGGCATTACAAATAAGCTACTGAAAGCAAGGATGTGAAACTGCAGGTCTTATAACCACAATTTAAAAGATATTTGCATTCCTTGGGTTGGTTTTTTTTTTTTTCTTTTTTACACTATGAAACAACGAGAAATCTTCCTTTGCATGTTCTCATTTATAACTAAATTAGATCAAAAAAATCTACCTATGGAAAAATCTTTGGTGTTTAAAAGAATTTTCAAAAAGGAAAGCAATAAAATTTTTGAACAGGTACACATCAGCAGTAGGACTATAAAAGCATGAGGGGGCTGTGCGTTTTCTTTTTGTGAGAAATTATCTACATTCTATGAATTTTACACTAGAAACCCTGAAGATCGGAAATCTGCAAGCTGACATTCTCAGCACCATAAAGAAATTGCATTTCTTTTCCTGTAGAAACTATGTTTCCATAATACACTCTATTTCTGATTAAAAAAAGAAAACTATGTTTTAGTTTAGACTTTACTATTCATCAGCTTTTTACTTAAAGTGCTTATCTACTAACTTTTAGTACAATAAAAAGTACAGAAGATTTTCTTACTATTCATATATATGTGAAATACTGCTTATTTCTACTTCAGTTTTAAAGCAGTACTTGAAAACTCAATTATACTGTCTGAAATTCTTTAATATCACAGGTCACCATAAGCTATAATTCCTTCTCAAGTTTCTTGGCTTGCTGCACATATCCCACACAGTATCTGGAACTCCCACAAAAATGTAATCACTAAATCAGCATATGGGGAAAACAGGTGTAGCTTCCTCCAGCACCTGTCACAGCACTGGTCCTGCTCCTCTGGCCAATCAGCTGGACACGAATATGGACTTGGCCATACAAGGGCCGGCTGTTCAGCCTCTCAAGGTCGGAGTCTGTCATCCCTCTCCCAGCCCCTCCTAACAAGTCAGCCTGCCAGTCTTCTACACTTTGATATCAGTAGGGAAAATGTTAACGCTGTATAATCAGGATTACACTTAACCCTTGCAGCCCACAGAATTCTGTAAATAGAATCCAAACATCTTTACTTGGTGCTCAGCGCCAGCACACATCTGCAGTGCCCAGGACATGACTAGAAGCATTGCTTGGATATTATAAAGAAAGATCTTGCAAGAAATGCCCACACTGTCTAATCCGTCTCCTTTGTGAAAAATACCAGGGTAACTTTAAGCATTGCAGCATGGGAGTTTCATTAGTGCTCCTTTTGATATTTCAAAACAATCCAGTGAACGCTTTTAAGCATAATGCTACCAATTCACCCTCCCGGATCTGTCTGAAAATTATACTCAAAGTTCTAATATAAAGGAAGAGATTTAGTTAAATATAAAAATGCATCCTTCCTCTTGGCAACCGGTTATTTTTGGTTTTGATAACAATGGGGTTAACTTTGCTTTGACTCATGAGGAAGGAAAATGCCTCAGTATCTCCCATTTAAGAATCTGGAAACCTTCACTCCAGATGGGGTTCCTGTCATTGTGGAAGGATTTAAGCCACGGTTCACTGTTACAGATAATAAGTCTGGGTCTGATATCCAAAGTGCTGTCTCCTTATCACTAAAACACGAACTGCCACTTTGAGGACTTAACCATAAAAAGACTGCCAACTTTATCATTGCCCAGTAACACAACAGTAAAACATTGCTGCTCTGTGGCTCAGACTAGCAAGCGGAATGCTGTAATCTGTTCACACAGGCAGGCGAAGCCTACGCGAGACAGCCCAGCCTCAGCTTTCTCACAGAGAGACAAGATAACAGGACCCTGCTCAAGGGAAAACAAGGAAGGCCATGACTACTGGGAACTGCAGGAAAGCTAAACTCCATAAACAAAGACTGACTCCACCCGTGAGATTCTCTACAGCTAAAATTTGTTATTTCTCTCATTAATGTAAATAATTCTCCCTCCCTGAGCTGTTCCCAAGATATTATTACAGAGACTATTTTATTAACTCCAAAGATAGGAGGGGGAATACCAGTTGGTGAGACCAAATAATACTTGTGTAACATGAAGAGAGGTTTATTTCTCTGCTGTGATACACAAGCTTGTTTAGAATAAAAATCAGAGGTTTTGTAGTTGAGGCTACTAAGCACAGAACATAAGTTTTCTTACTACAACAAAAGCGAAAGAACGTTAAATTTCGCATTTTGCTATCAAATGCTCACTGCAATTACCTCTGCTGTTAAGTCTTATTTTCCAGATCATCCAAGGAAACATGTAGCCTTTTGAGTTAATCTGTATTACTTTCCACTTCCTCTAGGAGTTAGCCAAAATTACCGTAAATTGTTCCAACATGTTTGCCAACACCCTGTATTGTGCCTTCAGTAACTGAGACCGTGCAGCTCTGATATCAGACTGGATTAACCAACTGATGACAGAAAACTACTGATTTGTGTCAGAAAATGATGCAAAGTATTTATGATGAACCAAGGCAAGTAAGAAATCTTTTTTTAAAAGAATCAAAAATACAGTTGTGTGACATAGAAAGTAATTATACAAATGTTCCAGACAGCTGCGGTCACCTTGGTATTGCAGAATGACCCAGAAGCTTTAACTGCTTTTTGTTCCACTATGTAAAACTGAAATATGCAAATATTACAACTATAAGTTTAATTTTGTTTGGTTTTTTGCAGTGGTTTTGTTTGTTTGTTTGAATGGCAGCGCTTAGACAACACTGTATGACAACGGCTGCACTAGATACGAAAGCTTGGAGTATTACACTCAAAAGACATGGTATGAAAGCCCCAATAGTTTCCTGAACTTCCCCATACATATGCGAAGTAATTAATTGCACTGTGGTTTGCTAATTTAAGAAAATAATCAAGTCTTGGCAAGAAGCATCTAAAGAACAGATGAAGGCCTTCATGCAAAAAAACAAGAACAAAAAATAATTAGCTTCTCCCTACAATTCAACACAAGTTTTACTGAAACCAATAATACAAATACCATGGAGTATAAAACTACAACATAGTTATTTATTGTATCATCCATGAAGAAGCAAAGATGACATTCGGCCATGACAGTGTAATTAGTTTAGCATGAGTTTCCAACAGAGAAACATGAAATGCAGGACCTTTGAGCCTGCTGACTTTCCGCAGCGTGAAATCGAGCCATCACCTCCACAGCTTGTTCCAGCCCAGCTGCATGCAGCTCCTCTCATACAAACTTACACTGGTTCAATAAACTGGTCATCAGCACTTTTGGAAACCAGCAACTCTGAACCAATAAACACAGATTACTGCTACCAGAGATGAAGTTCAGTGACAACCCCCAACTGTCTTCCTCCCCATGAAATATCCTGGTTTTGATATCCGAGTATGAAAGAACATGTTGCTAATGGTTAAAAGAGCACAATCAGCATGTTTTGTGCTCCAATTCAGCAAGTGGGGTTAAAAAGTCAAGGCTTCTGATACAAGTGATCTGGGCTCCTTACCAGCTCTGGCAAAACTGTGGAGAACTTGATTATGTTCATTGTCACCTCAGGAAATAATATTTTTCTGCTTTAAAGCACACAAGTAGGATGACCTCATCTGCAAGAAGTGCTATGAAGTGCAAAAAAGTATCAGTTCATTCAAAACATTTCTAGTGTTGGGTTTCTTGTAATGTTACACAAAAAGGAAGTGGTTGTTGCTATCAATGTTACTACATCTCATGTTAACAGCTCTATTTTTGCACTTACTACCAGAGCTGGCCAAACAGGATTTTTGTTGGTGTTTCATCCCAAGTTATGAAGAAAAACATTTCCAAAATTTGACTAAGATTGAAATGAATAGTCATTTACTTTGGAAAAGGCAAACCTTTCACTTAAAACCAGTGGCTATGTCTGCTTCTGCTGCTGCAGTCAGAACAAAGACAAGCTATTTATTCCACCAAGCTGGAGTAAATGCCTTTAGAAAAACCTATAATTTTAAGAAGTGAGTATTTCTCAGTCCTGAAGTAATGGAAAGGCTCCACTAGTACTGCCACATTACTGCTGCTCCCATAGGCCTGTATGCCATTAAAAGAGCTTCCTGCTGCTCTATAGAGCTGTCAAGCAGTAGTGAAGGAAGGCACACTGCTGCCACTTGCACCAAATTCCAAAGGTTCCTTACTCACAAATGCAGACTCCAAGTGCTCACACAGCTCTGTGCACAAAGGACTGAGCATCACTCTGTCATCCGAGATGGGAATATTGACAAGATCACTGAGTTCAAAGATTGTGATGCTGCAAACTCAGACCACTGAAATGTAACAGTCAGTAATATTAGTCCAGGCTGCAATAGTGCCTTTCCTATCAATGTTCAGGAACAAAGAAAAAGAATTCCTAGAACAGACAACCATGGATAACTGAGAGCTATTTAGCCATACTGTAGCCTTCAGGATCAGTCTTACATTCCTTCTCTGAAGATGATTAGATATCCATGCTTTAAGGTTATTTCCCAAAGCTTCTGGAGAGTGCTGAAAGCTCTGTGGGTGCTGGCTGACCAGCTGCCTGGCACTAACACCTCACTGTCGCAGGAAGAGCAGGATCCTAGAGACCACCCTAAGCAAACCATCACCTCAGCCACTGATAATCATATCCTACTTAAAAAGCCACACCTTTTCTCTCAGACATTCACAAAGCGAAGGACAAACACAGTAGTCGCAGCACCAAACTCGCATCCATTTCAGTCTTATTATCTGAAACATCAGTGAGAAAAAAAAAGGGCACATTCCTTCAATGCAGTTTAGCTCCCTTCCCACAGCACAGCGACTTCAGTGGGCAAAAACTATGTGTCACTATAGACTTTACATACAGAAAAAAGCCAAGCTGAGTGCATGACAAATGCATTATTATTTTCTTCCTGTAACATACTACTATTGGTAAGTTGAGCCTAAAACCAGGCTGGATTTTTCTTTTTGTAACAAAATATTTCACTTTCACCACCCTGAACAGCACAACAGTGCATCATCCTTCACATATAAGCATTTATCCCCTATTATATATGAAACATGTTTAAGTATCTGAGGAGTACACATAGTCACTGAAAGCTATTTACTAGTTTTGAACCTACTCCAGGTCTGTTTGGCTTAAGTATCATCACTTCTGTTTTCCTCCTAAGTAACAACATATTTCTGCAGACTCCAGGCTTGACCCTGCGGTGTTGACCCCATCTAAAATAGAAGCAGGAGTGAATCCTCAGTGCAACATCCACATCAAAAGTGAACACCCAGGGAAAAAACATAATTCAACTCAGTAACAGTGTTTTGTGTTCGAAGTTCATCAACAGTATTTTGGTATGCTTTTTTTTTTTTTTCATAGTTAGATGTACCAGATTATTCTATGTAAAGTTTACTTACTTCATAAATTTTCCTTAGGCTCTATTAATATTCTCAACTTCAACCACTGAAGCACCTGCAAATTTCATTATGAAGCTGTTTTCCTTCCCTTTGACTGAGGAAGCTAGTATAAGTTTAGCCCTAATACTACTCCTTTCAGCACTCGGGACACATTTTCAATTACATATTGCTACGCTATCTGTCAGAATTTCACCTTGTAATTACAGCCACAAATACATAAATCCCAAACCAGTAAAGTGGAGCGGTGCCCAGCATTCAAAACTTAAGTGAAATGCACAGAAGGTCAAGTAAGATTACAACAGCCATTTTCACAAGCTAAGCAACTTGGAGAGCTTAGCTTCTTAAAGAACAAGGCTTCACCAATCTTTCTGTGGGTTCCCCAACCAAAATAATGTGTACTAAGTAAAATCTGAAAAATGTATATACTATACTTTTAGCTTACTTAAATAATATTTTGCATACCTGTGCTCAATTAGTAGTGGCATTTCAAAAGTAAATAATCAGTATTATGAAAAATAGCTAGACAAAAAATTCTGAGTACAGTACTTCAAAGTTTGCTACAATGATTATATTTCTTGGCCAAAAAATACAGTACGTTCAGGAAAAAAGGAGGGTTTGGGTACATTACTTACTCCAGGGTTGTACAAACAAAAGATACAAGTCTGTGTAGCTACAGGTCATAAAATATAAGAAAAACTCTTCTAGGCAATCCTCAAAAGTATTCATCATTCACAGATAAATGTTCATAATTTCAAATTTTATCAGTGCCCCTGTTACATATCCCTCTAAGAAAAGACAGTCTTGTTTAGAAGTTGGAGCACTTCCAGTATCTGGCAAATTTTAACACGTATCCCTAGCTTGCCAAACATGAAATCTAGCTGTCAAATTCCTCCAAGATATGATAAAGATGGCACTCAGGTTTCAAACTCTCATTTATATAGAATAACACACACAAAAGATTTTTAGCTGTGATATGGTATTAAGCTTAAATTGTCACTTGAAGCATCTTTGCTATGAAACATTATTTTAAATAGATAAACCGCAAGCAATTACAAACCAACAATTTTATAGACTATAAAGTTCACTTTTCACCCCTGCAATATTACACAAAGCACTGGACCAGAAGATATAGGAAGAGAAGCTTCTCACTTATATTTGTTATTTTTGAGAAAAATCTATCTGTAAACTGTGGGCTTTATAAATGCAGTTGCTGACCTACAAACAAGCTGGATTGCTTACTCCTAGATGAACTTCTTGAGATTTAAAGTGATTACTAATCCATTAACACTAATAATACTGTTTCCACAGTGAAAGTTAAGCCAAGCTCTCGAAGTCTGATATTTTAGGTATTCTCCTCATTTCACTTTCTATACAACTTACTAGATTATTAAATTTTATACCACCGAGCAGGTTTTCATTTTGCCTGTTTTATAGAGGTACCCTCAACTAACATGAAAAAGTGACTTAGACTGGCAATTTAGTAATCTTATTCAATCTTTTTAATAAAAATGAAAGACAAAGTAGATCTATGTTCATCTTCAGGAAGAAAAAACTATCCCTTGGCCTATACATTAAATATATTTTATAGTCTTTTCAGTAAATGCAGTCTACAACACTTAAAATTAATGGTAAAACCAAGCAAAACACAGTTGTATGTTTGAATGTTCCACGACATATTTTATGATACATAAATGCTTTTTTCAATCCTTACAATGCTTTAAATCCTCAAGTGAGAACACATATATGTATGTACATACACATTCTCCCAGCGCATCTCTTTACACACTTGCAATGGCCAACAACAGCAGCAGCCGACTGAATGCCTCCTTTGAGCAACAGTATATTGCAGATAAGCCATATGGAACATGAAAATTTTCCAAGTGTAGCAACTCATCTGCATAATATCCTTCATAATCTTTTAGAAGTTCTTTAATAAAAATATTATCTCCTCCTCATGGTTTGCCAAGAAAAAATTTCTAAACCCTGACTACAGTTCAATGACATTAAAACAATGGGCTTCTTTTGGTCTACCTGCCTATGCAGTAGCATCAAACTGCTATTTCAAACATTTCTTGTCCCGATTTTCTCTTTACAGCTTGAAAACTGGAAAGGATAACAGAAACTATTTCAAAGTCTAGGTACTTCAGACAACTTAGTATTATCAAAAACAGGAATTACAACACAAAGAGCAACTAGTCCAAAAGAAAATGTCTAGTGGATCCTAAGGACTTATACAGTTATTAAAATATCACTCAAATAAGATTATGAAACTGGCTATACTTACATCTATCAGAACAAACTTCAATTATGTTCAATATTGGTGTGGAACTGGCATTTTATTTCACCTAAAAAGGAATCCAAATGTATAGACAAATAACTAAAATTATGTGCGGGCACATGCGTGCACTCTGAACAAGTGTGGGGTGCATGCACACACACAACTATCCCAGCTCATAACATCACTGCAGAATAATTACCAAAAAATCCCAAAATAAGCAAGTTGAACAAGAAAACTGAAAGCAGGTACTTGAAAAAGCCAACTGAGACAAGTATGCGTAACAAATTAGCAAGCCTCTCCAGAAATAAAGCAGGGTACAAGTAGATTCATCTCTATTTTTACTGAATTAAATTAATTAGAATGTAGAATTTCAAGACACAAAGCTGCAATAAGTATGTCACAACTCATGTTTTGAACTCTGAAATTCAGTTATGTGTCAAAGGAACATACTTAATATGTTTTTCCTTGCGTAACCTTCACTTAGAGTAAATAATTCAAAAGCCAAAGCACCTCTTTGAAGATGGTCCTTACCTAACTTGAAAGGGGGTGGGAAGTCAAAGATGGAAGAAATCAAAGGTGGGACTTAGAGAGGCAGAGAAAAAAAACACAGTACAGGAATCAAGGACGGTGAAACAAGTAAACTTTACCATGTGTAATTCACGTCAATATTGGATAAAGACTGGCTCTGAATGCCTTTTTTTTAGCAAGTCACTATACTCAGCAAGTACTGAATTCTAAGCCAATGCAAAAAAGAGCATAATTTAAATGGCATTGGTTTGTTATATTCAGAAGAGCTTTCAGTGGGACAATGTGTAAGAGCTTTGATCTAAATAATCTTCACAATTTTCCCAATGAATTTGGGAATTTAATTATAAACACGTTATTCGCTTCCTATTGAAAGTAACTGACATATTACTCTAGTAGAACATAATTTAAATGTTAAAATTTGCACTATTGCTGATTTAACTAACATTCCGTAGTCTATACTATTAAATTACAGACAAGTAAGCTCCTACATGAAATACTGTATCTCTGATATGACATTAACAAGATGTAATAACTATCACTGGCAAGTCATAGATATGAACATTGTATGTGTATTGATTCATAAGTATCATGAAGAACAAGAATGATACAATATGATGTGGGTTGTTAGGAGATTCGCATGTCTGTACCACAAGAACTACCATCATAAATACCTCCTTTATTTAGGTGATAAAACAGTTACTATGCAAAGCATTCTAGGTGAAAGGATTAACATGAAGTTCTTTGTTAGATGAGTGCTAAGAATGTTAGGGCCTAGATGGGCCACGTGACTCACAGTAAAACACTAGCAATGAACAAACCACAATCTTGATGGTATGATCAGAAGCCATCAGATCAGATGTGATCAGATCACCACATTCATGAGTCAGTTACACAACTGGAAGGTTTTATGATGGTACAAAGATCTAGGCCAGTTTTCCCTTGGAGGCTAGAGGCTCTGATGGCCCTCTTCTGCAGAAGCACCATCAGTTTAAGGCCCAAACATTAAGGTCATTCAAAAGCAAAGAATTGCAGGACTGACAGCTGAACACCCTACCAAACCCATGAGCTTGAAAAGCAAAAGCTGGGGTTACATTAACTCTCTGCTGAAATCAAGAGTAACATCGGAAAGAACAGTTATTCATCTTACTGTAGTCACAGGAGATGTATTGTTCTGGGGTCTATTCTTTCCAAGCACAGCTTGTGTAAAGTCATCACTCTTGATTAACAGATGCCACAGCCCTTGCTTTGAAATTTCAAAGTAAAAATATACTGTAACTGTCAATACAGAATTTCAAAAGCACTAAGTTCTGCAGCAACACAAGGCCTGCAGAATACATGAGAACAGCGCAGCTTAAAGAACTTGTTAATACAAGTAAGTAATTATGGTTTTGTGTGACTGCCTGCACGAACTCAACATTAACAAGCAGTGAGCTGTTAGATTTTCTTGGAGTCAATTTTCAATCCCAATTAACACAATGTCTCCCAAACAGCTAAATCCAGAATCAGATCTTGGACATGCATTTCCCAAGCAGTGAGTGTGAGAAATGGACATTTGTCTGTTTCCTCTATAAATTTCCAAACTAAAAACATTCTCCAAGCACACTGCAAAATCAGTTGGAAAATCATTACTTGCACAGCTGGGAAATAAATACAGGATTTTATATCAGAGCTGACCAGCAGCGCCTATTTAAATACTAAAACCAGTCTTCCAAGACAGCAAATTACATGTTATCCACCAAGAACAGAAGCTGTAAGCAATATTAACAAAATAGCTGCTTTCATTAAGTTTTGATTCTTCAGAATGTGTTATCCAAGTCTGTACTACAAACAGATATATAAACATGGAGCCTTAATCACCTTTTGCTTCTAAGAACAGGATTGCAACTAAGACGAGTAGGATGTAGGCGTCACTCCAAGAAATTCTCATGGGCAAATAATCCCAGCTGGATCCTTAAAGAACCTCTCAAAACACTCTTAGTTACTCCACTTTAAAAGTGCACCTTTATTTTTACAAACGTCTAAAACATTTGACACAGTTTAGCTTCTACAGCTTTAAGTCTAAATTTTTACAAAGATTTGTGAAGGGCGGAGTACATATGGTACTACTACGTGCTAATTTGCATTACAAACCAAAGTCAAGAGTAGTTTTTCTAGAAAACACATTAGAAATACTTACAATACCTATAACCTAAAAAACCCACATAGATTCCACCCAATGGCAAGTTCTGCATCGTAAGGCCTCACTCAGAAGCAAAGCAGCCTGAATTTTCTACAGTACAGTGATCCATAGGAAGAGTTTTCTCTCCTCAAATCTCATCCCAGTTACACAGGTACAGTGAAAACAAGCTTTGCCCTTATTGCTTTGGGCTGCTGAATATTTTGATTTATTTCAATTGCATCCAGATACTGCACACTGCAAAAGAAAGAACAAAAATCACACAAAATAGAAGTAGTTAACTTTATGCAATTAGAATCCAAAGTATTCATTAGCATTGTTAGCTATTTTATCTTTAATAGTCAACATGTCCAGAGTTCAGCGAGACTCAATTCCTACATCCTGAATTCCTACATTCCTACAAACTGAAATACTAACAACTAAGGGAAAAAAACCCTAAATCTTTAAATAGTGCTACTTTCTGTTCAGATGGAGACCAGACTTCAGGACTACAGTGCCAGGCTTATGCCACTGACTGGCAGGGCAGAACACTGAGCAGTCATGCCCATAGTCAGATCTGTCACATTCAGAACTGTTCTAGGAATCAGGTCACGTCTCTGGGAACTTTACTGATTACAAGTGGCTTGTAGCTACATATGCAGGTAGCGATAGGAACTGAATCAAGCACCCCAACAAGTGCTACTCCAGCTCTGCTTAGAACTTGCATCTTTCCATGGTAACAATTTATCTACTATACCTATCAAGCTACTTTTGTTTACTGTTCTTAGGGGTTTCATGTTAAAATCAAGAAAAAAGTTAACAGCATTTAATGGAGGCAGGAAGCAGGGAGAAAGTTTAATTTATGCATTATGTTTTCTAATCAGATCAGATACCTGTAAGGAAGGAGAAGAAAAGGAAGAGGGGAAGAAATGATCTCTGGTCCATGAACAGAATTTGAAACACAGGCCAAGCATGAAGCTCACAGGACACTTAACCATTTCATCAAGACACCCAGGTGAAAATACTCATATAGCTTGTAATGAGGAAATGAAAGATTTAGGTATTTTCTTTTTACTAACAATATTTGGACCTATGATAGCATCCCTTCCCCTTTAAAGAGAGAAACATAAATGGGGAAAGAAATCTCAGAGAAAAACACACTATTATGACCAACTCAAACTCTTGGTGCATCTTCTGGTTGAAATACAAAGGTATCTTGGTTCTTAAAATACAACCACACCACCCATGAGCAGGGCTGCTGCTGCTGCAGAGTTTCCAGTAGACAGGTACCATAGAAAGATCCTCTGCTAGTATTTGGCATAGATTTAAGATTCTGGTCCTCACAGCAGCAGCGTTTCCTGAAGAGTCATTTGATTCAATTTGAGCTTCTACTGATATACAGCCAAGGGAGCCTTCATTCATTAAGTGATTAGCTTTTTCTGTCAGTTTATTAAAAAAAACCCCACAAAACCAAAACCAAAAACACAACACTAATTTAATTTCACAGTTTTAAGATCAGCTCACCAGTCATAGGATTGCCATAGGACAGAGTAATCTGAATTGGAACTACATGAAGTTATTAAGTGGCAATACAAAAAGTAAGCACAAACCATTATTAGCAAGAGACTGCAGAAACTCTATATAAGATGTATTTTAGTCAAACTACATATATACCTCTCTTTATGATTTGGTGAATAAAGTTGGAATTCATCAAAACTCAGGAGTACCAGTACAGTATGTAAGATTAAAATACCATCATAGTTTTAAAAGGCAGGAGAAATCTAATGTTCTTAGCCCTAAAACACTGAATTTAATCACTGGTTTATACATGAGGAAAGCTTCTTTAGATTATCTGCAGGCAAGCCAAACAACAAAAAAAATTAAGTCTATTCTACTTCTGGCAACTCTTTATTATATCAGAAACGAAGGAATGCAAAGTAACATTAACTAGAAGCAAAATCTAGCAGTGTCAGCTTTCTTAAAGTGGGAAATTTATTTCCTCAGTGGGAAATAAACCCCCAAACCATAAGATTTTTACAAGCCAGGTTTACATAAACACTTCTATCAGGAAAAAACAGATTCCAGCTACTATACGTATAGGTACATAAAAATGTGTGTGTATATAGATTTTCAATTAATCATATTCCAGACCACTTCAGTTTTTATGCATTTTATTTCTTTTTGAGGTAAGATGAAAAGTGAGATTTCAGTCCTTAACCACAGATAAATGCTCCTCAATCAGCTCCTCTAAATGTCTCACAGGCATTTGTGTGCCATCTCAAATTATTTGAAATGTTATATGCAGTATAATTACATTTACATAATCATTTAGCAAATCAAGTCCAATAATGCCTACATTTTCTCAGCATCATGAGCAGATTACTAAGTCATTTCCTTGCTTCACTGAAACCATCTTTAAGCATCTTCCTTTCAAATGTGTACCACTTATTTCCACAGTGTTGTTCACGCTATCTGAAGATCAAAGCAAATGATCCAAACATTAATACTATTCAGAATACCTATACGTATTTTTTTTTTATCAGCCCAAAGCTTTTTGCTTTTTTCTGTCTTTCCCCACTCCAAGTCTAGCCCGCTCCTGACAATTCTCCATCCAACATGAAGTGATGTAAAAGAACATTAACTAATCAGCATTGTTAACTTTACTAAAATCTCTATTGTGTGTCTAACCATCAACAGGCATGGTATTGCCTCTCAGCACTATCTCAGTTCTATAAAGCTGTGTTAATAATTTATGTAAACTTGGAGATTTTAGTCACCTACATTAAGCATCAGTTCTCATATTCAACTGGTTGTAGAGCATTCTCTTCCTTTTGAAAAATATTTAAAAACTTAACACAAAATTTTTCTAATGAAACATTTCAAAGAAATAAGATTTTCAATGATGAGATCCAATTTCCATCATCTTACTTTTTACTTTGAATAGCAAAATACTAAAGTCTGAATTGCTTGTCAAATGCATATCTAGATTGGTAAACACCAGGTATCCACCAAGGAAGGAAACAAGATTAATTAACTGAATGTCTTTCTTAAAAATTTTGTATGTCTGGATCCACATATACTGACATACAATTTCCTGATCTTTAATTCCACATGAAGTTCACCGAATTTAAAAAGACAACGCTATAAAGCGGTTCAAGTGGCACCAAAATGCCATAAGATCCCTCAGTTAAACTACTACACTGTATGACACACCAGTAACAGTTCAAAATACATGTTGGTATTCCATAACCAGGAAAAGCAGCAAAGCTGGGGAGATGGAGAAAATTGGATAAAAAACAAAACCAAAAAGCTTTTGGTTTATAAACATCGTGTTTCAACACCAACTTTTCTGTTTATGGTCCCCACACTGTTACGTTTGTCTCTTGGCATATGCTCCATCTGGCTGCGGAAACGCAACTGCTTCTTTGTGCTGCAGGCTCTGCGTGTGCAGATGAGCTCTCCGTGCTTACTCAAAGGCATGATCTGACAATCACATCTCTGATACTACATATGTCTATGACTAAAGAATACTTATTGCTCCTGTAACAGCTCTTCATTAATTATTTTGTGAAAAGGCAGAGTACTTGTTTGGTATTTTAATGCAAGACGATGCACTGAACACAGCTTCTGTAAGATTAAACTGGCTTACATCACTGTAAGTAGCAGCAGGAACACTTAACTGCTTTCTGCCTCATTTCTGTCAAAACTATGACATGACCACTATCGCACCAAGCCATCACAAGTGTTATTTCCTATTAAGAGTCATCATTTCCCATGTGAAGACGTTTAATACAAGCACAGAAATCACTTGCTGTAACTTAAACCAAGAAACAATTATGATTATTCCAATATAGCAGTCTCTTCACAAGGATGAAAAATTTTCACAGTAATTACACGATATAGTTCGGGATAGACTTCTTTTTATACTTTTTAGTTACAATTGTTATTACAGATTATTGTATATTTCAAGGACAACTGTAAAAATCTGACGCATAGGCCTTACACAACACATTATACTACACTGAAAACAGCACTAAGCTATACAGTACAGAAGAGGTTCATTAACTGACATCTCCAAAATTCTCTTGGGCGCAGATGCCAACCAGCGAAGTAGGTCACATTTTACACAGGCTCCTAAAAATCAAATCACCTCAGTTTGATGAGGTGATATGACAGAAAGTGCACAATCCACCCACCCACAGCCAAGTGTAGGTTAAATAAACCCTGTTTTGCTGTATCACTCAATGAACATCAAAGGGTGAAAGACAGATTAAAAAGTCAAGGCAAAAGCAGGCTGTCTTCAGACCTTGACTCCCAGAAAAAGCAAGGCTGGAAGAGAGGGAACAACTGAACTCTCATCTGATGTGAAAAAGACCACATGCTTCAAGACCAGGAAATATAAAAGATTTTTTTGAATTATACTTTATATTTCTGATATCTTATAAAAAGGTTATTTTGGAATTTCAACAGGATATATTTTTGGCTTTCATGAGGCTGAAATGAAACACCACATTCACCACCTCTTGAGTAAATACCTTTTACTAAAAAGGTCAGGAGATGAGCAACTGTAAGCAAAGTTTCACTGTCCTCACCAACATCAGCTGTGTTCACCTTCCATATTTCAAAGGGGTGCAAACACTGATTTAAAAGAATGCTAGACTAACTGTGCCTGATCCTGATAAGCAAGGAAGTTGTTGTTTCTTTTTTTTTTTTCACAGATCTGTGTATCTTGTGAAGATTCTGAGTGTTTCAAACAATCCTGTTCTCTGTATTTACTTCTTTTATCCAGTGCTGTGAAACACATTGAAGCAGCAGAAAAAGCTGAATATCACAGAGGTTGAGTCGCAGATCAAAAATGCCACCCATATCCTTTAAAACTGGTAACAAGCTACCTGCTACAAGATCTTCTTCCTTAATTTTAGAAGTACCAAATGGCAGGGAATGGACCACTCCCAAGTATGCTACTGGTAGCTGGAAAACTAAGCTTACATTAAAATTATTTCTGTAACTTCCAAATTCAGTTATTCAAAAGTCTACGGTTCTGCCAAGATTGCTGAAAACCCATACTCCTTACACCCATATCAGTTACCAAGGAAAAAAAACCTTAGCTACAAAAGAAAAAAATTATGTCAAGAAAAACACATGGCAAGAAATAGGTGAAGTCAATAATTTATCAATAAGGAGATGGTATAGAAATTGAATAGGGGGAAAAAAGGGAAGAGGGGAGACAACAAAAGTGTGTTACAGAAATGTAAAAAAAAAATGGAACCAATCAAAATACATAAAGGGTCAAAAAAATTAGAAAATAGGTATAGGACAGCAACAGAGCATTCACATCTACAATAACACGTCCAGTGAAAGATAAGGGTATGTATCAAAAAAATTCTAGCATTCATTTGCGATGCCAGCACTCTCCCTCCTACTATGTTTTCACACAAATGTTCCAGCAGCAACAGAAGACAGCAAGCTCTGGGCATATAAATACAATTCCTATGCCAAAACTGAACAGGAAGCAACTATAAGGGGAAGATGTCTCATCAATTTCACTTAATAATTTACAACATTGTTGTCTATCCAGGACTGAAAATAAGTAACAGTAGATTTGTTTTCTCCCTTACACAGCTTCTGAGCTGTGTAGAATTAGCTTTCCCTGTAGCACAGCTCCTGTCATGCATAACAGAAACACAGTGGGTCAAGACTACTTTCACAGTGAGTCTACATCACAAAAAATACCACCTGTCATATTCAAGGGGCAAGTGAGTTACTAAAATGTTAACTAAGATGTACATATCAGCTATAACTCCTTACAATGGAATTACTTATTCTAAATTGGTTTAATGTATTTGACATTTGGGGGAGAGGGGGCTGTTCTCTCAGAACACTTCCAAAGTGCAGCTGCTGTAACTTTACCTCTACCACACCAAAAGCATCCATCAATGGTGAAATTACATCAAGTACTGAGCTTTCGGCAACTTGCTACTGCTTAAATACAGTAGTTATACTCTTCCCCCACCTCATCTCTTCTCCTATGCTCCTCCCTGCCTGTGCTGTACCTGTCATTGCATCTGCTCCAAAGCACATCATGTTCTCCACTGAACCAATTCTGCTCTGTTGTAAAGCAAAAACATATATAATTTTCCACTGAAAATGAATGTTTTTTATAAATACATGATTTACTCAAAGTGGGAAGCAAACCATCTGAACCCAACCATGAATGATATCATGTAATTGCCTAAAGAACAAAAGCTAATAGACTAAAAAGTTGCCATACAGACAGAGCAAATCAGAAAAGCAATCAGTTGCAAAAAAATGCAACCATGGAGTGTCTCTGAAATGCTGTATGCATATTTTTTCCCCCCCAATGAAGAGAAAACATAACTACCTTGTAAATATTTCATCCAACCAATTTATTTTCACATCCAGAACACAGTCAAACTTAAAAGATCATCTTTTCCCTGCAGAAAGGTATACATTACCACCTCTCTAGCTAAATAATGTTTTCCTAAGGAAAAAAAGGGATCAAAAACATGCCAAGCAGATTAAAGAGCAGACAGGGTTAAATCTGAAGAAACTGGGAGATGCACTCCTAAATTATACTATGTCTGAAAAATGCGCATAAATTCCCAAATCCCAAAACCCAATATAATACAATAAACCTAAGAGGAAAATTGGAAAGCATCTGCAATGGCGTCCTTGCATGTTCCCCCAGAATGGAAACCATATGTGCACTTGAGTACTAACTGCACCTTTTTATGTAGTTACCAAGGGTCAAACACTTGACACTAGTTGAAAAAAACAACAACAAAAACCCCAAAGAAACTACACGCACCTTGCATGGAAACTATTTTAGAAGAAATTCTTAGTCTTTATGATGCGAAGCACTATTACAAGTCATAACACGAAGAGGCCTTAGAGGCAAAATAAAATAAATAAAAAAAAAAAAAAAAAAAATCAGCCTGACTTCCTTGCACCCCCGTCTCAAATTCACATCTATCACAATCAAAAGTTTATCTTGAAAGAATTAGGTTTTCCTTTCCTCCACAGTGGCTATCCCTTATTTATACTAATCCAGTGACTAAGTAATACTCTTTCAATACTTCAAAGCTTGTATTATCCGTCTCATTAGTACTCAACACTGAAGACAAGTTGGGGAGGTTTTCTTTCTGATCATAAAAAGGCAGTTGACAAATTAGCACAGAATCTTCTCAGGAAAGGAAAAAAAAAAAAAAAAAGAAACATTTGTCTATTTCTCAGTTTTGTCAATCTGATTTTTTTCTGGAAAACTTATTTACAAGATCAGCTAATATCCTCCCTGTATTCTGCGATCCCCTTGGCAATAGACTCTTCAGTTACACAAGGCTAATCACTATTCCTAAATCCTTCCTCAAAAGCAAGACATTTGTTCGGAAGACAACTTCAGAATTTAAATGAAACACTTAAGTCAGCCACCTGTTTTGGTCTATTTACAGGACTACTGGAGACATGACTCTTATCTGAAATGCAGTTAAGTACATAAAGGCTCCAACTGCCAAGAAAATCCTTGATTTCTACTGCACCTAATTTAGAAATTATGTACTGGAAAGAGTTTCTATTTAAAGCACAAGCATAATAAAAGGAAACGAAACCAATACCTTGGAGTAAATATATTCATCTAATTCCATTACTGCAGTTGTTCTACTGCTATGTTTTAACTGACATACAGAGTGGCTAAACAACAAATTTAATTAAGTCCATTTGTTCCACAAATGAATGGGGTTTTGGCTGAACAAGGGGCAGCACAGGCTGTGGCTGATGTGCGCAACATTTGTCTGGTACAGTGGCCCCTACCTCATAAGAGAAGATGGGCCACCCGTAATTGTCTGTTAAGCTGAGGGCACTCCTTGCACTTTATTCTCCATCCAATTGACTTTTTCATTAAAACCTTGAACACTTCTCCCTCCCTCAGAAAAACAATCTTTCACACCTCTATTTCCATCGTCAAATGTGGTTTAAATCAAACATGTTTCCCAGAAACTGGCAAGGGGTGGAGGGCAGATGGGAAAAAAACATGGCTGTAAAGATGACTTATTGCCTTAGAGAAACTAGACTAAAAGCAGTCATTTACACTTTATGACAAGGTTTTCAAGATATTAAGCACATTTGGTTAAAGTATCTTAAAATACTCTTAATATTTAAAGTATTAAGGAGATAAGAAAACTGATGTTTCTTTTCAAATTGTTACCTCAACGATATCTGAGTTGGTTCTGCTTTCATGGGGCTCGTTGTATTCTGTGTATTTAAGTAGAACTTTGTCCATATCAGTGCTGGCATACTGAAAGAGTTTGTTAGAGCTGTTAAAAATGATGAGTGCAATTTCACAGTCACAGAGTACACTCAACTCATATGCCTTCTTCATTAATCCAAACTTCCTCTTTGTAAAGGTGACCTAGAGAAGAAAGAATAATGATTTTTTTTTAAACACGACAGAGGTTTAGAGATCTATAACCAAGCATTCAAGGAATATACCAATTAAGCCTACACTATTTATTCCTACTACCAAGCGACATAACAGAACATGTGCAAGGGCGTCAAAGAAATGTCTGCCATATTTGGGTACCACTTTTGGAGTCAATGCTCTGTATCAGACAAAGCTAAACAATTACACCCCCCCCTTGACTCCTCCATTGGAATGTAACTACCAAGGAGAGCTCAAGTCTGCAGAATCCTCTAACTGTTTTTCCTGATGTTCATCCAACATTGACTGTCCCAGGTATCACAATATGTTCTTCTGTGACAATTAGCTATTTGGTAACTAGTTCAAGTTGCAACCTTAACTCCAATAAAATTGAAGAAAACAGCAATATCAATGGAAACAACACTGTTACTATGTAATAAATATGATTTCTAATTATAAAAAGCTAAGAAGTATGCTTATTTTGTTGCTATTAATCCATCTAGCTAGACTCACTTATACTTTTAAGCTGTTTTCTGCCACCTGGAAAAATAATTAAACTATCATTCTGTGCAATTAGAATTACTGTGGGGGGAAAATCCATTACAGACCAGCACAAAGGAGCATTTGCCCATCGGGGCAGACGGAAAGACAATTAGTTAGAAAAATCACTATCAATTATGAAAAAAAGTTTTAAAAATGTATTCTTTTCAAATGATTTTAGTTAGGGATATAAGAGTATCAACATATTAGACATGAAGTGTAACCAAACACAGGTCTGATGCTAAGTGCATGTTCTTAAAGGACAACACTTTCACTAAACATCAGCTAGCACCAATTTCTCACTTTGTGTTTGGATAGTACATGGCATAAACTCCACCACCACTGAAATCCACACCTTACTTTAATGCACATAGATTATTATAAACTCAAGTCACATTTAAGAAGTCAGAAATCAGTTTCCCGCACCATTCAGGACCACACTAAAACAAAAAAGTATTTATCTTTATTGCAGGCCAACGACTTCCTCAGCACTACTCTAATATTGTTTAGCAAAAAGTGGGTGACAGGAAGAAAGCAAAGGCAGTAAGATTGAGCTCCTCTGATAGCTAATTTACTGTACGTTATTCTCTTCAGCTTAATGAAGATAAATGTCCTACAGCTCATTCAAGCAGATAAGGCTACTTAATTAATAATACAATGAGTGTCTCACGACAATTGTAATCCCCCGGAGCAATGGTCTATATACTCTGTTTTGAGCTCACATACAATCTCACCAGAAATAAGATGCTCCTGATAAAACAAAAGTTTTTCTTCCTACATAGTTATATGAACTTTCTCTGCAGGCAAAGGTCTACCCCATTCTACTCAGATTACTCAACAAAAAACCTGATCATCACACTAAACATCTAAACAGGACATTACATGCATGTTTTAAGTGATCTACTAACCAGCCATAGAAAAACTGACAGAACACAACTGAACTCTACTTTCCATTCAGCAAAACAAACCTTAAATGCCCTTCTCTGGATCAATGAAAAAATCCTCAGAAGTAAATCAATAACTAATAAATATCCTGTTCCTCTGGGTATTTCAGTACGTTAAAACTCTATACTAGCTACCAAAACCACAAGACATCAGCGGTGTTAAAGAACACCATCAATACCTCTACACATTAAAAAATTGGCTCCACTAACAAAAGCTATTTAATCCTATAAAACCTTTTAAAAAAAAAGATGGAGTGTGTTATCTTTGAGAAAAATGATACGGCAAAATAAACTCCATTTTTAAGTTACAGCTTAAAGCCTCTCCGTAGTCACTAAGAAGTCCAAAAAAGCGCTAGCTAAAAAAGCCAAAATCAAAACTCAGAAATGAATCCCCATATTCACGGGAATGGTACAAGTGAGCTAAAAATTGACACAAATGCATTAACCCTCTTCCTATCCATTGTTCCAATCTGAACAATAAGATGGTGAAAAACACTCCCACGACTCTACGTGAAGATCCCACCACACCAGTCAGAGTACAGCATAAAAATATTTGTATTTCAAGAAGAACAAAAGGTTGTTCCTCTTACTCCAAATAAGTTAAAAAGGGGGAGAGGAGAATGGGGGGGATCAATTTCGACCTCTCCAACATGCCTGAAGTTCTAAAGCAAGATCTGAAAGAACTGAAGTTATTAATTCATTTATTTTTACTACGTGTACTTAAGACATTTATCTACATCAAACATACAGTCACTGTGTGATTAAAGCTGTTCAAACACAATACTTGGCTTTCTCCCAAACTCCAATAATACTTTTCTTGCTATATATAGTCTTCTTGGAGTTTACATTGCTTTAAAGCAATACAGAGAGAAAAACAATCCTGATTTCACAAACAAAACAATGGGCTCTGCGCTGATATGTCAGCAGCAAGACCGTCTCATGGAATTCTGATACAACCCTAACACCAAGTTGGTGCTCAGGAGAAGTTAAAAAAGCAAATTAAATACTAGAAAGGAAACAGAGAACAAACACCACCACACTGCTATGTAAGTCCTCATTTTGCATGCACCTTGAACACGGTGCAGTTCTGGGTCCCATCGCCACCAAAAATAATGTAGTAATACTCAAGGAGGTTTAGGGAAAAGTAGTGAGAATGGTCAAAGGTGTGGAATAAATTCTGTATTAAAACAACTAAGTAAGGTAGAATGCTTCAGCCCAAAAAAGTAATTTTAAGAGAACATAAGAAAACAGAGCAGAGTGATTGCTGCCTCTTCCACTCAGGAGGTAAACAACTAGCAGAACCACGACTAAGCATGAACAATAAGGTGTTTCTTTAAACAACAGGTAACAGACCTATAGGAAATCCTAGCCAAAAAGTGTTGTAAATGCTGCAACTTTATAAGGGCTCAAAGGATAACTGAACAAGTTCACTGGTAGGGGACGGGAAAAACAACAAGGAAAAAAAAAAATCCATTAATGGTTACTAAATATACAGAAACCACTTCCAGCTCAGGAAATCCCTGAGCTAAGAATAATTAGAAGCTGGAAGAGGATTACAGAGTAGTGTAATGTGCATTTCTCTTCTGCAATTCTTTGCTTACAATCATCACTGGACAAAAGATACTGCCTGGCCTAGCAGCATCTTTGGTCTGACCCACTACAACCATCCTTAAAGCTCGTAAGCTATTCCTACAGTACTTTTTCTTAAAAACAGCAGCTTCCAGATACTCCCCTATTCATTGCAATATCCAATTAAAATTTTATTTTGTATTTCATGTAGCAATTTAGAAGTTAATGACTCTGCACGAAGTCATCAACTTTTGGTACTTTTCAAGTTCACAGGACACCTCTTTATTAGGGCAAGATGAGGCGAGTCAGCTGCTTTCCCTAAAACAGTACACTCCTGAGCACTCTTCTCTTAACTGACAGTTTTTAAAGACTGTTGTAGTAAACAGCTTTTACAAGGAATATAAATCAATAGAATAATGTTAACAAAATGTTAACAAAATCCATTATTATATCAAAACCACTGTAGATCATTGCCCACAGGTACGTCACAGTCCTCTGTCACAGAGGCTACTGCAAATACTTTTACTACATCCTTTCTGCATCTCTCATCCTTTCTCTGTCTTTATTACTAATTGTTCCTCATAATTACCAGACCAAGTAAGGTGTCTGTTTCAACGGAAGTACAGACTAGGATACCATTTAAACAGGAACAGCAGTTTTACAGTGAATCTGATTTAAAGTAGTAATTGATATTACTTATAACAATTTTTCCTCAAATAGGAATAAAACCATTAAGATACATTTCTTATTCATATTCCAGCAATGCTGTCTGTAGATACATGAAGACAGTTTGGCTTCAAAAGAGTGAATTAAGATTACTGTATTCAAAGTTTCCATTCATTTTTGGGATTACTGATGAACTTGTTCATGTATACTCCTTGTTTCTCACCTGTCTGTTCCGTTCATCCATTATTCTTGTGATCTGTATTTTCTTTCTCCCCATTTTCAGTCTCTTCTTTCTTTTGCTTTGCAATCCAGAAATAAACTAATCCAAGAAGTGTCAGTCTTCAGTATTCTAACACATGGTACAGTTTTCTTTTACTTTGCCTTCAACTTCAGAAAAGTTTCCTATTTCTTCTTACAAGCCCCTAAAAATAAATTTTGAAAAAAATTAATCTACAAATTACTAAAGAAGAAGCATCATTAAACCCCTGTAGAGCTGTAAAACATGTGCATGCATAAAATAATTGCAATATTTTCATTAGTAAAGTATTATACCAAATACTTTGTTCCAATTACATCAACTCCAACTAGTTTGCTAGATTCTACCTGTACATTGCAGGTTTAAAATTACCAATAACTACACACACTTTCAATTGGAAGCCTTAAAATTTACAGTTCTCAAAGGGGGTGGTGCTCACCACTCTAAGCTCTAGGCTGTGAGTTACCTGAGGTTTCAAAAATTTACCCACAAAGTTTTGGTAAACTCCATTCATTATTTTAGGAAACCTTATAGGTATAGAACAACCACTTTGTGTTTCCTATTTGTCTTGTAAAATTATCATCACAATAACAACACGAAGTCATGAAAATATCAAATTTCTGTTCCTAAACTAAATTACATCTCAAGGAAAGAAGGAATATCTTTACTTAAAAAGGATAAAGACTACAGAAAATATTTTCGCAACTGAATTATTACACAGTTACCAAGACACCAATAAATAATTAAGACATTCACATGGCTACTCTCTCTACAGTAAACTGGAACTTTCACATTTGCCAATAACCAATTACCAGTCCAGCGCTTGTTTCATTTGGGTAAATTGTTTAAAGAAATAAAGGTGCAAGCAACTTGAAAAGCCAGTGTGCCATCATAATATTTTAGTCTTGTACTAATTCACCAGACTTGTTCAATACCAGTGTCCTACAAGCTTCAAACGCCTTTTCAGTAAAAGAAGTAGCAAAGCCATATTTCAAAATACCATATTCAAAATATACTGCTTGAAATGCACTATAACATTAGTTCAACAAAACAGGAGAACAACTGAAAAGCCTCGAGAACACCAACTGTATACTAGAATGTATAAACATGAAACAGGTACACCTTATTCTATTACCACCTAATATTCATAAATAAAAGGGTAAAACCAGCCACAATATCAGCTTATAACCTCTCTAATTTTCCAACCCAAAATGTCTTCTGAAATCAAGCCTTGCATATTTTAAATGGGTGTCACAATGCCACATCCTTGCGGCCATGTATAGAAAGTGGTGCAACCACAACACCATCAGACAGTTAATAAGTAGAGACAGCAAGAGGCTATTAGTCACAGGCTGCACTTGACAACACATTCAGTTTACGCTGAGGAAACAAACATGCCATTCTGATGCAGCTTCGAAGAAAGAAAAAAAAAAAAAAAAAAAAAAGAGGTGAAGAACATCACAAAATGAAGGAATGTCATTTTATATTTACCTGACAGCATAAGAGAACTGCTTTGGTAAAACATCCGCAATGGCCAATAGTATTTAGAAATGCTATTCCAAGGAACTTCAGATCAAATCAACACTAAGATTGTGTGACATCCATTGGTCAAAAGGATATGCACTAGACATTTTTTGTACAGCAACACACTTAAAAGGCAAGCACCATCATTGCCTTCTCTTTATTTTCTTCGAGAAAATAAAAATTTCTTTTGAAGTGCTGCTGGGAAGACCAGATGAACAAGCTCTAAACAACCAATAACACGCAGTAAATGTGAAACAAGCCTCTAAACAACCAATAATAAACAATAAATATGGAAAGAAACAGCTGGTATATAAAGTCGTAGATTTTTGCTAAGGGAAAAAAAAAACCAAAGAAACCAACCAACCAACCAAAAAACCAACAAAAAAAATCCACCAACAATATCCACTGGAATGTAAGTTTCAATTAAAAAATATTTCACTGTTAAGTCAGTTGCCCACCTATCTTTAAAAACCAAAACAAACCACAAAACTCAGATAATGCTATAATCACACATTAAATTTTGTTGCAGAAAAATCTGGTTCCACTTCTTGAACATAACTAATAAAACAGTCTCTATAAGCTGCTCTTAAAATCCACTTTCTTCTTCATGTGTGGCTTCATTTTTTAAATATACCATATATTCTTGAAACAGTTCTGTATTCAAAGAATTCCCAGATTTCTTCCTCTGCTTTTTAAAAAGCATTCAACATCCTAACTAGTACACACAAACAGCCACTGCATGTGATACTAGAGATCCATCTGGTCCAGCATTTTATTCATGGCTATTAGCAAATATCACCAGGATGGTAAAGGAGGGACATAGCAATACAATATGCATTTATCACTTAAAAGCAATATTTAAAAAGCATTTTCTCCAGACTTTCAGTAATTTTTATATCAGGAACTTCTGGAGTCATATACAGAATCTTAGATTTAAAGCTGTTCATCGAATCTTCTTCCACGAATATCGCTTTTTAATCTGTTTAAATTTTTAGGACCTAGAAGCAAGGAGTTCCACAGCTTAATTATCCATTAGACGTCAATGATACATCCTTCCATTTAAGCCTTGATCCTGCTAATTATATTTGATATCCACAATTTTTTTAATTACATGAGGCAGTAAACAGTCATCTTCACCTGACATGTTAGTCCTGATTCTGATGCCTCTATTCTATCTTCCTTCAGTTCCCATCAGCCACTTCTTACACAAAAGCCATTCTCTGGTCAACCATCCTGTCCTCTGCTCTTCCCTTTCCAATTTTGCACTATTCTTTCCAAAACAGGAGGACACATCTTATATGCTGTACTATATGAGGTACATAATATTTGATGATAATCCACCATAAATTTATACAGAGGCATAACAATATTTCACTTTCTATTGCATTAGACACACACAGGCAAATTTACCAGTTCTGAACTAAGGAAACAGACCTTTGCTCCAGATCACAATTTTTAAATCCCTTTGTGGAACCACACACTTTCATCATACAGTCCTCAGTCATTGTTCTGGCTCAAGAAATACGTGAGTACACAACAGACAGACTTAAGAATACAAGATGAAAGAGGTGCATTGTTTTCCATATGCTAATGGAAGAAACAATAGCAGGGAATACCTGCTCCACATACAATCACAAAAAAAGGGAAATGGGAAAACTGGCAGCAGCTTTCACCAACATTTTGTTATGGTTTCAGGGTGTTATTTCAGGTCTTTTAAAATTGGTATGCTCTGTTAGGCATAAATGCATCAACTTGTATGCCCTTTAAGACCTCTGCTTCACCCTTTTTCATCAGCCCACTGTTGCCTCTCATCTCAGGTCTGCTACATTCTTCAACCTCAAGCACTTTTCTCACTTAGCAAATTCCAAATTCCTATCGGCATGTCTGTTCCCATCTGGGTCGAGCCAGCACAGTCTCTCCTTCCTCTCCGCAGGTTGCTATGGACACCAGAAATCTGGCTTGGAAACACATTTGCCAAAGACAAACCAGCTCTGAAATACAGCATCCCTCTTATTTTGAAGTCATGTACAAGATGATTTCCAAAGCTAAGAACTGAAACTTAAGTTTGGCATCGGCTTAGGGTAGAAAGGATCTTGATACTGACCACAAAATCAGAGTAAATTACACAGTAAAAAGCTGCTTTTCATGTGTGTTCAGAACATTCAAATGGGAAGTTACCACCAATGGCAAATGCATGTTACATTTCTCATGGGAATAATGACTTCCTTTTTCTAATCCTTGATCACATCAGCATTGCAGTTTTATTTTCAATCCTGACTAGAGAGAACTGCACAAGATAAGATTGTGTCTACTACATGGTTGCATCAAAAATGTAATCAGCAAAGCTTTAATTTTGCTAAATCATAGTTGCATTGCAAACAAATTTAGGTAAAAGTCTTAAGACACAAAGCCATTTCATCTCGAGTATCAACACACTTTTGCCCAAATAAAGGAAAATTAGCAGACATATGAATATCAATGCGCGTTTATTTCTGAAAGTAATGAAAGTAATGTGAAGTAACCTTGACAAAGGTAAAGTTCTACTTCCTTAAGGAACAGAATCAAATTACAGCCACCAAAACTGCTTTACATTACTCACATGGGCACACGGAAGCAAAATATTTCTTTTCTTTTTTTTCTAAAGAATTTCAAGCATTTAAACAAAACAATAACAGTAAGCAGAGAAGGAAAACACATGTGCTTCATGATGAACTTCAAACAGAAAATAATGTCAGTTTACCATAATAACAAGAAAAATTGTATTTGTAGCTGTCCAAGTAAAAGCTTCTACTATCGTACAAAAGTAAACTTGGTTCCCAGTTTTCTGGATTTATTCCCATCCCCAACACATGTGAGAACACTGCACTAAACACTGAAAGACAACAGAACCATAGGCAAAAATATACCCTCATGAATGCATACTTTCAGCAACTCAGATCAGTTCATTTGTTGTCAAGGTTGCTTACAGTTTCATACACAACGAGAGAAATACAATATTAAAGCAAGGAAACTGTATTTGACCTATTTAAAAAGACACTTTCAAGGATACAGTGGAAATAAATTCTATTTGTGCAGAACTCCATAAGGTCTTAAAGCCTTCTGGCAGAACATGTTTGGAAAAACTGTGTCAGAATTATACTCCTTCCAATTATTTTCCTTTTACTTCCCTCTGTCTCTGTTTTTTTGAAAATTCCATTTTGCCATGTCAGTTACAGGTTACATTTGACAGTAACTGTCTCATCACAGCTCATTTACTGCAATGCACACAAAGAAATGAGCTTCATGACATTAGATACATCTGCATGATCACTCTCAACAGCCACAGCTGCATGAAAACACTGATCTATAAAGATGCAGCTTATACTGGTAAGTCTTAGATAAGGCTTATTACATAGCAGACAATAATTTTGACTAATTCAAGATTAACAGGCCTTTTTGTAGTCCTAAGAGGGCCTTTGCAGAGATTTTTGCAGATTTGGCCCGCAAGCATGAACTGATGGGCATGCACCGAAGAACCAAATCATGGACAAAGTGCATGTTCACTGGTAATTCTAACTAACACTTCGATGTTCACCATGGACGTGACCAGAATATAAATATTCCCATACATTTATAAGAGGAAGACAAAGCCCATCACCAGGTGGTGTTTTAAATTAGCAAGGCAGATAACACAGAAAATTTAATTTTTACATAGTACCTGTAAACACACGTCCTCCCTCTCTGCCCCATAACTCTAAGTGGAAATAGCAAGAAAAAAAAATTAAGAGTCAAATAATGTCTTCACCAAACAACTAATCAGAAGCTTAGCTAAAAGGTTCTCAGACTCCATTTCACTGTCCAGAAGCAAGAGATAAAAACATTTTCTTCATAGCCTCAGAGATAATGCAAACCCACATAAAGCACGTATGTAACTCTAATCACCTTTTTTCCTAAATCCCAAACTTGTTATACAAAATACATTCACTTGGATTTGAATCTGCGCTAAAATATGTTGAGAGCCATGGGATGTTGTTACCATGCTCCAGATCTTCTAGCAGCCCTGCTCCAAAATCCATAGCTACCAGTTAGAAGCTAGATTTTAAAAATTGACATTTCAAGCAAAGGGACTCCATCTCCCCCTATGTTTACACTTAACCAAATGGCACTCAGATTCTTCCTGGAGTTTTTGCAGAGGTGTGTGAAACAGTAACAAAAATGTTCCCTACAGATGCATTTCTATAGCCCCGTCATCTTACACTGATCTAAGTCACATAAAATATAAGTGTAAAACAATAGCATGGCCTATCCCTTCAAAACAAGACACTATGTAGTCATTTATCTCATACTTCTTGCTGCACCACAATATTAGGAAATAAATCTTTCTTCCATCCTCAGCTTAGAAGCCATTCTTCTACATCCAAGTAGAGCCTTGCAGTAAATGAGATGGGTCTCAGAGCTCCAAAGTCCTCCGCTAGCAAGTGATACACAAGCATTGTTATAAAACAATAATACAATCCTCAGCCAAAACAACTTTTTAAAAAAAGTGGGACAACACAAAACTCAGGAAGCTATAAACTATTCTTATTGATATTCTTTTTTATGCATCACAAAACCCTTGCTTCTTTAGCTAAAAACAACACACATCTTTGATACTACAACATTTAAGTAAACTATACTTCTAAGATTAGACTTGTGGAGCTTTGCAGCTAAACACATTAAAATCAAATCTATTTTTGAGCTTCCAAGTTTTAAGTTACACAGCTTTTCAAATTAAGTTGTGAAGGCAGAAAAGATCTCAAAGTACTTTCAAAAAATACGGTCTTAGTGAAGAACTGCAACACCCGAATACTATTTAAATATACTGTTGCTCAAAATGACCTTTTCTGCCATTCTTTTCCATGTAGTACGTCCTAAGATGAAGCTGAATAACTATGGTTTCTGGCCAACAGGACTACAGAAATCCCAGATAACATGACAAATATGGACTCATCCAGGATCAAGGACAGCCAGGAATACTGTTCTAGTTAGTTATTTAAAATCAGATGGGTTTGCATGTCAATTAAACTCAATACCCAAATATTTTTCACACAGTTAAAGTTTTATAAACTTTTTTTCTTGGCCTGCTGCTTAAGTCAAAAAAATAGGTATCATCGTATTCTGAGCATTTATACTCTCTAGATGTAAACTCAGTCATTTTTAAGCTATCTGTAAAAGCACACATCTTTGCCATATATTTACAAGTGTACTTGATATTTTCTAAGATAATCACTGAAACTATCCTGCCATTCTCGGCTGAGAAAAAAACAATTACAGTGTACTACTTTTACACACAGTTCAAAATTAAACAAGGTGCCAACTGAGCTAACTCGAGCAGCATCCTGACACAAGATTTAAATTTTCTGGAAATGAAGAAAATATTGAGAACACAACACATACTGTAGGGCAATGTTATGAGATTTATTACACTTATCATTCAAATACTCTTTAACATTGTATTCAAATTTTTCAGGCTGCACTTCAGTTTCCTTGTAGCAACTGCCAAAAAAGCAATTCTCCAGTTAAGTAAACAGTGTCTGTTCTCAGTACATTAAAACTGACTGCTGTATAACTGGCACAGTTTTCCAAGGCAAGAGTAGAAACCGAAGCAGATTTATCCCTAGAAAGTACCTATATAAAAGACATTTGACTGCATCTATCTTTTAGTTTCTTCTACATGAAGAAACAAAGAACATAATTTATGAGGTAATCTTACTTAACAGTTTATCCAATATAGAAAACGGTATGAGCTTGGTACTTCAGCAAATCAATTTTGTGATTTCCACTGAGAGTTCTATAACTCAGTGAAGTTCTGAACACTTAGCAGTGACAAAACGTCTAGTAATTCATTGTCACTTTATATGAAGAGGAAAACTGTACAAGTGCCTACTAAGTACAAACTGTTGAGGTAATGCAACAAACAGCTGCATGACAGTAACTTCAACACGTTACTGAACAAACATTACAGCGATCAAAAACATTTACAGCTGACTTGAGGAATGTAAGGGGATACAAAGGTAGTCATAGCTTTCACATGGTTCTGCTTACACCTTCTCCTACATACAGCCTTCTCAAGCCAGACTTCGCACTAAAAACCACCAGATTTTATTGAAGTTCTTAGCAAGGGACAAAAGCGATTAGATGAGAGAATGGAAATACAGAAGGATCAAACAAGATTCTTCTCTGCACACTGTGCTCTTGCAAGACAGGTCTTCATTTCCAAGTTTGGCTTCAGTTAACAATGGTTTTGTGACACAGAGCACTATGTGTTCCCATTTTGTGCTTTGGGAACTTCTTCCCAAGGTTTAGCTCATTTTTAACTATCTGCTTCATCCTGTTCCTATATACCAGCTGTTCTTCATGCTCTGCACAAGCTGCAGGCTCCAAGCTTCTTATCCAACTCCCATTTGTGAGGGTTTTGTTTGAGATTTTTTTTGTTTTGTTTCTTTGGGGTTGGGGGCAGGAGGTGGGTTACCTGTTCTGACAGGTAACATGACATTCTCTTTCCTACCAAATACATATTTCCAGTCTTCCAGAGGTTTCCATGTGACAGAGGCACCTCCCCCTTTTAAAGAGAATATAAGACAGAAAAACCAAGAACAAATAGGAGATATCACACATCAAAGAATCTATAAGAAGCTTTAAATCATTGAACAATTACTCAGAAATCTTTCTTGATAATTTATTCGATGTCTGATTAAATGACAGTATGCAGTTATATTGCTGAAGTGCAACAATTATAAACCAGACAGACACGACAACATAATGCTTCAAGCAGCCTGCATGCCTCAGTAAGGCGTTCAGTAAACCATAAAGACACCTACGTGTTTCTAACAAAAATCAGTAGTAAGATTCTTCTTCTGTGGCTGCCATAGCCTTTGTTCAAAACTCCATCTCCTTTTTAAATTCAGATACATCACAAGTTCAAATTCTACAGAACAATTAAAAAAAGTTACACTGTACTTCTGAGAGATTAAAACCGAATTTCAATGAGTTATTCTCTTCCCTGCATCGTTTCAAGCAAATAGTCATTTTATGTTTAAGGAAAATAAAGCACCATTACTGTTGAGGGAGGGGGCTACAGCAGATCATAGGGCAGGTCCTTTCCAAACATGCATGGAGGTTGTTTCCATGAGGCAGACAGGGGGCAAATAATAAAATAACGGACAAGTGAGATGAATCTACTCAGCTACATCTCAGCAGTGATACACTAGAAAAACTTCAAACACAAGCAGAACACAGGCAACGTCTATGAATTCAGGACAATGGTGCTAGAAACCCATGATCAGGAAACGGCTATTTCAACACTCTCCAGTTTCAGCAGCCACTTTTAAAACCAGCCTAGAATTAAATTCCTTACAACCCAAAATATTTTATTGATCCAAGTTCTTCATAATCCTCTTTCTCTCCACTTTTGCCCCACCCCAAGCCTGGTGTTACTGCCTTCCATTTGGGTCCAAATCAAGTACAGGGCAGGCAATGAAAAACAAGGAGTTAACTACATTCAGATACATATCCCAACACCTAAACTGTTGTTATACTGTAGTAAACTCAGTTTCTACTAAGAAGCAAGAACGTTATTCTGAATATTTTCCGCTCCTGCATATAATTTTTTTTCCTTTATCTGCAGGTGATATTTGGTAATTCGGGTGCTCATGTCATTAACATTAACCTAGACACTTTGATTCACTTGCAAAAGTGTTACCTCAGCTACACTGACTATAGTACTCTGAAGCTTCAGATAAGAACTATTCACTGAATATAAACTGTTCTCTGAATAGAAACTTAATTCTAGGACTAACTTTGAAACTATTTTTTCCTTAGCAATAGCAACGAACCAGCATACACAGCGAGTTAAGATAGTTCAGCTGGTAAGTGGAAAATAACGATGCTACAGTAACTCTGTTACTTGCTATATCTGCAAGGCAGAGCAAATGATAAAATCTAATTATTTTGCCTTTCTTGCAGACTGTTGCAAATAGAAAACTCCAGTCTTCTGACCCTAAGTAACATTACTGCTTCATAACAATGCTACACGATTCAAGAGGTATTAAAGTATTCGTAGAAAAAAGCTTTCGGAATTAAATACTCAATGACTACGAAGAAAAGAGAGCAGTCTGACCCACTTGTTCTCATTATTGTATTAAAGCCAGAAAAGCTCAAAACTTCAAAACTATCTCAGTTTATCTTCCTATCAACAAACCCTGACAAATATCTTATACGAATAGAGTCACTAAAAAGGTCTGAATGAGAAAATACAGATGACTTAAGTGAAGTTTAGAAAAGTTTAATCAATGTCCCAAGCAAGAATCAATTAAGTGATCTGTACATAAATACACGGTTTTACAAACTACTGCATGAATAAACTACTGCATCACTGAAGAGTTAAACAAAAGCAAGGAATACTGAAAAAAGCAAGGTATTGCAAAAGCTGCATTGTAATCTACTTGAAAAGACAGCCGGACTATTTTCAGTTACATTAAGTAGCCAGGAATCTGAAGCACAAGACCAGACAGGCTCAGATTATTGCAGACTTCACTTACTGAAAACCATTCAAACAAGTTACATTTAAACAAGTATATTCACTTAACTTTGACATAAAACATTAGATGTAAACACAAGCTTTTTGAAACTGTAAGGGAGACATCTCTACCTTTACTACTTAGCCAGCAAAGTATTACCTGATGCAATGACTGCCTAGACCTGACAATAACCAGGATTGGTCTGAGGCTATAAATATAGCTGGCCGTGCAGACCTGCAATTATACATTTTAAAAAAAGTTTAAAAAAAATGCAGTCACACAGAGCTTACTAACCGGATTTTGGTAAAGTAAAAAATAATACTATCCTCACTATCAAATAAACTGGCAGAAATGCCAAGAAACAGCCCTGAAACTTCAGAACTTAAGATTTCATTTTGAGCCCCAGTCTATTGCATCACTAGATTGTCCAAGCGGACATCTTGGCATACATTTATTTAAACATGTTAGGAAAATTACACACAACAGCACCCACTTCACAGACTCTGCTGGATCTCCTTCTGTCCGTACTGTGTCCTTGTTCATCTCTGACAGGAACCTAAAAGACCTAGAAAGCACATTTGGAGTTGTAAGGCAAAAACATAGCAGCTGGACGTGAATGACTTGTACTTGAAGGTATTACCTCTAATTGCTGCAGTGTTAACAGCAGTTATGTTATTCTGGTAAGAGCAGTTGCATCCCACTACAAAACTCTGATACTGCCTATAGCCCTGATAGATGCAAGTGTGCAATGTGCAAGTTCAGATAACTCAGCCAGTCTTTGAGCTTGGAGTGCTTAAAGGCAGAGTTAAGTTCCTGCATGATAACAGTAGCAACAGAATACACTATAAAAAAAATCTACTATCTTTTTCATTCCTTTCTGGTATGACAACAACACATTTTGTCTTCAAGAAAAATGCTATATTCTTATTTTCCTAAGCAAAAAACCCCCATATCTCAGATATTAAATTTATTCATTAAATAATATATATAAATTCTAGAATCAGATGCTACTTTAATTATTTTACAGCACCTCATTTTATTCATTCTAATTAAATAATCTGTGAATACAATTACATAGAGTTGCATGAACGAAAAAGCCAAGTGAACCACAGCAAACTAGCATGCAGTTTATACATCACTTTTAAGAACCTGCTTAGAAGCATTCTTGCACATGGAAGAAATCTTAGCTCCTTTTAAAAAACAGCTATTGTTGAATACCCTGAGCCTTCAGGACATTAAAAACATCTTTCTCTAACATGCTGACTGGAAGCCTTGCAGCAGCTGAAGCAATAAATATTGACAGCTAGCTGGCAAACAGCAGAGATAGCCATGCTTCTTGTCTCCAATTTCACCTGTGTCAGCAAATACAGAACCTAGAAGAGACAGCGTAACCAGGGCCTAGTATGTTCATTGGTATTACTGCTGCTTTTGCCTCCATCAAAAGCATATTTCTCCTTCAATAAGACTGGAATACCTTTGAACGTATCTGCTTTCCTACACAACCTTGAAACCCCTCAATTACCTATTAAATTTCATTGCAACATACAGATATATAGTTACAAAACTCTCGCCACAAATCATACTGCAAGGAACTTTCAGCACCCAGTTCCATCCTTTCATGCTTTCAGGTAGCTCAGCTCCTTCTCCCTTAACTGATGCTTTGCAAGCTTTGCATACGAGGCCACACGTTGCTTAACAAAATCTAAACCATCAACTTAAAGCAAGCAAAAAAAGCTGTATGCAAAAATACAAGGTACTCCTGACCGCACATAAGAAATGGAAGAAAGATTCAGTAAAGTGGATTTTAATTAAGAAATTGTATTGGTGACTGAGTTCTACTGTTCTCTCAGTTCTCATCTCATATCCTCTAATTTGAAGCAGAATTACAGAAGCTGGAAGGAAATTAATTCAGACTTGCTTAGATGAAAGAAAATTAAAACCAAAACACAGACTATACCATTCGATCTCTCTGCCCATTGGAATACAGCTATCTTTCCAGCAATTTACTCTGCAGTTTAAACAAAGTGCAGGTTCATAGTTGTTTATTAATAGATTTTTATCCTGCTGCCAAGCTAAACACATTTTTAATGTGAGATCTGAAACAAAGACCTTTAAGAACAATGAAAAATGTTGACCAGTGAGCCAGATCTAGTTCTCAGAACTTCAGCTTACGATTTCATCTGAAGCAAATAGATTTTCACCCCTGTACAGACACACCTATGATTATGGTCTATGTTTAGATTTGTAGGAATTCACCAACATACAGCGTCATCATTTTCTCCAGCACACAGCTTCATTGAGGGGAGGGGTGGAGATGTCCTCTACACTCTAAACATTTGCCTGTGTTCAAAAAGAAGATATGAATCAAAACAAGCTTGGCCTGTATGTCTAGCAGGCACTACTCCTAACATTTTACAGCATCCAATACTTGGGGAGGTTTTTCCTTCTGGCTTCTTGTACATTTTCCTTTGTCTACCACTCAATAGATTTAATTTTGATGGTAATATCTGATTAACAACATTAGCAAGCTGTTACAGATGGCAGGCACTTCTCCCTTTGTGTGTTTTTTTGAGTAAGTGAAGCATAAGTCCTTTAGGGTTGTAACGTGATATTTTTCCTAATGCGAAGTTTAAGACTACCATAAATGCACAGTTCAGTAATAGATCAGATGCATGAGCTAGATCTATTGCACAGTTGTACAGCATCTTAAAAGCAGCAAGGCACTGAGCTCAAACAGAGTAAACTAAGACTTCTGCTCTTACGTTTTAATGCTGCTGACTCAGTCCAGTTGCATGATTTGCAAGATATTAATTTGGGCATGGAAAGGAAGCAGTACCTTGTGTACCTAATGAATCCTAAGGCTCAAAATCTCATTTTATTCAAATGGCTGCCTTTGCCTAATTCTTTCAGAAGGTGGAACTGAAGACAATATTCTTCAACAGTATGGTTGTATTCCCTGTAGTCTTTCCCATATGGATGTGAGATACCTCTCAAGCCTCATTGCTTTTTCTGTTTTAGAATGAGTCCAAGTTCACTTCAGTGAAAACGCTCAACCCATACAGCTGAAAGAAAGGCATTAAAGAGAAGCAGAAGCTCCCAAAAGCAGAGAAACAAGTGTTGGAGGACAGCAGCAGAAAGACTTCACAGTAAGTTTATCTGTAGGGAGTTTTATCTGCGGCATTTTATCCAACTTGATGCCACAAAGCAAAGAATGTGGATGCTTAGTAGACTCAGACATTAAAAAGAAACTAGTTCTGATTCACTTTTAAGGATTTCAATTTAAGGAATGGTCTTTAAAAGATACACATGGTAGTCTTTGGCCTTCTGAAAGCAAAATCGATTAAGCAAAAGACTCAGTTCTTGTAGCAAGCTAAATCACAAAACAAATTAATAAATATTTGTCAACAGCACTGACAAACCCACTTATAAACAAGTGAGGAATTTTGCAAGAGATCAAAATTTCTCTTGTGGTTCTGCAGTGAACAAAACTGCAGCCTCAGAGTGAGGCTGCTATGGAAATACAAAGGGGAACTCTAAAGGGATCTTGGTATTTTCATATGCTATAAATTCAGAAGCTTGGGCAAGAGGATTATTGATATTTTGAAACACTTTGAAACCAAGCATATCTTCCAACACAATTATATTTTGCAGGGCTATGAAACAGTACATATTCTAAGGTATGTAACTCTGAGTGCACAATATCATGACGCTTTATGGAATAATTTCAGTTCTCTATTATGTTTAAGACAATTTAATGCTGCTTTACTATGTGTTTCTTTAAAGTATTCAAAAGAAAAGCCACTATGTTTCCTTGTAAGTTTTCTGCAAATGCAGTTAAGTACCAAAACTAGAGAATTTGACAGAAAATAGCTTCGATCTTTGAAGGAGCTTACTAGTCCATAATGACAGTGTGCCAAGAGAAATACTATCAAAAACCAAAATCCAACATCCCACTATCTGGAAGAAAGAGCCTACACAGTCTTCTCAACAGGAAGAGGTGGAAAAAGTTACCAGCTGGAAGATGTAAAAGTTAATTCACAGCTGGAGAGGTGGAACCCTTTGTTCCTCTGCTTTCAGCCAAGCCTCACTGGCATGACATGTGACCACTGGACCTGAAGAAGAAAGGAACTCCCAAAGCATTCAGAACCCACTTGAATCTTCAAGCTTAAGGAATGCAGTCATGCAAGTCTAAGACTAAATAAATCCCTCAGCAACGGGTTGTTAGAAATACGTTGTCCCATATTCAGTTTTAAAGCTGCACTCTGGCGCTTCAATCCAACTTAGGACATTTTTATTCATCTGGGCTCATAGCTGCATTGCAAGAAGCACCCTGCTACTGCTCACTAAACGATATTGTGCAATAAACAGGAGACAATGAGCAAGGCATCTTAAGTCCTCCTGCTCTGCACAAAGACATCAAAAAACCTTAAACAGTAACCCAACATCAACGTCACACTTTCAGCAACAAACCAGCAGAGAAAATGGTATTGAACTTTATTAGGATTCTGCATAAGAGAGTATATTCCATGAAAGAGATTATCTGCCGTGCAACATTGTCTTGATAGAGGATTTCTGTATGCCACTCTTCCCTGCATATCATCTCCCAAATGGTGACATCAGCAGAAGGCAGGTAACTGACTTCTTGAATTAGCTTTCAAGCACAGATGATACCAAAAAATTCTGACAATATGACATCATTGCCACAATTTAAATTTGTAGCTTTTCTTTACGATTCAGTAGCTGAGGATCAGATTATTTTCACATTTCATTTAAAAATTCATCTTCAGCCATCACAGCTAAAGCAAACTGATTGTAACAGCCTCATAAACCAAAAACAATACTCCAAAATTTATGGTGGATTAAAAAAATTCAACCACTTTTGAATTCTCACTCCTCTCAAACTGATATGCAGACACAATGTTGCACCATTTCGAATTCTACAGCTGGTTACATCTCAGTTACAAACTGAGTCTCTTCAAATAGTTTAATAATATTTTATATAAATAACAGAACTCTGAAGACATTCAGAGAAATTACAACTTTTGAGAGTTTCACTATTTTATTTGCTTGCATAAGATGACACAGTTACTAGACACATGCATGCTAAATATATTACACACTATCATGGCAGCAGGTCACTTCTGTACAAGCTGCTTGTATTAAATTTCTCCTGTAAGTGACATTAGAGTTTAGCTCTGCTACAGCAAATGTAGGCAGAGGCCCCACATTCCAAACAACCATCTGAAGGGAAAAATTATGCCAACAGAGCACTAAGTATGCCAATGCTTCTTTAACCCATTTACTATTTTAAAATGCACAAAAAAGCCTTGCATTTATGTTATCTACATTATGAATTTTTAAGATTCAAAACTACAAAGTTAATTAGTTTTTCTTACTTTCTTGCTATGAAACTTTAAGTAAAAGGTCACAAGACTATGGTCTATAAAATGTGATGTGCAAGACTGACAAAATTCAAAACAGTACGTGTTAACTGTGTAGGATATTCAACTACATTTGAAATATTTGACTGGTTTATTAAACCAACTAGGTACTCAGTAACTACTAGAACACATTTTAATTAAGTATTGCATACTGTTCTAACGATTTCATAACAGATGTTCTCTCTAAAAGATACTGACATTAAAAAATCCCACACATCGTCTCTACATATATTGACATATAGAAATACACACATTGGCATATAAAACCCACAAACAAACAAATTCAAGTTGTCAAAACTAACGCAGAGCACCCTAGAAATATTTTACCAACCTCTGTCACAATGCTTTCCTATACCATACTCCAAAAGAGGACAACACTACAGAGAATGTCAGCCCGACTGGGAAAGGAAGGCAATCTCTTCTAAAAGCTGCCTATCGACTAACACTGGGGGACATTTCCCATGATGTGTTCCACGGCTTCAGACTACTGCCCTGGAGAACACGGGAGGGGACTTGATCACAGAGGTGAAGAGAGATTAGAAAAGTCTCTGTACTCTGCCAGAAGAATACACATTAATCCTTCTCTTCCCATAAACACAGAGGAAAGCCTAACACAAATTCAAATACTTATCAGTAAGTACGTATTAACAGTATGCTTCAGCACTGAAGTTGGAGGCAGGAGTAACCATATAGACCTCTGGTGGATATTTAGGCAGCTAGCCCACATAAAATCTCAGACTGTTGCTACTCTAGTGAAAACATACACACAGTGGCTGAAGTCCTCTCATACACCTACTTAAACTGCAATTGCATGTTTGCTGCATACTGTAACCACAACCTGACACTGTCCTGCCTCAGTAGAAACTTTGCAAGACTCTTCATAGGTCACCGGTCTTTCCTTTACACTGAATGGGGACACCTGGAAACCAGACAGAACTATCAATGGGTAACAGTTATCCACAGTAAAGATACACTATGGGCATATAAAGAGAACAAAGAGAGGCAAAGGTTCAGATACGCTGTAATAAATGGTTGGATTTTGAGTAAATGATACTTTAAACTAACTCATTATTCAGAGTCATTCCTTAATTAGTCTGCAGACAACACTAGCATTTATCAAATAATACAGAAAGAGACAGAATATCATATTATTACAGCAGAAAAGCACTATAACACTTGTAATTTTAGTCACTCAAAGGTCAAGCACCAAACTGTCTGAAGTCTACCATATGGTCCTGATACATTGACCAGGTTTAATTTTGACGTTAGAACTTCTGCACTAAGGGCCCGTGTTGGAGGCACCAAATCATCTCTAATGTAGAAAATATATTTCTAAGGAACCAGGAGAAACACTTATATTAGCTACATGCCAAATATGTATTCATACAGTGTCACACAAGCACATGATTGAGATGCTTTATCTGACCAAATAGCATAACACTGACTAAGTGTTAACACACAGCAGTGCTCTGCCCAATAGCTTTAACATCAGATCTGGGCCATCTTTGCATTTACAGGTTTCTGTGCAGCTGCTGGTAAGAATTCCCCACCCCCAACCCATGGGAGCACAGAAGCTGTCATTGCAAAGGAAAAAAAAAAAACCTCAAGCGTCATGCTTCACCTCTGCATAACTGTCAAAAACATGAGCCTAGCTGAATTACAATGTTCCAGTTGTTTACCTCTGCTAAACTTTGCATTTGACTAGGTCTTGCTCACGTATCTAAGCCATCATTTTCTTACCTATATCAGACTTGAACCCATTTTTTCATTCTATCTCATTTGAAAATGTTTTGTCCATCTTGATGACTCAAGAGTTACACACCATTCTGACCTGCTATTAAAGAAGTCACAGCATCGAAGAACACTGCACACACCCAAAAAGTACCAGCACATTAAAAGTAACAACAGTTAGCATATTTAGAGTAGTCTTATACAGGATTCCTTTTACAAAGGAAAAATCCACCTAACTAAAAACAAGAGCTACACTAACAACAAAACCACAAAAGCATAATGAAATAACTGAATCAGTAAACTTCAAGAGAAAACTAGGAAATGGGATTAACAAATACAACTTCTCTCTCAAAACCCCACTTTTTTCATCCGCAACTTCAAATTTCATGAAAATAGTAAAAACTAAAGAAACAGCATTTCTACTGCAAGCAAATAATACTAGAGTCCTACAGAGAGAAGTTACAGTCTAAAAGATCACACAAAACATGTGACTAAGAATAACAAATGTTCAATATTATACAAAGCCTTTAAAAAACACTGACCTTGGTGGAGGACTTGGAATCAAATTATCTGCAACTGTTTGATGCATTACAGCTTACTCTTATTTCAGAAACAAACAAAAACCCAACAACAGAAATCAAAATCTACCTAAATTGTTAACAATAACAGTATACCTTGCATAATGTAACACTACACAGATGTTGTGTTTTTAAGATCAGATAGTAACTGTTTTGTTTCTCCAAAAGTGTTCGTACATAATCAGTTAGTTTTGGAGCATCTACTTTTTAAGATCCAAGGTAGGAAAAAGGAATAAAAAACTGTTCATGCAACATAACCAGCTGACTGAACTGGAAGTTTAATCATGAGAGCATTAGAAGACAAACCAAAAATATAAGGGAAGACACTAAGATAAGTAAAAATGAGATACCGAGAGTAGAACTCAGACGACTTTCTCTTTCTTCCTCAGGAGAAAACCACTAGCACTTCAAAAGATATAAATGACAGGAAAGTCATCATCCACCCACTGGGAAGTGAAATGAATGAAAGCTCAAAAAAACAGCCAAGAAAGATGGAAAGAAGGCAGAGAGGAAGAATACTTCTGGTTTCCTTGCAAGTATCTCAAAAATTTATAAACAGCTGAAGTCTGACATATTCGCTCTTCCTCACACCAAGAATCATATGCATAGCTTTAATTGTTTACCTCATTTCGTTTTAGCCAAGTCATACAGCATGCCATACCTCTTCAAAAAACCATTCTGCCCTGTCACACCGACAAAGAACAGGACAACAGATCATTAAACTGCACCGAGGACTAAGGCGTTTGCACCAGGGTCAGAATGCAACCAAACAACTTCCAAGTCAAGGCAAGGCACCAATCTTTAATTTCCCCGACAGCAAAACACTCAAAGCACGGCAAGGTTTGCCAATAAAAGTAACATTTGCAGCTAAAGCTTTGCAGACAAGCTTTAAGGCACAGAAGTCGTCCAGATCACAATTCAAACTTTCAATTTAACATACAAGTATCAGAGAACTGAAAACAAACACAAAAATGCAGCAGTGTCACTATAAAGTTATTTCTGGTTTTTTTATCTTCCATATTGGTAAGTGGCAAGAGCTGACAGCCATGACAATTGGCAGAAGAGTCCTTTGTTAGAGCTAAAGCCTCTCAGAGTCAGGCATCCAGTAGGTGAGGTCAAATTACAACAGAATAGAAGCTACAACTATGATCAGCCAACCATTATCAACCCTGCAAGACCTGTATGCTGCACAGTTCAGAACCCACTGTCATATATACAGACCAAAAGGAAACAAAGTTTTTAACTCCCTAGTTTCCCCAATTCATTAAAGATCATATGAGCCAAAACCTTCTTCTTAGAACAGAAGCATAAATCTAGAACAGAGACAAATTTTGGAACTACAGGTTTTAGTGAAAGCCACAAAATTCATTGTAGCCTAATCATCTAAATGAAATATGTAAACAGAAATCCTTTAAGGATGACCAATTTAAATTTGTAACACAATAATTATGAAGAATTTCGAGCCTACCTTTGAAGGCATTTCATGCAGCAAGGCTTGCTAAATCAAAGATTCTTAATATGTTCTCACAATACATAAAAAAATGTACCAAACCACATGTAATAAAGGAACAAATGGAAAAAAGAATAGAAGATGGTGGGTGTTGACTCTCATTTGTTTTACTGGAATATATCAAGTAGGTTCAGCACTCTTCTGCTAAATATACGAAGAGAAGATGAAATAGGAATTCACAGCTACAAACCACATGAGACTACGTGGTAAGACTTATCCACCTCAAAATGCAGGTGCACTGCTATCCACACCTTGCTATAGAACAGTCATAACTGAACACGTTAACACAGTTTCCCATAGATGAGAAATATAACTCTTAAGACATGTTCTCCATTAAGAAACAGATTTGCCCCATTTAGGTACTACAATTGAAGAGTATTCAGTGACTCTACAGTGTCACATGCTAGGGATAAAAAATAAATGTTTTCTCTTTTCGGATATCCTAACATGCCATTGACTTGCACAGCTACATTAAACTAGTGTAAAGCCAGCCTGGATACACCCAGCTACACACATTTATCACATTATAGCTCCACCTTAGATCTAAGGGAGGATTTGTGGAACTCTAGCTTATCAGATTAAAAGGCTGTTTTCCTGAATTCGGTCTCTAATCTGGAAGACCAATCCAATTAGTAATATTTTTCCCATCATGTGTTTTTCAGTATAGTACTTTAGCAAACCTTTCAAACAACAGCGTTAAGACAAGCAAAGGAAGCTGCCATATAAGAAATATAGGTACGGTCTATAAGCCTGTAACATATTTAAGCATACTGCACAGGCCTATCAGATGCATAGGTCTAAGGTTTGGGTGAAGAACCTTCTGCTCTTCAGAAATTTCAAACATAAATTGCCGAAGACTAGTAAAACAGCCCTATAACCAGAAACAGCTTTTAAAGAAAAATTATGAAAACAGTACAGATGTTATCTTCTGTCATTATTCAAATGACATTGAGCATCTTCCCATGGGCAGAGCATGAACCCTGGGCAATAAGAGGGCTGAAACCTCCTGTAATAAAAACAGATGATAAAATAGTGCTGACTGGGTTGGGTGGGCAGATGGTGCGCGCCTTTCTCTGCCATGAAAGTACAGCCAGAGCTTCCTTCACCCAAGTCCTGGAATTTCAGAACAGCATCTCAACCCACTGGTGCATTCTGTAAACTAAGAATGGCAACGAAAGTGTAGATCTAAAGCTACAGTCATTGGACTGAACAGTGACGCTTCAATATTTATTGTAGCTCTCAAGTAGAAATGTACAGTTTCACAATGAATGATTGTAGGCATGTTCTCAAAACAATGATAATCCTATTAGGCATCACTCATTTAGACAGATACATTACTTAAATTACACTTAAATTGTCTCCTATTACTAAAATAAAAGTTAAATAATTTAATTTGGTATGGGGATACAGCAGAGGAGAACAAGACAAAGACTTAGATTAAAAAGTTCATGTGCATGCCAAAAAGAGAAAGACAGTTCCCTACATATACAGGAAGAATCAGAATCCTTCAGCATTTTTTGCCAAACATAGTTCCATATTTTTTTTAATACTCTTCCAGAAAGTTTTGCTAGGGCAACTTGTGTATTGACTATAATAATACAGCCAACTGCTGCATTATAAAGAAGACAATAGCAAGATCTGACTAATGTGTATTAACGAAAACGCATTCACTACCATGGGAACCCCACTGGAATCCACCAGTATTTCAAGAAGTCTACAGGAAGCTTTTCTGTGCCAGACTTCCTCTCCTAATAATCTCTCTCCTAATATTTCTCAGATATAAGCATTAATACTATGAGACAGAACAAGCACACAGGCAACATAGCTTACTGCATTTTCAGCTAAATAGGCCCAATAGACACAAGGATACACAGCAGAAAGAACAGCAGAATAAGATGTCCACCACTTATGCCATCACTTCGGCCAAGAATTTTGCTGGAACATCAAAACTAATCCACTGAAAATTCCTTGTAAGTACATTTAATGAATGTGGGAGAAATAAATATAAAAGTAAAAAAATAATCCCACCACACAAAGCAAAAAAAGCAAGCATTACAAGAAACGTACCAAATTCAGTTGAAGGTTGACATGACCTAATCTGGTCTAGAAATTTCACCAGAATAATTTTGTTGTAACAGATTGAACCATACTAAAATGATTCCTATAGCAAGCTTTTGGGATGCGTAGCTCTATCAGGAAGAAAATCAAGTTCCACTCCCAAACTTCAGTTATATTACAACTCTACCATATACCTAAGTGCACCAGCAATACCAGCAAAATAAAACTAGAGCCAGTTTAAACATTAAACTACACATAGGACACGGCAAGATACTGCCCTTTACAGGAAAAACTCAAGTAATCTTGCAGCACATGCAAGCCATTAAGTTAAAGTTAAAACTATTTTTCTCACTTCCTGAGGGGAGGCAGCACATAAAATCCACCTGGAAGTAGAACTAAAAACATTATTAGAAGAATTTAACTACATCTTACAGAGTCCAAGTTAGTCTTTAAATGATGGTCTGCAAACTCAAACACTACATAATAAAAGTAATTTTTACAAGGGGTTTTTTGTAGGTTTTGAGAGATCAAAAAACAAGACCTAAAATTGTCAACATAGAAGTTTTATTAGACTCCAGAATGAATGGTTATCAATCCAAAAATAGAACAAACTTTCCCTAAAAAGCACATTAGATGTTGAAATGATAGAACTAAATTTTCTGCTTAAAGTCAAAGCAGTCAGAATTCATACACCTAGCATTAGCTGCTGAGGATCAGAACATTTCACCAAATGGCTCATAGTATCACACTAAACACAGAAATCTATTTTCAATCAAGAAGCAAAATGACAATTTGGCACATAATTTTAGTTTTTATGAACTTCAGAAAAAGAAGTACTCTATAGAAACAAAAAGATGTCTTTGAGAAAATACAGAATAAAGCATATCACAAGCAGGATCCTGAATGTATTTGTACATCAAGTTCCTTCTCCTGTACAGTAACAAGAAACAAAAAGCATTCTAATCCCTTATTCAATATTGTAGCAACTACAATAACAAATGCAGTACGAGCTCGTCCAAAAATATGCATTTTAAATACAGAGCTTACCCTTCTGAATTAATACACCTGCAACAATCTTTCATTAACAGATGCAACTGTTTCCTTGCCCAAATTTGTATTTGAGTCCAAGGAGATGAAAATGGAAAAGGAAGATGACAATTTTCAAAGAAGTCAAACATAGTCTTCAGATACACAGTCTCAAGTAAGTAGATACATTAATGGTAGGTGCTTCAAACTATAGAGGTCTGAGACCAGAAGTACTCCTGGGTTTGGAACAAGAAGACTGAGGTAAGATGAGGCTCACTTGCTCTCAAGTATAAAAGCTGATACATCAAAAGCAAGCCAAAAGCACTCAAGTGACAAATATAAATAGCCCAAGCAAAAGGAACACCACTGGAACTAATTTTTTTTAACTTCATTCCACTTTACTTGTATCTTGGTTAAAGCAATACAAAAGCCACTTTCTAGTTACTGTAATTGTCTGTTGTCAAACTCCTGAAGAAAAACATCTGTAAATCCTAACACAAGGTAGGCTGAAGCATTCATGTTCAAGATTCAGTTACATCTTCAAAAAATTCTCCCTTAGTCTCTTCTTCCTCCCCCGTGACACAAACTCTGTGGGTACACTACATGAAACCAAATAACTGGGCTGCCTGCCCCTTCACTGCTCCAATATTGCTAACAGAATAGACTGTTTCAAGGAAAGCTAATTATGCCAGTGAAGTATCTTATAAGCCATTAAGATTAAGCAGAAGAGGCCATGAAGAATTAAAAGCAGTGAAGTACAGATAAAATAGGAACAAGAATCGTGATCTCAGCTATTCAAGATAAAATCCTGGAGAATCTCTCCTCAGATTGCAACTCTTAATTTCAGTCTGTACTTACTTTCTCCTGCTTCTAGCAGTTGTAACACACACAAAACCTTCACATGAAGGGCTGTTGTTTCTTACACCTTCAGAAAATCAGTCATTCAAGCCTTAGACAAACAACACACAAAAATCTTTGTGGCTTGCTTGTAGGCATTATCTACTTGCATGCAAGACAGACAGCTACAGTAACAAACATAGATGCCATAAAAGATCTGAAGAAAAATCCTCAGATTATAAATTTGTTGCACAGAAAGTTTTCAAGTTTATCATCTCCTCATTAACATTTCATTAAAGGAAGACACAAGGAAAAAACAGGTTGAAATCTCTTTTGAGAACTAGTCAGACAGTATTTGAGAATATTGTGGTAAGTTTTATTACTGAACAATTCAGTCTTAAATACCACATTTAAAAAAAATGGGATCCAGAAAGTCCTCGAAAAAACCACATGAAACTCGCATGGGGAGGTGGGGAGAGGGATTGTAAGGAAATTCATTAGTATCTCTTGGAATAAAACAAGATATTCCCTCCACTCTTCTGTCCCTTGAGAATGGAGGAGGGGGGCAGACAGAGGAGATTAGACACAAAGTGTTAAAACAGAAAAATCTAAATGGTTTCTAGACAAACAGGTCTTATGACTTTCTTTGATGCAAATACACTCCAGTTCCCCCACCTCCAGAACATACGCAAAGAGAAGCAAGCTGCTGTCCAAAACTACATACAATTCTGGTCCAAACTCTGGCAAGGAAAAAAAGCAGAGGACAGGCAGCTGCAATGACAACACACTGAGCTTCTATTCTAGATCACCAGAACCAAACCCAAAGTACAAATGCTGTAGACCCAATTCCCTGCACAAAATCCCCAAACCACTACAGAATTTCACTAACAGCATCCTGACCAGACTCTCAAATATCCCACACAACCATCTTACCATACACTTACAAACAGGCATCATCAAAATGAAATTCTATTAAAGACTTAACTTTATTCTGCTGAAGGAATTAATCACAGCCTAATATGTCATTTAGATCAAATCAAATACATTAAAAGCAAGCAAATTAAGAAACTGAATGCAGACTTTTAAATAATTCTATCTTTATTTTCAAAAAATTAAATAAAAACACTTAAGAAAATAACACTGTTTACTGATATAAGATTAGAGCATTATCAATGATGGCACTAAAATCTTTAATATAGAACTGTCCATTTCTCACTGCTTTCTAAATTTACTTTTCTAATAAAACAAGGCTTATGTGATCACAGGCTATTCTCGCTCATTAACAGCTTCTGATTTAATTGGTCAGTTTCAACCAAATGCAACAGTAAAAGTGTGAATTATTTTTAAGACTTTTTATTAAGTGCTGCAGAATTTTTGACAAGGTGCTTGCACGCAGCCCCCAGGGAAAGCACATGAGCTAGAGTGACCAGAGAGGCAACGGTTCTGTCAGATCACTCAGGCAGTCAGCAGGCACCTGCGCTCCCACTGGCTACAGCTAGCAGGCCAGTTAAGATACTGAAAGAATTTAAAGCATACATTGTACAAAGGAGACACTCTGAAAGATCAGGGAAGTTGAAAAAGAAGGAAAATTAAAGTTCTGTAAGCTTTATTACTTACAAAACTTCACTATTGCAGTTCAGACGGTTTTTAAATTCACTGCCTCTGTTTCTCCAAGGCATATTAAAATATCAGAAATAAAATGGGCTACAGTACACAGAAAAAAAATTCACATATACATTGTCTTTGTTCTTCTCTCTTCCCCATACCATGTTTCATTTGCTCCTCAGCAACCCAGCCATAAAGCTGGAATCCTTTTATGTCACACAATCTCACTGGTTATGCTTGCCTAGAGCCAATATCAAAGGATTTGTAGACTATCCTATTAATGACTTCCATCTCCTTTTAGACAAATATTAGAAGGTGAAAAGGAGAAAAAAAAAAATAAAAAAAAATAAAAAAAAAAGGGGGGGGGGGGGCAGCAAAACCCAACAACACCCATCAGTAACATCAGGCTGGTTGTAGCCTAGGCTTGTTCTAAGTACTTCTTCAGTCCTGTAGCAAGCTCTGATGGTTAGCCTCCTTCAGAAGTGCAACCAGGACCCCAACTGCTGCGCAAGCATGTTTGGATCACCAGAGGGTGCTGCAGGGGCTCATAACATGACTACACAGTACATCTGGGCTTGGATCATAACCTTCTAACATGGGGCACGTCCTTTTCCCAGTTTTACAAAAAGTGTTGTACTTGGTTCTCTTCATAGTCATAATATTTCGATCCCCTCTCCGATCACCTCTTCTCATGTGAATAACTCCATTATCTTCTGATACAACCTGGTGCAAGTTCTCTATGAGGACCCTGTGCTAACACACTATTCATTGTAAATATGCAGGTACTTAACAACAGAGTTCACAGACTAATTCTAGGGCACCTTCAAAAAACAACTATAAAACCAAGCATGCCACTACTACTCTTAACTTGACAGTGCAGCAGTCCATCTCCTCAGCAAAATCATACAGGGAATCTACAATAAAGACTGCAACCCACTGAATGAGAAATGTCTCATATATTGGGTATGATAAAAGTATCTACAGGAAGATTATTGAAAAGTAGCTAGTGGAATAACCGTGCGCTGTTAGGTTTCATTTAATCTTACTGTGAATCCAAGCCTCCTAGGTAAATAAGTCTGGAAAAAAAAAAAAAAAAATCAACTAAGAGTCATCAGAAGCATCCTTAAGAATGCTGACAGTAATAGTTGAAATTTGCAACTCTCCCATAATCCTATTCCATCTCCTGAACAAGTCACTAGTCTTATAAAGCACTCGCCTCATATTCTACATAAAGCATCTAAATGACTCCAGTATCCAGGAACATTAGTCATTATGCTTTAAAATCTAGACCTTTCAGTCATTTGAACATCACATTTTACTAGTTTCTTGAAGCTACTGATTTAACAGTGATAGAAACACTGACCAATAGATTTAAAAAAAAAAAAAAAAAAAAAAATCATTTGACAACTATGATAACTCTTGCTTCTCCCCTCAAATTTCAACTCATTAAACTCATGACAAAGTTAGGGGGACTTTAAAAGAGTCCTTTACTGGAAGCAAGTGTTCTATATTTCTACCTGATTTTGTCATACAGATTTGGTAAAATATTTTTTAAATTTTAATTAATTCAATTGATAGGTTTCCCATTACTTTCTTGATGGCTATTCAGGTTAGCAGTATTCCCATTTGTGACAAAGAGAACAACAAGCCGCCACTTAAAACTCGAAATTATTCTTTGATAATCAACATTATTACAGGTTTCACATACTCCTTGTGAATTTTCAGAGTATTTGTGTTGTTAATTAGAACTTCTGCAAATACACCCATATTCCACATCACCAATATCCAGTGAATTCCTATGTCCACCCACTTATATATCTCTTCAGGCACGCAGCATTTTGCTTCCTTGCCCTCAAAGAGTCCTTCTAATCTAGTGCTCCCATTATACTTTTACTGCTGGTGTTTTTTTGAGCCAAACATCTCCCAAAGCAAAGATCTTCATATATGTTTCAGTGACAAAAGTTTAAACACCACCATTTGGAATGCTATGAACAAACATAAGGAAAACAACAACAGGACAAAACAAAACAAAACAACCCACCACACAAACCCCAAAAACTCTAACGCTCCAGAAGAAACACCGGAGGATATTAAGGAAAACTCTCAGAGGAAATCCTTCCTTGGCACTCAAAATCTTCAAATCCCAAAAGCCAACTAGCCAAGCTAATGTGTGTTATCAAACCCAGACTAACAAACATAATTTGACAACTTATAGCTTGAAAAATTCTAGCAGCAAGCGCTTTCCCTTTCTGTACACATTAAGAAAAACACTCTCTTGCTCTTTTACTTTCCCCTCTTATACAATGAAACCAGTAGCCTTCTGAACACAATTTTAAGATACCTGAACTGCAATTAAAACCTCCCATCATTACACAATAATTTTAACAGCTTTGAGAAAAAATAAAAACATTTAGTTAGCAAAAAATTTAGTGTATTACCCTCACCGCATGACAGCATAATGCAAGCACAGTGATGATGGAAGATCCCATTTCCTCAAATATTCTCAGAAAACTCATTGCTTTGAAAGCTCACACTGGAAAAACATTTTTAAATTGTCATATACACCAGCTTATTACCAGTCACTCTTGTCAGCTTACAATTTTTAAAACAGGATGCATGCAGTCATATCAGGAAGAGGGCAGCTGCTGTGAAAGAATGATACCAAAAACAAGACGTCCTAATGTTGATAACCTCACACAACGTTTCTAAGCTATACTGTCCAAGTTTTCCACAACAGTAAGATGGTTAACTAAATACAACTCAAAACATCTGGAGAGATATGTCCCAAAACACTGCTTAAAAACACTGATACTTTTTTTGACATGCGAGGAAAAAACATAATTTCTTCCTCAGCCTCCCAGATTCAGGTAGTGCAGATTTTGCATGATACTGCAGGAAAGCCACCTTATCCCAAAACCTTTCAATATTTCCTGTAATGGACACTGCCAGGGTAAGTCTGTCCCACCCTTGATGACCCCTCATCTTTCCGTACGTGTGCTTATACCTGTAAGACTCTCAAGATTCAACTACTTGCTTACTCTCTTCACTTACAACTACATGTAATTCTTCCACATCCTATCTTTTTACACTTAAAACACCTTTCTACACATCATAAGGCATACCAAACCATCTCCTCCGAATTCTGCCTCTCAACACGGTATGCCAGTATCTTCAAGAAAGAAACGTTTAATGGCATAGCCACAACACAGCACAGTGATAGATGTGCTTATGTAATTATATAGCTAAAAGTTTAATAATTTATCCACTTTATCCCCTTTGACCTGCCAAACCCTAAGTGATCACAAAAAACTGCAAGATCAGGCCTGTGAATACACAGTGTGTACAGCACTCAATACTGACACTGACCACAGCTTTCAAGTATTACTGCAAGTATCGAGACAACATATCTGTTTTACGTATTCTCACAGGTCTATGGTTAGCTTTCAAACATTAAAAATAACATTAGTCCAATCCACGCAATCCTAAATTACAGCGCTCGAAACAACCTAGTTTTCAAATGAAGCTAAGTTTCAAAAACACCTGAAGGGATCTGAAATAAATGGAAAAAATCCTTCTTCCCCCCATTATCATTGTAAAAGTATCCTGAGCACAAATCCATCCCTTCTACACCCCACTCTTTTAGGTGATCTCCAACCAACACAGTGAAGAAAACCAAGAAAGAACACCACATATTAAAAGATGCTTTGTCATCAGTGCCTGGTACACAGATACTTAAAGCAAGCACTTCCACAACTATGCTTGGCTGATAGTTCCTAACACCGACTTTTTAACTTAGTATACTTAAAATAGGCACACAACAATCCTTAGTAAATACTGGTGAAAGCCAGCTGAGCATAAAGCAATACAGAACACACTTCTAAGTCTCTAGGTTGGCCCGTAAGAACTTCAGAAGAATTCAAAAGCTCTTCAGGGACAGGCAAATATAAGTGGGAGACCTACCTAATTAAGCACCACTAACAGTTTGAATATAAAGTAGTTAATTCCCTGAAAAAAATAATTCAATTAATCACACTCCTATTAAGAAGGATGTATTTTCTTCCCATCACACAGGCATGCCTGCACTGTTAAAACACATGGAGAACAAAAAGCATAGTGTTTCCTGTAGAAAAGTTTCTATATTCCTCTGCATCAAAAGTCTCAAAAATGAATGGTGACAAAATTTAGCTGTCTTTACCTGGAAGTCATTCCTGCCCAATTCTTCACTGCAGCCACAGATTAAGGAGAAAAGGAGAAAGGAAGATTACCATGTATGCTCTTTAAAATATTCTGATTCAGTGACTGTTTTGGCAGGAGGGGGACTGAAATCTCAGGAACAGACCTGTCTTGAAAGATATTAATTCCCCCTTAGTGACAAATGGAAATGAGAGCATAGGGTGCAAGGGTTTATGTTCATAAATAAAAATATATTTGAGTTAAAGAAATCTAGAAAAATTCCCACAGAATCATTAAACCTAAGTTTAAACAATTATACCTGAAAAACAAAAATAAGGAAACCATTAATATGGAAGAAAAAAATCCCTTCCTTTCAACTTCATAAGTAATAACTTGAAAGAATGCACCACATGAAGTATGTGGTAAGAGGCAGAAATCTAGATCAGATGCTTACTTTAAAATAAACAAAGCAAACTACACTACTGCAGACTAAAACGTAACCCTCCATGGCATTATTTACTGGCTGCTATTCCACCACTGAACACATGCCGGGAGGGGAGGGTACTGTCACATCACACAGTTAAAGTCTGCTTTTAACTCCTAGTGATACCGCTTCATTTAGATACTCTATCCATGACCTAAAACGTATTTTGATTAGCTGCCAAAAAAAAGTTCCTGAAATCTTTTTACTGGAAGGTCAACAAAATTAACTTGGGGGGGGGGGGAGCGAGGGGCAGAATCAAAAGTATGTTTTGCTGTAATCTTAGACTTCATAAGACACCAAAACCACCCCGTAACCATTCAGGGAGCAAGTCAGCTATATTTAGTTGTCTAAGGATCTAAGGACCTCCGGAGACTTTATTCATTTTACATGACAGGATAAAGAGTTAAACAAAACGCGCATTCGGTATCTTTTCTTTAACACATTGACTAGTCTATTCAAATACTTATTTCATTAGCATTCCAACACTAGCAGTAAAGCATACCAGAAAAAAAAAATAGGAACAGTGCATTTATCTTCCCTGCTTACTTCACCAGTTCTGAAGAAATAAAATCTGAACACAAGACAACAGGCACCAAAATTCACCCAGATTAGTCATGGACACAGATTTTTACTTTTTTTTTCCCATTTGATCAACTGGAGAACAGATTATCTCACGTGAGATAATGTCTTTTAAATACAAGAAATGAATGCATTAAGAAGTTAGGTAGCATATAGGTCACCACACGATGTTCAACTTCACTGAAAGTGAGTTTTGTTTCAACAAGAAGGAAAAGTACTTCCCAGTGTTTCATACACATTATCAGGCTGCTGTCATGACTGAATAGGCCCAAACCCCAAGTTCTACACAGAGTATTTAACCCTGTGGTCTTTAAATACAAAAACTAAGAATTTGAAGTGAATAAAGTGTGTTAATGTTAATTTTTAGCAAACATCTTTTGAAAATTGACCTGAAATACAAACATATCCCATGCAAGGCAAAACAAACTAGAGTTATTACAAATTCAAACTATTTCTTATTTGGGAAAAAAACTTTGTACCCAAACTGATTTGCACATTACAAAGCATTAGGCTACACTGCTTCTAGTACTGTTCGAGGATTTGTCAGCTGTGTTTTGTTAGGCACAGCATGACAGAGTCAGCAAGGTAGCATGGCATTGTTCATAGACTGGCATGGTGCTTCTTGTCTCTCTGAAGCAGCACTTGGGCCCAGAACACACAAAACATCAAAAAGTTATCTGAGAAACTCAGCTAACATTCTAAAATAAACCCTCGAAGAGCTCTGCTGCCCACGTCAATTAGTTTAAGGTAAACCACACACACTTCAGCTCAAATAAGGTTTCTAAATAATTTAGGTCTTCTGCCATAATAAGTAATTTTATTATCCAGAATTATTTCAAGTTTTAATTCAGCCAAGTCCTTCTCACCTTAGTAGTCCAACATGACTCAATTCTGTAGACCAATTTACCTAGCTTCGTAACATTCAATGTTCACTCATTTGTTTTGCGGAGAAAAAAACTAACATTCTGTGAAATTACAGGACTCTAATCCAGATATCTGTGCATATGCAAAGCATTCTATGGGACCACTCAATGGCAGAGGTGAAGTATAACCATGTTGGTTTAATTACACACTTAAAAATAGAGCAAAACAAGCAAACACACAAGCTAAATGTGAACGTATTTCTACCATAGGATCTGCAAACACCTTCTCACAACTAAATCATTAGAAATGCTAGAATATTAAACCTGGTTTAGATGAGCTGCACTGACAGAGATAGACTGCCAACTACACTGAAACTGTTGTGCAGTAGATCCTGTCCCTCTCATTGAAGGATTCCTCTTGCTCACTGACGGTACTCCTCTACTACTACTGGTGGACTACGTCAACTACAGATTTAGAAAAGAATTATGAAGGAGAAAAATAACCAACCAGGGCACTGGGTTATTTTCCTTCCTAAATTCCAAACTGAATGCCCTCAGTCAAACAAGGCTCATCTCCAACTGTCCTTGGATTAAGAGATTATAATCCCTTAACATCAAGACAAACTGTTCCATTCTCTCATTTTTGTCTTACTAGCTAAACAAATACAGAATTTTAAAATATCAATTTGTAATTATGCCCTATAGTGACCACAAGCGTTAAAATTACAATCCTTTATTACAATTCTTTTAAATTATGTAATTGAATGACATGTCATTTTGTACATATTCTAGCCCCTACATTAAAAAAATAGTTTAAAAGAGGAATCTCGTACTTATCCCCCAAATGCAAATCACTTGTTAGAGAGGAGGAAAAAAAAAACCGCAAAATACAGCAAGAGACAGAAATAAACATTTTAAGTAATTTCAAAAAGATAGATTAGATTCTAGGGACGTTGCTCTGACACCTTTTGTGCGGGTTTTTTAAACACTAGCTAGCAATAACAAGGCAACAGAAATATTTACCAAAATACAGGTATCTAGTTCCTGAAAATGAAGGGACACTTGTACAAGGAACAATCATATGTAGACAGTTAACATAATTACGAGCTCATAGCCTTATGCTATATAAAAATGTACCCAACTCTGAAAAAGGTTTAGAACAAATACTGTCAATATTACCAATTCCATACTAAACAACATTTTTTTTACCTTATTACTATCTACAAATTATTCCTTATTGTTGCTCCTTTGTACTTCCTAGACCCTCTTCCTCCCACGGCTCAGAACAAATGTAGTCCTTTTCGACTGTGGGATGCAATGGGCTTACACTCAGCACTAGAAAAAAACCCTCTTCTAAAAATGCCTTTTTTCCCCTCTATAAAACTCACGTTTCTCAACTCTGAAATTAATCACCTGTCAAACAAGTCAGTATGGCTTAGTTTTCCTAAGCAAGTCACTTCTCTTTGCCACCCAGAATCTCAAAAGCAGGTAAGAATTCACTGGAAAACACAGCCCCATAAACGCAAAGAATTTACAGGCTTTTCAGTCAGAAATAGAACAGTCTCGTCTCTTCTCCTCACGACTCCTGCCCAGAGCTGGTGAACACAAAACCCTAGTTAAAATCCAGCCCGGCTGTACCTTCAATTTTTTCCTCCTCTGGGCAAAACATCCTCTAGTTCACACCGGGGCGAGCAGCTTCTCCTCCCAGTCGCCACGCACCTTAACGCGATTTACAGCTACTTCAGCGATTCCTGCCTCCTCCCCCCGCGGACCCCGATAATTTTCCCGACCCTTTACCACTGCCGGGCTCCGAGGAGGGGGTTTTGTTTGTTTGTTTTTAAAGGTGATGCTGCCAAGAGGCAGGACAGGAGCTGCTTTACAACCCGGACAGTGGAGCCGCCACCCCGGCCCGGCCTCCCGGGCCTCGCACCCCACCCTGCCCGGGCCCGGCCGTGCCCTCCCTCTCCCCCCACCGCAGCTGAAGGGGCAGAGGTCCCGGAGCGTCCCCGGACCCCTCCCCCGCCGCCCCTGCCGCAATCGGAACGGGGACAACGGAGGAGACACCGGGGGGAACCTTCTTCCTCCCCCCTCCAACCGCCCCCTCAGGACCGCCCCCACAACCCCCCTCGGGGCCACCCCCGCCTGCCGCCCTCGCTCCATTGCCCTCAACCCTCCTCCCGCCGCCGGGCTGAGGGGACACTCCCTCGCGCCCCTGCTCGCCCCCCGAAGAGGGTACCCCCCCGCCTCACTCGCCCTCTCTCTCACTCACTCACCGCCCGCTCGGTCCCCCCAGCGCCGCCGCCGCCTCCCCGCTGCGGCTCCTCAGGAGACACTGACACCGGCGCACTGATACCCGCTGCGCGCTATTTTTGGGAAACAAGGCCCGATCGAGGCCGGAACTACTTCCTCTGTCACACTCTATCCTCACTAGGAAAGCCACCTCCTTAACATATCCTTCCGCTCCTTTCTCCTGGAGGCGTGGAGGGCGCTCATACAAGGCAGGCCAGGGCAGGACAAGGGAAACAGCGCGAGGAAATATGGAGTGAGCCCGTGGCCGGCGGCGGAGCGGCCAGCACCCCGATTCGAGGAGCCACCATCTCCGGATTATTTTGTTTTAGCATGGGGAGCGGCCGGGTCTACATTCCTCAGCGCCGGCCCCGGCCCGCGGCGCGGGGAGTCCATAGGGCAGCGCGCCCGAGCGACGGGGCCGCAGCGCCAATCGCAGCACTCGCCGCCAGCGGAGCGCCGGCCAATCATGGCGCAGTTAGTGGGCGGAGCGGAGCGAAACGTGGACGACTTGAGTGACAGGAGGGTCGCTCAATCAAAGAGGCGACGAGGGAAGCGGTAGCAAATCAAAACCGAGCGCGTGCCTCCCTCTTGCCGCGCCTCACCATCATCACCCGCGGCAGCTCGCATGCGCCCCGGTCTGCCCCGCCCCTCACTTCGTTCCAGTGACGCACGCACCCGGACCCGCCCCGCCGAGCAGTGGCGCATGCGCACATACGCGTGCCCAGGGGCGGGGCCTGCGGGCGGGGCGGGGTTACGTGCCCTCAGCCCGGGAGCAGCCAGTCCACTCCATCCCTGCAGCGGGTTGGTACCTACCGGCACACGACAGTCCTGTCCGCCGCCCTTCCTCAAGGGGAGAAATAGTCCTGCCCAGTGTCCGTTTCTCCAGCAAAGCGTTGCTCTTGGGGTTCATAACCGTGTCCTTGAGCTAATTAAACCAAGTCTGATCACTGCAGGGCACAGCAGGATGACCAACCCCACTGAGCAGCCCAAACAGCCCGGCTACCTCGCTCTCCATCGCAGAAATCGCCACTATCTCCCCACTATATACATACATATATTTATTATTTTCTTTTTCTGGTGGTCTTACTGTGAAAACCACTGCTGTACAAGGACATTGCTGCTGTTGGAACGGGTCCAGAGGAGGCCACGGAGATGATTCGAAGACTGGAGAGCCTCTGTGATGAGGACAGGCTGAGAGAGTTGGGGTTGTTCAGCCTGGAAAAGAGAAGGCTCTGGGGAGACGTCAGAGCAGCCTCCCTGTAACTGAAGTGGCTACAGGAAAACCACTTCTTGCAAGGGCATGGAGTGATAGGACAAGGGGGAACAGCCTTAAATTGGAAGGGGGAAGATTTAGATCAGACATTAGGAAGAAATTCTTCACGCTGAGGGTAGGGAGGCCCTGGCCCAGGTTGCCCAGGGAAGCTGTGGCCGCCCCATCCCTGGAAGTGTTCAGGGCCAGGTTGGATGGGGACTTAAGCAGCCTGGGCTGGTGGGAGCTGTCCCTGTCCATGGCAGCGGGGTTGGAACTGGATGGGATTTATGATCCCTTCCAATCCAAACCATTCTATGATTCTATGACATCAGCTCTGTCTTCACTTTCAGGCAAAAGTGACAGTCTACCTTGGCTTCATCCATCTCCATATTAGCTTCGTCAGATCACCCATTAATTTTGTTCTAAGTAGAAAAAGACTACTTGGAAATGCATAATAAAAGACATAAAATTGGCGTCTTTCTCCTTCACAGAAGGCAGCAGCTGAAGAATGACCCAAAAATAAAATTTTGATGATACAAAGATACTTGCCAAAAATCATCTGCGCTCTACAGCTTCTCCAAATTTATCCTGCAAGATCTCCGCAGCCTCAGAGTAAAACGATGGGAGCCATTTCAAAGCACTAAATCACTGATGGAGAGTGCACATCTTTGCTTCAGCACATGAGAATCAAAGATGATTTCTCTGGAAAAGAGAAGTCAGAGAATGTTCTTTGTATCTGGGAAACTATATCATTAACTGAGTGCAAAAAAAGCAGCTCTCCAAATGGTTAGAAAATAGGATGCACAAAACAATGTCAGAAACACCCAACTCACAGCATGATAACCACAGCGTTAGAAGGAAAAAGGTAGATCCTTCAAGATCATTCCCAAACAATGAATGTAAATTTCTGTTCTCTGTTTCCAAACATTTAGCTCAAACTGAAGCAATAACTCCTGGCTCACAGAAATTTTGAAGTACAGTTTACTTAGGATTGAAATATATGACCAGGAAATAAGTTGAACAACTTCTGAAATATCCACCTTCCATTCAAAACTGAAGTGTAAGAGTATGCACTTCTTATTTTGGATCTAGGAAAAAGACAGTAAGAGGTGTGAAGGAAAAAGAAATAACAAAATACAGTAATTGCCATCTACTATGGTATTTCCAAGCTGATTTTTACTGACCTATAATAATCAGAAAGAGATTTGAATGCGTTTCTTACAATTCTCAAAATGAACAGTCTGAATGTCATTGCTTTTTATATAAATACAATTTATTCTCTTCTCTGTCACTCTCCATAACATCTGTAAGGTCTATTACTAGCATCTAATGATTAATACAATGAAATCCTTTCATGGCAGCAATATGCTAAGAAGATGTTAGATAAAATCTTGAATTCTTTATTTAAGTTATAAAAGTCCATGGGAGTCTAAGTAAGACACGGAAGCAGGGCCCAAGCAAGGACTTTGGAATATAATAATTAATTATTTTTAGTATGTAATCATATTATTCTAAGCTGGCAAAAATAGAGCAGGAAGCCGAAGAGATAAATAATTGGTTCTAATATGCCCTTTTCATTGGCACCAGAAAGATAAGCATAACATGGGGTTGCCCAAGGGATTTACACATATGCCTTGCAAACAATAGTTAAGGGGCATAGAGCAGCGTCTTTCCCACTGAAATACATTCCTCCCTCAGTTGAAACACTGCCCCATGTAACAATTGAGAAAAGGAAGTGCAAAATATGGCATGCAATTGAAATTACAGATGTTGTTTTCCATACGCGATGATGTGCTGTGACATCTGTTTCTGCAGACCCCTCGGGATGGCTAGTGAAAAAGAATGGGTGGTGGGGAGATCACAGATGTTCTCACATGTCACAATAGCATGAATGAAGAATATCACTCCTGAGTGTGACATGAATAAAATCAGACAAGAATTTACATATCAAAATTGCTAAACTCCCTACATGACTGCATGAAGGCCATGTTCTGCATTAGGTTTAATTTCCAGGACAACTGCAAAGGACAAATGCACTGTGCTAATCCAAAGAACATCAAGCTGTAGGCAATTAAGAAAAATCCACATTAGAGAGGAAAAAAATTACAATCTTTGTAAGACCGTAGAAGCAGCAGCATAACAAAGCCCTAGAGAACATCACACTTGAGTGTCAGTGTGACAAGTGAAAATTATCACGAGCATCTGCTAGCATCACTCTTGAGCTATAAGAAAACAACCGCCAAACATTTCTATGCATCTTACGTACAACCCAGAGACTAGAAAGACCCAACTGAAATCTTGTCCTTTGGCCAAATAGCAGGCAGTGCAATTTCTATGATATGCAGGGAGAAATAAACCATAAGAAATAGCAAATACATCAAAAAATATGGGGAAAAAAAGACACCAGTGTTTTTAATTTTAACTGAAGAGCTTCACAGTTGAATAGAGCATTTAGCAGTTGTTGTGACAATAAAGCTTTCCCTTGCATCTCTGTACCAGTGCATTTTCACCCACTCATTCAGGGTGTATTGGAGGCCCTACCACTAAAATCCTATCTCCACTAAGTTTTAACTTACATTTTAGGACTTTCTTACAAAACATTTCAGAGAGATCAACCGTGACTGTTACTCAGACCTCCTTCCAAATGTTTCTTACCTTCCAGAAATCAGCTTTTACATCTTGTGTCCAGGAGAAAAATTCTTAGTCCCATGCTTCTAAAGGTAAACTTTGTATCAAAACAAAATGCAGGACACATTTGAAAGTATAGATAAGAGGAGGATATGTTATGTAGCTTTTGCATAGCTGCCAAACAATTAAGTTACCCTTCTTAGGGAAGGGAGGTCTAAGAACAAGCTTCTAAGAACAAGGTGTCTTAGAATCACTGGCCACATGAATTCCTAACATTGTTTCACTTACAATGGTGGAAATACTCTATGAACTAAGATTTTGTAAAAGAGTACTTGTTGCAACAAAACCAAATTGTACTCACAGGATTTCAGGATGGGAACTTGCATTAGAAACAAAGGATGGGAGAAGGGGGGACTCCCACTTCAGGAGCAGGAAACCAGAGAGGAGCAGATAATGGTTTGTGTCCATTTACACTCTGGGTAACCCTTTTAACTCCATAATGACCATTTCAGTAGACACAGACTTGCGCGTTCAAAAAGCTGGCTTGGAACAAGCTCCCCTGACTTCCCTGGCTGTGATTGGGAGTATTGCTGTTGCACTACTATTTGGCTATTTACTTATTTTAGTTAAGCCCAAATTGCCTGACAATGCATTAATTAAATTTACTCAATCCATTTCATAAACTGCCCTCTGTAAACCACTAATATTTCCACAGTGTTATATGGTACATTCAAGTAATCTGATTGCCTTGGGAATATTTGTTTTTCCAGAACTTGTGGCCAAGGTACATAAGATTAGATCAGACACAGCTTGTCTAAGAATGCTGTAATGTGGGTGTACAGTATATTTGCTAGTTTTGAGTTACACGTAAAAGCTCTCTTTCAAAGTTTTCCAGCCAGTGGTTTGAACTAAGTTATCTCAAGTTGTCTGTTGCAGCATTTGGAATTTTTTGCTTTGCTTTGCTGTTCGCCTTCTGATAGTGGAGGATCAACACGGGAAGTATTTGTATTGCATGCCTCCCTGGCTGCCCGCCTGATCCATACCTCAGCAAAACCTGTGATATTTTATAGGTCCCACAATGACAGAACACAAGTCTCTCTGGGATTCATGCTCTTCTGCCAGGATTTTCTCACCATCCTGCACGTTAACATGAACCAACAGCCGGGTTTAAGAGATTTGATATAAATAGTAACATCATGCTGCAAGCAAGCTTCTTGGAAAGTAAAGAAAATACGTTATTTAATGCACTCTGACATTTGCCTTTCCTCCCCTTATTACAGCTGCATTTCTGTAAACACCCATAATGACAAATGCAAAGAAGCTGACTTCTGCATATAGACATAACAAGTGCTGCCTTGAGCCCAGGAGATGATATCCAGAACAGCTTACCTCTCCTTAGCTAGACAGCTGGCAAATTCTGCACAGTAGGAAAAGGAGTCGGAGCGTGGATGGAAATTCCTGCTTCCAGAAGCATTCAAGATTACAACCTTTGGTATTTTATTTTCATGGTTGCTCTATGTTGCTTCAGAAACTTCCTGCTTTTGCCATATCTTTCCATTCATTAAAATTGCAGCTTGCAATTAAACATTCTGACATAACACAGCTGAGATTTTTTGGCAGCAGCCTTAACCAGAGGTTTTCAGAGTTTCCTGCAGACGGCTTTAAATTTTCATATCCTCATGAATGCTTGCCACCTTCTTTTAATAACTTGAAAAAATAAGCCTCTCTTAGGAACTTCATTGTTTCTGTATTTCCCCAGCACTCATTTACTGCTTTTAGAAATGTGTCATGTACATGTATATTTATAGAGAGAGCAAAATGTACATACACACAGTATAGTTTGACATCTTATAGAGAACACACAGATTGCTTAGCAGATCGAAAGAAAAATAGTTATGTTCAATATTTTCATTATTAACGTGTATTTTTCTCTCCTGGTGGTATTGTGTTATTCCACTCCTCTAAAAACCAACCATACTTACTTATTCAAACACTGCAGGCCTTCATCAGTAGCTTTATACATATTATGACTGTCCTATTTTGCAATACTATTTTTATTATTTTTATGCAACAAAGTATTTCTTAGGATAGATCTTGCCCTTTTCCCAAAAAAGGCAGAAATCATGTAAAAGGATTGTAAAGTTATTTGCATTTTTAAGGTGTAGAATATATTTCATAATTTGGAGGCCTGTTCAAACTTTGCTTGCCATTGTCTCCAATATAGATTTGAAATTGACTTAAAAGGAGGTCTTTTTAATGTTCAAACTGACCTTAGAGTCTTTCTTCTTCTAACATTACCTGGCAAATAAATTCTTAAAGGGATATTATCAATTTAAGAACTATACTTTAGTCTGGAAAATCTTCCAAGAGATTAAAGACAAAATGTCTCCTTTTTTTCTGTAAGTTTAATTTCTATATTTGACAGCAGTATGTGTGGTCAATATCCCATGCTGTTAGGAAACAAAAGGAGCAGAAATAGATATAGGTACCCATAATACCTGAAAAGTCTTTGAACTACTTTTTAAAGTAGATTTGAAGTTGATGGGTCCTCTTCAGGTGACTGACAAAAGACTCGTGAAACTCTTAAAAGCCAGATAAATTGCTCCTTACTTGTGAGAGCATCCTCAGCTCCCACTGCAATCAGCTAGTGCTGTTCTTAAAATGTGAGTTTAAGCATTATTTTCCCTGCATTTTATCTGCTTTACTGTAAACCCCACTGAACAAATTGTATGTACAAAAAGGCACATTTTATTGCCCTCATCTTGTAAGCTTCATGTACAGAGCCCACAAGGGCTCTGCCTGAGCTGTTGTAATGTACAAGGCATAACAAAGAAACTTTTAAAGCAGTTAGCCTACGAAATAAACTTTAGTTCTTAAACCTAGGCAGTTTACAAGGTGCATTTTGGGTCTTTTGTAATGGTGTCCAGACTCCTCAGTACAAATATGTTGTTGATATATTTCCTGTTGATTTCTTTGGGAGTACAGGTAGGATGACTCGTCAGTGTCCCACAGGATAAATAAGACACCAGCTTCCCTACTCCCTCTGGCCCTTTCAGGTAAAGGCATAAATGCCGTTGATCCCTTGTTGAAGGTCTGCTTTAGCTTGGAAAATAAGCCTTAAAAACTAAGCCAGAGCAGTAACATAGATCAACTGGTCCACAATTCCAAGTTCTGTATCTGAACAGGCATTTGTTAAGGGGTTTGTGGTTTTCTTGGCTGTGATTTAGGATTATTGCATACTTTCTCAACCCTTTACTAAAAATATGCTCAGTTCTAACCATGAAATGCGGCAGCACATTTGTTGCAATCTCTGAGGATGGTTTCTTATCTGTCAAACAGTTTAGAAGACAGACTGGCACTGAGACAGCTCACCTGTTTCCTATGGTTACTTGATGATGAACTACTTCACAGACCCTGCTGTTGCATCTAGGACAAGTTTTTTGAGACCGAGCTCTGATGTACACGTAAACAGGTCACCTCGCCTAAAATGCCATTTCATTTCCAAGCCAAGCCAGCTGGCATTGGACAGAAAGTTCTTTTCTACTTGCGTGGGCAAACTTTATCGCCTTCCCATCGTTTTTCTCTTGCTGTCACATTACTGCAGGGGTGGCGGCGACTGATAGCAGAGCAAGAAGCGGCGTTCAAAATTTGTCCATGTTAGCCGAGATAATAATGCCTGGTCCTGCAGCCAAGTGTTGAATCAGTCCACATGATCTCACATAACCTAATCAAATATCTTTCTTTTCATTATATGCAAGTAGAGAAAGATTAACTGAGATTAAGTTCAGGTCATTTAATATAAAGGAAAACCATCCAAAGCTTTTGTGTTTAATCCTGTGGTTCCTTGGCCCCAGTCGTAGTTTGAAAGGGGCCCAACTCATCCTGGGTTTGGAACTTCTGTGTCTTGAGTTTCAATTTAGCAAATCCTGTTGCTTTCTGCGTTGGAAAGAAGAAAATTTCTTCTTAGCTCTCCCACAGGGTGGAGTAGGAAAACTAGTGTTATCTGGGAGGAGAGTTGAAAGTTTGGGATTGTTGGGTTTCTTTAATTGTTGATCTTGGGGTCTGTTTTTTCAACGGTTTTTAAGGAAGATGCAAGTTCATCTTTAAATTAGACTCTAAAATGAAGGGGTTTCAGTCCTCTCCATAAAATTCTGCTCAATAAAGTCAATGGAAAGTCTCTTATTAATTCAAAGACTTGGCCTGCGAAACTGCACCACCTAAGCAAAGAGTAAAACACGCAACAGGTATAATTGAACTGGTGTAGAAGTGGTTTAAATCTATTTTATTACACCTTAGATCTGAACTGCTCTAAACCAGGCTGAAGCCGTTACTGCAAAGGAAGCCAGGCTCTGAATTTGCCAAGCCTTAGCTATACCTCCCCCCTGGGTGAAAGAGGACAAGGCAAGTATGCATATGGAAAAAAGCTCACACATAAAGACTTGTTATCCCCACACTAATTTGTCCATGTGTCCACATCCACAGTTACATTTGTTTATGTAACACCAGTTTAAAATGATACTTTCAGGGTCTGAATACATGAATGAGTGATCTCATTCACGTACTGACATGCTTGACAACTTACCATGCATCAACTGAGCCGCAGTAATTGACCATGTGTGTTTGCTCTTAGCCTGTGGCGATCTCAGATGGAAGAAACCAGTTTAGACTTTTTCTTGGCCCTGAGGTTAAGCTGACACATCGAACCTCAGGTTTGCTGCAGGCTAAGGAAAGGCACGCTGCAGTTACTGTGTCTCAACTGATGCGCGGTAACTCGTTAAGTTGCTGGAACTGGACAGCACGCCTGAGCTGTTGGTTAAAATGGGATAATTAAGGGTATAAATCAAGTGTTAGTTCAGTTCAGTGCAAGTGAATTAGGAATGGATTTAAGGTAAATTGACACAAATCACTCTTAGTCCAGAATAAAAGTAGCTACCCAGCACTAGCTTAACTAAATCCAATACAGCTTAATCTAACATAAATGGAAAGACTTTCAACTAGCCATATAAAGCCAAAAATCTTACGTGCACTGCCTAGAGCATGTGCATTCACTTCAAGCAACAAATACGATAGGACACACAAACAAGAAAGTGAACCAAATTCATAGCTACCTCTACAGAAATGGAGAGACAGAGACGTAGATGTGAAAGCAGCAATACCTTCTCTGGCTCTCCTAGCAGATTTGACACACTCTCTCATTTTCAGTTGTAAGCTGCTGATGGTAAGAATGAGTATTCTGCTTTGTCTCAGAAATTTGCATTCTGCCATCATTTAATAACAAGTATGAAATGATGCTAACAGAATCCTGGTAAAAGTTAGTTGCAGACAAATACGAAACAGCTGAGTTTGTTTTCATTCCTTGAGCTTGATGAAAAGTATTAAGGGTCAGAAGACGATATAGATACTGAAAAGTAAATTTACGTTTCATAAGTTTTAATAAACGAAGTGTTATTAGTAATTCAATCTAGCAGAAAAATCCCTAATGAATGAAACGTAAATAAAGCTTGATTTTCTCCAATGGCTTCACCTTTCATCTCTAGAAACTGTTGCTGAAATAAGGGAAGCAGAGTTGGGATTAGTCATATAGGGAAATTTTTTAAACTCGTTTACCAATGGGAAAATGGTGTGAATGAAGGAATTTGGCCCCCTAGTTCCCATTTCCCAGCTAAGTTATCTCTTCTAAGAAAGTTCTTTTATGGAGAATGTCCGTGGGAAACTAGTCTGAATTCTTTGTGTTGTGTGAGATTTTAGAAGAAAGACTCTGTTATGGATCAGCATCCCACTAGGGAGGATAAAAGATGCATATGCACAATAAAATGAGAGTCTTGCCCCTACGACATACTACATAGTCCTAGCAGCAGTCTGTGCTTCACATTTATTCCTGTGTGGCTGTTGAGAGCCAGTAAGGAGTCATCCTGCAACCCGTGGGAAGAAATGCAGCCCATTTCTCATGGTGGTTACTTAGCTCACTCATCCAAGGTAAAAATCCATCATCCTCTGCGCTTTGGGACTTGTGCTGTCAGTGACCTTCACTGTGGCATGAATTTTGTCCAGTGTTTCCCCTCACCCCTTCATTCCAAACAGCTTTGTACGCGCACTGCAGAGTTGCAGCAGACCACACATTTTGAACACAGGGGAAAAAAACAGCATATTATTATCAGGATAATTGAGGGTTGGAAAGAAAGTTGCCTCCAGCACTTTGTCCAGATTAAAATCTCAATCAGCACCATTATCTGGGAAGTATCTGCAGTGACACGTGCACGCTGTGCATCTCAGTCAGCAATCTGGCCTATAGCATTTGCAGAAGCTTTAACAATTTTTTTAATGACCCTTACAAGTCTTCCACTTGTTCAAAAGCTGAAATGCTAGTCTATGTGGGACGGAAACTTCTACAACAGCAGATTGAAGTACTCCATGTAAATTGAGCAATTTCTGTTAACACATGTCAACTCAACCAGAGCTGCCAATCAGCCAAGCTGCTGCTCTGTGACAACAAACATCTGAGGTACTGGAGCTTGAAGTTAATTGAAGTTATTTATTTTATCATGCAGAACTAAGCCATCAGCCACTGCTCTCACAGGCATGGTTTCCATCTTCCCTCACAACCAGAGTATAAACATTGTCTTCAGAAAAAAATAAATGTGATGTACTTAGCCTTAATATTAACCTTAAAAAATCAGCTGTTACAGTTGATGCTTATTCTGCCTCTAGTACCAAATTATGCATGCAAGCATAATTTAGGGATCACTGTAGGAATAAAACCTAAACCACAGCTATTGTTAATTCAAGACCAAGCACTTTTGTTTGTATCAACATGAAGTAACCACGAACATAGGAACTGCAGCTAAAACAGTTTTCATCTCATTATGTTAGTGACCTGAAATGTTCCTTCAGAGGATTATTATTTAAGAAGTGGTCCAATGGAAGAGTAAATAGTTTTAGAGTGTATACTATAAGAGTCAGAATGGAGGGAACTAGCAATAGCAAGTAAAGCAAAGCCATTTCCCTAGCACCATTTTGAAACCGTATGACCAGTTATTTCCTTTTTTCTGGTGCACATTTTTGTTCCTCCTTCATCAAGAGTCAAATTATCATTCAGTTACAGTGCTGCAAATTTGGACCAGTTCCATTGACTGTTGATAGTCATTGCCTCCAAATGCCCTGGGGATGTATGTTATACTGCATGGTCTGTGTGGCTCCTTCTAAACAATGTATAGCTGATCCCTTTCTTCATGCCAGCTTGCTTGTGAGCCATGTGGCAGTGTAACGGTTCCAGCTTCCTTCTGTGTCCTGAAGATTTTGGCTCGAGTCTTGCTTGTTTGCCATGAGAAGGTTCCAAAATAAGAAACACATTCATTCCTGCTTCCTTCTCTTCACATGGTTACATTTATTCTTTCTTTTAGTGCTTTCCTCTCATCACAAGGCTGGGAGTATATGCTGTCTTATTACTTATGGAAAACATAATTTATGTATTGTCCCAAAGATTTGCTCATATCTGAGCTTTTCTCAACCGATCTGACTTTATAGCCTGTAGCTTTAGGTGCATCTGATGATTCCCTTTTTTCCCCCTCATTGTTTTGGTTCGTTAGTTTTAGCACTGCTGACACAAACAGTGCATTTCAAAAGGCATCTTTCCTGTGGGCTCTGTTTACTCATTAATGTGGCTAAGTGTCATCTGAAAACCTGGGTGACAGCTCGCTTTGCTTTAGATTGTGGCATTCCCATATATGATTTATTGTATCTGAAGGAAAGCGCAGTTACATCTGGAGGAAAGTGAAGAAGAGTCATGGGAAAAGGGGAGTTGTTGGAGTTCTGGCTGTGAGGGGGACCTTGACATTTAGGTTCCTGCACAAGATGTAATTTCCAGCTGAACAGCTTCACTTCGGCCCCAGCTGTGCACTAAGTGCAGCCGACATCTCACTTAAAAGCTGCTCACAGCGCCCTGACTTGACGTGGCTCTTTTGTTTTCAGTAAAAGGTGGGGGGAAAAGTTGCTTTAGTAAAGTAGCTGATAACCCACATGAACTGGATTGGATATTTCATCCAGGCCACTCAGAAGTGAACCAAAGTAGCTGGGAAAACGGCAGATGAATCTGACAGCTTGCAAATAAAGTTTTACTGGAAACATTGCACGCTGAGTTAATGTCTATGTTGCTTCTGTACTGAATTATTGGTACAATCCCAGTTCTTTCCAATGAATCACATTTTCCTCAGTTCAGGATTAATCAACATGTCATTTAGATGTATTCTCAGACAAAAAGCACTACGATATGGGTGTTGAACTATTTTAAGTCAGACTGTTTTCTATTTTTAGCTTATCTATCCTGTTACAAGATAGGAGCAAAACCCTGACTCCATGGAGGACCAGTGAGAGTTGTGCCCTTGACCTGAAAAGGGTCAGAATTTCACCCAATGGGTCTGTTTTAGTCAAAGCTTCTTCCTGTAAAAGTTGCGGTACTATCCTCAGTAACTGAGATAGTTACACAAAGTCCTGCTTTTAAAATGTTTTAATGTTCCAGAAGTGTTCCAGATGGGGAAATAGGAGAGCAGGAGAGAGGGGCTACATGTTTTGTAAAAGAGGTTCCTGATCTATTACACCATGATGCTGCCTAGTACCCAGTCTTAGTTTTTGCTGTGGATCCTTAATATCTTGATATATCATTCTAAGATAAGCAAGACTGAATTTTGCATATGTACTTATATATATATAAACATACCTGCTTTCTTGTATTATACATAGCATGTGTACATACACACATAGATATATACATAGTGCTTCCCTTATTAATATTAAATAGTAATACACAGTGAAATTTCTTAAGCAAAGCAGTCTTCAAAATTAAGACAATGAAAAATTTTAGGAGAAAAAAAACCCAGCAAGGATATCCATTCAAAATAGAGGGAGCCTTTCTTCTTAGTTGGATGGCAAAAACACACTACATGTGTGCGTACATCTTCATGGCTCAGAATTCAATGTGGACAATCAGGTGTCACATTAAACAGCTCCTGGCCACAGAGCCAGTGAAGACTGGATTCAAACTCTCCCAGTCCATAAATATTCCCTGCTATCCAAAACAGAACAGAAACTCTGGGTATGCCTACAACAGAGATAGCCAACTGGAGGCCCACAGAATTTGGATCAAGGCCACAAAGCAGTTTTCTTTGGCCACTGAGAAGCTGCCTGGCTCTGAGGCCATCCATGTGGTGTTGCTCTTTGTGCTTGGGGCTGGATGCATGGTGAGTTGCGTCATCCTCATGGAGTCAGCTCACCTGCCCTAACTGATAATAAAAGTGTCTCTCCAAATCCTGTGCAAGTTGTTCTTGTCTAAAAGCTTTCCTGCATGCAGATACAAACTGGCTTTACTCACAGCCTGAGTTGGGCAGAACCCTGAGCCCAAGCTAATATCCTGCCTCTCAGCAGGCCACAGTAATCTGGCCATGTAGCACATCAGCGGCAGCTACATGGCTTCTGGTTCTCTTGGACAGCAGCCAGAATAAGCTCGTATCTGTCTTCAAAAGACCATGTAGACATCACTTATGTAGCTGGTAGTCAGACGACCTATGATGGGAGTGGAAAAATACTGCTCCTGCATAGTGGAAAGCAGGAGCGTAGCTTGTGCTTTAATACCTCTCAGTGCCTTTTCCAGGTCCTGAGGATCATTAGTCCTGACTAAGACTGCAGAGTCTGACTATGTAGGCCTAAAAGTCAGCAAGTTCTGCCTTTGCCAGTGTATGCTGAACATACATACGCCCACAGAGCAGATCATGAAGTACCTGCCTACTTGAGATTCGATCACTCTCAAAGCCCTGCCTATTTTCTCATATTAAGTTTCCTAATCTCCAGGCTATCATTCCTTTTAAAACTGCCCCATTGATTTAGTAGCGCCTTTAAAGAGAGCGTTAAAATTATTCCCTCTCTGCAGCACTGCTCTGGTTCATTAATTACTTCACATTACCGACATAAAACTTGTAAAGTGAAAGAAAATTGCAGCAGTGGCTTGCAATTGCTATCACATTTTCTGATCGCAAAGTTGGGGACTGGCTGTACTCTGCAGTTACAGCCCCTGCCCTCAACGCTCACTGCACAAACACACTCGGAGTCATTTGCTGCTTTGAAAATAATTACAACACCACATTGTGTACCAGGGCTCTTTACACTTCACTTATAAGAAATCTCTTTCAAGCTGTAACAATCTGAGTACGAATCAGCTTTTAGGGTAATTTTGGAGTCTTTTTAGACATTTTCTTTCCTCCTTTCTCAGAGGAGGAAGAAACCACATGGTCCTCTGGTCCCTTTCCTCAGCCATGCAGAATTACTCTCCTGTGTACACAAGTAATAAAAAGATGTATTTTCTTTTTTAAATCTGCAGATACTGCAGATTAAGTGATGTCTCTCCTCATCTGTTAAGATGTCCATAGTTGGACAGGAGACAACAAGCATCAGAACCACACTCCCATTGACTGTACTTAACTTTAACCCACAGCAGAGGTGGGTGGCACCTCTCCCAGGTGACGTGCCACGAAGTCTGGCTCCAAAGAGTTTCTGTGCCTCGTCAGGAGCAGCAGTGCTGAAAAGCACCAGGGGCTTGACTGTGCTGCAGAGAGAACACAAACAGGTATTGAAGACTCCAGTGCATAGCCTGGCTGCAGGAGCTGAACTGCTGCTCCACCTCCAGCCCATGCACCAGGGGATTCTCCCCTCCAGCTGCTGCAGGGATCCTCTGCAGAAACACCAACCACTCAGGCTGCGCTTGCAGGGTTCACCTTTGCCTCTCACTTCAGTTTGCCATGGTCTCCAGCTTTTTCCCTTTTACACCTCACCCTCTAACTGGGGAGCTTGCAGAGCAAAGTTGAGTATCAATTGACTCTTCCTCAGTCTTAGCAGAAAGGGAACAGCAGAGCGATCATCTTCGCAATGAGTCAGTGCTTCTTGCTGGAGGATGCATGACTCACCAGTCCCCACGGCTGCCTCCCTCCCCCATCGCTGTGCCTCACCTCCAGCCTCTCCGATTCCAATCCCACCTATAAAAAAATCATCCTTATTCGCTACTCCTTCCTGCTTTGCTCTAATAATCTTGGAGACAGGGAAAACTTCACTGTGCTTCTAATTTCATATTAGGGAAGAGGCGCTATTTATTTTCACCACTGAGGTGTGTCTCTCCTCTGGACATGCATGCAAACCTGTCTGCAAAGTGACTTTCAAGTGAGGCCTCTTAGAATCAGCAGTTCCCTGCTCTAATACATTTGTTCTGGGCGACAGGTAAGATCCCAGTGTTCTTCAGATCCTCCTTCCCCCGCCACGTTGCTACAATTTCTCAGGGGTATTTTTGAGAAGAACCCTCTCCACTAAGTAGTTAGGAACCTGGATTAAGGAGAAGCAGTAACTGCTGATTGAACCAAGAGAAGAATCAATGAGCCAGTGTTAGAAATCAAGGAGCAGAGTACTTTTCCCCCATCAGTTCCAGTGCAGTAGTGTTCACTTTCTGCTTCCTGACTTTTACAGAGGCTTAGTTACTGTCATCTTACCCCACTGGGCTAATTTTCTTCCCAGTGCCTGGATTTTATGCCATAGGAAGGACAACCAGCTGTGATGCAGAAGTAGTGACAGGAGAAGCTAGTGGCCTTACAAAGGGAAGAAAGAGGGGAGAGGGGTTCCCTTTTGGGACCTGCATAAGATAAACAGAATACAACTTTTGGAAATATAAGGTCATGGGTTAGTGCAGGGATGCCAGATTTACAATAGAAACGTGCCGACCATGAACTCTAACCCAAGCAGTGTCCTTTACATCTGCTGGGTGGAGTGAGAGGAAGAGCTCTTTGTGGTGAGGTCTTTAATGGATGTGCTTCGCTGGGAAGAGGTCCAGCAAAAGTTCAAGGCCTGCTTGGAGCATCTAGGTGCAACTGCCATGCAGACAGCAACTGCAATATTTGCTTAGCAATGAAGGTGATTCCTCCACAGGGAAGACTCGTCCTACCTCAGCCCATGCTGTGTTCTCCAAGGAAGAAAGGCAACTCAGCATCTACTGCTCTTTGGAACCCAATATATTTTGCTGGCAATAAGCACACGCTGCCATCATTAAGAATAAAACTTGATATTAGCCAGCCAGGCCTGGTTTCTCTAAAATATCATTAGAAAACAGCTAAAAAACAAAACCGCAGCACATTTGTGCAACTTCGCACTGAGACTTGGCCACAGCCTGAGCTGCGCTGCTCATGTCGACACCAGACAAGAGAGACCCTGCTGGTGAGGGATCCACAAGAGGACGAAAGACACAAGATCAGCTCATCCAACCCCAAAGTTGTACATTGGTTGCAAAGAGAGGGCATTTGCTGAACAGAGGGATTCAGAGAAAGTCCTCAGCTTTTTAAACCTGTCCCTGCCCAATGGAAATGCCAAACGGGCAGCAATTCTGCTTGCTTCTCTCGTGCAGCGAAATCTTTTCCCTGGAGCTGATTGGGATTAGCTTGTCACAGGGCAGCATGCATGACACATCTTTGCCACAGCTTGAGTGAACAGAGTGCACTCCTTGGGGCAATCCCTGCCTCTCCCTCAATCTTGTACACCACCACACACAAAATAAGGCACGGTATAAATAACAGCTCTGTCTCCCTCCTGCTCTAAATTGCAAGCAATTTAAAACAGAAGCCTTTCTTACAGCGAAGAGCACAAAGTCAGTGTTTTGAAGCCACTTTTTTCTCACTTGTTAACATTAAGCCCAGCCTTCTGCTCATAAATAATGCATATGGCCTCTTTTTCCTCAATTACACGGTAGTGTCATATTCCACACTCTGTCTTCCCCAAGACATTTTCTGTCTCTTCTGGAGACAAGCAAAGCCCACTTGGATGTCCACAACAGACACAAAGCCATTAGACTTGAACAGGATCCTTTCCATACACCAGTTAAAACATACACAACACCTTTGTCTTGGAGTTTTGGTAATTATCCCTTGCTGGACTGAAATGCTGGGTGCAATCTGTTTACCGTAAAAAGGTTTTAATGTATCCCAGCATTTGTGGTGCAGATTCTAAATATGCTGCAGGACCCAGAGATGAGCTGGGTAAAAGGGTCACTGCACAGCTCATGAGCTGGAGTTCAGAGATAGCCGAGAAGAGAGGCATTAAGACAATGCTCCTGCAGGCCTAGCAGGGAGACAGAAAAATCATGAGGAATTCAGTTTGTCAGGTGAGTCAAAGATGTGAAAACAAAAGAAAACAACTCTTCTTCCTCTCCCGCCCACCATCTTTTCTGATTAATTTAAACTTAACTTCTTGAGATGAGAAGCCAAGATTCTTGCTTCGCTATCAACAGCTTGCTGTCTATAGATATCGACTCATTACAGAGAGGCTGCCTGCTTTTATGCCTTAAACTAGGCAGCCAGAAAATGTTAGACTGAAGCATTGCATGTTATAGATTGACAACATTTAAAACCTCGATGGTCAAGCTACTGATATAATTTCCATACTCATTAACCATGACATCCCCAGTTCTCCCCCACAGCATTCTGTCAGATTCAGCCAGACCAAGAACCTGTCTTAGCTGCCAGAAATCATTTCTTTACTCCTCCAAGGATTGGCATCGCCTGAATGTACCCTTATTCCTCAGAGCAGAAGTTTATAGAAATCTCTTTCCCATTTCCCAGCTGTGCATCTTGCCTTCCCTGCACACACACACGGTCTATTAGCTGTCCACAGCTATGCCCGTCTGGCTGGCAAGCTGCCTGTTCACAAGCTGCTCCAACAATTGCCCTTGAGCATAAGCCAGTGCCAAGTCCCCTCTCAGGAGTTCATGCTCCGTGCTAGCACTAACACGATCGTACTGGATGCCTTCACCCCATGCACTGCTGACAACGACCTCTCAGAGACCCCAGGTTTGCTGATGGCAACAAGCTCCTGAGTATTTTCCAGGCTAATATTTGCCAGGTTGCATTGTCACAGCCGTCTCACAGACCAGCAATCTGTCAATAGCAGAGTTAAGCTTGCAAATGCAGTGTGACAGAATAATCTAGGACTCTTGTAGTTCTTGGTATACAAGACTGTTTCACACATGATGTGACAATGGAGAACAAGAACAGCCACAGAGTCAAAAGGTGGGTGCTGGGTTGGGCCAGGAAGCCTTATGTGGGCATTTTACAAGGGAAGTTTATCTTCTTGGTGGGTGTTAAAAGGGTGAGCAACAGCATTTCCAACTAACTTTTCTTACAAGGAGAGTAACTTTATCCACTAACAAATCCCATCTGTGAACGGGAAGCAGCTTCCCGGGCTCCTGCACGCAGCCAGGGTGAATGCCAAGCATCAGAGGGCTGGTCACCCTCAGTGCTTCATGGCTGAAGTACCACTTGCTTTGTAAAAAAACAACAACAAAAAAAATTAACTGAGAAAGAAAAGAAAGGAAGAAAAATAACTTTGTACCTCCAGCCTAGGTTATTCACCTGTAAAAGGGCACAACCAAGTTCTGGTCCTGACCCTACAAGCGTATGATTATTGTTACCAAGTGCAACAGTGTCAATGGGGAAAAAATGTTCTCACCCACCTTGTACTTCTCAGGAGAAAAAAATCATGTCAGCCTGTACAGTCAGCATTGCCACAACACATACACCAGGCTATCAGGATGCCTGAGCTGAAGCTCTCGCTAGTGCTTTGTTGCCTCACAAGGCATGTTCCCTGGCAGAAGAGGAGCAATATATTAATGGCACCTATCACGTACCATTGATAACTGCTGGCCATCCCACTCACAGGCTCACCGTAGGTCAAATTACTTTTGCCGGTGTCAATATACTCAGCTCATGTTCAAGAGGAAATAGTAAAAATATGCTTTGGTTTACATTCTAAAGCTGGAAGAGTGCAAATACATCTGCATCTTAAAAATTTTGCTTAAAATATGAAAACACTTCAAATGCTTCAGATTGAAGCTGCTCAAAGGAACAAAGAAGAAGTCTTTCTGACAGACTTGGAACCCAGTTAGGAACAATGAGGCTTAGATTTAAAACACAATCCGGGACTGAGTTCTTGCAGTTCCTGGAAAATATGAGCACTGAACTGGTGCATTTTTTATTCACTATTATTATTTCCCATAGACACTCATCCTGATCTTAACATCTTTATTGTCCACATAGAGTAAGCTTCCTCTCAAACAGAAATGAATGTTCCAGTAAATTTCCTTAGACAAGAACATAAAAATCAAACGAAAAAGACCCCTTTATAACTTTTTAAAAAACATACACTTCATGTTGGAATTCAAAGTGCTCTTTGTTTCAGTAAGTATAAATACTGAATTTCACACTGAAAAAAGGCAAATGTGAGAGAAAGAAAACTCCTGCCATACATGGGTTAAACAACAACCGCAGTCTTAGTTCCAGACTGCTTACACTGAGAGGCGAATACTAGGTAAAGTCAGGGTTGTTATTTTACCTCAAGGACAACAGATCTTTGTCCTGAACCTGCAGTCAATACCTATAAATATCCTGAAGGTTGTCATAAAATTTTGAAAAACCTCTCCATCAGAGTCACAAATATAAGACCTTCTGCTTTAAAATTACAGCAGAGTTAAGTTAAAAGATACAATTCACTTCTTAGAAACCTAAGTCAATTGTCTCGCATGCTATTCATCTGATGTAAAAGGTCTTTTTGTCTGCATTACTCTTAAATTCTTTTAGCTGAACTCGTTAGCAATGGGGACAGAGAGACCAGTATTATCTTAAAGCCCTCTGCATGCCACCCTCTACGAGGAAAGTTAGACCTTCTCCCAGAAAGAGAGCAGTGGCCAGAGCATGCACCAGGGGAAGGCTGGGCTGGGAGCTCAGGCATCTCTGAGCCCTCCATGCCTCGTCTTTAAATGAGGCTCCGTAAATCAGCCCTCCTGCAAAAATGCTGTGTGACCTCTGGTGAGAGATGCAGTATGAATCCACACGGACATTTCCTTTCATTATCAGCAAATACTCTTGGATTGGTTGAAATTGTTCCTGCTACTGATATCACTGATCTCTGAAGAGATAAACATGAGCTGATTGATGACTTGTCTGCAGGATCTATTTCAACCACCCTCAGGCAGGATATTTTCCATGCGGGTAATAATAAATCTTACTATTGAATGTCATCAAATGAAAGCGAATTATGGTAAAAATAGGCACAGTTATGTATTCTTATTATATAATATAAAAGAAGATTTTTTGAAGATTGGAGGCGCTTTCATTTGCATGCACAATTTTTTGTCATGGAATGCTTTTGCCTGCTTTTAATACATATTTTTTAAAAGCCTTGTACAGTCAAGTAGTGTAAAGAGACCGTCTCCTCAAAATAGCCTGTCGCGTAATCACGTCTGGAAGGTAAGTTTCTCATCACAACTGAGACTGAATAAGAGCCATGTCCAGGGCTGCCTTTTATGTGATATTTTCAGGTACCACTAATACCATTTCATACATTTTATTTGCAAAGGAAGCAAATGGCATCCTTTCTTGTCAGTTAATAGAAAAGGTTTGAGGGAAGAGCTGTCACTCACTCTTATTGCTCCCTATTCCTTTCTAAAAAAATGATTGTAGAGTTCCAGGGAAAAGTTCTACCTTCATAATGAGAACAGTATTGAAAATGCTCATGCCACATTATTTGTCCCACGCTCAGAAATAAAGATATACCAACTTTCTAGGATCTGTTACATACAATACAGCAAGCGCTTTGTATCAGGGTGGCTGTGCTGCAGAGGAAGGAAAATGTGCGAAGCCAAATCTTGCATTCAAGATGTAAGCATAAGAAAAAGAGCCGTGAAGACAAGATTACAGGTGGTCCATTTATCAAATGTATTTCACCATCATATTGTCTGCACGTTATCAAAAAATCTTTGTCCCCAAATGCAATAAACCAGACAGAGGAAAGTGTGAAGATACAGGAAAAGGACTGGAGAGAAAAACTAATCAGAGGCAGCATTTTCCTGCTGTCTCTGTCCTCAGTCTATGGAGGCCAGGGAGAGTTAGGGGAGAAAAGTGACAGTAAAAGGAGCAACTTGAGGGAGAAGCTACAACTTGGTAAATATGCCCTATGAGATCTTTTCTCTAAGCAAAACCTACTGCTCCATTCTGGGTTTAATTTGTGCAGAGCAAAGGTGGTCTGGAGGAAAAGAGGAGAACAGAACAGATATGGGAAAGCTGTGGGAACATATCAGCTCCAAAATGCCACACAACCATGGATCTCATGAATGGAACATCAATTCATTGCATAGTCAATTTGGCATTAATTTGGGGTTGGAGAGCACATGACTAATACAATTGAAAAAAACAAGAACAAATCAGTCTGGAGAAAAGGCTATTGATTCTTGTGATTTCACTGGCCTTCAGGCTGCCTTGGAAAGTTGTCTTTTCCACAGCTGAAATGGGACCTGTTTAATTTTGCTATGAATCTGAATACCCAGACCAAACTTTGTGGCTTTGTTGTTACAATGCAAGCACTGCTTTAGCACCCAGGTGATTCCTAGCACCATGAATACCTGCAAAGCTCCTCTGGAAGGGGACATTTTACTCCTTAGGTTTGAGCTTACACATTGTCATCAGAAGGAGCACAAACTAGAGAACATGATCTTGGAGTCTTGTTACTAAAGAGTAGCATCATGTGCTGTAGCTTGAAAGAAGGGACTAAATTAACCCCCTAAGGCAAATTCTCCTCTGCCATTTATTCATTAGCTTTGTGCACCCTAATCTTAAGAGAGAATCTTCATGTTTGTAACAGAGCTGAGAGAAGCTTCATGAAACTCTCCATGGACCAAAAAAAAAAAAAAAAGACACCATCTGAAAGGGCAGAGAACATAGGTGCTAAGTTCTCTTAGACAGCAAGACCACCTTCTATTTATATATAGAGAGAATCAACAGAGCATTGGTATTTTCCAGGACTGGACTTGTTGCACATGCTCCTTGTAGGAGTGGATTGAGGAAAGCCTGAGCTGGAAAACCTGCGATGTAAACAAGATCTGGGCATGCTCAGTTCTTTCTAGGCAGCACAGTCAGAGATGAAAGCAGCTATCAGATTGCCCAGGTTTTGTTTGGACATCTACATATTAGAAAGTAAACCTATGTCCTCCAGACAAGCCTGTCTGTCTGTCACCGTTCACTCATCTCATGTAAGTCCAGACAAAACCATGCAAGTACAGCACGCACAGCCCAGTCACATGGGCATGGCAGAACCTCTGGTGTTAATTACAGAACAGAAAGCCTTCATAAGACTAGAGAACCTCAGTAGGGTGGTCAGAGGCACCCTGGTCTAGACAAGAGAAAGCTACTGAAAAACTTTGGCCCTACCCAATTAGATTTAAAACCTGCCCCAGCTGAGAACTTCCAGGCAAACCCAGAAAAATTTCTTCTTCAGCACACCTAACACAAGCTGTAAGGTCTTCTCTACTATTAGCTTGTGGCTAAGAGACAGAGGCGCTTCTCAGAAGCCTTCAGCATGCGATCTACAAGAAGGGAAGAAATAAAAGGCGTTGGTTTATTAGTTTGTTATTCTCCAACCCCAGCTATTACAGGACAGGCACTGTGTTTATGATGGATTCATTCAGAGAACATTTTCTCCCTGCCCACATAACTGTGCTTCAGACTGAAGGCTGTATGGGGGGTTATAAAAGCTGCAGACATTTGTCAGTACCATACACAGTGCTTCAAAAGTGCATACAAGGAGAAGAACCGGTGACGAGGTGTTGCCTTGACCTGTGAGAAACTACGTCAAATTCCTCATTGTACCACAATGTTCTCCTGTAGCTTCAGCAAGCCCCACATTGCCAGGTACAACTATGAGAAGGGGGCAGAAAATTCAGAAGCAATTACACAATCTGCCATTTACTCTTCCAACAAGCAGCTTCTGTGTTCTTGGAAGGGTTTATTTTAGCTTCAGCCTGAATAAAATGTGGCATTACCCCTGACCATTTCTGAGATCTCCAGCATCACTGACACGAAGCAGGTTTCCATGTACCACAGTTACCAATTTACCTGCAGTTCATGGCACATCGGCCTCATCTCTAGTACACGTGTATAGTCAAAATCACTGTGCCCACAGGGATCAATTTATTTTTCCATCACCTGTAGCTTCCTTCATTTTATGCAGGAAGAAGCTGCCAGCTTCTAACAAGGAGTGTTATGAATAGCGTGGTAACGCCTTTCCTCATCCCTGTTAAATATCTCATTTCATCTTGTGAAGTCAAACCTTGGTTTCTGCAAAGTCCCTAAAACAACCTACATTGATTATAATTGGATCCACAGTTGGACTGCATGCATTTTAACTCCAGTTCTGCAGATTCATTGCCTCCTACTGCTGTCTTCCTACATTTAGGTATTTATCCCACTGCCCTCGAGGTTGTTCTGGCAGCTGGCGGTTGTGACAGTCCTGACACAATACACAGGAGAGGTCCCTTCAGTATAAAAGTTTCCTTTCATTCCTATTTGCACATGAATTATGGCTTTTGCCTTGTCCCTGTATGTATTATCATGCTCCCTCCCCCATCAGGAGCTGAGCATTCAGGCAACTGCCAAATTGCAGGCGAAAAACATGGTGCATGGAATAGGATCCAATATCTTTGGGTGGCTTGTGATTTGTATTCTATGCTATAGGAGCCAGTAAAAACAAGCCAAAATATCAATTTACGACCTAGGTCAGACCATTTGCATATAATTCGAGAGCACAGTAATTCTAAAGTCATGTCTAACTCCTTATGCTGTTGGTGTGTAAGGAATAATACAACAGAATAAAACTTGATGACAAATGGTGAGACTTCATCTGAACAAAGCTGCAAATTCTAAGATGGATCCAGTCACACCTGTTGAGGTTCTCTCGAGTTTTCAGACACCCCATGACAAATTTGACCCATCTTCTTCAACTGAAAACAAAAGCCAAGCAAGCTTCATTGGTACAAACGCTTCTCACGTTTCTGTTACTAATATTTATAATGAACCAATGTGCGTTTCACACTGGGCTTTGGAAGGACAGATGCTGCTGCCTGGCACCCTTGGCACTACGCTGTCGACCAGTACCTGACGTCACTTTACAGGTTAAACACCACCATTATGGACCAGGACACTCTATATATGTTGCTTTACCACACTGCATTGAACTAAAAGCTTTCTAGAGGACCATAAATTCGTTTCCATGTATTTTATACTGCTTTGTCACAAATGTATCACAACAGTGCTTCATACAGGTTTTTTACTGCTAATGCATTGCCTCGTGGGATTATCTAAGTGCTCCTAGTACAGACTCTCCGATAGCCTTGGAAGCAGCCACCAGCACATCCACTGCTATCAGCAATGCGTTATGAAAAGAATGTCATGGCAAGGCACTGCCGAGTCACAAGACAAAAACCACCGTGGTGTTTACAGCAGGGTAGGAAATACCACATTAAAATAAAAGCATGACAAGGGAAGGGTGCCTGCTTTGGGGCAGAAAAATAGCCAAACCACCTCTAAGCTCCTGGTTGCTTTGTCATCGAGTCAGTATATTAAAGAGAAGATTTGCTGGGAGTAAAAGGCTTTTTGTGAAGTTTTATCTTGGCCTTTAGCACACAGAACTGACAACCCTGAAGTGGCAAAAACCACTTGCCAAGTGCCACGTTCAGCGAACAAAGGAACACAACACCATGCATGGAACAGCAAACTATCAGCTCCCAGGGGGAAGTGTCATTTGCACATCCAGTTTGCTACACCAGAGTGGGAGAGAAGCTCCAACTGTTTTGAATTCATGTGTCAAGTCAATCACAGGAACAGATAATACTGGAGTTATATAAAATTTCGGAAGGAACCCCCACCCACCACCTGTAACACTCACTCGCCACTGTCAGAACAGCTCTGTAACTGAAGACAGCTCAGAAATCGTCCTCACAGCTTTCTGCAAAGCAGATGACGGGATCATTACAATTTATTTTACATATGAACTGTGGCAGAGAATAAGTGTTTATTTTTATTCCTATCAGAACACTACCTAAAAGTCTCTGGACTCTGACTGTAAGTGCTAGTTGCTTGGTTTAAGTTTTTTAAAAAAATTTGCATCTGATCCTAGAAACTTGAATTTTCTACAGACTCGGCAGGATCTGCATGGAAGAAAGGAAGGAAGGAAGGAAGGTAGGAAGGAAACACTAGCAGTTTGCCCTCCAGATCGCCTCAGCCTTTTTGTGCTGTACAGCCATGCTGTCCTCCCAAGGGAAATCAAAACAGATCTTTGTAGTTTCCTCCAAGTACCTTAACCAAGACCCTCCAAATGGAGTGCTCTTTGTTCAAGTAAACAGATGGTATCAATGTCAGAGCTAGGAAGTCAGAGTCAAAAGCTACATTCAGGAGGAGAGTGGGTGGGAAGACCTGCATCCAGGGAGGGTCTCAGACACTGCTGGGTGCTGTAATGTGACAACCTTACTCCTGCTCCACCTGACGCAGCCAAACAGCATTAACAAGAGCTTGGGCATGCTCCGCAGAGCCGAGTCTCTCCAGCTCTTCTTCCCTAGAGAATTAGGAGCTTGTGCTAGGGTAATTTCTGAGTCCAGGCAGGAGAGCTTAATGTGAGTGGTACCTAAGAGCATTGGTATCAACCTCAGACTCATGGTCAGTACAGAAACTCAGGGCTTCCTGATGCTGTAGTCTCATCCCTCAACCTTCCCAACAGCCCTTCTCTCTTCCTTCGTATGCAATCAGTCCTAAAATACACAGACCTGAGTTTTGCACTCTGCTGTGTCGCAGTACGCCAAGGTGGAATCGCACCTGCCCTGATTTCCCCATCCACCATTACCCAAATTAAAGCTATGCCAGCCCTGTCCTCTTTCACAACCACTGTGCGAGAGCAAAGGAAGAAAACCACAAGGGGAACAGATGCCATGGTTTGAAGAAAAAGAGAGAGAGAGAGAGAGAAATAAAAAGATATCATTGCTCTCTGAGAGCATCCAGAAATGTTTCTATTCAATTCATTTAGGTCTACACAAGATCAGGGAGAGCACAGGACTACTGTGAGGAAAATCTAGGTCACATATGATCACAGCAGCACAGCTGCCATCATCTCAATGGCCATGTGAAGCGAGGACTGCAGCAAGGACCTCTGCTGAAGAGGGCTTTTTTTTTTTGCAGTCCAGTTTTACAATTTCCCCTCATTAAGGTGTATTTTCCAGCAGGGCTGTGAGTAAATTAGGTCTTCAACTAGGGTGAAGGATTTAGCTATAAATCCCAAAGATGATCCAGTAAGTGAAATTTCTGTAGGGTCGTTTAAATAGTTTATAGGCTGCTGGGCAGGATTTTAACCTTCTAACAGTGACCGGAACAGTGTTTCTTTCCTGCTCTTTTGAATGCCAACACATTTCTTATTTCTCTTTGTTTCATATCTGTTGTGAAAAGATACCCATTGCTCCCATTTTCATTAAGGAAACAGGAATCTTACACTAATATATTACACCTGTGAAAATTAAATTCTCTCATTCAGTGCTCACTTTTTGTTAAATACAGGTCAGGCCCTATGGTCCCTTCTTCCCTTTCAAAGAGAAAAGTTAAAATAAATGCATACACACCACACCATCACCCCCCCCCCCAAAAAAAGACAAAAATATAACAAAGAAAAAGAATGAATAGACCCTAATCATTACCTTTTTTTCTTTGTATTTAAACAGACCCCCTTGTCACCTTCTCTTCTGCCCTCTTCGACACCTGAACAAAACCAGGAAGGACCTAAAGGCCAAATACTGAACACGCCTGCAATTCAGAAGATTAGAGGGAAAGGACAAATGTTCATGGGTGCCATGAAGTTAAGCCAAGCATCTTGGAGCAGCATTCGTTAAGGAGCTGTGCCAAAGCTCGTCGTGCAGGCAGCTGCAGCAGGAGCAGCTGCGCGGCTGGGGAGCAGGAGGAAGTGTTGCACAGCACAAGTCAGGAAAATAATGCACAGAGGGATCCTTACAGTGGAAGCAAGGATGTTATAGATAAAGCATTAATAAGGATTTGTTCCCCAAAACAAGCAGCCCAGACAGCAGAGCAACAGGAAACCGAATCACCTAAGTGCAAAGCGACTGACTCACGCCTATTGTTAGACCTGGCCATTTGTCTCCCACGGTTTTCTAAAACTGATGCTGCTGCAGCCCTTTCCAAGCCCCGGGACCAGTAAAACTGCTTCCAAGCTTAGGGGAAGAGTAGTAATACTTGGAGCTTAGGGCAAGGACTCCCTTGAGTCATGGCTGATAATTATATGCCTTAGTATGTGTTGAAAAGACAGACAATTTAATGTGTGGCAGTTGCAAGAGCAAGGACTTACCTTAGTATCTTAAGTAATATGGCTATTAACAAGGACTATAAGTAGTAATGACCCTGCTAGAATATTAAAAAGAGCTGATCCTGGCCTGATATCTTGTGTGCTAGCTGACCTGGTGCCATGGGCCCTCTGCCTCGAGTCAGTCTCCCTCGGTGGGAATTTGTGGGGATTCCAGTGGTCCTTGGGAGGCGGCACTGGCCTCTGAGATTTGGGGAGACTGGACAAAATGGACTGTTAATCTGTTCCAGCACTCTTACACTCAGATTTTGCCAGCAGCTGAGGAGCGCTGTGCCAGTGCATTAGCTGGTTTGAATTCAGAATTGTAATCAGATGAACTAAGCAACTTTCAATCTAATTAAGAGAACAGGAAGGTTTGTTCTTAATCCACAACCATTTAATCTTCCGACTCATTAGGTGTGCACAGGCCCTATGAATATGTATATCTGGAAGGAAAAAAAAAAGCTTTGACCTTGATGAGAATGATAACACACATCTAAAGTAGGTGTGCGCTCACCTTTCATCACACTGGCTTTATTATGTAGATTCAACAACTCCTATTGCTCTGAATCAGGCCATCAAGAGTTATAGGCAATCCCACAGCCAATTAGGCATCAGAGTCCTGATGAACCATGGAACCTGTAATGATTAGCACAGTATTTACAGGCAAGATGCCTCCTACCAATTTGCATGCAAATAAAAATGTATCTGTTTTAGAAGGCTGTACTAGGCAATAGAAGTAGTGTAGCAACAACTGGGTTAAAGGGAGAGAGGAAATACATTCAAAGCCAAAAGATTCAGAGCACTAAACAGGATTTTGTTTAGGATTTTGAACATACTGTTTCAATACATCAGTGTGATTCCTGCAGTCATTTATTAAAAACTATTCATACAATTTTTTGAAGGATTTAATTTTGCATACAAAAATATTCAGCTACACTATCTCTAGTGTAGAATGACTATCCCTACTATCAGGAATATCTTCTCCGTTTGTTAAATTATTGCATACCTCTCAGAAAAATAAACTCCTGGGCAAATTCTCTAACTTTTCTCCAATTTCCTAATTTATACTTGATTTCTCTTTTCAATGAACTTAACGGGGGACCTTCTTTTCACTTCAATAGAAGCAGGGCTGTAGAAGCCACGTCTGTCTTAGGTCTTTTTTGCTGTTCTTGCATTCAATTACAAAATATCCCCAAATTACCTTAACACCTGTCCACATTTTCTGCAATAGGAATTAGGCCCAAGTACCAGATGCATTTTGGGCACTACACCTGGAAAATATTTCAATACGAAACATTTGTGAAGCACAGGCACTGTTTTAGGCTCAAGACAACCCTAAAGATCATGGGCTAGAAAAAAAAATCTAACTCAAGTAGCAAAGCAGGACTGTTGCGTAGCTGTTGCTGAAAATCTCCCTCTGGGAGCCGTAAAACAGCTGATGAGGGAGCAGAGAAATCTGGCTCCTGTTCCCTTGCTCACTTGGGTTTTCATCCTGGAGGAGACCAAGCTGTCCCATTAGAGCAGTCCAGAGGCAGGAAATGGGGCAGACTAAGGAATACAGCAAGGAAAGGGAATCTAAACCCCAGGCAGACAAGAAAAACCCCAAGAAGGACCCCAGATCCCAAGAATTACCCCAAATCCCAAGATGGATCAATGTCAGGGGACTGTAGCCTCCTGTTTCTTGCAATAGCTGTGAGGATGAGAACAAAAACGTGGATCTCTGCTATGTAGATAACCAGGTAAAATCCAGCTAAAATGGGGAGTGCAAGGCAATGAAGACAGATAGTGCTGCAGACTGACTGGCAGAAGAAAAGCAAGGGCTGTATTTACTTATATATATTTATCTGTGTTCAGCCATCCTGTTTCTAAGCATTTGCTGGCTCCCTTGTTATTTTAAAAGCCTCCATGGGCCCAAAATTCAACATACATGCCCAGCCTGTGACATGAGATGCTGCAGAGGTGACTTCTTCCCTCAGCAATAAAGCAGAAGCCAGCAGAGAAGAGGGCTCTTCCACTGCAGAGACAGCGTTGCCCTTAAGTGAACCAACACCTACACGTGCAGAGCCTTCGCCCCAAGTGGGGAAGACCTTTTCACTTGACCCTGCCAGTATCAAGGGGATTAAGGGTACCATTTAACTCAGTCCAACTTCTCAGCTAACAGTATCCTTGCACGCATCTCTACAGCCTCTTTGCAGCACGGGGGAAGTTCACTTGAGCCAGCTCTTAAGGCTTTTGTCTTTAAAGCCAATGTAGAGAAAAAGTTTAACAGGCCATGGAGTCGCAACCTAAAGCTGCTCCTCTAAAATAACAGCCTGCAGCTGCACAAGGGAGCTGTAACAACCAGTGCCCCAGGAGCTCCAGTGCCTTCACTGAGGGATCAGAGCCAATACTGGCACCGCTGAGCTCGACCTGCCACGTCTACAGCAAAGCAGGATTTGTCCACCTAGTAGCATCCCCAAACCCCAGCTTCTGTAGACAAGTTGCTCACAAACATCATCTGTTGCCAAAGGATGGTTTGTGCTGGGGTGAAATGAAACAACTCCAGTTGTTGCGTTTCTCTTTCCCTGTGGAGCAGGTTCAGGCCAAAGAAATTTAACCGCTACTCAGCTGTTTTCTGCTGACATCGCTTGCATTCCTCTCTCTTCTCAAATAACATTTGGAACTCCCTGCCAGATAATGCAATTTGATATATGCCTTGATGACAGAGGGTGGAGGAAAGTACATTGGCTAATATTTTTCCATTACAAATCTGAACAGCCCAATCTAAAGCTTAATCTGCAATAAACCCAGCAATTTCTGAAGGCTGGGTTCGTGACTCGGGGCCAACAATTGTACCCGAAACCTTTATACGCAGATTACTTCAGAGGTTGTGATAAAATTACTATCAATGCTATTTCCAAGCAACAACTTCTGAAACAACCCAATGAATTTCAAGCCTCGGGCTTGTGGATCTCAAGACCAGGTTTATCCTGTTCAGAGCCATTCAGCTGGCAGCCAGTCTCAGTACCAAAATCCTCATTCAACCCCAATGAGATTTTCCTTCTCAGGTACCTCTGAGATCCTTCAGTATTGAAAAGGTTGGTTTGCCTTTCGTGAACCCAGGTCTCGGTGGCTGCCACCAACAGAGGAAAAAGCCGGCATTTACCACACAAGGATTTTCCTGTACTAATGGCAGGAAATACCACAAATACCAGGATGAAATAAAAATCCACAGCCCCTCCAAATGCCACATGAATTAGCAAGGTAAGGTCTTAGAATTTCTGGTATTTAGATGTCAATGCTCCTCTATGTGTTTGGGAATTCAGAGGTTTATTGCTGCCTCTTAGCCACAAATATAAATTTGCTTATTTTTGCCTCCTGATCACGGCAGCCGTGCTCTCAGAATTATTGTGTTTCAAACATACGCAACAGGGACGATCGCATCGGGAACAGAAGAAAACTCTGTTTTGGCTGTGGCCCCTGTGCTGCAAAAAAATGTCCTTTCCTTTCTTCTGGGACTGAACCATGCTGGAACCACTTGGCTCCATCTACTTTACCATCACCCCGCACTTCTCTCTCAGGGCTGGGAGAACTGAAATATGATGAGAAATTTTACTCTGCTGTCAGCTGGCCTGAGGACAAGGACGACAGATCTCTCTGAGGAAAGACGGTTCCCAAGGGGCTCACAACTAAGTATTTCAGCTGCTCTGCTGTAAAAGCTTTGCTCTCCCCATAAGCACGGCTGCGGCTACTGAACGTGCAGCTGGAGCAGAGCCCCTGTGAGCTGCGCAGACAAGGGAGGGACAGAGCAAGGACAGGCTCTTGGATGGACAGAGAGTACCTTTCATTCCTCACGCCCATGTATTAATGACCATTTGTCTCGCTGCATGTCCTAGGAGATGGAGTCTGAACCCTGGTGCAGGCAACGAACGCACAAATGTCCTCAGGCTCAGGCTAAACAAAACCAAGTAAATCTTAGACCACAGCAAGTTTCCCCATTTTATATTACTTGAAGATTTATCACCTAATCTGAATTAGACTATCGCCAATCTAATTTATTCTGCGATCACCTCTCACTCAGGGTGTCCAGGCCAGGGGCCAAATATCACTGGAGCATGACAGAATGTGCCAGCAATGAGCCCTGGGTCCACCCTGTCCCTTTATGGGTCCCTCTGGGCTCCTGTTCACACTGCCAGGGACTGCTGGGCTAACCTGATACAGGCATTGCTTCATTCCAAGCAGTCACTAACCATCTCTTTGTAAGGGATTTCCAAAGTATATTTATCCCGAGGTGTTCTCCAGTCCTTCACCCCTACAGGGACATTCTTCGGGACAGCCAATATTCAGTTCTCTCTGTGCCTTACTGACAGGTCCTTCTCATTCAAAAGACCTTATCTAGCAGCAGCGGGAGTGAGTAGGGCAGATTCACCTTCAACATGATAATCTCTTGCTAGCTCTCCTTACAGCATTCCCAGCTTCTGCCCTTCACTGGATGCTGAGCATGAATGTGGGAATGAATCACTGCTGATCTTGGCAAAATATCAGTCCCCCTCCCTTTGCTCCAGCTTGGAATAATCCCAATTTTCCAAATGGCTTCAGTGAATCCAGGATTTAAGTTCAGCTATTAAAAAGTAGCGGGAACCCATAAATCATAGGCTTTATATCAGCAAGCTCTTTGATGCGTTTAAAACAATTACTGGGAAATATATGATCTTCCTAAAAATAACTATTTATGTGAACACCAGGAGAGAAGCTACTGCCAGAGCATAATACATGGACAACCTAATGTCTACCCCTCAACCACAAAGGCAGGCATGAGGACTGCCTTCTTTACTCTTTTTTGCTGCTCACAGCTGTATTTGCATCAATAATACGCTGAGATGACACATGCTTACGATGATGTTAGATCAGTATAAAAATTATGCAATAAATTAATGTATGCAGTAAATGAATGTATGCCTGCTTTCATGTCCAAGAGGGTGGAGATTGCCAACCCATAGGAGGTAATTTTTTCACCCATCATATTGCTCACAAAATGGCTTGTGTCAATGATGACATTTCACTCCTGCCACTGACATTGACACAGGACTGCTAGGAACAGACAGAAAGAGCTAATCTAGGAACAGCTCAAAGAAGAAAGAAGAGTAATTCACTTTGCAGTCCACACCTCGCTAGAAATTTTTACCAGCAAAAATTTTCCAGCCTGCAACCAATAATGTTGCTCTATCATGGGATTATACAGCTTCCAGCTTTTGCTGACGTTGTTTTCAGGTTTCCACTATTGCTACTGCTATGTCACTAGAGCACGACAGAGTTTGTGTAGCACACGGATGTGGTTCCCATAACAGCATAAATGGGAGTTGCCATCTCTGCTGCATGGGGGGGCGACAAAATATGACTTGTACTAATTAAGCTTTAGAGGAGAGCACAGGCTTTAAACCAGTGTATCACAAATGCCCTGCTGAATAGGTCAGAGCACACCTACGACCTGAGTTAGGACAGATCAGGAAACCACACACCAGAAGCACACAAACTCCAGGCCACAGGAAACACCTGTGTTGCTGTGGCACCAGATGCCTACTCAATGGTATCTGCAGTGGCAGCAGAAACACAACCTCTCTGCTGTCGCCAGTTCTTTTGCAACGCGACCAACACACAACTTCCACCACAGAGGTGATTTCCGTCATTAAACCCAACAAAGCTGCACCTCACCACGACGGCTCTGAACACTAACCCTTTAGGGACAGTGTATGATAAAGTACCCCTGGGTCTGGTGAACCTGCAGAGCAAATCCGTGCTGAAAGAAATATACTGGCTGTGGATGCTGGGACCACTGAGACACTCGAGCCTGCAAGGAGGGCTCTTCCTCCACAACGGTTACAGCAGGCTGAAACAGGAAGAGGGAGCTCTTCCCCTGTCCCCTGCAGAAACCCAAAGACAAAGACATTCCTGAGTTTTGTCCTCTCAGTCTCAATCCCTTGTCTTCGCTCTCACGGTTCCAGGTCCCTTCACCTTCTTTTGTAGCTACTTTCATCACGCTTTGCCAAGAAAGGGTAACAATGGCTTATGAGCTCTCAGTGCTGGAATCCAGCAATTTGCACTTCTGAGCCTCCCTTATCGCACCTTCCCAAGGCTACACTTGCTCTGTGGTCCTGTTGCCAACCAGAGACCAGGAAAAACAAACACAGATTTACCCTGCTGGGGGGCATCCAGTTCCAAATAAACACAAAGCCGAGAAGTAGGATTTACTGCACGGAGCATTGAAAACTTAGCTTTGGGCTTCCTTACGCATCTTTTGATTGTACACTCTTGTCTGCACAAGACTAGGGTTCTTGGTACAACCCACTTTGGAAATCTCTGAAAAAGATTCAGCCACTGCAGCATGATGAGGGAAGATGTCTTGATTGAAGAACACAGACACTACTAGAAAGGGAAAAAAAATAAAAGGGTCCCTTACTGTTCTGACATATCAAAAGGAGACTAATGAACCACCAGTTCATAGAACGACCCTGCTCTTCATTTCAGAGTCAGGATGGCCTTTTGTGTTAAGGACACTGAATAACAAGAGCAAGAACAAACAGAAAGAACTCTTTCCCCCTGCCCAAAGTAAATTTTGAAATGAAATAATTTAAAAACTACACCCTTCTGCCCTACTTTAAGGTCCACATAAGAACAGATGAAAAGTTTTATTCCATTGGCAAAACTGAATCAAGGCTTTTGATCCTCAAAGATCTCTTAATCGCTTTGCACATCAGTTCTTTTCATTATTTCAAACATACTTGAAGACAGTCACTTTTTTCTCTCTCTTTTTTTTTTCTTTTTTTTTTTTTTTAAAAAAAACCCTTATTCTGTGTTTGGGCCATTTCCCAGCCAACTGTGGCATTAAGGTAGACAGCTGTTGCTTCTTTACTCACTGTAAGTTTCAACATACATACAGGTTGATCTGCATTAGTAAAGTCTAAAAAAGCATGATCCTTGCCACCCATTGTGCCAGCTTACAATATCCACCTCTTCACCCTTCTGGTGCTTACAAAGACTTCCAAGGAAGATTATATGCTTTTGGTTAAAAAAAGAAAGATTGTTGGTGGGATGATCAGTGTTTGTTTTAAAATAGCTTCACTCAAATTGGATTCTCCAGCACATCAAACTGAACTTAAATCAAGGTTTCTCCAAAATGTCATGTCTCTGCAATTCCATTAAGTCAAACCCAGCACCAAATCACCAGTTCTTAAACAATACAAGGATAGAATTTGCAGTAAACTTGACCATCTTAGCACCCCTGTGAGAATTTAACAGCACTCAGAGTTTTCCAACAAATATGTACGATGTCCTTTGGGGTTTTATTAAAGTCTTTTTTGGCTCACCGACCAACTGAAAGGGCAAAACCCTTTCTGAAACGAAGGCCGTTCTTTGTGCAAGACTTTGCAACAAGCAGGCTTCTCAAAATTATAATACAAATTATAGACAGGAGAGATGGAAGCTGGAGTCAAGAGTTACCAGCTCACAAGCCATCAAGGGGGATGGATAACATCAAAACCAAACTCCACCTGGAAAGCTGCATGTAGGCAGCAGAGCGGAGCAACAGTTGTTCAGAGCCTGAGGCATTGTTTAGCAAGTGGGTGGATGCTTTCTGAGCCAGCTTCATCTACCCAAATGGTGTCAAAGCCATTGTAAACTGCTGTTAAATTCTGGTCACAAAACAATCCAGAGAGCCAAGGAGGTCCAGCAACAAAACACCCCTGGCTGTAACAACACAGAACAAGTAGATGCCTGGTTATGCCACAAGGTGCAGTTAATACCTGCAAGCTGCTCTGCAGACAACCCTTCTCATTCAGTCCGGTCAACGCAACCAATCTGAGACCCTTGGGCAGCTTGAGAGGACACTGCCTTCATCTGATTTGGGCTATCAGACTCCTCCAGTGTTTCCTTCTCATTAACAAGAGGAAAGACTGTCTTTCCAGTAGGTGTCAAGAGAACTGACTTAGCTTCTATCCCCTGCATGTAGCTATCAAGAAGTCCAGCCTCTCTGAGCCTCCTCTGCTTTGCCTACTCTCTTTTTCCTGCATTTATCCCGTAACAGCAGGGGAAGTCTCTATCTGTAAATAAATACAGTATCTGGCCCCACGCTGTGTGTAATGATATTTGGGCTTTCAGATTCAGCCGCAGTAAAACAACATTTAGATCCTGGTCATTTATTCCGCTGTACCAGATGAGTCAGATGAAACACAGCTGAGACCACACCAGCCATCACTGCCCCACAAACCACTTCATCGGCATCTAAGAGAGATGAAAAAAACAGATCCCCACCTGACAACTGTCCTCCCTACAGGCTAGTGGGTACTTTGCAGGCAAAGAGCAGTCCCCAACACTGAGCCCACACAGACCTCACCGGGACTGTCCCCATCCACACAGCAAAAGGAGAAAGCAGACCTGGGAAGATGAGCTTTCTCCTCATCAATTTTTAAAAGCTGTCCAACATAACAAGCATGTTTTCCAGTGTTCTCCAGGGCACAAAGCTTGACAAGAGAGGACTAAAAGGAAACCAGGGATTCTAGCCACCTCCCTACTAGCTTTTCGTAAAGGGAATGCCAGACACAGGCTTGCAGCTAGCGTGCGGCCAGAGAGAACTGTTCCCAAGATCCTCCCTGAGGACATGGCTTCCTCACCTACAGTCACGGGGTTACGTGCTGTAGGTGGCTGCCACTTTGCAACACCTTCCTGCAGCTCAGTTCCACATCTGCCACAAGCCACAGCCAAGTTCTGCGCTTCACAAGCATTTCTATATATTATACCTACTACTGTCTTGCTGCTTGCAGAGTAAATACCAGCTCTGCCTGTCCCAGTGCATGCTGTAACATTAAACCTTATTTTAGTTGGCAGCTAAAACTCACTTTTCAAGCAGCTGTGAGAAAAAGACCCCTCAACTGATGCAAATAAACATGGTTTTATTTTTAATACACAACTTAAAACAAACAGCTTGTGTTCCAGGTTGTGCAGTCCACATCCATCTCAATAAAACCCCACACAGAGCAAAGGAGATCTTCTGGCCGCTCTGATGCTCTACGAGATGCCTGGTTTTACCCTTAGTATTGCACATTGATAAGGATAGACACTTCGGAAGCATCTTTGACTCTGTTTCGCATATGCTCCAAGAAATTTGAGGCCAGCTGAGCAGACAACGATTTCCACTGAAATACAAGTCTAGCCAGAGGTGGGAATCAAGCCTAAAGCATAGGTTTAGCCTACAGAGAACTGAAACTATGGAACGTATCTGGCTAGGTTTTGTCTATGGTCTTATCTCTTATGGTGAGAGCGGGCTTGTAAAGATCTCATGTGGGAGCCAGCTCACAGCAACAGCAGTCTGCTGTTTCCCCAAGAACAGTGGGTCTGAATGCCCAGTGAATTTTTATCCTGCTTAGCTTAATTGCCAGTGGTCTTACTGCTAACAAACTTAAACCATTGCAGCCCAGCACTAAAATGCAAGTTTGTGGTGACCTTACCTAGCATGGGTTATGGGAAACACGCAAGCAATGACAGATAGACTGATGAAGTGTCTGCAAGCCTGGCGTCACCGAGCTGCCACTTCACACACAGCTACAGCAATAGGAGCAGTAGCAGCAGATGGAGGAGGATTGTTCAAATGGCAGAGCTGGTCCTTCCTTCGGAGACATACGGCTCTAGCAACAGATGAAAACAACCAGTGAGGAGGTTTGAGGAGAACAGTCCTGGAACACATGTGAGAAACAAATGAAAGGCTGAGCACTGGCTCTGAATCTTTTGTTGTTCCTGGCCTGGCAGTATGTTGGGTACACAGGTTCTTTTTCAAGCAGAACCAAGTTTAAATGAAACACCTGGTGAGTGAACATTTCAAACTACATCCTCAAGATAGAGGAAAGAGCTAAAAGCCTGGGTCTTGCAGTCCCTAGTATGTTACAGGTCTTTACCACACAGTAAACCCCAAAAGGTGAAGATACATCAAGTATGCATGAAGCTGCCAACCTAGATGTGCCCACACATGCTGCTGTACTATCGAACGATGCCAGGAGCAGAGCTCTTTGAGTTAGAAAGGCATACAGGTAGCAATGAAAGAACTTTAAATTTTGTGCTAATCTCCCTTAGCATATAAACTATACACGCTATATATGCACAGACACTATATTTTATATATATGTAACATAGAATAGTAAAGGCACAAGGACGCAGCAGCACTTGGCTCTGTTTATGTCCCTCCCATAGACTTTCTGTAAGGTTTAGGAAACATACTGCCCATGTTTTCCTCTGGTTGTTACAGTTATAAAACAAAAATAGTAATTCTTCACCTGTTTCTGGTTAGGATTCACTTGCATCAGCATCTGTATCGCTGGAGCAGCTCAGACCACTGATTTCTCTGTAAGTTAAATATTGCTACTAGCATCACCGAAAACAGGGAGAGGTGCAACAAATGCTCTTTGATATCGCATTGGATTACTGTGACTGGGGGAAGGAAGAGAATTACATAGCAAATTCACAAGCTAAGGATATTGTTGCATTACGAAACTGATCGGTGCAACTGGATGGATTGGAAAGCTTTGCTGTGGAGTTTGGAGAAATGAGGCCAAAGTTTTCATTAGTCTCTCCTGTGGATGCTTTAAAACAGCAGAAGATTGTTTCCAGTACCTCTGTCCATCAGCTTTTCCCAATTCAGCCCATTGTTTGTGGGAGATTTGGGCAAGAAGTTGATCTGCTATTCTAATGCAACTGAAAGCCAACTCCTTCAGCAGACAACATCCAGTCAGAGCAAATTTTCTATCTGCTTTCCCAAGCTCCCTACTCAAACAAATAAACAAAAAAGTTTGTTTTTATAGAGCTTGGGTTAAAAAGCCACTCTTGGAAATGTACTGAGTGGAGTAATCCTCCAGCACCACCCAAAACTAGCCAGCAAATGAAAGCTCGCCAAGGCTGTTAATTTGATGGCTGGGGGGGAAATGAAACCTATTACTACCATCTGCACAAAGGAAACAGAGGCAAAGAAAAGCCCTGCTGTGTGAGCAGAAAGAAAGGTTTAGCATTGCAGAGACAACACAAACCATATGAGACACTTGTTAAATGCCTTCCCTGCTTTTTTTCTCCACCATGAAACACTGCAGGACAATGATCAATCTATTCAATAGAAGCTCAAAACAAGACCCTCAGGAGTGTCAGTGGTGCAGGTCTCTGTTTTCTTACAGATTCTGACACATCAAGGCCCTGCTCCCTGCTAAATCTTTAAGACAACATAAATAGTTCACATACTCTGAGCCCCACACATGGTTTGGATCTAAAGGCACTCGTGCAGATTGCAATGGTCATGAAACCCATCCTCACAGCTAGAATTTGGGATGCATCACATTTTTACTGCTGTTTGTACTGCTCAGCTTGCGAACCAGAATAAACAAGTAAGCTTTCAAAAAAGAAAGGCAGCTTGAGAAGACCATGATCTACTGTGAGCCCTTTATTCAGCTAATTTTACCCCAAAGGCAACAGTGGCTACAGCGTGTGCTGTTTCACAGGTGAAGAAACCAGGTCTCTTGGTAATCCTTCTGCCATGGTTGGGGTTAATCTGCAATTGGCTCTATCTTCAGAGCTGGCCCTCACAGCTGCACCAACAGCTTGGGCTGGAAAGCTGGCAAGAACACCTTGGTAGTGCACCGGGAGGCTCTGGGAATTTCATTACATTTTCCACTCACCCAGCGTGTCTCCGGAAGGCCATCTACGGAAGAGAACAGAACTAGCGTGTTGCCGCCCAACCCTCTGGAGTTTCTCCTTTCACACCCACTGCCAAAGCACAAACACCCTCACCCTAGGCCAGATTCTGATCTTCTTTGTACCAGCAACAAGCAGAGTCCAGTAATATCGGCTACCGATCCTCACTGCAACATCTACTGACCAACCATTGCGAGGGGGCAAGCCCTTCCTCCCAACTCTAGCCGTGCTGAGCACTGATTCCCCCTTGCTTCAAACTGAAGTTACAAGAACAAAAACATCCCAGTGCTGTCCGTGGAACGCACGGCTGGCATCCCCCCTCCCCGACTGGGCAGGAACTCCAGTACATGTCTAGGCTTGTCACAGCTTGTCTCTCCACTGACACTGGTGCTGTGGCGGTCTGGCCTCTGCATTTCTCACTTGAACTTTGAAAGAAGCTACATTTCGCAGAGCTGGCAGGGTAGAAAGGTAAGGAATTCATCAGCTCTGCAGTTCATTTTAGAGAGGGCACGCTCAAAATGCAACTCGGCTGGATTCACTCATCTCATCTGAGCAGATGTGAGGATATCCGGTGACCTTGTTGAAAAGACTCACCTGGAGAGATTCAGAGGTTTGTACCAAAACCAGAGTTCTTCCAAAGCGCAGTTTTTGCTAGGTGAAGGCAAAATTCTCCTTGCAAGCAAAAAAATCCTTTTGCAAATAACAGACCATCAGCAGGGTCTCACACACAGAAACATCTCTGTGCTGAGAAGATACACAGAATTTCTGTAGGGGCCCCAAATTGGAAGAAAAGCTGGAAGACCCAGGAATCCTAACTCCACTATTGGATAAAGACCATTCCATCATTACAGGTGGATATATGTCACCTTTTCATTAAGTTCACAACACCTGTGGGAGCTGGGGGACAACCAGGCAGAGACCCTGTGCCAGACACAAAAATATTCCTTCGCACAGGGATGAGGGGGATCAGGGTTTGCTGCAATACCATACCCTACTTTAGACCTGTTGTCCAGCAGAGAAGTGTCACTACACCCCAGGATCTGCCACAGCCTGACCGTCACAGCGGTGTGCCCGGAGATGACAGACAGCTGTGGTGTGAGCAAACCTCTCTCGGCAGGACTGTCTAACTCCAGCTTAAATTGAGCTTCTGTTTCAAGTCAGATTTTCCCCTGATGTGCCTCATCCTGCCCAGAGACAAAAATAGAGAAAGTGAGAAAACAGACCTTTATTACCAACTGCAATCCCCACTGCCCAGCAACCAGCTCTGCACTCCATGTTAGCCTTGCAGAAAGAGAAAATAACAAAACCCAACAATCCGCACTACCCACAAAATAAAATATAGACAGCATAAGCCTTTATGCGGCTCAGGCAGCAATCACCGTGCGTCTGCAAGCGGAGCAGAGGAGAGCTGCAGTCCTTCTCCTAGCTTGTGTCCTAGACACTATTAACCTCTGCTCCTGCTCTGAAGGTGTTTCAGCAGTGCAGATGCAGGAGGTGGGCGCAGTGCAGTCTGAATCGTATCATTAGGTAAGATGGGGCCGCAGGGTCAGGTCTCCAGTCTGTCCTGCTGAACAGGATGATCCCTTTCCAGAATTCCTCATTTCTTACCTACACATAAAGGAATATTTGTAATTTTTTTTTTTCCTGCTGGAAAAGAAAACAAAAGGTAGCGGATACGGTGATGACTGTAACGAACTAGCTGTGTCAGGGTTAAACTGCCAGCCTGCGTGCAGTTGTGGTGGGGAACACGAGAAGGACTGTAGCCTGCTGTTGGCTTTGCCTGCCATAATTACCCCTAACCAAATCATGGTTACACCCTGTTCTGTACAACGCGTTGGATTTCCAGATTCAAACGCATCTCAGGAGCAGGGCCTGTTTCTATCCCTCCTGATATCTATAGCGAGACTTCAAGGGTCCAAAGTCCACACAGAACTGCTTATGCAAACTTGGTATTTAACAAATGATTTGGATGAGCCAAGGTAAATAGGCAATGCAGACACCATGGAAAGCAAAGGAGCAGCTTTAACTGAAGGAGCACATTATGCCTTCACATTATTTTATTGGGAACACATTAGCCCTGAGGGAAAAGCGTGAGGAGACAAATCTCGAGTTGTTATATAAAGGCCTGGTCTCTATTAGGAGATATAAGAATACCTCCCCAGTCCACCAGAGATACCCACCTTCTCCCCCCATTCATAGACTTCAGTGAAGGGCAAAAATGCCTTTAACTGTATCCCATCCTTTCATACCTCCTATTTCTGTTTGCCCTGCAGCACCCCAGGGGACCGTTCCCACTCCCAGGGCAGCACTGCCATCTCTGTCCCTGCAGGTCCCTGGACACAGCAGGGGAGCGAGTGAATAAATGTGAGAGCAGCACTGCCCCCCTCTCTGCGAGTCCCTGGGGACACCCCAGCACCCCACTGCGGGTGCTAACCGTGATGCCGGAGCCCCAGAGTCTGGGCTCTGAGGAGCACGTTCAACCTCTGGCATATAACCCCGCAATACGATCCCCACCATTTCCACGTGGGACATCCCACCTCCTGTGCTGCCTAGCATGGGCACCAGCTTAACCCACCTGCTGTGGGCTGTTAGTTGGTCAAGAGTACTCATGGAACATGAAATTCATATGCAGTTTCTGGGATGCTATGAGGCCGTCACAGCCCTGCCTGCACAGGGTGGGCAGGATTTGTGGGAAGAAAGCCTTCTGAAGCTGTTGCAATGACAGGCTACAGCCCTCAGGACCACTCCCAAAACCGGCAGTAGGAATCCAGTTAGGAATTTGAAAGCCAGTGGGGCTCTTCCCACAAACAAGCCAGCCCTTTGGCAGATGGGGGCAGGAGGGCAGTGGCAGCACACAAACACAAGCTCTCGTAACACCATAAAGAGCTTCTGTTTCCCGACACACTGCAAGAGGGAAGGCAGAGGCAGAGGGAAAAGCAGCAGGCTCAGGCCACGTGGCAGGTCAAACCACCGCCCAGTTTGTTGGCATCCTCTAAAGTTTAAATATGCTTTGAGCCAGCAGTGAATCATCCCTGGCAGGTAAGAATGATGTTAATTTATGACATGCCAAGTGCAAGCAGATCTTTTGGTGTCAGTCCAACGGTTTTAGTCTTATTAATACACAGCGAAGGCTCAGGTTGCAGCTGTGCACATTAAACTCTGGCAAGTGGCATTTTAAACAATGACAAACTTCAGAACAATCACTCCACGCGTGGAGCCAGGCCAGGCAAAACTGAAGGGTGGCAGAATAAAGGTCAGAAGGGTAACCTGTTTGTCTGGGAGAGGAACAGGTGGCCCACTTGGGTTGCTGCAGGGTCTTTAAACTGTCTGAAGGACACAGTCATGGATCACTTTAACCCATTAAGCTACTTAAGCCTTCCCTTACACTGGTTTGAACTTCAAGAGGGTATTAAATCTTAAAGAGCTTAGCAATACATCTTCAGGAAAGCTCTCCCCTGTGCTTATGCATTCACAGTGCACATGCTGTGCTATGGAAGTGCGCGTCCTTCCTTTGACAGCAAGAGCCCTCCGGCAGCTGAACCAGATCCACGCAGCGAAAAAGCAGTAAGCTTTAAACTAAAGCATTGCACCAGAGCAGCAAGTCACACTTGGAAACAGACAACAAGGAGGAACACATTACTGTCATCACCATGGTACTCAGCAGGCCCGAGGACACTGTGCTTTTCAGAGCCAGAGGAGGACGACAGGTCAGAGAGAACATTCCTGTGTCAGTTCCTCCCTTACCAAGCGCACAAGGGACATGGAGCTAACAGAGGCTGCTGAGATCCTGTGGCAGCCTTGGGTTGTGCCTAGGTAACTCAAACTACATCCCACGAGGAGGGCTGAGTAGGGAGAGTGACTTCTGAGTAGAGCTTCTTACCTTGACACCTGGGCAGACCAAAGTCAGTCCAAGCCATCCCCGCCAGTTCTGCTTTCATCAGAAAACATGATGGTGAAGAAATGAAAGACATTTTTATGGCAAGAAACTTAAATATTCCAAGCCATGTTTCAAAGCTGTATTTCTCAATTTGAAATATTATATCAAAATAAATGTGTTTGAAGTGTCAAAAGACAGATGTTTCTGCATAAAACAGTAGAATAAGATCTGACATGTAACAATGTTTTCCAAGGCAGTGCTTCCAAACCAATTGTTTTCAGGATTTTTATATCCTCCCCCACCCCCAATCTTATCCTTGTAAGCGGAATTTTTCTTTTCCAACCAGGTACTTCCCAAGAAGAACAGAGTGTAAATTCATAAAGAAATAGTTGCCTCTGATTTAAACACCAGGTGTGTGGATGTACTTATTCCCAAATGAAATTAAAGGAATTAAATTATTTCATAACAAGGCACTTTTATTCTGGAATAGGAGCATCCACATGTGAAATTAATCAAGAATAGCTAAAGCCACAATAAGGTCTCAGGCTACTGACTATAAATGAAATCAGTAAATTCATCTCCCTCTTGCAGCTTCTTGCTACATAACACACTGGATCCCCCTGGATAACTGTTTCTGTAAGTAAAGACTAGGCCCAGCATGTCTTTGAACACCTTATGATCAATAAGAGGGACTGGAATCAATATTTTTCATCTTTGCAGCTTGGGGCCAGTGAGCAGCACGCTGGGCAGGGAGGTTAGTGTGCCACGCAACAGCAGGGAGGGGCACTGCACAGCACTGACCTGGAAAGAAATTTCTAGCTAGTAGGTACCAGTTCCTGCACCATTCAAGCTTCCTTGAGGGAGGAGGGAGAAAAAAGACAACTAAATAGAGGCTTTGAATTCTAAGTATCCTTATAGGAGTCAGACATAAGTTTGTCTACAATTTAGATAGAGCTCCTGGAGAAATCTGAGCCTTCAAGTCTCATAATGAAAGCTTTAGAGCCAGGATTAGATACTGCTAGATCTAAAAATCGGATATGAAGTACTGATTTAATATAAAGGAATCCCTTAATCTAAGTTAGATATCCTGTGCTCCTCTGCAGCCAGAACAGAATGTTTATTTGTGATCTAGATAATTTTACAGAAATGTCGTTAGGTGCTTTTGCCTGATGAAGGACAAACCTGTGTCACTGGGCAGGTAACACGCTGCTTTACTACTAGCCAAAATGGGAGCACAGAAGGAGTTTGTGTACTGACTAGAGACTGGAGTGTCATTATCTAGTCAGGACTGAGGACCGAGACAGGAAAGAAGGGCTGTTATTTGCAACTATATAGGAAGAGAAACAAAAGAAATACTGAAGAGAGTAATGAGTACATCCTACATGAGTAGAATGATAAAAATCAATCTTAATTTTACAAAGATGTTGAATATAAATTCCCTATTGTAGCAGTTTTTACTGCTTCTAGACCTGGGGTCCTCTACTGCCTGGACAACTCACTGCTCTTCATCCTACTTTAAAAGGAGCACTGACCTAGAATTCCTACAGGAGAACTTGCCAGCCCTATTTCAAGCTAGGCTTTCTGAAGAAAGTTAAAGCTGGTTTTGTCTGTAATTCTTCTCTTCATGCATCATCTACATCAATTTGGCTTTTTGCAAAATGAAATTAGAGAGCCAACAGACAGGGCAGAAGCAAAGGCAGCCATGTTCAGACTGTTTCAGAACTTCAGGGCCAGCGAAGCAATCACAGTTATCACAAACTGACTCAATATTCAGCTTGATTCTTCTAATTGCTCTAACTATAAAAACCAATGGTTAGAACTCTGAAGTATAAAGGAAGCAAAATAAGACTGATATAATAGCTACAAGTGTGGAATGACTGGAGCCAAGAAGCGGATCAACAAAAGCAGAAAAGGGCATATTTCATACCACCATTAGTTAATATTTGCCCTCTAGGAGGAACATTGGTTATCTTTTTAAGCATTTTTTCATAAGATCTAGGGAATGTCGCCAGCATCTTCAGACTGCATCTCCATTTTATCACGGATTATGTGCCCTACCTGTTTCTTGTTCTTAAACAAAATGTTAGCCTTCCAGTGGATCTTTCTTACCTGCACCAAATTGGAATTTAACAATGTGGTTTTTGCTTTCTTACTAGAATAGCTTGATTCCCTGTTATAAAAGTGCACTTAGAGTACAGCCATACTGCCAATCAATAAACAAACTCAGTATTGCATTTTTCATTACAAGAAAGCTTTCTCAATTGATCTGAAGAAAAAAAATTAAACCTTGTAACTTCATGAGATTCACAGAGAATGACAGCAGAACACCTTCAAGGCACTGGTCCCCATACCACAGCTGTAGTCATATTTAGCAGCAGAGCAGCCATCCATGACTGACAGCTTTCTTTGACAGAAACAGCCAGTCAATATTTACATTCCTCATGAACATACAAAAGAGCATCAGGATACTTGAGAAATTAGTCCTTGATTGCCACTTGGAAGGCATCATCAGAAAGTCAAATCACTTCAGCACCTCCAACAACAGAACTGCTTTCATTCTTGAGACACAAGCTCTCTCACAGATGTGTCAAGGTCTTTTGCCTGGGAGGGGAAGATTTCTGAAGGGCGTAATGGGTGCTAAAAAGCATGCTATGAGGGTTGTTTTATTTAAAAAGATAAAGAAAACATTTGGTCAGCTCCTGCTCTCTTCCTTGCTGAAGTGGCAGACAGAAATCTGATAGGTATAAATGGCCACTCACTCCCTGAGGCAGCTACAGGGAATAATGGTAGGGGTCCTTAGTGCGGAACAGAGAGGGCTCTACAATATGAAGTGATCACTGAAGCTGGGGGATGGAGATGCAGTGGCTCAGTTCAGCTCTCAAGTTTCCCAAATGTCACCACATAGAAGAGCCCTAAATCTTGGCTTGGAAGTCACAAAACATCCAGTGCCTTTCCAAGTGAGATCTCAGCTCCTCATTTCCTGCACACAATAGCATTATTCAGGCACTGAAGTTTCCACTTAGCTTGCATTTATGCCAAGTACTTTTAATTGCAAAGGAAAAGGATGTTAAGGTCTCCTACTTATTTCTTTCTAATCCATAAGGGACAGCAGTGGCTGGTAAAAGTTATAGGTTAAAGGCTGCTCCCCCCCTCCATCTCACTTAAGGGACTAACACCTTCCTCCTGCCCTCACGAACAGCAGTTACCCACACTGCAAAGGTAGGAGAATTTATGTTGTCATTTGTAAAAGACTAAAAAGGCAAATAATTGTCAACTTAGTAGCAAACAAGCATCAGGGAAGTCCGAATGGTATTACACTCTTCAAGGCATCCATTATAACTGATGTTCAGACTCACCTTGACCAATGTAGGTCTCATTTGAGAATCGACATGCTAGTATCCACCCAATCCACGCACAAGAACTCAGCATCCAGCTCCAAAAATTCATCAGAACAACACAGAGTAACAGCTTTGAGTGAAGCAAAATGCTACACAGCAAGGAGTGAAATAACTGGAAAAATATACTTAATTTCTACTTATTTTTGGAAACATTGTTCCTGTATCTTCTCCATGAGGGTAAAAAAGCTACTGAATGCTGCTTCGTAAATAATACATGAACCAAAGGCACATCTATGCACTATCAGGGTGGCACTTAATACAGCCCTAATGAAAGTTATTTTTCTTTTGATCAATCCATAAAAGGTTTAAAGTAATGTTTCCGTATGGGTATTGTTCATTTATGCAAGATCTGGTGAACTACATTGTCTGACACAAAAGGATTAAGTGAACTGAAGAGGTGTTTTGGGCTTGGTAGTGTTCTAAGAAGTATTTTTACCCTGCCTCTTCAGCCTTGGGACAAGAGACTTTATTAGCTAATTACTATGCAAATGAACCAAAATGTAAATTAAATGCTACATCCTAACACAGCTTCATAGCCTCAGGAGCAAGAATTTACTTAATTTTAATGGACTGTAGTTCTATCAAAAAATAGAGTTTATTAACAAGCATATACAATAAATTGCACTGATAACTTTAAATAAAACATCTAGCGAGCTCACCGTCACACTACGCGACAGTTGGTTAATACAGAGCAAAAAAGCAATACACATATGCTTTCAACAGACACAGAACAAACTCAGGTGCAATCCAAGTTCAAGCTGTAATCCAAAGAAGGGCACATAAAAGCAAAAGCAATGAAGACTTCACATGAACCTTGCCATTTCTTTCCATCAGACCTTTGGTCTCTTACAAAATAGGTCTGTAATACAAAAAGTAATAAAAACTCTGGATTCAATTTACTCAGCCTCTCCCATCACAAGTTAACTATAACATTTTGCAACAACATGAGCAGCATTGAGAGGGAGGTAAGAGGCAAAGATAGTTCTATCTTGGAATTAGGGAAGTTCAACTGCAGATAGAAGCTGCCCAGCAGCAGGCATGGACTTCAGTGTCACTGTTCCAGCTTTTGCACGAAATATAAAGATGGTAAAACGCATTCTTCTCTCACATCAATTAAAACTTGATCCTCCACTGACACCATGGAAAAAGCTCTTCTGTTATCAGTGGTACTCTGATGGGCCCCACTGGCCTTCAAAAAAAGTCATCCTCTCTAGTGAAAGGTTTGTCCCTCCCAGTCTTCAGCTTGGCTGTGATGTCAGTAAAACCTGACACGCTGTTACTGCACGGGTGTTACAACAGTCGTCTTCCTTTCGTGCCAGAAAAACGGATTCAGCAGAATTCGATACAGAAAAATTGAAGCCAAGCTGGCAATCAACTGCTCTGCTCAGTATAAGATCTCAACCTCACCGCAACAAAGTAAATAGAAGGTTTGTAATGAACTTCGGTAAGAGCCCAAGAGATTTAACAGACCAAAACAGAAAAATACGCATTTCTTGGTACTGGAGCTTGTTGTTTGCACAGGAAAGGACATTTGTGTTTCTGATCCTCCAGGGGCGTAACAGGAAGGTTCCAAGAGAAGTGCTCCAGAAGTAACAGTGCCCAAAGCCGCTCAAGAAGTATTTTTAAACAAAAAGACTCCTCGGTTTCCTTTATGGCAGAAAAAAAGCGCTCTGTACAAGCAGGAGGGTCCCAATTTTATTAACACAGTGCCTGTTATCACAATAAACAAAAATTATGCCTGTGCTCCCTCACTGCATTAGGAGTTAATCTTCTCAGAAAAATTTTATAGCAATATTGATGAGTTAAAGACTTAATTTCTCTTGTTTCTCTCCTGCACCTTTCTCTATAATGCCTAGAAAAAAACTCTGGAAACTTCTCCAGCCCCCAGCCTAAGCACAGAGTTAAGATCTACTTTTATGACAAAAACCCCTTTAAAAACAGTCATTGTTTTCAACTGTTGGAACCAGGTTTTTTGCATTAGAAGGAAAAGTTTATCTCAACTTGAACTAACCTCATGAACAAGAGCAAGAAATCAAAAACTACCTAGAAATAAACACATTGAAGAGAAGTCTAAGTGTTTCTTCTTATTGAAAACAAGGGATACACAGTTCAATAAGCAAGCTCCCTCTCTCCTCTGTGGCTTGCATAGATGCTCTCATGGCAGGTACTTAGGAAATACCTAACAGCAGAACAACTTGAGAAAAATTTGGACAAGTGAGAATGAAGTCATTTTAATCTAAAACAATATCACCCAAAGTTACAGATGAATACAAACACTGTCCATATAAAAACTCAAAAGCCCCAGGGAAACATTAATTTAAGCTGCATTTTCGGACTATACATTGGCTTTCCTCTCCTTGTTTTATAAAAATAGGGTATAACATTTCAGCTTCAATTGTGCTTAAGACATTTACTCACTGAACATGCCATTCTTGAAATATCATCTATTAAAATGTTAGTTGAGATCCATCCTGCTTATAGAACAGACTAGAATTTCTTCTGAATTGCACTTGTAGACAAGAATCAAGAGACTGATATGAACTCAATAAAAATAAATAGATATGTAAAGAAGAATATATAATTTAAATAATTAAAAAATAAATTCAAGCTCCACTCTGACTCTCAATAAAACAAATGCCAAGGCCTTTTTAAATAAAAAGATTTAACTCCAAAATACTGTTCACAGACTGAATTCATAAGTAAACTGTGTTTTAAAAATCTCTAAGTTGCTATAAAAAGAGGGCAAATAAACTTCCAACAAAGCATCTCCTTCAAAGACAGAGTAAAAATAATACTGAAAATTCCTGATCCAAGTATTATATCAAAAGTTAGTATCTGTAACACTACCCTGGTTCTCTTATTATCCATAAACCAAACTGATTCTGTACTACATTTGCACATTTCTGATACAAATATAACTGTAAACAGGCAATTTACATCCTTAACTATGTGGTGTTAAAGGAAAAGAAAAAAGCTGAAGATCCATTTTGCTGCTTCAGCAGTAAACCCTGCTGGGTGGAAGGGCTGCTGGGGATACCAACATTGAAATAAATCAGTGAAATGAGTCAAAAACCCTATAGTACATCTGCTTGGACATGGCTCTTTCACCTACTGCAAAGCAGCTTTAATAAATGGGGTTTATTTCAGTAAGTTTCACAATTCTTAAACAGCAGATGACACTTGCATTCCTGAAGGATTAAGTTCTACATTTCTTAATGCTAATTCAACTCTGTAAAACCAACCCAATAAAACCAGCAAAGCTTTTACAAGTAACATGCATAACCTAAAAATTCTACCCTCAAAAACTGCCTTTTTGGTACTCTTAAGCTCGTAAGATACTCTATTTATTGAAGAGATGCCAGGAATCCTGCAGCGGGAACAAATGCTTCTTTGGCAAAAGAAAAACATTTTAATGTCTCCTCCCTTCAAAGTATGCACACCTCACCACAACATATGCTAATATACTACCAAATAAGTGTCTTTATCTTGCCATTTTTATAACAAACTGTTTCATTTTTATCTCTTTCAGCTTGTAACTAACTACCAGAGAGCAGCACACTCTGCTGAATCAACAAGTAGTTTACAGCTAAGAAACAGAAAATAAAAAAAGAACACATTATATTAAAAATATACATATATTCCAAAACAAGTCAAGAGGGGATAACTTTGTATAAACTGTTTCAGTGTAAAATTAAAATTAAGTCATGCAGACATTTTGGGCCTTCTTTTCATCCTCTGTCCTTTATTTAAAATGAACAATATCCATCAAAAGAAGATTACCACAGTTATGATAGTGAGTGGAAATCTGTGCTAAATTCACCATTACCGTACAAAACCAGAAGTGACAGCCCTTTTGTGAAGATATCTATGTATTCATATACACCTATGCATGGAGATACACATACCTCCCCCTCCTGGAATTCCAGGCTTCTCTCAGGTCAACACACTCCACTGACACACTTTGACAAACCAGCCAAATGCTGAATCCAGAAAAACATGAGGATCTACTCTTTGCAGATCAATAGTCTGCAACTGTAAAAATATAATAAATATAGGTAAATATTGACTATCACATTACCATTTTTGCAAGTGAACTCTGTACTTAAAATCATCTTCTTCCTGAAGAACTCAACGCAAAAGGAGAACTGGTTTTAACAGTCAAAAACTTGAGTGATGAAAATAAAGAAAACACACCCTCAAACATGCTGGAGCAAGACCACTTTGTGCAGACATCAATACTGGCCTTCCTTTCTGAAACAGGATCTTTAGTCTTCAGACATATCCTAGTTACTCCAGTTAAATCACTGTGGCTTCTAATGATACCAGAAAGAAAGATCTGCTTTTAATATGTGGATTTAAATAACACAGTTGACTGTGAAAGATTTGGTATACAACTTGGTTAACCCTGCTGGGGAAAGCATTATGAGAGAAAATAGAGCTAAATTCTATGGGAAAGCCACTGGAATCAAGAGTTTCTGTAGGCTTAGATCTATACACCTGAACTCAGGTGTAGGAGCGATGAGGAAGAGGGGGTGAATAAATGAAAACTGACTCTTCAGAACTGGACCTTTTTTTTTTTTTCCCTCCCTTTTAGAGGAATGAAAACTGCCTCAAACAATGCAACGGGTCAACCTGAAGACAGCTACATTTGAAAAACACTGGAAATCTTGACGTCAGAGCTTGTGAATTTATTTGGTTTGTATGCTGTCTTGGAGGAGAGAGAAGTTAATATTTTTAAAAGCTTGGTATTTACACTTCCGAAAAGTTTCTGCAGTTCATCCAAATTTGATAGGGCAGGATTTAAGTGCCTCTTAGTGTTCCCAACCGGGCACTTCTGCTGCTTTGGCACAGGCGCACACAGAGAGTATTCCAGTACCAATGGGATACGATGTCTAATGCAGCTTTAAACTGGCAGCACTCCTGAGCAGCTTTAAATGTTTATCAACTCAGTAGGTCAAAAGTCTGCAGACACTGGGTGGAGCAGCAGTATGCCACAAAACTAACAGTTGTCCTCCTAGGAAAGAAAAAAAGAGGAGGGGGAGAACAGTTGTCAGTAAAGATTAAAGCTCCCAGCCCCATTCCACAGCAGACAATATGCTGGTTTGTAACACACAGGATTAGCCGATCTCGACACTTCAGAAAAAAGACGGTTCATTTGCTCTACATGAATGCCTCATACAAAGGCAGGGAAACACTGCAGGGGTTTTAAAAACCTTCCTGGTTTCTTACGTATTCAGCTGAAAGCAGCAGCATGTGGTTTTTCTTTCTGTGGAGGGTGTGGCTGAGTGTTACAGCCGGTAGGTTTAACAGCAAAAAGAAAAATAGCTGGGTAATTCTTTACTTCAGCTTTGCTCATGTGTTTCTTAAATTACTGCTTGTAGGCATGAAATAACTGAAACCCAGTGTCCTTTGGTTCTGCCGAGCTAACAAACTGGGCCCCTATCTTCGGAAAGGATAATCGACAGGCTGTGCTGGCACATTCTGCCAGGTATTACAGCAGAGGTGGCAACATCAAAGCATGATACTAGCCTGGCTGTGCTCACTGTGACCCTCCTCCTGCCCCCATCCTGGCAGAGACCTAGATATCTGCTTTAAAAATGTTAAGATCTGTTTTTTTCACTAACCCAGAAATCACACTTTACCCAGTGCTCCTGCCATCTGTGCTTTTTCAGATACAGAATCCAGTTCAACACTTAACCATCCTTTCCTATAAGAGGATACAGAACGTGATACAGACAGAAGTTACTGGCAGGGATGTGGTATGTGCTAATTACTGCTGTTGAAATATTCAGGATCCCTACCCTGTGTATTTTCATGGTCACTGTAAGCTCTTTAGAACAGAATCCCCGTCCTTCAGATCCTTTTAAACCAGCTATCACACCTCAACAATTCCACATAATCTTACCATGTCAAGAGCACAAGCTACAGAGCTAAAGGATGACTGGCTACCCACTTTAGATCTCATTTTCTGTGGATTTGCGTCAAATGTCAGATACTTAAGACTGTATTCATTATGGCATTTTGCAGAACACGGTACATCCTTGTGTAAGGGAGGGTATGATAACCCTTTTTTAAACAAGTAAAAACCATGCAAAAATAATTTCAGTTAATCTATTTTAGAATGTTAAAAAAGTGTTCTGGTAAAACAGCCTTAAAATGTTTTGAGTCATAACTTCAATAATTGCCAAAGGTGTCTACTTGTATGTCTATCATCTCATAACTAAGTTCTACAATGAGCAATGCTTAGCAATTAATTAGAAAGTAGACCGGTCCAGTCTAAACTCTCCCACTGTTGGATTAGCTCAGATAAGGAGTTAGTGACCAGCAAGTAGTTTTCCATCACTCCCTTAGAACTTTATACTGTTCTAATGGAGCTCAATGCTTGAAAGCAATTCTTTGCAGCGCAACATCTTATGACACTGTGAATATAATGACTGTAATGTGGAAGCAATTTATTTTACTCAACATGAAATCCATTGAGTTTCAACAGAAGACTGAAGCCTAACAGAACGGCAAGTTCAAGTACACAATCTCTACAATCAGATCTTTCTAAGAAAGATGACTTTTCCAAAATAGCATTTATGCAGCCATCTGGCTGCTGTCCAGATCTGGCATACCTATGTTGTTTTGATTTCATACAGCTGAATTGCTTACAAATCAGATACCTCTTACACCACAAACGCACAGGAAAATAAGCTGTGATACAGCTGTGGAAAATAGGTGCCATCAAAGCGAATCACCAGTTAATCTCGTTTTTTCTTAAAGATTTTCCTATGGAAAAGTAGTTTCTCACCAATGGATTTCACCAGGACAAGAATCAAGGGGCATTCTTATGCACTATATAGACCAACAAGTAACTTTAGAAACATTCTTTTTCAATGCAACTTCCTTTTCTGTTCCCCAGCTTTAAGCAGATGCTTTGTAACTACTGGTTTGACAGGAACTCTCCAAAAAGAACCCAAGCGTCCTATTTGCTTAACTCCAAGTAACTTTTCTTTATGATTTCTTTGTTAGGTTTCAAACAGCACTGTAGTTTTGTCCAAGTAGAACCAGCTGTAATCTCTCTGATGATACTTTTCCATTGCAGAAAGTGGATTTGTTGATATTATGTCTCATTGTAGGCTACAGTTATCAGGTCAGACTAAGAGGGGTCAGACATACAGTTATCAGCTCAGACATAAGAGGGGAATGAATCACTGCAAAACAATCAGTGCGTACCTTAAAGGTATTTTCAATCTTTATCTACATGAGGGAAATATTCCCTGAACCATATGCCAGTTCTGAGTCCCTTCTGTAACTGTACTATCCAGCAAATCAGCAAGTCTGTGTAGGCTTGTTTATTTGACTTGTGAATCCTGCAGACACACTCAACTGCTACAACTATAAAAACCGATATATTTTTAAAAAGATGCCTTGCTATAAAATACATGCTACAATGCAAGAATATTTCCACAGCCTATCTCAAGTTAATTAGTGTGGAAATAAGAACAAGAACATTTTAATTAAGCTCTGGCTTTAGAGACTTTTTTTTTCAGCCTTTAATCCTACAACACTTTTATTTGGTGGCGAAGCTGAGGTTAAGACTATCAGAGCAGTGTGGTGTTAGGCAGTACTTCCTTCCTGAGGCACAGAAGTGCCATGCATGTGCTGCACTGCCACAAACAAGTCAATCCCATCATATCAAACCCCTTTCCTATCTTACAGCCGTCTGAAACAGGGAAGTATGACAGCCCTTGTTAAAGTCTAACAGCAATATATTGGTTGTCTTGTAAATAAAAGATTTGTCAACTTTTATATGCAATCATAGGACAGGGGCTTTAGATCTGAAAGGCTGCTAAGTTATCCTTAAATATATGCTTTGTTCCGTAAGGTGTTTTTCTTCCTAAATGAAACCCCAGTGTTATTTCCTGTATAATTACCCTTGATGTAATCCTGCCATTGGAGTTTCTCTTAAGGGAAATAGCTTTGGGTAGACAATGGTAAACATAGGCTGGCTGCAGCGGTGGCAGTGTCCCAAGGGACAGTGTAGCAATTCCAAGAGGCTTTTGGGTAGCGAGATTGGAGTCAGAAAGTTCAAATCTACAGAAGAAACAAAAAAAGTTTTGTAATAAAACTGCATGGTAAAGTCAAATGCAACAAGCATGAGCCATGAACAATTCAGAAAATCTGCTGTCTCATATTCTTAAGACTTTGTTAAAATAACAGCAAGGTAACACAAATTACCACAATTACAGCACAACACAAGGTGCTTCCTAGGTGTAAGTTCAAAAAGTTAAATGTAAGAGTTCAGTATCTGTGAGTTTAAGATTAACTGGGCCCAAATACTCCAGTGAAAATGTTATAGCTGAAGCAAATAATAAAACCAAGAAATAGATCATAAAGCATTTTTAGACCCCAAGATGATCTAGACAGTTGTTTAGGAATTAATAACAATATAAAATTCTGAAAAGGACATCAGTAGTATTGCACTAAAATATTTCAGCAACCAATCCAGCAGGACTAGAAAGCCCAAACACCATCAGCTCAAAGAGATCTAAAATAGTCAGGATTTCTTGAAACACAGTCCAATATACCAAAATTACCCAAGGTTCAACCAAAAAGATCACTCTAAATTAAAGATCAAATTCAAAATCTCTTAAGTGTGCCCCCACAGTTGAAAAGATGTCATTGTTTTCACCTTTAAGAGATGTCATCATTTTCACCAAAAGGGACTCCGGGGCAGTTTCATGGGAAAGAGCAATCATCTTCTCAGGTTTGGCCCAAGCCACATAGTGTTTTATAAATTAAAATCAACATGCTAATCTCTATCTAGAGAGACAGCCAAGACAGGTGAAGGAGTTTAGGTGCTGAGTAATCAAGACAAGATGCAGTACCTGATAAATCAGTTTTGTGATATTGTACTAGTTTCAGCTTTCAAACACTCTAAGGTTTAACCCCATACACAATGCACAAACAGGCATGATGAATAGGACATTTGCGTCAGAAAGAAAAGGTCACACTATGTAGCCAAGTAAAGACTGAGGAAAAATAGTCCAGTCACTACTGTCATACTTACCTAGCAGCAGTTAAGTATTTAACAGCGCCTTTGAAGCTGCAAATTTAGGCAGTGATAGATTAAACCTGCTACTTTAATCTATGTGACATCTGCTTCCCCAACACACCATTATCTTAGACCTGCCTGAACTATTCATTACTCCTGCCTCACTGAAAAGTGGGTGTCACCAGTGGCAATGAGTGTAGTCTTTAATAAGGTAACTCAGAATAAGAATATATATATGCATGCGTGTATGTATACATAAATATATAAAGGCTACATAGTACAGTGCAGCAAGCTAGCAGTAGGCAAGGTAATTAAAAAAAAAGTTTCATCATCTTTTTCAGGTTCGGCACTTTGGCTGCAACCAGATACCATCCTCACAGCCTTGTATAAACCATCTATAGACCATGTCTTAAACTGATTTTGCAATGCTGTCTTGCTGTTCCCAAACCAAACCTCCTCAACATCTTCAGGAACCACATTCACACAGCTATATTCCAGAAATTATTGCACAAGTCACTACTGGGTGAGAAATGTAGGTACTGATGATTTTAAAAGACCTTATACCTGATGTTCTCAAACTCCTTTTCAAATACTACAGTTTTGCAAATCAAAATGAAACAACATCCATCACTGTGTCATTTTGGTACAGCTGACACCCCAATACTACAACAACTGAAAAAATCCCCTCCCCTTTCCATATGCAGAAATACAAAAAATACACAACTGCAAACTTGTCAATGAATATGTTCTCTAAGTCACTAAATACATTCTCAACAAAGCAGTGCCATTCCTATGGACACAGGCTTATATGGTAATCCCATTCCTCGACATGAAGCTTTTTCCCTTCAGACTATTTGCTGCGGAGCTCCTGGAACACTTTTCCTGGCAAAGCAATACGTCAGCAGTTACAATCTCCTCCAGTGGCCATGGCAGAAGCAACCCTTACCATAACTTCTAATCTTCCCATTCTAACTCTTTCTTTCTGCTTTCTACTTTCATCTCTAAAGCTGATGAATTCCCAGGGTGCTGTGAATCAAAGAGATTCACAATACATCTAAATCTGAATCTGCAGGTTACCATCAGATATTGCTAACTCATGTGACTGCATAATGCATAACCAGATGAGCCAAGGGCCGCTTTACAGCAGAGTCTGAATTGGGGCAGAACTAAAACAGCTCAGCTGTCACATTGGACTGAAATGGCCAAGGGCTGCTAACATTTCTTTTGCCTTATGTATAACAAGTCTGCCAGTTTAGGAGTGTGCTGCCTGGCAAGAAGTTGCATTGTTGGCTGATGCATCTCATCTTGCCTCAGGAACTGTATTTCTCATCTCCTATTTCCATTAAAGAGTTTCTCCTGCAAAAAGCTTCCTTCTTTATGCAGTCCTCAAGAAAGTAATTGTTTGTAAGCACCACTCAACCTTAGAAATAGTCTTTGGATCTCTGCTTTTTGATATGGGACATTTTTGTTCTAATACAGTTTTTCAAACATTATTTAATAAAATAAATCTTTTAAAATATTAATCCTTACCGAAGTCTTTGTAGAGCTATTTGAAATGTTCCTATCACTGCCAGAAAAGCACTTTCACTCTTTCTGTAATGTGAAGAATACAGAAATTTCATACCTTTTAAAAACCTGCAGTAGGTGTTATAGAGGGTCCTCATGGCCAGTTCTTGCAAAGGCAGCACACGATCTGCTTCTGTCCCTATAGATTTCACCTCTGCAGGTAGGAACACTGTTAACTGGCCCGATGAGAAAGAGAGCAGTTTCACCTCTGAAACTTGAATTGGAGAACCACAACTAGAAGGACACAAGACATTTAAAAATTTATGAGAAGAATAGTAACAGTAGAAGTAACTTCATCGGGAAACCCAGATGACCATCCCAAAGTATGCCTGGTACTGTTCAGGAATCCCTTCAAGGATTCCTTGCAGAGTGCAATACATGTCAACACACATTTTCTATAAATCCCCCACCTTCTGTAATGTGCTAGTCAGGGGACATCTGGAGGTCTTTACTTACCAAATAACAGCCAAAAGCTGGAGAAATGAGAACACAATCCCAAGGAGTTGAACCCAATGCACTGCATGCCCCTTACTTTGCCAACACACTAATCTCTTTAGTCTCTGAACGCCATTATTACTAAATAGGGGAGCATTATTACTATATAGGGGAGCAGTTTCATACCTAAAAGTTGGCTTCCCGTGTCTTGGATCAAACAGTTGAGAATGGTAATGGATTTTTCAATTACCATATGTGAGGCAAACTACAACCACCAAAAAATACCAAGTAAGTGTCTCTGGGTGACTCTATACTATATCTTTCCCTATTCACAGAGTTCTCTTGGAGGGTGTAGGGGGTGGGTAAAGGAAAAAACATAAGGAACAGCCTAAGCTACAATGGGAAGATATCCTAGTAAGTCTTTTGGCGTTGTCCTTCCCAAATCACATAAGGAAAAGAAAGGTTACTGGCATCCAAGGAGAGAAATGCAGCTTGTAGTAAAAATAATAACTCTTTACATGATCCCTGTTGCAAGCTATCATACCAAAGAGACACGCATAGGAAAATTCTACTAAGAGGTTGCGGAAGTCAATGTGGGAATCGGAATTGTTTATGACAACTTAAATTTGAAGCCAAGAGCAACTTGTTAGGGCCAGTCCTAACAAATGGAACAGAAACGCAAATTTGTCAGCCTTCCCAGATACTGGGTCTAAACCTGAGGTAACTACACTCGACCTGATCAGATGTGAAGGAAATCTCATAGTATTTCTCTGATAACAAAGAATCTCATCTCTTCTGATCAAACGAAAATCAGCCCAGAGAAAGAAGTAAAAATGAGCAGCATTAAACAGCAAGTCAATAAGTCTCTTGTTAAATATTTAATACTTTCCCACAATCCATTAATGGGGTTAAAATGTCACTGGGAATTCAGAGATCCAATACTCTAAAAACCCATTCCCCAGAAATCCATACTTAATGAATAGTTATCACAACAAATAAATCTATAATGTTGTATTTTCAAGGTGATTAACCCCTTATCAGCCTAGTTAGAAGATACGCCTATAAACTCACTACAGTTTCTGCAGTTCAGAACTGGGCCATTTGGTCTATTTCATGGAAAGAGTTATGCTATTAATGCCTGACCCCAAAGTAAACACACAAAACAGACCATCAGGGGGCATAATCTAAGAGATATACACTCTTAAATCATGATGGATTATGGAATGAATCTCAACCTATAAGTAATATTGGGTGTAAGAATGAAGAATTAAAAAAAAGCCACACACAAAATGCATGAAGGTTAAAAAGTGGAATTGACGATGGCCTAAGTAGCTGGGGAAAAAAAAAGAAGTTGCAGAAGAACCCTGGTGAATAAATAACTGGTGAAAAGAAGCTGTGACCACCTATTGGCTGCCTTCAACTAGCCCAACAGATACCTAGCTGGAGACTATGAAATCCAGTCTGTAAAAAATAACATCAAAATTTATTTTAAGTACTGAGATCATCACCTCTTACATAAAAGACTTTTTCAGTCAGTCTGACTGCAGGATTCCCAGACAGAGATTCATTACTTACACAATGCAATTTATAGTCTATTTTCAGAAATCTAGCTTTATGTTAGTAACAGCAGCATGTCAGATTGCATTCTCCAGTGGATGGCTAGACATAGCACTAAAGCCTGGATCTTCCACTCTCGCCTGACCCGTGAAAACCTTGCAGTGGTTACTAATGCTTTCTTGGAAAGAACACAGAAACTCTTCACATGACCACTGTTACACGATTTTAACATCACTCAGCACATTATCAAGTATATTACTAAGAAGCCAAAGGTTCTAATGATGTGCTCTGCCTACACTGAAAATGTTCCTAAAGAATAACCTATGATGTTTCAAGATGGTTTAACAACACAAAGACCAATAACTATTTGGCACACAAATGCAAATATTATTTTGCTTACTAAAAAAATTTCTTTTTATTCTGTATTAATAGGGAAAAAATATATTTTTATTTCACAGAAGCATTACAAGAATTAATTTAATTGCAACACTTACAACATTTTTGTCTCCTCTATCCTAGATTTATAATACTCTCCATCAGAGATACAAGCAGCAACCCTCACCAGCACTGTACATGTAATGACAGCAAAAATAACTGGTAAAATATTCACAGAAGGTCAGCACAAAGACAAAATTACTTTGACTGAGTATAAAATAAGGGCTTCTTAAATTAAAATATTAAAAAAAAATAAAGACATTGTGACCAAAACCACTTGTGACAATGCAGGGAATGTTCCAGCAAGTTTTGTCCAACTGTCCTGCCTAATTCAGGTGATCTGGACAACAATCTATTACCTTTAGAGTCAAATTAATGACTCTCTTACAGTTTCCAATCACTTCTGAAATACCAAAGGCTAGAAACTATTTTTCATGAAAAACAAAATTAGTGGAAGCTTAAGATTGCACACAGTTCACAAGAATTACAAACCAACTGTAAGCATTTAAATATCAACCAGTAGACACAGGAATATTAGAAAAACCTTGAAATGCCATCTTGCATATTGCAGTAGAGTGCAGGCTGTGAGAGCGAATTTATATTTAATGCAAGATTTGCTGAGAGCGAGCACACCAGAAATTTATAATTAGACGGTAATGGGGACAATCCTCTTCTATCAGTTTTACCCCAGTAAGGCTCCATTCATCAGTGGTGCTGATCCTAATTTATGCTAGTGTCAGTACAGGAAGAATTAAGCTAGTGTCCTAGTCAGACCACTTTTTTCTCACATCCTAGCCACAAACAGGAGACAGCCTAGGATATTTTTAAAAGGCACACATAAAAATATACCCATCAATCCATAATTACTGGAAAAAGTTACTTATTTTAGTTAGTAGGTACCAAGACCTACAAGAAACTGATACTGGGATGTAAAAATGAGTGAGGTAGCTGCATGTGACATTCCAAGATATGGTGCATAACTTACAAAAATGTGACAACTTATTAACTAGATAGATGCTGCAACACACCAAAAGACAAATCCTGTTCATTTGGTCAACCTTTAAATGCAGTTAGGATTGAGCTTTAGGCTTTACATTATCATTACAAGTTCCTTCAGAATAACTGCACTGTCTGTCACAGCTTAATACGAAAATATTGAAATACAGCAATTAACACAGAAAACATATTACAAAAATAAAAGAGGACTGGGAGCTGCAGCAATCCCCTCAAAGAAACATCAGCTCCAAACACACAAAAAAATCAGTTTTATCATAGAGGAAGATACTTGAGAAATTTTACAAGGAACAGGTATAGAAAGCATCTGAATTATCTCATACCTACCCACTGCAACCAATGACTTTATTATACAGGTAAGATGGGAGGCCTTTCAGATGAATATTGTTATCCACGTAAACATATTGTAGCTCCCGAGAACGACCTAAATCTGGGTTTAGAAAACAAGAAAAGTCAGGGGCAGAAGGGATGACATAGTGACAATTATAAGCAAAGCAATTCTTTATTATAAAAAAAGCTAATCAGACTCAATGTAAGCAAACGTTAATTAGTACCTCTCAGTATTAAAATTTCAGCCAATGATTTTATCATGGGCAAGCTGAAAAGCTTTAGAAAATAGCATTTAAAAATACTAAACCAAAATAAAACTCCTTTTCAGTAGCCCTGAAAATCCCATTATCAATAAACATTCACATTAACAAACTTCAGTCACTTTGAAGAGGCAAAAGGACAACTGACTTCAAATCTACAGTCTATACTTCAAGTTCACAAGGTCAAACCTGCTTTCATTAACTGGCCTCATGTCACTGAAATCACACCTTCACTACCTTTGGTAAAGTGGTAAAGACAAACAAGAATGTGGTCTGTCCCACTCTTTCTTTCCTCCAGGAAGGGATTTGTGTTTGACTGCATTAGCCATAACCAAGTGCAACCAGTAATCATTCAGAAGTAAGTCTGTGTGATGCGGTAAATTACAGAACACAAGAAAATCTACAAGTATTAAACTGCAGAATATCATACAACAAAAGCTGTGGCTACAAGTAAATGATCAATGCATCTGAAAGTGTGCTGCTGACAGTACTTCTGTTAAAATATTCATGGCTGGCAGTCAAAAAAAGCAAGTACAGCATGTTTAAGCAATACCTCCATGAACTCTAAACATATTAATGTAGCTCCAGATAGGAGCATGGGGGTATGGAATAATTTTATTTTGTTTAGAAAATTAAAGTAGGAAAATGGAGCAAAATTAAAAGGGAAAGTGTAAGCTTCCAGGAATTTACGGAAACAAGAATTTAGCTCATCAGCAAGATCTGGTCAGTGGTAAAACTGTCTCCAAACAAAAGAACTGAAAAACATGCTAATGTGAGACTATTAAAAAAAAACCCCAAACAGTGAAAGCTGACACATAGGATCATCTAGGGTAGCCCACTTCATCTGCAGCTTCTATACCACTGAAGATACTAGGTTAGGGAAAGACATTTGTGTTTAATACAAAGTACAAGCCAAGCCAATGTTTGAAAGCCTCTCTGCCTGCGAGGGGAGAGATGCAAGCCAGACAAACGGCATTATGAAAACATAAAAAAAAATCTGTATGCCTCTCAACTTCTTAAACTTGTATTAGTAAGTTACAGAAACCAAGTAAGATAAACAAGCATTTGGCTGAATCAGCCACATTGCAAGATGATACTAACTTCGACTAATTCTGACTTCACAACTTTATCAACTGTCAGTTACTTTGGTTGATATCAAGATATGGATAATCAGAAAAATTAGCAGAGCTTCTGTTCCTTTCATAATCGTGGTAAAGAACACAACAAAAATTAAAACAATTGCCCTAGTACTTCTATTCAAAAATTCTATTCAGAATGATGATCTTTTATCAATCCTTACTATGACAACAGGTAATGCAATCCCTTATTATTGAATAGTTTTATTGTACACAAGAGCTCTGGACACCACTTAGTGCAGATAAAGCAAATGGTATTTTGAGTGATTCCTCACCCCACTCCTCAAATGTTTGGCGATCTTAAAACACATGCATATCTTCAGCTGTCACCCACAGCTGTAAGCACCAGAAACCTTAAAAACTCATGCTGAGGAGTAGTTTTGGAGGGAGTCACATTATCCAACATTTGATATAAAGAACAATTGATGACACCAACAGAAACAAAAATGTTAACATAGGAAAACGGAGTTTGGGTCTTTTTTCTTTCAACACAGGCCCTTGCCTTGCAACAGTCATAGAGGTTTCGGGGACCATCATCTTGGCTTTGTTCAAACCGGAGTAACTGGACATCAGGGGACATGTTCGACCATCACGTGCTTTTTTGATCCTGTCCCAAAGACGTCCCAGCTCACAGAACTATTTGCTGCCTCCATCAACTGCCCTGCCCCAAGAAGCAAGCACAAATATCTCTGCTGACTGACAGGCACTGCTGGGAGATGCTGCCGAGCATTGTTAAGAACAAACACCTCCAAGAGATAATTTATTTTGGCTCAGTATTGCAGGCCTGAACATAGTTTACTAAAGTTCTGGGATATTTTTAGATGAAACAAAACACTGTTATCCTACAATGAATAAAAATATTGCAATATCGAGGCACTATAACACCATAAAACATTGTAAGGTTGGAAAAGAATCAGCCAATAAAATGCAAAGCATATAGCACGTGCACAGCAGACCTAATGTGTACAGAACATCGCCTCATGTTGCAGAAGCCAATTATACTAAGAGGAGCAGAAAACTATGGGTTGCTGGGGTAGCTTGAATGTGCTACTGTTTAACTTATTAATGTAGAGAATGCAAGAAAATTTTTTCGAAGAGGCTCATCTTGCTCACTGCTACACAGATGTATGCAAATGGGCTGAAAATCAGGCAAGGCAAAAAAAGCCCTAAAGCTGTTCTTTTCATATGCACTGAAGGGGGAGAGTGAGGCCGCATCTCATCTCTTCCCTCTGTCTTTATCTCATGCTATGTTTAGATCCTAAGTTCTGAGTTGTCTGCATTTCCTAGGTAATTAAAGCAAAATTTTGGATGTTAGACAAAATATCTCAGTAGGAAAAATTCAATTCCCAAAGCCAAATAGCCTGTAACTATAAATGTTCCTTTGATATAGTTTCTTTGCATTAAATAACCAAGCATTTTCTAGTCCCCAAAAGTTTTTTTTCTAGTTTTGAATGCTATCCATAAAGTTTAAATTTAAATAAATCATCACTTTAAAAAAGCTCTTTGTATCCCACTCACATTAATTTTTATGTCTTATATCAGTCAACAAATATTGTTAAAAGTTCTCTAAGAAACACGCTTCTGAAGAACTCTGTAAAATAAGGAAGCTGTCCGTCTATTAAAAGGCTAAAGCTACAAAGATGGTTTTCATGTGGCTTTTGCAAACACTGTACTGCATCTAAAACATTTCCACTTTCCTCCTCCCAGGCTCCCAGATCAAAGACCTTTCTCCCAGAAATGACCAAATGCCATCAGTCCTGAACAAACCCCAGTTCTATTTTTTTTTTTCTTTTTTCTTTTTCTCCCTCTTTCTTTTTTTTTCTAACCTCAGGCCCCTGGCATATGCATTCCACATGGCTGAAGATGGAACAAAAGCTCTTGTGTGTCTGCACTGATGCTCTTTTAACCATACTGTGAGGGCAAGGACACAAAAACAGCATATACTGAGGTAGAATAAGATCTTTGTTTACTGTGCACTGATAATTACTAGACCCATTTTCTAAACAAGAAGTGCACATAAACCCTCAATAAAGTGATATAACACTGAATATTTGCTGTCATAACATCCCCTGTACTGCCAGTACACTTGAGAATTTATGGCCTATTTTAATTATATTTGTACTTGATTACATAAATAATTTTTATTTTTGCAATGTCATCAGAATCAAATTTCTGCTTGCAGTGGAATTTGTTTTCAGCATTGGAGCATTTATTAACAGTAAAATTTTAGAGTTAATTTTTATCAAAGGATAAATTATAGTGTAAGTAGATTGATATAAAATGATTAGCAGTTCCATCTGCCATTCAAAAACAGAATTCCTGAGACAATTTATTAGTGAGTACAAAAGCCATCCTGACAATAACAGGGCCTTCCAGGATGCAGTTTCTGGTTCAACTTATGCATACAATTTGGGGTTTTTAAAAAGACATTTATTAGGAAGGCCCAAAGGCTTAGTTCCATGCAGTCTTGTTTCTTTGAATATAAACTTAAATATCCAACAGCTGAAAAATAATATTTTTTTTAAATAGTGGTATAACCAAGAATTAAGTATTTTCTGCAGAACAAATGGCTAATTCATTATTGTTTACCCACCTGCTTGTTTAAGTATCAATTCTGAAAGTCAGAGTGTGGCATCAGGTATTTTCATTGCATTTTGTAAAGTAGTGTTATACTTTTTTTCTTAAAGAAACAAGTGCCCACAAACTTAAAAGAACGTACAGGATGAAAAACTACATAAACGTCTCCGTAAAGTACTGCGCTACTGCTGGAATAAATCTTACACCTATCAATCTAGGAACAGGAGAATTCAGATTTCCATTACACTTAACAAGAGGCTCTGCCCGCAGTTACAAGGGACATACTTAAATGAAGGAAAATGGATTCCTTGGCATAGTAGTTGTCAACCACCATATGAAAAAAATAAAGTAAATCACACTTTAAAAAGCATTAAGCAATACGTTCCAAACATATTTCTTATAACAGGCATATGTCTAATAAAGAGAAAAAAAAGCATTCTGCCAGGAGATTAATAAAATGTTTGCTTTTCTACTCAGCTCCCTAACTGAAAAATACCATTTGACAATTCTTGCTTCAATTTCACTTGTAGATATTTCTACAGGATCTTTCACTATTATTTAACACCCTTACTTGACCATTAACAAGTGAAGCTGGACGTAGAAAAAACAGAAAATTAACCAACACCTGTAGCTTGCAGAAATAATGCTACAATTATGCCTTACTGCGGTAATACTCCATGCAGTGCTGTACACCAAGAAAAATATTTTGCCATGCTACAGATCTTTTTGCTTTTCAATACACTAACTCTCTCTTCTACTTTATTTCATCACATCTCGACCACTCTGAAGCCTTCTGATTCTTCAGAGGAAGGTTTAAACATTTACATTTATACTGTGCTCCTTTTCCTCTGAACTCTAGGATTTATGATTCAGTTTCATATCCACAGATAGCAAATTATCTCCAAATGTTCACCAGTGAGTCACTATTAAGAACTACTGAACAAGGTCAATTGACAGGCTTTGATGTTTCCCGTTATTCTAAAAGTTCCTTTCGAATGTCTTGAATTTGAATCTAAAAATAAAGAAAAAAAGAAGGTGTGTCATTATATTAGAGATTTATTTTCTCCTTTGAACTTAAAACACTTCAGCATATCTGTGGTTCATCCAGGTCACTCACAGATAAGCTACTACTGCAAAAGTAACAAAAACTTTTACCCTTTAATATTTTACTTCTCATCTTGCTGAACAGCATCTTATTTTTGCAAAATTAAAAAGATTCAACTTCCTTGTTTCACAAAGTACAGTTGGAAATATTTGCCAAAATACTGGAAGTTACTTTGTGTGTTTTAGTTCGTACTGCGGAATCTGGATGATGCATCCTGGAACTCCTTTTCTCATTTATATAATGACATATGTTGGGACACAACTTAACTACTCTTTTTGGAGACATTATTTGCACTTATGTTCCAGTAATGTAAATTAAGGTGCTAGGAAAATCAGAGAGACCATAAACTTCCTTAAAGACTAAATTGCTAGCACTGAAAAAATTAAGTTAAACCCATACAAGGTAATTAATTTAAAAATTATTATCTCATTTTTTAGCCAACTCAATCTTCAGCTTCTTTTCAATGTGATTATCATAACTTCATCTGCACCTAATTAACATCAAACTCTGCATTCTAGAAAAACTATTAATGGTTATTCAAAGGACAGGTCTGTATGTGTGTCTGTAGCTCAGCAGAGATTAGCCTGTGGCAGGGCTAAGCAGCAACAAACACTGGGAAAAGGACTTACTTTTCACAAACAGGATAAACAGTGCACGCTTAATGACAACACAACTACTTCCTACAACAAACCATCACACAACTGACTGTACCTCCTGCTTGTGAAAACCTGCTTCTATGCTTCCAAACTTGAAAAGGCTGAGAGAAAGACAGACAAATTCTTTCCTGGGCTACTACTATGGAAGTTTTGATGGATGCCTAAACACAGAACAAACTACCTTCACTAGATTATGCAGTACTGACATTCCTAAAGATGAAAAATATTTTCTGTGGAGTTACTTGGATTCCAGAGCAAATTTTAAACCCTAGTTGAGGAATGTTAGCCAAAGCACCAGATCCAGCGAACAGAAACAGATCATTACCCAAAGAGGTGGAACTCAGATTACATAGTACTATCTTTAAACACAACATCACTTAAACTTTTTCCCCTCAGTTTGCTAAAAATAAAGCAAATTTGATAGCTGACCTATTGCTTTAAAACATACAACCATAGCCTGCTTTTTTTTTGTTTATTAACATATTTTCCAACAATGATCATCGTGACAACTCCGTAAACAGCGTTTGTAAGGACCAGCATCAATTAAAATCCCTTGTTGTGTTTTCTTTTTTTTCTTTTTGGATGGCAAGTTTGTTTTTCTGTCTCTGCTGTGACCCACCCCCACCCTAGTGACAGTGGTGACTCACCAAGTGGCAAAAATGCCAGGCGGTTTCCAGCCATGGAAAGCTCATTGAGGCTCGGTAGCTGGCACAGATGGCGGGGGACGTACCACAGGTGGTTCCGGTCTGCAGTCAGGTACTGCAGCGAGAGGCACATATGCAGCCTTTCGGGTAACGTTATCAAACGATTGGTTGAAATGTCCAGCGTTTGCAGTTCCCTCAGGTCTCCAACCTCTGCAATCCAAACAGAAAGCATTGAGAACTATTAATGTAACTATTTTCACAAACAAAACCACAAAAAATCTTATGTAAACTGAAACTCAAAGTGATCTGTAACCTGTGCTGTTTTTCTCGTAAGATATCAATTCCTGTTCAGAACTAACACTTCAGCCAATACACTTAAATATGAGATCTCTCAAGATAGCACATTCCTAAATTGTCATAATTATCACTACAATAAATATAAGCACTTTCCTGGTCTTAATGAGAACTAGCAAAAAATAACCCCAACCATCCCCAAACAAATAACATTACACAGCTTGTTTCATGCAAATTCCGGTTAATATATTCTGGTTTTAAATTTGAGGATGCAATGCTTACATACACCTTACTCACGATTCTCTTGCAATAAGACTTAGAAATACATGCATAACGCTTCTTGCTTAGTGATAGTCTTTCACTAAGCATGCTTAGAAAAAACAGTCTTCATAATGCAATTCAAAAGACCTAGTTTAAATTAGTAAAAAAGATTTCCTAATAACTTGTAAGTTATATTGTTATATTACATTGTAGGAAGATATTACAGTAAGTTCTAACCTATAATTGCAATAATTATATCTCCTAGAGATTTTCTTTTTTAACATTGTAAGATTTTTAAAAGTATATTTCGTGATTTTAATAGCATTATATAATTTTTCTACGGTAGGTAAAAAATCAAGTCCTTAAAAGCCTGAGATCACACAAATAGTTTCACTTTCCTCGTGTCTGGCCTGTGGGAGCAGGATGCACTTCCGAGAACTGACTGACAAATACATTAAGCAGCCTTACTGGTTCTCTCATTGTTTATCTAGCTACTCTTTTACATTTACTCTAAAAATTGGATAATTCTATAAATTATTTTCCCTAACCACGGGGAAATCATAAAAAGTTTTTCTCTGTTTTTAAGTTTACAGCAATGGAACCAACTCAAGAAGTATCTGGTGCCCCTAATTCTTACTGTAATTCTCAGCACCTTGCAGAGCCAAAGGTACTTTGCTCTCAGCTGAATGAAAACAGCTCTTGCATCTGGTAGCTACTAAAACAAGATTCACTAGAATTTTCTAAACTGAAAACACCAGACAATCTACACAATCCACAACCTGCACAACTTACAGCTCTAACGCCAAGATTCTTTTAAAAAGTTATAAATAGGGTAACACTGCTTAAGTTAAAGCTAAACAAAACCTTTTGTGCCCTTAAGCACTTTTTGCAGCACAAGGTAGGAAGTTCACTGTTCTCTGAACTCTGAGGTGGCACTTTGTGCATTACACCCAAAGAATAAAACAAAACACTAGGTTCATTTCAAGCTGTCTCCTACACAACAAGAAAAAGAAATGGCGAATCTGAAGTTGACCTTGGGAAAAACTGCTACAAATGTTACTTTCGAGATTTGAAAATATGAAAAGGAGAAAATGGAAGTTATTATTCAGTATTAGTTTCAAAAGAGTACTAATTAAACAAAATGTGTGTGCATTTAAAAGGAGTTTCTGCTCTCTGCAAACAATATCAGCATTAACTCCAATAAAGAATTAACAACACAGGACAAGCATCCTTTTATAAAACACTCCTAACAGAAGCAGCTGCTATACACAAATGACCTCTTACTTTTGATGTCAATAGGAATCATAAGCATTATTTAAAGGTTTTTTTCTACTACAAAACTGAAAATGAATGGCAAGAGCAAAATAATCACTACTAAATAGCAGAAGACTACTGTGCAAAACAACTGCAGTAGGACTCACTTCTTAAAGAGTTTTATATTCATCACAAAGCCATATGCTTGAAAACAGTGACAGGAAAAGAGCCACCTACATTCAGCCAAACCACTGACCACATGCAGTCAATAATAGGCCGAGCTATTTTCATGCGCTAACCTTTTTCTCTGCCACTAAAAACAGTTTTCTAATTCAGTTTAGGTCCAAAATCCCATAAACGTTATGGTTGGCAAAGCTGGCAGAGTTTCAAAGGCATTGCTAGAATGATATGTTTCAAATCTAAGAGGAAATAAAAGTATTCTCACTTTATCCTTCGTCCAAAAAACACATACTTGCCCAAAACTTCATCCCCTCTACCTTAATCTTCCAATGCACACCAGATGTAAACATCCACTTTCGTCATATAGCGCCATATGTTACAGAAACACCCACCAACCCATGACGAAGTTAAAAAGTTAACAAACCCTTAAAGTGCCATCAGACTCCCCAACATAGTGTTGAAAGCTCATTATGAAGAACATGCTCGGACATTTAGTAATGACGCAAAATTGGTTACAACATCATTAAAACAAAGGAAAACAATAAAGGGGAATAATACAAATATAAACAGTTCATTAATAGCTTTCTCAAGCTTTTAGTTTCTAAATATTATGATCTGCTCTTTAAACATCTTGCAACATCAATACTGAAGGATGTCTTGGCTAACAAACACAGTGAAGTACTCACAAATCCTCTTGCCATCACCTCATCAAGCACTAAGATACACAAGAGATCCGCTTTGGAAATTTCAGGTAGACTCAGAAAAGAAAATAGCTATTCTCCAGTAAAAAGAACTGACAAAGAAGGGACTTCTGTTCAGAGACTCCCCCTGCCTCCAAGGATAAGAAAGAGACAAGCATTACACATCACCATTAAAGCACATTGACAAGTTCCAGCCATATTTAAATGAAGTTCACAAATGTATAATTTATAATTTATATTAGCTCTAGGATTAACACTATCAAAATCAATATAGCAGAGCACTGAGCCCCATCTTCACATCAGAAGCCAGAAAAAGCCTTCAGTAGGCTTTGCTAAACCTCTAACCCAGAACGTTAGTCCAAATGTGAAGTTCCTGTCTGATTCTTTGGACTCAAGTGTTTCAGCCATGTCCACCTGCATGGATTACTGCCTTCACATACAGCTGGGTAAGTCTGTGGCTTGGCCATATGGTAAATGTGTTCACGGTGTAGTACATTCAAAGTGACTGACAGACTGTAAATCCACCCACTACCTTACCTCACAGAGACTTTAACGCAGGTGTGCACCCAGTCCAGCCTATAGCCTTCTGAAGGCAGTTTCAGTGACACAGAAGCACACATGAATACTTTAGACTACGTTCTAAAACCAACAGTGCTTGAGTAATTAATTCATCCATTTCATTCTTCATGTTATGAAGATTCAGAAGTGATCACTGTGGCTCCAAAAAACAGCCTCTGTGCTCATTCTAATAGCTTTCCCAGCCACTTGGAGAAGGGGACAAGTGAACTGGTCATCATATACGTTTGGGTTTTCAAAAGCAAACTGCCAAATAGGTTTGCCACTCAACACAAAAAAGAAACATCAGCATACCTCCTCTTTTAAAGAGGAAAGTGAAACACTGAAAGAATTTCAGGAAACTTCCAAAATCATTTACCTAAGACAACTAACTGCATTTGTATAAACATATCTAGCATCAGCAAAAGAGGTGGTTTAAATGCCATTCCCATGGTTTTACATAAAGGAAAAAAAAACCAAACACCCAGAAGTATGCAGCCGATACAACATACAAGAATTGCCAAAGGCAATTCAAGCTTACTTGAACTTCTGGGATTGAGGTCTCACCAGTTTTCTTTATATTTTGAGAGCAAACCCACCTTCCCCTGCTTGGCCATAACCCAAAATTTCATCCAAAGATATATGAAACACATACACAGCTGGATTTGACTTTATGGAAGGCATGGATTTACTTTAAACCAAACGCTATCAGAGTCTTTCCATCCAGGTAAAGGAAAAAAGGGGACAGGAAAGGGCTACAGACCTACCTGCATGAGAATGCACCTCAAAGCAGAGTATTAAGAGAGAGCACAGAACCTACAAGGAATGGAAAAAGGGACTGATAAGCAAAGAGAGCTGGCACTCAGAGGTCAGGCTGCAGAATTTAATTGAAAACTGCCAGGAGGCCATGAAAATGAGAACTCACAGACGAACAAAAGGTTTCTCAACAGAAATAAAGAGCAAGAAATTAAGAACTGGTGTCAACAAAGGGTAGAAATTAGGAGGACAGACCAAATATTAAGTTAGCTTTGTGCATCATTTATTCCTGTAAGAATAATGCTGTGTATGAGGACAGAGACAGATACCTCATGGGAACAAGGACAAAGCACCGAAAATCACTACATCCATTACTAAAATGAAATGAGGGTGCTTAAAAAAATTTCATTCCAGAATACAGAAAAAATGGGTTATAAATCAAAACTGCAAACTCAGGCATGAGGCTTCTCAATGAATAGGACATTTTCTGGGAAAGCAGCCTAGAGATGGAGAAGAAACGTAGAACCCGCGTTCAAAAAAATCCTATTAATGTGAACTCAGCATCTTAGAACAATTGCTCTGAGGGAAGAGCAACCAAGAGTAACCAATGACTGGAATGTAAATATGCAGAATGAAAATGCAACCTCAATTTTTTCAAGTGTAAGTCATGTTACACTAGCTTATCTTTCTGTGATGAAATTTCTTGGTCAATGGTAACATAAGATTATCACATCTCTATGGCAAGGTATTGGGATGGAGAAAATATTATTGGCGGTGTTCTTCAAGGGAACAAACATTTAGACCTAAGACCCTGCTACCAAAAGGTTCTAACAGGGAGGTGATCCTCTCTCTTGCCTGCCATCCACTCTGTAATCCCAGCAGCAAGTTGCTATTCCAAGGCTGCAGCACTCTGTACTAAAAGCCTTTGCTATATACCATGGAGTAATGGTTTCCATCTTGTGGTACCCAGAGGGACATGTTCTCATAAAACCTTACAGAATCAAGTGCTGCGATGACTGGCTGTCACTGTGAAACACTGCACTTCACATACCCAGTCATCTCTATCCTGGGGTCTAAAAAGCTGGTTGCTTCAGGAAAGAAAAGGTGCCAAGAGTGACTACCATGCTTCACCCTTGAAATACTGTTTTAATCAACTTCCATGAACCTGAGTACAACAGGCATTTTCCTATTAGGCCCATAAAACCATGTAATGGTGAGCAAAAGGCATTTGAAGTCTTTCATACTTACAAAGCTTATTACCTGTACCTTTAGGAAAAAAAATGCAAGTCTCTATCCATGCCTATGAATTGGAAATGTGATACTATTATCAGTTTAAAACTGTACTGGACAGGAAACGTAAGTTTAATCACTATGAGTTTGAGGGAAAAGATCTCCTTTAGATATGCTCTGGGGTGTCTCAGGAGGACTTAATTAGATTTTAAGATGGTTAAAACAAATTAAATAGCCTATTAAATACTACATTACATTTACTGTCCTGCCACATAGCTCACATTTCATAGCCTATAAAAATTAAATTTTCTAGCACAAACTGGCCCTTATGATAGACTTGTGCCATCTTCAAACAAGGAAGTTTGACCATAACTGAAAATTGTTATCCTTAAATTTAAGGGCAAAAAAGAAGGAGGCAAATGGAATCTCATTTACTAGCAACTATTTTATGAATAACCCATTTTAAATAAAGTGCTGAATATGAGTTCACACCCATTAAAAGTCTATGAAAAAAACCCCACCCTATATCCCAGCAGAAAAACTTATGGTTGCATTTCAAACGAATACCCTGGCTGGAAAGAACAAGGGAAAGATTTTTCTGGGGTACGATTGTCTTTGTGACAATCTTAGTCACGTAAGTAATACCCCTCAAAGATGTTCTCAATTACCAGTTTTACCTACTTGAGCTATGGCCTATATTGACTCCTCTCCAAAACATTGAAGAACTAGACAAAACCCAGTGAAAAATACTTCTACCGAACATACCCAAATAGAACACTTTTTTTCCTCAGTCTTGCTAAATGTCACATGCAAATTTAGTACCAAACTCTCTTTATTTTGTACCACTATTCACAAGGTAAGGTGAGAAAAGTGCTTTTCTAAAGACCAACCTTGCTAAACAGCAATTTTAGTTCAGCTAAAACTGGCTGAAAACAGACATCAGGGATGAGGGTCTCATTAAGTCATACTCTTCTAAAGGTCAGTGGTTCCCTATCTTTTACCACAATTAAACTTAAATTAACAAAACTGGCAGCCTTCTGTACTTCATGCGTCCAGCATGGTCTCCTTTCCTCAGCATCTGCACTGAAGTTCCAGAGAAAGAGCACAGATGCAGAGCGATTACAAGACTGTGCTCCACATTTCCCCTCCAAGTGCTGGCATCACATCTGTTAACCCTACCTGGCTGTTTATGAACCACTGCCATGAATCACCCAAACAAGTAAACTCGTTTTCCAGTGAAGACAAATCTTCTCAAGCAGGGAATTATTAGGGTAGGTAGACTTTCAGGGTTCATCACAACACCAACAGAAGCAGCTACAAGAGTTAAGGTCATGCATTCACTCAAATTCTTTAAGACAAGCTTCCCAAGTCCCTTCATGTAAGGCATTAGTTTTTTAAATATTATCCTCCGACTTCAAAAAGTCTTAATATCCTAATTCTTTCACAAGCAGGTCTGGAATTCAATTTTCTTCCATAATGGGATGGTCTCAATGAAAACAGGATAAGTCAGGCGATAAAAATACCAGAAACCAACACACATAAAAGCGGGAAAAGGCGGGTAAAAGGGCAAAAGGGATAGGGAGCAAAAAAATTGTTTATGCACAAAGGTAACTCAAGGCCATGAAACGATCAGGTTTGCTGTTTTCTTAGTTTGGTTTTGGATTTTTGTTTGTTTGGGTTATTTTTTTTTTTTAAGAAGACAACCAATCATTTCATTTTGTAGTGCACTCTGCCCAGTACTTTACTGCTCCATAGCAAAGCACTGCTGCCACACAAGTAACAGATGTGAAATTAATTAATAAATTAATGTATTAATATTATTCTACAGTTTTACTAAATGATAACCTAAATTTTGGATAGAGAAGCCAAAGTGAAGTGTGAAGAGACAGAATGGTACTTTGTCAAGTACACTGCATGAAAAATTCTGCTAGCACCTTACAGGAAATTCTCTTATTTAGGAAGTGATGTATTTTTGCTGCTGTTTATCCTTTGAGGAGCAGCTGTTTTCCTTTTTCTGGGTGGTATGAACATAAACAAATGTGACATGAATAAAGCATGAGACCTGTTACATTTCTCTTTTATTGTTTATGCCTTACCATCTTTACCACTACACATCGTCTACAATTCCCTGTGCACTAATATCAATACATGGAAAGGTGGGGGAAAGCCTCCCAGAAAAACTCTGTGCATAAAAAAGAGCTAATGATTTGAACTCAAGATGCTGTCCAGCTAGAGATGGCTACTTAAGTGCCCTGCTTTAGGTAGAACAAACCAATAATCGCTTTAAACTAAGGCAAACAAAATGAGGATCTAAGGGGAGCTTAAGGATAGCTCAGGAAGCCGCAGAGACAGGGCCAGTCCTGGCTATAAATTCTGGGACAGCCTTTTCCTTTGTTCTTCTTCAAAGGAAAAATATCAGATCAACACAACGGATTGGTGTCTCTGAGAAACACAGATTAGTAGCTCCCAATCCATTACTACAGTGGTGTCCAATCCAAGCAAGACCTATTTGTTGTGACTGCTGCTATCAACTGTTTCCAACCAACAGGAAACAGACACATCGTTGGGTTTTTTCTTCCTCTCCAAGAAGTAACTAAATGCTTAACAAAAGCAATACATCCAGGTTAGATTTCCATCTTTCATTAGGAACATGTGATATTAAGCAAAGGTAAGCTCACTTATCTCACTATTGGGAGATACCAAAGAACCCTCTTCCCTGAGGTAAACTGTGCCCCCATAAGAATAAAATGCTACTACAAATTTGAGTGGGATGAGGGAAAGGAAAGGAATCAAAGGAAGATCTTCAGTTTGGAACTATGCTTGCAAGAGTGGAGTCACTGTATCTGATTTTCAAAGGAATGCTAATGAATGCATGTGAATGAATAGCATTTTTGTCAGAGATATGGACAGTGGGACTGAGTGCACCCTCAGCAAGTTCGGCGATGACATCAAGGTGCGTGATGCTGTCAAATGCTGGAGGGAAGGAGTGCCATGCCATCCAGAGGGACTTTGACAGACTTGAGAGGTGGGCCTGTGTGAACCTCATGAAGTTCAACAAGGCCAAGTGTAAGGTCCTGCACCTGGATCAGGACAATCCCAAGCACAAACAGAGTCTGGGTGGACAATGGATTGAGAGTAGCCCTGAAGAGAAGGACTTGGGGGTGCTAGTGGATGAGAAGTTCAACATGAGCCGGCAATACATGCTTGCAGCCCAGAAAACCAACCATATCCTAGGCTGCATCAGAAGCATGTGCATCAGGTTTAGGGAGGAGATTCTGCCCCTCTACTACACTTTGGTAAGACCTCACCTGGAGTCCTGTGCTCAGTTCTGGAGTCCTCAACACAGGAAGGACATGGACCTGTCAGAATGAGTCCAGAGGAGACTACAAAGATGATCAGAGGGCTGGAGCACCTGCTGTATGAGGACAGGCTGAGGAGCTACCATAATGATGTGGTTACTGCTGAGAAAATGACCAACTACTAACTTACTAAGTACTACTGTCACCAAAAAGGAGACATCTGACTTCAAACAACACTAGCATGGTCATGATTTTCAAAACACTGAGAGCAACTGCAAGCTCTATCTTAATCAGAGGAAGATATTGTTGTTTAGTGTTTCAAATCAGCACAAAGTAGACAAGTAAGGTTTGCAATTATACTCCAAATCCCTCACTCAGTGATTCCGAATTGCATTCCTTTAGCAACACAAATAAGTAGTCTTAGTCCATAAAGCACTCAAACATTAAACAATTACCAACTGGGGTATCCTTGCAGTTGCTCCATATCAAAGCCTTCCACAGAGAATGACAATTTAATGCAGATTTGGACAATGCTAAGTTAAACACAGCTCTTTATTTTAAATACCACTGCAATAAAATGAAGATAACTGAAATACAGGTACCAAACTCTAGGTGTGTGACGTGAACCACAGGGAAGTTAATCTCATATAATACCCCCAGTTCTACACATTCTCCTTAAAGGCTTTTTCCATTTAGATTTAGTGTCAGTAAATGATGCATTTTATTTTGCCTCGATTTATTTACTAGATTAGTTGAGTAGAAACCAAGATGTCAGTAACAAGTAGTATTTAAATTCTCTCACAATGGTATGTATAAAAGAAAATTATGTTTGGCCAGCAAGGTCAAAACGGAAATCGATATATTATAAAATTCTTCTGTTGTGCAGCACTAACAGTTGGTGTTTGCTCACTTCTAAACTCTGAATGACTTTGTTCTGCAAGCTTCCCTGAACACTCAAGTCCTACTAGCAAATTGCATTTGCTTAATGCACAAGTAAAATCAACTACCTGTTAATACAGCTAATCACTGTACATATGTTGGAGAGCTAGAGGAAAAACACCAAGGGAACCAGAGACATTCATAGAGAACTTTAGAAAGAAAGACTTAAGAGTTTAAAGGGAAAACAAATTAACTTTTAATACCCAACCCTAAAAATTACAAAAACCTCCAACATCTAATCTTTTCCTGTCACAAATGTTAATTTGGTGCAACAAAAGAGAATCTCAAAAATTTCAAATTAGTATGAGGTTTTACATGAAAAATGAGTAGCAAATTATTTTAGTTTAGTTAACAGGTAATTTTCTTCTGAAAACTAAATAGTTGAATAGACTCTATGGACTAACAACTACTGAGTTCTGTGAACACGTTTGCAGCTGTGTACTGTGGTAGCAGATACATACTGCTTAACTTTTATCGGCCTTGTTACAGTGGTTAAAGATACGAAATGCAGATTTCACTATTTATTTGTCTATTTTAAAACATCAGTAAAGGCAGCAAGCATCGACATAATCCTCCTGAAAAGCTGTTGCTTGCATGGCTTAGTTCATCTTTGCTTAGGACTCTCCTGAAATAAGTCAGTGCATCAACAAAAAGTTAGAGCCCTTTGGCAGAACAGCGTACTGAAATCAGTAAGGCATTTCTAATGTAAACCTGGAATTTGCAAAGCAGTTACCACTACCATTTCCTTTTTCACACATTTACAAACACATTAAAAAGTTCAGAGAAAAAAAGCCCCACAGTTTTATATCTGTTCAAAGCTGAGGCTTTTTGAAAGTCTGACCAAACACTATTGAACAGATTGTCTGTATTAAAGAAGTTTCATGCTAGAGAAACACAAACACCATTTATATATGAAACACATCTTTCTCAGCACACATCCGCCTCTCTCAGCCTTGTCAATACACATCTGTTTTCACCCATGTGAACAGCCATTGGCAAACGTTTGTGGGAGAGGCCCTGAGCATCTTAAAACTCACTTGAAGTTCAGTTTTACTTTTGGATAACTGTTCTAAAACAAAGACTTTTACAAGTATTTAAAAGAGCATCTGTTCTGATGTTTCAGAAGTGAACTTCATATATATCACATGTGTCTTGAACCAGGCAACCAGTAAAGTCAAATCTTTCCTATCAGTATCATCAGCAGAAGAATTCGGTGCTGACAGATGGGTTACCAACCAGCTTTCCCTGCATTTCCTTAACTTAGGGAGCCAGTCTAATATTAGACACTGTATGATCACTTAAGTTTAGGTTAATTTCTTGGAATATGTTAACTCTCAATAATAAGTGATGATTTTTTCATCAGCTTACAAAAAAACCTTACTGGAAGTCCCATATTCTGCCTCTTATAAAGTAAAGGCAGGCTAATACACGCATTGCACAAGATGGAGAATCCGCCTTATGACAGCCCCAAGGTATATTGCTCAGAAAGTGACTATTGCCAGCCATAACATGGAAAAACCCTTGTATTAAATTCCAAAGAGGCAGCTTTGCTGTGCTCTCAGTAAGAGGATTCAGCATGTTGATGGCAGACGTTCCAAAAGGAGGGAAACAACACATTAAAAAAGAGTTACAGTAACTTAAGTGAATTTTCTTTTAACGTATTTTTTTTCTCACAGAAGAAAAAAGTTGAAAATTCCTAAAGATTCTTTTTAGGTTTTGTTTTTTTTTTTTTAATAAAGCACAAAAGCAAACACCTCCCCCCCCAGAACGTTAACATAGATTGAAGCATTCTACCATAGCAAACACAAGAGTGCTCACATTCATTTTCAACAGTACTGAAGACAGTTATACAGCAAATCAGCCAGACAAGCATCGAAGCACCACACCTTCTCAGTTATGAAGATGATCAGAGATGCCATCACAAATATGGGGAGTGGGAGGGGATTTGCCAGCCCTATGAATCGAATAATGATCTGTAGAGCTTTATAACCCATGCAGGTAACAAAAATTAAAGCAACTAGGAATGTTCATTTCTATAGTCTTTATGGATTTTCAGATATATTTGTATAACTAACACCTTCAAACACTCAGAGCAAGACTACGAGACAGACTTATATACTTACAAAATTAAATTCCTGGTAGTCTGCTTTTCTGCATCTTAGATTCAACACCACAGGAATAAGACTGACCAAAAGCAACCAAAGACATTCCACTTCTCCTTCCTCTACTCTGCTATGCAATCAATAAACTCACATAAAAAAATACCACAAATGGACTAATAACTGAATTCAAACCAAACAGTCGCCACTTTCAGTTATTTTTTTCTGTGGTATATAACTGTGTGACAATGAGTACTCTCCATAAATCTCAAACCCGTTTTCAAACAATCAAAACATAAAAAAAAAATAATTCTATTTGACCTTCATTATTTAGGTCTGTGTGCCAAGTCTAATCAGTTCTCTCAAGCACATTCCCTTTTTAAAAACAGACTGTAGAAATAGATTTTTCAAACTAAAAGGAACAGAATGTATTGTTTTGATGCTACAGCCCGAAGCCCTTTATCTGAGTTTTATCAAAGTATACTCTATCACTGATCAAAGCAGCAATGACAACTTAATGTTCTTTAAAGTTATATATTGCTGCATAAACTTCCCACTTTTGTCTTGTGGCCTCCGGCTCAGCATGTCATTGGGAGTATATTCAAAGGTCAAGAGACTTTCTTTCAGAAGCCCTCTGTTCCCAAGTGGCAGCTCTGATGATTGCAGCACTGGAGAGCAGAGCTGGGCAGATTAATTCCATCAGGGCTCTGTTTCCATGTACCCTAGAAAATTCAGATTGCCATTTCTTCTGTTGGATGTTTGGAAGGCTACTTTCTATGCTACTGAATGACGGATTTGTACGGGGTAGCAGCATTTCCACACTGCCCTATTACTGATTTCATTATCCGTTAAAAACCTCTTCTCACTCTAGTACTGAAATCAATATTTCATTTTAAATTTCTTTCCATTTTATATTTTGCATATGCCATGTGACTGGCTCAGTTTAAACAAAGTTACTTGGACATGCAATAAATTTTCTTATTTTATCTATTATCCAAAATCTCAAATTGAGTTTACCAGAAAAATATTATGTGATTTCACGTTGAATGAAATGGGTTGAAATTAGTTGTACTTAAGATCTCTTACTTCATAAAAAGGCATAAGAATACACAACATAAGTAGAGTGCTTCTACAGACATTTTTAATATCTCTGACAAGTTAAGGTTCAGATAAATGCTTGTCATGATTACTTAAAGCACTCTCAACAGCTTTAAAATTCCTGCCCACCCCACACAGACAAGAGGAAAACCCCTGGAGAAGCAAGGCTTCTTACTTGAGAAATCAAACAGAAGCGTGAGCCAGGATTCAAGAGGCAGTACCAAATCTCTCAACAACAGAGAATCCAGTTAAATCTCCCCCCATACTCTCAGGAATGCACAAATCATCCAAGTACCTCAATGTTAGAAGAAACACTCAAAACTCCTTTATCTTGGCACAACTCCTTTATCTCCTACCTAAAAGCCCTTGAGGGGGATGGCTACCAAGGGGAAAGCCCACAGCCCAGAGCTTAGAAAACATACGTGTTTCGGCAAAGATTTTGATTTTCACAAGGGAAAAGCCAGAAGCACAATAGGCTCGAGAGCACCACTGCTAATAATTAAGTTGGCTCTTCTGTCCTCCGTCCTGATTTCACCTACAGCTCATCAGATTTCTCACTAACTTGTTTTCAGAGTATGAGAGAACAGTACAGGACTGAAAAAAAGTAGGGGGATCCTGGGGCCAGATTCTGCAAGTTTGCTGCATGATGAATTTGACATGGACCTCGAATAGAACAGCAGGGAACAAATGGCAACATTGGATCATCCTCAGAAACTACTAAAAACATAGTTATCTGGGATTTTGAAGTTTCAGAGGAAATAATGAAAATAAAAAACTGGGCAAAAGTAGTCCACAGGTAACCTTACGCTTACACGTGCCTACCCTCTAAAATCATGTCTGTTCTACCAAGAATACAATATAATAAAAATTGCTTTAGTAACTAGTGCTGTCATTCTAAGAGATGTCTCTTTCTAAACACCATAACTTTCACTAAGATTCTGTGGCCAGTAAGAATTACCATATAAAAAGGGAACTTTTACAGGTCAATCTCCCCCCAGAACATATGGAGAAGTCAAATGAAACTAACATGGTCTGTAACACTGATTCACAGCACCCTCCTCTCAGACCCTCTCGAATCTATTCACAAAACTCTGTAATCACATAAGCACACTCTTCATGTTCCAAAAACAGTAAAACCTCTACCAGGCAGAGATCTTTTCAAATTAAAGCATCACTAAAACCAAAATAGGGACCTAAGAAAAACTGTGATTGATCCAGAATCATTATCATCTTGCTAAAATACCTAAGAAAGAATAAAAAAAATTGAAACTAGTGAAGTTACAATTTTGAAGGATTTTTAACTATTGTAAAACCAGTATTAGAAAACTCAAAAACTTGGTCATTAGGCTTTTGTTTCAATAGGATTTTAACCTTCAATTTATTGACATGAAATTTCAATGCCAGTTTAAGTTTGCCCCAATCAGTTTTCCACACACATCATGACCACAGAAGTTAACATCTATGTTTTATAAAACTACAGGTACTTGGAAATATGGTGCACTGAGCCATGTCACAACTTCTTTTTGTAACTAAAAACATGCTCACTAAAACAGCTTAATTTCCAAATACTTTTTCCACTGGTTGCGCTAAATTACAATAGCAAATTTTATGATGGAATTTTCTAGTCCAATAAGCCTGGTACACAAAGCAAGCAATATTTGAATACGTAATTTAAATGTACAATGAAAGGCACTGATGGATTCTTCCAACTATTTCCTATTAGTTTTCAGAGTTACAACACACACACACTTCGCACATGCATTTTTGAGAACCTGCTGTGCAACACCATGAGGAATACCACAGGCCATTGTTGAATGAGACAGTTTTGTTGGGGTTTGTTTGTTTGTTTTTTAACGTCATTTCTGCTACAGTTACGGGCAATATTTCAGTTCCAGTACACCCAATAGAAGCTTATCTGGAAGAATTGCTGGAACAAAAGCATACATTAGAACCTTTTAAGCTTAAAATATAGATCTAGAATTTTTCTGACTATATGTTTATACTGGTTTTGCTACCAGCATCCACTGACATTATGAACCTTCCATGGTATATGAAAAATGCTGTATGATAATAACAGAGGACTTTAAACGCCCCTCAACAGAGGGGGAATTGGAAAAAAATATCCACAAGAAGGGCAAACTGACTAATAGAGAACAGTGAGTAGCTCTGTACACAGATGACCGCTTCTGATCCAGTATACAGGTTAGGGTATACACAAATAACTTCAGTTAATGAAAATTTCTAGGAAATCAATGATTTTTTTTTCCTCTGTCTTCCCTTCTCATAAATTTAAACACTCAGAAGTTTTAATAGTCCTCATAAGAATTTAATCCAAACCAAATGTTTGAGCAAGGTAGACTCTGTTATAAAATCTCATACAACCAACATTCTTTAATTAAATAGGTACCACAGTGTTTGGACATGCATGAAAGCCAATTTGCAAAGGACACCACTTGTAAATATACTGTTCTGCACTTTAGTTACCTCTATTTAGGTCACCAAATGCACTGACACTCAGTAGCCATCCACATTGCCATTTTGTTCCAAACTCTTCGGAAATGACTCTCTGCTATAATTTCCCAAGAGAAACTGTTCTTGTAAAACATTTCAGTGCTCACAGACTGCTAGGTCAGGGCTGTATTGGAGTTTACAGAAGATCAAAACCTGTAAAAATCTTATTCCCCTAGAAATCCAATTATGTCTCAAAGATGCTATCAGGTACTATTGTGCTTCTATATTAATCCAGTATAATTACTGAAGCCTTACTAATCCTGATGTGAAAAAACAATATTCACAAGCACATGAGAGTTCAATTGATCTAGGTAAAATATAAATTGTTAGACACAAAAGCTAATGTAAGCCTCAGTAAGCTGACTCTTGTTTTATACAGAAAACTGAATCTAGAAAAAATTTATTAAACAGAGGATATATTCTATAGATCTGTGCAAAGAACAACATTTTTAATGATAAGGCAGCAATCTACTTCAAGAAAAATAAAGTATTATGATAATAATTAAAAGAGATTTTTATTAAGGAGTCTATGCTCCTTTAAATAGTCACATACTTACAGAGTGCAAAGCTCATGTAACCTAATCTATGTTTTCCTCAAATCCCCACAAGTCGATTTACTTAAAAACACCACACTCCTGGATGAGTGCCTGGCGTACCAAACCTGTCCCGTCGTGCATATTTTTATACGTTACTAAATTAGGAAAGCAGAGTGGACTAAGGTTATGACAGCTCTGAAAAAAAAGGACAGGGTCTGCACCAGTTTTGTGCATTGGCTTTTAAAGTCACAATAATTATAAAAAAATATTAACTCTATTAAGCATCTTACAGACATTAAGGAAAGCAGAAGAGACTGAGAGGAGGAAGAAAAAAATGCTAAATTTATTTTCGCCCATTTTGAAGGTTCTAAATCAAAATACGGAAAAGAAGTTTAAAAAAATTAGTTAGGACTGTGTATTTCAATGCCAGGGTCTAGAATAAGAACAGAATTATTGGCATGCTGTGACCATGAGCAGTGGAAATCTACTGTGAAAAGGAGGTACGGAAGAGGTTGTTTTTATATGCCTTTAATTAAGATTTACTGAAATACCTCATATTAAGCTCTATTCAGAATTACTAAGTTGGGTATTCAAGAACTCTTTACCAGTGGAAGTACTGGTATGAATAGTAAATACAGATATTGTACTCCATAGCAACTTAAAGAAGTGAGAGAAATGAATATGCAATTTTCATGTCTCAAAGCTTTTCTTGCCCCCAATTAGCAAAGCAAATTCCTACGCAAAACAGACTTAGCAATAATCAATTAACATTCCAAGGGTTACTTTATAAATAGACAAAGCAGTAATCAACAATTCTAGTTTCATATATAATTTTAATAACGATTGAACCCCTCATCATTACCGCTGACATTACCTATGTAAGAGAAACTGATCTAGTATTTATCTGTAAGTTACGTTTTTTCAAAATTCCTCTTCATAAACTCTTCCAGCCCTTCTGGAAGCGCAAGCTGTTTCAGTTACAAAAACTCACTGATCTTCCCGCTATTAATTTCCTATTAACTTACAGCATTATTAATTATTGAGAGATAATTATTAATTTCCTAATAACGGGTTGAAAGACTCAATCCTCCCTAATATTAAATATGATCAACCTCAAAAAGGTGTGGTCTTAACAAATGGAATGGGAACACCCAAGTTCTATTTCTGGCTGACACCGACTCCTGCTGTGGCCTGGAGCAAATTACTTCTGTTAAAAACACTTTTTTCCATTTTGTAAAATGAGGATAACACTCCCTTATCAGCTTCACAGGATCTTTCTCAAATGCTTTGAAGATGAAGTTTTATAAGCCAACAAACGTATTTTAATGAGGGCTAAGCTGACTATATTTCTAAGACAGTTTGCCTTAAAAAGGAAAAGGGTTTGAACAAAAATGAAACTATGAGTATACATGCTATTAACCTCCCCTAAATATTATTGCAGTTTGCAATTTAAAAATACAAAAGGTAGATGAAAAAATTTTCCTTCAGAGTCTACCTAAATGAAGCAAAATGGCAACAAGTGGATGGAATACATAGAAGTCTCCAGAGACAAGACAGAAATGTCAATTTGAAATGGAACCCACACATGGGGAATAAAAGGGCATTTGCTAAACCTGCCTTTGACTCTTGCAGAGATCTGCATCCCCTCCAGCAGCAGTAACCACTGGTGTTCCCCAGTCACCTGCACTTTCACTTTACAGATTACAGAAACAGCATCACAGTTTACACGAGGTTTGGTATTGACTGCATTTTTTTGGTTCCTGATCAATGCACTCAGTTCTTGGTTTCTAAAGTTCCTTGATAACAAACACAAAGGGAAACTTGGTTTAGCCCATGTAAAGACAACTGCTTATGTGTATTTCTTTCCTTTAAAGGGAACTGTGCCAAAATATGGGCTGGGATCATAAACCATACCCTATTCTTTGTTTAATTACTTAGCTTTTGCTCTTGACTTGGCAAAACATTAAGCTTTTCATTTTAGTAAATCTATAATTAACTCCAACACGTGTTGAGTAAACATAACCTCATTTTTAATTAAATCTTAGAACAAGATGCTACAACTTGCCATTTCTAAGAAGTATTTCTCAAGTAACGTGCAATAAAAGAAATCTAATCCTTGTCAAATATGAAACTTAAGTCTTACTTTGAGTATAACAGATCATTGCTTAAAGCCATCTGTTGTTCAGCTGTGCATTTGCTAATTACAAGAGCAAAATGCAAACCTGAAAAGCTATCACTTCATATTCCCTCACTACAGGAAGGACATTGAGGTGCTGGAGCGCATCCGGAGAAGGGCAACAAGGCTGGTGAAGGGGCTGGAGAACAAGCCCTATGAGGAGAGACTGAGGGAATTAGGGTTATTTAGCTTAGAGGAGGCTAAGGAGAGATCTCATCACTGTTTACAATCGCCTGAAAGGAGGTTGTGATGGGGTGGGTGCTGGTCTCTTCTCACAAGTGACAAGCGACAGGACGAGAGGAAATGGCCACAAGCTGTGCCAGGGGAGGTTCAGACTGGACATTAGAAAGAAGTTCTTTACTGAGTAAAGAGTGGTCAGGCATTGAAAGAGGCTGCCCAGGGAGTTGGTGGAGTCCCCATCCCTGGAGGTGTTTAAAAAAAGGGTAGACGAGTTTCTTAGGGACGTGGTTTAGTAGGGAGATGGGCACGGTTGGACTCGGTGATCTCAGAGGTCTCTTCCAACCTTATGATTCTATGATTTTGAAAGTTCCAAGGCTAAAGTCAAATAAAATCTAAAGTGTAATGCAGCAAAACTGAGAGATAGCCTGGGCTTTGGGACTCCTGAGGAGTAATTTTTCCAGCACTGGATGTTTTTTCGATTCAGGTAATAATTCTTACACAAAATCAGAAAACCAATATTATTTCAAGAATGCTGTTGAAATATCATATGCATTATAAACATCAGAAAAAAAATGAACTTTCTAATTAGTTATTAATAAGTGAGAAGATTCACAAAAAATACTTTTGACAACATATTCATACAGGACAAAATCTACAATTCTAAACTAAAATCACACATGAATTCTCTGAAGAAAGAGAAATGTCTAAAATGCAATAAAGTTAGGTTACTACAAAAACACAATGTCAAGTCTCTAAGTCAAGCTTATACATGAATTATGTAATATGATAAACTAATAACCATCTTTTGTTTACGCTGCAACACTAAGATTTTTACCAGAAAAGATCCCTGGCATTACACATTCCAAATGGCCCTCAAGAATTTAGATTATTTAAGTGCTACAGTTAAATAGTAGAAAACTTTACAAAACTATACGCTATGTTCAAGAATTACACATACCAGAGCCAAATAAAAGAACCAAGAATTTGTTGAAGACAGAAGCCACAAGATTTACAGTTTGCAGAACAAAACAATGCTGTGCATTTCAATAAAAAAAACGCTCATGGGAATTTTATAACATTAAATTTCCTCTTCTTACTTAAATGAACTCTTTTAATCAGCTCTCCTCTCAGAGACAGAGTCTCTCAGTGATTCTGATTATGAAAGTATCTAGATACTGGTGATTCAGCATTAGGCAGAAGCTGATTCACTTACTAACCTTATCCAGACTACATTCAAAACCTGACTTCAGGAGAATTTCACAAAGCATTTTCTTCCAGCCATTTTATATTATATTTCAATTTCAACATGCTTATTCTGGACAATTTTTTCCCTTTGCTTCTCATCAAGTTTAGCTTAGCCATCTTTCCACAACTCTCTCAATAATTTAATGACACATGATGGCAGTGCCATTGTTCGATGGCAGTGCCCAATTAAATAAGGCACCTTGAGGCCAAAGTACACGATCTTATCCATGGGTGACACTGATTTGGTAGTGTTTGCTAAGGTAGGATTATCACTTACTCCACGAGAGTGCCACAGAAATTGCTTTCTAACCTCCAAACTTCCATGCTTCACCATATGCCCTTTTCCCTTTCGTCAGTCCTGTACTGTTTAATTTCTTCAGCAACCCAAGCCTTATATATTTATGCTGTCTGCAAGTATTTTCATCATTCTCCCTCAAAGTAACTTTTTAAAACCAATTGTACAATCATGTCCAAACCTGAGAGAAAAAACAGAGATCATAAGAATTAAATTCTCCCAAGTTTTATGAAAACAGGTATTTAGAGCCTAAAATCTTGCCTCTCACATTGAAGGTGAACCACTGCTGTGGTTTAACCTTTATTAGAGTTTGAAGAATCTCTACAATTAGACTGAAGACAGAAATCTTTAACAGGCTTCATTATATATGCTATTTCAATAGTTTCAAAAATTACAGTTATGTTAGATTTCTATAAGGCAAATCTTAAATACTACAATTAACATTAAGAGCACAATTGTGGACAAAAACATTAAAAATGCATAATGAATCAACAGATGCCACTAATTGCATTGCTCCTTTCAGGTCTTAATCACAATTAAGGAACACACAACAGAGAATCATTCTTAAAATACAAAATGCAATAGAAAAGTGCTGTTAAGCATCAGAACACCCACAAACATTGACCATTCAACTGTTCTGCAGTTGTAATGAAGAAATTTATTAATAAAATTACTAAGAGTATGCTCCCAGATATCCACGTAGGTTCAACAAAAACTGAGGGTACTTATAGCACCAGACAGTGGCAAGACAGAGAGAGAAGAGGAATGACAGGGCACCAAGTCTAAAGTAAGCTTTTGACGTGATGACATCATTATGCTGCAAGTTCACCTATCTGGTTACACAAGGTAAGTACTGATCATCGCCCTTTCTTAACTGGATATTCTGCTGTGATAAACAGTTCACTGCCATCTGTGTGACATGTGCAGGACTGAGTCTGGAAGAAATGAGTTTTTAAAGGTTACTTCCGGAAGTCACCATCACCTATACTTGAAAGCTATTTTTTAATGCAGATCTTTAAATTCTGCACAAACCACCCTAGTAGAAGCTAAATTATATCTTAAATGATTACTTACTATGAATTAAGAGCAATTAGGAGTTGTCCTTCCCTAACAATGCATTGCAACGCATTATCTGCCATAAAGAAAGCAGTTAACAGACAGTAAAATGATATACTGCAGTGAAATCACATCTCATCCTGCTTCATTTAATTAACTTTGCTAGCTTTCTTGACAGAACACCATTTAAGATTATTATGAAGATTCATGCTACCAATATATCTGAGGATAAAACAATTCATCAAAACTTACTATTTTGCTGTATTTTTTCAGTTGTTGAACATAAATGTTATTTTCAAACTCAAAAAATTTGCAATAAAGTCATCTTTGAAATCTTCACAATTTTACAAAGGAAAACTATGAAAATATGCTTGGAAGCCCTCTTTAGGAACTGTTATGTTCAGGAAATATTCAATGCAGGAGACGAACTCTCCACTCTAAGTGAAAGATTAATCTTGCTTGGACTGATAAGACTCAAGCTGTATGACATCCAGTCATGTTGATAGCAACAGCAACTGAACAGACAGGATTAGCAATAGTAGCAGTAATGGTACATGTATAAACTGATGGTACATGACCAAAAAAGACAAAGATCAGACACCACTGGATTCAGTTTCAAAAGCAGGCAACAGTGGGAATATTTTTAAGCATGCAAAATTTTCATGCACAGAAAGCTAAACTCACTTAGGGACAATGCTCAGCACCAAATTTTGTAAACTTCAGGAGAAATTAAATGCAGTATACTTATGCAGCTGATACCAGTTCCTAATCAAATGTGGTAGACTCAAAATCAGCCCTTCAGTAATGTAAATTATCCTTTTGAAAGTCTTTTTTGGAACCTTTTTAAGTTAATGTGTGAAGTTTTGCGGAAAATGTGTCACTCTTTCTTTGAACAAGTCTTTCTTTCATGGTACAGCACCATAAGGTAAATTATCTTTGAGGAACATAAAGCACACTTGAGTCACTCCTTTCTTTTGAAAGTAGGACATCTGAAAATTGATGGAAATTTTATTGGCCTTGGGTCATAATGTTTAACAGGTTTATCTAATTTCATTCCAGAGCATTTACATAGTCATATATTTTTTTTCTTTGCAATCATAATCATCCTTTGACTTGTTCTATTAAGCTTATTATGCCTAGAAAAGTACAAGGAAAAGACGGCTAGATTCCTGCATCCAAAACTTCAATGAGCCATTGCAATATTCTTCTTGAGAATAAGCAATGTGAACTTAAAAACACATGAAGGTCACATTGAGAACTCAGTTAAAATTACAGCCCAAAGCTAATCCTGTTAGATTAAGTTCGAATATTTTTTTAAAATTCTGGCCTTAGATTTCTATCATCTCTGCAGATCAGAAAATGCAAATACACCATATAAAGATTTAAAAATAATTAAAAAATTAAAACATTTAAAAATCACTATCAGCTTATCTCAAAAATATGTAAGGACAATGGAAGAATAATAATCAGTTATATCTGCTTATCCAAGTATTTAGAAGGGAAAAAACAATTCAAAATCTGCCTATGGCCAACTTTTTCTGACTTCGTGTCACATCTACTTTGAATAAATTTTGCTTTTTTATTATAAACTAGCAAGACAAAATATTTGTTATTTACTGTCATAGTGAGGTAGAACTGCCACAGGCAAACCTACTAGACATGCGCCTTTTTAGAAAAGAATGGGGCTGTTGGGCTAAAAGAAAGCAAGGAAGGACTGGAATCCTTTATATTCTGGAAAACTGGAAAATACATGCTTTTATCATAATGGCAGTTGTCATTGGCATTATGTGTCTACTCGAACAAGTTCAATATTTTCTTGATACAATGGGATAGACTTAAATAGACACATTTTTTTCCCCACTTCATCAACATTTTTCAGGACTTTACCTCAAGTACACATGCTGTGGCTTTTCTCTAACTATAAAGCCTACTTGGCACAGTATATACAATGGCAAACCCTGCCTAGTCTTTAAACGCAAGTTGTACCATGCTTTAACTGCAAGAAACAAATACAACTATGCAAAGTCAGTTCAAATAGAATTTGTCATTGCTGTAATCCCTCACACATTTGCACTTACCGGCAGGTAAATATTTCAGCTGGTTGTTAGCCAAGCGAAGATGACGTAAAGATCTCAGGCGGCCAATCTCTGGACACACAATTTCAAGGGCATTATCGCTTAGGTCCAGAAACTGCAGTTTAACGAGGGAGCCAATGGCTTGTGAGAGAAGAGATTAAAACATGAACGTGACCCAACAGTAATGTTAAAATCTTAATAGGACTATGAGAGGATAAAAAGCCATAGTACTTAACACCTACGTCTGAGCAGGTTTTGACATATTAAAGCCAGTCTCACAACTGAATGGCATAGCTTGTGGAAACGCTTATCTATCTAACAAACAGTACTGCTGGCAGTGAGACACAAAGGAAAAATTCTGATGTACAGAATGCTCCCATTTCTAGATTCTCTTCAGACAATTCTGCTTTGAAATCACTTTTTCCATTCCTTTGCTTTTAGTCTATCCAATTTATATATTCAGAAAGAGTTTAAAGTACCTTCCTGAAGTTGGGCACATAACTCTACAATTTAAGCAAGGAAGAGAAACTAGTAGAAATTCTTCACAGTTCACATTTCAAATTTGTCATGATCTAAACCTGCAAAGCATTCAGTGTGGTAACTGGCTGAAAGCAGAAAACACTCTGGATTTTTGCTTCTGTAGATTAGTGCCATTTAGCCTTTTCACTTTCTACAATTAGAATTGGAGCAAACAATTTAGGTGCATTTGAGAAGTCAGGTCTTTAAAAGAATTTAACATAGCATAAAAACAAGGATATTATAGACTAAGAGCTACACTGGTATATTTTGTAAGAAAATCTTTAATGTTTTATGGGAAAATAAAGGAAAAATAGGCCTCTTCAAAGAAGAAAAATTAATATTTTATGATTCCTGGCACTTATTGTGAGCTGGTAGATTACTTACCTTCAGGTACAACAACTATGTTGTTTGAATGAAGGTACCTGGGGGGAGGAGAAAAAAGCAGAGGACACCACCTGTTACCCTCAGAGACTTCTGCTACATAATCACGTTTGCAAAATATCCAATTTCCAACTGACAGAGCACCCTCAAAGCCATCCCTCTCTATGACCACAAAAGCTGTGGAAACTGTATAAAATGGCAATAGATAGGTACTTAAGTTTCACTTACACTATTAAATGATTAGCATGAAAATAAATGAGAATACAATTATTTAAAACAAAACATTCATAATTACAATAATAATGGGTTTTAATTTTGAGAGCCATAAGAGGAAAACAAAAAGGAAGAAGAATAAAGCAGACAGAATAACCAAAATGAGCCATATTTGGGAGACGGGGGGGGGGAGACGGGGGGGGGGGGGAGAGAGACGGGGGGCGGGGAGAGGGGGGGGGGGGGGAGAGACGGGGGAGACAGGGAGAGGCCCCAAACCCACACAAGTTACACAATTACGAGCATTTTCCCCTGCGTATAAACTCTTACAACTTTACTGACTGAAGAAACAAGCAAATGATCTACTGACAAGTGGGTTTAATCAAACAGAGTACATTTTTCAAAAGAAAAACCCAATCTTACATAGTTACTTAGGTAGTTCCTGAGGGTGGCTGGCTGGATCTCTTATTGAGAATGTTTGGCACCCTCTGCTGAAGCACTTCCAGTACTACTAGTAGCATAAAAACTATTCTTAGATATCAGTGTTAGAAAATTTTGTTAATCTAATTGTCAAGTATACTGAGTACTCAATGTCCAATCACTTAGGCACCCATGGAAATTATTTACACAGTACATTTTTTTCTATCCTATTCAAACAGCATTCCCAAAAGCAGCAGTCTGTCTTTTCAGAGAGACAGAGCCAGAACAAGGACAAAGATACATGAATGTTTCAACTACATGGAGTACCTGAACCCTCTCTTTTTATTTAAAAATTGAAGACATTTCATGTTTACTGAAAATGTAACAAATGTAAGAGTAGTAGATTTGTTTGGAGAAATCCTTACATATAACCTTAGGATGAGAATTCTACTCATCTCAGCTGCAGCTCCTGAAAATAGTTGCAAACTATTTCACACAAGCTAAAGAGCGTTTATCATGAGGCCTAGTACCCCAGCATGAGAGACACAGTACACAAAGAAACACAGATAGCAAACTTGCTAAGGATGTAATGTTCAGGAAAATGAAAATCAGCTAAGCTTGTCTTTTAAAATTTAAAGCTATTGTAACAAAGTAATCTTTAAAAAAAAAATCCTTATTTATTGGTCTTTTCTGTCAACAAGACATCTTTATTGTCCCATCAAAGATTGACTTGTACTATTAGATCTACACAAACCACCAGCCTGCTGCCATTCTCTCCAGACCACCAGAATATATGGGAAAATAGAGGTATAACTAAGCTTGCTGAACCCCAAAATAATTAGGTTTCTCTCCTACAAGTCAGTGTATTAAAGATTATTTGAAGCTATAATTTATGCAGGTTTTCCTAAAGGCATCATCAGATAACATGGACATTTCCTGCTGCCTCATGGCAAATCATTAAATACTAAATATAACAAATACAAAAATATTTATTTTACTGCTTCAGAGCATGAACATACTCTCAAGACTCAGGCATGATGAGACAAGACTGTCTTAAGCAAGATGGAGACTGCAGTGACCTACAAAACAGTTCAATTATGCTGCGGTCGCGTGTATCAGAAAGGTGTGGTTTCAAGGGTTGAATTAAGATGACAAGATCAGACAGCTGAAAGCATTAAACTACTCAGATATACACCTCCTCCTGTTTGAAGCCTCTCATTAAATAAACAGAATCCAGAATCAATGGTCCATCACTTACTCAACTGAAAGTGAGGCAAATGAGTTATAAGGGAAAAAGATTATGTATCTCTTAAACCCCTGTCAAGGACATCTATTCTTTGGACGAGACTGGATAAACCACTCTCCCTGCAGCACCCATCACGAAATAGTTACTACTCCTACTTGCTCATTCCTGCTCCTATTTGATAACATGTGACTTGATTCCAAAAACCCCACTTATTACTACAATCAGTAAGACCAGGATCACCATAATCCTGGTAGCTGGGGTGGAAATGAGCAACTAGGAATGGGTTGGAAGCAGTAACCTGTTACTCTGGCCCTCTTACAATCATCTGACCATTACATTTGGAGGTTCCACTACTTTATCAGGCTGACAACAGTCTACACAGGAGTTGGGGGGCAAGTATTTTTTCCCTTAGCAGTGTAGACATTTGTATAACAGTTCTTGTTTTACATTAAAGAAGAAATTTTTAACAACAACAACAAAAAAAAGGACTGAATACATCTAGATATACCTCCTTTAAAAAAAAAAAAAAAGAAAAACCCAATAAAAAAAATTACCTTTTCTTTTCTTGCCCTACAAGAAAATCCTTCACACTTAAGAGAGGTTATGTGCAAGTAAAACATTTTAGAATGATTTTAAGGTAAGATGGATCAGCATAATAAAAATACATTAGAACTCCTACACAAACTCACAATTCCACGAGGTTTGGAAGCTTCTGTGCAAGGTTTTCTGGCTGAAAAAGAGTTAAAGATTTTGTTTAGGTCTCCAAACAAAAACCAGACACACACATATTGTGTACCCAACTCATTTTAATAACAATACTAAAACATGTCAGCAGCTAGTCAAGGAAAAATTGTCAACAAGGAGCTTGTATACAATACCCTATTTCCACATTATGGAGTCATTTAGGTTGGAAAAGATCTTTACGATTGTTTGTTCTCATCAGTGCAGTCTAGGATACACCAAGGGTGAGTGATTCTCTACTGAAACAGAACTGCAGCCTACAAGTGACATTAACGTGTGCTCGACCAAGTGGTAGTCAGACTTGTGAGGCTGAAAAGATGGACTACCAAAACCTTGCTTTTGAAAATATATTAATATTAAAATAATTGAGTCGAAGCCAAGAGACTGCTAAGAAGCTGCAGCATTTACCAACTTAAAGCAGAACAAGAACTAAACAAGATGTCTAACCATAATGTATTTTATTTTGTAATGCTGCTAAACTGGGAAATGACCTACAAACTCTGTGTAGCTTAATCAATTACCACCAAGTGCTGAATCCATCAAACTAGATTTCCATATTTACATATTAACACGTATATAATTTTCTAACTGCTAACTGATCCCTAGCTGCAATTCTGTTTCTTGATAGCATTTATAAACACAAACATATATCAAAAAATCAGCTTCACACATTTCAAACATCATGTTGGTAACCATACTCAAGGTGATTCAAGGTTAAGACAGTTTTATGGCTTAAGAAATCTACTTTAAACATAGATGTGTTTTATGGAAAAAAAGTTTTTACTACACACATATATGCAGAAACAAGTTAATTTTAAAAGCAGCTCGATCACATGGCAAATTTACTGTTAAAAAAAACTAAAAACTTTCACTATCATGGAAATCTAAGGTACAGCATTATATAAAATATTTAACTTTGTGTTTATGTATTTATTATGAAGAAATATGCTAACCTAAAAGTTATGTCATAATATTCTTATGCAGCAAACATGTCATAATCTAGATCTGAATACAAAAAGTTGTTTTTAACTACGGAGCAACAAAGGATGGCTCAATAAATGAATCCGTTGGTCAACACTCAAGAAACAGGCTATAACTAATCAGTTGCTGCCACCAGCTGGAAGGTTTGCTACAGTACATTTCTCTCAGCACAGAATTTTATTTGGTCAAAGAGAACAGCTTAAACTGGGAAAATATATGCAAAGGCTGCAACATGCTCAGGCACAAAAAATTCAAGCTTTAATCTAAAAATAAAATCACTGCTATCATAAGTCCTGTATTAGAACAAGGATATTAACCTGAATCACAAAATATTTTTACATTATACAGGAAGGTCATACTCTTTAACTGCTGTACATCGCAAGACAGAGACAATTTTACAGTTCAGCAAGTCCAGAACAGAAGTCCTGCTTATCTCCAAGAACCACAAAAACGACGTGTCTGAGTCAGAGTTGTTCAATACAACACCCTAAAAATGAAATCACGAATAAAAAAAAATATTCATGATCCATGAATTTAGAGGTCTCTACTGATGAGGTGACAACAAACAATGATAAATGAGTCATCAATTTTGCCAACAATTTAGTGAAGATGGCCTCGCCCTCACACACACTGGACATTTTTCCAAAAAGTGAACCTGCTGATTTTTCTGCACAGGACAGCATTTGCATATCCTGTCTCAGTAAATTAAGAACAATTGTTCTTTGATACGGCTAGATGACACTTCTGACAGTGCCATCAAGGCAAACTTGTATTTCCTTTTAATAGATGAGGAAATAGGATTACTGCAAGGATATTAAGCAGTCAAACGTTGAATGAGGAGAAACTGAAAAATGTGATGCTGGGATACAGGTGTGCTATATAGCTTCTTGATGCATTCATTATGTCACAGCCCCTTTATCATTTCCATCTTGCCAGTGAAGGCAAAAATGAAATTATTCTTAGGCAAGGTGGTAAATTCTGTCAATGTAACTATTCCAGACATTTTCGTAAGAGCCATCTCTTGAGGACTAGAGCCATTTTAGAAGGGTAAAGGAGAACAAAAGCTGATTGAACCCATGCTTTTCAGAACTCTGAAAGAATCAATTAATGGGAGAAAAGTATCACCTAACTTTAAAGAAATACAGTGCAGATTTCTTATTGTGATGGCTAATAATCCATATGCAATTTAAAGTATTCACTGATGAGCTAACGTTCATAATCCTGCATAGAATTAAAAGAGCACAAGGCTGAAAAATACATTACAATTATTCTTCTCAGCCAGGACCACCCCTCAAAGAAATCAGTATATTTTCTTTCTGAAGGTCTTAGTGAAAGGAATACAGCTTTCTTTCACAATCATTTGTTTTCAACTATTCTCAGATACTATTGACAGTTGCAAGTTTTGACTCTCTATAGAGTCTTACCAGCTCAGAATGTCTAACACAGTTATTTAACTAACCCATTTTTAATTCTGAGGTTACAACATTTATTTAGTGTGAGAATTTGTTCAGGGAAGAATAACAAAACATAGAAACACTCAACAGGATATCCCACAACCCTGAAATTAACTGTTTTCCTATCAACAGGAGGCCACAAACATAAGTTTTCACTGACACCTTATCAGTAAGTTTTAAATAAGACCCTGGGAATGACAATGCCTTTAAAATAAAGCACACAGCAAGGCAAGAGTTGTTCAGCCTAATGATTCAATGTAGACCAGAGTGTACAGTACCACCTAACAGCAGAAAGGCCTGCCCGTGGACATGAGCAAAATTTATAGCATTTAAGAAAACCCCAACCAACCTCATAAAAAAACCCCCCAGATCGTCACAGAGCTCCAAAAGGATAACCATAAAAATGTCATAAGTTTTCATTGATATTCGACATTACCTACATGCGTTCAAACACAATACAACCAATACTCATATTCACAGCACATGACACCATTCAGGATCAGATTTGCTATAAGGTTATTGGGTTTTTTTAAGTTATCTTCGTTTTCTGTTCAAAAACACAGAATTCCTACACATACAGGCAGTAAACATTGCAATAAAGAGGTTGTCGTACCAATGTGGTCAGGGAATTTCTTTTCATATAAAGTCTCTCCAAGTACTGCAGCCCCTCATCTTTCAGTAACTCCAAAGGAAAGTGGTGGAGATTTCTGTAATTTAAGAACAAGTTCTTGTGCCTTTCCAGCTTTGCCTCAGAGATTGTTTTACATAGTTCTGATGCCATGCCTAATCCTGCTCCCAAACACCACATCTACTGCATTGCATCTTCTGAAAGCAGACCAATTTCTAGGAGACAAAAAGAGAAAGAAACCCCTTATCATTAAGGTGTATGTCATGCATTCTTTTGCAGAAATACATAGTTATTACATTATCTGATAATTTACCTAAACACATTTGTTTCAGTTAATGCAAAAATATAAAGTAGCCAGAACATTCACACCATAAGATATATTAGAAGCCTGACTATTTTCTGAAAAAAGATTTAGCATGTTTTAGGACCAGAAAGAACCAGATCTTAAGGTATATATAATCCTTTTTTCCATTCCATTTTCCATGGACCTTTCTGATAATTTCTCAAAGTTGCCATCGAAAAAAAAACAAACCAAAAACGAAACCTCTCTCTATAACCATTATTGGTATCCTACATCTGTTCTGTGAAGTGTGCTAAAAGAAGAATCCACACATAAGGAAAATGCACAATTTATTAGAGGACTTGTTATCTTCAGATGACTAAAACATCTTCCTGTAGTTTTTAAGCCAGAATGACAAAAAGCAATGAACGTTTCTTAAGCTTTCCCATATAAAATAATTCATCAGTTGGAAGATATACTGAAGATGGAGAGCCAGTAAGGCCATTTAAAAATAATAAACTAATATATGGGAAATCTGAAAGCTACAGCAAGAAAAATTATAAACAGCTAGATGTGACAGCACATTTTCAGCTCTCTTTACCAAAAATAAACTCAGAAAGAACTAAATGTCAAGCTTTAACTGACAGTTTCAAAACCAGAAAAACAAAAGAATAACGACAAAATAAAAATTAACTTGTATCTGAAACAAGACTTTATTTAGCTTGTTTTCCAGGTATAACCAAAATGATCATCTTGTCTAGATTTAGATAACAGCACCAATGTGACATCTTTTCAACCGCTGTCTCAGAAGTCATGAGAACATAATAAATCCAGACTATTTATTGAAGTAACCAATTTGCTACAGACTTGTGTGTATAAATTGATTTCCATTAACTAAAAGCAAGGAATCATAATTGCTTTCCACAAATAACATTTTCTATTTTAGTTCATTCCTTTACTGAAGGAGACATTGATAACCATAACAGATACTGGAAGTAAAGGTACTGAATTTCAAACAATAATCCTATCTGATTATACAGTAGTTGCTGTAAACACAGCTCCTCACCCAGTTGAAGACTGACAACCAGATCATACGTGTAAATCAAACTACTTTATCAGTTTCAGTCATTCCCTTGATTTGCAGAGAAGCAGTTTTTACCAGTTACCTACATCCTTCTGGAAGAACGTAGCATTTATATTCTTAAGAGTCCACAAGCCCTACTAATCACAATTTAGGTGTAATATCCTGTGCACCTTTTGTAGTCTTGAGTTATCCCCAACTGAAGTCATGCTACGACCAGTTCTGTAAACAAATTATTACCCTGTTGAGAATCCTATCTAAAACTAGAAAGTATCAGTCTAACTGTGGTTAAACAGTACTCATGAGAAAGACCATCACTCTAACAATCTCCTTCCTTAGCTACCTTAAGGAGACAGGGTAGACACACTGCTGGCCCTTCGCAGTAAAAACATTTTCATGCGCATCATCTGAGAGGATTTCATCATTAACTGCTACAATATAAGGAATGGTAAAGGAAAGCTCATCTTTCCCTGACATATTTTTTTAAATGAAAAGCTGTGAAGACACAAACCACGTATATAAATATCCAGTAGCCTTCCAATTTGTCCAGAGATGCTTTTTAGGTGTTCTGCACTTGCGAACTTCTCTTCAGAGTTGTGACTCCATAAACCAACTGGACCGCATTTGTCCACGGCACACATGAATACACAGCCATGCAAGCCCAGAAATGCGAAGTCCAGTCATAAACTACTGTACTTTGGCTTTTTCTTCAACGGAACCCCCTCCTATTCTCTTCTACCACCAGCCAAAGTTTTTCTTTCTAAATAAGCTTTTCTCAGAGATGAGACACAGCACCGGCAAAAAAAGCACAGACACAACCAGGTCTTTAAGGAGAGGAAAAAAGGATCACGAGGACAGACAGAGCGGAGATCTGTCCCGAGTGGGTGCGGAGGTGGAGGGGCCGGTCCGACCCGGGTGGGTGCGGGGGGGGAGGGGCCGGTCCGACCCAGGTGGGTGCGGGGGGGGGAGGGGCCGGTCTGACCCGAGTGAGTGCAGGGGGGGAGGGGCCGGTCCGGTCCTACCCGGGTGGGTGCAGAGGCGGGGGGAAGGCGGTCTGTTTCGGGTGGATGCGAGGGAGGGAACCAGTCTATCCCAGGTGGGTGCAAGGGAATCGACATCCCCTCCAGACCCCGTCCCGTCCCGTCCCGTCCCACCCCTCTCACCTCTCTCCCCGCCGACAGCGGCCCAGGCTCCCGTGGGAGGTGCAGCCGCGCGAGACCCCCACCACGGCCACGCAACTCTCGCGAGACGCTGCCCGGCCGTGACACCGCCCCTTCGCCCGCCTCTTGCCCAATCACAAAGCCCTTCACCACACACCATCCAATCACAAGTTCCCCAGAGCTCTCCCAGTCTTGTGCTCTTTGCCCTGTCAGCCAATGAGAGGGCGCCCCGCCTCAGCGCCTCGCCCGCCTCCTGCTGTGGCTGGGGGGGTGCGTGAGGACGTGGGTGGGTTTGCAGCATCGTCTCATCCTGGTGGTGTCCTTGTCCCAGTTGTTTACACAGTTCCCAGTGTTAACAAGTTATCCGTTCTTAGCAGCTTTTGAAGAAGGACATAATTTGCCGATAAAAGTGGTCTGAGACCCATCTTCCCAGCCAAATTTTGTTGTACCTATCAATAAACTGTCTTTAAAGAAGAAACTTTTCTTTTTAAAACTCCAGAAAAAAGTCTTAGGGAGTTTATTTGCAGGCATTTCGGTATCACTACTCTTTCTTTCTTTGTGACCAGCAGGCTGAAGACCTTTCGTTACCCACAGCCTGCCTGTCACAACCATTTTTATCCATATTAGCTGGCCATGAAGCAGGAAAGGGGACTCATGGAAGCTCATCTTATCTGCATGATGTTCACTTAACTTAGCTTTTAAATGAATTTACATGAATTTACACATACTGACATGACTCAATACACAAATCCTGCCCTAGGGAAGATCTTATTTGTGTTAACGTCAATGCTCTAGACGCCAATTCCCTTAGAATATTTAATATTAGTGAGTATTAAAAGTTCTTTGCTGAACATTAGCCCTGCCAACTGCCTAAAAAAGGAATCCCAAATACTTGTTCTAGTTCCCAAAGCATAACATAAACATTAACACAAACTTGTCTTCTCAAGATTCACATAGCAGGTCTCCAGAGGAACCAAGAAGCTGAATGTAGAAGATGAACACCTTGCAGAAGGCATTTCTTTTCTCCTGTATGTTTGCAGAACTTTCACCTGAAGCAAAAGCAACATGCAGGAAAAACTGAAGAATTTTTGTTGAAGCCTCGTTTCTTTCTTTTTCAGTTCTAAATAAAGAATAGCAATCTGTGATTGCTCATTTGTCATTTTCCTACACTTGAAAGGCAATAATTATTTTGACAAGTGTATTTGCTCAGACTTATTCGCCATTTACAGTCTTTTGGGAGTTGTTTTTTCAGATAAATAGATTGGATTTTGTTGAAATAATTCGAGATTAAATAATTTACCCTTCAAAATCCAACATCCTCCATATTTATCATATCAGTCTGCACATGTTATTTCTTACTGTGGTTAATAGTACTTGTCTGTTTTTCTCAGCTAGATGTTAAGTTCCAGGAAGTGGCCTGCTTGTATATTGCCACAGTTTTAAAAACAGAAATTGCACCAGACTTCTTAATGTCACTTCAGTCTCACATTATAAATATCTGAGAAATTAGAAGTTAAGCATGCCTCAGACCAAAGTAGAAGCTGAATAGCACAGTCAACAGCACATTGTTCAGAGGCAATTCAATGATGTATCAAACCAAATGTTCTCCTGGATTTTAAGTCATTGATCAGGACAGAAACTGTGTTGCTGCCTTCTTTCACTAAAATATAGATGGGAAAGACAAACCTTTTTTTCTTGGGAGAACTGCTCTTAACAAAGCCAGGATACTTAATGTATTTCTTTACACATATGGTTTTGGGGGTTTGGTGGGGAGGTTTTTGCAACAGTAACAGGGTGGAGATAAGGTTACTGAACTCTGATATTTTTGAGAACAAACTTTTGTCTGTTTCTTCTTTTCTGCTCATACAAACAAAGTGACTACAGAAATCAGAGCAATGCTGAAATGTCTTTGGTTCTACTCTGTCATGGAAAGAAATTCAACTCTTGGGGTGTGCTTTCAGTGATTATAAAGTGTACTATACACATGGATTCAACATAAACTACACGAGCAGTTTAGGATCACTGAAACTATTAAAGATGTTAATAATATACAAAGAATTACTATTTCAGTGGGAAGTTTTAAAACTAAGGATTTGAAAGACTATTTTTAAAATATCTTTTGTTTTCTGAGTGAGAGTATTGCTACTAGCAGTATTTAAAATGTCTTTGCCCTACTGATAATGTATAAATCCAGATTGCTTTTCAGTTGGCAGAAGACTCTGCAGAATTAGATGAACTATTCTTTGCCAAGATGAACAAACATCCTCACCCACCTCAATTATATTAGGTTTTTCTTGCTTGTTCTAGAGCTGTACCAGATTCATACCAGCTATATAGAGGTAAGTGCCAGTCACCTCATGGCTTTATGATATCCACAAGAATTTCTAATGTGATTTGAGTGTTTACACAGGACTTTATCTTGTGTCTTTCCTCCTGAAGCAGTCACTCAGGATTCTCTCTTCTTTTCTTGTGTAGCCTACAATCATCACACTCTTTCATTCTCAGTCTGATTTTATTTCCTCCCTTGACCAATGCCGTCACGATCAGCCAGGCTTGTGTCATCGAACTCTGTGCAGTGCTTCTAGAAAGCACTGCTCTCTCAGACCTGAAAGCTGATCTCTGAAGTTCTGATCCTGCACAGCACAGGTGTGCAGTCTTGCGTGTGTTAGTCACAAGGCTGAAAATGACAAGCAGAGCAGCAGGCATTGGAATCCGATCTTCTGTTAAGTAGAGTGCTTGCCTCATGGTTGCCAAATCACTCCTGTCTAAAAAAGTGAGACTTGAGGCATATCCTTTACTAAGTAGGTTTTTCCTGTCTCTTTATTGTGATTTCACTGTTGCTTTTGTGCTTGTAAGGGCAGGGAATGGAAGGGCTTGAAATTTACATCTTGCTCAGAAGTATGATTGATCTTTGGGAAGATAGTAAGGGTTTGTGAAACCATTTTCTTTTGAACTACCAGGTGAAACATGAAGAAATTATTTTTATTAGGTTTTTGTGACATGATTACTAGCTCTCAGTTTCAAAGAACTAGAAGATCTTATGTTTTACTGAGCTTTTGAACATTCTGAACATTCTGAGGTTGAGCCTCCCTAATAGTCCTGGGTTAGTCTGTTCTACCTTGTACTGTGGATACCACTTATATTGAATCATATGCATTAAATTACACTTCGTAAATTTGGATTGTGATAAAAATATTCACTGAGCAATTAAAGGTCAGTTTTTAGCAACAGTATATTTAATGTGACCAATGCATGACAGGAAAATAAGGTTTCTCCTTTAAGGTCAGATAATTAGAAAATATTTTTAACCTTTGCTCTTTAGTTGTGTTAAGTAGTGGATACAGGACGGGAGTTCTTGGGCATCATTGTATCCTGAAAATTATAGTGAAGCATACATTCATTAATTTGATTCATACCAGGATGAAATAAGCTCACCAAAATGGTCTGGTTTTAATGATGGAGAAAGAATCCATTCTCTAGAAAGTCCTAGCTCTTCGTAGGATGTCTTTCCTAACTTCCAGTTATTAACTTTGGCATAGTGACAATGCAGTCTTATTTTTGTGGAATAAAGTTACAGTGACTCATCATAGTACTGCTAATTTAGATTCCATAAACCTTTTACTTAAAACTCTGGCTTCTGCAGCAGTACCAAAAACTGGAAGGCAGATGGAGCTCCTGCATGCCAAGTGCCAACAGGCCTGTATTTAATGTTTAGACATCATCTACCTTTGGCTTAAGTCTTTTTATTTTCAGTTTGTTGCTGTATTTGTTAAGCTTTAACTGACTCCTTTTTCAACAGCACAGTAATGCTAATGAAAAAGCTAATTTGAAAGTTACTTGTATTGCCTGGTATGTTTCAAATTGCTCAAAATAGAAGCTTTTAAACCAGCCTGTCACTAATTTAGGCTGAACTAATTTTTCTGAAGGAAAATTCCTTTTAATCCCATTGATCATGCTGTGGAATAAATTTCCTACGAAGTAGTGGAAGGTACTGGAAATCTGGACAAACTACAATTTGAGTGGAACAACCCTAACACAGAAAAAGCAAGCAGTGGCTTTTAGACCTGGTCACGCAGTCTCTGCTTATTCTACATTCTCACCGATTTAATTAATCTGAATTGGACAAAGAACAATGCCTCACTGACTGCCCCAGAAACCACATTCCTCTGTTAATGCACTAAGCAAATATAACAATAGGCAAAATCAACATTTCATCCGCTGCTCCATCAGGAAATATGGGATCATCATAAAGGTAACGAATGAGACAGCTCTCTATGGCTTATTTGGTTGTTACTCCTTCTTTAACAACTGCTAAAGGTGCATATAGATGATATGGAGATGTTTTGTTACTGGTTTTTGACAAGATAATCAAGGCTTTCAATTAATCTACATTATCCAAGTATATTTTTCCAACTTTTCAACGTGGCTGTATGGCATAAATGCATTAATGAATAAAATTTTGTTTATTTTTTGGAATTCACATTGTGAAATTCCTTAAACTTGGCTGATCTGGCTCAATTAAAGCCACTTAGAATATTATCTATAGTTTTGCCTCACTTTAAACCAGGAAAGCAATAAAGCTTAATAAGCACATTTAGGCAACACATGCATGTTTATTAGTTTCAGGCTAAAAATGGCATGAAATGTTCTTTGGTCTATTTTTATATGACCTCAGCAATATTATTTTTTACTACCGCCCTCTGCTGTCATTGAGGCTGTTTGGTGGTTATTTCTCCGTCTTTCTTTGGCCCAATATCTTCCTTCATTTCATCGTCAGCTCACTTCCCTTGAGTTCAACCCACAGATCTGCTGAGCTTGCAATAATTGTTACAAGATTTCTGAGTATTTTTAATGATTCATTGTATCTAATCGGAGCAAAAGTTGTTATTCATTCACCGGGTAAACAGTGTCTTTAGGCTTATTCTGAAGCTGTTCCTACTTCCAGATACCAAGCTTATTCCAGTTCTTTATTCTGTTATGACTGTTGCTGCCTATTGTAATTTTTTTTCTCCTCTCTTAGGTATTTATGTTTTTGAGTAAGAATTCCGATGCTCTTTGTGTGTCTGAACAAAGTCATGTTTTGTAGAGAGACTCCATATGGTCAGTAAAGCTCCATTGTTCCTATGAATTTACTTAAAAACTTTGATAAAACATTAAATCCTTAAACTGTTATTGACAGTTCCATCATTTTAGTACTTGTTAGCTTTAAATGGAAGTATGCTGCATTTGGTTTTTGTTACACATAATACACATGCTTCAAATAACATATTTCCATATGTTTATGAGATGTTTGTATTTCTCATGGAAATGTTCCAAATGAGGTGCCAAATGTCTTGGTTGTGTAAGAGTGACTAGTTTTGTAATTTTATTCTGCCATTCATATCAGAAGGGTGTTAACTCTGTGCCCTGTTACATTGTGATAGAAAAGAAGCAGGTGGTGAGCTATTTTTCATTCCAAGTGAATATAAATAGTGAAGACGGGAAGCGTGTGTATACGCAGCTCTTTGATTTATGCAAGCATATTGTGGAACCTGTTACAGTGAAGTCAGATATAGAAATCTTCTGTTCCTGCAACCAGTGGGAGATTTGCTTTTAGAAAGCTTGCAGGGTTTCTCCTTTTCACATAAACCATCCCTCTGGTTACAGCTAGGGTCTGAACTTTCTTTTATTGAACACACTAGGAACAGCTTAAATACATGCCTGAATGTTCCATGTGCTGGGAACTTGATAGGCTGCTTCCTGTTAAATGAAGGATTTTTAGATTTTGAGAGCAAACCAGAGGAGTCAAAGATATTTGTCTTCTTGTTACGCACTGTGTACTTTTCAGAAATTTTTCATGTGAATTCTTGACCATTTTGTTACTAAGAAGTCTAACAGTCAAAAGTTGAGCTAAAACAGGTACAAAAGCCAAGACACAATTGAGCTGGAAGAGGCTCTGAGTCAGCAGTTAATTAACAGTCTTGCAGTAGTGACTCCTTAGCATATGTACTTTTTTTGAGTCCTTACCTCCTTCCTGCTTTTGTCACATTTGCAACACAAATTGATAAAGACCTTTCCAGATTATAAAATCGTGGCATAACACTAGCTACCAGCTCCGATTTTCCTTGGTGTAAGGAGTGTTTTGGACAATATGGCTTCGTGTCTAGCACCAGCTCTGCTCCTAGGGAACTATTCCAGACCACCTGTCTGTAAGAGGTTAACATGTTGTGTCTGACAAAAGGAACTAATTTAGCGCCCATTTAAAATCAGAATAGTGACTCAGAGTAACTTCAACTGACTATAACTAGGCCCCCACATTGAAATGATTTTTCATTGTATGGTATAGGAAAGAGTCATGTGCCTTTTACTCTCTTGCAGGGATTAATAGCCCATAATTCTGGGATAGTGAAGTAATTAGGTCTATTAAATCCTGTTAGTGACCTAGCGCTTTTAGCACTGAAGTCATGCATACTGATATGCTTACAAAAGCTACCCCCTATGAATTAGAGATAGCCCTACCAGAACAGATAACCAAAGAAGCACAGCTGCAACTGTATTATAATCCTTAAATAAACATTTGTTTCCTTCATAAAATAGAAGCCACCCAACCACTTACAAATACGGATTCTGGATAATACATCACTGTCGGTGCACCAGTGCTGCAGTCCTTTTGTGCAATTGAAAAGGAATTTTCATAGATGGACTTTTGTTCCTGTTGCATTTTACTGTGCCTTGAATCGGTGGATCAGTCAGACAGTGCATTATTGAAGATCTCTTAGAACAGTAAGCCAGTGAGTTACTGAGGATCTCTTAGAACGATAGGCAAGAAAACTAATTTAAAATATATTAACCCACTTGTTTATTATTGTGCAGCAAGTGTATAATTTTTCTAATTTAATCAGGGTTACAATCTGTAATTTAAAGTCAAAAGCAATTTTGCCTTTTATTTCTTTGGAGAAAAAAAGAAAATAAATAAGGATCTGAGTTTACCAATCCATTTATGAATATCAGTGTGTTAGAGCATATAGTGGTTGTATGTATGTTTCTGTTGTCATTACCAAATGTGTGGTAAATATCTATCTATCTATCTATCTATCTGTTTATGTATTGGTCACTTTTTTGTAGTTGCTTAGGCTAATCAGATACCTTGAAACTGCTACAGCTTCATTGATTAGCACTGCTGAAAATCTACGCATGTTTTCCCTTCTAGTGTTCTTTTGGAATACAAAACTTCCAAGATGATGTAATTACTTTTTTTTTTTCTTTTTAACTTTTTAAGCACTGTTACTGCAATAAGACTTCAACATTCTACCCAACAAACAAAGAACGGGACTATTCATTTAATCATTCAGTCTTTTAGCAGGTTCCAATTACTTCATGGAAACAAGAAGAGAAAATTACTTTTTTTTTGCGTATATAATGGACAGCTGACCAAGTTCTGTGGGCTGACATAACTAGGAAAAGAAAGATCAGGAAAAAAAGATCAGGAAAAGCAGAAGTATGTATTTAAAGAAAGATGGGCTTGCTCTAAATTTATCAGTTCTCTTACTGTTCTCTTGCAGGTCCTGAACACTTTGATCAGGCTGCTAAATAGCTATCTGACAGGAATTCTTTCTAAGCTATAGACACAGGACTTTGCAGAGAGGTAGTTCATTAAAACAAACAGTCTATACTTCTGCTTGCATTTTAAAGAGAATTTGTAAATAAGGTGAGTCAAGGTAGTGAGAAACCTGATCTAACATCAAAGTTAGTACTGCTCTGATTTGAGGGGTGGGCCACTTGGCCTCCTGAGTTCCCTTGTGGTGATAGTGCTGTTGCTGCTATTATAAATTATGTGGTCATTGCTATAGCTTTAATCAATCCAGGGCAAAACTCCTTTGCACTGAGCAGATGTGGCATTTAAAAAAGCCTTTCACTCTCTGGTCTTTCAGCCTGAGTGAGGTCCTTTTCTTGGTTGAAACATCAAATATTACCCCTGGTAAAACATTTCCTCCCAGTCCTGTGATTGTGTGGGTCTATAGATAGATATCCTTAGCACACTACTATCAGGAAAAAAAAAAAGGAAAAAATAAGTTAATATTTTATATGTAATTTAATTTAGATTTTGAAAAATAATGTATTTGTAAGACGAAAGAAGAAATTTATACCAGGACTGTTTTATGTGGTTTATGTTTTTGAAAAATGGGCATTCTCTGAGTGTATATTGACCTTAGAGACAACTAATAAATAATGTCACTCCTGACCTTCACACCTTTTACTCTGGAACAAAATACGACAGGTATTCTAACATTTACAGCTTTAACAATCTACACTAAAATACAGCAAGAATGAAGGAGCTAGAAAATGAAGAATAATAACACAGCCTCATATTGAATGCAGCCTTAACTGAGACTGGAAAACAGATAAAGTGAAAGCAATGTTCTCCTCTGTGTTATAATTTTGGCCTGAGTAACTACTACTGTCATTGTTCTTGTGAAGGATGTGCCTGTTGGGGTGTTACAGTGACTAAGGCAGTAATTGTCATTATTCCACTTGATAAAGATAGCAACTCAGTATATCCGGGACACCTGGTTTAGTATCAGCTCAGAGAGACAGTGCTACCTATTCCATACAGGCAATTTGTTTGCTTCATCTTTTCCTGGGTGGACAGTTTACTTCGAATGAAAGTAATTCTAGGTGATCTCCTGCCTCTCTCTCTCCAAAACTGTGCCACCACTTACCAATTTAAAGTAATGGCCTTTGGCTGGTGGAATCTTCTTAGATAAAGAGAGGAAACTAGTAATGTGTTGCGATATTATGAAATGGAGAAGTACACTTCCACAGAAGATTTATGTGGGACAGCATGTCAGCATTTAACAGCATATGTCAAGTTCATATGGGTTGATGACAGAAGTTTCACTTTGCTGAAGAGGGGCCTCAGCTCTCAATGACTTGGCCATCCCTGATGTAGAGAAAACTGTGTCAGTGAAGCACATAATTTTTTCCTGCTTCCGTTTGCCGGTATGCCCTCTCTGACCTCTTCACCACACATAGATGATTTTAAAAGCAGCACAGGGTGAATGGTGAATCCTTTATGTTTGAAAAACATCCAATCTTTTCCTTCAGTTCCTTAGGGGAAGGACTCTACTGAAATAACATGAAACAACTCCTAAAGATACTTTTCCTTGCTGAAATACAAAGTCAAGGATCAATGCACAGCAGAATATTAAAAGATAAGAGCAAAAAGGGAAAGGAGCAAAATTAAGTAGATAAAAGCATCACAGCATAAGGGCTTAGATGAGTCTCGGTGTTCTGACCTCTTCTGCTGTCGTAAAGTGTTTGAGTTTGTTCAATGCTTGATAGAAAGAGTCCAAAAACCACAGAAGGTGTAGCAGGGGAATTTCCTTGTTGAGTAAGGGTGGAAGTTACACCACGACAGACAACAGTGTTCAGACAGAAGCACCATCTTTCAGAGAACTAGCACTGAGCATGTGTTGGAAGGCTCTCTGTTAAATTTAGTACTGTGGCTCAATGTTAAGATGCGTAAATAAATTCTTTCTTCAAGGAGATGGTTTTATTTGTCAGTCTTTGTTATGAATTCTTGAGCACTTTTGAACTGTTTAGTTTCGATACTGGAAAAGAGTATTTTTGCACAGTTTGTTCACTAGCTTAAAAGTTCTTTTGAATCTGGCAGATTTAGAAGTTGTACTGAGCCTGGCTAAGATAGAGTTATTTTTCTTTATAGCAGCTCAAAATGTGCTGTGTTTTAGAATTGCGACCAAGACAATACCGATAACACACTAATGTTTTAGCTGTTGCTGAACAGTGTTTACATAGCATCAAGGCCTCTTGTTTCTCCTTCTGCTCCCCTAGTTGTTACTTCCACCTCGGTAAGCAAATGATGCTTGCCTTGGCAGGTTCCTGGCAGTGCGATATTGCTAACAGCCACTATCCTTTATGCAAGCAAGGCTTTACTCACTTATCTTGCTTGATTATAGCATGTTTCACATTCATTAATAACCTGTGCAAAGGCTTGCTCTCTTCTTCCACTTGTCCTTCCTTTATTAAACAGTTTTTATCTTGAACCCTCAGTTTTCTTGCTCTTAACTCTTCCTTTCCACTCCGCCCTTCCCACTGGAGTTGGGGGCTGTGTCATGCTTAGCTGCCTACTGGGGTTAAACTGCAACAGGAGGTCAGTAATAATTTAAAAATTCACTGCCATTCATTGTGCTGATTTAAGTTAAATACTGCTGAGTTTAGCGTTTTTTTGTTGTTGCGATGTATGTGCGCTTTCCAGTGAACCACAGTAAATGAGGTATATTTCAGAAGGAATGTCTGTTTTCCCCTCTGTTAAACTTTTCAGAGACTGTTACAAAAAATATGAGCTCATTTATGTCTCATAAATGATGTGGATATTCAATTAATTCACCAAGTTGATAAGAAGCTGCTCTGTAGACTATGGCCCTCTGCTTTAGAATGGAAGCTGATTCCTGTGACTAACAGAGGTATTTAGCAGCTAAATGTCTGATGCAAAGTCAGCTGAAGGCAATGAGATAAATAATGTCAGTAGGCATAGGACATAGCATTTATAAAGTTTGCTTCCCTCAGAAAAGATATTCTTACTACCGACTTATTTTTTTCTTATCTCACAGAATGCAATTGTGTTTGTATCATTAAGTCAAATAGTTGAACTTTCTGAATTTCTCATTTAATTTTCCATGGTACTTTTGATGGAATGTTGTTTTTCCTTAGGACATCTTGGCAGCGTAATACTCTGTGCTCTCCCTCTGTCTAATCCATGGCTTTTAAGAGCAATATCTAAGATACCAGATGGAGTTACAGAGAGACTTGCAGGTCATAAAACAATGATAAGGCTTTGCATTGTGTAACATCAAACCACCCATAAATTTGAGTAAATTGCTGGACAATCTTGCCACAACTGAAAAACATTGATCTCGGGCAGTACTATCAATTTTTTCCTTCTTAACTAATATCTGTTTAGGATTTTTGCACAACTAGCACGTTGTCCTACTTGACTTTTAAAATTATCTTGGGATTTTTCAGTTCTTTTTTCCACCTTAAATTTTATCTATGGCACAGAATTTGGCAATATGCAAAGTTGCAAAAAGAATACTACTCAACAGCTTGTAGAATTTCTCTATGCTTTTATTTATACAAGTCTAGAATGGAGGAGGATCGTTCTGCCAAAAAAAAAGCATTACTCGGTAAAGCTAAAATTCAGCTCAATGCAATTTGCTTCATAATATGGCATTCCACGTTATAGCTCTAAATGCAATAATATGAAATTTCCAGGGGTTTGTAAAGCCTCTCATTTCTGAAAGCTCAATAAGAGCAAAGTCCAGGGAAGCTTAGTGCAAGGAAGAAACTATGCTTATTTACTAGGAATTTGCATCAAGGAGGAACCAAGGTAAAATACGAATTTCGCAGAACTGAGTAAATGATTTTGAAATATTTCTAAAACATTTGCTGGAGACAGAGGGTCACTCAAAGATAAAGACAGGCCCATATCCTTCAGCCTTCCTACATGCATTGGCTATCCAGTTCAAGCAGATGCAATGTGTAGGGAAAAGATAACATTTCCAGAGAATGACTTATGCTTAGTGTTTCATTGGTTTTTAAAACTGCTGCTAGCAAAGTAGTTTCATGCATATTTTAAAAGGCTGTTTCTAGTGACCAGAGACAGGAAGGTCATGAAAGATATGTTGATGGCAAGTTTATTAAAGGAAAATAAACGGAAGGGAAATAAAAACCCTTTCCAGCAGTATTTGACTTTCCTAACCCATATGATGGATATACGCAAACTTCTAGCATATTGTTCAAGACCCTTAGCCATATTTCCCACTGTTTTCAGATCCCTTGGACATTTCTTCTTTCCCGTCCATCAATGAAGAGATAAATTATCTTTGAAAGGCTTAGATATTAAGCCAGTGAAATTACAAAAGTAGCAATATGCACTAATTCGGAAAGCAAACACTATCATATCTAAGTTTACATGAATCCTATCAGTATTTTAGCCAACAAACTATTTTATTTCCCTGGTCTTTTTCTGTGTATTTGCCTTCTAATTTTCACTTAGCAGTTAGACTATTAGTTTTCCTTTCTCACTTCAAGAACTTAAGAAGAAACCATGGCAACATCTTCTAAGCAAAAAAGTCTCAATTTTTGCTGAGCATTGCAGCAGAGAAAAGAGCTTTGATTATGTGAGGATGCTATAGGCTTGATGCAGCCCCAGGCTCACAGTGTATGGAACAGCAATATCTTTGTCCTCATTTTTCATACCTAATCTTCTATTGCAGACTAGTGCTTTCCTGTAGTATTTTTTTTAGCTGGGGCTGTCTCTTCATCAGGTAGCCCCATACCCCTTTAATTTCTGTTACGTTGCAGCTCATTTGCATCTCTAGGCAGTTTTACCAGTGGTTCTATCTGCATTATACTCAGAAGATGGTTCTTGCTGATGGCTTTACAGACCTATAGCTATTGGCATCCACACAACCAGTGTGGTGATCAAAGTTTGGGCTCCGGGCTAACGCATCAATGCAGATAAAATCCAGTTTAGAACTGTATCATTGCCAGGACTCTACAGCTGCATTGAGTACCCAATGAAGGGACAGTGATAAATGTTTTATAATGGCATACAATTCAAAGTAAAAATGCAAGAGTGTGACTGATAAGGTTAGCAATACTATATATATATTCTAGCTACAAATTACTAGTGAGCTCTTTTCCGAGCAAACTGCAACTGTACATGTAAATTGTCCACTCGAGATTTTTAAGTGCTTTAATTTTCTGAAGCTATTTACAAATCTTAGAGACCTCAGAGACAACTTCCTTAAAAGGGTAAGAAAAGCCACTGCTGTTACTGCAGCCATAAAAGTTTCTACAGTCAGATTGCCCTTCTGTTGTTAAGCTGACAGAAGAAGGAAGGTGAAAATATTAAACATGTTTTAATTTTAATGTTAATGCTTTGTCATGAAGCACAGAAGTCCAGTGAATGATCACTCCCATAGATGAGAACTTTCTGCAAAGAATTCTATTGTCAATTCCAAAAGACAGTCAGTTGTAGATGACATTGAAAGGAATGTCCTGACTTTCTTAATTCACATTGCTGATGAGAGGGGGATCACATAGGTAAACCAGCTCCCAAACTTTTGGGGCTTATGAAATTGTAATTGAGTTGAATGTAAAGCAAATTAACAGTGCACATTTACATAGAATATGTTGGCAGCTTTGTTGTTGTATCACACAAGGCTGGAAAAGACCTTTGAGATCATCGAGTCCAGCTTATGACTCAACACCAACACCTACTTGTCATCTAAACCATGGCACTAAGTGCCTCATCCAGTCTCCTTTTAAACACCTCCACGGACGGTGACTCCACCACCTCTCCAGGCAGTGCATTCCAATGGCCAATCACCCTCTCAGTGAAGAATTTTTTTCTAATGTCAAGCCTAAACCTCCCCTGATGAAGCTTGAGACCATGCCCTCTTCTTCTGTCACCAGTCACCTAAGAGAAGAGACCAATCCCTGCCTGAATACAACCTCCTTTTAAGCAGTTGTAGAGAGCAGTAAGGTCTCCCCTGAGCCTCCTCTTCTCCAGGCTAAAAAACCCCAGCTCTCTCAGTCGCTCCTCATAGGGAATGATAACCTCTCTAGTCCTGCTGCACACAGTATTCCTGATGCATGCCAGGATACCATTGGCTTTCTTGGCCACTTGGGCACACTGCTGGCTCATGTTGAGCTTCCTGTCTACCAGCACTCCCAAGTCCCTTTCCACCTGACTAACTTGACCCATCCTACATTTCAGTTCATTTCATAAGAAGGTTTAATGCTTATATATGCTTGTAGTAGCTCTTCTGTCTGCCTGCAAGAAGATTCCATTCTGAGGTCACTTATCAAGGTTCTCATGATAGTCCTATGACTATTCTTATTAGACTTCCTAATACTCCCAAGAAATACAGACCACAAATAATCATCCTCCTTAAGCCTTTAAACTTTGTCTCCCAGATCCAAGTTTTATAGGCTGTATTAAGTAACTGCCCATACTGGTCTAAATGACTGCAGAAACAGCTATATCAGATAAATTTTAGTCTTTTTTTTCATTACAAATCTTCTGGATGCACAATTGATTTGGAGAAGGGAAGTCAATGTATTGCAATCTTGTAGTTATTTTCTACTATGCTGGCCTGCAAAGTTATGATAACCTGAGGCAGACTAGCCTTACCCCGGTGGCCAGCGCCAGCTGGTGTCAGACTTTTGTAACAAAACTTCTCCCCAGCACTGAAAAGCATTCAAGACATTTGCCTCTTGTTTATAACTCTTTCCATAAATTATCTTAATCTGAAGTAGCTTGTGAGACAAAGAGTACTTCAGTGGAAACCTTCAAAGGGTGAGATCAGAAATAGAGCTGCACACAGGCAGCCTTGTTTGGAATTGTTTCCCTCTTTGCTTTTAAATGCTTGAGCCTCTTCCAGACTGTTCTTTAAAGAGCATTTCAATACAGAGTCTGCACAACACAACGGGCACCAGGCAGAGAGACATTTCTTTAACTCCGCTATTCTTCCCCAGGTTGCAATTGTCACAGTTCAATGCAAGGCTAATTGTTCTGAATTTCAATAGCAGATCTGGGCCATGTTTGCAGTCATGTTGGAGTCAGTTCTATTTGCTATAAACTTTCACAATTTTTGTTTCATGCTTACCTATGTCACCTCTTACACTATGGAAAACACATTAGTATACTAATTATAATATTACAATTTTATGGCACCTTTGATATGATGATCTAACAATGTTTCGTAAACACTGAGCCTGTTGGGTTTTCGAAACTCATTTGAGAGGTGGTCAAACTGGGATGCAGAATACTTAGCCATTTTGCTGAAAATGCTCGTAAGTAAGCAAGAATTTCATAGAATCACAGAATAATAAAATTGCCTGACTTGGAAGGGACCTAAAAGGATAATTGAGTCCCACTCCTTTGGGAACAGAACCCAAATTCTTGTTCACACTTCTGACCAGAAATATCATTGTAGACTACCAGTCTGAGACAGTGATCAGAGGTTTAACATGAACCATGTGTAATATCATTGGTTTTCAACATTTATTCTCCACCACCAAAAATCAAGCATGAAAAATATTTTTTTTCATAAGAGAAGCAGCTGTAATGAATTACTGGCTCGTCACTCAATAAAATACTTATATAATTTAGATGAACAAGAGTACAGTGTTTTCATAGGAAGTGCTTATATCATCTCCAAATCGAGACAGCTCAGTGGTTCTGACACTATGGCAGCTTCACTTTTGGTGTATATATCTTGCATATTCACTTAATAAAATATCATCCCAGTCTTCAAGTCCTATATTTGGATTCACAATTCAATTATATAGTCATTTTGTTGAAAAAACTTGATGTAAATGTACATTTTTTGCATTACTGAAAAGATAATAATGCCATTTTAGCATAGACCCACAATCTATCACTAGGATTTCAGTTCAGAGATGTTCAATGTCCAGATCAGTCAAACCGAATTTAATTTAGACATCCAACTCCCTCAGGCCTGGTTGGAAATGTCAGCCTAAAATAGCATGTGCTTGAATACAATGGACTAAAAAGGCACTTCCGTTGAATGTATTCATATGTACAAACACATAACAAACAGTGTATATTGGAATAGCAACTACCCCCTTCCTCGCAGAACTGAATTGCCATTCAGAGAATTAAGATAATGATAAGGAGTTGCAGCATTAATACTTCTTTCCACTCGCATAGTGCCTGAAAAAAATGAGAGTAAGAACTCCTTAACTTTACCAGGTAGTGACTAGTGATCATAAGAAAGATTAAAACAGCTGCCACTGAAGTACCAGTTACAGACTGGCCCAAGTGCCACGGGTTTAGAAAGTGAGCTAATGCTCTAAACAAGACTATATATACTGGGTAACTCATGAGTCAAGAACAGAATTTAATGCTACTTAGTAACAGGAATTCAGAAAGCAGTAACAATTTGATTATTTGCTTTTGAACAGGACCAAGTTAAGTTTCTCTTAGCTTCATTTTCAGGTAGAAAAATAGGATTTCAGATGTATGTGCACAAATAATTTAGTTTTTAAATAAGCAGGATTTATTTTCATCTTCTTTCGTAACAAAAATTGAAGTTAATTAGCTCATGTAAGTGTTGGTATTTTTCCTCTCTTCTCTGACCACCAGTTCTTAAATGTTTTTGTCACTATTTCTCTCACAAAAAGCAACTCTGCTGCTGAAAGAAGGGCCAAGAACTAGAATGACTACATACAGGGATCTTAGCCCAGAAGTAACCAAGACAGAAGGGCGCCTAGAAGTGACAGAAAGGGTAAAAGGGCACACAAATACAGCACTCATGAAACCTGAGCAGGTACTACCATTAGCTAAGAGTTGGCAATGTTATAAAGATGCTTTTCAGATAGGCAATTTATACCCTGGCAGATCTTATCCTGGCTGACAGTTTTGCAAAGAACCCAGGTTCTTCATCTCAGTAACAGGAACTTGGCTCTTCCAAATCATTCACAGAACTGGGGGAAGCACGAAAGCAAGCAGTGAAGATAAATCCCATATTTGTAGTTGCTGCTGACTGATTCTGCTGGACAGTCTGAGGCTGGCATCTGCATTCCGTAACTCATGGAAAAAGTTACGCTTTTCAGTTCTGCCATCTAATATTAACCTGTATATAATTTCTTATTTGTCAGCACTTCTGAACTCCTCGCTAACTTCTCTGCTTTCCCCTGATGTGAATCGGGGCCTTGTGGCAACAAACAGGCATCGCATGGAACATCAGGGTACAGGACCAAGACCCCAGGTTCCTGGCAGAGCAGCACAGAGGGTTGTTCAAGTGCTCAGATCCAGAACTCACAGCCAGCTATGGTTTAAATAGAAAATTAAACATTACCTATTCCAGTCTAAGCTGACACTGACATTCATGTCTGCGAACTGTAGAAGCTGAAGAAGTTGCACATGTCTGCTTTTGTTGTCCTTAATGCAGTGCTAGCTAATTGTTGGCAGATAACTGGGAGCAATAATCTCTTCAAGTAACAAATCTCATCTGCCAGAGCCCTCCTACACTCTTGGGAATTTGGCTGGTGGTTCACAGGCACTGATGTGGGAAGTTCCTCCCCTCTGCTCTTGATGGCAGGAAGCGTTTTATTTATGATATCACAAAGTATTTGCTCTGCTTCAAGACAAAAAGAGGAACTGACACTGCTTGCTTTCAAAAAATAATCTTTTGCATCTTATTCCTCTGAAAATAAGTCCTAAAGGGGAGTCACCAGGTTACATTGCTAAGGGTTTGATCATCTCTTGCATGAAGTTTAATGTCAGTAAGCCATCAATATATTGAATGGCCTGCCAGCAACTGGTTCACATGAAACAATTTTACTTTAATTTAGCTACTCAGTGAAGTGATGTTAATAATGAACATGTCCTTTTTAAATTTCCAGAAAAGGGAAAATACATGAATTACAGAACACTATGTTTTTGTACTGATAGAGAATTATATTCACTTAGGAATGATAACACAAGTTTTACTTATCTTTTTGTTTTTCCCTAGTGTTAATGTACACTTAAAGTGAATTCCCATGAGATTCAAATGAGGTTAGGCTATTTCCAGCTACAAGTAAGCAAAACCATATTTGGTGTCACATAAAACAGCAGACCTCCAATTCAGATTTTATAACACAGTTCAACCTATTGCTATGTTATTTACTCTTAACTGAACCATGGTGGAAAATAAGATGCATAGTTAGTAAAGAAAAATTTGGCTCTGTTAAAGGAAAGCATAAGAAAATAGTATAATATTTTATATTTTATTTTCTTTAATTTTTAATTTATTTTCTTATATTTTATTTCCCTTCCTTTAAAAGAAGGGAAAGCAAGAAATTGGCCTGCTAACCCTTCCTTCTTTGATAAATTCAGTATTCAAAGTACCAATCACTTGTTACAAACACTTCCTAGAAAAAATGTAAGTAGCTTGTTGGATTTTAAGGAAGTGCAGTCTTTTCCTTCTTTCAAAAGCATCTATAGCAGTCTAAGAGATATTAAGGCTCACTTCACTTTTTTAGAATAACATAGAATACTATATTTATTTTTTTGTTTTTGCATTATATTTCTCAGAAGCGCAAGCCACAAGAGCTGCCTGATTCAGAATTCAAAGAAAGGCCAGTAGTCTCTTAGCATAGGCTGCTTTTGTGGACTATTTTAACTGTCCATTCTGCTTTATAACAGCAGCTGCAGGAGTAGTTTCCAGGATAGCTGTTTGGAAGCCATTTCAATAGAAGTTTTTCCAGATGTAGTTTTGCACGTGCCGAACAGTCTGGCTCTTCAGTACAAAAAGCAAATTGGAAGTTGAGACTTCAGTGCTTTAGCAGTAAGCAGCTTCAATCAATGCTCAGCTTGAAGAACCTGCCTGCACTGAAAAATTTTAATGGTTCCATAGGGCTTAATTTGGAGAGTAATACAAAAATGTGTCAAAGCCCTCTTTCCCTCTCCTCCCCCAAGCTTTCCTTTTCCCTCCCAGTAATACAAATTATCTAATAATCTGTATATAGAAGGATCTCTACTGAGACTTCAGAAAATGCATTTTATACTCATAATATTTTAAAAATACCCACTAATGCTCTATGTTATATATAATTACTCTCTCATGTGAGGAAAGCATAGATTACCAGCTATCCGACCAATCAAATGATTTACCATGGAATGAGGTGGGATCTTATCGAATAAATAAGTTCTGCAGAAGTACAACTTCCCTATCAGAAAAACATCTCTATAACATTGCTAATTCTAAACTTCAACTCTTCCCCTCTTCAAAGAAACACTGATATTTAGCAAAGGGCGATGTCTATGCATTACCTTACAATTATCTGAAGTTGTGCTGAGTACAGTCTAACATCGTTGCTTACTGTATTACTGTACGCCAACTGTGAAGTACCTGAGCTGTGTTTAGTGTACCACTACTGCTGAATTAGAGAAGCAGCTTAAAATACCAAATTGAAAAAAGTTACAGCTTTTTTTTTCCCCCGCTCACCTAATCTGGGATTCAGACTATTTTATTAGAAGAGAATTCATAGGGAGGGGGATATGTGGATTCTCTGGTGTTCTGTACTATATTTTTACAGTACCGATTTCCAGACCCTCCCCTTTTCCTCTTCCTACTTCCTCCAAACAACTTAGAGGTACTCGTACATTATACCATGAACAGTCAGATGATGAAAAACCATCTGATTTTTCAGATATAGTGTCAGTTATCACATATTTATGTCCACCTCTCAGTTACTGCTGCTCCAAGTTTGTGGAGGTCCTTGCAAATAATTTATTTTAAATACACTGAGTGTTGAAATTACATCTTGGCATTTAGAGCTAGTGGGCTGAAAGCATTCAGATTTCTTCCCACTACAGGAACAAGATTTACCTTTGTATGAAGTATCACTGGCATTTGAAAGATGGATCTCTGAAATCTCATAAGTTTGTATCTAATTGGTAACAGTAAAATTAAAGGTTAATACTTTATAGCAGTGAATTTAAAACCAACCATAACGCTAGTTATTAAAAAATCAATTTCTTGTACTATTTGCTTAAAATTTGAATGAAGCAGTCTATGCATAAATAGCACCACATAATCTTTGTCTCTGGGTATAATACCCAGCACATGCTGTATTCAACAAGAAAGCATCACATAACTGAGAATAAATAAACTTATCAGTCTTCCAAGAACAGAAAAGAAGCACGTACCTGAGAACATTTGTTTTCTTTTCTAACTGCATACCTTGATCTGGAAAGGTGTATTTTTTTTCCTACAATCTTTACTGTCAGATTTAGTAAATACAGTCTTAAAACACTGAACCTCAAACCCCCTTTTTCACCCCCCAGTTCCCAAAGGACTAACATTGTGACCCTACATTACTCATTCCCTCTAAACATTTTGTCCTGCATAAAATTGCCATGATATATGAGGAAAAGGAGACACATCAGCTTATAGTTTCAAAAGAAAAAAAAAACAACCCAAACCAAATCCAAGGCAGTAGTATTGTAACTTAGTCAAGTATTTTCAATAACTTATTTTCAGGTTGTTCCTTCCTAGCAGTGACTGGAAATCTAAGGATTTTAGAGTAATTTCTTTAGAAAATCCTAATGCAAATTTCTAGGTCTGTGCCCTAAGAGCAATTTCCTTTGCCTGGAAAAAAAATATAAGCCTTTGGCCAAGCTCTCACCAAACCCCCTTGCTGAACAGAACCTGGTCTGCATTATCAGTGATAGCTAAGCAACAACAAGTATTATATAAATGTTCACCACTTTATAGTCAAAACCACCTACAATAAGTACACTTTGCTTTCCAGTACTGTGATAGCAATTACAAAGTTATCTTAATCACACTCCTGCCTGAATGCATGGATTCAGAGTCCATGCTTTTATGAAAGCTGAGATGTTTAATGAAATTAGCCCTACCCTTATTTAGTTTGACTGTAACAGGGCTAACTGTATTACTCAGTGAGTAACAGTATTTTTCAATATATTAGTGAAAAATAGATATATTTGAGTTCTCTCTTTATCAGTTTACTCCAATAAGAGTCTAAGAAATACATATTGAATTATACGTTGTACTACCTTCACTTACAGATCTCATTTGTCATTCACAACAAATAAAGGATTGATAGCAACTCAAGAAACTGTCATATTCAGAGTGAGTTTTTAATTAGATCTCTTCTTGGCTGAGCATCTTTTTGCATCTTGTTAGAATCTATGTTCCTTTACTATTCTCAGAGATATTAAGGCACAAGGGTCACACAAATGCCTGATGGAAAAGATAGATGAGTCAAACTGTTGGAAAGTTCCCAGGGCAGCAGTTCAGATCACTAACTATTCAGACTTTTTCCTCTGCTAAATGTCAGATGTGTCACTGATTTAACAGTCATTGCCCGAAGAGATTGGATTATGCGCCACCATCATCCGTCTTGATTAATGAAAGCATTAAGTGAAAAATAGGGAGAGAATATGTTCAACCTTCAATTTTATTCCTAACTCATAGGAAGAATATAAGTAAATCTCCTGGTTAACTCCTCCATTTAATTGGTAAGAGCAAACTGTGACGGAGGTGTTTAAAGGTAGTTTAAAAAAAAAAAAATCCATTAGAAGTCTAAATGTGCATAAAAAGATTTTCTTTGCTAAAAAGAGTAAAACTTAAGACTTACCTTGATCAAATCCCAAGATCCAAGGAAGACTATGGTGCTGGCAAGTCCAGGAATTCCTCCTTATGCGCTGTTTTATATTCTGCCTCTCCCACTGCCTGCTGTTAGACTCAAGCACCACTGCTTGTCCACCCATGTTGTGTGTAGTTGCAATAAAGAATATGCTGTGTTTTGCCATCATTTCTATTACAAACATGAAAGAGGCAGGCCTGTGCTCAAATGAAAGTTATGTTAATTCTTTGAACCGTAATTAACTCATCAGTCTGAGAGGCCTTAAAGCAAGATATTTATAGTCATGAAGGCCTTTTTTATTGACAATGCAGCCTTAAAAACAGACAGGAAGAGAAACATCTGCATTGATTTTGATTGTTTAATACTCAAGAGTGAAAAAGTGTAAAATCACAAAGCTTATACCACCACAAAAATGCAGTTTCATTGCAAATGACCAAAACAAAAGCTGCCTGCAAAGTTTCACACAGCTGACATCAACAAATCCAATTTCAACATTCTTACCGTCTTTTTAAACACCTGCTATTCACAAACATCAGCCAATACAGAATTTTAGGTCTCTCTCACGTCTTTCTTTATATTCTATACTATATTTGCTTTCCAGATCAGTGGTTTACATATTTGTAAAACAGTGCCCCACTTCTGATCTATATCAGCATATAAATACATAGTTTTACCTATATAATATTACCCTAATTATATTTTAAAAGCATTTTGTTTAATCCAAACTCAGCAGTAAAGTTCTTAATTGTATTTAATAAGCACGGCTTATATGAGTAAGCTTCACAAGTGCATGCTGACCGAGGTTCTATCACCAATCCTTTCAGCCACAGGTTATAATAATACTTATGCAGTAAGTGATCATACAGGGTGGGTTAGTACATCAGACAGTAGGTTATATTTGCGCTGCAATGCGTGTACCTATAGCCCTGATTCTGCAAATGCAACCATTAGGCCTGCAAGATGCAATTGTCCACCTAAGGTCATTTTGTTGCCTGAAGGTAGTATTGTCCCAAAGCTATAATTATGTAAAATAGCTCAGGTTAATGAGAACTAAAGGAAAAAAGGGCTGCTTACACAAACATTTATAAAACTTGCGCCCTTTTTACATAAGATATCTTTGTTTTCACAGCCTGAAATTATTTATGCAAAAGAACTGTGCATATCATTAAATATTAAGCTAATGCACATTTCTGGTTCCTTACAATAAACTAACTTTCCAACAGTTGATTAAAATCTCGATCTTAAATAGAACTACAGAAAGTACATGGAACAATTTTTTCCTTCTAGACAATCAAAATAGATATATATCTTTGTATACCCTACTACATCTGACAGTAATGAATAAAGTAATTTTTAAAGAGCTGTTGTTGCCTCAGTGGAACAATACTGCTTTTTTTTCTTTACTCCTTTGGTGCTAAGGTCATCTATATTTATGATTCACTTGCTCCTCACTGGTTTATTCCTTCATCTGACATTATAATCCTCTGAGCAGGTGAAGATAAACATAACAGAGTGTTGGTGTAGTTGTTCCTAAGGCACAATTCTGTCAAAGATTCCACAAGGTATCAATAAATGGGCTTGACCTTGTAAGCAGCTTTTTGTTGGTTACAAAATACATTTTCTGCAGATATTCTTATATCTGTTTTACTGAGAATGTTTAAGTTTCAGCGTAGAATAAAACTTGGAAAAAACTAACACTGACTGGAAAATTCTGACCTATACACAATTATTAAACACAGAGATGTTGCCATGTTTAAAATTACAGGGTCAGCTAAGGAAACAAAAGTATATGATGATATTAGAAGTACTACAATTAAAAACACCCTATTTATAAATGGAAGCACAAGATCTTTTTTGAGCACATAATAGTATTTTTTCAAAATTACTCATATCTGTTGCACAGTGAACAGTACAAATAAGCTTAGCCTACATGCCTTTAGTGCTTCGACACAACTCGGTTTCCTATTCATTTTCCAGCTGTTTGTTACACTTCCAATTTCAACAAATGATTTCGTAGTACATGATGGAAAAATACCCAATTCTGAGTACACTGGTACTCACACAAAATGAGGAAAACATACAGAAAATTTTGCAGCGAAGACAAACGTTGTCAGTTAAACTTTGGAACATGAATAGCTTTGTACAGTTTAAAACTTAGTTACTAAGGCACACAACAATGAAACTGTCCCATATCTGAAACAGCGTGATATGTCAGTCAGCATGGAGCATCTCTTTAGCTTTGCATATACATTCATATTATCAAATAGCAGTCAGTTTTGAAAAATCTAGCTTCTGTTGATACTAAGGAATCTTAAAAGTGGCTAGCCATGCCAGGCTAAGATAGTTTAATTGGATTCTAATATTGATTAGCACACACAAAACTATGTTTACATAACCACAGGAATAAAACTCTGAGTTGGCAACCACCGGCCCAGCACAACAAAGCCATCCGGATACAGGTGTGCTTCTGCTCTGCAGAGAAGGTGCAAGAGTGAGTGAGTGAGTGAATGTGCGTGTGTGTGCATCTAAAGATAGCAGCTTCTCATTTGTCTATCTTATTTCCCATATGTGTCCAGTATTGTATCTTCTTACCCCATCTTCTTGGCTGCTATTTTTGCTTCTACTAGCACTGCACGGTTTAGTACAGCTAAATGGTGCTGCCTTCTGAACTGGACTTTAAAGTCATTGAGTTAGTTATAATCACAAAGTTAAATTATGTCCATTTAACCAATGTGCAATCCAAGTGAAATTAGCTTATTTTCAAATTAAGTAGAAGCCAACTTTGGCCTGAAGCAAATATTACAAGAAAAAACAGAAGAAAAAAACGTAAGGAAAATTCAAATCTCAGGTTGGCTTTGCAGAGCCAGTAATTGAAAAGGGAATCTTCTCATTTGTAAACAAAGTATTATCTGGAAATTACTTGCCACACAATGATCAGTGCCATTCTTACAAGTTTTTACTGGCTAATTTCACTGTGTCAAGAGATTAGGTGTTATATAATAATGTTTAACACTTCACACTTGCCTTTAGCAATACCTAGTATCAAAGTAACCCATATACTCCAAAATAAATTGATGTTACTAACATACAGAGCTACTAAAGCTGTAGAGAGTTCTCTACTTCAGTGGAAATACTATCCAGCCTATTTTCAAACTTGTTCTCTTTCTAAAGATGTTAAATGTACTACTGTCTAACCATAAAAATCACTGTTTCTCATTAGGAATACGATGAGAAATTCTTGCTTTAGTGTTACCTCTTTTTTGCACTGCATTCGAGCTATATAAATAATATCATTTTTGTCAATTCTTGCTATGCTTAGTTTGATCTTACAGAGTTGTATTTATTCCTTCACAGCTGTAATAACTGCATCATAAAATGTTTTCATTAGGTATTGCATAGAAGTACACAGAACTGGAAGTCAACTACCTACCACTCTCATTAGTCTTACATTGTTATATATGTTTGTGATTAGTAGCTTGAGATTTAAATAGAATCGCTGAATGTTTTAGTAACCAAGTACAATACAGTATCAAAGAAAAAGTCCTATTCAAGCACACACTTATTGACTTGCTATAAAACAAGCAAAAAATATAATCCTTTGAATTCCACAGTACCAAATTCCTGTCTCTATGGGTGGAAAAACCTGAAATTATTTGACACAGGTCTCTGAGGAAAAACATCAATCGCATGATTTCTCCCCCAAATAACATTTCCAATAAAGTAAAAAGTGTGCTGAATAGGTAGAGGCTTAGATTCAAGACTTCTCGGTCCATTATTTATAATCTGGATAGTTTGAATGTTACCTCATCCCTTTTTTTTCTCTTTTTTAAAAAGAGGACAATCAAAATACGTATCCACAGATTACTAAGTAGACGTCATTAGAGTCCTTTCAGAACCACTGTCCATCATTATCGTCATTGTCTTCCTCCTCATGGTCCAGATAGAGAAGAGCGACTTTCTTTTCATCAGAAATAACTGACCTTTGGTCTACCATTCTTTGCAGCTGTACAGTTTTATCAAAAAATGACTTTTCCACTACCTTTTCACCATGATCTTGAGAAAGACTGGAGACAACATAGCCTCCTCTTTTATTTTCATTTTGTACAACCTGGTTGCTTTCAATGAGAATCTGTGACTGACTAACAGAAGGGTCTTGCTTATTGGATATGAGCACTTGCTGTTCTCCACTTTTTACTGTAGATATTCCACCCATATTGGAAACATCCATTTGAAAAGTAAAAGATGTTTCCTTGGATCCTACTTTAATATGCTTTACAGACCTACTGCTCTCTGATGACTCTTCTGTTTGTGAAAGATCTTCCCGCATTTCAGAAGTAGGTCTTGTAAAGATTACTTGCTCAGTGTGAGTTTCTACAGGACCTATCTTAACATGCCTGAAAGATCTACTAATATCTGAGCTTCCTTCATTCTCTGAAATATGTCTTTTGCTAATGAGCTCTGGAGTTTCAGAAAGGGAGCCCTGATAGACGATTTGTTCAGTGGTTTGAACTCCCATTTGACCTAGTCTAACACGCCTTATTGAGCCTTCTGAAAGAGTCTGGTCTTCCAGTTCACTGATTTCTGTGTGCTGAGAGACAGGCCCCTGGTAGATGATTTTTTCAGCTGTCATAAACTCTTGGGGACCCAACCGAATGTGTCTGACTGAACTTTCTGTCTGCGAGAAGTCTCTAGTGTCACTGACCTCCACTTTTCCGGAGATTGGTCCTTCAAAGATAACTTGCTCAGTATGAATCTCTTTTGGACCTAATCTAAAATGCCTTATTGATCTGCTGACATCCACAGACCCTTCTGTCTGAGAAAGGTTACTTGAGCTATTGAGCTCCAGAGAGTCTGACGCAGACCCTTCAAAAGAGACTTCTTCAGTTACTTGTCTTGATCCTACTGTGATGTGTCTTGTGGACCTGTTGAAGTCTGTTGAAAACTTATGAGACATATTTCCAGAATCAATCTCTTCTACAGTTGCAGTAATAGGGCCTGTATAAATTACTTCTTCTGTGGTTTCGATTTCTTTAGGACCCATTTTAAAATGCTTCACAGATCGGCTAAACTCTGATGATCCTCCTGTCTGAACAAGATCTTCTGTAGCGCTGAGCTCCAATGTTTCAGAACCAGGTCCTTCATACACAATCTGCTCCAAACTCTGAACTTCTGTCGGTCCAACCTTAATATGCCTTATGGATTTGGTCTCATCAGTTGATTGAGGTGAGCGAGAGATTTCTGCAAATTCTGCAGTTTCCAAAACCGAACCGTCATAAGTAACTTTTTCAGTGGTATGATACTCTGCAGCACCACTCCTCCTAATTGTGGATGAGTTATAGATTTCTTGATCAGCCAAAGGGGTGTATTTATCACTGCGGGAAGAAACATCTACTTCTATATTGCTTCTACCATCAACAACTCTCTCCAAACTCTCTTTTTGCAAAGAGTGCAATGTTGCCTTCTCCTTCTCACTTGCAATTACTTCACCAAGCTTAGCTACATCAAATTCATCAGTATTAAGAGTCTGTGACAGATTGACTTCAGCAACAATTGTCACCGTGCCATCCTCCTCCATTTGATCAACTTTTTTTATATCAAATGCTAAGCTACTAGAGTCAGCTTGGTTTTCTTTTGTTAATGCAGACAGCTCCTCTTTCACACTTTCTGGGAGACTGCCCTCCAATTGCTCCAGAGCTTCCTTCAGTTGATGTTTAGGGTCCTTTGTTTCCTTTGATAAAAGCCCTTTTATTGAAGTCTGAAATTCATGAGGAATTTTAATTTCTTTTTCAATAACAACAGATTCAACATGGGATGTTTCACCTTCAGGGTGCTCTTTTAAAATTTGGGCACTTGCATCCTCCCCTACCACTTGATAGGTTTCTTCTGGAGAGCTTACACCTTCATCTCTCTTACTTTGTGTACCTTGCAAAAATTCATCTTGCCAAGAATATTTAATAGTTGATTCTTCTTCTATATGAATTTGCCCATATACTGAGTCATCGTCTTTTTCATTAATAATAGGATGTTCTTCAGGAACAGACACAAAATATTTTTGTTCAATAGGTGAGTCATCTTCCTCAGTTACTTCTTCCACATGAGTGAAACTCTCATGGCGTTGTTTCTTCTTTTTAACATCTTCATATGTGAATGTTACATTTTGTTCCTCATCACCATAGCGCCTCTCTCTCTCAGGGAATGTATCTTCCACTTCCTCTACTTCAAAAGGTGTTGAAAAATCAGTCCTTTCTTCAGTGGCATAATCTAGTGGCTCCTCTACGATCTCAACATTAACAGACATGTTCTTTCTGCCCTCAGTTCCTTTCAGGCCATGATGTACTATATCTTCTATCTCCTCTTTCGAAGGAGCTCCCTCAACACCCTCTCGAACCACTTTTCTAACATCCTGGTTTGATAGACCTCCCACACCAGCTTTGTCAGAAATATCTATGTTTTCTTCAACTTGAGATTGCACTGTGATCTCGGTCTTTATTTTGCCATCATCTGGTTGTTCTTTCTTATTAAAGTAGGTCACTTTTGTGTCTGTTGATATTTGTGAACTAGAAGACTGCGTAAAACTTTTCAGAATGTCAGCAACAATATTCTCTGCTATATTTTCAGTTGACAGAGTTCCCGTTTTATGACTTTTGTCACTAATTTGCTTTTCATCTTTCAGACTGGATTCTGCTTCTGAAATATTCACTTTGTGAATTTCAGCAGGCTTAGTTACACGGTCATCTGTTTCTCTCCCTGTGGAAGTTTTAAAGCCTTGTAGCCTTATTTCTTTATTACTCAGAGATTCTTTGTCAGGAGCAGGCATTTCAAGACTGATAGGTATCTCAATGACTTCTTTGCTTCTTGATTCTAAGGTCACGTTCTTATCTTTTTTGGCTGATTCCCTTTTCAAAGTTCTTGCATTAGAAATATCACTCCCTGTTAACTTCTGGTTAATAACTTCCTCGCGGATATATGTTTTCTGCTCAGTCTTCCTTCCAAAATCAACATGTCTTTCTTCTGTAACAGGTTTCTCATCTGTTTTCTTTTTCTCCTCCTTGGTTTGTTTCTCTAGCTTATCTGTTTCTTTCAGCAGAGATTTTTTCTCTTCAGTTGGTTTGCTACCTCCTCTTTTTTCTTGTATTGTGGTCCGAGTTTCAGTTATGGTTTCTTCATATTTTGATGGCTTAAAACTGGTGTCCAGCTCATACATTGGAAATCTAGTGAAACTTGGTTTTGTTCTTATATTTTCATAAGCCCCTTGCTTTGTGTCAGGTTTGTGGTCCTTGTCTGATCTTTCAGCATGTGCTGATTCTTTTGAAAAAGATACTGTGGATGAAGTCGTAACTTCTGTTTTCTTTCTTTCTGGAATTGTCTTTTGCTGCATTTCAGTATTTTTCCAGCTACCTTGGGCTGGAGTAAATGTTCTGGATTCTTTGTGGTCTGTTACAATCCTTTCATCCTTTATAACTGTTGTTGAAGGACGATATATTGAACCAAGTACCTCTCTTCCAAAAGTTCTTTCACTAGCTGTTGTCTGTGATCCAGCCCGTGTTGACTGTGCTGAATAACGTGCAGAACTGCTACTATTAGTCAGTGGCATTCTGTGTCTTGTATCAGTGATCCTGGTAGCTGGTGAAGCTTTATTTCTATTTCTTTCTTGATAAGTAGAGTAAATATCAGTGTAGTTATATGAAGTGTTTATAACATCTGCAAAAAGAGCACAGGTAACCAAACATTAAAATAATGGATTGTATCCAAAATAATAAAAAAAAAAAAGAGGGCATGAACTAAGATATTTTGTACTAAAGTTTTGAAAGAAATAATGGCTTCATTTTCCATGCGGCTTTTTAAAGATGTTCCTGTAGGTTTTGCATGATAATTAAGTCTATCCATAAATGATATTAAAACTGAAAGCACAGCTTTTTACTAATTTGCAAGTTCTTCCTAATTGTACCTGTCGTGAGCTACTGGGTATCATGGCATTTGCTTAAGAATTACACCTACCATATTTATAACAATGTTCATTTACATTTACAACTTCTTGTTAAATAATGTAAGCTAATATCCTGGGCTTGGCTTTTTGCTTCGTTAGTCAAAGTGGCCTGAAGTTTCTCAGTTCTTACTGAGAACTAATGGCATAGCTGCCATTAATACTGGAAAAGGAAAATACAAATACAACCCTTCATAGCCACAAGATATAACAAGGTACAACAAGGGAGAAAAAGAACAAACCTTTTAGACTATATCTATACAATTTATTAAAATGTGCTAGGAATCATTGCCTGGCTCTAAGGGCAACCAGCACTGCACAACCCAAATCTACTCCTAAAAGTCTAGTCACATCTCCTCTGACTTTTGGTAGTGTTTCCTGGTCTGTGGCAACCCTGAAGATGCCTGAGCGTTATCTGTAAAACTACTGGCTAGTCCAGATCAAAACTGTGCCAGAGACAGTCTAACAATTTAACAGCATAGGAAATTCCACGTCCGCGTTTCAGCCCAGGCCCTACTCTGCTTAATTTACTACAGACACAGCCTTCACATCTCTCTGGGACTGTTGTCTATGATAATCTGATGATTTTAAGACCACAAATAGTTAAACTCAAGAGTATTATTAAGACTAATTCTTAATTACTAATTCTTAGTAATAACAATGGCCACAGCAGCCAGATTGAAGGTCCAGCTTATCTAGTTCCCTGTTCAGAGTGACCAACAGCAGAAACATAGGGAAGAGTATAAGAACAGGGCAAGTAAATAGCAATACTTCCCTGGTATACTCTCACAGCCTCCAGCCATTTGCAGCTCCTAAGATAGAAATGGTATCTTTATGTTTAGTAAGTCTTCGATTTTTCTTTCATTACTCTGCTAAAATTTCTCTTTAAACCCATATAACCTTCTGAACAGTCACAGTGCCTCATGATGATGAATTCCATGGTTTTAACTACATATTTCGCTCAGTATCTCTTGCTTGATACTTCAAAGCTCTTGAGATCTATGGGCATCCAAAAGTTCTTGCACTATTAGACCTATGATACATCACTCCCTACTTATCTGCTCTACCCGATTCATGATTTTATAATTTTTCTTATATAGAGTAGCCCTATATTGATTTAAAATATTAACACTCAAACCCAATTCAATATTCACTTTACAATACACATAAAAAGCACAATTCAGGAATACTAAAACACAGTAGTTTCCAGTTATATTTAATTCCATTCCACATTAATTTTTTAATATTCATTTCTTACCTTGAGGCAATTTCCCTGCATGCTGATCTCTCCATGTAATAACCCACTGGTTACTCTCCCCTTCTAATAGAGCTCTGCAAAACGCATAAAAAGGCATTCCATTAAAAGGCATTCCTGAAAAGAATACTCATAATTGTTTAACACTTTTAAGTCTTAGAAAGGCTTCCTCTTGACCAATGAGGACATCATGTTAGCTCAGCAGCAGTTGATCAGAAAGGGACAGGACACTGATTTGCTTACCTTTACATTACGGAAATCGTATCACTACAAATAAATAGCAAAAGCAGGCAACAACTGCTGAAAATTTGCTTCGTAATTTTGTCCACTACCTATTCTTGTGTGCTGACACACAAAATGGAGACTCTTTTAGTTGCCTCTTCTATGACGGTGACACACATGAGTTGTTCTTGGAGACATCATACCCAGCTGACTGTTTGACAACACTGCCTATCCTTCCTTTATGTCAAGCTTTGCTCCCTATACAGCACACACAGGCAAGGACCACATTCCCTCAAGATCCATCTGACAGCAGTCACAGGCTTGTCCTGTTCCTGAACAAGGTTACTACTCTACATTTTCTCCCCTCTACAATGGTAGAAACACTCCAGAGGTACATTTCCTACAGAGAATAGCACAACTAAGGGGTAAAACATTTTCAGGAGCAATTGCTCTGCATTGAGAATATTCATACAGGTATCCAGCATACTTTTGTCCTGTTGGGGCAGGAAGAAGACTGAGTGCATTCTCTAGAATTACTTAACTGCTCTAAAAAATAAAACAAAATTAGCTTCTTGCATATACAGAATACACAAAGTATATATTAGTGTGGTCTTATTCAATCCTCGCAATTTTAGAGGTGGTTATTCAATAGCAGTGGATCCCAGAATCCCTGATAAATTCTCTGAAATCCTTCCCTCCTGCTGTTTGTATGCCTGGACTGTCTGACATAAAATATGTACAACCATTTCATTAAAAAAAAAAAAAAAAAGCAGTTAGTTTGTCCCTTTTCCACTTTTGCAGGGCCACAAGCTTTTATCCAAAACCACAGTGCTCAACTGCAGCATTCTGATGCAACAGCCTAGAAATCCTGCAGCAAGTTCTTTCAATATACAACTGAATGTTATAATCAGTACGGTAGCCTTGGTGTTTTTATATTCACTTCTACTGGTGGGATAACTGTTTCGTCATTTCTGGTTTTGGAAATGCCAGATGTTTTGCACTGATAACATACAGCTGCAAAATAAAAGCTGTCAAGAGTAAGGCTGGAGGATTACGATAGCCAAGGCTTCTGTCTCCCTCGGTGGGAGGCACTGAAAGCAATTTATAATTGTGGTATAAACACACTTGCTGGGCATTTCTGTCAAAATGACCAGTGCAGGCATTTTAAATGTCACCTGTAGATTTCACATTTCATCATGACTTATGACTTTGGACATTCTATGCTTCTTTTGGTTTCTGACTGCCTCTAGATTTGGTAGAACAAAGCGACATCAGCAAAATATTATTAGGAAGGTTTTCTTTGCAACCATGGATTTGGCTAGATTCTGAAGGGGAGCCAGGTTAGAATTGCCTAACATATTTATAGGTCACTTTTCCCCTTAAAACAGACACCTTTACTTCTATTTTGTTAGTCAAATTCAACCCTAGGTTAACCTTTATTAGGTAAAATCAAAGTAATGTATCTTTCTCCATGTTGAGAGGCTTTGTAGGAATTAGATCCCTTCAACACATAAAGAGAATGTCCCCAAACCAAGCATCCAATCCGATGAAGCTAGCGAGTGCCAAACAAATTGCTCTGATAAACACACACTGAAGAAGCTGGCAGTGACATTGCAGAAACATATTAAGGAGCTGGCACTGAAAGCGTTAACCATGATGAAGGAAACTAGGAATGTGGGTAGTCTGACTAAGGATTTCTGGCTGCTGTTAAAACAACAGTTGTTCAGTTGCTGCAGCAACATATGAGGTCACTAAAAATAAGTTCCAAGAGGTAACTGTATATGGCAAAGGCCAGCAGCACACAGAAAAGCTGGAACCAAAATATTAGTACTGAAAATACACCACCTTTGAAAATGAAAGGCAAAGCTTCATGAAACCTCTATAAAACTGGACAGTGATTCAGTGTTTTACTGTACACAGTTCATAATATGTATTTCCTCAAGCTTATCAGATAAAGAACACGTTAAACTGACTTTGGGTTAATAAACGAGACATGAGAATCCGTAGTATAATGTGCTAGAAGCCAGCAAACTCAGGTTATGTTTCTCAGCTTGACCATAGCTTCAGGTTACGCAAGTCATTTCGCTTCTCTGTTCCTTTGCAACCTTTCCTAACACTAATCATTTAAACCATAACCTCTTCATGGCGAGGACTGCTTTTAGAATTAAACCACCTGAAGAATACGGTGTTAATCTCAACTGTACAAACTCTTAAATAACATAAAAATCCATTTCTTCAAGCAGCAGTCTTCTAAAGATTAACCATGTCAGCTACTTCCGTGAAATCAGATCCCAAATGACATATACCCACGCAGCGTTACTACCTAGTTTAAGTCTTACCAGAAAAAATCTGAACTATACCTTCTACTCATCTCATTATTGATGACATTTTTCTAAAGTTAGAAGCAACACACTAGTCAGCCTGAAGCCCCACCAGGTGCAGGATTACAGGAGAAATAACTAGTCTGTGAAATCAGATGGATGAGAGAAACTCGTTGGGGTGGAGAGAAGTTAAAAATGCAAAAAGATGCAGTGCAAATGTTATCGTAGTCATTCACAACAGCAATGGTTTTGTTTCAACTACAGAATCCCAAAATCTCAGGTAGGGGCAGTGAGCCAGTAGGCCATAAAAATCAGTCCTCACTATCCTGGGTATTTGGGAAGGAGTTATAAAAAAAAACCTCTCCAAGAAGTGGAATGGAGAAAGCATCTTTAGGGGTAAAGGCCACTCCATATCTTTTTTACGTCTGATTAGAGTACTAAGAGATCCCAACAATGACCATGGCAAAAAGAGAAGTAAAAAAAGACTAGAAAGGCAAAAAAGGCAAAAAGCTTCGTAGCCTCCACTGCTTCAAAACACAGGGTGGTGAGCAAAACCAGAACATTTATATCACACTAGCATTTCAGAGTAAAACCTTTTACCATTCAACAATAACGCATTTTGGAGAGGGAACTTGACCCATGGTAAAGACTCTGGGCAGTCTCTGCTATTTGAAGAGAAGAAATTTCTCGATAACTGAGGAGAAAGGCTTGATAGAAATTCCCATCTTAGGCAGTTTCTCTGTCTCCTTTTAAAATTAAGACACTTATACAGTGAATAGTTCATGACTTCTCTCTGAAAATAAAACTTAAGCAGAGTCTAAGAACTTGTGGTTTTCCGTGGTTCCAAGAACACTGAACAAAACTGCCAGATGCTTAATAAATATTTACTTCAACACTGGTGAAAAAGGATTGAGAATGAAGATTCCCGTGAGGTGTAATTTCATAAAGCCATATAAGACATATATTTCACTTCTTGAGTGAGCTGCAGCTCCCAGAGCAGGAAGGGTGAGCAGAATCTGAGAGGAAGCACACTCAGTCCTTGGGGAAGGGTGTTCCTTGCAAGTGATCCTTCCTGCCAGTTCAAGAGCAATGTTGGCTAACGGAAATAACTAGCTGTACGAGCTGTAAAGCAAAGGAAATACAGGGTAGCAGGTTCAAAGAAAGCTCCAAGAAGTAGACCAGATACTACACCCTTAATCTATAATGCCAGGAGGAGAAAAGGTGGCAAAGCCCTCATGGAAATGTCTCAATGGAAAGTTCAGGATGTTGAACTAAGTGTGAATAAGTGCCTTTTGTTCCCAATGTGCATAAGCAAGGGTATATGCGAGCATGTGAAAACAAACTGAAGCTGGTTTCACATGCCCTGATTATCACAACTAAAAAGACATGGGAGAGGAACAGGATTTGAAAAAGTATGTAGACAAGCAGTCCAGAATTCTGTTCCTAAACAGCTTACTAACTGGATCCACACTGATCCCCTCCCACAGCAGCACTGATAAAGGCATGCAGTAGGGAAGGCACTATTTTCTTAAGTGAAGGGAGAATACGAAGAAAAGAGAAACAGTTTAAACTGCATAAATGTAAAAATACAAATCAAAACAGTCACTTTTCAGCAGCGTTAGATAGCCCATTTTCTGATCTGTAGCAAGGCCCATTTCTCCATTTCCATCGGTAGATCTAGTAGTTAGATGCTCATTTACCCACTTAGTTCTGCTTGGCCAAGGCAATCAGTGGTAGAAGTTGCATTCACTACAATCAGATCAAGAAACCCTACAGGTTAAGGAGCTTCTTAACTGGAAAACAAAAACACACAGGTCACACTGAAATGTTTTCTTTCATGAATGAGGGCAGGGAATCTTTAGACAAACCAATAATGCTCAGATAATCAGTGGTGTGACCTCTGCAGAAGTTCCAGAATTTAATGGGCTTACAAGGTTTTGCAGACCAGAAACCTATCGTTCACTTATTAACTAAGAGTGTGTCCAAACAACTAAATAGCTGGGCATTATCATTCCTACTTCTGGATGAACACTAATCATAGAGACAATTCTGATAATTCTGTTATTGTGAAAGTGCTAATTTCATTTTGCAGATGAATAAACTGAGGGAGAATGTTTAAGTGACAAGAGTAAAAGTCAACATCAAAGCTAGAATTAAATTTAGAACAATCATATGTTTTAGCAAAGTTAACAGATTTATCACAGAGAGATAAGGATCACAACTGGCTACTGTTTCCACAGTTTCTCTTTTGCTAGTAATGCTCCAGACACCACTGGCTTATCAAGGATCACAGGGATCCCACTCCATCAACTAACATCCTGTTTGCTCACCAACTGATTGAAAATTACTCCGTCCACATACTGCTTGTCGTTTCATCCCATCCAGAAGTCAGCTTTGGTCTGTACCTCACAGCACACAATACTCAAAGCATCTTGAACAGACCATTTTCCTTTTTTGAGGGGCTACAGACATCCTTTGCTCACCAGTTTGCTATCAAGATACTCAGAAGTTACTCTTCCAAGCTTCTCATATTTTCAGTTATGCAACTACTATTAAATTTCACATTTATCAGTGGATTAGTTCAATCTATACATTTCACCCATAATTCAGCTGCTGCCATCTTTATTCAGATGTAGATGCTTCCTATTAATAGCATCGTTACACACTTAGGACACAACATTAACACTTTAGGACACAGAATCACGTTATATATAACTGGCAATACCACTGTCTTTTTACACAGGTTCAATATTAATACAGGTAATATAGACAAGCTAATGACTGAGGCAAAAATAATACGCAAATAGACTGACATTAAATTTTTGCAAATTATTACTTTGGTCAATAAGAACTGCACTTCTCTGTATTTGAAGATCAATATTTCAATGAAAGTTAATGCTTTCAGTGCCAGCTCCAACATCTATAAAGAGGGACTTAAATTATCCTCCAATTAGACAATTGAGTGTGACCGCAATTCTTACCTGTAGGTTTCAATTTCAAGGATGAGACCTGCTTTCACCTGCAGTAGTTCTTGATAGTCCTTCAGGTAATCTGTGATGGACATGGTCAGGAACTGCTTTTCTTCTTCTAGGGCATCAATTATCCTCTAAATAGAAACATTGATTTTTAGTTTTGAAGTAGCATAAAAATCTGCAAACTTGAATGCCTATTAACTTAAAATTTCTAATTAAAAAAACCTTTGAAAACAATAAATTAATATGTTCCATCACTTCAAAACCAAGAATTAATCAGCTCTACAACCTCCCCATATACAATCAGAAATATATCGTTACTGAAAGTTTTATGCCAAGATTTCATTTTGTGCCTTACAAAGTAGTTAAATATTTAAGTAAAACCCATTCAGATGCCCCATAGAAAAGTTAACAAGTACACACAGCAAGGAAAATAGACTCCTTTATAAGTGAGACTTAAATGTGACTCATTTCATCATTAAGAGCATAGATGCACATCCTTAAATCATACTTGAAATCAGGAATTTTGGCAGTTTCTTTAACATAAAAATCTGGCTTGTTACCCTTTATCGGTATTTTCAGTTCCATAGACCTGTGGTTCCAAACCACATTTTGCATTCTAGTGTCTGGACATATTCATAGTGCCTAGAAGGTGAAGGATCAACCTCCAGCAGTTCCTTGAGCCAAGTCTTCCACAATATTTGGAGATCTGCTTCATAGTCCACCCAGCTTTGTCCTAACTGCTACAAGTTACAATTGATTATTCATTTTCATCTTGATAACCAAATACAACTTTGTACCTTCACGTGGGGGGTGGCGCCTGGCACCTGCAAATGACTTGAGAGCAGCAGCACTGCTGAGATAATAGGTAAGGACTGCTCACCTTTCTTGAAAAATTTTGGAAACGTAGAAAGGGACTGATGAGCAGAAAAATAGTGAAGTCCAAAATTATCTGAATTTGAACATACCCTGAAATACTAAATGGACAAATACTGAGCAGCTGTACAAAACAGAACAAGAAGTGAAGACATACGTGACAGAACATTAACATTTGATTTAGACCAAAACAAGTGGCTCTCAAGCTCTTCGAAAGAACATCACAGAAAGCAAGTGCTTTAACCATTGGTGTTGCCTCTCATGTGAAGGGCAAATTGTCATCTTCTGGAAAATAAGCCCTTCCCCTAACAATTGAAAGGAGCTCTGCTTAGTACAGACTCAGAACTAAAAATATGAGTCTTAGCTGTTCAGGGTGGTTTTTAATGGTTTCCTTGCTAAGGCTATGATCTACTAACCCAGATCAATTCTTCTCAGCCAGCAGACTGATGCTAACCAAAATGCTGTAGATCGCACTTTGTTCTGGGGGCTGGGAAGGCAGAAATTAAACCTCTGCAAAGGCATGATTTGATTTGGTTCACAACACTCTGCAAGGACACTGAATTGTCATTCACAGAGCAAAATTTCATCCACGTGTACAACACTGAACAGGAATTCATGACAGCCCATTTTAGATTGCATCCTAACAAATAATTTGCAATACAAACTGGAAAATCAAGGCACTGATAGTCTAGTTTTAAGAAATTCAAAATACATCATTTGTATGCAGCAAGTGTTCAACCATCACACTGTGAGCAATAGCACAAAAATGAAGATACTGCAGGGACTTCCCAGGTTGGTTAATGCCAGTCTCATATGCTAGGCAGAAATAAGGTTTAAGAACTAAAAATATAAAGTGCTGGCATTTAAAGTGTTACTTTTTTTAAAGTAAAAAGAAATCTTCATGAACGAAGCTGCCTGTATCTTCATATTCATATGGGTATATCTCTATACAACACGTGTTAATCTATTTCTTCATTTGCAGCTGCTGTTAAACAATTACCCTGATAAACCTTATCAAGTCTTCAGTGTACCTTAAAACTCCCTTATGACAGAAGACAAATCATATCTGCATATCCGAAAAAGCACTATCAACCATCCAGCAGCCTCATCCAGACTGCAGCGGAGGTAACATCCTGTATGGTCACACACAGCGGCAAGCAGAACCGCTGACCTTGAGCGGCTCTGAGGCAACAATCCTGTTCAGGGACTGACAGTGGAAAATCCCAAGATGAGAAGGGAAGAAAGGTGCCAGGCCTTCCTTTGAAAGGAAAAGGCTACCAAGCAAGAATGAACAGGGTGTTGGCAGAACCAGAGGAATCAGCAAAGGGAGCAAAAGACAAGAAAGACTGGATCTCTATATGGGAACAACCCCTAAAGGTGGTAAGAGCTCCAATACAAAACATGAAGTGATTTAGGTATTTGTTGCCTCCCCAATTAAAGATAAAGACTAACCTATACATGTGCATGCTTACGTCAAAGAGATTCAAAATGCACAGGTCTTGATGTGATCCCAGAGGAACCTGTACAGGGAATTTTTACACCAGACTACAGAGTGTGTGGAGCTCTAAAAGACTGGAGATATTCAAACCTGTCTTAAGACACAAGAACGTCAGTCCCTCACCTGCAAGTTCTGCAGTCTGGGTTTGAAAAGCCACCTAAATTCTACCCACTGGATTTGGAGAGCATTTGGAACCCAAAAGTTTGAGTTAAATACCATGTCCTAATGATTACCATAAGGGGCTACATAACTCAGCCAGCTGAGTAATAGCTCCAAAGGAATTCATTCCAACAGGAGCAGCCATTGTAGTCTGGATGGCAGACAGCCACCCCTCTAGCCTTCCAGTCACTGATGCTTAAACATAATGCAGAGGACAATGGGTCTTAAGCCCCGTTTCCAAGCATGCAAAGAGTACATAAACCATTTTGGCAAAGTTCAGGGGTTTACAAGCTGACAAATTTCCATTTTACAAAAGGTAAGTTGTATCATTGCAACTGTGTTTGCTTCACACAGGACTCTCTTGGAAAGGTTTGTTTCTCAACTACATCAGACAGATGCTCCATCCAAATCCCAGTGATGTCCTGCTAGAACTGAGTAACTGAATAGAAGTGATTTTCTCACCCTTCGGATGTTCCTTTCCAGGCAGCAGTGAGAAATTTTAGAAGGGCAGTGAGGGGAAAAGAATTTACTTGGGTTGTCCAAGCTGCACCTATTCAGGGAATAAAGAGAGGATTCCAGGCTCCAGCCCTTTCCATCTGGTGCTATATATCTATCCCATAGCTCATCCAGTGGCTCAGCAGGGGAGGAACTGAGGCTCTGCACTTAGCTGGCTATAAAGTGGTACACACAAAAAACCCTTTGCACATGACATTGATATTACATGTTCATTTGACAAGATGTTTTATTATTCTCTGGAGCTCACGACACTGACATGGGAACCAATTCTAATTCCACCCTATTGGTGAAAAATTTCTGCATCTTTTCAAAGTAGCAGGATGAGCCATGGCCGTTTTTACATTCAAAAAGTACAAGGCTTTCTCCAATCACAGAGTTTTTCCATAAGTATTGTCACAGCACACAGCTAAAATAATGGAAGTGACCTGAGTTCGTCCCTCTAGGACCCAGCCATGACCAGTGAAAATTTTCCAAACAATGTATGATTTACAGCTTGCCTGCTTCAGCTAAATTCTAATTCCAAACACATACTTCTGTTTAGCATTGCTGAAAGTTTTAGTGAGGATAAGGACAGTGCGGGAGGCAAAGATGGACATATAAGGCAACTGGATGACATATGGAAAATATGAAGAAATCTAATTGCCACTGAAGCTGCGACGGACAATAATCACTTGATTTAAATTTGAACATACATACCATTTCTGCGTAACACTTCACAATAAATAAGCATGGAATAGATGCTCTTTAAGGAGTAGTTTAAAATCCATGCTGAACATACTTTCACCATAAAATAAACAAGTGAGGGAGGGCGAAAAGCTTTGCTCACAAGACCAGTAACTGAAACACTTGCTTCAACACATTCTGTATTTTTTCTTCCTGGGTATCAACACAAGATACTTTGTTTCTCATGTAGAATGGCCAGTGGAAAAGGCCTTTCTCATCAGAAACAAAACATTTAAAACACGAAAATTTTCAGAAGTTATAAACCTTATGATATCATTTTCAGCAGAATTTAAATTTAAATATTGCCTTATTTAAATAAATTTAAATATAGGTATATACAAGATAAGACATGTTTGCATGGTTGGCTATCAAAGCACTTTTTCCCCACCTTGTCTTGTATTACTAAGACTTGAAGTTTACTATTACTGTAAAATCCAAATGACACCAAATGCTCTTGAGAGCAAACCAGAAGTTTGTTATCTTGGTATCAAAATAACAATCCATTTTTGAGTACTGAATCAGGAGAAGTCAAGGGCATGCATTGATTTTGATTATCTGACTTCTACAATGAGCTTGCTCTTCTGAATAAAATTCTTAAAAAAGTACAACCAGCTACAGAGCCAACACACTCGTATAAAAACATCTCACTGAGCTGAAAGAAAGAGTTCGGTATCTGAATACAACCATTATAACTGACTTTAGAAGAAAAACTTGTAGCACAGAGTTATACAAAATGTTCTTATTAAAATAACACCATACTTAAAGGCTTTCAATGTGAGAGATGATGATTTGAAAATCAATGAAATTTTCATTATAAATCCCTAATAACAAATATAGACAGCAGGAAGGATATTTTGGAAACTGAAGTTATATTATGTATTAGTAGCCTTATCTACATTTATATAAGTTTATACTCCTTAAAAAAAAACAGTAAAAAAAATGAAGGTTTTTTTCTTCTATACATTTTCACCTGGCTTTGGCTGATAGATGTAATTAATGAGAGATTTACATATAACACCTTTTTGTAAAGCTTTGGAAATGTTTACATATGAGATAGGAAGAATGAAATGTACATTGAAAAATTAAAAAAAAAAAAAAAAAAAAAAGAATTGATTTAAAAGGTAAAAGCCTTTCTGGTTCCTTGTTATACATCTCATCTGCCTCAGTTCACAGCATCTGCAAACTATGCAACCTGCAAACAACCTAGCAGTGTACAAAAACCAGACATGCAGCAACAGGTCTCAGTCCTTTCCCAATTACCAGCATCTCCATAAACTGCCATGGCTGTTGGACACAACGTGACCATCAGCGCACGGGGTTCCGACAAACACCGAGCTCCAGCAGAGTGTTAATAAAAGGTCTAACAATGAACAAAAGAAATGTTGTCCTCAGGAAATCGATTGACGGGTCTGGATGATCTAATACCGCTCTCCGCTCTAAATCAGATGAACTGATATTTTGCTGTTCCAGCATTTGCTGATCTGTTCACACAGGCAGGGTGATCGTTATACCAAACATTACTCTGACAGCTACCAAATTCTCAGCTGTAGATGCTATAGCCCTGTTTAACAACACCAAACATCCACATTGAACACATACCAATCACTATTAAATAATAAAGTTTCATTTCTGAAAGTTCCTCCTCTGCTCGCTGCCTGCAGCACAGTAATGAGTCTTCCTGCCTTCAAACAACTAAAAGTTTTCTTCACCACGCTGGGGCTCTCAAGCTCTGCTTTAGACTCAAAGCACGCAGGAGCACTTGTAAAGCACAAATGAAATTAAGATTTCTCTGATCACAACAGGTCAACCTCAAGCCTCGGGCTAGAAGGGAAGCTTCGTGTCCCATCACATGGGGACTCGGTTCATCAGCTCCCAGGGACTGCTCTGGGTGCCATGTGCTTGTGCCAGCCTGAGCAGGAGCCCTGGCAAGCCTGTACGCCAGCTCTTGGGTCCCTGCCGAGGGCAGGTTGTGGACGGAGCACCTGTCACCAGGAGGATGTCCTCAGGGTCGCCGTCTCCCTTTGGATCCCCACCCTTCACAGCCAGCCCTCCCCAGATGGAGCAGCGGGTCTCAAAGGGACTCCCTGTGCCCCAGAGACGGGCCCAGCAGCAACAAGCTTTTGGGGGGCCACCTCCCTTCCAGCCTGGAGAAATCCAGCTGCGGGGAGGCAAAGTGGGGTGAGAGAGCCCTGGCTCACGCGAAGTCAGAGGAAACCTTTGAGGGGGCTTAGGCAGCTCCTGCAGCAGCGGGAACAGGAGGGATGTGAGCTCATCTACAGGAGCAGAGTGCCAGGGTCGTGGGCGATCACATCTCACCATGGGCCAGAACTGAAGGGGGAAAGCGGGTGGGAGGGTGAAAGGAGACTCAGGACACCATAACCAGCATGGGAGGGTCCCGGCAGGGCTGGAAGCACTGGCACAGCTGCCCGGGGAGGTGGTTGAGTCCTCATCCCTGGAGGTGATGAGGGGGTGATGAGAGGGGTGGATGAGGGGCTCAGGGATGGTCCAGTAGTGGACAGGAGTTAGACTCGATGATCTCAAAGGTCTTTTCCAACCAAGCGGTTCTATAAGGAGAGCTGGGCAAGGCCGGGGGCAGGACACTGTCACCCACCTGGTACTCCTCCACCTGGGCGCCGTGGTGGTCCTGCAAGGCCAGCAGCTCCTGCTCCAGCCGCTGCCGCAGCGCGTCCAGCTCCCGGCCCTGGCGCTGCAGCTCCTCCAGGTGCTGCCGGCACTGCCGGCTCTCCTCCCGCAGCAGCTCCAGGTTCTCCCGGCTCCGCTGCGCCTCCTGGTCCTGCAGCGCCCGGATCTGCTCTTGGTAGCGCAGCAGGGTCTCCCGGCAGTACTGGCCGAGCAGCACCTCGTAGGTCTCCTCCAGCTCCTCCAGGCTCAGCCCGGCCAGGGGGGGCGGCAGGGCGGCCAGGTCGACCCGCAGCTTCCGCATCTCCACCGCCTCCCGACGCTGTCGCTCCGCCAGGTGCCCGTGCTCGGCCTGCAGCTGCAGCAGCAGCTCCTCCAGGGCCACGCACTCGCCCCGCAGCCGCTGCAGCAGCTCCTGCTGCCCGGCCAGCTCGGGCTGCAGCTGCCGACGCATGGCCAGCACCTCAGCCCCCAGCGCCTGCAGCTGCTCCAGCTCCCGCCGCAGCCCGTCCCGCTCCAGCTCCGCTTCCAGCTTCGCCCGGCTCAGCTCCTCCAGCTGCATCCGCAACCAAGCCAGCTCCTGCTCGGGTACCCGCAGCCCCAGCAGCTCCTGCTCGCGCAGCTCCGCCAGCTCCCGCGCCAGGAAGCGGTTCTCCTCCTCCAGCTCCCGCACGCGGGACACGAACACCCGCAGCCGGGAGTTGAGCTCCCGCAACTCCCTCTTCTCGTCATATTCCACCTCCCAGCGCCGCCACATCGTGCCTGAGCTGCGGGGGCCGGGGCCGCGCGGAACCCCGGGGCTGCGGGCGCTGCGCGGCTGCCGCCTGCTCGCCGAGAGCTCCGCGCGCCGCTCCCGCCGCCGGCCCGACAAGCCACGCCCTCTCGCGCAGGCCACGCCCCCTTAGGCCGGCACACACTATCAGCCCATCCCCTCTCCCTCAGGCCACGCCCTCTCCAGCTACACCACGCCCCCTCTAACTAGACCATGCGATCGGACCCCGCCCCCAAAAGACTACGCCCCTCCCACCCGGCCAAGCCCCCTCCGTCCAGGCCCCCGCCCTCCCACCATGCTCGGTCACGCCCCTCTCTCCCAGGCCACGCCTCCGTCAGGGCCCACCCTTAGCCCAGGCCATACCTGAGAGGCCCCGCCCCGCCCTCCAGGCCCCGCCCCCCGCCCGCCCCGCTGCCCTGCGGCGCCCCCTGCCGGCTCCTGTCTCCTCCTGCCGAGTTGCTCGGAGAGGGACAGCAAAGCCTGGCTTGGGGAGCAAAGCCCGGTTTAGGGAGCGCCCCTCACTGCTCTCACGAAGCCCTTTCCATGGCAGGCCTGTTGTTCTTTCCCCCAGAGTGGGCTAAGCTCAACCTGCTTGTAAATCACACGCCATGGCAGCTCTGTTCCCAGGAGCCTTACTGGGTCTGTGACCGCTGGGCTGCTGTCACTGCACCGTGGCCAGGCTCCAGTTCACATATGGTGTCCAGTGCTGGTTTAGAATGCCACTTTTAAGTTGAGAAAGCTGCGGAAATGCCCCCAATTTTGAGCTTATAAAGTCTTTGCACAAAAGAAAAGCCTCCCACCTCCCAGGCTCAACGTGTGGCAGAGGCACCCACTGCCAGAGGGTCCCTGTGCCCGGTTGTCCTCTGCTTTCTCCTGCACCACATATGGGCTGAAGCCAGAGAAGTCCTTCTGTTGACTGTGCTGGAACCAGCTCTGCACGAGCTGCTCAGCGAGGAGGCAGCGAAGCATCACACCCCGTGTGAGGTACCAAATTAGACAAAAAGACGAGGAGTGACTCACTTCAACCTTTTTCATCTCCTCAGGCATTCTTCCTCTCCCTCACTCTCAGACACACACACAGACATTTAAATTTCACCCAGTGCGGCGGCATTGGGAGTTTTACAGGGATCTGCTGCTTCGCACACCTCCCACCTCTGCACTGACGTGGCCCTCAGTGGTCCTCAGGACCACCACTCCCAACCAACACTCGCACACAGAAAGAGCTGGTATTTGGCCCAAGCCCTGCAAAGCTGGCACTGAGACACTGCTCTACCACACCACTCTGCTCTGGGCACTGCACTCTGCCCTGTTCCCCCCTTCCCAAAACCCTTCTTCTCCTCACCACATCTCCCTGCTGGCAAAAAGGCCAGATTTTGGCTGCTTCTTTGCTCTCTGCTGAGTAAGTTTTCTATTAATCTCAATAAAGCCTCCAGGATTTGAGCCCAACCAACATAGATAAATCACTGGCTTTGGCCTAAAAGTCAGCCAATTTAGCCTTGGCAGATTTGCCCCATCAGAGGTCACTGAGAAGCTGAGATTTTCTAAAGACACTTGCTTTTTCTTGGCTTTGTGGTCAAAATCAAGTCCCTCAGTGACTCTCCAATACCTGCTGTTCTTTTATGAGGGAAACCACTGTGCTTCTGGGAAGAGGTAAGTTCCTGTGGTTTAAAAGGTTTTTTCTGCCTCTGATGTCACTGTTGTCCTAAAAAACACAAGAGTGCGCTGACGATCAGTGTCCTGCATGGAGCCGTGCTGCCGCACTGGCAGGAGCAGGGCGGCTGGTTTAAATGGGCTTTCTGGGGTTCTCTGTGAGTGCCCTGCCAAATATACCCCTGGCAATTGCTTCTTATTTCTGACTGACAAAATGACTAATTTTTGCTGCAACTGTATCATAATTTTTTATGATTTAATTGTTGAAAAATTTCATTGTTGTTCATACTGAACCTCTGCTTTTATGTCTTTTGACAAAACACCAAAAAATTCCCTCTAAATGTCAGATAACTTTCCAGGCTGGGGGATCTACTTCTCCATCAGTTGTGTATGTTGATGCCTGCTAAACAGCCTGATGTTAATTCATGGAATCACAGAATGGTTTGGATTGGAAGGGACCTTAAAGCCCATCCAGTTCCAAGCCCCTGCCATGGGCAGGGACACCTCCCACTGGATCAGGGGGCTCAAAGCCCCATCCAACCTGGCCTTAAACACCTCCAGGGATGGGGCAGCCACAGCTTCCCTGGGCAACCTGGGCCAGTGTCTCACCACCCTCACAGTAAAAAATGTCTTCCTAATATCTCATCTAAATCTCTCCTCTTTCAACTTAAAACTATTCCTCTTCATCCTATCCCTGCACTCCCTGATCAAGATCTCCTCCCCAGCTTTCCTGTGAGCCCTTTTTAAGTACTGGAAGGACTTATTTCCTGAGCTTGGACCTGCAGTTGGGCAAGGAATTTGTGATGTAGGACAGGGAATGCCTGAAATGGTCAAAGTTTGGGCAAGCCATTTCTGAACTAGATCTAGAGGTTTAGTTAACTGGGCTCCAAAACCCAGTAGCCCCTTGAGAACCCCCTGACCAACTCAAGTATGGGGAGACCTGAAATGCAAATGTCGCTGGAGTCATTCTCCCCAAAGTCTTTAGTGAATTAATTTGCATCAGTAGAAAAAGAGAAAGAAACCTGATGTGCTGTACCCATGGGCAAATTAAAATCACCTAGAGGCTTTTGCTGCTGTGATTATTTTTCACTTTTTGTGGGAAGAAGTGTGATGGAGCCACAACTTTGTGGTGTAACTGACATTGATGTGTCACTGTCATGGCTGCAGGTGAGCCTGACAGAAGAGAAAGTGAAGCAGCAGACCTTCAGCACCACCAAGAGAAGTAATGGCATGGAGCATCCCTCTTCCTAAGGTAAATTCTTGATGCCAGGGGCCATATCCTGCCTCTAGGAAGTCAACTGTAATGTACAGGCAATAGTAGCAAAGATCCAGGGAGGGAGAGGGCAGGGAGGATTTACCGTCTTCACTGTCACTTCTGTGATAGCAAAGGGAAATTGGGTCTCTGTGGTCTCTTCAGCTCCAGCGAAGGTCTTGTGCTTTTGAACGGCTCATTGTCAGCATCCTACAAACTACAAAGTGTCACCCTGGTAACTCTTAATCCTGCTTCAGCACAGATTGTTCTGCATGCGCTCTCATCTGCAGAGTTTAAAGGATGAAGCTGTCACTGGGGAAATGTTCTGATTCCGACATTCTTGAGAGATGGATTGACACAAAGAAAATGTAGTTTATTAAAATGGTGCAAGATGTCTTGATTCCTATTTATATGGGAGCTGCAGAATATGTTTGTTTACAGACAGTTTCTGCAATTGGATCAATGCAGGAATATCCTCCCATAGTGAGTGAGGAAGGGATGGGAAGTATGGCACTATTTTTCATCTTCAGCTTTTGGCTTTCATGGCTATCCTGCATTTGTAATAGAAATAACAAAGCAAACACCAACCATTTACTATTTTAATTGATATCAGATAATTCCTCAATACTGGAGAAAACTGGACTTCAGCTCCCTGCAATCCTTTTCTGGGCTCCACAGAATCTGCAGTCCCTCAAAACTGCCTAAAATGTCACTGCAAGGGGGGGTAATGTTTCTCCGTGGGATGGCACTGAGGCTCATCTCTCTGCTTCCAGACCAGGGTGAACGGTTTGTCGCTCCCACAGTCCCTGCAGTATCCCCACCATCGCTGCTGACTTCAGTGGGCGTTTCTCAGTTCATGGATTTCTTCTGCAAGAGATGCCTGAGAACAATTCCTTTTGTGCCATCCTGTCATATTTGCACCTCTTTGGGTAAACCTTTGCAGATAGATAACCTGAATGCAAGAATCAATCTATCTGCAGAGGCATTTGTGCTGTCTGTACACGCCACAGCCCCTGAGAGTAAGCGACGTCCTTCTGTGACCTTTGGAAGTCCAAAGGATGAGCAGTAACTTGGGTTTCTTTTCAAAAAGCAGTTGAAAAGAGGAGCTTTGTTTGACTTGGTAGAGATGCACCATTTTCTAGAAACTCCCTCAGAAACATCTACTTGGAAGAACGCTGAAATTCTGATTAAGATATTTCTGTTGCCTCTGTCGAGGTGAGCTTTCCTCTTTTCTGCGAGTGGTTTAATTGCTTCCGTCTGCGGGGTTTTGAGGAGCACTTGCAGTACTAGTGTCTACCTCCAGATGGTGGGTTCTACTCATAGAATTCACGCTGAGCCTTTACATAACCCCTGCTCACTTGTCTGAGGTTGCTAACGCTCTCCAACCAAACCACATGGATTTTAGTATTTCCTTGTTTTCTCAGCAGGAGGGTCTCGATGTAGTGTGATGTAAAAATGATAAAAATATCTTACTTAGATCCTTCCAAGAGGTGTATTATATGGCACATGTGGTTGGAGATGTGAGGTATCTGCTGTGTAACCTGTCTATTGGGTAACTGATAGCGTTGTACGTCTTCTGGGTTCATTCCTGTGCTGACTGAAGTAAAACAGAATCTAACTTTTTCTAATACACTGCCTCTGCTCTTGTACTTGAATGGCAAGAAAGAGGGAAGAACAGCGATGGGTAACACCACACGGCTGAAATGATGGTGGTGTTGCAATAACTCCATCCACAATACTGATACTTCTTTTCCCTGGATGGCATAGGATGGAGCTATGAAGCTTTGAGGGGGGGGTGTAGGGGTGTGGAGAAGAGTATTTAAGCAAGCGTGTAACATTCTCACAAAAGTGTGAAGCTCTTTGAGAACTGTAGGCTGCTTGGGCAGATGATTCCTGACTTTTAAGATGGTTTTTGTGGTGCGGGCTGCCCAAAAGGCTAAAGAACTTTTTCCAGATATTGACTAATAAAGATTTAAAATTTTTCTGTGAGGCAGATGAAGTGATCACGACATGGTGTTCATGTCCCTGGCCGCTTTCAGGACATCACAGCTGCTTCTCGTATGTAGCACAGCAGTTCAGGGCAGACAATAAAGATGGCAACTATCAGATCTATGTAACGGAGGACAATCATAACTCCTTGCAGTCTCAATTCAGATCTTAGCAGGCACAAGCCACACTGGTGATGAGAGGACGGCAGGTAGAGATGTACTTCACAGTGGGATGTACAATAATCAAGGCATTCATAGAGAACTGGGCTGTACTATAGACCTTGTAGAATTACTATGTAGAAATGTCTTGGCAGATTCAAAATCTGATCCATCATTGGACCTGTGATACTATTTTGTACCTGGTTTTGACAAGTCTGGAGGAAAACCTGTGTATAAGTATGTCCAAGAACAAGCGTCGCTGTTCATGTAATCCTGTTTTAATTTTGTAATATTTAATTCCCTGATACTCTTCAATACCCAGGAGTGTAAATAAGTTAACAAAATATCCAAGATACAGTTTGTGACATGTTTTAAATAGAGTGGTTCCCTTCTGAATGTCAGCATTGCCCTGCTTGAAGGTACAGCATGGGACAATTTAACACCCTCTGTTTTGCTTAGAAAAGAAACAAAGAGAACACAGAGAATTAATAAAGGCCTTTTGGTTTTGCTGTACCTTTTTTTTGCTCTGTTTTTGAAGATTTTTGTTGTTGTTTTAGAAATTGAAAGGATGTGTAGCTGTCTACACTGTTCTGGGCCACAGGAACAGTGCAGTTAAATTAACTCAAGAGAAGCAAAGCACCAATCTGCTTGCAGTGCCCAACTGAAAAATACAGAAAGTAATCAAATAGAATGAATGATGAAAAATAAATTAGATCAAAAAAATCTGCTGGGCTTTCATAAACTAAAATGTTCTTCATAACACAGGTGAGGAAATTGCTCACACTGACTTCAATGGGTCCAAGATTTTCTCCATGATTTCTAACCTGAAATTGCTGCTTTTAGAAGTTTTTTTAAAAAAAGCCCTTGTGTGGAATCAACTTTTCTAATGCATTATGAGTAATATCTACTGCTTTTATTTTACATCTCAGCTGAACAATAGAACTTTCTTGTAAATAAGGGTTATTTCCACTAAAAGGCTATTATGAAGTTATCTTTGATGCTGAGGCTACGGTCTCAGCTCCCAGGCGTAAAAGAACACTTTAGGATATAAGCAGCTTTGTTACATCTGCTTAAATACCCTGTTTTCTGCAGGAGCAGCCTAGGGAGGAGCGAGGGCGCAGCCAGGGCTGCTTCGCTGCGGCATGCGACATTTCACGCTCCACTGGCGGGTCCCTGACAAAAGGCCACCACACTGGAACCTGGCTTTCATGTGGTTAGTGCAGGGTGTTGCTAGAGGGTTTCATTTAGTGTTTACCAGGAGATTTTTCCTCCCAGTTGCTGAGAGGCCCCTAAATCCCCCCAGAGGTACCTCTCCCACCAAGCCCCTCTCTGTTTTCGCTTGCTATGGCTGGGGCTGAGCAGCCACGTGGTTTCTGCTGGGTCCTGATTTAATGTGGTGTTCTCCTTCATTGGTTTCGGATGCTGGAAGTGGGCGTTGAGATTCATTCTTACATCATTTGTTTTTTTTCCTTTTTTTTTTCTGATTTATATCCTTCGGTTTTAGTGTGGATAACAGGCATTCATTGCTGCAACACAGGAGCCATCGGGAAAAGACAGTACTCAGAGCTGTCTCAGAGGACACATCTCTCCCCCTCACACTCCTTCTTGGCCTCCCAGCCTCTCACTCTTTTTCAATCTCCTGCTCTTTTTCAACCTCCCACTTTCTGCTGGTCTCCCACTCATTTTGGCCTCCCAGTCCCTCCTGGTGTCCAACTCTTTTGCATCCCTCTCTCCCCCACCCCACCCCGCAACCCCTCCAGGCCTCCAACTATTTTTCATCCTCCCGCAACCCTTTCAGCCTCCTAAACTCTCACCCCACTCTTTGGTCTCCCACCCACCACCAGCCTCCAGAAGCTTTCTGGCTTCCCACCCTTTCTTGGTCTGCAACCCTGTTTTTAGCCTTCCACCCTTTTTTTTTCTCTGTTTTCGATCTGGCACCCCTTTTTCACCCACTCACCCCCTTTTTCAGCTTCTCACCCCCTTTTGGCTTTCTGCACAGTTTTGGCCTCTCAGCTCCTCCTGGCCTCCCACCTGTGTTTTGGTTGCCCCTGTTCGGGGTTTCGCGAAGGGCAGCACTGCAGCTGGGCTATTTTAGATTCTGGAAAACACACCTGAGAGGCTGTTGATCACATTTTTTAACAGCAGGTTGTTTGCAAGGAAACTGCTGAGAGCATTTGCACTCAGAATTTAATCAGGCCCCAAATATTCAGAAAAACCTCAGCAACAGCGCTCCTCTTCTCATGTCAACTGGGTGTCTGTGCAGTTAAATGTGGGGAGAAGTGGTAGATCTGCTCACACAGATACATTGCCTTATCGTCTTGTTTCGTGTCTCCCCACAGTCTTCTGGCCATGGCTTAGCATCAGTTTTAATGGTTATTTAAGATTAAAAGCCCTCAAGCTCTTGGGAGAGACTGGTGCCTTCCACACCTCAAGTGGGCAAGGAGAGCCCAACAAGGGCAGCCTGGGGGGGGGGCAGCCTGGTCTCTCATTCTCCTCTTAACCTTGTTAGCTTAGGTTAAACCTTCAAAATGGATGTTTTTCAGCCCACACATTGATGCAGCATCTTCTCCCTTAAATTCTTCACACCCCACTCAGCCCTTTGTATTGTTCTGGCTGTTTTCACGTGGAATACATGTTTTAAGCTTCTTCATGCACAAAGAAATGCATCTTCTAAGCCATGCAATTACTGCCAGATTTCTAAAAAGCCGTGGTGGTACAGAACATCTCAGATCTATCCCAGTTTTGTCTCACACTTGTATAAAGTTCAAGTAGTTAAATTTGCAGGACAAATCCTAACATTTGTCCTCCCATGCCTTTTCTATTTTGACAGTTAGCTGATGGAGGCAGGTTTAATTTCTTATTCCAGCAATACTGACCACTAAACTTGGGTCCTCATAATATTTAATCACAAGCTTTAAAAGGCTTGAAATGAGTTACTTTTAAAAATCATAATCTGAGCCATTTGTCCTGCTCAAGGCTTTTAGAATTAACAACAGGAACATCTGCAAGACAGTTATTGTGGCAATCAATTCCAAAACACAAATAATTCAGTAATTTATTATAGACCCCCACCATTAAATTGTACTGTGCTATTTTTATTTATTTCAGTGCTTATTGTTTGTGTTACACTCATTTCTAATAATCTATCTGGCCTCTTCATTTACTTACTGGTGTTTATCAGATCTAGCTCCAGTTTGGTGCTGGAAAGCCTGCAAAGCAGGCTGGATCTACCATTTTAATTGCTATTCCAATTCATTGGATGAAACAAATCTGAGTCAGGAACTAACATTTAGCCACACCAGAGTAATGAATTCTTGTTGTTCAGAGGAATTAATACATGCAATTATTTTGTCTTTGCAGGTTTCAGAGTCTCAGTCCAAATTTCAGTTCTTGCCCTCGAACCATTTTCTCCCATACTGTCTGTCACAGAGAGAAAAGTCACCTTTCCCAGCACTTCTGAAGAAAATCCGAAGCACAGTTACATTCAGGACCAAAACCATGATCACCTGGTTTCTGCTCTGGGATCTTTTATAACACCAGAGCTCTCAGCATACCTCTTCCCTGGAAACCAGCTTTAGCTTTGCAGGTGAAGGCTGCAGTGTTGTGGTTGAATGGTGTAGAACTGGAAACCCAGAAACTCAGCCTTGCGCACAGTGGACGTGAGAGCAAGCAGAGCAGTTGGCTCTGGACAGACCACTGGAAAGGGAAGAGTCACGAAGATATTGTCATTTTTGGGTGTAGATGCAGTTGCTCCTACAGCCTGAGGGCATCTGCATCCTTAGTCATGCAGCAAAGGGGACTTGAGCAGGGAGTGTGGTTCCTGTATTTCCCTGTGGTAGGGTTCCTTTCAGGTTTTCCTCGCTAGACAATGTCAAAATGAGACAGGTGTGGGGTGAAAGTCCTCAAAGAAGCATGTGAGGTGGTGCCAGAGGTTTCTCAGGTGACACTGTTGTTATTTCTGAGCAAGAGTGGAGGTGGTGCAGGGAAGGGCGTTGTGTTGTGCTGTCTCGCATGAGCTGAGAAAACAAGGTCATTAGGGATGCTGGGTGGCTTGGTGCTAGAACAGAGCTGTGTGCTGTGCGGGTCTTGAAGCTAAGCTGTATGCACAGCTCCTCAGCCTCGCCTGCGCTTTCTTGTTCTTACAAATTAAGAAGCTTTGTGCAAACCGTCATTTCTCAGAGGGTTTGGATCAGTTGCTTGCTCAGGAGGATTCAGTCATTTGGCTTTTAGATGTCTTTGACCAGAAAGAGTTACACAAATACACACCTCAGCAGAAAGGTCTTCACCCAGCCAGCCTTCCTCGTGCTCTCTCCCCAGTTTCCATCTCCTACCAGGCAAGTGCTGTGTTCCGGCTCCCTTGGCATTTCGGAGGGGTGGGCTGATCCCCGCTGCTGTTAGCAGAGAGGGCTGCGCTTCAGTCCCCATGGAAACAATTTGGAGAGTTTTTGAGCTTGTGTAGCATTGCTGTGCTGTGTTTCGCCTTCCTTTTCACTTCCATCAGGAGAGCTGCAAAGCTTTAATTCATTAACGTTGGAGAAGCACTTTAAGGTCCTTGAAGAAGGTGCTACAGAGGAGCAAAGTGTTATTACCTCAGATTAACTGTTCCTGTTTTGCCCTGGAGTCATAACTGTGAGTGTTCGCTGTACTTGGTGGAAGACAGAATAAGGAAGTGAGGTCTTCTTGTCAGCTGGTCTTCTTGTCAGAGGTCTTCTCCCAGCAGATCCATGCAGAAAGTCATCGTGACACCAAAGGGGAGTCTGAGCAGAACTTCTGCGACTGCACTCAGGCAGGGAATACATTCTGGAAAGCTTAATAATCTGATTCCCATGGGCAAAATAGGGAATTTGTAAGAAGAAATGGCACTGCGTGGTTAATGTGCTCTGGTGCATCTCCAGTCAGCGGGGCAGACCCAATGAGAGCTCACAGTGCTCTGCAGGGGGATCTGGGATCCACTGCTGCCTCGGATGTGAGGGTCACCCCCAAAAGGTCTGTCGGAAGACAGTACTTACTGCTATTGAAATCTCCAACCACTTTAGGGATGCACATCCACTTAAACCTGTTGCAATTAGGAGGCCAGTTTCTGCTCCTCGCCTAAGAGATGGGAATGCAGAGCTCTCTGGTAGAGCTTGGAGCAGATTGCACCCCAGTGCTGCTGTCACAGAGTAATATCGCATATTTGTCTGTAATTCAGGAATGTATCATGCTACAGCCTTAGGATTTTTACTTTTCTATTCCCTACCAAGTGTCTCAGCACCTTTCAGCTGTCTGCTGCTCTCCAGCCCCACCTAAACTACTAAACCCATTTGCCCTTGGGAATCACTGCATAGCTCTGAGTATTTCTGCACCTATGTACTGGGCGCCAGTTTCCCCATCCCTCACTCCTTTATCTGCTCTCCTGTGTGGGAGACCCTCTAGGGTGGATCCCCTGCAAAATCCTCTCCAGCTTTCAGTTGCATTGGCTTCCCCAACTCTGGAAGAAAAGACTGCAGCTGCTGACCAGGTTCCCTGAGAAACCTGCAAATCGATATTTGTATCTGGGCTGGCTTTTTCCTTCCCTCCTTAGATTCTGGATTTTTTTTCAGAGGGTGTTGTTGTTGTTGTTTTTTTTAAATTATCTTTTTCCTCTTCCCTCTTCCTTCTTCCCTTTTCCTTTCCTCATGCTTCTTCAGTAAGTTACGAATAATACACACAAGCTGAATCTGCCCTGCCTGCCTTGTTATGGGTAGAGTGGGCTGGGGCCACATTGCCCCATCTCTGCTCTTCACTCTAGCAACAAAAGCCAGTTTTAAACTCTTAGTTTTAATGTTTACAACAAATGTTTTGTCAAGGGCACTTTCTCCAGTTCAGCATTATCAGCTGAAAACTAACCACGCCCCAAAAAAGAAGGGATGGATTTCCATCTCGGTCAGGTCCTCACATGCAAGGCTGCCCTCACCCTGGATGGGACACAAGCAGGGTGAGGGCAGCCAGGGGGGGCCCTTTCTGTCTCAGCAGTCATAGGTCTGCCTGAGCCACCCATGAGAACACCCTCACTTCCTCCTCCTCTTCCTCATCGGGTTGTATGGGGCTCTGAGCAACCTGATCTGATTGATATGTCCCTGCTCCTGCAAAGGGGGGGACCAAATGATCTGTAAAGGTCCCTTCCAACCCAAAGCATTCTATGATCCCCTGGAGATGCCCATCCCCTTCCAGCCTGTACCCTTGCTGCTCTTGGCCCTCTCCTCTGCAGTGCCTACGAGCTTCACCTGTTGCCCATCCTGTTCCAGGTGCCCTTTCCATCTTGCTGCTTGTTGTGATTCATTAATGCTTCAGAGATACCAGTGAATGGGAAAAAAACATAACCAAACATCAGGTTGTGCTGCTCTGTACATTTTCTGCAGTGACTCACAAGTCTGACCAGATAACTCCCCTTCCCTCTCACTTAGTCACTCTCTCCCTCCCAGATAGGCCTGTCTGACTCCTCACTTCACTCCTGCCTAATTATTCCTCTGTTTTCTTTGCCCTTCCCTTTCCAGCCCGTGCTCCACCGCAAAGCTTTGGGATGCGAAGTTCTCCCTCGCTGACCCCTCGCACACAATGAAGAGCAAAGGAAAACCCTTACTGCAGCAACTTTGCCTATGGAGAAACCATAAAGCAGACCTGCACTCTCCCCCCTCCTTTCTCTGCCTGGGCTACGCACAAATTACTTTGTCATTGTGGCGAAACAAATAAGGCTTCATTATCATTACCATCCTGATGGGAGTAAACAAGTTTATTTACACTTGAGCACTGCTGAAGAATAAAGTCATAGAGAAAAGTTCAGGGTAGGTGGCCTGGCTTTGTCATTAGGGACAGCTTCTACAAAATCACTGCCCCTTCCCCAGACAGACTGCTATTCAGGCAGGCCCGGGTTAATGAAAGTACGGTGTGTGCTTGTTAAAAGGAGGACTACAACACTTGTAATCATGGGTGGTCACATTTTTATTTAATGATATGTATCTTTCCTTCCCCCAGCATTTGCTCTTAACCCTTTGCCTTCCATCTGCCAGTCCTTGTGCAATGACTAATTACGACTCTCCAAGTAAAATCCGATATCAGATCTACAAGGAGCTAAACCTGCTTAACAAGTGATTTTTTAATTTTTGAGGACCTTTTCATTAACAGCCCTGAGATTCCAACAAAGCAAAAAGACCTCAAAGCACAAAGGGCCCCACATGTGTAATCACTGGAGCTAAAATAATAATAAAAGGACAACTGCAAACAAACTTGAGGGAAGAAAGGGCTGCAAAACAGAACTGCTTCCTTTCTTCCAAGGCCTTCATGTGGCCCCAGTGATAAATCTGTTGGAACGAGGATACTTCAAAGCCAGAGGTCGAAGTCTGCTGTCACTCACGTGAGTCTCACAACTCGTGTCAATGGCCTCACACCCAGGCAGGAGGCTCAGACCCACCGTTCTGCTACCACAAATGCAATGGAAGCCAAAGCCAGCCATGACAAGGAAAATATCTGTTTATCTATGACATGACCTTGCTGAAGTCCTGGCTACAATAATGCTATACTAAAAAAAATACTCCCAACATCTCCCAACATTCCTGCTCTTTCTTACAACTAGCCAGTCTGAAGTTCTTGCCCCGGATCATGGGGAAATTCAAGCTCAGATATATTTTTTCACATGGGTGAAAGGGTGTAAAAAGCCACATGAGAGGATGTGCACACACAAGATGTGTCACCATCACTCTCCCAGTATTCTCACCTTGCTGTTGCAGGATGTTACTTCTTTCTGTGGTCATGCATGGGAAGTTTCTCTGTGTGTCTACCAGCACCTCGCTCTCCCCACAGTAATTTTTGAACTTCACAATCGCTTTTGACAGAGGAGGAGAGATATGAAGATGCTAAATTTCTCCAAGTTTTAGAAAACCCACAGCTATGTGAAAAGCTGGTGCTCTGATACATGTGAATTATCAGCTGTTGCTTAGGTGTCTCACTCACGAAGGTTTTTCTATAGTACTTTGGAATGTTAAAACCCAAATTACAAGCAGTTTTGTGAATGGGGAAGGCTCTCTCCTCAGACTTTGCATCTGCTGGTCACCAGCATCTGTTTAGCACAGGGAGGGCAAAGTGCTGAAGGCAAAGCTTTGTGCAACGATTTTGTTTACCTGCAACCCATCTCCTTGGTTTCCTTACTAGGTCAGAGAAGACCTTCTCACCATTGCTCCTGCCCTGCCATCACCATGTGTTCCCCCCGCCCAGAAAGGGCCAAAAACGTCCACCCCCACATCCCCATCTGAGGGGCCTGGGGCAGCACTTGAGCAGGAAGAGCTGCCACTGATACAGAGAGAGGAGAAGGAGCAATACGAACGTGTCACTGCCTGCCCTGGTGCTTCCAGCACTCTCTGGCCCTATTTTAACCTCCATTTGAAGGTACATTTATTATTCCAGAGGAAACAGCCCGTTGGCTCCATGAGTTATGATAAGAGGGTGAATGATGGACTTTCAAACTCAGGGCAGCCTGAGCCTCCGCGTATTTCAGGTTCAGCGAGGAAAGCTCAGGTAGCTAAAGGTATAATCCAGTACCGTTGTCACAGGTCTGTGGGAATTAGCTACAGCAGAGCTTCCATAGCTCCTGGGGAAGGCTGCACAGGAGTCAAGGCAGAGACTGTGGAGACTGTTGGGGAGCTGGGTGATAGCCACAGGGTGAGCTGCCATCCTAGAGAAGTGACCAACAACCTCCTTGCCTTACGCTGCAGAGATGGAAATGGTTTTTGTATTTTTCTTCAAAGCTAAATAGATTCAAAAAACCCACAGGGGACGTGAGTGGTGAACAGCATCACCAAGGGGTTTGGTGAGACAGCGAGATCATGCCTCTGGTCCCGGCTGAGCACAGGGTGCCATGGAGATGCAGGAAACCTGCTCAGGGTGCCTGCACCACACGCAGCTGCTCTCCACACAACTCATCCTCAATCTGTGTGAAGAAACCTGGGGTGTGAAGGCATGTGTGTTAGTCAGGGGGAAAGTCTGCATAAATAAAGTGAAGCACCAGGGGAGGAGGGTGAACGAAAGCATTGCTGAGACTGCAGGTGACAAACAGGGAAGAATGTTGCCTCTGAAGGGGAGGATACAGATGTATTTATTAAATAAATATGCTAAGATAATAGGCAATGTGCATAACTAATACTCACTGCTGAAAATCATTAACCTCTCCAAGCACTTTACACATAGTAGTAGGCAACCCGTGGAGCCCTGCTGCTTTCCCCTGCGGGAGGCAAACCGAGAGGCAGAGTGAAGGATCCTGTTTCCAGATGATGTCCCTGAATTTGGGAGCCAGATATGAGCCCCTCTAAACTAAAGAGAAAAAGGAGATGAGAATGTGTGTGGGGTTGATGAAGAGTGAGAGAAGCTGTGTCTCTGTATACACAGCAGGGATTAATTCAGGTGAAGAAAATTCAAAGTGAATAAGTGAACCTCTCACCTTACTGCTCTACGCTCAGAGGCAGAAACAAACCCAAGCAGACAATCACAAACAGCCAAGGCTTCCCCTGAGCACTGCAGTTACTAAAGCATCTCTGGGTGTTTTCCTTCACCTTTTCGTCTTTATTGTCTGCCTTTTTCCTCATCATTTACAGAAGGCGAGGAGGAGTCGCTGGTAGTGCGAGGGTTAATGAGTGAAAGCTTGCACCTTGCTACAGCAGGCAAAACCTAATGAGTCTTCATGTTGTCAGGAAGGTGTTGCTGAGCTTACACTGCATGAAATATCCCAGAACTCCTGCAAACTGTGGGATTTAAATTCACAGACTATAATTACAGAGTCTCCAGCACCCTCCCACACTCTGCAAAGCCTCCACAAGCGAGAGCAGTGAAAACACCTGTCCTGGGCTCCTATGGGCTTGTAGGTCCTTGCCCACAGCCAGGCAGGGCTGTTCCCTGGCAGGCAGCCGTGGCCCATGTGGGCTGACCACTCCCAACAAAGCCTCCTCCTGAGAAGGATTACCGGGTAGGAGTCTGAATTGTCCTGGGTGCATTTTAGAAACAACCCCAAAACAGTCAGAGCTGTCACGTATACAAACAGGTGCTCACAGCCAGGTTAATTTGATGCCATTTTACAGTCAACTTGATGACCAGCTTAAATGCAAGGCTGGGAGGACTTGGAGAAGCAAGAGCATGCAAACAGCTTTCCTGGGAATGCTTTTGCTTGAGTGAGCCCAGGGAAGAGCACAGCGGTGAACCCCCAACAATGCTCCTGAGGCTCTCTGGGTCTCCCCAGGTTGACATCAACACAACAGAGTTGGTGCTATCCAGGTTCCCAGGGTGAGGGCCAGGCCCAGCCTTGGTCACTGCTGTGTAAATCAGGTGGGAGCAAGAGCAGTGGGTAAACCAATACAGAATGGCCAGTTATCCAGTTATCAAAAGTGCAGTCCCAGGGTGCTTTGATCCTGTTAAGCCAGTACTGCTGAAGGTGCAGCCCATCTCTGTGCACACAGGAGCATCCCCTGTGCCTCTGGAAGGGATTTAGGTGGCAGGCAAAGTCCCAGAGGTTCTGGGGATGGAGCAGGGAATCCCTGAAAGCTTCACCAGGGCCAGGCTGCCTCTGGTCCAGAGCATGTCTCCTGCACGGCCAGGACTGGGTTCCCTCTGTGGTGCATGGCAAGGTCTCAGGTCTCCTCCAGTGTGTTGTGAATCCAGTTGTGAGCTGATGTCATGAGAAGCCCTGCCCAGACTGGCACTGGCAGGTTTTTGCACTGAGGTGGTTCTCTCCACCTCTCAGGTTGTTTCAGAGGGCCTTTCTACAGTATCCTCCCTTCCTGCCCCCACAGCAGAGCAGCAAGGTGAGGAGGAGAGCTTCCTTCCTTCTCCTGCTCTTCAAGTTATGGCAGTGCTAATGCCAGAGCCAGCAGAGCTGGCTGGCAGGTGAGAAACTCCCCAGAACCTCACTGGGCAGCATCTGGATCCCCTGGGGGAAGGGAGAGCCCACACTCACACCCAGGGCTGCCTTGGGAACCAACTACTGTGCTTAACGAACCCATCCTGCATGCCAAATGGAGTAAATGTAGAGGCTGGAGCTGTCAAGGATATCCACAGCTACCAACCAAAACACAGCAGCACCACGAGGAGACGGTTGTGTGGGGACGCTAACACCTATGTTGCGTGGTGTAAGTGCATTCATGCTGAGGAAGTCCCTCAGTTCCTTCTCTATCCTTATGCACTTGGGGTTTCTTTCAGCCTGTGCTGAAGTTTATCTCACCCCATGGTGATATGGGAGGGTATTTCTCATCATAATGAGTTTGAGAGTTAATAATGGATCCTCTGGTTTGTGGCAGAAATTGCATTTAGTGCAGCCTCACAGCTGTGCATGTCCTTGCATTTGCCTTCCCCTCCATGCCCCTTCTCCTCTGCTGCAGCCCATCCTGCCAGGGCCGTCACACTTGCATCGAGCCTGCTTGGTTCTCAGTCTCCGGCCCATCTCTCCCTTCTGCCCGCAGCCATCTGCTCTCCTACCTGTTGGCTCGTTTGTCGACAAGTTCTGGAGCTGCAGGAAGGACGTTGCACAGCCCCTTCAGCATCACTCTGCACAAACACCCCCCCCATCCTTAAGGAGCAGAGGTAACCTGGAGCCTCCTCAGGAAGGGCGAGGGCCCTCCATGGCCTCTGCTCCCCCTCCATGGCCTCTGCTCCAGGCTATCCCAGCGGGACATGTGCTGGTCCATTAGTGTGGCCAACTGCGTCCCCCGAGCAGCTCCTCTGCTAGCATTGACCCTGCCTGAGCTTTCCCCCGCTTGTTTGAATGACTCCACTCTGCCTGGCTTTGGGCTGCCACGGCAGACCCAAACAGGACTCTCATTTACAGCTACTCATTATCGCTGGAGCTGTCACTTTATTAGCCCTTAACAGTTGGTCCTCTGCTGCTTCACTCCGAGGTGACTAATGCTGAACCTGATAAAGTGCACCTGATATTAACTGTGAATAGCTGATGTAAACTTAGCAGACAGTCGTATGACACGTCATGTGGGCAAATTAATAGACCACCTAATAAAATCAGCATGTGTCCTATAATCCCACTTCAAGGGCATCTATTATGTCAGCATCACTAAGTTAGCTACTGTGCTCCCCTGGGAACACAGCACCAGAGCTTTTCGGGTCAGAGGGATTCCCTCTCACTGCTGTGACCACGGGACAGCAGCTCCAACCACTGTGAAACAGTCTTGCTGAGCTGGAGATAAGATGTGTGTTTAGCTCCTGAGGGGAACTTTCCACTCACCAGCTACCAGAACAGCACAGATTGTTCCTTTGCAGGGCTTTAACTCATTCATTTCTTTCTTTGCATCATCGAAAATTGAAACTGAATTTCAGGACTTAGAGCAAAGTGCATTCCCCATGGGGAGTGCAGAAATCAGACTCCCCTGAGAAGAGGAAGCTCGTGCTTGTTTCTGCTCCTGGGCTGTTCGTGGCACTGCAGGACTCAGGTTTGCATTGGAAGATTGGGCAGCTCAAAGGCTGACCAGTTCCCAGCCCAGGGGTCTGGTTCTTTCAGTGGAAGTGTGCTGCGGCGCTGGGACCCCAGCAGCAGCTGGGACAACCCACGGGGTGCTCAGGGATAACGGTACCAACAGGACCAGCATTCCTCATGAGTCACTCAGCCCTGCTGCTGAGAGGCTTCAATGTGCGCGGCTCCTGTGCTGTGATTGGAGCAGTGTGAGACCCCCAGTCACTGCCAGAGCTCTGGGAGGTTTTCCCAGCAAGAGCCCTACATGGCTCATGCTCTGCACTGGGGACTGCAGGGCTGCTGCGAGAGGACGGCTCTGAGCCCCGCTGCACGGCTCAGGGTCTTGTCTGAGCATCCTATTGCTCAGCTGTGCTTTTGTGTAGAAATAACATCCGATCTAGCGTGTACTGGAACGATGGACAGCAGCCCTATCACACCAGAGGCTGGACATGCTTCCCCTTTGTAAATGGCTCATTCTGCTCCCTGATTCCCATTGGGATCAACATACTGTGGTTCCTCAAATTAACTGTTTCAATGATTATTTTGACCTTTTCTGATGTCCTTTTCCCTGCACACACACCTGTTCCCCCTAAAAAAAAGAAGTAAAGGGATATGAAAGAGGCAGAAGTAGAGAGTGTTTCAGTTTTCAGAACCCTCAAATCATCTGACTGAGGAACCAAAGCATTTCAAGTAGGATTAAAACCTGGTCATTTTGCTCTGTGTTTCTCACAGGACTGAGACAATGTTTCTCAGACCGATCCAAATTGCTGTCACATCAACCAACGGATTTCCCGGAGAGCAGCACGATGCAACGCTGGGGCAGCCGGAGCCCAGCGTGAGCCAAGGGCCACCCATGGAGCCTCTGCCTGCGTCACGCTCTCTTGGGAGGGCTGAGTCCAGCTGTGGGTGTCCCAGCTGAGGTCCTTCAGGGCCAGCTCTGAGGTCCACAGAGCAAGATTCTCTGCAAAGCGCCGCTGAGGTCCCCTGCTCAGCCCTTGCATCCTCCCCCTGCATTCTGCAAGATCACCTCTCATTTCTGTTCGCTCTCTGGGACCTCCTTCTGTAATCACCTGAAACCCTTGTAAACCTTCAGTGCACACTCCGCTTGCTTCTCAGCGTTATTCCCCCAGCGGATATTTATTTGAAGGGTTTCATTAAATTATCGCACCAACATCAGTTGGTACACAACTACAAATTAATTTAGTCAGTTTGCATTTTGGCTGACCTAATATTCATTATATTCCAGTCAAGTGGATGTGTTTTCTATTTGACAGTTCGTTTCATGATAAGATACGTGGTCCAAAGTACTATACTTGGAAATAGAGGTAATATTTACAGACACTCCATGCAAATACTGCAATTACCTGATTAATTATAGCCCTTACGTTTGGTTCTGCAGATTACACTCTTCTCCCTCCTTTCTCCCCCACTTTCCCCATCGCCATATTTGTATATAGTGGATAGAAATAGTCTTTACTTCTATATAAACAAAGCAAACCTGGCTGGTTTTAGAGCCTAAACACTACATGATTGCTCAGAGCACTCCCCTCTCCCCAGTGCTGTGCTCGCCTGCAGCAGTTTGTTATGGCTGGGATGCATGGAGCATTACCAGCGCTGCATTTTAATAACAATCTCAGTCCAGGAGATTGGAAATGGGAGTCTAAACATAGCCCTGCAGAAGGATGAAAAGGGAAGTCAAGAGGGACTTTGAAACAGCGTTAAACATGCAGGAGTGCTGTAACTGCGGTTCCCTTTAACCGCAGAAAATAAGCAAGCTGCAGACCATGCTCCGGGGACTGACAGACAGACAGCTGTGCAAAGGAATGGTACATTTATACTGCACTTTTCATCCTGGGATCAAAAAGCACTTTAAAAACTCTATGTAACTGAGCAAAATACAGCCTCTGAAATCAACTTGCCCCTGAGGCACGATGCAGCTGCTAACCAGCCCAGTGTATCTTATTAGCCCCTTCCCCTGCCCTCTTTTAATATATATATTTTTAATTTATATTTAATTAGAGGGAAGGATTCAAATGCAGACACTTGGCTTCATTCTCAAGTGACCATTCATTCAGTCATTCTCATCTGGATCTTCTAATGTCAATGAAGTAATTCCTGATTTACACCAGTTTAGAAGGGCCTGTAGGTGCTTTTTGCGGCAACCCAAGAAATGGATGAGGTTTGGCCTCTGAGTCAGTGCAGACGATGGCATTACACTGCTGTTGTTCTTCATGGGACAGCGGGGCAGCCTGGGGCAGATGTGACTCTTGGGGCAGCACGAGTTTGACTTCAGTGGAGGGAACCAAAGCAGAGCAGGAGGATGGAGATGTGCTCAGAGCAGATGGCCATTGGTGTGGCATTTGGCACATCACCTCTCCGGCAAAACCACATATAGCTCAAGAGCCATAACTGCTCCAGTTCAGCGGTGTTCCCCACCCACTTCTCCCTGGTGCAAAGTACAACACCGGGGCAGGGAGGAGAAGAACTGTGTCCCCAGTATGGCCACATGTAAAAACCTGCACATGTAGAACCATGGCACCTCTGCTTAATGAAAAGGATGTGTGCAAAGGGAAGGGAAGCTGGAAGACTGGGAACTGCCCCTAGCTTGATGGCAAAGGTGTGAATGGAATTTGCTTAGCAAACCTCAACATGAAAAAAGAAGCAACAGAAAGGAGTATGAACTGTCCCTGTCACCCAACTCATCCATTTTGTCATATTTGTGCAAGATTGCTTCATCCTCCCTCTGCCATTTCACCCTTCCCTGGCCCAGCTGGTGACTGGGTATCATCAGCCTCTGCTGTTTCTAACATGCTTGCAGGTTTTACTCTTTCCTGCTGCCTCTTCCCATAATCCTTGACAAGTGCCATGATTCCTGCCCCCTACCAGGTGGTTTCCTAGGGGTTTCTTTTGTGCTTAAGCACCTTGCAGCCAGGAAGCCTACAGCAATGCAGTTTCATTATCTGCATGCCAAATCCATCAATGAGTGGATCTCCAAGGTGAAATAAAAACATGCATTACAAATGAAATGCTCTATTGCTCTCCCTTGCCTCCTGTCATCACCGGAGATCTTTTTGGTTAGCGTGCAAGACAGCTCTTCCCTACTAATTAACATTTAAAAGTGTTTCTGCCACGATGACACAGGGGCTGCTTTAGCCCAGGTTGCTCCCTGAAATAATTCGTCACTTGAGAAATTTCAGAGGGCTCATTGTAATCCCACAGACTTCTCCTAAATCTGAATCTATCCTCCTGCAAAGACTGACTCAGGACATTAACTAGATCTAATTCCTAGAAAACATCTTTTCATACAGTGTGTGTCTGATTTTACAAGCAGGATTTTGTTTTCCACCTCAGTAAACGGCCTGAGCAAAGACAACTCTGTTGTGTGCCTCATCTATGACAGATTATTGAATATACCCGTGCTTCCAGTTTCCTGTTGAACTCCCACCTTTTCTTTGTACAGATCATAAGCAGCTGAAGACAGACATTGTCCTTTACTTTGCATATTGCAGTGCTTAGTACAACGAGGGCTTAATTTCTCATAGGTTTTCTCTTGTCCTGCAAAACTCATAAAATATAATCCACGAACCTCTGCAGCTTTCCATACAGAAGCAGAGTGAATTGTAGTGTTCCCATTCACATGGACTTGTACTGCAGCTGTCATCTCACGGCATGCGTTGCAGAAGTGGCTTTCTGTCCTTCTGGAAAATGACATTAGAGGTACCTTCACCCTGTCCGCATCCTGGCATCAAGCCTGCAAAATCAGGGAAATCCCATTCTCTCCAAATCACTCTCCATATCCTCAGGGTTTCAAACCGTAATGGTAGAGATGCTGTGTTCTCTCTGCCAGGGGTCCCTTTCAGCAGCAATGGACTCTGGAGTTCTTAACAGTTTTGGCCCTGCCTCTGTCTTTTCCTTCACACGACACTGCTACTGCTAGATGGAAAAGAGATTGTTGTTCAGTGTAACCCAACCGTTACCCACCAAACGCTCCTGCCGCAGAGCCTGGGTGTACACAGGCTGTCTGTAAACGTGTCTTTGGTTTTGTCAGCTGTCACCAGTGGATTTTGTACTCAGACCTGTTGTTCATGTAGTCAGGTAGAAAAGCAAAAAGTCCATCTAGTCAGCAATGGCTCGATCTTGGAAGGTGCAGGAGAAGTTAATGACCTCTCTGGTCTAAACCAGCAGTTCCTGAACTCATTTTGCTAAGGGACTATTGACACAATAACAGGCACGCTCTGGGCCTCACTGCAAACTTTCATCTCAGTTGATTTGCCACAAGATGTGGCACAGGGCTTTGCAGGCAGGACCACACATCGCTCTGAGGGAGTCTCTGTGCCACAGCCTGCACCAAAGGTAGGAAACAATCACCTTAGGAACAGGGCTGGAAAGCAAGCCTCTCTTGTTTTGATATTTTACAGTCTGGTTATCTGTCTTGCAGCAAGAAGACTCTGAAGACTGTTGGAAATAGTCTGCTAAGTAGAGAATGTCCCTCTGGGAATGCCCATCTGGTTCTGCTCAAGCACAGCAAGTCCCATGGCCACCTTCATGGGACACATTACTTGGACGAACAGTCCTCTCTGAGAGATGGGATGAATTACCCATGGCAAAGCATCACACAAGCCTGCTTATAGCTAGTCCTGACGTGTCAGTGCAACAATAAAGTGTGCTCTGGAGATGGGCAGGCTTTTGTTGTTATTCCACATACACTGGGCAGCAGCAGGTTGGCACCCTGCACACTGGGCATCTACAACATCCATCAAAATCTCACTGGGATTATTGTGACCCCCTTTCATCCTGCTCCCTTTGCTCTCTCCTTCCATCTTTCACACACCAGTTTGAGTCTGCAAACCGTGGGTACCAGCTCTGGGGAATGCTGCCTTGTTTGCAGTTATTTGGCATCTGTGGTTAGGGGCAATTGTGTGGATGAAGCTGCTGAAGCCTGGGGATGCAGAGCAGCGCTGTGCTTGTATTTCTTCCCCTGAAAATACCTTTCTTATTTTACCTGTTGTACAAAGCCCTCAGGGCACACCCACTGATAAAAAAGAAGTCAGGATACAGCTTAAGCCAATGTTTCCCTATTTCTCTACCTAACTTGCCTGTTTATTTCTCGAGAGCCCATCACTTTGGCATCTACCTCTGCTGTACAAGAGCAAAAATCTGGAATGTCCCACCAGAAGCTGCCTCTGGCTGCTCTTTACCATGCTGGGGAGTCAGGTTTAATCCAAACTAGCCGCATCTGCAAAGATCCTGCTCATAACCTAGGATGCAAAGAGTCACCTCTTGATCATTACTTGTATCCCCAGGCATGTAAGCCTTGGAGAAAGAATCACAGTTTTGGGAATGGACGATGACAAAACGGTAAATTACATAATCTCCTGTAAACGGAGCCCGTTTGTAGCCCAATTACCCGTCCCAGCAGCCCTATGCAGTTGATTGCAGGATTATATAAAGGGCTTTTCATTAGTCAGAGAGCCACAAAGGGAGCTCTTTTCAAGTTCTCCTTCGGCTTACTTAACCATCACTCTGGACAAGACCACCAGAGTATTATTTGGATGTGTTAGAACAATATCCACCTTCCTTCCCTCAAATACATCCACCCCACTCAAGCATCTTCCCACAGAGGGATACAGGGAGATGGGTGGTGTGTTTTCTGCATGAGGCAGGGTTGCCCACACTCTGCACCCTGAGATGGAGGTGGTCTACTTTGCCTCTGCCAGGGCAAGACACCTGCAGGTTGGAGCACCCAGCTACGACTGCCATGAAATGCTGAGGTGGGCTGAGTGAGGTCAGTGGAAACACACTCTGCACCCAAAAGAAGTTCTACAAGCATTAGTGAGCTGGTGGAGCACCTGTACTGTCAAAGCTAAACAACAGAAGCTGCAGCACTTATCAGATATCCTTCTCTTTCTTCTGCAAACTAGGGATGGGCAGGCTTGTCCGAGTTCCCTTGACCTGACATATATAATAAAGTCTCAGAGCACTTGTGACAGCGGCACTGTAGCCACAATGTTTCCGCCACACCAGAGAAAGTGGCCAAGGAAGCAGGTCCTAATCGCATCCTTGTCACTACCTGTTGATGTGACCTTAGAGAAGCTGCCTAACACAGCTCCTTCGCACTTCCTTTCCTCCATGGCAGAGATAGCAACAGTTCATGGGTGCCACAGAACTTCATTCATTCACGTTTCTGGTATCTCAAAGAGCAGTCAGGAGGAAGACTGGCAAAGAACAAGTTCCTCTTCACTTGTCAGTTAGAAACAGTAACCTATTTTAGATTTAAAAAGAAAAAAAAGATCCTGAGAGTGGTTGTTCTTTCATTTTTCCTGCTGCTCATTTTACAATCGCCATCCCCCCCCCAGCTTCCACCCTGCAATTGCCTGGATGAAATGTTGACCATTTCACAGCACACCAAATCGGTGTCTTCCCTCCCCTGGCAGGAATGACAATGCAAACAAAAATAGATAATGCATTTAAAAAATCTACAGTGGATCGTCATGGCAATAAATAATTGTAGCATGTTGCCATAGTAACTGTAGCTGTAATAAAGAGAGGCCTATCTGCAGCTTAGCTAAATTTAGTTGTTCCAAACTATTAAAAATATTTTCAAATACTCTGCTAACTGTTTTTAATATTTTCTAGGGTTGGATAAAAGAGTTAATCTTCATTCATGCTTTTGTGTTGTCTCCATATTCCAAGCACACTTCATCACTACAATAATCAATGCCACCCAATTTAAAAGTCATTAAGCTGAGGAAATTGCAGAGGATTTTTCTGTTTCCCACCCAGTCGAGCTTTTCCACCTGGAAGTGTAAAATCTGCCCATAGGAGATTTCCATTCTACCAGGCATGGTGGCAACCCACCCTGATGCCAGGATCCGGCCCCCAGCATGCTCTGGTGGGCACTGGAGAGGTGAGAGGGGCGGACTGCAGGAAAGGGCTTGTGTATGGGTGTCTTTTTTGAGGGGTGGAATTTAAGGGACTGAGGTGACGCTCTGCAAGCATGGTTAGCGTGAGGGTACGATGCAAAACACATGTCCCAGACTGGGCTGTGTGTCACTTTCCCAATTAGCTGTCTGCTTTAAAACAATGCCACATCTAGTGAGATTTAAACCCTGCTTAGATATCCAAAATCCTTCCCTGCCTCCCTCAGCTCTCTGCCTGTTTGAACGGGCAGCTACATCCTGCCTGGAAACCTTCCTTCTGCCAAACTGCCTTCATTTTGCTGGAAGGAAGCCTTAACTCCCTCAATTCCTGACTTTTTTCAGATTTTGACATGATGGTCTCTTTTGCTATGTCTCACTGAAGGAAGAATGAAAACATACTGCAGGGGATATTAATTTTATTAATTTTCTTGGTAGTGTTACCCCCAGGATAAAAAATCCCGAGTCATCCCTCACCTCATACTCTCCATGTCCTTAGATAAGCAGAGTCCATTGCTTCTCAGTGAAAAGGAGCTTCATTGCTTGTGTGGTGGGTTGACGCTGGCTAGAGATGTTATCACTCTCCTTCACAGCTGGGCAGGGGAGCGGAAATGTAACAAAAGGCTCCTGGGTTGAGATAAGGACAAGGAGTGATCACTCAGCAATTGCAGTTAAGGGCAAAGCACATTGGACTGCAACTTTCTCTACCTCCTCCCCACCAGGTACCCACCAGAATGGGAAATGGAGGTTGTGATCAGTTCATCACATGTTGCCTCTGTCGCTCCTTCCTCCGCAGGGGGAGGACTTCTCACACTCTTCCCCTTCTCCAACATGGAGTCCCTCCCATGGGAGACCACTCTCCACAAACTTCTCCAATATGAGTCCTTCCCACAGGCTGCAGCTCTTCATGACTGCTCCAGCGTGGGTCCCCTGTGGGGTCACAAGTCCTGCCAGCAAACCTGCTTCAGCGTGCGCTCCTCTTGCCATGGGTCTGCAGGTGTTGTCGGGAGCCTGCTCCAGCGTGGACTTCCCATGGGGTCACAGCCTCCTTTGGGCATTCACCTACTCCAGTGTGGGGTTCTCTCTGGGCTGGAGGTGGGTATCTGCTCTACGATTAACTGTCACTGGCTGCAGGGGGGCAACCTGCCTCACCATGGCAGGGGAGTCTCTGCTCCAGCACCTGGAGGACCTCTTCTTCACTGACCTTGGTGTCTTCAGAGTTGTGTCTCTCACATATTCTCACTCCTCTCTCCAGCTGCAATTGCAGTCACACAACAACTTCTCCCCCTTTTTAACTATGCTAAGGTGCTACCACTGTCACCGATTGGCTCGGCCTTGGCCAGAGTGGAGCCAGCTGACATTGGCTCTGTCGGACACAGGGGAAGCTTCTAGCAGCTTCTCACAAAAGCCACCCCTGTATCCCCCTCCCACTACCAAACCTTGCCACGCAAACCCAATACAGTTTGTCTCTAGAGATGGGGCTTTGAGATCGCAGGTTCTCAAAAAGCACTTACTGGCTGTCTGATTTTGAAACCTTGCTTTCACATTTCTGAGCTTATCTGGCTCTGCAACAAAACTCGAAGAACTGGAGATTTTCATGTGAACACTTGATAACCGGCTCTGGGGTTTTCTGAAAAGCAATCGGCAAAAACACAGGTGCCCAACAGCGATGGCTTGAAAGCTGGTGCCTCCCCCCCACCTTCCCCTCCGGGATCCTTCACTGGAGCTTTTTGCAGGGTCAGGTTGCTGGATTTATCTGAGATTTCTTCACTTCCATGATGGAAAGGTGGTTTCCACCTGCACTAAAGTAGGTTTTTCCTATAAAACATTAATTTAAGCCTCTTGTTTGAACTGCCTGCAGAGAAGTAAGGGAATCTGTGCCATGGCCTGGGCTCCATCCCACAGCTGCACTGGACGCAGCAGATCTCCCTCGATACAGTGGGACCCGGGTTTGCCGGGACATCTTTCTGTCCACCCCAAGAAGAGCAGAATCAGACCTTGTTGCTTTGCCTAAATTTTCTAAGGCAGACACGATAAAGGACACACTTTTAATAAACCCAAGTTACAAAATAAACTACTGAGCACTTTCTCATAGCTATTTGTTTTGCTATCAGCCCGTGACACTCTTAATGGCTCAATGAATTACAATTGCTGGAGGAGCGGACAACATGTTAATAGCCCTCTTCCACAAGCAAAGCTATGTTTCTAAAAGGCACTTTTTAGTTAGTATAATGTTCTGTGTCTGAAAAGGAACAAAAGTGAGTCCTTTCATTGTTTTCTCATTGGAAAGAGACCACAGCCTGTGGCTCACAAACAACATGGCATAAAGACAGAACCTACAGCTCTGTAGGCAGAGATACCTATGCTCCAAGTAACTATATGATCTAGGGAGAAAGAAACTATCCCTTCTTTCTTTAATGTAAAAGCAGAAAAAAGCATTTGGAGTGCTCTTTAACACATCAGTGCCTGTAATTATGGAAGTTGTACTCTCTGTGTGCCCTAAAAATCTATTGAAGTCAAGGAGAGGGCAGGAAATGCAGCTGCAAGCTTAACACAGGGAGAAGAGCCGGTGATGATGGTGTTGAACGCAGCTTCAGAGTCTGCTCAACCTTTACCTTGGACTTTTAGTAGGACCTTGGGGAAAATCACCTGCAAACGTTCTGCTGCTGCTGTTTCCAACTGCAAAACAAGGCTAATGCATTTACCTCTCACCCTTTGACCGGATCAGGAAGCTCTTAGCAGCAAGTCATCGCGTTTTGGTGGTGCATTTGCTCAGCACCCAGAGCATCACAGCTCAAACTTAAAGCTGAGCCTTGAACGCACTGGTAAGGTACAACTAATGATAACTCTCTAGTCCTGCTTTCCTTTAGCCAGACAGCAGCATTGCTCTCCCTATTAGATCCTTGCTTACCTACAGCTCCAAATAGCCCCATGTCCTGGTGTAATTAATGGAGGGGTGTTTCCAAGTGCTTGTTTGAAGGTTTTCACTGATGAACAGCGAAATTTACTCTTGCATTAGACAGTCTTGGGTTTTGAACCTTCACTCCTCAGCAGATGTTGCCCATTCCCACGTGCCCACAGCCCTGAGTGAGCTCCCTGGCAGCAGAGGCTGCATCCCACATGAGCTTTGTGTTATCACTTCCCTTGTTTTTCTTTCCATGCTCCTGTGCGATGGTGACGTTCCAGCTGGTGATGTCCCACCCTGGCTCTGGCAGGAGCTCCCCAGGGCTGGACTGCAAAGACGCAAAGTGGGGAGCAAAAAAGATGTGGCGCCTTTTGCTTGGGACCATTTGAAGTTTTCTGCACAAACAAGTATGTGGCACAAGGATGTAAAGTCTCTGCCCTGGACAGGGCAGGAAAATCAGTTATTATGCCAATAATACAATGAAAACCACATGGAATGCAGGCAAGATAAAAGCCCGCAGGTCCCTCTTCCTCAGCCTCCACACAGCACGGTTCCCAAAGCTCTCACTTATGTTTAAAACTATGAAGAAGAGAGCATAATCCTGTCTCATTCATGGGCTGTTGTGAACTGATATTTTGGATACCGGGTCTAAATTAGGTTTTAAAAATAGACCAGTGGTCTTTTTTTTTTTCTTGTTATAAACAGAAATCATTATCTCATGGAAACATTTAACCTCAAATGGAACCTCATCTAATTTTTGCTGTGTTTATTATAGCCTGTGAAATATGAATGAGGATCACTGATATAACTCTATACAATTATTGAGCTGTGATGGGCTGGCTGGGAAAGTCTCAGCTGTTTGGATAAAGAACTGAGAGTTCTGATATCGTGCTGATCTTTATTTGAATGATCCTAACCTCTGAGGAAGATAATACTGGCTCAGAAAGCTCTGGGAATTGTCCTTTCTCATTGAGTTTTATTGTTTCTGACCTTGGTCATTGCTGCAATCAGGAAATATAGGAGTCAATAGGAAAAACGCATATCAGATTGAAAAGTTAGTCACTTACTTGGAAAAAAGTGAATAATTTGGGTTTTTTCAGATTATTAAAAATGTCTGTAATGTAGAATGTGAGTATTAATTTCTCCTATTTTGATGCAAGCCTAAGTAATATCTTTACTATAATATATGGCATATAATAAGTATATTAGATAGAATATATATAATATATATAAAATACATATAATAAAACTCTGATGGGAAAATTTTAACTGATTCTACAGAAAGGCATAATTTTGTTTTAATTTAATGTGAACAAGTAGTTTCACTGTCACAAATTTAAAATCAAAACAGTAGTTGAAGCAAATCTTGCCAATCCTGCAAATACATGAAAACCACTGTGATTTATTTAGGTTGGGGAATTCAGGGATTATCTTTTTGGCTTTGAGTCTGTTCAGCTTCTGGGATGCTGGCATCACATTTCACAGCTGGGTTTTCCAGTCATTATTCTAATAATCCTAAGGATAGCTGTTAATGCCATGCAAGGACAGTGTGCAGGTATAAGAAGTGAAGTTTTTAAGACTCTTCACTTACATGTACAATTCAATTTATGCCATTAGAAAAACTACGCTAGTAAACCTATACAAACTAAGCCTACTAAATCTTGTTTCATTTTTTGAAGTGGACCAGGCAGACTTTTTACCATAGGATCCACTTCTCCAGGGTTGGCAGACCCCTGCCACCACGAGAGCCACAGCTGCACTTTAAATGATATTTTGTAATGAATTTGTAATAAATTTGTAATGAATTAGGTGTTTTATTGTGGCCCTGGTTACTGGTGTGATGGATACCGAAGGCCAGAACTTGTTCTTTTTAAAAACTGTTTGCTGTCACTGGTGGCACCGGGTGTCTTTGACAGCAAGTAACTAGGACATCTTTTCTTGTAAATTAAAACTAGGGTGTAGAATACGAATTAGAAGTCCAACACCAGGGAAGTATTTTGGACATGCTGAAACCTGAACCAGTTCCCCAAACTGAGGAGGGAAGCTCTGGGCTTTAAAAAATGAAGGGGTACAAATTCAAGAGAATTAAAGATTATCAGAGAAACCTGGTTTTAGGAGTTGAGTTCCTGTTAAAAAACCAGCAATATTTCCAAAGCACTCACCCTCTAGCTTTCCTCTCAGATATTTCACACAAATACAACTCCACTGGGTGCAGCAGTTACACCTGATATACTCCTGTAGTACTGAGGTGAAAATCTGATCTATCTCAAAGCAAAGTCTAATGCCCATTTTCCTATAAATTCATGTTACACTCAATGGAAAACACACTTTGTGCAAAGCCCTGGTGCGGGACCATTTTTCACAAAGACTGCAGAAGTCTATTGGAATATGTTATGCGTTTAATTCCACTTATTAGCTATTTCCTTAAAAAAACTAAATTGGAAACCCCCATTCTTTTTCTGAAGGAAACAAAGCACCAAAATATCTTGTTAGTCTGAAAAAAAAGAATTATCTGTACAGTTCTCTGGACAGTTGACTGGTTTATCATTTGTAAAGTGATTTAACGATAACAATTGATGGAGGTCTAGATAAGGTCCACATTAAATCTGTGCTTTAAAAATTTAAAAAAGAAAAGATCAAAATGGTTGCTGAGGAACTAGTTACAATTAATTATTCATCATTAATTGGATAGACATATATTTCTATTGGAAATGGTAAAACTAATCTGAAGAACAAGTAAAATATTGCAAATAGAAGAGCAGTTCTACTGTTCTCTTTCCATTAGAGTTTTCATACTTTTACAGATGGTGTTTTTGGGGTAGAAATAAGTGTTACTTAATTTCAGTAATGCAATAAAAGAAGTTTAATTTTGTATGTGGGCAGAGTTTTTCAATAGGGAGATAACTAAATAAAATTCTGGGTTTTTTTTTCAAACAAGAAAATAAAATAGATAAGTAATCAAAAGTGCATCTAAGAGCTACATGTGATGAAACCAGAGATAATTCTTATTATTAGCTATGTTATTTAATAATTTTATTACTTTTTTAGGAGTCCAACATCTAATTTTTGAGGGATATAGTCTCTGCTTAGCTAAACAGAAGCTAATTTATATTCTGCAATAAAATGTTATCTAGAATCTTGGGTTTTTTAATTGTGTATTCAAACCCATCCAGAAATGAGAAACAATTCAATGCCTTGTTTTCATTTATTTTTAAAAAAGCACATAATTTAAAATATATGCAGGGGCTGAATTCTTTTTGTAAGCTCCCAAATATCCAATACTCATGATTACATTGAAGTAATTAGAAAAAACCCCACCATTTTGATGCCAGCATCTCCCTATGAGTGAAATAACATAAGTTCCTGTGGGGTGTCATGGGGACAGGAGCAGCCTGCTGAGGTGACACCGATCCCTGGTTTCTTGGGATAGTCTCTGTGTCTTTTTCCTCTCGGCACCTTGAAATTTGATTGTAGTAGTTCCTTATTGCCACATGCGAGGTGCAGGTTTTGTGCTCTCTCTAGAGTGAGGCCATCGTTGTGGTGTTGGGGGTTAGAAAAGGCTGTTAAGGAACAGGGCTGATTGATAGGCTGTGACTGGGGCAGGTGGTGCGTCGCTGATCCATGGTCTGCAAGGGCACAATAGCGACGCTTGCAAGGAGGAAGAGAAAATGGATGAAAACTGGGAGGCTGGAAAGAGTCCTGAAGAGCATGCTGGAAAGGACAAGCTGCTCCCAATGGTGCTCAGCTCCACTTTTTGAAAAGCTGGGACATGGGAGCCCCAGAGAGAAGGATGGCAATGGGCAAAGCCGTGTCCCAAACGCTCTAGGCAATCACAGGGGAACCAACTCTTGTGTGTCAGGGATGTGCCAGTAGTTTCTGTCCTGGGTCCCCTTGGCCATTGCTGGCAGAGGCGTTTGGCAGGATTGAGAAGTCACTGTTGCCTCCACAGTGGGTGGGAAAGAGTCACTGTTTTCACCTGCAGAGAAAATAGAAAAGGGTCAATGATGAGAAACGTGGGTTTGACTCCTACTGTCCTCAGAGCTTAAAAAAAAAAAAAAAAAAAAAGAAACAGAAGGGGTAAAAATAAAAGGATTTAAGAGCAATTTCATTCTGCTCAGAGATGCCAGGCCCTTCTGGTTTAACCAGGGAGAGGGTGAGTACATTTTGAGAGGGGAAAAAAGGTAAGAAGAACTGAATCTAAAGCACCCAAACAGTGTGTAGCTGCTCTGCGTGGGGTTAATGTTACACCTCCAAATTTCTGAGCATCCCAATCCGCAGACTTGAGTGATGTTTTGAGAGGCAGAGTTGAGAGAGCGCGTCAGAGGTCGTAGAGTTGATGCTCAGGAAAAACTCTTTCCACCGCAACTAACTTCCACGAATAAACAGTCAGAACTGCTTTTAACATGCACTGCACTTCCCTTCCCAGGCTCCTGGATCATTGCCAGCATTTGTCTTGATGTCAAAAAGCCTGAGTGCTTCGTCACAAAAATAATGTAGGAAGGAATCCAGCCAAAGTAAAATACAAAAAGAGAGAAAGGTTTTAAAATTTCAGTGTTTTTTTTTCATCAGCCTAACATGGAAAACTTCAAGAAACAACCAAACCTTGCATTGTCCTGAGAAATGGCTCCAGATGAAAGAAAAGATCTGCCCTGTAACAAAGCCTAAGTTCTGGCTGACGGTATGTGTACGAAAGAGGTGAGAAGGAGTACAGGGAGTGAGCTGCTGCTCTGCAGCCAGTGGAGAATAGAGCATTGTTGACCCAAAAATGTAGTCTGTGAGGACCCTTCGCAGTCAGTGTAAGGCTGAGGTGCAGGGGGAACCTACTTTCCGGTAGTGTCAGTACAACTTGATAACCCAGCGTTTAAACATTTCATTGATGGTCTTTTAAGTAACCTGAAGGTGGCTGGAGCCAAGCATGGAGGCTGGGCTGCCCCAGGGTTGGAGTCTTGGGCTCTTCCCTTGATTTGCCAAGCACTTCAGCATTTGCTGACTCGGGGTTAAGAAAGGTGGAGACACCAAAAGAGCCTTATTGACTCATGATATTTTCCAGCCTGGCTTGTTTGTTTTCATCGTGCACACAAGTCCTGTTTACCTTGATCAAAGATGGTAAAATCAACAACAACACTCTGCAGACAGAGACTTGCAAAATTCCTACCCAAGGTATGACTGTGCCCAGACCTGTAGCTCCTGCTCTTCCCCCCAGCCTCTTTCCTTCTGCTATTGCACATCATTTCTGCCTTACCCAACCCGTACTGCACCCTGCCTGCCAGGAAGCACTCCCATCCTCCAGTTGCTTTTCTCAAGAGTGACAAAACGAAATCAGAGATTCCCTAGCAGGACCGGCAGCAGAAGATGGGAGGAAGGAAATGCATAAGCACCCCAAGTTCCTCTTGCCCTGTGCACCGTGTGGCTGCTATAGCCTCTCTTGACCATCCCTCTGGACACAACAGCCACCATCTGATTTTCAGCCTTGCACTAACACCTCCTTGTTAGGATTTCTGGAATGATGTGGCCACTTGAACGTATTCCACTCTAACCGGCTTCCCTAGCAGAGTACAAAGATATACAGCCTGTATTCACTCTATTAGGATCTGCACAGCTTTAGAGGGTTAGGAGGAAACAAAAAAACAATTAGTATGGTCCTGAAATTCTCTGAGGTTACAGCAGACCCTGGGTGAGTTTCTGCACTGCCCCAGAGCACAATCTCCTCTGTTCCAGCAGCAAAAGCACTGCTGAGATTAAGATCTCCTGTCTGCTTCAGCCTCTGGAAAGCTTCTGAACATGCACTCCTCCAAGGACCCATTGCATACATTCAGAGTGTGCTGTAACAACAGAATTAAATCTATAGATTTATGCAAAATCCATCTGCAGTTTATGCGCATGATGCAATGGTCCAGCCTCAAGCAGCTCTTGCATGGGTTTGTGTCATAGTTGCAGTACCAAGGACCCAAACTTAAGCTATATAAGGGAGCCTCAAACAACCCTGTCAGCCCTCAGGAATGAAACAAAAGGCATTAGAAATGCTGTTTTCTTTCAGAATTTCCTTGCTGCCTAGATCCAAATTTAATAGTTTAAATTTAAAAGGCCACCTAAGTCTTTGGTGCCTAGTGAAGCCTGCAGCATCTTCTCTAGCTAAGCACAAGGGGAATTTTTTACGGGAAAGGTACTGAACAAAATTTTGCTCTCGCTAAACAAGGCTTTGCCAACAGGATGCCCACCTGTGGTCTCGTCTCAATTCTTTATGACTTCAAATGACATGAAGAAGCCACTCTGTTGGAGTGATTCCCATTAACACACCCTCGTTACCGACGTACACTTTTCATTTCCTCCTCTCTCAGCACCCCAGCTTGGAAGACTTTATCAGACAATAATTCCACTTATCAAAGCAAAACAAAGGAACCAAGGCAAAGCCTGCTGGCATCAGCATAGGTAGCCAAAGCAGAGATAGCCTGCACCCAGAGAAATCTGCTTTGGGATTCAGTGGTACCATGCTGTAAATTGGTGTAAAATAAACAGCGCCTATTTATAGCGGAGTGGAGCCTGCCTGCAGGCATTGCAGCTGGGTGTTTTTTTTTCCTCTCATTTCTCTGGATGAATGAGGGTTTTTCAATGAGGCTCCAGGTTTCCCAAGGAAAAATCCACCCCACCTCTTGGCGTGAACCCCCAGACAGTCCACGTGTCATGAGCAAACTATGCAGCGCCCTAAAAACCGGAGTGGAGCCTCGCCCGGTGGGATCGGGCCTGGAGGGAGAGCTATGGGTGCCAGGGCAGCCCCGGGGCAAGGAGCTGGAGAAAGGCACCCACGTGATTCCCACCACCAACCCCCTGGCACCCACGGGTGTCGGGCAGCACTGGGAGCCTCTTAGCAGCTCTTCCAGCCATCTCCAGCCGTCTGAGGACCAGCCATGGGTTGGTGGCTTGGCCTTTGCTTTTAATGCCCCAAAACTGAGCCGAGCTCTCCTAGCTCTGAGTTCACACTCTCGGACACAGACACACACATGCAAGCAAAATGATTTCCATGCCTCCACAGCTCCCATTGGATGTGGGTGGTCCTGGAGTGAGGAATGCGAGCGATCGGATTCACGTATCATCTCGCTGCTGCTCAGTGCTGCGCCGGAGACCTCCGGGGATTTTTCTGTAGGCGATTGACCCAGAGAGCATCCGAGCTCCGGCGCGTTTTCCATGCGCCTCTGATCAAAACCTCAAAGAATAAATTGATTTCTCCCAAAGTAAGTGTCCCTAAAATGACAAAAGGGCTTTTTTTGCCACCCCCACAACAGCAAAAAAGGCGGAAAGAATAAAGTGTTGCTAAACCTTCCCCCGTGCCTCACCACGACACAGATTTACATCTCTGAGTCAGATCTTTGCAGCTCCCTGCATATGGTCCGCATGATATGCAGTTCCTGGCTAGTGACTCACTGAACACCAATATAAAGAAATCGTTTCAGATCAAGCAAGCAAACAACCCAAATTGTGCCATCTCAGGTTCCAAGGGACGAGGGATCCAGCCTGACTTGGCCGAGCCCAACTTGGCTCCCACTGGGGTGAACTAGGAGTGATTCCACGGGAGTCCTGTCATAATTTTGTAAAAGCTTCTTAAAATTGCCTTTTTGTCTGATTTTTGCTGTGGTTGACAATAACATCTAAGATTACTCAAACTGAAAGAGATAAGAAGAATGCTTTCTTCTCTTTCTTTCCAGGTTGTTTACTTGGTTCATTCGATATCGCTTTGCGGACAGGGTATTTGGTTTCAGTGTTTCCACTGTGCGGTCACTTAGGTAGTTCCCTTTTGTTCCTCATGTGTTGGTTGTTTTTTTTTCCATAATGATGTAAAGAGAGTGAGAGGAAAAAACCTTTTAAAATATGTTGGTTAAAGCCATAAAAACTGGTAGGTGGACTCACACATATCAACTCATAGAAAGCAAACCCATTCAGCTACTGATTAATAAAAGAAGAATTTATTGTGGAATTGATTAAATTTCCAATGGACCTTATGCTACATGAGCTTGCAGTCAGATCTGTAGTGTCAAGTTTGCACAACATGTAGTTTTCATTTTGATTTTTGGGGCTAGTTTTTTAAAAATTTTATATCACTTTTAATACATTCACCAACGATTATACTGCCATTATAGAAGAAAAAAAAATCAATGTTAGGGAAAGTAGATGAAATTACATCATCTAGAATTTTTCACAAAGATGGTCATCCAAAGCCCCATAGAAACATTTCTCTCAGTTTTGTGGGCTGAGCTGGTTCCCAGCACCTTTCCCTCCGTACATTTCGAATTCAGAACCTGGAAATGCTTCTCTGTTACTGAGCAAACAGACTCAAAAAAATCTCAGGAATCCCAGCATTGATTCAAATAGCTATCTTTACTTCTCTTTTTTTTTTTTAAATTTAAAATAGCAATATGAAATCCAAACCCATTTAATTATTTGGAAATTATTACACTTAAGCATGTACAAAAGAATGATCAAAAGGAATGCTACAGCCCTTAAATAATCAAATAGCAATACCATTAAGTAAGTTATTAGTATGCACAATAAAAGACTAGACTGTGTTAATGAGATGTCTCACGTATCCTGTCAGGTCTGATCCTTTGCACAGGATCACCTGGTGGTGTTGATTCTCAACGGATGAGAACACTTGCTTTCGTTTTCTAGAGTATCTCCTACAAGCACAACATCTTCTGTCCAGCCTCAAGTACCAGTATTTGCATTCTCAGCACTCCTTCCCCTAGGAAAGTCTTCCAGAAAGTTCCTGGAAATTCTGACTGAGGAGAAAATCAGGATTCTTTTTCCCTCAGACTATTTGGGGATGAAGCGCTACCATATTCCCTGATAGTCTAGCTGATGGGCACATGATTTCTGGGTTCGAGTACCAAACTAGTGACTAGCGCTGAAGAAAGAAGCATCTCAGAACATACTTACCTGATGGCTCTTCCATAACCCTATGTGGGAGAATGTGGAGGAAAGAAGGGTGCTGACATAAGCAAGTGTGACAGATTGGGTGAATAAAAGACCAGAAAAAAAAAAAGCTGAAAAGCACAAGCTTATTTTGATCATGAATAATGTCTATGGAAGAATTTATGGCTGTGTTGAGAAAAGGATGTTACAAATGGCACCCAGGTGATGTGGCCCTGAAATCTCTTCCAACACGATACAATATGCTTGTATTACCTGAAGCTGCCCCACCTGTACAGACAGGTACACTTGTAGGGCCCCAGGACCAGAAAAATAACATTTAGGGAGTATGAACAAGGGCAGAAGAAGTATCTTGGCCAAGGTTGTCAAACAGGTCAAAAGCAAGCTTAGAAGTAAAACCCAGGATTTTGAAATCCTCCTCTGGAGATGGTTCCTTGGACCACACTGCTTTTCACATGAGCAACCCCACAGACAAAGGATAAACTACATTTTTTCTTATTAAAGAACCAAACCCTTCAATTATGCAGGCACAGCTGCCACAGCATCAGGTGAAACAACTTCTTTTTTGCTTATGAGTAAAAAGAAATCAAACAGGAAAAGTGGTTCAAAAGTGACCCAACTCCCTTTATAAGTGATTTCCTGATCTTGACTGCTTACAGTCTACCACCCTGGCTCTGGAAAAGTTAATCCAGGCTGTGCACATTCCTGGGAGTGGATCCCACCAGACAATGTAGCACTTTAATTAGGTAGTACCAAGGCAACTGTTTACAAGTCTCTTCCAAATGCCTCCCTTGCGTTTGCACCCTCCTACTACAACGGCAATATTTAGTAGAAGCGTCCTAGGTACAATTCTCCTGAGGCTTATTCAAATGTCAGTCAGCTCAACAGAAGTACACTGTGAAAACGGATGAAAACAAAGGAGGATGAGTTCCTGCCTTTCTTGGGAAACAGCGTGTTTCTCAGAAGGTTTTGGATGCATTAGTGAATGTTCTCCAGTAGGGGCTGCCAGAAATAAAACATGAGACCACTACGCAAAGGGCTGCCCTGAAGCCTGTAGCTCATTGCCCACGCCAAATTCACAGGAAAAAAATCCTCCAACAGCCTGTTGACCGAAGTGCTCCTGGTGGGACAGAAGACCTCACATCCCTGTGCCAGCAGTCCCTACTGAGAGCAACAGCAGCTTCACCATGGGGTACCCTGGCTGCTCAGTTCTAACACAACGTAAGCAGCGATGGGAAAACGGAGCCACCCTCATTAACGTTTCCCCTGCAGCCATAATACAGTGGTGTTTTGCACTCTTGGAGAGGAAATGGGTTCTGCTGAGCTGAAGTTGAAGCAGAAGATCTGATGGCCGAGCTGCTGGGGGACACTGCGAGCGCTTCTGCCACTGCACACCCTGGCAGGGAGGAGTGAGCTAATGATGGAGAGGCATAAAAATCGTGCTATGGGAGGTTCAGATGTGATAGATGAGGTTCTTCGATGGCTGTCTGCAATATTGTCCTTTTTATCCACCTCACACCATATGCTCTTGGCAAAATAGCTATAATATAAAGGAATCACTTCACTCCCATTGAAATGCAGCTGCGTTAGACTACTCAGCTGTAATCAATGAAAGAAAAATACTCGGAGCCTTTTAAGCTGTAAGGGGGATTTACAGAGGCAGAATGAAATTATTCAGTGTGATTTCAGCTGGGCTGCCAGAATGGGCAAAACCTTCCCTTAAAAAACAGTGAAGCAGAACTTTATCCAGAAGTTACTTGGGTTTTCTGAGATCATCAGATGAAAAATGACACAAAAAGGTCATGGATATTTCTCAGCTGATATGACTAGGTCTGACTCAGACCAGTGGAAAGTACAGGATATTGTCTTGGAGGGCTCTTGTGAGTTAATAAAAAGTTTCCTGGAATGATTTACAAATCTGGATTGCACAAAGGAATACAATAAAGGGAAATGGGGAAACTCAGGTTACACAAAGCATTGCAGAGCATTTGTGAAAGTAATTTCCTAACGGTCGTGAGTAAAGGCTTGACCTCTATGAGTTTCTGGGATTTTGTACACTACTAAGTACTCATTTGTCGTAAACCCCAATATTTCCATTACTAAAAAAGTAGTCTTATCATCCATCACTTTAAAAAATAAAAAAGCTTTCTTAAGTGTGTTTTCTACTGAACTACTTTGCGCTTGATTGTCAGGCTGGTGCTTTCTTTTACAGGAGAAGAGGGCTGGATTAAAACTGCATGCTTCTCTTAAAAATAAGTTGACCTTTCAAATGACTGTTTGGGAAGTCATGGAAGAGCTGAGGAGATAATGGAGGACTGGAAGAAAAGAATAGTTGGTACAATCTTCAAAGAACAACAGAATAATGATCCTAACATCTGGCTTGTAACTTTAATGCAAATAGCATTACACTAAAATATGCTATTAAGTTTTTACAATACAATATCCAAGAAGATCATCAGACAGGTGACTTAAGTGGATCTCTGATAGTTTGTGCCATCTGGGGATCTCATTTTATTTGCAACACAGAGGGGGTTAATGAAGATAGCATGCAGCTGCAGGTGATGTGGAGAAAGCACAGATAGAGGGATAAGCAGAGGAAAAAAAAGTATACCAGTGTGTATGTGATGAAGGAAGCAGTTGGTATTTCTCTCTGGGACCAAAATCCATGAAGTACTGAGGGATCTCTAAGGTGATGATTCTTAATTTGTAGTGAATGTGAATGGCATCTGGCAACCTGACGAAGACATGAATTGACAAGGATGGGCTAGGATGCAACTGATGGGACAAAGCTGGTACGTAACGGAACATAACATAAAGCTGCACCTTTCTTCCTGACACATGCCTGCAATTATTCTGTTTTCCTTGCCATGTGAGGCCCCATAGCTCATTTGAGGGTCTGGCCCCTGGAAAACTGCTATTACACTGCTACCAGCAAGGTGTCATCAGGGGTGAAATGGGCTCATGGGGTTTCCTGTGGGTAAAGAGACCTGGAAAGCTCCTGCTACCTACCCCTGTTTTTGGAAAGTGAATGCCAGCCACTCACCAAATCTCTTCTTCTATTTTTTTTTTTTTTCTCCTTTTCTAATCACTCAAATTCAAATAATATTAGGACAATAGCTGTAAAATATTATGCTGTTATATAACACATTTTGTGCAAGGCAGTCCTGGTACAAAGGTAATTTCTTCAGTGTTGCGTACTGGTGAGAAACGACAGGCTTGCAATTAAGGGAAAGAAAGACTATCGGAATGGAGTGATACAGCTGGATATTTCTCTTTTATTTAGAAGCAGGCAGCTACAGTTGGACTATTCAGGATTCTGGCATTACTATTTAAAAGCCCTAATCAATATGCATGATAGTTTTTATTTTTTCATAGGTTTGTGGTGACAAATTTATATAAGTTTATCTGGAAGATTTCTAAAACTAATACCCTTGGTCGTATGAATATTATACAATTAATGTCTAGCTGAAATACCAGCAGTCTACTATTAATTTTAACATAAGAATGGGAACATTAACATTATCTGAATTCCAATTACTGTGCAAAGGAACAAAGTAGCACTAATGGGGAAAAAAGCTGTTCTTTACTGTTCCATTCTGTCCTGTGCCCATTGCCCAGCTGCCTGGTCATGTTTGCTGCAGCAGAGTTGTTTTAAGGCATTGGGAACCAAAAAAGAAAGAGATTTTTCTGAGCAAGATGCTCTCGATTTGAAAATGTGATGGCATTTGGTGTATCACAGACTTAATTTGTGTTAGCCTGGCATATGTGAGATATGATACCAGAAACCAAATTTTGTGAAGTGGCAATGCATTGCGCAAACACTGATACTGCCGTTTTCCACTGCCGTTCACACACCTCTTTCTGATGGCAAACAAGGGATGCATTGCAGTCTCAGTGCTGCTTCTTGCTTAGTCGTCCTTCCAAAAAAAAAGAGACATTTCAAACCTACTTTTCATAAGTACAGTAAAACTGCATGAATAATTCAAGCTGAGCTTAGTTCTGCCCTCCAATAATGATCTTGGAAAGTTTTTCCAGTAGGTTTTGGGGGTTGCTTTGGTGTCTTGGTGGGGGCTTTTGCTTTGTTTTGGGGTTTTCTTTTGGTAAGTCATTTTGCAGGCATCTTCATGTGGAATCTCAGAAAATATTTCAGGGTACACAAACCGCTAAGGCCTCCGTGTAGAGCCAGGAGGTTGCTCTAGGCATGATGCTCCTGTGACTCCTACGGAGAAGCAGAGGAAAGTAAAGCCCAAAGGCAAGTCAGTTTTTAACCTTAATTTCCAGCTATTCTCAGAGAGCAGATGGGAAGCTGGAGACAGGTTCTGCTTTCTGGACCCTCACAAAAACTAAGAAGTGCAGAATGCCAGAGCTGAGAGGAGCTCAACATCATCTACATTTGTGTTGAGTGAGGAAAGAGCTGTTGCCCACACTGCAATATAGCTCAAATCTTTATTATCCCCTGTGTGAACACAGACAAGTTGACTTCCAGGAGCTCTCTCGTTGGGGCAGAAGTGAAAGACGTTCTTAAAAATATTGATTCTATATGGGGGGTTGGGTACAATGCCCAAAGCCTCACCCACGCCACAGGGACATGTCAGGTCACACTGTACAACACTGGAGATGCTTCATGCCCTGAATTGAGATTAAAGTGGGGAGGAGAGCAGATTCTTAGGGAAAAAATACTAAAGGGGTCCCATGAGCAAAGAAAATGCATTCCACAGTTGGCAGCTTCTCTTCTACTGCAATTTAGCTAATCTCTAGGCAGCAAAAAGCCAAATTCCCATCTTAAGTTTACCAAGTCAGTGCAGAAAATTCCCCTTCAATCTCAATGACACCACTGCAATCCTGAGCAGTGCTGCCTCGCATACACTAAGCATATACGCAGCACAGAGGATAACATTTTTACTGGGGGCTAGAAGTGCTAGAAATCACTCTCTGGTATGCCAGAATTCAAGAGTGCTCATTATGTGATATTAATAGTGTGATTTGGAGAGCCACTGCTGCATTTGGGCTCTGAAGTTATATAGCGCCATAAGCCGCTAAACACATAAAAGCATATTACCCTTTAAGATCTTGATTGTCCTCAGTTTACCAGGCCTGCTCAAGAGTGTCATGCTTTACAAGGGACGATATTACAGTACATGTAATAAAGCTACTGTATCAGCACTACAGCCAGAGTGGCTCGTGCTGTGCTCCATGGGGACATAGGCATGTGAGAAAGCCGGGAGGCTTCAATGTTTAAATGTCAGGATTAATGCATGGGATCCAGCAAAAAAAATGACCATGCAAGTCCAGTCCTCTTGTTCTTCAGAAGCACTGACACCCTCCTGCTTCAAAGCCTCTTCTTGATGTACTTCAGACCTGGTAAAATCAGAAGATGCTTCTCACAGTGATTTATAAAATACTTTCCTCTCCATGTCAGACTCTGCACAAATATTTCTAGTGAGGAAAATCTTTGGCTTGAACTGTTGCACAATGGTGTTTAGGATGACCAGCACAAGAAGTCTGAAGAGAAAAATGCTCCTTTAAGGAACACATGTTCTAGCATCGCCTGCCCTATCTTTTGACTTGGAAAACATGATTTTTATTCCTGGGCATTGTATTCATGATTCTTCTGCTTTGTCTTAGAAGTTGATAGTTCTTTAATATCTTTTATCAGTTAAATTGTATATTGAAGGTGCTCGATGCACTGAGTGGCACTGCTGAATGGCACAGCCTTGCTGTCTGCCTTCTCATAGGAAGGCAGTTTGTAGAAATCCTCTCTCCTTCTCAATGCAATCAGTCCTCTGTTGTGGCTTCCCCTCAACGCACAGGACAGGCGTCCATCTTCTATGCACTTGTTCTTGATCCTTAAGACTGTAAAGGAATATGTTACACCAGAAATGCGCTCTGAGGAGTCCACCTACAAAAGACAATCATCCAGATTAAGAGCAATTTAAAAGATCCCACGATTATGGCATGGTTTTGTTTGATATGCAAGTACTAACTTCTACTATGAGTATTTGGAGTGTAGCAAAGAAAAAGCCACCACCTGGAAGAAAAAAAAAGAAAGAAAATAGCTCAAATCTCCCTGGCACTCCTGCACGGAACTTGCTTTCTCACCAGGACATCTCTTGGATGGAACTGCCTCTGCTGCCTCCTTGGGAAAATTCCTGCAATTTTGTGTCTTGGAAAGTGAAAATAACATTTCATAAACATACATGGGCAGATTTATGCCAACTATAAGCCTATGAGAGGATTTTTCAAAGGCATATTTGACAGTGAATATGGTACGACTAAATGATCGGAGGAACATTTTGATGACTTGAGCAGGTAACAATGTGGCCTTGTCTCAGTTATTTCCTCTGGATCGAGAAGGTGGAGCAAGTAGCCAGACGTCCTTCTATCTCACTCAGCAGTTTATCTAGAATTTACATAAACTACTCTATGCCAAACTCCTGTGAGAACGGCCTTCTCTGATAAGATCCTGCCCCTACGATGATGGACATCCCCCTGCAAAACCTGCTTTCACCAGATTTCACTGTCGAATGGGAATCTCATGCCTTAACCCACACGGAATTTTGCCTGGAGATTAAAATACTATTTTAATTTATCTGCACTTACTGTAGCAAATACTACAAAATGCAAATCTTCTGGTATAAAGATAGTTATGTAAGACCTTATTAAAAATTGTCTTATTTAAGAATGCACTTGAGCATATGTTCAGTTTCAGTGACACATCCTGAAGAGTGAGGGTCTTAAAAATGTACCTGGGAGTTTTCCTTCCCCTCTGAGGGATTTAAGTAAAATATTATCTAATGCAACTGGGCTTTTTTCTCTGTAAGATGACTTAGCAGAAACAGCATTTCTTCAGACAAAATCACATTCCTTTCTGCAGATTCTTTCTGCAGTTTCTTGTATTAGAAGGTTTTTTTCCAGTGATGTTTAAAAATCATTGCATAACAAATACTGTGCCATGAAAAAAAAAAAGGAGATTAAATGTATTCTTCCTTTTAAGCCTCAAAAAAGGTGATCTTGGACAGAAAGTCTCTAAACAAGGGGAAGTGTGAGTTCATGAGAACATTTCAGATATTCATGGGGGTACAATGGCAAAAGCAGATTTGCAAGAATGGCAGGTATTTTTTTCCCCCTACAGCCTCTTGAAAAAGCAGACTTATTCCATTCCTAGGGACAGCAGAGAAGTGTATTAAGCTTTGGTTCATTCCTTGCATTCAGTGAAGAGAGCTTTTTGGGAAAGATGCCCAGATGCTATGGACCAAGTTCAGCTCCAGCGTAAGCAGACAGAATTCCCACTGAAATCAATAGGAGTTGCACCTGCTGACTTTGGAGTTGAATATGGCCCAATATGTGGATACTATAAAGGTTCTGTTTCCAAAGTTTCTTCTGGCGTGTTTTATGGGAATGCAGACCTGGCGCCAGGAACCTCAGAAAACCAATAAATTCACTATGGGAACTTCCAGGCAAATGACAACTCTCTCACACAAAACAAATCCAGAAGCTCACACGATGCTGAAGGACAAATTCTCAGTGTTCCCCCAGTTCATTTGCATGAATACCAGTTTCAGAAATGTTCTGAGAGAAGAAAGTGGGGAGTGTGTGTATAGGAGAGATCCTAGAGAAAATGCTTTGATTAGTTTGCCCAAATTATTTGGATAAATCTCTTAATTACCCTGGATATTTGTTAACTTGCTGAAATAGTGGTCTGAAGTCACTAGAAAAGGTACATTATATGTATATAAGCTGTTTGATGGCTGGTCTCAAGAGCTGCTACACTACATTTTCCCAATTTGGACTGAATTTTAGCTGTGACTGTCTCCAGGGGCAGAATAAAAGTACAGACAGGGCTAGAGGAGTCCATCCAGAAAAAAGCAGTAGCTTGAATGTATCCACGTGGCGTTGAATACAGAGGAGTTAACAAAGGCATTATGTAAAGGAGACAGTTTGTCTCTGTTGGGGTTATAATCAGCTGGTAACTGGGATTTAAACAACTGAGATTCAACGTCCATTTTTTGATTAATTTCTCTATTAAGGAACCAGCCTCCTCACATAGCACATGTATTCTTGGCAAGTTGTTTGTAGGTAATGGAAGTACAGAAAGAGAAAATAAAGACTGCAATACAAGAAACAATGTTGGAGCTCCCACACTAAGAAGAAAAAAGAAAGAAAAGATAGTTTTAATTCTTTTAAATTCTAAACCAAATAAGCATTAGATCCATACCATATAGCCTGATTCAACCTCAAGTTTGAAAATATTTGAAGTTGTTATTTCTGGTTCACATTAATTTCATTAATACACAAAACTACTTGTTAAAATGCAGTAGTTTTCTCAACAAAGTATAAAGCAGAATGTGTTCGCTTCAGAGCATGAGCATCGCCCCCACTCTGAACACTTGTGTGGGATAAAGAACAAGGGCAGAGGAGCGGGGTGAAGGCAGTGAGTACCCAGGTGCCAATGGAAAGCCATCTTTCAAAGGAATGTTGTGATTTCTTATATTTAGCATGTCCTGGAAAAGACTGTTTAGAAATTTCTTTTCCAAACTGCTTATGATTAACAACTTTCTTTCCGCATCCTCCATCTATAGACCAATATTCCTGCTGCCACTGAACTTCTATGAGTCACTCATTTTAAAATATGTGGTGGTCAGACAGTACACTAACGCGCGCGCGCATACATACAGACATACAGAGTAAATCAGGGGAAAATTAATGTCAAGACCTATTGAGTATGAAGGACCTTTTAAAACCAACCTTCAGAATGTGCTAATATTTACACATTCCCAAACCACCTGGAAATATGTTCCAGCTGCTTTAGAGCATTTTCAATATCACTTAAATGTACATGCAGCCATTCACAGTTGTACATTAATTTACCCTAAAATCTAATGACAATTTAATCTCTTGGAACAAACACCTGGGCCAACCTTGGCTTTTTCAGGAAGACAAAAATCCCATTTCAACCAGGGAGGAGTCATGTTTTTTTTTAATTAAACAATTCTGGGAAACACTTTTTTTCTTTTTGTGCTGGAAATCCTATTTATTAGTTGTAAAGGTGTGCTTTTCCAGTATCTTTTTGAGTAAAAGTTTTTCTTTCTTCTTGCAAATGCAAGATTGTTTGGATTTCATTAGGTCTGAAGGAGTTTTGATGCTATCAGGTCACAGAAATGATGGAAACCTGAATAAATCGAAACTTAAAAATACATACTCTTGTAAGTATCACGCACATGTAAAGTTTAGGTCGTTTTACTCTATTATATAGAACTCTATCAATGATTTGGTAGAAATGAATAGTTACAGTCCATAATTTAACCCACTATTGACCTTATTTTGGGTTTCATTTATGTGTTCTGCTAAACTAGAACAAACAAACTTAATTTTCATATATCCAGCTCTACTTGGAGTCAACGATAACTACAAAAAGAAATGAGAAGTTTATTTTGAAATATATTTTAAATAAATGATTGTACATCCAAGGTTTAAAAAAAACCCATGACCCCCCCCAAAACCTAGAAGTGTTCAGGATCCTTATAATTATTCTGCAGGTACAAAGAGTGAACTTAAAGTCACTAGAACAAATCTGCACCTGTGTTTCTTTCTTCCCAGTAGAAATAATTATCCTCCTTACAAATCAACAGTGACATTTAATTGCCTATAAACACGTTGTAAGATCTGAGAATGGATGTTACCATTCAATCGGAAAATGCAGCAAGTTTCTTCCAGGTATTGATATGATTTCAGCAACCCCTCTCACTGCTGTGGGTTGGCATCACATCACTCTGGAAGGCACCTGGCTGGGCCTGCTTTATGCTCAACAGGATTTGTGTACATCCAAGGTTTAAGAAGTGAAAACACAAAGTGCTCAATGCAAAAATCAGATAATACAGTAGGGATAGATCCTTTCTGCCCATTACATGGGGTAAGAGTCTGATCCTTCTCCCAGTTAGGTTGGTGGAATTCTTGCTGGTAACATGACATATTGAAGTTAAAACACAAGTTGCTTTGAAGGAGTTAATAATACAAGATTAATAGCTGTTATAAGCATGTTGCAGACATCAGGAGTTTGTGTTATAAAATGTAATAAGCACATCAACAGATGGTCTGGTAGATGCTCATAAGCCACGGTTACAAGCACGCGATTGACCTGTTGGACTCTGAACCAATCTCCACAACTGACTAGCCATGTATTCAAACACCTCTCAGTCATCCATTAACTCTTTGTAAACTATTTATGCACATGCCATTAATATACAGCGTGATCGCATTGCCACCGTCTGCAAAAGGAGTAGGACAGAGCCCTAATTACTTGCAACAGTTTATTAATTCAATACATTAACGGTAGGCACGTTTTGACAGCCGCAGTGCTGGAGCGGGGAAGCCGACAGACGCTGGAAGCACGCGGCAGCTGTTCCCCTGCACCTATCACTCACTCACGCTGCCACGCTCACCTTCGAGGTGTCTTTTTTGACTAATTTGTCACATGCAGAAATACGAAAGGGGAGACACACATGAGAACGCGGAGGTTTAGTAGGGAAGTGGAATTGCTGTTGTTGTGCCGCGCCACAAAGGCTCGGCGCAACTGCAGAGTGCTTCGACAGCCTTTTAAGACGCTGTCAAAAAGGCACAAACATCAGCATAATTTATCGGTGGCTATTTTAGGCAGGTGCACGGGAACTCTAAATATATGGCATTCTCCACTTGCTGCAGTTGCTATGGATATGATATCTCAGGCCTGTAACTAGGGTTATAAATGCTGTTGTGCTCTTACTATTGTTGTTGTTATTAAAATATGAATTTTATAGTTATTCCTGCTCAGCTGCTGCTCCTAAATTGTCCATGTAACTGTTTGAAGTAGGAATGTGTATGGGAAAAAAGTAATAACACCCTTTCTTCTCTTCTGTTTTTTATTTACTCCAGAAGGGACCAATTTTAAGTCATTGTTTGCAGTACTGTTAGGGCCAGGAGAATCAGAAATCACTTGGAGCCAAACAAGCGTACTTCATTTGGGTCTATATGATTACTAGTCTGATATTTAAGTCTTGCACACATCAAACATGTCCAGTCTTTCTGTTTCCTCTGTTTGCTTTGAAGAGGCTGTTTCCAGCAGCTGCAGGTGAGATGGTTACTTCTACCAAAATCCTGGCCTATGCTGCAGATCTGAGAAACAAAAGATGGTTGGTGGATAGAGAGGCTCTGTAGACACCTTGACTACTGCAGAGGAGTTAACAGCAACCTGCCCACCCAGCGTCCATCAGAGTGTGTGCTGAGTTCCTGTCCCCTTGCCAAGAGAAGACTGAGCACTTTCCTGCAGACAGAAGCCCGTGAAGGTCACTGGTAAGTGATGCAACTCATAGCAGAGCAAAAAGTGGAAAATGTAGTAAATGGGCAACCAGCATTTTGCCTAACATGGAAGGGCTTTTCGTGAACCTATAAAATGTGGTTTGTAAGTGGAGATTTTGGAGGAAAATAAATGATGTCCAAGGATTTGTATGTGTCCTTCAGGCATACAAATCATACTCACCCAAGCTGTGTAAAAGATGTATCACTTGCCTAGCCATAATTCCTACCCAGCACACGTAATTCCTACTTACAACAAAAATGTGCAGCCTGAAGTGGAGCCTGAACAAGGTGAGCGGAAAGCATCAGGAGCCCCTGGAGAAGAGGAGGTCGTTGTGGTGGGTGCTCTCTGCTGCTGAATGTGGCAAAGGCCAGGCAAGGAGCTGCAAAGACCTTTGAAGAAGCAGCACCTCAAGCAGACATAGGCATGCGGGCAATGGTCCGTGATGTCTGACCTTCGTCCTGGGGAGCTGACACGGTTGGAGGAGGAAGGAGAATAAATTTCTATGCCAGTAATACAAAACGTTCAGATGCTTAAAGGTTATGACAAGCTAGCGTCTGGTAAAGAGGTCAGTCTGCCCTGAAAGTGTTGCAGAAGCCAAAATAAAGTCTAGTCAAGCCTATGTGGAGTACAAGCACTGAGGCAGGGAAAATAGCGAGGCCTCTTTCTCCCCAGTGGTGGCCCCAGAGCGCAGTGGTAAGGCTGCTGTTAAAATTAAAATATGGCTGAGTATTAGGATATTTGCCTTGGGCAGATATATGTTTTTAGAGACTGGGGTCAGTGGCTGTTTTAACCGCGTTGCTTCATCCCCACTGCCACACTTCCTGAATTTTACACTTAAGCGGCATTTTAAACAGGACACAGGTATGCTGGTGGCATTCGGCATCACACTCTAGAGGGTAATGTGTATGTGTATTCATGTGTTTCTTTCTGTCCATCTGTCTATCTCAAGGACCATAAACCAGCAGTAGAAAAAGGAGAGGCACAGAGCCCAGTGCAAATGGAGAGGAAGACTGATTGTAGAACCAATGGGACAGAGAAGAAAGTAATTTTCTACCATCAGGGAAGATCGAGTCATGACAAAATGATTCCTTACACTCATGAAAATTGTCATTTAAACTTTACGCGCAAAGAGAGGCAAAAGCTTTGCACAAATGTAGACGCACAATACACATTGAACAGTGCCTACCTTGTTTTTAAACTGTTTGATTTATTATTAGAGGCCTCATGCAGGAGACATTGCCAAGGATTGGGACCCTGGTGAATTGCTAGGTAATAACAAAAGACCAGTGACGGCTGCAGTTTATAGCTGAGCTGTTGAGCAAGAAGCAACAGGCAGAAAAAGCGGAAATGAGGTCTAAGTTGGTGGGAGAATGAGCTAAGAAAATAATCAGATTATGATAAAGCAGAGGGATGGTTTTACCAAATCTCAGCAAAGACTGCAAATGGTCACAACTTGGGAAGCCTTCTCCTAACACATCCTTGATGTATTTGGATGGAATTGAGGAGACTATGTTCTACAGCAATTCTGCATTTTGACCACCCCGTTTAATCCATTGGCTGAAACATTTCCCTTATGGGCTGGGTATTTTTACATCCAGTCAGTTTTGCTTTCTCATGATGAAGCTCCAACAAAACAGTTTTAACCACTTCTCAATCCAAAGAAAGGCTTAAGCTATTGAATTTGCTTTTAGAATCTGAGTATTGTTTAGCCTAGAATAGGATGCCAGATCTGAGTTTCCAGTAAATAAACACTTCTCGCCATTCATATAAACCTCCTTTGCACAGGTCTATAGATAAAAGCAAAGCCATACAGTGTTGACCAGGAAACAGATTTCATTGCAAAGCACCTTTGCACATTACCATAAAAATTACCTTTAATTTGTCCAAATTATAACTCTTGCCTAAGTAGTAGAGTTTGCTTGAAGTTTTCATAGTCAAAGATGACCATGCTGTGGTTTTACATGCTGAAAAATCCTGACTTAAATATTACCACTGAAAATAACAGGACCACTCCTGGAGAAGATCCTAACATACAGGAGTTAAATCTGATTGAAAGTGTGCACTGGAGCTGAGCATGTGTATGCGCATGGCTGGCACTGAAAGCTGCTGAACATGTGAAAGTGTAAGGAAAGCCGAACACTGGGCACAGCTCTCTTCTTAACCTCTTCAGAGTATGGAGCTGTGGGCATCTCAGCAGGAAAACAGCCTTCTTCCCATGTACCTCCACAGCACAAAAGGTAAAGATGTCCAAGCAGAGTCCAGCCAAATAATTTCAAATTATGAATTTCATATGAGCAGTTCGGGAGGATGGAGAGTACTGTGAATGCCTCCAGTTCGACACTGTCCTTTATTGTATTTTTTTTTCCCCTTTTGAAAGAATCTGACAGATTACAAAAAGAAACTATGTTACAGCACCTATAGGACTGTGTTTATATAAGACAGTAAGCTCTTCGGGGGCACATCTTTTTGTTCTCTGCATGTATGGCATCCAGTACAACGTGCTTGTCCATGACTTGCCCTATTTGTGACAGTAATGAAAGAAAGGCTATTTTGTAATAATAAAAGTTCTTTATGACAGCAGAATGATAAATCATAGAAACTCAGTTCCAACTTCAGCTCTGACTTTACACAACAATACATTAATTTGTAAATAACACACTGCAAATTATGCTATGTCAATGCCATAATACGGACAGAAAGGACACTTGTTCTGCTCTGTATCCTGCAGTGGTATCAGGCCCAGCTGTACAGAGCAACAGTAAAAATTTACTGGACATGAATATCTTCCTGGTCCAATTTAACTAAAGCCTCGAAGGCCTGCATGTGTTTGGTAAAGTCCATGGTAGACACGTGTGGCAGTCAAGGGCACTTCCATCCATAAATGCCTGATTTTCCTGCACTGAATCTCGAGAGTTGTGCTACCACCCAAAAGGATATGCATCCATTCTTTGACTTATGGAATTATTGACATAGTCCTGGATACACGTGTGTGTGAGGCAATTCTGCCTCTATTGAATTCAATGATGATTTTTCCCCTCACTTCTGTGAAGCAGGATAAAGTCTCTTCAATCTTCCTAAGGTGTACAAGAGTCCATGTGTAACTAAGACAACAATAGTGGACTATTCTCATGATGCGAATAGTATAAAAATGGATGGAGAAACCACAAGAAGAAAGAACATGCCTAAGACTGTGGAAAATAATGTAGTAATCATAAGTGAAGGCTATTGTAATATAAGATGTACATGAAGAATTTAGGTTTAAATGTGAAAACTTAATTTTGACATTTGCGTTAATCATATGACATTTGCATATTTCTTAATGTAGCTTTTTTTTTGAACTAGAATATAGCTAATGGTCACAGATGTCTGCTTTCTTATACTTCATCATCAATTTGATAGCTCCCCATGCCAAAGTATTGCAACAAATCTGTGATTACTCAGGACATCCATATGCTGCGCAGCATGGCTACTACCAGCTTTGGTGTAACGGTGGGAACATGGCCCATGTTTCCCAATTCCAAAAAGCCCAAACCTTTTTTGCTTCAGCTCGTCCTGTCTCTCCCCATGTGGGGCCTGGGTGTACATTGTCACTGTAGGAGACTGGTGAAGAGTGGAGAAAGGCACATGGAACAGGCAATATCGGAGTATTCACTGAAAGGCGTTGAGTATGGCAGGGGACATGTTCCACTGTTGTTTCTTGCCCCAGGTGAACCAAGCCTTGGCATTCCCTTCCCTGGAAGGACTATTTATTCCCTCTATATTCCTAGTAGTATAAAAAGGATATAAAGCTACTGGAGAGTGTCCAAAGGAGGCCACAAAGCTGGTGAAGGGTCTAGAAGGAAAATCATATGAGGAACAGCTGAAGTCACTTGGTCTGCTCAGCCTGCAGAAGACCGAGGGGGCACCTCTTAGCAGTCGCTGGTTCCTCACAAGGGGAGGAGGAGGAGCAGGAGCTGATCTCTTCTCTCTGGTGACCAACGACAGGACCCAAGGGAATGGCAGATGTGTCAGGGGAGGGTTAGGCTGCATATCAGGAAAAGGTTCTTCACCCAGAGGGTGGTGGAGCACTGGAACAGCTCCCCTGGGAAGCACTCACGGTGCCAAGCCTGACCATATTCCAGAAGCACTTGGACAATGCCCTCAGACACACGGTGTGAATGTTGGGATTGTCCTGTGCAGGGACAGGAGTTGGACTCAGTGGTCCTTGTGGGTCCCTTCCAGCTCAGGGCATTCTGTGATTCTCTCCTGCCTGGACCTCATCCCTAAGAGCAGCGTGCTTCAGGCTCACCCTTTGGCTGATGCTCAGCCCAGAGGAGCGACTGCAATTAAACACAGTAAATGTATATGAACAGAACATGTGAGAATCAAAGCTGGGAGTTGCTCGTTGCTCCTGATTCCGTCCCCTCCTTTCCGTACACATTTTTCATTCCTGAGGACCACAGAGGTGTCTCCATCAGCAGGGGCTGGTTCTGCCCGCAGGATGCAGTCACCACGGCTCCCTCGCCGCCTCCTTTTCCCTTTTCCCCTGTGCTCGGAGGCCGGGGCAGAGGCAGGAGCGACGATCGGGGGGAGGATTAGGTTGGATATTGAGAAAAGGTCCATCACCCCAGAGGGTGGTGGAGCACTGGAACAGCTCCCCCGGGAAGCACTCACGGTGCCAAGCCTGACCATATTCCAGAAGCACTTGGAGAATGCTCTCAGCCCCACGGTGAGATTGTCCTATGCAGAGACAGGGGCTGAACTCGATGGACCTCGCGGGTCCCTTCCAGCTCAGGGCATTCTGTGATCCCAGCCCACGAGTAGCCAGGTCTGCAGCCACAACTCCGCTCCACTGGGTTCCACCGCTCCGCCTTTTCCCTCGCGCCCGCTCGCGCCCCGCCGCCGCCGCCGCCTCCGCGCGCGCCGCCGCCGCCGCCTGGGCTAGGGGAGCCCGCGAGGCGAAGGGAGGGGGGAGCGTGTTTGTGTGTGTGCGAGTGTGTGTGTGAGAGAGAGCGCGCGCTGCCGCGCGAGCGAGTGCGCGCGCGCGGGAAAGGGAGAGAGAAGGAGAGGGCGGGCGGGCGCGCGCCCCGTCCCCGTGCGGCCGCAGAGAGGAGAAGCAGCGGCGGCGGCGGGAGCAGCGACGCCGGGGCTCTTGTTTACCAGCACTCATTCTCCGTCGTGCAAAGGGAGCCAAGCGCGGAGGAGGAGGAGGATAAGGCGGGGGAGACGCGGCTGCAAACCCCGCTGCAAGCGAGCGGCGAATTAATTGGGAGGAGCAGCAGCAGCACCACCACCAGCAGCAGCAGACCCTTCCCTCCTTCCCTTCCCGGAGGAATTACAGACCCTTCGCAGCGAGCTCCTGCGCTTTGACCTTCAGCAAAACCGGATCGCCTTGCTCGCCCCCCCGCCGCCCCCCCGGCTTACACACACGCACCTCTCCCCGGCTCCCCCTCCCCCTGCCTTGGGCTGGGCAGCGCCGGGGGAAGGCTTGCAGCGCGCGCACCCGGAGGAGGAGGAGGGAAAAGAGGAGAAAAAAAAAAAAAAAAAAAGGAAAAGGATTTACAAATTCGCTGGGTGGTTTTTGTTGTTGTTGTTGTTGTCGTCCTCTCCGCCCCCCCCCCCTCCCCGCCCCCGGCGCGATGGCGAGGCGGCTCGGAGGGATGCGAGGAGGAGAGCTGCGGGGGGAGGAGGCGGCGTGCTGAGCGGCCCCGCTCGCCCCGCTGCTGCTTTGTGTGGCTGCCCTGGATTTTTCCTTCTTCTATTTTTTTTTTTTTTGGGGGGGGGGGAAGGAGTCTGTGGCAGCGGCGCCGAGGAGGGGAAGAGGAGGAGTAGAGAGTGGGGGGGGGAAGCTTTTGTAATTCATTTTCGTTCCAAATTCCGCATTCGGAGCCTCTGCAGCCAGCTGGGCTCGCGGTGTTGTTGTTGTGGGTGGTGGTTGTTGTGCGAGGGGTGTTTCCCCCCCCTCCTCTCGGGGGGATCCCGGCAGGGCAGCCCCGTCCCCGCGCGGGGGGGACGGCGGAGCTGCTGTTGTTTTGTAATAAGATTGTCTGGGTCGCGCACCGCCCCCCCCCCCCCCTCCCGGGTTTTGTGTCTCTGTGTTTGAAAATGGAGGTTGAAGATGCAGACTGCCAGCCCCGATGTGCCTCATGCTTGCGGCTCCCGTGCACGAGGTTCCGCTGCAGCCGGCGCTGAGGGGACACGGCGACACCCGCGCAGCTCCACGGCTCCCACGCCTCGCTGTTTTTGTTGTTGCTGTGAATACATCCCGAGTATTTGTGTGTTTTCGCTGCGGTTGCTCCGGAAGATCAACACCCCGGGACCTCAAAACCCCCTCCGCTTTGCCAGCCCGAAGGGTCTTCGATTTTTCATTTCTTGAGTCAACGTGGATTTATTTACCCAGCCCCGCTTCTCGCCCGCCTTTCGCCTGCTTCGTTATTTTTAGAGGAAAGAAAAGAAAGCGAACGATTTTGGACTCTTTTTTTTTTTTTTTTTTTTTTTTTTCCGGAAAGGGGGATTTTGTCCAATTAAAAAAAGAGGAATGAAGTCTGGTGCTGGAGGAGGGTCCCTCGCCGTCGTCTGGGGGTTTCTGCTCGTCCTCGCCGCACTTTGTTTGTGGCCAACAAATGGGGAAAGTGAGTACGGAGTGAGGCGGGGGGGGGCAGCGAGGGGAGCCCGAGCCGCAGGGGAGACCCCGCTATGGCCGGCCTGGGGCGGGGAGGGGGGCCGGCGGCATCGACGTGTTCGGGGACGGAGGGGCTCCCTGCGTGCATGTGGGTGGATGAGGGTCCCTGTTTGTGTGTTGGGGCGGTGGGAGGGTTCCCTGTGGGTGAGGAGGGCGTCTCGGTATTGAAAGTGTGAAGGGGAGGCGGGGGGGTCCCTGTACAGGTGTGTGTGAAGGGGGTGGTGGTGCGCCTGTGCAGGTGTGTGTGTGAAGGGGGAGCTGTCTTTGTGCGGATGTGTGTGTGAAGGGAGGGATCCCCTGTGTGGATGGGGGTGTGCGCGCGTGTGGGTTCCCTGTGTGGATAAGAGGGGTATTCCCTATGTGGATGTGTGTGTGTCCCTGCCGTGGATGGGTGGGTATGTGCGTGCGTCCCCCCCCTTCATGTGTGGATGTGTGCGAGGGGCTCCCCCCCTCCCCCCGTGTGTGTGCGCGTGAGGGGCTCACCCCCCTCCCCTCCCGTGTGTGTGTTTGTTTGTGCGTGAAGGTCTCCCCCCCCCGTGTGTGTATGTGTGTTTGTGCGTGAGGGGCTCCCCCCCTCCCCGTGTGTGTGTGTTTGTGCGTGTCGGGGCTTCCCCCCCCCCCTCCCCTCCCCAGTGTGTATGTGCTTGTGCGTGAGGGCTCCCCCCCCCAGTGTGTGTGTGCGCTTGTGCGTGAGGGGCTCCCCCCCCCAGTGTGTGTGTGTGTGCTTGTGCGTGAGGGCCTCCCCCCCCCCCGCCCAGTGTGTGTGTGCTTGTGCGTGAGGGGCTCCCCTCACCCCGTGTTGTGTGCGTGAGGGGCTCCCCGTGTGTGCTTGCGGGTGCGTGAGAAGCTCCCCCCGTCTGTGTGTATGTATGTGCTTGAGAAGGGGCTCCCAGTATAGGAGGGGTGTTTGTAAGGGGCTTCCCTGTATGTGTTTGTGCGTGTGTCTCCCTGTATAGGAGGGTTTCTGTGTGTGTGGGCTCCCTCTGCTTGTGTGTCTCCCTGTATCGGGGGAGATCTGGGGGGTGTGTGTGTGTTTGTAAGGGGCTTCCCTCTGTGTGTGAGAAAAGGGGGGCTCCCCGTGTGTCTGTGTCTCCCAGTGTGGGGGGTACGTGTCTGTGGGGGGGCTGGCTGTGTTTGTAGGGGCTCCCGGGGCTCTCGCCGTCTCCCCCCGCGATGCGGGTTTCGCCCCTGCCCGCGGGGATGCGCGCGTTTTCCTCCAGTTACGCGGCTGCTCCCGGAGCACGTTTAACAACCCGGGGCTAAGCGTCTCCCTTCCTTTCCCTCCATTCCTTCTTTCCCCGGGGTGGGGGCAGCTGGTTTTACTCTCTGCCTGTGCAGACTGCAGCCCCAACCCGGGGAGGGGGTGATGCCCACGCGTTCCCCGCATTGTGTCCTCCCCACTCCTGGTCCCCTTAGAGCCCGGCGCAGCGTTCAGACCTCTGCAGCCAGGGCTGTGAGCTGCGTAGTAAACACGAGCTGGGAAGAGCTGGGATTGCTTTCCCCGCACAGAAGGAGCTTGATCTTTGTCAATATTTAGAGGCTGTATGCAATAACCTGCCATAGTGAGTGGAGAATTCCTGGAAATAAGCGCCTTGCCTTTTATTGCCGCTTTACTGCCGAGGAAGGGTTTCACTCGCCCTGCTCGGGGAACAAGATTACAGTGGCATCCCGCAATCTAAAGGTCACAGTCTGCTGCTTTTTTTCTTAAACGAATTTCCAGGTCGATACTGCACATTTGAGCATAAATAGACATGTCTGGTGGCCGGACGGGCTGTATTCTTAAAGGCGATGGTTTCTAAGCAGCAGCGCTGTACCCAGCGTTAAGGTTTGTGCAATTGGATGAGCAGCGAAAAACGTGGCTCATTGTGCGTGACCGCACTGCCAGCAGCCAGGTCCTCCGCACACAGAGGTGTCTTGAGTCCCTCCTTCTGCGGATCGTCTGTCTGTCTTGCTCGGGAGTTGCAAAAGCCCCGACTTTGGCGTTGTGCATTTCAAACCTGTGGTTACGTTGCAGTGCCTGCCCCCATCGGGTTCCAGGGGAAATGAAGGGAGTGGGGATGTCGGGTGCTGCGATTGATGAGCCTGCAATCACAGAATCATCACTGTGTTCACCCCAGTGCTCATCGGTTTTCTGCTCCTGTGTCGGGTTCGCTCTGGCTTGAAGATCCTTTGCATGAAATTAGCCGTCCCTGGTTTTCTGGAGTATTTCTGCAGACAGAGAGATAGTAAATGTGCCTTGCAGCCCAACCATTTTAAAGACTGATCGCTCCTTCGGCGCCTGCAGAAACAGGGATGTGTCTTCACTGCATCTCTGTGCTTTAATTTCTTCAGCTCTGTGTTTTTCAACATACTCCTTGAGCTGTTGTTGTGTGCCTCTCATTTTCAAAAAGATATAGAACAGGGAGATCAACTTCTGCATTTTAAATATAAAGGAATAGAATTTTGGAGATGGAAAGGCTTTTTTAAAGTAGTTTCAGGTTGAAGAGAAAGGCAAGTTCTTTGGGTGCACCGACAATGAGGCTAGCTACAAAAAAATAAGTGAGCCAGAAGAGCATGGCTGGAGTCTGTAATGCATGTTGAGTAATATAATGTTTCATTAGCCAGTGAATGCCAATTAACTCCTTGCAAATTAAGGCCCAATTTAGGCTTTTGCGTGTTAGTGGCTGGGCCAGCTAGGGCTGGAGAACTGCAGTTTTCCATGAGTGGAACTTTTTTGCTAGAGCTGTTTTCAAGAGGGAAGACAATTCTCTTAAGTTTTAAAAAAAGAAACCCCAGTGCCCCTCTTCACAGAAGGTCTTACAAGGCGTCTAGTAGCATGGAGAAACAGAACAGGAGAGGAGGAGGAGGAGTTTTGTATGTCCTTAAGCTGCTAGGATACAGGCTTATAATTTATTTTCTTGTCTTACCTGGTACAGGACACCTTGAAATAAAAATCCTCACCCAGCTCTGGCAATAAAATAATGCAGAAAAGGTATGTTTATTTTTTAGGTTCCGGTCCTCTTAAGTGTTTGCAGTTGCCACTTAGCTAAAATGACCAAATTAAGACCTTCCCAAATAAAATACCTTTTTCTGAAGAAGGTCTAGACATTTAAATTTGGGAGGATATGCTGAGAAACTTGTCTTAGCTGAATACTGCCTCTAATCGATTGTCTTTGTAGTTTACATTTTAATAGCCTTTGTTTTCACGAGTTATTGCTGAAAGAATTTTGCTGTTAGAGGCAAAAATGATCTCCAGAGCAGATGTTTTGCATCTCTTCATATTCTTCTCTCTCCCCACAATAGTAGAAGGAAGATTAATCTTAATTTTTATTTGTTTTTCATATATACTATGTCATAGCTAAAAGGCACTTCCATTTTCGGTCAAACAAGCAAGACATTCCTAAATAGGAATACAAAGGAGTTACAACAGGAGGGGAGAGACCCATCCCTCTAATACTAAATTATGTAAAATATATTCGTGTTTATATGACAGAAATCTCTTCAAAATGAAGGTAGCTTTAGTGGAAAGCTTCCGATTCAAAAACAGTCATTTAAAAATGCTGAGAATTTCCTGAGATTTTGTTGGAACAGAACAAAAATAATAAAGAAGACACCCACCATTAAGATAAAGTGTGTGCTGCCGTAACAATGCATTTGATGTATAAAGCTTACAACTGTTGGAGACCATTTCATCTCAGCGATGGGTTTAACACTAAGCGTGAACTTGGTGTTTTCTTCCTTTTCTGCCTTGAGCGTGATGGGGGTTTGATTTTCACCCTTGGGTACCCTTACAGATGGGGCGTCTAGAAAGGAATGGGTTAAACATTTAGAATAAAAATAATAGTTTTAAGTCTGATGGTACTTGTGACTGATAGATCTCTTGACGGATCTGTTCATGTTAGCTCTGAGCTTTTGTTTGCTATCCAGGCAGTATTTTATGTTTATGATGTTATTAAACAGCAGCTCATGCTGTGTGTGTAATCTCTCTCCCAAGTTGCTTAGTAAAAACCCCCATCACCTCCTGGGTGTTGGTGTTTCACGCACCTAGCTTCCACATCAACCTTATATATGGCTAGTGGCTAGGGAACGGTGTTAAATGGGAGTTGGATGATTCTTTCTCGAGTTGAGATTGTGAATAGAAAATGTCAGTGCATTTAATGAATTGGTGTGAGTTGGCTCCTCCAGAGAGGAGAGGGAGAGCATTCAGGGAGTGATGGTGACTGGAGTCCATGGGAAGGAGCACTCAGCCAGGCAGTACTTTTGACTTTTTGGTTGTGTTAGATTGTAATTTCAAAGCATTTCCATACCAGAACTGGAGCAAAGGCTTGTATGACTCAGAAACTGAAAGGGTTAGGAAATGGTGGTGACTTAGCTAATATTAGGCAAAATGTGTTGAGAACGTGAGACACCAGAGGAATAGGTGTGGAAACATGAGGTGTGTTAGAAGCTTCAGTGCTGAACCAACATTTGAGAGAGAGGAATTCTCTGTGTACTGTGAGGGGAGATTGAACTTAGTTCTTGAATGTGCTGTGAGAAGTTAAGAAAGGAAGGGGCTTGCGGAGAGCAGGAAGACAGATCAATTAGTTGAACTTCTGTACAACAGAAGGCATGATTTATTGGCTTTAATAGGGAAACTGCTCAGCTTTGATAAACTCTTGTGTTAATTTTTGTTAAGCTTTTCCCTGACCAGTTGTTCCCTCAAACTATACTAGAGTATAGTTAAAGCACAGCTCCAGTAATACTGAAATTGTTTTCATATTGAAATATACACACACTAGGGTTGAGGAATTTCCATGTGATGATTTATGAATCTGCCTTCATTGGTAAATAATTAATTTCTATCAGTATGGTGTTACCTTGGGAAAAGTTGTTTCAAATCCTGTTTAATTTTCTGCTAAATTGGCATTTACTAGGAAAATCTTGAAGGAGAATGTCTTTGGTGAGAATTTTTTTTAAGCATTTAGAATTAAAACACATTGGCTTTGAGGACAATTTCATTTTGTGTTTAACTGAAGCTTTCTTCTCTTCCCCAATAAATTTTGTTACTCTGAGGTAGATTTTAGTGCTGGAGCTGTTAACTCAGTGAGACCAGAAGAGACAGTTTTGTTAAATGATTAATTATATTGTGTATATATTCCATCTGTGTGAATTGTGAGCTACCACAAATTTTATCATAGAGGAGTTTGTTTATGGTGCTGAACTTTGAGAGAGAAAGGAAATACTATATGCAGGAAACCTGTTTTTCTCACACTGAATGTTAACTTTATGATCCTGCACATAGAACAACTTATCTAGCTCATCATCTGTAATAGCCCTAAAGTTCATAACTTACAAACTGTACTGAATTAATTCATTTTTTTGAAAATCAGAGTGTTTCTCTAGTTTATCTCTAGTTAAATTAATAAACTCGATGAGCATTGTTTTACCTTGAAAAGGCAATAACTGAGGAGCAGTGGCAACTTTCTGAAAAAGTTCTTTAAACTTTGGTTTATGAAATTAGTATATATTTATTTGGATTTTGGGGTAAAGTTTTCTCATGTGGAAATGCTTTATGATTTTTATCAAGTAGCAGCTGGTTTTATTTATATATGTGAGTGCTCACATAGGAATGGGTAAACTGCAGTTTAATATTGAAAACTGTAGCGTATGTACTAAATTCTAAAAAAAAAAAAGCTGCAGTTTGAGTAATTATCTCTAGAGTCTTATGATTAAAGTTGTTGCAGATTTGTAGTTTCAGTTTATTTCAGATCTTTCTGACAAAGTTGAGCTTTTAAGTCTTAGGTGGTAATGGGACATGCTGCTTTTAAGTGTTCTATGTTCAGAAAGACTTCAGGAATGCAATGATATGTTTGAAAGGTAGAAATACTGTTTTAGTATTTTGATATATTTGACATGTATAATTTTTCTATCACTGTGAATTGTATAGACAGCTTCTTTGTGTAGGTTAGTTGGATTAGTTTTTATATTTATATTTTAAAAAGAATAGTTTAATTTTTTTTTATGGTACAAAAGCAGAACTTAACAAACAGTAGTTGATGAAGACACATTTGTGGTTGTTAGCCAGCTTGTCTCGTATGCGGTTGGTGTGGTGTTTTTTTTTTTTTTCTTTTTCCCTCTTAGCCAAGTCATGACAGGTACAATCTGGACTGATTTCTGTAGTACTATATTTGTCTTTTTTGTGTCCAGAACTGTCTGAGACAAATTTTGAGGACTGGCAAGTGATTAGCAAGATATAGTGTTCATTCATATGTTTCTGTGCTCTGCAAGCAGAGCTGTACCAAGTCCTCAAACTCAAAACCAGGCTGTAGTTCCTTTAGGCAGGATTTGGTTTTGCTAAATAAGTTTGATAATAGTTTGACTTATTCATTAATTAAGGAGTTGCATTCTGGCAAAACTGGTGTTAGCATGGTGGTGTGTTTTGAAGGTTTAACTTGCATTTGTCACTGAAAGTTTTGCTTTTTAACCTTTGCGAATGCTAAGTATGAGCAGTTCCCTTAGGGTATCTTTCAAGACACCAATTAACTTCAATGTTGATATCCTCAAGAAGTTGCTGTTGTGGCACAAGATTATTTAAAATGTGCTGAAAAGCAAAATTGTTCTTTCTTTTTTTACAGATTCATTTGCATATGACTTGTAAGCTTTAATGTCATATAATTTTATTATTAATTTTGGAATACCCAGATATGTACATTCCCTATTACTCTGTTCCTTTCTTGGTAAACTGGATAGTATGGGCAGAAATAAGAAACTACATGTTTCAGTGACTCCCCAGATAGTTTTTAAAGGAGACTGATGTCTTTGACCTACCCGGTGAGAAGGGACCTCACACCTCAATAAAGTACTGAGATTATTCCTCTAGAGGAGCAAATCTACTTAGTAAATATTTTGATAGAACAGCAAACGTGTGCCCTTATAGCAACACAAAGTAATTTTAATAATAGCTTGGAGCAATAATTTGCATTAAGGTTGTCACTGAAGTGCTAACTTCAGGTTGTGCTTGAAGTACTTTATGCTATGCTGTTGACTTAAAAAAAGTACATGATACAATTGAGAAACTTTTAGAGCAGGAAATAGGACAACTGCACATGTATGTGCTTTATTGTTATAGTTTATGAAACTGTGTCCTGCTTTTGTGAATATTTAGTTTGTGAAGATATGTGTTTTGGGCCAGTCCAATGACCTAATGAGTTTGTTTGCTGTGTGCTGCCAGCAAGGAACCTATTATTGAAATAGCTCTGTGACCGTGTTATCTGCAAACCTCTTATTGGTGCCATTACATGCTGTAAAGATAGCTCTGTTTACTTGGAAGTGTGAGCATCCACTCTGATCAAAACACTTTCTCTTAAGGTGGTCTTTTTTGGAGTTTTTTGCTGAACATCCTTTCTCCCTGTGGAAAGGAGCAGTGTCAGAATGTGACAACATTAGGCAAATGCAGGGAATATTAGAGTTCCAAAGAGGCAAATGTTACAAATGTGTTTGTTTTCCTGCTGTTGAATGGGTGATGGGTCATTTTTACTGATGATTTCCAGAAGCTTTATAGTTTTTGCCTTCAATATGAACAGTTCACAAATTAGTACACTACTCATTTAAGTCAGCTGCTTCTACAGTACTGTTAGAGGAACAGAGCTTGGTTGGAGGCAGGAGAGAAGAATTTTTTGAAGTTCAGAATGCATGAAATGAATGCATGCTGAAGTAGTCAAAGATCCCTTGTACTTTATCAGAGAGCAGGCTGCTTGAATGAGAGGTACTGTACCTGATGTTAAGTTTATAAACTTGTTTTATACAGATTACTTTTTAAATTATTCATGATGCTACATTACGAGTATATCTGACAGGTTTAAAATAAATGGCTTGATGGTAAGAGGGAGCATGCATAAATTAGAGCTGGGATAATGTGCTCTTTGAAGTATCTCTTCCATTTGTTACTATTGGAATACAGTAGGTAGCTGCAGCTGAATGTGTGATTCTCAAGTACAGAGTACATCATTATCTTCAGACCGTGTTATAGTGGCATTTCTTATGTAAGACAGATGAGATGAAGTGGCAGGAAGGACTAAGGTGCTTGCTTTGTATTTAGTTATATACGCATTTCTGTTGAAACATGGAGAGTGCTTATGGAATGAGATTTCTGTAAGCACAGCTGTTGAAAGGATCTGCTAGTAGCTGTGTTGGTGTGTTTAGGGTAGCATCATGTTTTATTTACCCTTTTTTGTTAGCATTGCTATAGATTGGTAAGAGGTGTTTTACTGAAGTGCTAGGAAATTTTCCCTTGTACTTAATGGGATTCTATGCCTGGTTTATTTATGGATCGTGGTACTCAGCTGGAGAAGTCTTCCTGATACGTGTGCTTGGGGAAACTTCCCAAGAGCTGAACTGTTGTGTTTGGAAAAGATTATTGGTGAGGAAAGAGAATTCCAGATCTCTTGGTTATGAAATCAACTTCCCCAAATATAAATTGACATGGTGCTGATTTTCCTCATTTTGTAGACGGGCAGCTTATTATGCCTGAGAAGCAAGCTCCCAAAGTAGTTTATATTGTAGAAAAAAATGCTAAAATGATGAGTAATAGAGCAGGCCTCGAAAATAATTGGAAATTTTTCTGGAAGTGGAAGGTAATCTTACAGAGATGGATAATTCAAATCTTAAGTCTAAATTGAGTGGGTATGGGATTTTAGTGCAGGGTCTGATGACATCTTCTCCTGGAAACAGTCTGTAACTAAACTGTTAAAAGCAAATTGGCTTGGACTTCGGAAGGGCTTTATCCCTGCATCTCGCTGAGGTGGTTTCCTCATTATTTGCGTTGGCTTCAGTTTAAAGTCATCTCCACGTTTTGTCCTTCTATGAATAGCAGTACATTTTGCTTCCCTGCTGCTCACGTCACCCCCCTTATGTCCTTCAATGTGAGAGTAGTATGTAGCTTGAAAGGCTTAAAAGCACATTGCAGACACCTCGCACGAGGAGCGGAGGCACTGGCACTGCCCTCTGGGGCCAAACGCAGCTTTGCACTGCCCAGATGATCCGAGAGTAACATTCGGCTGTACTGATAGAGTTGAAATCGCAATGGAGATACCTTGTTTGTCCTATTCCCTGCTCTCTTTGCTAGTGTAGAAGTTACTTCTATTGTGATGTTTTTGTTGCTTTCTCCTGGGCTTTCTTATGTGTACTTAAATTGTTACTGTTGTCTTTTTCTAGTCAAATTTCATGTATCTCACTGGGGATTTGGTGTGTTCTCCAGAATACTGATGGAGTTAAATAATGTGGATTGTTCTTGTTAAGCTTTCAGGTAGCTCTGCCTTTCCTTCATCTGAGAACTAGTGTTAAGAGAGACAATGAACATGATGATGGCAGAAAAATGATGTTAGGAGTTCAGAGTCCCCGGGATGGAGCAAGGAGCCCACAGTGGTGTCTGGCTGCCACGGTGGGATTTTTGTCTGCTCTTTCGTTCTGGTTGTTCTGTATCCCCAGCAGGTGGAAGCATCTTGTGGTTCTGTATTGATTGCATTTTAACATCTTTCAGTTTATTGTGGCTGAAGCTTTTTTTTTTTTTTGTGATAGATATACACTTCATTGGTCATTCCCTCCTGGGAAACAAATTAACATCTGGCTGTGTTAGGATATACATAGAAGTTACTCTTATTGTGTGTGCTTTGCTCTTTTTCCTCAGACCTGAGAGGTGCCAAGACTGGGGGAAGGAATGTTGTGTGTGGAGGAGGATGCGAAAGTCTTGTTGCTCGTGCACCTTGGATGTAGAGATTTTGTTTTGATGTTATGTCGGTATTGCCTTGCACCTCTTCTGGTGGCTAAACCATGTTGGTGGTTGAATCTGTGCAGTTGTCAATGTACAAAAGAGCAGAAATGGGGATTTAAGGGAAGCACAATTGTTGGTCCAGGCTTGAGATTTGGCTTGGTTTGTGACTGACTTGAGCCTGCCCTGAGTCCTGTCTCAAAGTGACCGAAGGTTTTGATTGTTTGTTTGTCTGTTTCCTTTTGTGTGTGTGTGATAACAAAATATTTGTATTTTTGTCGTATTTGAGTAGGGTGGACAAGTATTGTCATTGATACTGTGTCTCAACAAGAGGCATGTAGTGTCATTTAGTACTTAAATTAGATTCTGAGTGTCCCTTTTAAAACTTGAACTTGTATAGGCTCCAGTGAGTTGTGGTTCTATAATGTGGCCAGCTTTGCCAGAGAATGAACAAAGCTCCTTTCAAGTTACTTCAGTTGTTATCCTACAGAAATAAAGCAGAGAAATGCATTTGGGTGTGTGAATATGTGGCAGTGGTTTTGGACTTCAGCAGAAACACATGTGAAATGGACATCTGTTTTTACATGGGTTGTGTTTTATTTATCTCTTTTGGTAGTTCATCGTTTAAATAAACATATTGCATTAGCTGTGAGGCTTTAGTGCCAAATGCCCACTGATGAGATAGATCAGGGTTTTGTTTTTCCCAAGCCATACTGAGAAACAACTGCTTTACAATTCAACACATTTGAGGAAGATTACAAAAGAATTTGGGGTGGATTGCAATCAGCACTTCAAAAGCAATAGCTTTGGAGTAACTCCGATATAACACAGCACAGCCCATGGAAAAACACTGTCATCTTAACAGATGCAGTGTTATTTTGGAGATTCCACTGTATAAATACATGGACTGTGGTTAAATTGTGATGGCAACAGATGCAATCTTGATTCTTTCATCTCTTCAGTATTTAAAAATACCCCACAAAGTTAAAAACAAACCCCAAAACATCAATGCTGAAAATACGCCTTCTGTAAATCATTGGGGTCATACCTTTTGGGCCTTGGTTCATTTCAGATATGTCCTTGCAGATTAGACTTGGGCAGAGCAAATACTCATCTCGGTGACGGAATCTCTGCAAGTGCTGTGTCTTGTGGCTTATTGTACAATTTGCATATGAATGGATTTATTCAGCTATACTTAAGGAATGTCAGCAAGATTGAAGTTGGAGTTGGTTAACCTGGCAAAAAGATACTTCCAGTATTTTTTGTGAAAGAAAGCGATAGTATGAAGACAATTACACATTCCACTGGCTAAGCCAAAATTGAGGATTTTCTTGGTGTTTTTGTGGTTGATATCAGTGACGTTATTTTTAAATTTGTCTGCAATACATTGCGGTGTTTGAGAGCAAGAGAATTGGAATGTGAGAATCGTACATTGTATCTTAGTGCTGCACACTTGTGTTCACATTTGTTTTTTTCTTTCCAGATTTGGTTTTGTTTAAATACTTACTTGACAAGTATAGATAGAGAGCAAGGGTATTTTGTGTGCTGTTCACAGAAAAAGGCATAGCAAGATGTTTTTAGCAATGCATTGACTACGACCCATCCACTAGTTGGGTAGAAAAGCCTGAAGTTAAATACTGTTACTGGATTTTAAGAAAGGACTGGATAATTTTCATGAGCAACAGTGCTGGTAGTCATGCATGCTAAAATAGGGAGTGATCACATCTCGTGCTTCAGAAGTTGACAGTATGCAAGAGTTGGGAAGAAATTGTATTCCTCCTCCGGGTGTTTGTATTTCCCTCCCCGTTTGTACAACACAGGCAAGTGCTGTCCTTGAGGGGTGCTTAAAGGACTTTGTTTTTAGAACACTGACATGACTCTAGGTGCTCCTGTGACACTGTGGTCCAGGTGAAGGCACTTTCACTGGGAACCTGTGCATGGTCAGGTGTTAGACTGTGCTTTTAGCAGGAGGATGAGGGCGTTGGAATCAGCTGACTGATAGGAGATAGTATATTACACTAGAAATAACCGTGAGATCTTCACAGGTGGCTGTTAAGCTCACCTGGTGTCACATGCAGTTAGAATAAAACCCAAGTTGAGATTGTTAGAGTGTGGTTTGGCCTCCCTATGAGGATGTGCTGTGATGCTGTCTGTTCGTTCCATAGGACTTCTTTTCATTCCTCAGGAGTGACTGTGCTTGCAGAATTGTGCAGCTATTCAGTGTTTCTTGCTTGTGCATGTGTGGCCACAGGCCTTGTTTACTGCGGTATCAAAATACTGTTCTGACCTCAGGATGACTGTCACTGCTCATGGTGTCCTATGCCTCCAGTTCATCTTTAACGCCCTTACAGCTCCCCCCAGACCGGGTGAGATGAGCAGACGTGGATCCCTTTAATAGGGGCAAATGTGTGTGGGAGAGGTGAAGAGCAGAGAGGCAGAGGATATAATTGTCCTGTCCACTGATGTGTGTGTGTGAAGAATGAATGCTCCATTTCAGATGTCTGTGTGCCCTGGTGGGGTATGTCCCCCTCTGTTCTCCCACTCCATCAGTACTCTGCCTTCCCATGGTGTCACACACTACATGGCTCCTTAATGTCTTGATTGAAGAAGAGCATGGCTGCAAGGCTGGCTTTGTTGGTGTCAAGCCTAGTGCCCAAAAAGTGATGAACATTGTTTTAGGGGGGATGCTGTGCACGATTGTAACTGCCGAGATGTTCAGAGAGTGGAAGAGTTCATTTTCCTCTCAGCTGATTTAACTGGTGAGTTTCGCTGGCTCATAGAAGGGCACAGTGAGAGCCTGATGGGATGGGCTTGTGTGGTTGAGGACAGGTTGAGGGAGAAGCAAAATAAGTGTTTGATTTAGCGTGGTTCTACAAGTGGTGCTCTGTGCTTCTTGGGTCTGTGCTGTGCAGGGAAGGTTTTGGTGGCTTAGCCATGCATTGCACAGGACTCTGGGACTGGAATGGGAAATAGTTCCTCGGGGTGAGGAAGCATTTGGTCTGTGGATGAACGTGTTCCTGTGTGAGCGCCGAGGTGCAGCATTGCAGCCCACCCCTTGCTGGCAGAGGCAGGGGCTTCTTACAGAAATGGCCGTGAATCTGAACACAGGGGTCGGTGAGTTTTCATCCAGCCACGTTCTCAAAATAGCTGAAGTATTTTTATTAAAATCTGTGGAGTTTGGTTTGTGAAGACATGCTTCAGCAACAGCTGTAGGCCGAGGGCTTGATGAATGAAATAGTCTTACAGATTTAAAAACAATTCTGATGCTTCCACTGGGCACTACAGCTCTGCAGTTCATGACTTTTTGGTGGAAGTGTTGTGGGGTTTTGGTTCAATTTGTCCTTCAAAGTTTATTTCTACCTTAGTGTGAAGGCCTCAGAGCACTACTAGCATGTTATATATTTTTTCTTTTATTGAGATTGAGTGACTTAAAACAGTGAGCAGGAACACCTGCTTTAAATACACAATTTAAATCTCATTTTGCATATTTCTAGCTGCAGGTTTTTTTTATTGGCTGACAGCTGTTAGCACACCTTGATTTGCAAATATAGTGTTTTTGGAAAATACAGGCTTTTTTGCCAATGAATAGTATTTACTGTTTCTGCACTTCCATGTAAAGAAATAGATGCCTTGGATACATTTACTCAGATCCTTAATTTTTACATTTTTAAGTGACTAAATAGCAAATGAATTTTCTGGTAGATTACTTCTCATTTGTGTTATTATTTTTTTATTTAGATGGAAAAAGGAATTTTAATTGAAATTCAGGAGATCTGAATTTTGAGAATTAAAGCTTCAAGTGTGGTAGACAGGCATGATTTAAAAAAAAATCAACAGAAAAGTAGTTTCATTGTTTCTCAAAGTATAGAGCTAATAGATGTTGCCTGCTGTCTGTTTCACAGGTTTCTATGCAGTGGTCCTTTTTAATTTGGAATTAATTGCTTGTTGAACTGAACCATTAGAGTAAACAAAAATGAGGCACTTGCAGAAGTAGCTGTTGAATGTAAAAGCTATCTTAGCATTTCAAGAAAGGGTGGCTCCAAGAGGGCACTGAAGAGTATATTCACCAGTCTAAACTTTTTTTGTGTAAATTATATGCTTACTATTTTTATTTTATGTAAATTACAGAAAGCATTTGCCCTAATATATGCTGTTATAATTTCACATTAGATTTGTAATTAAGTTTATTTTTGGAAGAATGCATTTAAGTAGTTTATATAAAATGGGTTTCTATTTTTGTAAATGAAATAATTATTTTTATTGACTTTTAATTTCATGCAAATGTGGTTTTTTTAGCTTCGAGGTTCTGTAAGCATAAAGAAATCTAATGATTTGAGAGTATTGTAAAGAATAGAAGATGCGTTGTCACTGGCTAGGGAAGACTGGTAGGCAGGGTTAACTCTTACTTAGACACATTCAAATTGAGTGATGGATGTTAGAGTGTAGTACAATGGGATTATATAATAAATTTTATTTGCTGATTGTTCTTCCTGGTTAAGCTTAGAAAGCCAAATTGTAACAGTGTTTGGAATCTGATGGGGGGAGGTAAGAAAGACAGTCATCACATGGTGATTTCTCGAGATGCCTCAGTATGTTACAATCCATAGCAAATCTTATGGACAAGGGAGCGTTAATTGTGTGCAAGCCAGATCTGCTATTTTTAATTTGGCCTCGCTATCATGTCTTCACAGATGAATTTGAAGGCTAAAGGGAGTTGAGTGATGAGTCATTATTGAGTTAGTAAAATCACAATTGATCTCCATTTCCTGTTGATTCCAAAATTACTGAAGTGTGAAAGCTGAGAGTGACTGATGACTTCTTGGAGGGGAGTTTGAGGGTGGAATGTGGAAGTGACTCTATCTACTGTAATTCAATGCTGCCCTGGGTGTTAGTGAAAAAATCTCTATCGAGAGAGCAGGTGTGTGTCTGAGATGGGAGGCTTTGAAGCCAGCGGGATGGTCTGGCTTGGCTGAGTCACCTATGAGCACCGAAACATGCTGAGCACCAAAATGTGCTTGTCAGCAAGGTGGGGGTAGAGGTTTCTGAATTGAATAGAAGTTCAGGATTAAACTTTTCATTAGTCTCCTCGGTACTGGGGCTGCCTTCTGATTGACCTGTGTTTCTGGCCCTTTGCTCAGAAGATGTATCTTGAAATTCCCTTGCTCCCAGGTACTGCTTACTGTGCCATTCTCTTGCTCTTCTGCAGCGTAACTGCAGAACGGATTTTGGACTGTGCGGTGGCAGAAAATGCAATGTAGGGACAGCAGTGTAGCATGACGGAGAAAGTCCTGCGTAGCTGGGTTGTTGTTTGCGATTGTCTTTGATGAATCCTTGATCTTATCATTCTGTAGCTTTGTTCTTTTCTGTGGTGAAATGAAATTAATGCTGTTCTGATAGATACTAATCAGGAACATTGTGGTAACGTACAGGGAAGATTTAAAACTTATTTTTTTCCCCTCCTAGAACTTACTGTTTGCAAAACTTTTTTTTTTTGTTAGGAACTATTAAGTTACATTACAGAACTCTGCCCACATGAGACTAAATTCTGCTTAAAGGGGATTGGTTGGAAGGAATTAAAGTGAGGATATATGCTGTTCTATTGGGAAGCAAGCTATAAAGATGCCTTGAACTATCACTTCAGGAAGAGAAAAGGTAATTTAGTTCCCTGGAAGAATAAGAGGAGGTGTGAGGTATGGCTGTCCCAGAAATAACAAACTAGGAGAAGGAGAAATATACTTTTTTCCTTGGAAAGCATATACAAGCGTTTCCCACCGTTGCCGTATTTAGGATTGTAGAACTCTGTGAAGGGGGCAAAAAAGAGACGATTGATCTTGCTGTCTGCGAACAGCTTGGTTTTCCAATTTACAAACAAATGGTGTGTGTGTGTGTATGTGTGTGAAATCTTCCAGGCTTCACATTCAGGAAAGCTGATTCGGTTGGTCTGCCTTTTGCAAGGGAACAACTGGAGAATTAACTTGTTCTGAGAGGGTGTAAAGAACTTTACTTTCCTCTAGAAAAAAAAGAGCAAACACGGAGCACTGAGTTGCATGGTGTTGAAATTTGGTGAAGCGTGGAGAGAACGCTAGTTTTCAGAGACGCCTGATGTTTCTTCAGGGTGTTGTGGTTTCATAAGCATTGCCACACTTAAAAAGAGGTGTCTCAGCCTTACTAAGGGATAGGGAGCTTCAAGAGGGCTTTATTGGGAGTGATCACAGCAGTTCTCAAAGCTGTTTCTTGCAGAGACTCTTCAAATACATAAAGCCACACCGTAGTACCTTAGACCTTGTCTTGTAGGATCTGTGTTGATATGTCCCAGTACAAAAGCACTTTGTTAAACCAATTAAATGCGTAATATTTTTATAATATTTGTGTTTTGGAAAAATCAATATGACCAGTTTCCGTTTGAAATGACAAGAAGCCTGTTGTGCTGACAAAGTAGAATGTGTTAGGAGGTGGTGCATTGTATCCTCTCAAGAGTAATGTGCTCTTGTTTTTTCTTAATCGGCAGGATGTTCTCCTGTATCTCAGATGTCTTAGTTGTTTTTGTGATCTGTATTGGAGAAGAGCAAGGGGAAACATGTCAGAGAAACAGAATAGGTTTAAATGCTTTATAAGAGCAGAAAGCCTGCAGCTTTGTATTTCTCTGTTTTAGTAAAAGTGGTAATAGCCATGTTAACATTGGACACTTTGTGTTTATGTTTGTGTTTTAAACAATAAATAAAAGAACAACTTGCCCTTCAGAAGAACATAATGTGTAGCCTGCTGAAATACTCTGTAGCATAAGGGTTATAATTAACCCTTTTCCCTTAGCTTGGTTGTAGGTAGTGCAGGATGTCCGAAACATATGCAATGACTCATTTACCAGTTCACCGAAGTAAGGATTTTTCAAGTTGATTGTCTGAAAATCAGACCTCTTCTTTCTGTCTCCATTGCGTTCCCGTCCTACCCTGATCTGCAGTTTCCAAATGTGTAACAGGTCTAGTCCTGATGTTCGTTCCTTTTTTTTTTTTTCCCCCCTTTTTTTTGAACTTAAAAGCAGCCATTAAAAATAAGTTTATTTCCTGCCCCTCTTGCTCGAGGCTATAGAGAATAGATTTTAGAAGTTTAGGCTCTTGTTCAGGCCTTTCAGAGGAATTTTTAAAAGATGTTTTGTGTTTTGATGTGATTAAGGAAGGGCAGTGACTTGAAAGGACTGACAGTGCAGCCAGGGTTTGGCTTACTGCATGAGTAAAACCTGCTGTGGTCCTGAAGTATATTGCTTTACTGACCAGGTGCTCAACTAGCCCAAATCTGTTCTGAACTGGCTCTTTTAAGATAGTTTTGGTACCATTCAGTGAAATTGGGCTGAAAGGGGACAAAACCTGAAACTTCTATTCCCATCTTGACTCTCCTTGAGGTATGTGAATTAGTGTGATAAAGTGTCTGTAGCTCCCACTGGGTCAAATAGAGGTTGTGATAAAAAAATCATATATCTGTGTGTATTGTAATATTGATTCTTATATGGTAAATAATTTCTTGGCAGGAGGATTTCCAAGTCTGATGTTTTACACTTTATTTGTAAGTTTTGGTGCAATTTTGGCTGCTGTGCTCAGACCTGCTTTTTGTTCCTTGGTGGGTATCTTCTTCATTACTTCCTTTTGACCAGACTTTCCTTTCAGATAAAATGTCATCCTTCAGATTGGCTAATACGACTGGGGCTCACTTGATCTGCTGGTTCACCAGCTACACTCTTATTGTTATGACAATTTGATAAGTTAACAGTCTCATCAGAGACCCATTCCTGTCCTTTGCCTACCTGCTCCAGCATGGGTGTGTACATATTCACATCAAAACAAAGATAACTTTGATACTCTTTGTTTTAAACTCTTCTTGTTTTTATCTTTTGTTATGAACTTATTTAAGTAGTTTCTGTTCTGTGTGTTGCATTTTAAGGGGGAACACTGACCTGTGCGTTACTTTAGATTGCCTCTTTGTGTATGTGTGGGTTTTTTTCCCCCTCCCTTTTTCCTGCACAAGTTGTCTCAGTTGGGATTTTTGGATTAATTTGGTGAAGAACATGAAAATATGACTTGGGTTGGAAATGAGATCATTCAGACTTCATCAGCGTAACTCAAGCGACTCCACTTCAGTGCTTGAAAAGTCTGTTCCAGTTCATCTGCTATCTTTAATTTTCCTCTTTGTTTTAACTCAACTTTGACTGCCTGAATTGAGATGAAAGTGTGGCTCTTAGGTGGTGGTAACAGAATACTGTCTTCCTGTGCCCTCTGTACCAAAAGTAGCTTCGGAATAGGTCTGTAGTCAGCTTTGTAGTTGGCAGCTTTGCCTCAAAAGCCAGTAGGGTATGGACTTTTACAAAGATGCTGGGAAAAACTGGAGCAGCTGGGACCCTAATGTGTGACTTTATCAGCCCTAGTGCAGGGGTGCACAGAAGCATTTCACACTGTGGCAGCTGAGGCTTCAAGAGGAGTCAATGTCTTGGGCTAGTTGAGAGGAAAAAGAGGAAGGGCAGAACTGCAGACAGGTGGATCTGTTCTGGCAGTCTGAATGTGGGAAGTGAAGATGGTGATGGGGACAAGTCTGCTTTTGTTATTCAGACAGGACACTAGAGGTGGCTGCAGATGTGGGGTCACCCATCGCAGACATTCCTGTTGCTGGGGAACTGACTTCTTTCTTTGAGTGGTTGCCTTTTCCAAAGCAGCCTAGAAAATTTTCAGTTAAAGACAGTGTGTGACCTTTCACAGATCTGGGAGTGGTTTGCGAGTGCAGGACTTGCTTGTTGTGTCCTAAATTGCTGGTCAACTGTGGAGGAAATGAGACCGAATCCTGATTTCTGAAGCTGAATGAAGCTAGCATGTGGTGAGGTAAAGCACAGTCGGCTCAGATGTGTTTTCTTAACATGGAACCAACTAGCCTTGCACAAATACCGTGGTTTTCTTTCACAACAGCAGCGAGAGGCTGGTAGAGCTGTCAGACAAGTGAGGCGAGGCCAAGGACTGTCCATCAGCTCTGGTCTCCAGATGATTTTGCCTTCAAGCTAGCAGTGGGAAAACGGGATGGGGAGGAGATTGTGTCTTCCTGTTATGACCTTTTTTACCTATGCTCTTTTTTTTTTTTTCCTGGTCTGTTAATTTGTATTTTTCATACTTACATCAGACTTAGCTTAAAGGTTTGCAGTATAGCTGTGTTTAAATGTGTATGTGGCACTGTTACCCAATGTAGTTGTGCCATCGGACACCCTCCCCACAGGTGCAGTTTGTGTTGGTGTGACTTAATGTTGCTTGGGCAGCCAAATTGTATCTACAGACAGAACTGTTTGGGGTGTGTGTTTTTTGGTTTTTTTTTTAGGGTGACTGTAGTGGCAATTCCTTTGCAGTAGAGGTGTTCTCAGTGGTTCACTCCAAATCGCTTGTCCGCGCTTGGCTTTTAAGTTCAAAAAAACCCCCAACCAACCACACTTTCCCCTCCCCTCCCGCAATGAAAAATGAAGCGGTTAACTTTCAATCTGTGTCAGAATATTATGTTTATGTATTTAAATCTCAACTGCAACTTAGTTGGTTGAGTTGCACTGGTTAGAGGTAGTCCACTGTTCTGCTCTTTCACTTGGGAGTGAAAGGAGGTCAGCCAAACTGAGCTTAAATGTGTGTTCCCCAGCTGCCTCTTTAGCTAGGAGTGGGTTGAGTATACAGAGTATAGGATAAAACCAGTCATGGGGACAGAGATCTTCATCTCAGCCTTGCCTTGATTAACCTTCTGGAATGAGCGTGTGCAGCTGCATATCCCAGGAAAGGGAGGTGCCTGAAGGGACTCAAGCAAGCATCCAAGGTTGATATTGCTGTTTGATTTGGCTCTTAAGTCCCATCTCCCCTAACTTCTTGTGTCCCTTTCTTCTAACATGAGGATATAAAAATATCCTCCCTGGACATTTGTGGACTGGGCTACTGCTATCAAAAGCTGGTTTAGCACTAGAACACCTGGAACTACTGCCTGCTGAGCAAGTTTTGGCTTAGAAGAGGAGTAGAACGGATAATCTCTGATGTTGAGTAGCTGAATGAGATGTGCCATGGCTATATTTTTCTAACCCAGCTGGACCTAGTGTTTTCTTGTAGATGGATTTGTTAGAAATGTCTTAGGGCAACCTTTTGCATCTCAGCCTCTCCAGAAATACCTGCCTGAGGATGAATAATAATTCTCCTACTGACTCTGTCATTCCAGTCCTCTTTTAATAGAAGTGGATATTGTGACAATAATTGCAGTTGCCAAGCAATAGAACTCAGTACAGCTAGGCTGATTAAATACCTAAACCATTTTGTTAACCAGAATTATAACATTGTGCATCACCCACACTGCTTATAGACAGTGCCTGAAAACTGTATGTAGGGTTGGAAGTCCAGCGTCTTGGATAGTACATAAATGTAAAATGGAGAATATGGGCTGAAAGATCACCTTGAACTTAAAAGCCTGGGAGTATACAATTGTTGGCTCTATTCTTAACAAGGTGTATGTTTAGTTTTCATGTTTTTTGTTTTCACTGTTTTACAGTGAAGGTCAATTAATTGCTGAACAGTAGATCTGCGTTGATATATTGAAAGTCCTGTACTTACGATAGGAAGCTTTTCTTCAGTGTGAAATGAAGACCTGGAGTTCTGGTAGCTGACTGCGAAAAGTGCTCTACTTTTTCATGCTTAACTCTGCTTATCTGGTTGCTTCTCACCTGCGTGCATTATGGGTGCTTTGTGTGTGGTGAGACTCACCTTGACTGGTGTTACAGAGATGTTATTTTTTCCTGGTTATTGCCCTGTGATGCCTCAGAGACAATAAATAACCTGGTGTGAATGCTGCTGTTGTAGTGTAAAGGACACTTTCCTTGGCTGGGCTGCGTTTGTGACACTGAAAGTGAATCAAAAGCATCCAGTTGGCCAGAAAAGTGGGTTCATGTAAGAACTCCTACTGATATAGCTACTTTGGTTTATATTTACCTTAAATTGTGCTCTGGTGCCAATGTTTTTGGTTGATAAGGTCTGAACTACCAGTCAGCTTGCCTCTGGTGCCAACCCACGTTTTTTACCTTGTATTGGGAGAGGAAGGTTCTTTTTCCCCCCCTAGTTAGCTCATGACTGGAAAGCCCCACAGCACCTGCATATACGTAATTTAATACCCTTAAAGCCCTTTTGGGGATTGCAAGTTGGTCATATTTTAACTGCCTTGAGAAAGCAGGTTACAGCACGACCTGTGTGATTTTAAACTGTGTAGCTGCCATGTGAAGGGACGGGTGGGAGTGCTCCCTGTTCTGTTAAATAAAGTTTCATAGCACTGTTTTTTTTTTCTGTGTGCAATTGTACATTTGTGCAATTTTTAAATTCTATTTTTTTTTAAATTATCTTAAATCTCTGTTCAGGTGGAAGTCTTCAGTTTAAGTGAGGAACGTAACTATGGAAAGCAGGGAATATAGGGTTTCTGTGATTCATCATGTGAGAAGAGAACAGTGGGGCCATGTGTTACAATTACTCTTAACAATATGCATCAGGCTTCTAGTTTTTCTGTGGATCTAAGTGGAACTTCAGGATGACTCTTTTAAATCCTTTTGCTGAGCATTATGGATGCAATTATATGTTATGATGCTGTTTTGTTTGCTTGCTTCTAATGGAGCCTAAAGGTTGGCTGATCATTTAAAAAAAAAAAACCAAAACCAAAACCCCCAAAATTTGAAAAAATATTCCCGAAAGGCTTTAAAGAGAGGCAGGTTTCCTAGATTACTGCCAGACAGCAACTCAGCAGGCAGCTAGAAGGGCAGCAGTCTCCCTGTATGTCAGTTGCTGAGCCCAGCCACATGATGAATTTTCTTTCTGGAAGCATTGGCTGCTTATCCTGGCTACCTAAGTGTGTATCCCATAGGTTCTGTCAGCCAGTTCCTGAGTCACTTGGATATGTGGACGACTGTTTTAAAAATAAATAATGCACACAACTATTTCTTTAAAGGTGGAGAAGAACAGTCCTCAGGAGAGACAATTTCTTTTAAGCTCTGTTGTCATCACAGATTGTGAAACATGAATTCAGTGTTAACAAACAGCTTGTAATTTCAGTCTTCCATTTTTACTTTAGCAGACATTAAACTGAAGCTACTAGGATAGGGCTTCACTGTTATTATTTTACTCATAGTTATTGATCATAACATGCCACCTACGCAGTCCTGTGTTAGGTATTTTGTGTCCAATGACATCCTTTTATTTGGTAATGCTGTCACAAAGTGGTAATGCTGGATAAGAAAGAGTGCCTATGTGTGAAGTTTGGTATTTCTTCCTGTGAAGCTGGAGCTCACCTGTAGTGATTTAGGCATTACCTACTTTCTTCTGCAGGTTCTTTTTTTTGTTTGACTTTGACAGTTTTCTCACAGACTGGCAAAGCTGGACATACTGTGGTTCTGAAATGTTGCAACGTGTTTTATGGAATTATTCTGGAGTTGTATTCAGCTGGTGTTTCAGATGGCACACACAGAAAGATCTCTCCAGGTGTTCAAGTGTTCATCTTCAACCAGTAACGCTCAAATAGTGGCTTGCAGTGTTTGACATATCACACAGTAATCGGTGAGGAATGTACCATAGGTTTGATCTTTCTGCTGGCTTTTTCTTCTTTGGTTGAGTGCAGACAACGTTGCTTGCATTGTCCATAACCCTGGCACTACAGATGAGAGTTAAAAGTTCGGTGCTACTTTTACTGGATTTTATAGCCAGGGGCTCTGGGGCTGTGCAATACCTTCCTTCACTTTTGCCCTGTGTGCCCACAAGGACAAACAGAAATCTGAGCCAACTGAGCCACTGGCTGATGTTACCCTATTTCAGTAGTAGGAGGTGACAGATGTGGCTTCAGACGAACCCCTGAGGCGTGTGCTGGGTCAGTGCAGTCCTGGTGAGAGAGGATTAGTTTGGGGATGACTTTGTCATGAGAATGCTTTCACATGAGCTAGGCTAAATCCAGACCCACTTGCTCTGGTGAGTTGTGTAGAGAAGGCATCGATCAATACTAAAGAGATGCAGCTTGTTTTGTTGGCTTCATTTTTGTGAAGCTGCTGTTCCTGTTGACATTCAAACTAAAATGTTGGGAGAGTGAAAGCAAATGAGATGTGGGACAGAAATGTGATTTATTCTGATTTTTTTTTTTTTTTTTTTTTTGGTAAACTTAAGGGGAAGTTGGAGGAAGTTCATGGAAAGCAGCAATGCCAGAGATATCTTTAGCAAATGGCAGCTGAAAATCCAAGAGCAAAAACACAGAGCCAGTTGGAGTTTGTGATGTGGGTTGCAGTTCTTCTGTGTGTTATTTTTGTGAATGTTTTGTTCTGGTCAGCTTGGTAACACAGTGGCCATTGGATTGGAAATATATAGTTAGTGTAGTGGTAAAAGAAAATTAAAGTAAGATGTGTGTATTTTTCTAAGGACTATGGGAGACAACAGAAACATGTGTGGAGAAGGGGAATTCAGTCACTTTTTAAGGTATTTGGGGCAAATTTGACTTCTGATGACACTAATTTCTTCTTCCAAATCTGGGAGAGAGGGCTTCTGTAAAAGGTTGCAAGGAATGATGAGTGACACAAGGTAAATTGATGGTAAAAGACTACATTTCTCAGAAATGACCAGCTACATTGCAGTATAATCTCTTGTCCCTTGAGTGTTTAGAAGATCATAGTGGTCTAGCATTGTCCTCCAAAGCTTAACTTTTAATTAAATGGAAAAAAACTCCAAACCTTCTTCCTGGGCCTTAGCTCTTTAAACAAAAATGTCCTCAAGACTTAAATTCAAATGGAAAGAGTTGGTTTTTGTTTGGGTTTGTGTATTCCTTTTCATGTTTTTCAAACCAAAGATGGCAGCTTTTGCTAGCGCTAGAAATACTGAAGTTGAAGTGCAGTTACAGACTGGCTTAGCAAAAGATAAAGTGATTGACATTGTCTGTATTGTGGGATGCCTTTTGTCTGTTCTTATCCCCCACCCATGCAGAGAGATGTAACTTCATAAGGTCTTGGTAAACGTAAAGCGGTTTATGTAGCATATTTGACAAAGAGGAATAGTTCAGTGGTTAGGGAGACAGCTTGAATCGTGTGGTGTAAGATTAGTTCCCTCCCTCTCACTGGTACCGACATCCCAAGAGGTAATTCAGAAGCTGGCTTCCCGGGGAAGAGATCTAGTGATTGATGTGACACATGCAGGATAGGTGAGCTTAGAGAGTACTGAAATTTTGTGGGAGGTTGTGTAAGTACATTACAGACACTAAAATATATATTTCATTCATAGTGTCACTACGGAGGCAAAACCAAGAGCTCAGTGGGTGGTGGAATCCTGTGTTAATGTAAAGTGTCATAAGAAATCTCTCCAACCACTGATTTCTGTGAACTCCATATTTAATTTCTTCTTTGCGTAGTATGCAATTAAAGAATCCTTCGACTTCTCTAGTAATTTTTTTTCTCCCGTGTCTGCAGATGGTGCAGCTATGCTGAAACTTTTCCTGGGCTCAAAGGAAATTGTGGTTGCTAATCGGTTCCTTCTCAGTCTTTCTACCTTCGCCTTCCAAGTCCTGGAGTGAAACTACAGGGACAAACTAGGCTTAAGAGCAGGCCATGGACTGCAGTGCCTCTCTGTTCAGACTGAATAACAGTGAAAGATGTTGCTGCTTCAGAGCTGTGTAATAGTCCTGATGGTTTTCTTAAACCAAGTGAGAATGAAGAGAGAGGGTAGGGTGAAGTTTTACCTTTCCCTCTTCATAATCTGTATGAGTGTAACGTTTTCAGAGTATGCTGTGTCCTACTGTTGCGCTTCTGAGCAGTTGTGGTTGTGTTAGAAAAGAGGCTTTTAAATCTGCTGACAGGATTTATTGTATGTGTAGTTTCTTTTTCCTAATCTGATTCAAACCAGTTTTTCAGATAACACAGTGATTAGGATGCTGTCATCAGCCGAAGTTGTTCTTCAACCTTCAGGTGCCTGCAAGGAATCTTCTTTAGCCATTCTTCTTTTTCTGATGTGCCAGACAAGCCCTCTCTTGAGTTGATCCAGTGTATGGTACACATGTCAATACACAGGCCACTATATGTTATGCAGCTCTAAATCCACCCAGTGCAATAAATGTGTTCTTTGTTATGAGAGGGGGATGGTGGCTCTGGAGATGCTTACCTTAAAAAGGATGCTGCATACTGTGGATCTGGGATGCGGGCTGCTGGACCACAGCCACGTTCAGTAGCTGCTTCGGGCCCTTTTTTTCTATAAGGACCTACCATAGATTAAAACTGACACATGATGAAAAGGAAGTGGCTCTGTTGGGAATAACTAACAACACTGTTCAGAAGTTGTGCTGATCTCCCAGAAAGACCCACAGCTCTGAGCTGACATTACTGTGGGATGACGTGGTCAAGCCTCTTTCATTAGAGGAGTTTGGGAGAGAGCAATGCTGCTGTGTTCAGTAACATCATCTCTTAGCTGACCAGAGAGCTGTGTGGGAAAGCAGACTGCTCACTGAAGTGGAGCGTGCCCAGAAAAAGCTATTACTGGCAAAGTGAGGTTTTTTTGGTGCTGGTGGTATGAGCAAGCTGCTCTGCTAAAAGTAGAGCTAGCCACAATTGGTTTTTTTGTATTAGGCCTTGTAGTTCCTTCTTTGTGTAGGAAATCATCCAGCAGTGTCGGTAACATACTGTACTTGTTACCACTGTACAGAAATTCAGGGTAGACCAGAAGTTGAGCAACCTCCATGCCCTCTTTTCACAAAACCCTTTTGAACCTTGTGGATCACAGGCTTTGTCCTCAGAATGGGTGTTTTAACTCTTGAGTAGGGAGATAATAGGGAATTAGAACAATTTCTGCACCTCCAAGTGCTTTCTTTCAGCAACCAGTGTTAAGGGGATAAGGTGTAGTCTTTTTTAAAAATTTAATTTAATTTTATTTGATTTTATTGGAAGGGCTGAACGTGTCCAGGTTCCTCATTTAAGATGAAGTTTTGCAGCTCCACTCTGAAGTAAGGAAGCAGTTATCACAGATGGGAATTCAAAAGAGGGAAAATTAAAAGACAATCATAACTTGCTTTGGTAACACGCCATGATTATACAAACCAGGAGAAAGGTGAAGGGGAGCTGATTTCAGGATTGCCAGTTAGATGTTATAGCAGGCAGTCTATCCGGATTCTCATTTCAGAGATGTAAATGACTGCACAGGCTGAACAAGTCCCTGTTGACAGGGAAAGCCTGACCCAGCTGGAACAGACCTTAGGTTGAAAAGGGCTTGGACTTCTTGGACTTGCGGAAGGGTTGTGCTAGGATGACTGGATGACTCAGAGCTGCCTTGGTGCTGCTTTGTCTAAGATGATTTTTTTGTTGTTGTTGTTTAGAGCCAGATGGTGGTGATTGCTCCATCTGTAACTTCTGGTTAGTTGAGAGAGTATTGAGACCATTCAGTGTAGCACAACCTTTTAACATTATCCAGAGAAGTAAGGGGTCAAAGGCAAGTCTTAAAATGTGAAATTTGGTATTTTTCGAAGGAAAACCTGAACAGTTGTGTTTCTTCAGAAATTTGAGGTGAAGTAACTGAGAGTAACAAAAAATTTGGAAGCAAGAATTACGCCATGATGAAATCTCTTCTTGTAGGAAATGAATTCCTCTTGTATTAAAAACAGTGAGTGTGTGAACTGTCAGTCCTGCCCTCTGATGCCTCAGTATTGATAACAAATTAAATGCCATGAATAGCTGCACAGCTGTGACAGGTGCTGTAGCAAGCAGAAGTGGTAATGTAGGGTGAATGTTGAACAGCAGGCTTTCTGCTGGTTGGTCTGTCGTTTTGCCTAAAGAATGGTTTCTTCAAAGCACTGAAGGACAACAGGCAAGTCTCTTTAGGAGTACCTACTGACCTAAGATAACTACTGGATATAAGAAAAGAATAAAGATCTGCTGTATGTGGTAAATGATTTTTGATGATAGATGATGATGAAAGAGCAGGCGTTTCTCAAGGCAGGGTTCTTTGCTTTTCCATGTCAAAATGTTTTTTATGATCAAAATGAGCATTAGCAAATCGTAGTTAAGGTCGACTTTACTGAATCACTGTACTGTGAGCTTTCTGTCTCACAGAGATTTGCTTGAGCGTGCCCAATCAGTGTGTGCTCAGTGTCAGCTGGTGCCCGTGTGCTGTGCAGTGCTGTGTTTGTTTGCAGCCTCTGTGCTGCTCCTTGGTGCCCCAGCCTGGAGGAGCACTTAGAGAGGACGCTTGCCAGGACATTCTGCCAGATTAAGTAATAGGCTGCAGGTCGCATTAATTACTCTCATCGTATGAACCTGTTATGTGCGATCATTTTTCCTGTAGTTCATTGACCCCATCTCAGTTACATGACCAGGTTTGGATCTGTTCTTTGCCCAGGAATGGGCTGCCGGGCCTCAGAGAGACTGTACTGTCGAGTGGGTGTTTCTGTTGCCTTTGGAAGTTTACATGCCCTGCAGCTTGCCTCTGGGGTGCTGCCCCCAAAAATGGCACGAGTTGGCTTCTTTTTGGGTAGTAGGTGAAGCTCAATACTTTGGACTAAAGTGCTGCTTCCAGGGAGGCATTTATAATCATTTAGGTAAAGAACGCATTGCTTCTCTTCAGTATTTTACTGTATTGGGAAGTTATGTTTTAAACAAATAAATATGTATAAAGAACATCTCTCATTTGGAATTAGATACTTAGGTTAGAATAAATGAGAAATGAAAGGCAGTTTAAGGAAGGGCTTGGAAATCTGTAAGCAACTGAATGAAAACAACATGGATCTGACTATTGGTAATTATCAGAGGTATTTTGTAATCTACGCAAGACCCAAAACTATGGGGGCAGGGTAGTAAGCAGATGCTGCATTTTAATTTTCTGTTAGTGTGCAACATAAATACATCATAATTAATTTCCAGTTCTGAATTGAACATGAAACCAAGGTAAGTTACACTAGTCATAGTGAAAAAGATCTGTAAGCTGGAATATCAAAACCTGTTAAATGGAGTATAAATGCTCTAAAGGGCATTTTATGTGAACTTCATTTGGTCTGACAGACCAGTTGATACTGTATGTCCATATACACGTTCTCTAAAATGGGATCCAAAGAAAACACAGCACAGCCAAATGGAAATTGTAGCTGACTTTGAGCTCTGATTAATTTTTCATATAATCCTTTTCAGGACAGTGAGAAAAACGTGAGAAAAAGACGATGCATTGTGTTATAATTAACTTTGATGAACAATGGGAACTTTAAATTTCTTAATAAAAAAAAAGCCCAAACCTGCTTTAACTGAAACTGTTTTTTCCAAATGTCAATATGGATCAAGATTCTTGTCATATCTCATGTTTGGGTGTCTGCGCTTCTCATTATATGCATGGAGTTCTGCAAAACATAACTCACTAGATAGACTAATAAGTTCTTAAATCAGAAAGATCAACAGCACACTCATCTGTAATCCATTTCTAACATTAGAGCCCACTGGATTTATCCTTTTCCATATTAAGAGGATGAGGTTTCATAATTGAGGCAAGTGAGCGCGTACTTTTGCCATAAAGTTCTAGAAATCTCATTGATTTATAAAAGCATTAAATATCTAAAATTTAAGTAACTTTCAAGATGAAACAAACATAAAGCGAAAAGCAATATGACTTTTAAAGCCCAGCCTCAGAATAGACGCATGAACAGATATATAATGCTTTAGTTAACGGCTGCTGCCATTTCTCTTACAAATTGTTCTTTAGGGTATTGTAACTCAGCTCTTTTTAAACCCATCACTCTGGAACCTTGCCTACAAAATGTCAGCACAAGTGCAAGTTTTATTCCTTTAACAAAATAAAGGGCTTGGAGCAGTTAGGCTTTCTAAAATTTTATGGCACTAAAATAAATTTTGCTACTTTAGCTTTGCTGTAACAGGGACCATACTGTTCACCCTGACCTGCCTGCAGGTAGAGACAAAAAGCAAAATAGTTTAATTGCAAAAACAACGTGTGTTCTAACTTGCCTTTTTTTAAAAAGAGAAGCCTAATGTCAGGGTGTGAATATAATCTTGTTGTTGTCGGGCTTTGGGCAGAGGGCGCTGTCCCTTGAGGGTGGGTGGAGGAGGGATGGTTGCATTAAAAGAACATTTCAGAAGTTGAAAGCAAGACTTGGGTACCAGCTTATTAGTGGAATTTAATGTGGGTTGAGGTTGTCTTTCCTACAGATTCAGGAGAGAAGCCTGCACTTCTGTGTGGGACCAGTACATCTCCTACCGCATCTGTCTTGGAGTTCTTTAACATTCCCCTTTTCCCATCTGGCTTCTAATGCTGGGAATGCCAACCCATTCACCCTTTTTAATGCTTTCCTGAAGTTAAAGCATTGACACGTATTCCAGACAGTAGTGTGTGATTGTTGTGTAGTCAGTATATACTGGAATGGGGTTTTCCTGTCTCCGTGGTTGTGATGGCTAAGAGTTACTGTTGGTACATTAGTTTTGGTGGTTATTTTTTTTTCTTTTTAAGGATTTAGGAATTGAACTTCCTTGCACATAGCTGCTTCTAGTGCAGCAAGTCCCATTTTACTAGCCTCTGATTTCAGCTTAGATCTTTGTGAAAGAAAAATTAGGTAATAGTTTGTGTAGAAACCATCTGTTTCTTAACAAAGATCTCACCCTGTTGTTTTTTACATTGTCTCTCAAACAAGCAAGTCCTTTAGTCTTTTAAAGATTTAAAAGTCTAAGTCCTTGTCAGATATTAAGAGTTGCTGTGGTTTTAGCATGCTCATGTTCTGGATCTTTTGTTAGCTTAAGTTATTAGCCTTAGATAGTGTTGCGGGATGGAAGGACTGCTTTCTATTGTCAGCGCAATTTATGAATCTCTGGACAATTTGTCTGGGTTAGAATTTAATTTTTTTGGCTCCAGTGTTTGTTTAGACCTTTTCCTTGTCTGAGGAAAACATGTTGTTAAAATAATTAAGCCTAGCATGCATAAAAAGAGAACCTTTCCACAAAATTGAATTGCTTGGGGTTTATTTAACTTCTGAGTTGCTTAAATAAATTGGTGTTTTGCTTTGTTTGCTTACAAGCAGCTTACTGTCTATTCTGGGGCATCTTTTTTCCATGTTTTCCTCACAAGACCAACTCTGATGGTTTCCAAGAACAACAGCTCTCTACAATGCGTAGCTCTTTGTTTTACATCAAAGTGCATTTTGTGTGTCTAATTATTTTGTTATTAGTATGCTTCCAGCCTCTTCATAATTTTTATTGTCTAATATGGAAAGACCTAATATATAGATTTATTAGAGAATAATCCTTTTGGTCATTGTTTTCTTGAGAGTGCGTTGAGTTCAGTCTGCTGTTTTCAAGGGAAATTCCTTGCTGTGATCTGTGTGTTCTTGTAAATAAATTTATCCTGTGTTTCTTCGAACTCAAACTTTTTTATGTCTTTGTGCCAAAATCAGTGAAACTTGGTTTACTGGAACAAGCAAACAGGAATTCAGTGCATTGGCTACAAGTCCAAGCACTTTCTTTTCCTCACAGTCACAGTGCAGGAAGTGCTGACCAGCTTTCCGTGGATTTTGTGTTGTTGGTGAGCCATTGCAGGACTAGCAATCAAGAATTGGTGCTGGTTTGGCTTGTGACCCTGGGAAGGAAGAGTGATTTGAGAAAGAGTTTTAATTTTCTGGTAGTATATGCATATGTCTTAAGGGAGGTGGGGGGTTAATTACTAACATCATGACCAGTGCATTGCTCTCTCTTATTACCGAACTTGCTTGAAGTCGTGGGGTTGAACCTCTGGTATGGTCACACATAGCCTCATTTAATTTGCAGCAGTGTCTGCAAATGCATTTGGTTTGTCTTGGTGTTCCTAGCATAGCTGTTGTCAACAGCAATAGTAAAACAATAATTCTTTTGTCTGCTGCAGAATGTAGGTAGTATGCATCTCTGTGGTGGTCCTGGTAGTTTTAATAGTGATAGGTTAAATGAGATGAATAGTCAATGTAGGTGTAAATCAAGTACTCATTTCCTATTTTAACATTGCAACCTAATTAAGAAGTTAAAAATGTTATGGCTGTTATAGTAACCTATTTGCATTCCAATTTAAAAAGGCTTAAAAACGCCTTATTTACTAACTTTCCTTTCTCATTTTACATTTTCAGTTTGCGGGCCAAATGTTGACATTCGCAATGATATCCATGAGCTGAAACGCCTGGAGAACTGTACCGTAATTGAGGGTTTCCTTCAAATTCTGCTCATCTCTAAAGCAGAGGATTACCGCAACTTCCGCTTCCCAAAGCTCACTGTCATAACTGACTATTTGCTGCTTTTCCGTGTGGCAGGCTTGGAAAGCCTCAGTGATCTCTTCCCCAACCTCACAGTTATTCGTGGGAGGAACCTCTTCTACAACTATGCCTTGGTTATCTTTGAGATGACAAATCTTAAAGAGATTGGGCTTTACAACTTGAGGAACATAACCCGCGGGGCCATACGGATTGAGAAGAACTCTGACCTGTGTTACCTTTCCACAGTGGACTGGTCTCTCATCCTAGATGCAGTGTCCAATAACTACATTGTTGGGAATAAACCTCCAAAGGAATGTGGGGACTTGTGTCCAGGAACAATGGAAGAGAAGCCATTGTGCGAGAAGACATCAATTAACAATGAGTACAACTACCGCTGCTGGACCACCAACCACTGCCAGAAAAGTAAGATTTGAGTAGATAGTGTGCTTTTGTTACACCTTTCTGAAGTAAAGATTTAATTTTGTGGTTTTGTTTTAAGCTCTGTAGCAAATTAGACTTTTATTCTAGCTGTGTGTAGTCCACATAACGAGTTTTCCAGTTACCACACAAATGTGTTCCTCAGCCAGTAAAGGATCGTCTCGCTTGATTTAAAAACAAAAAGAGCCAAAACAAGGAACAGCTAACCCCCCAAAAAACCAACCCACAGACTTTCTCCATGGAAAAGATGCAAAGTAAGTGTAGAATTAAAGCCATTATAGCAAAGCAGGAACCCGTTTTACCTCCCTTGAGGACTGGGGCAGGAGGTGGCTGTTGAATGCCATCTCCCTCTCTTTGCTGAACTGATGTTATTCGTGTACTAGTCAGTGCTGTGCTGAAGCTGTTAACTAGACTTCGACTTTCTTTGTCTCCCTTGATGTACACCTGCAGACATTTGTGTAATGGTAAATTCTGTATGTAAGAACTTTTCTACTGAGATCGGTTTTTACAGCCCAGCCTGTGGTATCAAAGAATCAATGACTGCCTTGGCTCTGGTGAAATTATCCTTGCCCGATTTTGTTCGTGTCTGCCATGACGGGGTTTATGTCTTTCTGATAGCAACTATTAGCAAAAACAAAACCTGATCTCTTCTCGCTTTTTAAAAATAGAGTAAACAAATACATAGTTTACTCACATAACATGATGACATGGCAGGCTTTTTGAGTTCATCCTGTAACTTTACGAAAGCTGAGCCCCCTGCAGTATCAGGAGGGCTTAATTACAAGCAGTCGTCACTGGGAGGAACAGTTCCTAAATTCCACTTGCAATCTTGACCAAAGCTGCTCTAATGATAGCAAACACCAGAGTGTGAGAGAAAATGGGATCAAGTCTCTATTAAGGTTACCTTCACTTAGGACACTGTAGTTTCTGAAGAGGCTCATTGGTTGATTTTGAAACACTCCTGTTCAATTGGACCTGAAATTAAAGTACCTCATAGGACAGTTTGAGTCAACAGATGCCAAAAATATCTCTGAAAAAGTAATAATAATTCTTGGAGGAAGTAAAGTTTTTTTAAGCAAGGAAAAGAAACCCCATAAGCCTCTTACTGGGAGACTTTGATTTGTTTGAAAATGAGGAAAGTGAGCTGTATTGTTGCTTACCATGTGTTGCTGTGAGTCATTAGGCTTCTGCAGGCCAAATTTATGTCTCATTAAGAGAGTAACTCTGTTGTCTACAAGGGGTGACCCAGGTGATTCCTGTGCAACCTCATTGCCATCAGTGGTGTGAATGAATGCAACTGGAGTATATTTAATGAGATATAACAATGTATGTGCTTTCTGTTCTGTGCTCTGGCTGTTTGGAATAGCCAAAAGTAATGTGCAAGAAAACCTTGTTGACTTCTAGACGAAGGTTAAAATAATTTGAGAAGAGATCTGTTTAAAGATGAGCTTATAGTTATACTGTGATGTCAGCACTTTGAAGGCGAGGGTGTAATGTTTTTCTTTTCCTATATGCTTTCGTTTTCCTTTCTTGGGATATTGTGGAAAAAGAAAGCAAGTATTGGAAAAGAGCCTTGAAGAGCTTGTTAAGAGCATTACACTGGAAAACCAGTGTAAGTTTAGAATGTCTTAGGATGCAGAGCGTAGAAATGATCAAATTCTAATCAACAAAAAGTGGGAAAGTTTGATCTCTTTCATGTTTGTCATGATAAGCCACTGACTTCAAGGAATAAGAATAAATTTGCCAGGTGTTCATCTGAAAAAAACCCAAACAACTCAAACCTGTTCCCATTCTAAAGAAAAACAAGGAAGGTATAAATGTGCAGTTGTTTGAAAGGAAGCTTTTTGTCTCTCCTGCTAGATGGCTTGGCTGCTCTGACAATGAACTCCTGATCAGGAGAGGACTCTTGCAGTGCAGGATTACCTAAGACTTGAAAAATAACAGAAGCAAGGACTTCTGATTTACCGAGTCTTTAAATCTGCATTTTCATACCAGTAGAGATATGAGACCTCTGTTATTTTCCAGGGAATGTTTTCCTAGTGTAGTATCTAATTTAACCCTGACATTCTCCTTGTGCGTCACAGTAATGTTAAACTGAAAATGCTGTCTATCACGCAGAGTTCTTTTTTATTTTCCTTCACTCTATCTGTGGAGGAGTGTATATTAAATCTCTTTTGTCCTTGTTTAGGTTTTACGCTGAAAGATCTCAAGTTGGTGGGTAAATGTTGTGTGGGAACACTTAGTACTTGAAGTAGCCTGGCTTCTGTTTAGATTTGCAGTTGAGTGGAAATTGTTTTTTTCCTTCTTTTTCTTGCTCACAAACAAAGGAAGAACCCCGTGCTTCCTTCAATATAACTTGTGCAGGAACAGCGGTGAGGGTGAAGGGAGGAGAGAGGGAAGGATATGCTGTATTTGACTTAGAAATGTCAATAGGCTATTCTATACTAGAACAAGCTGAAAAGAGGCTGTAACTTTTTTTTTTTAGTTTTTTTTTTTTTTTAAGGTTCAGTGTAAAGCGTCAGCTGCTTCTCTGCCAGTTTTGTTGTCCTGGTTTCTATGTATTATACATTCCTCTACCTTTGAGTGCCCCAAGGCAGCAGCCTTACTAATTTGCTCGCTTTGGAGCTGTGGTGTGCCGTGTTGGGCTTGTCATGCTATCGTCCCTCTGACTTGCACCTATTTCTCTTTGGGCATATAAAGTGCCAGCTGTACTTCACTTGGGTTGTGGGTCCACATGCTTTGGGGCACAGGTAGACATGGAAAAGATAAAAGCTGAGTGTCCAGATGTACAAATAAGAATATGGCTTTTGGTTTTGTTTCTAACAGTTGTTACTGGAAATGTTTATGGAAGCTGCCTGCACCTTGCTCAGCAATTGATGTGAGAACCAGAAAAACTACTGCTGCTGTACCCCTCGAAAGAGCAGTCTCTGATGTGCTTGCTCTGCCTGTCCCTGGGTCTACTGTGAAGAAAACTTTTGTTGTTTTCTATATTCCTGTTGCTGATGATTAAGTTCTGAGGTCTGCTGCCTTAGTCACTAGGCCTTTGTAAGCCTACAAAAACTGAATATGAATTGTGACCTTGAAAGCCTGTCAGGAAGTTTAGAATCCCTTGTCTACCATAACCTTTGTGTTCTTCAAACAAGTCCACCTAACACTTCCTGCATTTGCTGGGGCCCCAAGGAATGAACTGGGCACGCTCTTCGTGTGGGAAAGTAGTAGCAAAACTAGCAGTGATCCATATATAAGACCTGTGGTCTATGGGTGGGTTTTTTTTTTCCCTTCTTAACTTCATCTTTATTATTCCTGCGCTTTCCATCCACCCCTCAGTTGAGTTGGAGATGGTCTCCGTTAAATATTAGCTGAAACCCTTCCATTCCTACTCAGATGAAACAAAAACTAAGGATCTGCTTGTGGGGAGGACAGACTGCTGACACCCGCTGTGCAGCAGTGACAGCTTCAACTGGAGCTTCTGTATGAGAGGACAGCAAGTCACTGCTGCACAAAGGGGATGAAACAGGTACAATTGCCATAAAGTAATGAAGGTGAGTAATGAAAGTGCACGAGGGACCTTTAAAATTAGATTTGCCACTGGCATAAAAACCAGTAGATTTAAATTGGCATCATAGAGATAACATGGATTAGGGTGGTAAGTATTAAGCACTTGTTTCAAAAGAGATGAGTTCGATATGAAAAACAATAGCTCACGTATTCTGTGCTTCACAATACAACAGAAGAAAACTTTCAGCTTCCGAATGTGTGAAACTGAAGACCATGGAAAAGGCATGTGAGGATTTGGAGACTGATAAAGAAGCAGATGGCAGCTAAGCACAAAATGTTTTTAATAAAAACGTATCCTCATTCCTTTTTGAATTGGTTTGACAGTGGCCTGAAAAGATGTGGTGTATGTGGGGAATGAGGAACAGGAGGGAGAGAATGACAGTGAGTGGGAAGAGGGGTCCATATGTACCTTCTACTAAAATGTTTAAACATATGGAGACAGTAACATGATGTATTCTTACAAATATTCGGAATCTGCTCCTGTTTGTTTACACGGAGCTCAAGAGATAATGCAGTTGAGTGGTATCGTTTGACATAGCTTCATTGACTTGTGCGGTACTTACCAGTGCGCACCATCTGGGAATCTGCTCCCTGTTGATTCAGCAGAGTAGTGGTGAAAGCCATGTGCTGGGATTTTTTTTCCTTCTCTCCTTCTTGTTTTCTTATCTCTGAGGAGTATTCAGTATATTCCCTTGTCCTTTAGAAATACTGAACACACTGAATGAACTGTGTAGATGAGAAGAGAGAGGAAGAAGTTGGGAGCCAGAAGTGCTGAATCAAATTGCTCCTACTTTGCATTAAATTAAAATCTGCAGGCTTTTTTTCTGTTAGCTGCTACATTTAAGGTTTTTTGGTTTTACTTAAACCCCGAAATATAGTAGGGATTGTGTATATCAGTAGAGGACAATGTGCTTTATAAGTTTTACTCTTTTAGCAAACAAATTTGATGTGGTGTAGTGTTAAGCAAAGCTGGTCTGTGTATCTCCCATCTTAACTTTGCAGAGTTAAAAAAAAAGTAGCATATAAACCAGAACATATTTCGACATGGATAGGTTGTTTGTCCATTTGGTTGGTATGCAAACTCTCCAGCAAATAAACATCATCTGAAAGGCATAAGTAGAAGAGTAGACAAAAAAAAAAAAAAGTAAAAGGCACAGTTAGTGTCACTGAGTTATAAAAATCTGGAGCAAGTTGAAAAATTCTGTTAATGTTTTCATTCTGAATGAAGTTTTTCCCTTGCACTCCTCACACACCCCCCTCCACTGGCCTGAGAAGCCTCTTCAGCCAGAGGTTTCCCAGAATTTTTATTATGGCTGTGAGAGCATATTTAATTAGTGAGCTGGAATGGCCACAGAGCAGTTTAGGCCAAACTGCAGTTAATTACTGTAGCAGTGGTTTATGTTCTGAGAAAAGGGCTAAAATTAAACAAATGTATACTTGCCATTTTTCTTTGTTATGTTGCAAAAAGCCATGACCTGGGAAGAATATCTTGAATCTTACAGCCTGCACTAGTCATCAAAAACCTGAGTGCTAATGTTGAATACTCGGCTTCCTAGTTTCTTTCGATGCAAAGATGTGTAGTGTTTTCAAGAGGACTTCAGATTTTGGAGGTTTGTTTTCCAGTGTTAAAATGCTTGCTGCAATAACTAGGTCCATCAGTGACACTTTGCCACAGGTTAGAAAAAACCCAAAACACTTCTAAAACAAACTTAGACTTTTCTGCTGACATGTACAAACAAACATGTTACCCACACTGTGCCTATCTTTGATGGCTTCAGATTTTTGCCTCATGAAACTCTGAAATCCTGAATAATCTTTATTGCTACCATGACATGGATTTACTTGAATTGTCTGATGCCAAGCAACTGCTTCACTGTCAGGAAAACAACTATAAAAATATAACTGGAGATCGCTTATAGGAAATAGTTATTCTCTGGTGTTATGAGTTATTCTCTGGTTTTATGGGTTATTCCCTGGTTTTATGGGTTGCATGTATGTTAATTCCTCAGTTTGGTTTCTCTGATGCTCTGTGGTAAAGGGTGGGGAAGAAAAACAATGGCAATCCTTCTTACAAGAGGATACAAAAGCATCACTAGATTGTCGCGCATACAGTGTGCGATATTTCAGTGTGCAGTGCTTGAAAAGAAGTCCTGGTCTAACCTCTTATTATATGGAGTCTCTTGGGAGAAGGGAATGGACTAGCCCAAGGGACCTGAGGCTGTGGAGCAGAGGAGGATAGGAGATGATGTCTACAGTCATGGTCAGTGAAGGTTTCAAAGATGTTGCTAGTTTATTTCAAACTTAAAGAAAATAAATACGGCACTTTAAAACCTCAGTGACATCATAAAGGTGCTTTCAAGGGTACTGTATGTCAGTGGTGTTTCAGAACGTTGATCGTCTGGAAATAGCTCGGATTGGAAACAATGCTTTTGGTTTTACTTGCAACACTTCTGTTCTTAGCAATTTACTTTCATCCTAGAGGAGACTGAGGATGATGTGGTGTTTAGAGAATTATTTTTTGGTTCACCTTTCTTTGCGGCAGTATCGTATTAAATCTAGAGCATTAAATATACATCTAAACTTGAACCAAATCTTTCATTAACCTGCATAATGTGGACTTCCAGGCCCCATTGATACATATTAGACAAATGTTTGTTAATAGAAAGACAGTTGGGTTGCATAGTTAATTACATGTAATGTAAGTCTTAAATTTTATGATAAATTTGCGAAACAACTAGGAGCTGGGAATAGCTGGCAGCGTTATAGGGAAAATGTCAGGAAAATGTCAAGTGTAAAACCAGAAGAAAGTTCTGTTTTTGCTGTGTTCTTGCAAATGTCGCAGGGACAAGGCAAACTCAGCCTGGCTTGGCACTTTCTCCAGTTCTCTGTCTGCGGCTCTTACCCATGCAAGGAGTCCAGCTTGTTGTGGGTTGCTAGCTTTCTGGGGGATTTCTGGTTTGACAGTTAATGCTTGTATGGATATCTAATGAGGGGTAAACTTGAACTGCAGCCTTTTGATCTTGTATGTGGGCCCTAGAGGCTCTGTCCTCCACCCAGCTGTCCATTTTCATGGAACACAGAGAAATGCATGTCTTGTGATGACTGATCTGCGATTGAATGTAGGGCTGAAGGAGGTTTTGAGGTGGGCCTGTGAGCAAACTCACTGAACTTGCCAGCCTACTTTTCATAAGTAGTAGAGGCAAACTTCAGCCCTCAAAGGGAATCATGCCCTCTAAAAATTTTGAATTGTAGATGCCATTTTCCTTTTTTTTTTCTTTCCCAAACACCCAAAAATGTAGGAATGAATTGTCCTAAAGCATTTTCATAAATTGTTTTCATGTGGCAAACAAGTTTTTTAGTGTTAAACAGTGATGAAACAACCTCTGTTTAGCCTTCCTTCCCGCTAATAGTGTGATTTCCTTCTCAAGTCTGTTTATGGCTCTGAGAATTAACTTGTAGTAAAAAGATGCTCAGATAATAGTATGTTAATACAGATTGTTGAATTGCCTTTTTCTTCTGAGGTGAACTGAGCCTGGTTCACTTGTTGACTGTCTCTTTCTCTCCTTCCCCAGTGAAGTTTTCTGCCTTTGGAATGGAATGTGCATGTGCTATCAGCCGAGCGCTAAAAATGATTTAGCAAGTAGTTTGCCCATCATGAAATGGGAAAGGACTGAGGTGCCTGTACTCCATGTTTTTAAAGCTGGAAACACTATGCTGTTCTCTCAGTTTTTGTTGTTCACTGTTTCTTGCTGGGCAAAGTGAACTTGTAGTTACCTGCCCAAAGCGTAGTTCTGTATGCCTTGGCTAATTATTAAATGCATTTGTATAGCCCTTGTAAGTGTAGGCGAGAACGAATTCAGCACATGACTCAAGGATCCCTCTTGGAAAGGCTGGTGATTTTTGGAATTTGGTTGCTGATTTGCATGTTCAGAGGCAACTCAGAGTTCTCATTGTTGCTGGTTAAAGTTCAGCTTATACTCTTAGGTGGATCAGACATCTAGTTTGTACACCAGTGTGACCTTCCTTGTGTTTCTCCAGTGTGTTTTTTCCTTGTTGCAACATATTGGGTTTATAGGCGCTTAACTGTTCCATTCTTAATAAACAGTGCGGCATGGCTGTTGAGTCCTCTCTTTCCACATACCCATCATCCCTCCATTGATGATTTCTCAGGCTTTTATGAGCCTCACTTAATCGAGGGGCCTGTTTCTCCTATTTTGTTTTTTTTCTGGTTCAACTGTGGGGGATCTGTATGGATGAGTAAAGGTTATAGTTTTGGGAAATGATGCCATTTAGGAAGCATGTTTGAAGTGTTGAGCGTGCAGAGAAAGTCTTTTATATCAGTGCAGGCCTTGGGAGGAGGAGATGTTTTTCTATCTATAGAAACTTCCCGTATAGGATGGCAGGAGAAGGTTGCAGGGGGGTTGCCTGTCTCTTTAAGTGGGTTTATAATTGGCTAGGAATTTTTGTCAGCTTAGTCACTGCAGCATTCAGCGGATGAGGGGAAAAAAACCACAGGCCCCAACCGTTACAGGCCGTGGATAGGCTCTGTCATCCCAAAGGAATGCATGTGAACAAAACACTTTGTGCGGTGCAACCGTTGGCCTAAACAGTATTGCATTCTTAAAGCAGGCTCTGAGTCACATGAAGCAGATGGATTGTTTCACTAAAATGGAAGTTATGTATCACTGAGCACCCGGATTGAGCTTTTGAGTATGGTTTGAATAGGTCACGATATGCTGGTGTGACGAAGGGGTGTAAAGGTAATGAAGAAAAATAAAGCTCTTTGTTCTGCGGTTGAAATGGTTTCTGTGGCATTAAAAAGGAAAGTATTTCACTTTGTTAATTACTAGTCTGGCGCACCAGTTGAAAGATTCCTCTCTGAATTTCAGACAAGCATGGTCTTAATTCTGAGGCACTTTGTGTTTGTCTGGGAAGCTCCATGCTATGCAAACTAATCCAAAGAACTCCTGTTTTGTAGGGGTGGGGGGAAAGAAAAACCCCAAACTCCAAAGCTATCTGCTCTTCTCACAATGAAACCAGCTGTTCAGCTCTTTTTCCCCCTACCCTGCTCAGCCTTTCACCCCAAAATCCATCTCCATGTGGTGATCTCTAGCGGGCACAGTTTATTGATTAGTGACAACCATAGCTCTGTCTCTGTGGGTGGCATTACCCCTTATTTGGCTTTATCTCTTCCCTTTAAGGGATTTGAAAGGATCTGATAGGAGCCTTGCCAGTCTTCAACCTTCAAAGCCTGCAGAGGAGGAGCTGTGACTTCTGGCTAAATAAATGCACAGCTGTCAAGCGATTTTATTTTATTTATTTATTTATTTTTTTTAGTTTCATTTTTTAAAAATTTTTTTCTCTCCTGTTTTGTGGGGAATCCTCTTTAAAGAGTGATCTAGGATTTAAGGGAAAACCCAGCCTCTAGTTGGTCAATATTGACACTGCTATGATTTGGCAGGCTGTTGCTGTTTGGAGTGGAGCAAGTTTGGAGGTCTTAATCTGGTTATCACTAAGGCAAGTGTTCCAGAATTAGTGCCTCCCTGTGTAGTTTTAATTGAATCTTAAATCATTACAACACAAAGGGGAAATATGGACTAAATTCTCCTCCATCTCTGAAGTTTTCCTCATGAAGGCAGCATGTGAATAGGAGCTCTCCCTTAGAGAAGGTGCTTTACTTTAAGTGCCTGATGAAGGCTCTTTGGCAGAATCAGAATTGACTGGTCCACGTGAAACACTACATGCAGAACCGAAATTGCAGTGAGTCACTGTCTGCTCTGTCTTTTGTGATCTGAGAGTCTGGGATAAAACACTGCAGTGGGTGTTAGAGATAAAACTCAGTATGCAAATCCTTAATTCAGAGATGAGGCATTCTTCCTCTTCTGCTCACTGCAGTTGTTTGTCTGTGTGCATCCTTTTCTCTTCTGTAGAAGGGAAATTAAAATCAGCAATACCTTGCTCCAGAAAATGAAGAGAGTGGTGGCAGGGAAAACAAGTAACCCTTCTAGAAAACCAGCTGTAGAGAGTTTGGTAAATTCAAGGACTGGTTTTAGGGTTGAGTTGTTTAGAGGAGAATGTAAGTAATTGAAATATATCTTGCAGATGGAAAAAACCATATTCTTTCTAGGCAAAGATTTTATTCTTTTCTACCCTTAAGACGACTTTTTGGTACGGTTAGAATTGTCTGCTTGTGGCAGATGATCTTTTAAAGAGAAAGGTGGAATACAGGTAAGAGAGAGTGAGGGGTCATTTTTGGAGTGGGGAGTGCAGTGGAAATCTTGGAGTACAGCATTGCCTGGTGAAAGAGGGTGGCCACTGAGCTCTGTGGTGATTGCAGGTCCTAGTCTCTTGCTTCTGGTGACTTGAGAATTGGACTGCTTGGTCTAAATGGAACATTTGGCTCTGTAAACTGGCATCACAGTAGCATGGCACTGTGTTAATTGTACTCAGATCTCTGTGCCGTACCTGTGGTGTGCTGCTAGGGCTCTGGATACAGTGGCCATGTGCTTCTCGGCTAGATAAATTCAACATCATGCATGTTGTACCTGAAAGTTTCAAGCTTTCTTGCTTTTCTTGTCTACTTATTAAATATTTCTTAAAATAGTAGCTGGTCTGAGATGAGGGAGGAGGAGGGAGAGGAGATATTATTGAACAACAACAGGGCTCACCAGTCACCGTAAATGGTGCAAAACTCTGTGCAGATCCTCCAAGAGATGTACTTTGTTTACATTAAGCATGCTTAATAAACAGTAGCTGCAATAGGACTACTTCAGTGAAATTGCATAGCAAGAAGTAAAAACATTTGCTCTTCTGTCTCTGCTGAGTGGGCTGCGTGATCTGACCTGTATGTGAGGGCGCTGTCTGGACAAAGAATGTCATGAGCAAGTGGACAGCTATTTTGCAATGTTATCCTACTCATTCTTCTAGTATCCAGGAGACATTGGAATTGGTGTGAATAACTGTGCCGTGCCTGGTTCAACACAATGCCTAAAAGCAGGAGTTAAAACAATTCTAAAATGATGACATGCCTACCCCCAAATCTTACAAGTAAAGGCTGAAGGAAAAGGAGAATTTCCTCCTTGCTTGTGATCCCAGCAACAGCAGCAAGCGTGGCAGTGACTTGCCTGGGTTCTCACAAGTTGTGCTTCTGTCTTCTTTTAAGACCTTGCCTTTTCTGTCCTCGCCTTCCAATATGTACCTGAGAAACTGGGAGCCTTCTTTTTGCCCGGTCCTTGTCGCTGTTCTCTGCAGCAGCACAGAAATGATGTGCCTGTCTGTTTCGTTCTGCTGCTGTTTGGTAAGCTAATGAGCAGAGGCACTGCAGCTGCCAGGAGGAATTCCTTTCCAGCAGTTCTGCAAGAAAAGTCAGCAGGATTAGGGCCTGGTTAGAACTTGATGTTTCAGCAAATCTGCTATGCAAACCATTTGGGTGAGGGAGAGAGCAACCAGAGTGGCAACCGACTTTGCTTGAGGCAGAAACGAACTGTGGGAACAAGAAGGAGACCGTCTTGTTCTCTATAAACCATAGTGCTGCTTAGAGCATTGTGGTGTTTCTGAGCACATACATGTGTATGTATATGTGCTTTTTCTTTCCTGCAACAAAACCCCAAGTTACTGTCTGTCCTGGCTTAGAGGAAACAATTATTTCAAAAGCCTTTCTTATTAGCTTTCCTCATAGCTTGTTGAGCTGTTCTGATGTTTTGCTGTTTGGATGTGCCTGCTCGTGCCAGATCGTGCACTCCATCTCACTGTTCTGGAGTACCTACTTAGTTATCTCTCTGGGCAGGGAGCACTGGGGCACCTCCCAAGTATTTAAAAATAGAAGTAAACATCTCATGCTCATTCTTCCTTCCTTGATTAAATTTATAGGGTTTGTGTAGGGCTTGTTTTGGTTTGTGGGTGAGTGGGTGTGTCTCATGGATGCAAGAGTAATTGCAGGAGTTTTATAGTCAGAGCAATATATTTCTGCATGCGTTTGGAAGGTCTTTGGTCATTCTGCTTTCTGAAGTCAGTTTGCAGAAAGATTCTGCTTTCTACACTTTTAAGATTATTTTTTTTTTTTTTTGGGGGGGGGGCGTCCCAGTGACTGGTGAAATGCAGCTCCTGTGGGTGACTGCAGTCACAGCAGTGAGAGGTGATCTCTTGGGTCATTTGGGCCATTGCTGTGAAGCTTTTGAAGTACCTGGGGAGAGGCCTTAAAAGCGTTATCTAGAGGAGCGGGTACAGAAGGTAAAACTTGCCATCATGCTGTTGGAAGGACAGTCTGCAAACAGTAGCTTTCTAGGATGTGACAGTTGAAGTAGTGTAGTGATTGCAGTAGCCATTAGAATCTACATTCGTGATTACAGTAATGTGTTCTTGAGTAAAATTAGATGAAGCCGGTATTGAACTATTTTTTTTATTTTCTTGTTGAGTGCTTTGTTGTGCCAGTAATATTTTTCCATTCTTGTGAAGCAGGTGTGGTTTAACCTGCCTGTACACTGTGGTAATGAACACTTAGACTGTTGTCTGTAATATGTGGAAAATAAGATTAGCAGAAACAATAAAAACAGTGTTTGTGCTGCTGCAGATGTGAGAGCTAATGGAGCACCCAGAGGCAAGAGATGAACCAGTTAAACAGGGACCAGGCACTCTGGTTTAGCAAGCCACTCTGTTCTGAATGCGAGGGATGGATACAAGTTAGGCAGTGATTGAAAACTTGTTTGACTCTGCCTCAGAGCTTCCTGAGCCAAGCTGCCTTAATTATAGGAGGGAATCACTTTTCAAAATGACTTCCAGAAAAGTCATTATCTGGACTTGAATCTTACATCTGTAGCAGTCCTTTCTGCAGGTGAGGAAACTCTGAAGGTCTCTTCTGTATGCATTTCCTTTTGGAAGACCTCTATTGACATGTTTTAGTGTGCTTTCTTACTACCTATTGTACACAACCAGGGAAGAAAATAGTAATTGGAGAGAAAAATATTGTGGGCCCGATGGTCTGCTTTGTGACATGAATTCTAGAGGGTTGTTTGGTTTGTCTTCAGAACAATGTTTTGTGAATTGGAGCTGTAGAAGGCCTCCAGAGAAGAGTAATGATTTAAAACCTTTGAGTTCTCTGGTGTTGGATAACTTTTACATGTTACATCCCTTTGACAAACTCGTTGCTTCCAGTCAAAACAAAGGAAATACTGGCCTCAGTTGGCTGATGTGAAAAGGCCCTTGCAGATATTGATAAAACACAAAGAGTGTAAGCAATTTTCAGAGAAGTTGCCTCTGTGGACTGCTGCCTAACTGCAGTGACAAAGCAGCAGTCTCTCCTATTATTATGCACAAGCCTTTTCTTACATCCTTTGCTGCTGCTGCTGTGGGCTGTGCCTTGGGTGGACAGACTGGTAGCTTGAGTAAGTGGCGTGTGTATTGGTGGCTTCTGGTAAAGGTAGACTGAGATGAGGGCTCATCAAGTGAACCTTCATTATGGAAGCATCTTTTGCTCCTGTCATGCTCTTACTCTGTGGACATTCTGCCAAAACCAGTTTGCAAATCAGGGCTTCTAAATTAATGCTAAGTATTGCCCTGTGAAAGCATCATGTTGTGTCTTGCTTCATCCTAGGATAATACTGAGAAAATAAAAGGCATCCTCCAATTTATAGGAAAGATTTTGTATATATCACCTTACTGTCTTTGACAGAACTGTGCTACAACCTTGCCACTGATTTCTCGTCTTGTTTCCTACTCCTTGTGTCATCAGTTTATTTTTTTATATGAAGTAGTGGGGTCATACTGTAATGTAATATTCAGATTCTCATTTTAACATTTTATTTGTGCTGTGAACATTTCCTGGGAGAGGGGCTCAGCTCTTTCTGGATACAGTAATTATGAAAGTGGTAATATATAGTTTTTTTCAGTGAGTTACCCGGATTGATTTTATTTATCTTAAGGAGTGTTCTGGTACATAACTCTCTGATGGGCAGTGTGACAGCTCAAATGTAAGGTGTCTGAAACCAGTAGTCCTATTTGAAAATCTAGGCCAGAGGGATTTGCCAAGTGTAAACATTGTCTCCTGGTGTGAAAAACAACCAAACAATTCTAGTTCATTAATGTAATTTACTTGAAAACAGACAATGCACTTGACATGGCTGTTTATACCCAGGCTTTATGCCATTCGTATGTCTGATTGATTTTTAAATTAGTTTGTTTAGAGCAGGCCAACCAAAAGTGACTCATTTAATCTATAGTAGTAATTCCTAGGTTGTCCAATTATACTGGATTTATTCATTTAAGAAGGCATCTTAATAGTAATCTCCTAGTTGACTTCAACAGGAGTTCAGTTGTGCCTTTCTTTGTTTTTCTACATCTGGAAGGCATAGAGCCTTGGATTATTGCCGCTATTTCTGCAGATAACAGGAGAAAACCCCTGTTTAACTATGGAGTTGGGTCCCATTCAGCTCCCATTGGAGCCACCCGGTGGGTATGCAGTGATGTCACTGTTCCATAGTGGAGGCTCCAAAACCAGCATCTGCCTCTTGAAGCTCTGCCCTGGAAGCAGGGAGATGCGGGAAAGATGCTGCACTTGGGTCTGGTGTGGATCAATCTCATCAGAAACGCAGCTGCTCTGTTTAGAAACAAACCTTTCCAGTTTGCCCCCTCTCCAGCAGCGAGTAATGCAGTTAGTGGGATAAGCAGTCAATGGCAACGTAGTTGGCAAGAGCTCTGCTGTAGCAGCCGATGCTGCCGGTCAGTGTAAGTGGTGGGAGAGCTTTCCTTCTCTCCCCTTGCCTTTTCTTCCACCTCTTATGCCTACCTGGTTGTGTCAGAACAGCACCTGACCAGAGTCTGTTATGTGCTGCCTTTAGGAAATAGGTGATGAGAATGGAGAGTTGTTGCAGGCTCCTGTCCTGTGTGCAAACTCCTCTCCGATGTTGTGTACTTGAGAGCGATTTTCCCTCGTGCCTGGGTCACGTGGCTGTAATTGGGTTTGTGGAATTTCCCCAGTCCGATGCGTTCCCCAGGGTTTGTTGTTGTCAGACCTCATTTTACCCATCGCGCCCTTCATCCTCTTTTGTTAATCCACCAGTTTTGGGAATGGCTGAATAGTGTTTATTGCTTTTATTGTTTGGGTAGGAAAATAGCCATGGAGCTCTGATTGTTTTATGGCAGGAGAAAGGCCTTGCGGAACCCCAGGCACTTTGTTTTTTAACCCCAACAAGGAGTGCAGAAAAGTAACCAGTAATTTAATTCTAAGTGAAGGATCTCTTGCTGGTTTTAGCCTAGGGATGTGTTTTATATGAATCCAAAAATCAACAAGAAAATAAATTTAATTACTTTCTAGTATCTCTTGTTACAGAATGGATCAGTCTGTACTGCACACATAAGATTTGGAGGTACTAGTGAGAGAGAACGTAGGCTCCAGTTATGATAGTAGATTAAATGTTGGATGTCAGCGCTTTCTCTGATAACAGTGTTGAGAACCGTGCTGGCACAACAGACCCTGCATGCCTGTAGCTTGCTGTGTAAGTTAACTTGGGACTTCAGCTTGTTTTGTCATGCCTCATTTGGAAAGTTTTGATTTGGGAAGGGGAAAAATAATGCTGCCTGCTTCTAAGACAAAACTGCAGAAGGCCTGAGTGGCTAGTTTTAAAGCTTGTGAAAGCAACATTATATATTTTTCTTAAACTAATGACTTCATTTCACTTGTTATATTTTTCAGAAGCTCTATCATTCGATCATTAAAATATCAATGGAGATAAAGGATGAATATCTGGCCTTGCTTCGTTTTGTGTTGATTGTTTTTTGAGGGTTTTTTTTTGCAGGGGAACATGCCTCTCTGCAAGACAGAGCCTTTACTCCTAGCACATTTGTTTTGTATTAAATGTATTAGTTTTAGATGCTAAGCAATGCTCCTTATGCTCTATAATCTTGTATTTTTCCTGTGGGTAAAGAGAAAAAATATTTAATAATTTACTGTGTTCCAAACAGTTTAAAAACAAATGTTTGTAGACACTTCGTGTCTGTGTTAATTTGTATGCTAAACACTGTTGGTAATGAATTGAAATATGTCAGCTTATTTGATATTTATTGTTTTCTGTGTACAGAAATTTACATAGTAATGAGATTAAAGTTGTAGTGACTATCCCTGGTAAGAGAACTCAGGTAATTTATTACTGTTGTTCTCCACGTAAAATACTTTAAATAATCCCCAAACTGATTTTTTTTCTTTGCTTTTTTTTTTAAGTTTTTTTCCTTTTTAAGTTTAATTATGTCACAGAATTTGGATTAATCTGAACTTCTTCTTGTGTGTCTGAATTTTTAAGGTCTTTACCTGTATTCTGACTGACGCATGTGATTTGTCTGCTCTATGTTAGCTTCTGTATATGGGCAGCTATTTAAAATGGTCTTGCACTTCAAGATTTTAGACTGGGCTTGTTTTATATCTCTGTCCTATGCTTGCTTTATGGGAAAGTCACTTAAGTTGCAGTGTCCAATAGGGAGGATAATCTTAATTAATAAGAGTGTTGTGCACCAGTTCATGTTTGTGAGTGGATGCAACTGCCTTTTAAATACATAAAGCATTAGTGAGTATCTTGCTTGGAAATTTTGTTGTTAAATGCTTTTTTGTTACTATAAACCCCATTTTCTTTCATTGCACTGGACCGGTGATGGGCAGGATTGTCATGTAGCTTGCTGCTTCTGCAAAATAAATTTTTTTGACTGGGTGTGTTAGAGTTTTTCTGGAAGCACACGTAAACCATGAGAACAAGAGACACTTGTGTTCATCACTTGAGTATAAAGATCCAGCAGGACAGTTCACAGATTTTATTTCCAGCATGCTTTTCATGGAGTTGAGGTGTTTTAGAGGAAGGAAATATACACAAGAAGCAATACTTGCTTCTCTGTTATTTTTTAACTCCCTGTTTTCTTTCCTGTACCTGTTGATGTACCTAGGGCAAGAGCAGAATGCATTAAATGTTTTGGAACAAGGGAGCAAAAGGAGTTGTTTTGGGTAATGTTCTACTTACCTTAATCTTTATCATATTAATTCATATTGCTTTGTCACTACTGGTGGGGAAGTAGCTACTGTGACCTGACTGTAGTTACTCTGGAAAGCCTGATTTTCATTTTATTTCATTTTAAAATATTGTTTCAGTGCATCTCAGCAAGAGAAGCTCATGTTACCTGGTAGCAGTTTGAATGAAACACGTAGTAATCAAACCCATACTCTTCTAAAGATTGGAAATAAGTGAAGCATCTCATTTTCTAATTCATTCGTGATCCATCTCTATTAGGAAGTGATCTGTTTTACTTAATGCTATCTGCATTAAAAATGGGACAAATTTCAGGCCCGTTTCTCATCTCCCAGCCCAATCGAGTTAGACATGGGAAGTATGTAAGCAATGTGAATCCAGAATTGAAAGGTCAAGGAGAATGGGAAGGAGAAATCAATTATCTGCTGCAATGTCAGAGCAGGTATGTCTTTGGGAACAGGAACTGCTGTTCTGGTACTTGCTAAGACGCCTGCAATGCACGTGCGTCCTGACACCGCTTCTTCCTCATTGTGAGAGGGAGTAGGCCTTTAAAAAATAACACTTGCCATGACAGCCAAATGAACTCCACAAATGAACCCTCTTCTGACTTGAATTTGTACTTGAAATGTCTCTGGTTTTTGAGTTTCACAGTGGTGTGAAAGCTGTTTGTCTCTTTTTAGTGTCTTTATCCAGCCACGTTCGCTTATGAAGGAATAATGTGTATTTGACTTAGGAAAATAGGTCAATTCTGTAGTTAAAGTGTTTCGTTAAGTGGTAGTTAGTGAGTAGCCTGCAGAAAGGCAGAGTGACTTACTTTTGTTGTTTTATAAACCTGTCAGCTGTGCCACAGCCCTGCAGTGTCTGATCTGTTGTCTGATCCCCAGTCAGTCCTCAAGAGTGGCCACTCCAGACAGCGCAGAATAAGCATCGTTTGACATGAAATGACAAATCTGGTCAGATTCATTTGGTCCAGGGGTCACTTGGGAATATATTATGAATAAGGTTTTGATGCGTACTTATTTTTATTTTAAAGAAGCAAAACAATGCTGACCTTTTTTTTTTTTTTTAAGTCAGCTCTAGTTGCCTGGTATCTAGGAGCATCCTTTTGTAGTCTTATAAGAGCATGACTGTTCTTTGGGATGTGAAAAGGAGTGAGAAAGGTGTTGTTTTTTTTTTTTTTTTTTGTAATAAAATAAGCTTTTAGCAAGCAAAAACTTTGAAAGGGGATTTTGTTTGTTTTAAATGGAACAGTTTCTCTAAGGGATAACTGGTTGTAGGGAGCACATATAAAAATTTGAGTGTTGTGATGGGAGAATGTTGGAAAGACAGAGGTTTATGTACGTTTCTGAGAGTGAACGTTACCAATGTTCTTCCTGTAGGATCCTTTCTCAGAAAATATGGGATGTCTTGGAAAGGTGAAGTCAACTGAGTGAGGCTTAGATTAGGGAAAACATCTCGATTCTGAGGAGCATTGGCTGTGGGATAATGCTGTAGGAGGGACAGGAGGAAATTAATGCTCATGTATGGGGAAAATGAGATCCAGAATACTTAATTGACTTGATCAGATTCGCATGCCTAAGACAGTAATAACAGAGGAAGAATCATATGCTGCTTTTCAGGTAATCCAGCGAGAAGGTCGTGCTCTACCAGCTTAGTAGTGTCAAGGAGTGCCCTTCTGGGAGAGTTCCCTACAGGAGTTTGCTATACTTTTGGAGTTTGATACTGAACGCCCCCATTGCTGGGCACCTGTTTGTGTAACTACAGCCTACAGACTCACATGAGAAGGTGGCACGGATTTGTTGTTCTTGCTCCTTTATTCCTCTGGTAGAATTGGGGGTTTACTGAAGTGTGGGTGTATAGTGGGCATTCCATTTGTTGAAACTAGAAGAAAGATGTAGTAAACTTGAATACTAAAGAAGCTTAAGTCTTTCAAATAAATCCTTCTCGGAGTGATCTCTGTGTACTGCACTGACTGAGCACGATTGACTTGATCAGGTTACGGTTGTAGAAACAAACATGTTTTCCACGACCCTGGTTATAATTCATAATGCTTTGTTTATAAAGGCTTTTTTCCCTGTGAGTTGGCTGGAACGCGGTAAGTGGTCTCTTTGCTCTGTTTGGATTCCCTATAGCTGGGTTTGTACGGCTGGAAAGCACATCGCTTTTGTGTGGCTCATAATCCACTGTCTGACCATCATCCTTCAGTTTACTCACAAAGAAAGCCTCCGTTGGCGATGCAGCGGGTGAGTTCAGCCGGCAAAGTTTTTATCAATGCAATGAAAGTGAATCCAAACAAGTAGAGAAACAATGGGCTTTTTTCACAGCTTGTATGTGGAAAACAGTTCTCTGTTTTGCTGTGCCTTCCAGATGAGGCAGCAGGGTTGCTGTTCTTGTGTTGTAGCTCAATATTTGCTTGTCTGACACACATGGAATAACCTCTCTAACCTCTTTCGTCTGGGATGGCTGCTCTGGCAAAGTCTAGGGCTGGGCAGTATTGAACTGTGACCTGCAGAAGCTTACTTAGTAATCCTCCTTGTCCCAGTTATATATGGAGGACTCTTGGAAATGCCCAAGGGGGAAAAGAGAGGCTGGAGGTGGATGGTTGTTGAAAGCAGTTCAGTTTTAGTAAAACTGGGCCAATTTGAGAATTACTGCCACAGTTCTGTGAATTTATTCATTTCATTTGGCTTGTTCCGCTTTTTGGATGTGACTTATGTGAAGGGAAAACTCTGGATAGTGAGGAAGAAGCTATTTTACTATTTTAGTTGCTCCTCCTCCGAGTGGAGTAGGATAGTGTTACCATTTTCATGCGCCAGCAGTATGAAGGTTGCAAACTTTTCAGGCAACGCTTGTAGAACCGTGTGCAAGACTGCTAAATTCCCCTCCTCTTCCTGCCAAAAATAGTAAACCTTTAAAAATAACACAGAGCATTCCAAAGCTTGTGAGTAGCAGCGTGCTGAGCTACAAAGGTTTTGCATTTTGGGAGTGCGGTGTTAGATGTGCTGTGAGCATCTTTGTGTTGTTGCACTGCAGACGCTCTACCTTGGGCTGCTGCCTTGTCAGATCCTAAGTGAAGGTGGGTCAGGCCTACTCCATACCGGAAGGGAGAACGTCAAGGAAAGCTTTAATGTTGGAAGAACTTGACTGATTGGAATTGCTATTCTATTTTTAATTACTGATGCTGCAGTTTAGCACTGGAGGCATTGTTGTATTCCAAATGGTATATTTTTTTGACTGAGTGTTCAGTGGAGGTCTTCACGGCTTGCATCAGCACTTAGTGAGGGTGCTTTTCCTCTAGAATTATAGAAGCTTAAGGGTAAGGAGTTCAGACTATGCAACTGTTTGATGTTTTCCTTTTTCAATTTAATACTGTCATCGTGGATTTGTAGGCTTAACAGTGATGGACTTTCAGAGCAGCTGCTATGTTGCTCCCAAGAACTGAGTAGAAGCAGTTGTGATGTTGCTAAGGGTGTTGGGATGTTTTGAAATGAAAAGCAATTAATAAACATTATTTAGATCAGACAATCTTTTTATTAAGTATTTGAGCCCTATGCTACACGATGATGTTCTGAGACAAGAATTTAAGATTAGAATGATAGTTTTGCAGGAAAAAAGGTATTATCCATATCACACAAGCTCCAACAATTTATTATTATTTAGTGCTTTTACGTGAGGATCGTGTTAAAGTTCTGCCAGACATTACCTTTGCATATTGCCAAATCTGAAACCCTAAAACGCTGCAAGTTCTGTCTGTGAAGTTGTTTTTATTTAAAAAAAGTCACTGCAAATCAAGCAAGTAAAAAGAAAAAGTAGCCATGCTTATATGCATTTAAGTAGATGTGTGAACTAATTGGATTTCAGATTTGCACGAAAACAATACATTATTTCAAACAATTAAATATTTTACAGAGCAGTAGTACTTAACCTGGTGATTTTTTAAAGTAACTATGAAAGCATTTATTGTGCTAAAAGAATCTTTTTTGCTTCAACTGTAATTCATATTAGTCTTTCTGATTCATCTACCCACAGTTGTCTTTAAAATTTCATGAACTTTGAAATGAACAAATAAGTTTCATCCTTGTCATTGGGAACAATTTCATTTCCAAAGACAAAAAGAAGCATTTCATTTTCATCTTTGCCACACCCACCACAAGATAAATTCCTTAATTTTGTTTTGGGCTGCAGTGTAATCACAGGGAAGTGCGCTCTAGCAACTGTGTGCGTTTGGTTGTTGTGCATGACCACACCTACGTAAGTCAGTGCTGAACATAAATTTTCAGGATTGTACTGGAAGTGAAAATCTTCCTCTGGGCATTGTCTGTGTTTGTAACAAATGCAGAAATAGCAAAAGCCTCACATATCTCTTGCTACATGCGAAATCTATGTTATAAGCACCAGTGCAGCGGGCAACAAGACAAAACACTTTGCATTTGTAAAAGTGAAGATGTGTATAGTGTTATGTCTTAATTTGAAGAATCATGACCTAATCTTTTAGATCTAAGTGTCAAATGAAGAGGGAAAATGTGTTCCTTGCGCGTGCCACATGAGCACCTCCAAAAAGATGGTGCTTACTTCCTTTAAAACAAAGCGGTGTCTACCAAAAAGCTGATTGATGGCACTCAGTGTTGGTTTAAGGTCTTACTGACACTTTTCTCTACCGATGTAAGATTGAAACAGTAAAAATATTTTAGATTTGTGACTACTTAAATTTGGTGTCAACATGAAGACCATCATTCCCTCATCATGGAAGCTGATGTTCCTCCCTGTGGCTGGGTAGGAGGACAGGAGGTGCCTGTTCGCAGCGTGGGGCTGGGATGGATTTCTCATCTGCTGTGCGGAGTGAGGCTGACTTTCCAGAAATCCTCTAGCTGTTACCACTGTGAAGAAAGCCTTCGAAAGAATAGAGGCAGGGGGGAAACCAAAACCTGTGGAGTTGGAAATAAATCTTGATGTGTGTGTGGGTTTTTTTGTTTGTGTTTGGTATTTTGGGTTTTTTTTCCCCTTTTGGGTCCCAATTTGAATTCTAGGGATCTTGTCTTAAATAGAACCAAGTCGTTAATCATCACAGAAGAAGACTGAATGTTCAGAGGGGCATAGAGCTGGTTGAACATCCAGTGACTCTCTAAAAGTGTCTGGGATATAAGAATTATGAGTGTCAAAAAAATGGATATTCATAGGTATTTAAGGAAAATACTTTGAAGATGCCCATCATCAGTCCCAAGCACAGCTGTATACAAATAGCTATGTCTTCTCACTTTTTTTATTTTCTCTCTCTTAGTAGTGTGTCTCGCTTCAATGCTTCCTTCCCTGTACCAGCCTCTGTGCTGGTACAATTGTTTGTGGGCTAAGGCAGTGACTGGCAACGCAGAACTCCATCTGGGTTAAAAATAACTTGGTTGCAAGAAATAATCTGTATTTTTAACCTGGATCAAGTTTCCTGATCCAGAACACTGCACAGCCCTGCAAACGCTTGTAGTAACGCAGCGTGATGGTGCTGCAGGGGTCCGTGGGTGCAGCTGAGGCAGTTTAAGCCAGTGTTATACCCCAAGTGCAATAGGCTTGACAGGAAGATACAGAAATCAGTTTCCCAGGGATGCGCTTTGTGGGTGTTTGGGGCCTTTTTGTGTGTTAAGTAGACTGTTAGCAAAGTAATATGTTTTACATTGTCATTTAACCAATAAGGCCTATTTTTCATCAATAACAATTGTAAAAAATTCCGTCTCTCTTAATACTGAAGTGTTTTGGTGGAATGACTTGAGGAGCATCCAGCATGCGACAAGAGAAAAATGGTAAAATCCAGAGGCTCCTGAAGCGTAGCGCTACATGGTGCATTCTCCTCCAGTACTTGGAGGGTATCTGTGTTGTAAAGGCGGGATGATTTTCAAGGCCTGTTAAGTGGGAACAGAATACCATACCTTTTAGAGGTGTCAGAGGGCTGTTGGTGATCTGCATGTCACTCAGGGGAGACCTTTGGGGTAAGTGTGTGTCATCCACTTGATGGGATGTGCCAGTTTACGAGTTGTCTGTCTGTTGTCTCCTGTCATCCCCCCTCATGTGGCCTCTTTCACATGTCTTCCACTCCCTAGAAAAAATGTATTGAGCTGTCTTCTCATCCCAGCAGCGTTACAGAAACAACCCAGGTCTGTTGGACATGCTTTTGGCAGGTAAAAATTGGAATCTTTCTGAAGCAAAAAGTGTCTCATTTTCAATTCAAGCAAACAGAAAAGTCCTACTTGCCTTTCCCTTGAAAAAAAGATGAAGGTGTAGTTGCTAAGGAGTGAGCTGCATTCTACCTTTCACGTGTAAATTCTGCCAGAGTGCTTAGTTGACTTCTGAATGTGGAACTTAATTTTGGGCTTCTCTGTGGTGAATCAGTACCCTATTTCAGAGTGTGGGGAGGAGGTGCATACCATGGTTCTGTAGGATTTTGCTCTCATTTTCTCGAAAATGCATCTGGTTGAGACAGTGGAGCCTCCCTTGGGGTCAGCCTTCTGTCCTCTTAAGACTGTACTTCTGCCGGAGTGTTGAGATGGTGTTAGGATCATCTCACGACTTGGCCATCTGCATTTCAGAATGAATAGGTCCATTTATGATGTAAGATTGGGTTTTGGGGAAGCAGAGGAGAGTTGGTGCATGTGTGTGGGGCTTCTCTTTGGGTTTTGTGTTGATTTGGTTTGGTGTGTTTGATTTTCTTAGAAATGTGATTTATAATTGGTAGAAAGGGAGAGTGGAGTGAACCCCTCCCTCCGCCTGACAAAGCTCTTTGAGCATGGTGCATCTACTTCAGCTCAGTTAGGGGTCCAGCGGTGGGATGCCTTGATGCCTAATATGGCAGATACTACATCTGCTTCCTAGATGTTATCAGACGTGTTTTTAGGTCTGGGCTGTAATCTGCAAAGCTGCGGTGGAACTGGCCCTGGTTATTTTAGAGGCTGTTTCAGTCTGTGGTCTGGAATAACACAGTAATCAGGGACTCCAGGTGGAGAGGGCTTAAAGCAATACTATCTGGGGGTGATGAGGACCTTGCTTGGCAGTGCTGAGCCTGGGTTTCTGTTTTGCGTGATATGAGCCTGAGCCTGGATTTTACTGTTTTTAGGGTGAAATGTGAGAAGCCTGGCTTTGCAAGTTTATCTGCAGTGCTAGCTAATAGAGTGCTCCAAGTGAGGGGTCTTTCTAAACAGAGTTTCTTTGTGCCAATACCTGAATATAATCCGATTTTTTCAGAGGTTTAATTTCTTTTACATAATTACAATGTTTTTCTATGTCTGAGGTTTTTTATTTTGTTAAGAAGTATCTCTGTCCTATTTTGCTATCGTTAAAAAGGATCTGTTTTCTTGGCTGTGGCATGAGCATAAGTTTAAGTAATCTGTTGCAAGAAGTGCTGACTGTCTTCTAGCTTGGTAGATGTGTAGAATTTTCAGAGATAACCTGATTTCACACTCCCTTTTGGTGTTTAGCTAAGAATAAATAAATTCCAATTCCTGAAAATTCTCACATATAAAAATCCAGGCTATTCATGGATGTCTGGTACTGAAAGAAAATACGTGTTGAATATTAGATACTAAAATGCTTGGCAGAAAACTTCAGAGTGGCAACAGTGGAGGAGGTGGGGAGAATGATGTTTGTTTTAAGATCAGTGCACCCTGGAGAAGAAATTTATTATGATAGTATCAGAGTAAATAAAGTCCTCCTTTGGTGTAGTTTTGTTTGTATTTCTAATTAGCATGGTTCCCTGGGGGCAAGTTCCTGCTGGAGATTGACCTGAATGGTTTTATAATAAGGATGCACAAGAATTCTTTTATTATTATTGTTCTAAGCAAGTTTTTTTTGCTTTCTTTACAACTGGTGTAGGCAGCACTGGTTACCAGTAACAACGGAGAGAATTTCTTTTTAATCATTCTGTTCCTAGGGTGTGAGAATTATCCTAGATTTCATGTTTTATTTGCAAATTCTTTAAATTCTGGGTTTTTGTGTGTTGTGGGGGTTTTTTGGGGTGGTTTTTTTTTTTTTTTTTTTCTTTTCTTAGATTCATCCTGTACCTGTGCTTTCATACTTGCCCATGTTTGTTACTTGGCTGTAGCAGGTTGCATGTGCCGCTTTTGGAAGCTTCTTTCCGAGAGGTGCTCTTTGGTTTTGTGGTTGGCCTTGCAAACTGTTTGAAAATTTCAAACTATTGTGACGTGGGAGCTGGTGAGGTATGTTATTAGGGCCATCTATGGAATTTCAAAATGCTGATTTCAAAAATATGTATTTTTTTTTTTTAAATACACGTGTTGCCCTGCCAAGTTAAGAGGGTCCTTCCTTGAATACTTGAGAAAAAGTAGAGAGACAAAAAGTTTGAACCTTTGATCATATCTCAGCCATATATGATTTCCCTGACCAAAATAAGCAATATTATTTGTAGTATCCAAGCCTTGCTGTTTTCTTCACTTAGGTAAAGTGTATGAGATTGGTAAAGTATTTTCTACAAAGGTTTTGAGCAGTGAGTGGTTTGTAATGAGGTCATTGTGATTTCTGGGAGGCAAATGGTGTCTGATTCCAGGTTCTTGCTGGATTGAGTTTGTGTACTTCTTCAGTTCACAAGACATTTCTCTCATGCTAATTATTGACCCTGAGAAATTATTATACCAACCAGAAAAAACAGAAGTGCTAGGAACTGTTGTGCCCCATTTGTTTGGGGAATGTGGTCTCAGTTTGTCCCAGAAAAAAATTCCACTTTGGTTGTGACAGTAGGGATGTGGGGGTAGCGTAACAGCTCCTGATCAGTGTGGTGCCTTATGTCTGTGGGCTGGGTTGGGCAACAGGCTCCCATTTACAGGGCTGTCTTTGACTTGATTATCATGAAGACACTGCATTTTCCAGGCTTTTATTGTTTAATTTTCATATTAAAAAGAGAAAAGGCGATGAATACAAACTGCAGTTATGAGTTCCATTTTCTTCTTTGTCCTGCAACTCTGAGATCAGCATCAGTTTGCCCTGTCAGTGAAATGGGACTTGTCACAGACTTTCTCAATTGTGGCACAGTTACGTTATGTTAGGAGAAGTGTGTGTTATGTCAGGAGTTCAGTGCAATCAGCATTGCAGATGAAAGGTATGGTGCCCTCATAAATTCTTATTTTTACTTATGAATAAAGCCAGAATCTGAAGGTTTGGGATTTTTGTTTTTTAGAGGTACAGCTTGTTCGGAAATGTGTGTCACTTAGCTTTGTGCCAGCAGTTTTTTCCACTCTATCGGCTGCAACTGCTGATCATGGCCTTTCCTTGTTGTTTGTGAACCTTGTGATCTCCCCTGGAGTCACCCAGGATGTAGAAGGTCCTGCGAATGCTGCTGAGGCAGGCAACTATTGCCCAGGGCGGTGAGCTGATCTGCTGCACTCTTGCTCCTCTTCCTGGCACAGAGGACGTTGAACATTGCTTCTGTGAGTAGGAGCTCCCCGCATCTCCAGCAGCAAAGGTGAGAGGCCATCAGCAAGGCTCCGTCTGCTGTATGGCAGCTCCTGGTGCTGCCTGCTACCACCTGAGCCGGGAAAGGAGCCCTGCTGCCCATCCTGCCTTTCCTTCTGTGGCCTAGAGCTGTGGGGTTAGACTGTGTGTCAATTAATCTACTGATGTATTTTTATGAAGAATTGAACGAAATTGCTTTCCTGCTCCATGCATTTACAGATAGAGGAGTAGTTTTTCACATGATTCCATGAATTATTGATTACTTCTGGCTTCCTTTCCATCTTGGATCCTGCTGCTTTCATTGAATGCGAAGTGTGTGGTGCTGCAGAGCAGGGTCATCTCTGAGATCCGTGTGGTGGGAAGCAGGGGGAGACTCCATCAAGGTCAGTGTTACAGTGAGCTGACAGTGCAGCGAGCAGGAGCCCTGTTGGACACACGCAGAGTTTAGCACTGGTAACCACCATTTCTTCAAACGCTTATGTGGTTCACAGCAGATACGGAATAACTTCAGGTCACTGTGACGTCTTTTTTACCTTGAAGAAAGCAAGCAGTGTGACTGGAGAGCTGTGTAACACATATATGTATTCTCCTGTCCCCGTCCCTGCGGTGTCAGGCTAGAAGAGGCTTAGGTTGCAGTAAGAAAGATTTTCTACAGCTTCTGGTTTTTCTTTTGTGTTTTTACTGATAATGAAGTGATAGGTAGAAAAAAATCATATAGTATTGGCATTACATACTTTGTTTAGAAAATAGCGTGTTGGAGTCCACCTAGACAGCAGGATTTAAAGCAGAGACACGTGGAGTTTTCTGTCCTGTGCAGACGATGAGCTTGTTCTGTGTGCTGCTCTCAGCCTGAAACGTAACTGTTTCACCTGTCGCCTGAATACATGCGTGTTTTTCTCATTTATAAGAAATGAACACTGCTTTCTCACATGAATCCTATGCCTGTAGTCAGCATTGCAGTGGTTCTTTTCGTGGTAATGTTCTGTCTTGTACAAAAATGCCCTCCTGCTGCACAGCATGTGGCGTGCCCTGTGGTGGCTGCACTTCGGCTACTGTGCAGGCGCCTGAGTGCTGGTCTGAACCGAGAGGCTGTAGAAATACCCGCAGTGTTGCCGCTGCTCTAATCCTGCCCTTGAAAGCAAGAATGCTTATGGAATCTTGGTTTTATTCTTTAGGTTTTGCATTCCTCAGTAAATGACAGTGCTTAACTGTAAATTACCGTTTGGGGTTTGAATAAGGAAACGAGCGAGAGGCCCAAATGCGCGAGCCTGGATGCTCTGTGGCCAGTGCAGCAGTGGGGCTGCCTTCTGTGGAGGGAGAACAGGCTGTGAAGGCAGCTTGTCAGGTTGTACATTATCTCTTTGTTGCATATGAAGTGCTTGAAATTTCCATTTTTCCCTCTGTTTCCCCTGGAAAAGAAACACCCCTCTGTCCTTACTCTTTTCATGCAGAAGTAAATGAACTAAATCTGGCATTTTGATCAGCTGGGGTAGATGCTCAGTCTTCTGCGGCATAATGCTCTCTGTAACAAAATACCCTGAAGTTGATCCTTTCTCCCCTCTGACAGTAATGAGAGGGGCTGACTTGAGGCAGGAAGCATCTTCCCGTCCTCCTCTGATAATCTAGGCAGCTTGGAAAAGCTTAATCACTGTGGCCTGGTTAGAAGTGTTTACTGTGTGCGGGCAGGGAAGAACTGCAGCACTTATCACCCCTCCTGTTTTTCCTGTCCTTAGAAGCCTAGGTTGCTCCTCAGAAATTCCTCACGCTGCAAATCCTAGTTTCTCCTGTGTGCTTGTGTTTCTGAAGTGACCCTTATCTGCAGTGACAGGGCTTTAGTGACCAGTTGATCTGGATCTAGGTGGCCACAATCTTATCTTCCCACAGTGACTTTATTTCCAGAGCAGATTCTGCTGGTCCTAAATGGAAATTACCGCAGGTCTTGCTGACTGTTGCTGTTTGAGTCCTCCTTTAGAAGCTGGATAAGAGTTTTTAGATAAGAACCCTTTAAAAAAGTAAAGAAAAAAGGGAACCGGGCCTTTCAGACTATGTATCTTTCTAGTGGTTGAATATGGGAGCAGTAAACATCTCTGCTGTTACCATTAATGTAAATTCCAGCAGATCCAGTATCCAGCTGTGATTGTGCTTTCATAAACTGTATTAGTGCAGAGGACACAGTTAACTGTCGCTGGTGTGATTCAGCTAGTGGCTTCTTATAGCTTTGTTCACCAGCTCCACTTTAATAACATACAATTCCAAAGGCAGCACATTTGTTTTAGAAGCTATGCTTTTTTTTTTTTTTTTTTTAATTTGATTGATTCAATAAGACAGGGAGCACGGTGTGGAGCCCTCAGTGTCTCACAGCTGGCTTTGGTGCCTCCCTATCACCTACTTGGTGAGGAATGAAAAAAACCCAGTGCTAAGTGGTTTTGAGAATCCACTAGCAAAGAGCTCAGTCTGCTCTCCAGACACCAGAATCTTCTGGGGAGGGAGAGGTGAAACAGAACACACCAATGTGGGGTTTGTTTTTGGTTTTGTTTTGGTTGGTTGGTTTTGTTTTGTTTTTCAGAGAGTATCTCTGTGTTTGGAGGCTCTGGTTGCACAGACTCAAAAGGGAGAGTGAAACTTTGCTGGCAACTCTTTGTCCCTGTGGTTCTTAAAAGTTTTGAACAATTAGTACCACATCAGTGTCAAACACGTTTGAAATCTCTCCAAGGCTTACAGCTTACGTTGAAGTCCACGTCAGTAGTTTTCCATGTTAGAAGGGATCACTGATTTGAACTCGGCACACATGTCAGGACAGTTTAGTTTGCAGTAGTTGCCTGTGCCTGCCAGGCTCTTTGGTCAAAGAGATAGCAGGAAGCTGTGGCTTTCCATGCCCAGCAGTCTAATTTTTAACCCATTGGAGGGTAGAACTGTTTTCTTCTGTTCCTAGAGCAGCGTGCATGTACGGCACATGTTCAGGGCACTGAGACTTCCCTCACTTCTTGAATGACCTTAAAACACTTCAGGGATTTTAGTTATTAAAAGATGTATGGCTATAGATTGGGGCCTTTTATATGAGGAGAACATCACCCGAGCTTAAAACTGTTTATCGTGGTGTTCAGTAGAGCCCAGTATGTGCAGTTACTCCATAAATGCTTTTGCAGGCCATGCATGGGAGTTCAGATCTTTCTTTAGCTGTGTCATCTTATCAGAATAAAATTTTCCTGAGCGGGCTGGTGGCTGCAGTAAGTAGCTGCAAATGGGAAACCTGTGTGTAACTGAGGAGAATGGTACTGGCTCTTGCAGAGACCTCAGTGATACCATTTTTCTCTATCTTAATGAAGCATTAAAGTTAGTTTACATAGTGATAAATATAATTATTGTAGTGATGGCTTTGTGCCTAAGATGCCTAGAAAGCTGAACATGAGGTCTTTTTAATGGCATCATAATGGTCCTTGTAAGTGTTACAGATATCCTAGTGTCATGTATAATAAATAATGCACATTATTTTCCAGTGGACTTATACAACTCGACAGTGTGAACACACAGAAAAGACTTTATCACTAAATTTGTTCAGTGGCCGCTTCCTCTGGTTAGGCTGTGTTCAGCAGTGGAAATGACTGCAAGATAAGCGAACTTACTACTCTGGGCTTGCTGGAGAGCGAATGTGCGTTTGTGAAAGTGGGGGGAGATGAGATGAAGAACACATTCTAGGCATTGGAGACCAAGTTGGGTGCCTTCCTCTATTTGCTAATACTTCTTTGTGCATTACTTTCTGTTTTGTAAATGGTACAATTCACAAGAATACACAGAGTTACTGCAGTATGGCTTTCTTCCCTTCTCGCTCTTAAATCTCTCAAAGGAAACAGGCTGTAGCCAGTGTGAGGTGCTTGTTTGTGGGTTCTGATTCACTTGGCTAGCTGTGACTCTTTTCTCTTTGGGTCCTGTTCCTGGCAAGGGTCGTTTACTACAGAAATCCGCAGGAAGCTCTTGGATCAAGATGCATCAGACAAGGGAAAAGCTGTTTGCTTTTTTTTTTTTTTCCTTTGCTTCTTCCGTCAGGTTTGACTTAAAAGTCTGTGGAAAAGTGTTATGCCCTTGAATTTTTAATATTATAAACTGTATTCCTTCCTTGTGTTTAACATTCTACACCAAGAGTGTCTGCACCACGGTAATCTGTTGAAGGTGAATCCTGAGTTTTCAGACTTAGTGCCGAATCCTGTATGATCCTACCTTCCCTTATGCTTAAGGATAAGGGTTTACAGCAGCTCTGCATTTTTAGGATGTGTGAGTCATGTAAGATTTAACAGTCAAACTGTTAGCTGAGTAGAACAAAATACTGCATCCATAGCAACTACATATGAGATAATACTAAAATCGGTGATTTTTATCAGTTCTTTTTTTATCCAGTATTTGTAGTGTTCTGTGAAAAGTAAAAGGGGAACAAGTAGTAAAATGAGAAGATATGTGTCTGGTGACTTACTGAGCCATGATATCTTTATTACTTTGAGTTAGCTCAATAATTTGGATTATTACTTGTGAAGAGCACTGTATCTGAAAAGCATCTGGCATGGTGGTGTTGTGCAGATGACTTTGAAACTCAGTAATATGGTCTTAGTTTTCATGTGATTTTGATGCTTGAGGAGGGGGAGGGAATAAGAAAAGGAGATAAGAGAAAAGGATGGCTAGTGAATAAAATACTTAGCCTTTTTTTTTTTTTTTTTTTTAGGAGTAAGTCATGGGTGGTCTGTCTCTCAAGTAAAGTATTTGAAGTCTTCATTCCTGTGACTTTGAATAGAAATAAGAAGGGTCTTTTAAAAATCTGGCTGCATTATGAAACTTGTCCAGCAAAACCCTTCCAGCGTGAGGGCTTCATTGGCCCGTATGGGGGCATTATTACAGGGGTCCCTTGGAAAAGGGGCTTCAGGGTGTCTCTCCAGTTGCTCCTGTAGGGGAGGAACAAGACTTGCCTAATGGCCTTACAGGGAGAACAGCATTATCTGACAAGAATTGAAAGCTGACATCTGTTTCAGTGCATAGCATTTTTCTTTCTGTAGGCCCACTGTGAAGACTTTTGACATCCCTTGTGGAACTCACCACAGACTTTAACTGTTGTGTTCATGTTCTTGGACATACCCTACCCGGTGTAGGGGAGGTTTGTGTAATATATGCAGGCACTGTAATTTTGTGTATTTGAAAAGAGATATACATATAATATGCACACAAATGTCAATGTGTTTATATCATGTGAAAGGTGATCTAATGGATCTTTTGTATTTTAATTATCCTCTGTCACCCCCAAGACTACCAATTTACAGGACTGAGTAATTCTAGGCTAGTAGTCATCGATCGCATCTGATGTTACTCCCTTTTAATTGCAGCTTATATGGCATTTTCAGTCTTAACCAGAGACTTCTCTGGTCAGCCCACAACGCCCAGGCACCATTCAGCTGCAGTGGTCAATACTGAGGTGGGTGGGGAAGTCTCCTGTCTTTTCCAAGGTGACTGGAAATGCTGGTTATGTGTTCGATCATGTTATACCGAGTGCTTCTCTGGGCTGTGAGCTCATTCTTCTTCCTTGCACACTAGAAGTAAATGGCTTTGCTTGGCCTTCTGGACTCTACCTGAAGCTGATGGGCTGTAAGATGTTGCTGATACATCTTTTTCCTAGTGGTTTAAAAAACCATTAGGGGCTGCCTGCTTTGGTGGACACTCCAGTGAGTTCCTTCAGACCTCTTCAGTGAGCTCACAGGTGTTTCCACATTTCTCTCCATTGGCTACTCGTCAGCTGCTGATGGAACAGGGAAGCTGGCAGTGAGGGATTGGTGTTTTAGGCTGGTGTGTGATGAAAAAGTCTGCTTTGAGAAGAACCACAATCTCTGTGGCTGTGGGAAGCCAGTTAGTGTGGGGCAGCGTTAGGGTGAACTGTAGCTGTGTGGTGTGCGTCGAGGGGCACCATGCAGAGGGGTGGCGCTTCTTCAGAGCCTGCTTTGGCCCAAGGCATAGGAACAGAGGCAGCCACAGCCCCAAATGCACCGTGCCGAAACGTGTGGAGGTGAGGATGCTGGAGTATTGGTAGTGCTGAGAAAGGAAACAAGAAAGGAGATGTATGGTGGTTGCTACAGCAGCTTGCTGTCTGTTGGGTCAAGCTCAGGGCTGGAGGTTAGCCTGTCCAAAGCTCAAATTCGGTATAGACAATATGCTTCCTGTGACCTGAAGTCAATCACTTAATCTGAGTAATCTTACTTTGTGGTTTGCGTTCCTGTTTAAGGTAGGGGTGATAGCGTTAGCTGCTGCCGTCTCTCCCAGGTGTGTTAGGATTAGCGGTTTAAATTTAGTTAAGACATGTCAGGCAGAAGTAGGAGATAAGTTACTGCTGTTACTGAAATACTGTCTAGGAGTAATCTTCTTGCCAACACTTCCCAAGCACCAGTCTGCTTTAGAGAGGGAATTTCAAAGTCTGAACTGTTCAAGGTAGAACAAGTACTCTGGTACTGGAAGCTTCTAGAATTGCACTGAGGTGTGATTGTTATTGTCATGTTGTCTCTTGTAATCAGCAAACAGGCTTGTTCGCAAACCAATCAGTTATGTGTATCAAATGAAGCTGTCACTTTAAGGCTTCCTGCAACACTTTAAAATAATGATTATATCGCAGAGCTCAGGTAGGTGTATTGCTAAAAAGGATGACAGGTTGCAGCTGAGCTGGAGGAAATTCAAGTTGTCTCAGCTTCTGCGCAGAGTTCTCACGAAGGCAAGTTGTATGCCCGGCTTGGGTTACCTCTTTGCAGTTCCTGCTGTCTGGCACAGATACTGTTTCCCATCAAATGCTGTGGAAGTGAGGGTTAACTATCAATGGAAATTTTGACTGCCTAAATTGGCTACTTCTGACTCTGCTGAGCAAGATAATGAGTTACCTCTCCCTGATGTAATAGCTTATGTGGTTTTTAACGCTTTTAAATAAGTCCTCCTTGGGAAGTCGTGTGGAGGGGTTTGCCAACTTTTTTTTTTTTTTTTTTTTCTTTTTTCTTCCCTTGGAGAAACCCTAAACCTGCCTTGAGTCTCTAAGAGGGGATTTTTGGGGGCTGGGTGGGAGAGGGTTCAGGAAGTAGGGGGTGTGTTTGATGTTTTGCTTCTCCCTTGCCTGGAACACTTGAGATTGAGTAACCAGGGTATTGTCTGGCATATCTGAAGCCAGCGCTAAAGCTTACAAAAGAGCTTAAGTCATTTCAGTAAATGAATTTAGCTCTTGTCCGTCTACATCCTGTGCTTGTTGAGACTTTGCTGATTCCCAGCTGTTTTCTGTTGCTCCTGTGCCAGCAGTTGCTCCACCTCCTCTCAAGAGCTGGTGGAATACTTTGAGTGCTGACTTCCTCCAGGCAAAGTCAGTCAGGTTTGCCGAAACCTCCTAAGTGATGGGAAGAGCAGGGCTGGCTCAGGCTTCTGCAGTGGGTTATGAGTGCTCCTGCAGTTCCTCCCTCCTTTCTGCAGCTGGAGTGATAACCTTCAGCAGGAGAAAGGTGGCAGTGGCTTCTGTTGTTGTCATTAACTGCATTTGGAGGGGTGATTTTGATATACTTGGGAGCCTGTATCTTTTATATAGCCTTAAATGCACTGTTTCTAGTTCTGTAGCAGCTTGCTATAGTGGAGGAGGAGGAGGGTAACAGTAGGAATGCTTCCTAAAAATTGCTCAGATTTCCTGGAGGCAGGAAGGGACAAGAATGTTGTGGTAATGCTTAAATCTATGTGAAATAGGGCCCTTGCATGTAGTTGTAGGAAGACTGTCCGTGGTAAAGGAGTAGGAGATTAAACAGCTGTGTATCCCAGAGGGTGTGAATATCCAGAAAAGAGGAAAGATAAGTTGAGATTTCTGTTGTTCTTTACAATATGTTGACTGTATTATCCATGTTAAGGTTCTGCTCCATCATATCTGTAGAGAAGGAGGAGGATTTCAGCTTTGTAGAGATCAGTCTATAATCTCGGTGATGACTTCTGTATTGGAATCAGTGCTATAGGGCTGGTGTACTACAGGATGTATTCAGATTTCTGTTTCAAAGAGCAAGGACAAAGATGATCTACATTTCCCACAAATTATTTGTCATGGAATGAAAATCCAGTTTTTCTTTTTCAGTTATTTAGTCCTTCTAATTCAATGAAAATCTTCTCACGGAGTCTTTTTGATTACAGGATATTTTTTTTTAATTCGAAGCTAGTCAAAAGTACAGGGACAAAATCCCTAGAAAGTTCTTTTCTTGCTCTGTTTTTTAACAAGCACAGCCTGGGAAACTCAAAGTATTTAAGGGATTATGTTATGATTTGCTTTGAAACACAAGGAATTGAGAGGCAGGGCTGAAACCTGGTCTGTGGCTCTGAATGTTTGGAGGTCTTAAGCTGTTTGTATGTGACCTCTTTGCCCGGAGTGGAAAGAAGCTGGTAAGTCTGCATTCAGTTACCACTGACTGGGTGATGGGGAGTTGGCATCCTGTCCTCACAGTACAGCAAAGGGATTGTGAATTAGAAGGAAATACTTCCCCTTGGTAAATTTTTCCTTTAGCAATATCCTTTTGAAATACAGGTGAAGAATGTGCTTTTTACTGCATATGTACAGAGGTAAACTTCTGGTAAATGAATTTTTACTACTCAAACTTTTATGAGTCCCCATGCATTAGATATTTTAGCTTAGTGGAATATCAACACCTTCAAAAAGTGACTGACAGCATGCTTTTTTGTCTCAGCTAAACAAACAAAACAAACCACCGTGGCTATTTGAGGTACACAGGATAGATTTGTTCTGATTGTAATTGGGAGCTTGGAAAAGATTTTAAATGGAGAAGATGGTGCAGATTTGTGCTATTGTTACTGGAATGCAGCCATCCTCAGAGCATCTCTATCAGTCTGTTAGTCATGAAATACTATAGGTTCTGCTGGGATGAGACTAAGCGTCACGGTAGAAGTATTAGTCTGAAATCTCTCAGAATACTGGAGGCTTTTTGAGTCCTGGAGGAAAACTAGAGAATGATTTAAATTTTTAATACTCTCTGCTTCTCCAAAGAAATCTTCATCTCCAGTCAGCTGTAATTGTAGTAACACAGGTTAAGGCTGGTGGCATTGATTTCAGTGTAGCTTCTGCCACTCTGTGGACAAAGGAGCTTGTTGTGTGTGGTCTGTCCTCACGTTTTCTCCTGTCTCTCCCCCTGCTTGTGCTGTAATACGGAGATTCTGCAGTTTTGGAGTCGTAGTAGCTGCTCAGTGGGAGTGTGAGAACTTGCCATGTAAAGCTCAGTTCTCACTTGAATTTCTTAGTAATGCAGAAAAATAGACCATTGCTGAACTGCACAAAGCCTGGCACTCACTGACTGGTCAGTAAAATGGAGTTAGATCTCCTCAAAATAGGGGAAAAAAAATAATCTAAAAGTAGCATTGCGTTCTTCATTCTGGTAGTCTTGTTTTTGGGTGACCTCCCAGCTCTGTAAATGCTGTTACTCAATTTTAAAAAATCCCAATACTATTTATTAGGCTTTGACTAAGTAGGGGAAAATGAAAAAACTTAACCAGGACTTACTGCAAAAAACTTTTCAAGTGGAAGTCTCTTGATTGTTTAATATGAACTGAATGTCTGAAATTAGAGGCTGGTTTTTGCTTTGGTTTATTTTCTTGCATATATTTCACATGTATTTCATATATTTGTTCCTCAGTTATGAAGGTTCTGTTTTCGGAGCGGGTCTTTGGAACGTGGAAGAAGTTATGCATACTTAACTTGGCAAATAAATCTGTCCACACCTTATTTTCTGTTTGAGAGGTTTGCTGGGAGTGAGGTGGTGTGAAAGTGAGAAAAGAAGACGTAGAAGTTGTGGGGCCGTCACAGATTCTGTGAGATGGCATCACCAGAACGGATTCCTGGGCTTGAGCTGCTATTGATGCTTGTTACCGGCAGCACTGTATAAATAACTGGATCTCAAAGGGCAAGAACAGGCTGGGGAGGATGGCAGGGTGCATTGTGGTTTTCGGGTGAGCAGGCGGAGTTGTTTACCATGCGTTATGAGGGCTGGATTTTAAAATCTGTATCATGGGCTAGGGTGTATTTATGTAAAGCTGTTCGAGTTCTGGGGCTTAGTGATTCACGTTTTCCAGATGCAAACAAAGGGCGTTGCTTTTGGAGGTGTGCCCTGTCTAACTGATAGTGAGAGCAAAAGTAGACTGTGGCAAAACCCATGTGGTTAATGTTCCGGTGCAGGGAATAAGCTAGTCGGTTTTATCCAGGGACTCCGTTTTGTCAAAGTTTCTCTGTCAGAGATTCTTTTTCTGAAAGCTGTTGGTGTCAGTTTGGGGATAATGAAGGGGGAAGAGGATTTGCGATTAAAATTACTTGCTGCCTGGTATGTGCTATAGATAGCTGTGAAACAGCGTAGTTTGTTCAGGGACAGCTTTGCTACCTGGAAATAGAAAATAATCCCAGAGTGAAGCTGTGTCCCGTCACGCAAATTTTGTAACTAAAGGAACCTTTTCTGGAATGACAGATGAATCTGCGCAAGGACAGGGCAACCTTTTCCTGCTCTGTGTTGTCAGAGGCTGGTAACCACAGTCCTGTGTTTGAGCAGTGTTCTCTGCACTTTTGTGGTTAAAAAGAAGCTAAAACTGTGGGTTGATTGGGGAGGTAAAATAAAATTGCATGTTTGATAAATAATCTTTAAACCCGTTTCTTATAATTTGACAGCTCTAATCTATTGTAAAGGTACTGAAACAAATCCCTCCAAGAATTAAGTATCTCTCCACTGGTGGGCTGAGAGCAGAGCAGCAGTGACGTTGTGAGGCTGCTTAGGATGCTGAATAATACTGTTGCTTCATTGAAACTTACCATTTTTGAACTTCTGAACCTACCATTTTTGAACTTTTGAACTTCTGGATGTTCTTTTTCTGGAAAAAGTATGTTTGCCTTGCCTCGTTCCTGATAAAGATGTGGACTTCAAACAAGCATAGTTTGTTTAAATTAATTTTTGTAATGAAATATTAATTTAATTTACCAGTGGTCAGTTGCCCAGAGTCTTGTCTTTGAACTGGCTGGAGTGCAAAGCACTTGAAGTGCTGTTGTTGTGACAGGGTCACTGTCAATTTAGTTTTATCTCTAAATTTAAGTTATGTTTACTTAAAAAGTAAGAAAGGAAACAAGGCAGTGGAATTGCCTGATATGAATGTTTTGTATTTTAATAAAAAATTGTTGGTTTATATCTTCTTCTGTGGAGGGATCAGCTGCAGCCCAGCAGTACTGATCTGGAATGCTTTTGCAGCTGAGAAGTGAAATGGAGAAGTCTGACTTCTTGGAGTGGGGGATGGGGAATGTTTAACTTTACTGAAAAGCAGGAGAAAGAAGTAAGTGATGAAAAACAGACATGAATTTAATTTGTAAGTCAATTTCAGTTGTAATGATTGATTAACAGTAGGTGAATTAATTACAAACAACAGTTCTTAACACTAGCATTCAAGAATTCAGTATGTTATAGTAATGAGCCTTGCCTGTTTTCGTTCTCCGAAGATAATGTATCGATTTGGGCTGAGAAGAAAATACCTACAGTATGATTAATCCAGTACTTGAAAACACTCCTTTCTTCAGAATAACCCCTTGCTTTTGAAAGGAGACTCTTAAACTTCTAGGCATCACAGCTCCTCCTTGCACATTGAAGTGTGTACCTTGACGTCTGGCGAATTGACTTCTTCAAGGTCACAGTTTGGCATTGCTTGAAATAGAAGTCTGATGCCAGACTTGCTTTCCTCTGACGTAACGACCAGACACTTTTCCCAAGTGCATTCTAGAGCTGTGATGACTGCGCCTAACTTGAGAACATGAGAAAGCTGCATGGAGGAGTAATGATGGAGGTTTCACCAGCCATGGTTTTAGTTTCAACAAGGTAGTACAAAGTTAGGTGAAAATACAGGAATTACAGGATGCCTGTGGAGAACGTGGTCCACATTAGAAGAGATAGAGGGAGGAATTGCAGTTTACTTAGTGAATCAGTTGACCTAATATGGTACACCGATCTAAAAAAAAAAAAAAAAGTCTGAAACCAAAGTGAATGTAAGCAGTTAAATGTTTGTGTCGTCATTTTACTTGGAATTTTGATCTATCAAGCAGGTATTCCTCAAATTCTTTCTGCTCTTCATGAATTGCCTGGACAAACACAGACTTTATCAAGGATTATTTTGTTATCCGGTTGTTTGCCACCTGCTGGTTTTTCTCATTGAGGCCTTACAAACCTTTTTTTCTCCTTGTTTGCCTAAAATTAAATCTTCAACTACAGAAATCATTTGCAGAGTTTGAACAGAAGAAATGAAAAAGTATTAATTTACACTGATATGTTTTCCATTGCCTCTTAAAGTCAACGTAGTCTTGAAAACATCAAAGAGGCTGCTACCAGGATGTTAGTACGTTGTAGAAGTTAAGGTTGAGTTTTCATTGCTATGTGGACAGCTTGTAATGGGGCTTGTGAAAAGCTAATGCATGAGAAGATTGTCAGCCTTTTTTTTTTTTTTTTTTTTTCTTCCTCCCCTCCTCCCTGGGTGTGCAAAAGGTTTGCAGCTCATTCTGGGGAAAGGATGCAGTGAGAGGAGAGCATGAGGAATGCTGCTACATTTTGGAGGTCCATAGAAATGCTCGTGCTTTGGGCAGTTTGGTAACCCAAGGGAGTGCTGTAAGTGCCATTCCTGATGGGTTGTGTGGACAGCACAGCTTCCTGTGTGACTTTTGGATCTGGAGCTTTCCCTAAGAGTTGTAGTCTGCCTTGTGGCTGTATCAGAAGCAGAGCCTATGCTGCACTTATTCAGCTAGCTGATAATCTCAGTTCTTGTCTCCCAGGCTGGTGTATCGCTGATTTAATTTTTATTGTGCTTTAATTTTTTTCAAATCCCAGCACACTGAGCAGCAGTAAGTGTAATGTGATACCACTTTACTGCCAGGGTTAGACGCCAAATGGGTGACTTTGTAAAGAGTTGGTTGGGGGGTGTATTTGTGTGTGGTGTTTGCGGCTTTTATCTGGTGTAGGCTTTTTGTTTTATTATGACTAATCAACTGTCTCTTAGGCGTGTTCTTGACTTGGGTGAGTTTAGTTCCTGTGATGATTTCACTTCCAAACCCTTGAAGGCAGCCGTGAAAAGAGAAAGCTTTTTTTTTCCGAATAACTCATAGTTGCAAGGAGTTTGTCCTGAGCTGTGCAAACACCCACACTGCCATTTCTTGAATTTCTGGATTTCTAGAATCACTTGTCTTCACACTTCTCCAGGTCCCTTGTGTTGGGTAAACCTAACCTGCGAAAGCAAATCCCTCTGGTTTCCCACAGCTCCCCTGTGTGATGGCCTTGGAGAGAGGGAACATCATCTCTTTTGCCTGAAGCAGATTTGCTGGTCAGAGGGTGCTGTGTGTGTCTCTAGGATATTCAATTTGTGCAAATCCGTGAAGCATAGTTAACTTGCTTTTAATATGTACGTGTGCGTACTGTTCTTCCTAAATGTATTAATGAATCAATAATGCGTATATATGCATTGATAGCAAATAATTTTGAAAATTTGCTTGAATGTTTTAAAAATACAGGTGTCATTGCAATTACTGAGTGGTTTTCACTTTTAAGAGCTGTGTTGCGAGTTCTTCCTTTTTGTCTACGAAAAGCTGCTGAAGACAGCCAGCCTTGTTCACTGGTGTCCCACTTCTAATTGAAACACCGGCCTGTAAAATCTAGTGCTCTGTGTTTAGAGCAGCAAGGTTGATTTGTTTTATTTCCAGAGCCTGGTAAATGTCTCTAAAATGTGTCAGATGCCATTTCAGTGCTTTGCCAAAGCAGCAGTTGGAGCAACAGTTGGTAGTGCTTGGAAGCATACCTGATGGCTTTAGTCATCCGAACGCTGCGGTTTTGTTGTGGTGCTCGAGAGGGGAGGGGAGGGCTGGGATGGCTTGCGAACCGTACAGTACCTGAACAGTGGGTTTGAGTTCCCATTAAGGCAGCAGTAGACTTCTGAAACCCACAGAACAGAAAATGTTAGTGTTCCATGCACTCTCTTGAAAGCTTTTGCTTGTTGGAATAAGCAGCGTCTCATTTTACTAAAAGAGATGAAAGTAGACAGTAAATGTGTGATTTTCTTTTTTGCTCAAGTGTAATTCCTTTGTACGTTGGCGAAGGTTCCTGTCTGTAATCAGGGGCAGGTTTTTGCACTTGGAGGAATCGGCCTGTTGAGAGGGGACCCAGTACATCCCACGTGTCAAAGCCTCTTTATTCCTCCCTTGAGGGAAGGAGGCTCCAGATCTCCCCCGGGGACCCCTGCTCCTCCCTTCTTAGACCTTGCTTGGCTGCTGAATCTCTTGTGGCAGCCACCGCTGGCTTGGGAAGCCTTTCATTGCTTCCTGGAGTACTTCCTGAAAAGTCTTTAGGGGCTTAGTGAGATAAACCGGCTTGTTTCCTCTACGGTTTCCTGATGACTGGTCTGCAGTACAACTTTTCCTGTTCCTAAGTGGGGGGGGAAGTTTTTCTTCTCCACCCATTTGACTTTTTTTTTTTTTTTTTTTCCCCTCATCCAGACAGTTTGAAATGAAATGTTTAAATTTTGCCAAACCTTTTATGGCTGTAGGGCTGTTTGTACACGCTTCAAAGTGTGATCAAACTCAGAGTTGGTAAGTCCCTTCCTTCCATTGCAAAGCAATACTGCAGGTGGTAACTTCTTGCTGACCTTGAATTTAGCTAATGAAATTATTTCTACAAACCAATTTAACTTCTGCTGTCCAGGGAAAGACTCCACCCCACTCCCCTGCTGCTTCCCCAAAGGAGACTTCTCTTTTTGGATCACTCACTGCTGCAAGGGCCGTTGGCATTTTTGCTCTTCAGCCTTTAAACCCAGTACTTTTTTGATTTTTGAGACTTCTGAATTCTCTGTTGCATTTGGTAGATTCAGTGATAGTTTTTGATCAGACCTTTCTCCTCAGCAGAGTGAAAATAACCTCATCTTTGGTGGCTTCATTGCTACTTTGTGTCTTGCTGACCAGCTCAAAATACAATTGCATTCATTTAATTTACATATTGAATATATTGTGGTCATGTTTGAGTATATAGGGTATTCTATGTATGTGTGCAATGTTGATGTAAAAGAATAATGAAATTGTTTTCCAAGTAGGTTTTTTCCTGGATTCCTACTTCAGAAAAAAGTGAATAGATGTTCTTTTCTGCTCTGTCTGATTGCACTCTGTATCATGTGCTTTTCTTGCTGTCTAGCCATCGTACAGCCCAGTGATATTTTAACTTCAACTCCCAACTGATTTATGGTAGGTATTTTTAACAATAAAAAGAATTTCTACTACTTTAGACAAATGTAGTTAGGTAATTAAGAATACAAATGTGAACTTTGTATTAGGTGTTCGAAGAGCCAAAACTGAATAGAAGTTAACTTGCTGCAGTGGCTCCGGTTTTAACTAAATCTAGAAAACTGGGAGTACTGTTAACTGCAGTGCATGTCAGGCTGCTGAATTTCGAAGGCTTTTAAGGGAAGGACAAAAGTGTAGTATGTGGAAAAATATTTACTTTAAAAACAAACAAACAAACTCATATATTGTCACAGCTGACAAGTGCTGACGGTTGTTCAGAATTACCTAACTCCCCAGCTCCCACACCTCCTACTTTAGGAAATGCAGGCAGTTAACTGCATCTCTAGCCTAATTGGATACAGGAAATAATTTTAACATTTTAACTGTTTTTCTCCTTTGAGTAAGAGTTAAAAGTCCCTGAGGAAGCTATTTAACATTAGCAGTCATTTACTGAAAAGTCTTGATGGTTCTTGTATTCAGAGTGATTGTTTTATGGAGGGTTTTCTTTTCGATGTGCAATTAGAAGTAACAAAATATATTGTAAATATTTCTGTTTTTAAAGTTTAAGTTTTTATTGTCACTACAAACACCTGAACTTGCTGAGTTAAACAGCCTGCCCTTAGTTTTGGTAGCAACAGGTAACAGTGTGGTGTGCTGAACCATTCTAGGAGAGGAGATGTGCGATGGACAATGTGTCTGCTGCTTCACTCTTCAGCTGCGTGCAAGTGGGAGTTTGGGGTTGGAAAACTGATGAAATGGGACCTGTAAATTTCAGTTGTGTCTCATTTTTCCCTGCTGTAAAGGAAGTGCAGAGAGAAGTGTTGCGTTTTTATGTGTCTGTAAGAGCCTGTATGATTTTGTGGGGAGTTACTGACTTCAGTTTGGTCTCATCTGTGCATTTACATTTGGGGAAATTTGAGGACTTGTTTTGCAGTGCAGGATGTGAAGGCATTGACTGCTAAGCTGCTTTGTTTCCAGTGACTGAGGACAGTTTCAATTCACGTGCTCACCCTTGCATGAGCTTGTGTTAAGAGTGCCATCTTTCCACATTGGTCAGTGGTCTGATTTATCCTTTTGATTTAACTTGAGGATTGTTGCTGGTACTGAAGCAACTGTATTTTATACATATGAACCCCCCCACAGGTAGTGCCTGTGTGATCAGATAGCGGTGCTGGTAGTTTGGGTGTAGGATCAATGTGCCTTTCCTACCTGTCAGGCCAAGTTACTGGTTCCCCTCTTGTCATACACAGAACCGCATCCGAAAGGCTGAGTCTTGAACTTTGTCGGTGGTGGCGGCTTCCGAAAAGCTCGAGCTTGAACCATGTGGATGAGCATGCTGGAGCCACTCGTTGCTCAAAACTTGTATTGCTCTGTGTTAGTTCCCTTTTCCATGAGCACTTTTTTCTTTAAGTGAAATTAGCAGGTAGTCTGATATTTTATAATATCTGGTGATGACACAATTTCCTTTAGCTTTCAGTAGTCCACACAAGTCCTTACTGGTACGAGCTTGTGGCAGGAGAGGGTGGGAATAGGACGGCAGGAGATGGCAGCTCGTCAGCTAAATTAATATTTTGTTTCCCCTAGTAGTATTGTATTCATCTGGGGGGGAGGGGACTGAAATGGCTTTTCATAAACCAAGCATCACTGAGTAGCAGCAAGCCTGACAGCTGCAGGCATCTGCTCAATGGGGACCTGCTGCTGCCAGAAATTGAGCTGGTAATGATGAGCAGCTCAGTGGTGTAATTAAGGTCATATTAACTCCAGCAGCTCCTCCTACCCTACATATAAGAATCCAGAAAACCTGTCATGCAGGAGAGCAGCTCAGAGGTGGGCCCTAGTAGGTAAAGAGCTCTGAATCCTTGTATTGAAAACCCAAGGGAAGTTCAGAGAAATTTAAGTGGATCAGAGAGGAATGTTTGATAAAAACGTCCTAAAGGTTTTAGGACATCTTTCATATCACATTGCTGGAGATACTTCTTCAGCAACCCTTCTGCAGCATGCACAATTCTCTGCTGTGCCAGAAGATTCCTAAGAGTAGCTGGAAAGGTTTTTCTGCTTCTGAAAACTGGAGGAGGGTGGTGTATATGCTGTCATCTAGTCCGTGCTGTGGTGGGAAGAGTGGGTGAGCAAGGCTTAGATATCCAGGAGATTCCTTCCAGACTTGGTGTTTTTTCCTGAATTTCTGAGGCGTGATTTATGAAACATGTCTAAAACATGGATTCCGTAAATGCTGCAACATTCAAAGGAAAGTTGTGCTCTATGTTTAAGGAATGCAGAATTAAGAGCTTGAAGTAAAATTGCGTATGGTATAGGTGGTGAACTGCAAGGATGCTCATTGGTTCCATTTTTGATTCAGAGATCTTGCTGTAAATGGTGGGACGTCTTCAGAGGAGCCATTGTCTTTTAATCTGCTTCTCCAAGTGTCAGATATGGCTATTCGCGTGCGTTGAGTTCGTGACCTATAAAATAACATCATCACAATTTTAAGTTGCTCCAAAAGCTTCTCTTGTACTTGACATAATTTCTGAGAGATCTTTATACTAACGATTTTTAGTTTGAATGCAGTGCTTCTGGGCTAAGACTTCAGGATAACCTACAACCTAAACTGAGTGCTGTGAAGCTGAGCAATAAGCTTCTTAACAGAGGGATCAGAATGCAAATTCTTAACTGTAGAAGCATTAGTGGTGGCTGTTAAACTGAAAAATGGTTTTGGAAAATGTGGGTTTTGGCAATAGACAGATAAAATTGGACTTTCCTTAAGAGATCAGCTGATTTCCCTGATGTTGTGCTCTGGCTGAAAGAACTTTACCACGTTTTAGAGTTTGGAAGAAAATCCTTGAGATAGTGGATGGGTGATAATGTACAACCTTGTGCCGCTGAAGTAAGTTTTTTATTGTGGCTTGGGAGCTAAGTATCTGACCAAATGGACCCTGTATCGCAGCCTGACAGTGTCTCATTGTCTTGCAAGGGCAAAATGACAAATTCTTCTGTGCAAATCTTCCTTGTGTAGCCCTGGTGCAGAGGGCTGCACTGCTTACCCTTCGCTGTACAGTGAGCTCAGTGCAGCTGTGAGTAGCAACAGTACGTTTTCCAGTGGTTATTAAAACCCAGGAGTCCTTTAGAAGAGTGGCCAAGCTGGGTTGAAATGGATTTGCACCACATACAGGAAAAATGTGCTTCTGTTGTGTTTGCTATGTGGATCTTAAAGCACTGCAAAAGCAAAACTGCCAGGAAAAGTAAATTTCTAGTGACTTTCCAGAAGGATAAATGTGTTGACTGCATGTGAATAAGTTTTCGTTACTGTTTTGTAATTTGGTCCTGTCGTGAAGTGGTCAGCAGCAACTTGTGTGTCCAGTACAGAGCGCTGCAGGGGATGATCAGCTCCACCGGGGAACGAGTCCAGTGTGATGGGCACAGCAAAGCTTTGTAAGGTGCTTTTCCTGAAACCAGTCAATAATTAGAAACAGCTGGAAATCTTGTTCTTGCACTTTGGTCTGGTTTAATTCATGGGGTCAGAGAGGGGGAGTGATGAGACAAAGTCCTTTCCTCAGTCCTCGTTTCAGTGGCTTGAAATCAGGTGGTACTGTGTCAGATCTGTGTTTCATTTCAGAAAGTGGAAAAGTGGCCGCCTCAGGAGTGTTTTGAAATCTTGTGCACAGAAAACACTTCCACATCCTTAGAAAAAAACTGTATCCTGTGCTTCATTTACAGTCTTGATTCCTTAGAAAGGAAAGTGATTGCGGTGTTGACTGGAAGTCTGTTCTGTGCTTTGGAGCACTGGTTTCTGTGACTATAATTGTATGTTTTTCTTTCTAGCATTTTTTTGAGACATCAGAATTTCTTTTGCACAGAGATCGGTGAGTGTTGCCTTTCAAAGCATGTGATGTCTTGCTGGAGTTGCCACTTTCTTGATTAGCTGGGGAGGATTCTTGCTCCATCTTTCTGGGAAGCTGGAAGGACGATTTGTGCTCCAGGCAGCCGACTGAGCAGTCCGGTTCTCTATGCTGCAGCTCTCTGAGGAGAGGTGGTGCTTTCCCATACCAGAGGATGTTTATGTGCCAAGGACGTGTTTTTCAAAGAGATGCATGCATGTAGATTGGTCTGTGTTTATGAATTTTTTGCATTTCAGGGCGTGGTTGTAGTAAACTGTACTTAAGTCACAAAACCAAACAGCAACAATAAAAGAGGTGCAGCAGACAGAGTGCTGAGGAGACTGGGAGTGTGTGCTTTAAAAGTTATGACCGGGGAGGGTAACTCGGTGCCTCTCTCTCCCGCCCTTGTGAGGCTCTGTGTCTGTTTTAAGCTGCTCCAGGCACTGCAACCTCGTCTCAGCAAGCGTGTCGGCGTGAGGCACCTCGAAAGGGGGAAAGGAGAGGGTAGCCTGCTCCTGCCCTTTGTTGTGTGTGTGGGAAGAGGAATGACATGGAGTTTGGCTTTCCGCACAGCTTTTAAACCCCATAGCCTCCCGAGCCTTGAACTGAGGATGCTTGTTTGCTGTTAGACTAGAGGTTTTGTTGTTGCTTGTATCCCAGAAAGAGGTTTCTTCTGGCTCTATTTATGAGCCAGTGCTGTTTGAGCTGGCTGTGATTGGGAGGAAGGAGGGAGGCAATGAATGTTGTGCCCTCTTGTTTTTCTCTTGCACAGGAAGAAAAAAGCAGAGGAGCCTGTCCTCCTCCTCTGAGTCAGCTGTGGTTACGGTTTGCTGAGTAGGCGTGCATGTTTTGAAGGGAAAAGCAACTTCAAATTAAGTCAGCTAAATACTGTGCCCAAATAAGTTTGGGGGGAGAGTTCCCCCACTTTGGACATACTCTTGCTAGAGCTGACAGCTTGGGGTAAAACTGTTTTATGATCATTACTAAAACTACTGTACGCATTAGGTAATTCTTGAACTAAACAGGAACTCAGGTTCTGTGCCCTGGTGAGTTTTCCATTTTCATAGCTGTTGTTACCGCAGCCTGTTGAGGTACTGAACTGCAGTGAGGAAGTCGAGTAAAGAATTGTACCAGTAGTGTGATCTCCCTCCTGCAGATACATCCAGATCTTGCTGGTGCAGGAGAAATGCACTGTGCGTGTTATGTTGGATCAGTTGTGGTCACCGTGAGAAAAGAGGGTCCGGATGAAAACTTTGTGAAATTAGAAGATAACTAGGGAGGCAGAAGTGAGCATCTTCCTTGTGGTGGAATGGAAGAGAAAACAGTGCCCAGTGCCCAAGGAGTAGGAATCTGACAGCACAAAAAACATATCTGGAAGTTGATAGGTAAGTGTGATCTAACAGTGTTAGAAAATGACACACGGAAACCCAGTTCCTCCTCTGTTTTGTTTGGCCTGTCATTGCCATACACAGCAAAATCATTTAGTTGACCTTCAATTAAAAAACAAAGAAACTGACGTGAATGTGTTCGGCAAATGTTTTAGGAATGTGCTACACCTCGAATTTGTGAACAGTCCTGTTGATGTTGGTTGAGTACTCCGGTAAAGTGAGAATGAATTCAGTTGGCACCAATTTATTCCATATGAAAACGGAAGTAATGTGACAGTGTGCTCCGTAAGGTATCCTGCTCCTCTTTTCCAGTATCAGCTGTAGGAGTCCTGGGACACTTAAGTGAATTTTTAATTGAGCCACACACCTATCCTTTGAGATGAGGTGGTGACACCTGCAGTCTCATTTATCAGTACAGCACTGCAGTATTAGCTATAGGTGGTGAGGAGTGGACTGACAGATGACTGAAGGGTTGAAAGTAGAGGAATATTACGGTGTCCACACACAAGTGAAATGGGTGACCTGTTGCTTAGGTGACATGGAGGTAGCTGGGTCACAGCTGGAAAAGGAATTCCAAGGACTTGGCTCGAGGATTTGGTGTTGGGACACAGGAAGCAGCTGACAGAGGCTTGATTTTTGTGTGTGATCTCTCCAGTGTTTTGCAGAGAAACCTGACTCCCAGCCATACACCTCCTGATGCTACTGGTTGTTGCCAGAGTGACAGGAAATGTTAATTTCTTGCTTTTGTCTTTACTTGCTCTATCTTTGCAAACTGTTCTATTTTGTGATGGAGATGGAATCTCATTGGCTCTGTGGTTTTTGTGTATCTTATCTCTTTTTCTTGCTGAAGTGAACATAATGTGATTTGTAGCGGTTACTTTTTGGACAAACTAATCTGAAATTAAATGATACTGTGTATTTTGCCAGCACAACTGGAGTTCCAAGTGTACATCCTGTTTGTCGTTTTCTTTGCTGTTTTGTGAGGACTTTGATCATGGTGAAGTCGCAAAAAAGTGCGTAATGAAGTTTAAGTGAGAGAGGAATGTATAAAAGCAGCTTTACTAGTCAAAAGCTTGTCCTCAGCCTCTATGAGAGACTTTGAGCTGACACCCCTAGGAAAAAAATAGAAAAATAAGTGGGTTTTCTGGCTGGATGCAAAATAATATTTTTGATGAATACTGAATGCTAAGCTGTTTCCTCTATAGAGTTTATAGTTTAAAGTGAACGAGTTATTTCCATCACTAAGTGTTGTCTTGAGTCTTCATAGATTGCTGAGATTGAATGTAATGTGTGTATGCATTAGGTTTGTATACGCACATATGTATAAGTAGAACCATTAACACTAACTTAGTACTTGAAAATATGTTAGTGAACAGTAGCTTAGCTCAAGGCACATGATCCTGTGCATTGAGGAGATGTCACCTTTCAGTGTGTCTTGGCCAAACAACAATTCAGTCTGGACGAATCAGGAGCTGAGCAGGCGCTACCCCTGATTTATCTCTTACTCTGTTTAAAGTAATGATATAGGAATGTGTTCTGCGTAGCACATTGTGCCTGCTTTTTTTTTTTCCTTTGCTTGCCCCATGCCGCAAGAGACACAGATGACGCACACAGCGTTTGGTGTTACAGTTCTGCGCTAAGAATTTTCTGTCCTTGCTAGCGCTGGTTTAATTAAAACAGTTCTACAAATGCGAATGGAAGCCATGCCTATAGAAAAATGAAGCTGGACTAATCATTGAGAAATGTTCTTCTGCAGAGCTTGTAGGTTCAACCTAAACCTCATCGAGGGGAGAATTAGAATGCATATAAGGAAAAATTTCTTTACTGAAAGAGTGGTGAAGCATTGGAACAGGCTGCCCAAGGAAGAAGTGATGGGGTCTCCATCCCTGGAGGTGTTTAAAAAAACAGTAGATGTGGCACTTTAGGGCGTGTTTTAGTAGGCACGGTGGTGTTGAGTTGGCGATTGGACTTGATGATCTTGGAGATCTTTTCCAACCTTGATGATTCTATAGTTCTGTAGTTCTCACCATTTCTTCTGTGGGGACTGGCAGTTGCAAATGGTTTTCACCAAATGCCAGTGGGACTTTCTCCCCAGAATTATGCTTTAGGCTTACACAGGTAACTCTGAAAATATTTAGCAAATAGCTCTTTTGGGGAGAAGTGCCAACTGTGGTTTGTGTCTTCGGATCTGATAACAATGTGCCTGCTCTTCAGAAGGTGTGGGTATGGGTAAAAAAAAAAAATGGCTGCAAGGCTTCATGGTTGTGTGACAAGTAGGAATAGAACCTGAGAACTAATGTGGGGCAGGAGAGGGGGGTACACCTCCTGCATTTTTTGGTTGCTGTTTTTTATGAATCTGAGCTGATTGATACATGTGTGGAGTAAAGAATTATCTCTTGGGAGCTTTACTGCCTCTTTTTGGTAACTGAATACATCCAGTGGGTCAGATATGATAAGAAATGTCTGTTTGGGTATTTGGAAACACTATTTTCCTTTGAAATGCCTGGGAGATGATGGATCACTGCTGAGGATCTTGTATCGTCTCATGGTATTTTGTGGGCATTTTTATGTGATATTGTCACTGAAATGCCTGCGTGTTTAATCCATTTGATCGAAGTTTGAACCTGTGTTAATTTAAGGCCCTTTTCTGTTAGTTTTTTTCCCTGGTCTAGAAAAAAAATGTTTGGTGAAAAAGATGTCACTGGTACCTGGGTTTAGTTCTGCGGTACCTGTGGGTAATTCTTCCGCTAGTGTGAATATGATCCTTCCTTTTTTCCTACACTGCGTGAAACCAACGCGTTAGCAGGGTGGCTGCCTTTTATGGCATGTACATTGGTCAGTGCCTGTTCCCACTTGCATGTGTTTGGGCTGGGGGCCTCTCTGGGGGCTTAGTGAAACGGAAGAGAGATGTTATTTGTCATCTTTTATGTTGTCAAATTATTCTTATTTTGGAATAAGGAACTGCTGTCTTAAGGGAATTACTTATCTTCTTGGAAAGCTGGCTGTAAAAATAAGTCTGTTATTAAATGGCTTTGTTAGAAGTGGATTAAAACTTCCTGATTTATTGTGTAGCAGGAGAAGTGTTCATTGTTCAGCAGGAATTTACGTTTGTTTAGCAGGAGAATCAGAAATGAATAACTCACACTGAGGGTGACAGTTTCAATAAGTTAATTTGTTTTCTGATGATGAAATAAGGTCCTTGGCCAGACCTTGGCCCCTTTGCCTCCTCTCACTAGTTACACAGTTATGGGGCAACGCTTATAAACGTTTTGCTTAGCATTCCTACATCTGTTTAAGCCCCCAAAATAACAGCTGGCTTCTTCACCCTCCTTCATACATCTTCCTCACTGCTCTGCACATCTCTTATTTAATGTTACTTCTTTTGAAGCATTTTGGAAATTCCCCTTTGTACCTACAAACAACACGCTGTATTGCCCATGATTTATTAGTACTGATACTGTTATGGCACGTTTGAGTCTTGTTCGGCTTAATTAAAATGTTCTGAATTAATTCTGAGCTGTAAATAACATGAAGACAAACATAAGGAGAGTGACGAGGATGGTGAAGGGGCCGGGGCACGAGCCCTATGAGGAGTGACTGAGGGAGCTGGGGTTGTTTAGCCTGGAGAAGAGGAGGCTCAGGGGAGACCTTATTGCTCTCTACAACTGCCTAAAAGGAGGTTGTAGTCAGGCAGGGGTTGGTCTCTCAGACAGCTGGTGACAGAACATGGTCTCAAGCTTCGTCAGGGGAGGTTTAGGCTTGACATTAGGAAGAAGTGCTTCACTGAAAGGGTGATTGGTCACTGGAATGCGCTGCCCGGGGAGGTGGTGGAGTCACCGTCCCTGGAGGTGTTTAAGGAGAGATTGGATGAGGCACTTAGTGACATGGTGTAGTTGATTAGTAGGTGTAGGTGTTGGGTCATAGGTTAGACTCGATGATCTCAAAGGTCTTTTCCAACCTTATGGTACTGTGATACTGTGAATAAGGGAGTTACCTATGGATGCCTACAAGCTTTGCATTGCTTTTAAGCTTGCAAAATTTGTGGTGACAATTTCTTCTTGAAATCCTGTTTGCCTTGTCTGTTCCTCTGTATACATTCACCTCTAGATTCTGTTCTCAGCCACCCTGACGCGGAGGGAGGACAAAGGCAGGCTTTGAGAAGGCAGCTGGCAGGAGAGGTGCTGTGCGCAACCCGGGGTGAGCCTGCTGGAATTCCTCGTGTCTGGTGCACAGGCACCTCCATTGCGGGGCGGCAGCCAGAAAGCCGCTCATGACAAACGAACTGGCCAAGTCTTCCCACCATCCCACATTTCAGGCTGAGGAAGAGGTTTGAGAGGGGAGAGAAGGAGCGGCTGACTGTGGAACAGTAATGAAGTCCTGGTGAAAGGAGTTGTGTGTGAGCGAGGGAGCCACGCTGCGTGTGCTCAGGCCGATGCTCGTCAGCTGGAGCTCCCAGCAGCCATTTATGAATGAGGCTCCAGAGGGGGAGGCGGGATCGCAGCTACAATAACAGCCTGCTGCTCGGCTTCATTCACGCCGTGCAGCCTCGCTGTAACCGGCACTGTAGTTTAGTAATACTGTGTCCTGCTTTTTTTTTGAAAAAACCACATTCTTCCTTTTCCTAATTAAATACATGGTGTTATCTACTTCTCTTCCATGCTTCCTGCATCTCCTTTCCCTTTCCCCCTGAAGCCCACTCACCCTAAAGGTCCCGGATCCCAGTTTTGCCCCTTTTTTAAGACAAACGAGCAGACTGCACAGCTGCTCCATTTCTTTTCTGCCCTGGTTGGGGAGTGCGGGCAGAGCTGTGCCCCTTGCTGCTCGGCTCCTTCCATGTGCAGGTATGGTGGCAGCAGGCTGCGTCCATCCTGCATCACCACCCTGACATGGATCGTTGTGGTTGGAGGAGGCATCGGCTGCGTTTGAGGCACCGGAGGGCTGAGTGAAGGGCTACTGTGGCTACCGGAGAGCTCCCCCTCCTTCTGCTTACTTTAGGTAGCCCATTATTTTCAGCACTTCAGACCCCTTTGTTGAGACTGAATTGAAGCCGGGTGACAATGGCACCCTTGCTTCCTATTCACAGCAAAATGAAGAGACAGGCCATTGTCTGGAGCATAATCGAGCCTCTATCAAAACAAAAACACAGAGAGAGGGGCAACTCAGTTAAAGCTGCTTGTTTGAGCTGTAACAGTGGAGGCTGTTTAGGACTAGAAAGCTAATTACCAACAGGAAGCTTTTTAAAGCCAGTGCAGCATCCCTTTTCAGTTTAAGGCCTGCAAGTTAAATGATATTCAGTATCTCAAAACAAAACAAAAAATTCTTACAGGTAGCAATATTGCTGCTGCTACCTCACAAATCACCTACTTCTTAAATTTGATTTTTTTATTCTTTAAACCCAAGCCAGGTTTGCAAGAGATCACAAGTTCCAGCATCAAGAACGTCTCCTCAGCTTAGACAGCTAAGCCAGCAGTTTCATAAAATATTTAAGCGGCGTGTGCTTGGTCGAATTTCAGTATTGTCTGGATTCAGTACTGCGGATAAAGCTATGGTGTTAGCTTTTGTTCTTCCTGTCTCTTGAAGTCTCCAAACATAATTAGTCATTTTCTACTTTTACTACATAAAGCACAGCATTTTTCTGTAACCAGTATCATAAGAACTGCCATAAAGTGACCAAAAATACCCCCCAATCTAAGTTCATTTTTGTAGCCTAGATGAGAGGCTTTACGAGGCACTTCCACTGCAGTGCTCTCTTGTTGGCTGTAGGAGAATGAAAATGTTTGTGGCAGTCAGTGGCAAGTTAATGCTGCTGCTCAGCACCCTCCTGACTAACAGCCCAGTCCCTTTTCTGATGATCCTTAACTGAAGGGTAGCACACACTGGGTTGAAAAAATAAAAAAACCCTGTATTGCTATTTCCAAGTAAGTTGGTGTTCTGATCATCTGAGGATGTGCTAGAGTTTAATCCACTTAACCTTGTGCTATGTAAATGGTGATTTCCTAGGTCATACCGAAAAGTGTGTGTGTTCTGGTGTGCCCAGTGTAGGGGGGCAGGTTTGTGAATAAGGAAAAGCACAGTAGAGAGCAGAGATCTCCACACTGACTTGTGGCCTTGGAAAGGCTCTTTAAAAGGCTTATTTGACCGGATATGGGAAACGGATGAAAAGGTTGGGAACTATGGTGAGGGAAACTAATTTCCTGGGGTTTTTAATATGATCTTTTGAGAATTTTATCTTGTGGGAATGAATTGTTGAGGGGGCAGGGGGAGAGGTTCATCTTGCTTTTTTCTTGTTAATATGATTCTGAAACAATTTTTAAAATGGTTAGGCACATCACAGTTTGGAAACAAATGCCGAACTGTTTGTTGAAGTGTGGTTGCTGATGGCTTTCGTTCTGGAGTGAGGGGAAGGTGGGAACACCAGCCTTTGTTTGGGCAGACACAGGTGAGCAAAACTCCCCTCAGAGCAAACTCTGGCCAGACCACTTTTGCTTTGGTATCGCCAGAATGAAGCAGTGATAAAATTCTAGTGATATAAAACTAAGTAATCTGGTTACCTAAGATCTATATCCTTTCTAGTGTTGGAGTTGAGGGCCTCTTTGTAACTCATCTCCACTAATGTAGACACAAGTCTGTGTCTGAAGAAAAGCCTTAAGGAATGAGTAAGGTGAGGTGACTTGAGAGTCTTATGAAGGGCTGGCTAATAGTGGCTGGAATGAGGCTTCAAGTTGAACAGAAGATGTCTGCAGATTATGTTCATTTTTCAATGATGAGCAATACACAAATAATGGAATATAATGCAGAACTTAGTTTTCATGTCAACGGTTAGGAGCTTAGGATGAGCATATGAGTTGATAAGCTTGCACCTTCAAAACCAAGCAGCTGGAAAGCTTTTGAGCAGTGGAGTGACTTGGCTGTTCGTCCACCCTAGCCTGCATACAGTCGGATTTGTATTTTTTTTTTTTTTTTTCCTTAGAGTCAACTAGATCAACATGTTGTTTTCCTGGTGAGTGTAGGCTGCAGACATGTTTAATGTAATCCCACCAAAGTGGTGCACAGGCATCTGCAAAATCCTGCTCTAAATGTTCAGGGAGTTTTGGGGGGCCAGTTTTTATTTAAGTTGTCTGTACACTAGGAAGATACTGGAATGTTCTTTTCTGGAGGACCTTCTCAGTATCTGTCTCTGTAGTTTCCTATCATTTATGCTGGTAGGATACTCAACCGAACACATGCTACTTAAATACTTTGTGAGACTACTGGCTTATCGGGCTTAGTTCAGAAGAGATCATTGATGCTGGAACTTGTGATCTCTTGTGGACCTGGCTCAGAAGAAAATGCAGTTTGGGAAGTAGATGGCTTGTGAGTCGTTGTGAGCGATATCACTACTTGTAAATTCATGCCTAGCTATTTTTAATATTTGGAAATGTGCAAAGCCTGTCAGTATGCCAGTTTTATAAAACTGTTGAAGAAAGTGTAGGAAAGAGCTCATCTTGCACCACATAAGTGAGCTCTTCCTGTCGAGGTTAAATAAGCGAGCTCTGAGCTCCGCCGATCAAAGGCAGGAACGCTTCGCCAAGGAGTAACTTTAGAGGTTTAGCTTCAGGCCATGTTCAGTGGTTGCCCTCCAATTCTGAGCCTTCTGCTAATAAAACTTCTTTTTTTCTTCTCTGACATTTACCTACTTGCGCATTAGGGACTAGGATTTGGGAAGGGAAGTGGGAAGGGATGTGTTTGTGGCTTTGCAGTTTCAGGCATGTTCTTTGGGGGTTTTATAAGGTATTTAGTCAAACAGATCTGAAACAAAGAAGGAATATACCTCTTGGTTGCCTCATATTAATGTATTATTAAACAAACAAACCCATAACAATTGTCAGTTATTTTTGTTATGTGGAAAATATGTATTATTTTATTTCGTGGTTATCTTTTCTTGAAGTTAAATTCGTTTGTTGCCAATGGCAGGCTAAATGAAGACTGAAATGAGAGATAGGGGAAATCCCGTGTTTTCTAATCTTTATATCTGTTATGAGCTAAGCCTCTGTTCTGTGCTTTCTAGGTGATTTCCATTTAAGCAGCTTGAACATAACAAAATTCCGGATTCAGAACGAGCCCCTGGTGTAAACTGATGGACTATTCCCGTTCTTCAGAGAGAAATCTCATAGAGGGCCAAGGCTGGCTGCGTGCAAGAGTTCTGTGTAGGTACAGGGAGCCGTGACCTTGCTGCAGGTTAAAACTGTGCACAGACTGCTGCCCTGGGTACAGTTATCGGTTCACACATTTTGGAAGAAGCTCCGTCCTCATGCGTTTTGAATGCATCTGGTTTTAAAATATATCCCTGTGATCTCTGTGTGAATTTTTTCCCTGTAGCATGTGCAATTACTGCAGTGCTTCAAGACCAAACTGGTCTGGAGTTTTAAACATAAAGAACATGTTATCTGCGTCTCTGCTTGTCTCACTGATTTCTTTCATTGAAGATCTTTTTTTTTTCATGACGTAAATTTGCCCTTGCTTATTTACGTCTGGGGCAGAAATTCTTTATCTGTGGTTCAGCAGAAGTGGGCTGATAAATAAGGTGATATCATGTGTTGTTCTTACAGATTGTTCTGGGGCTTAGTTGGTTCTAAGCTACTGCAGGAATTTTTTTAATTGCCACTGACTTGAGCACTCTGTAAAACAATTTAAAAAAAAAAACAAAGAAACCCAGCAAAACCCCAACCCACCACAAAGCGAAACATGGCCCTTCTATGTTTTTGTATGCTGGAATCTTTGCCTTGGAGGTAATTAAAAATGTAACTGTTCTCCTTAATGGGATTTCTATACAGCTGTGTTTTTTACTGAGCGTGTCTGTGTGCAGCTGGTTGAACAGAAACATAATAAATATGAGAAATACTGGCATTGTACTCAGATGTTCTTATATATGTGTGTGTGTATGTATTTATTTACAAGCAGATACTGTATAGCAGCTTGAGTTATAACAAGTAGCCTACAGAGCTGCTTGAAACGACCTTGGAAAGGACAAGTGAAGTTAGGGAGGTGCTGCCTTGGTAAGTGCATCTATATTCTCTGGTCATATGGATGTATAAACTGGGTTGTAGATGCTGGGGGTGGGGTTGGGTAGTCTTTCCTTGTGTGAGTTGTGGACCTTTTGGTTTTGTTTGTTGTTTTTTTTGACCATTGTGACTTGTCTCCATGCCCTTATGTTGTCTGCAAATAAAAACATCAGCTCTGATGTTGGTCAGAACTGTAGTTGCTTACCATTGAGGATGACTTGCTTTGGTTAAAACTCGCCTCGTCTATGATAACCTTGCAGTTTGTCCTTCTCAAATCATCATAACTATGTACTGGGAACTTGACATCTCATGGCCAAGGATAGGTCTTTTATCATAATTTGAGCACCCTGACTTCCCCGAAGACTAAACTCCATGAAGCAAGCTCATGGGAAGGGCAGTACAAAATGCCTTGGCAGCCTTGGATTGTACAGTTTACATAGTTTTTCAGTACTGCTTAGTTGTTTGCTCCTGTAATGTGATCTTGAACAAGGCCTATTTAGAAATAACAGAAGTTTATGGCAGTTTTGTCTCCCTTTTATGTCTCCTTCCTTCATGCTCCAGACCCATGCAGTTCACAGCTGGCAGCTCTGCCTCTGTGTGTGTGTGTGTGTGTGTGTGTTGATATCCCTGTCACGTGGATACAAAGTAACTTCACACTTCAGCTCTCCAGGTACAGGTTTAGACTGATTCCATTTCCTTCTGTACTTTGTAATACTGATGCTTGCATCAAGTTGTCCTCTTTTTTTTGCCTTTGCTCACTGCCATTTTTTAGTGGAGCTACTAATGTGCCTTCAGCTCTGGAGCTAACAACCAGGGGTGCCCAGGAACAGAGGTTGTGGGTGAAGGAACTCTTCCTTTGAGTGGGCTGGGACAGACGCGTTAGGCAGAAGTAGCTGTGTGTGTTTCAGCAGTAGTTCTGCCAGGGCAGTGAGGCTGGGAATGTGAAGGGAAATGCAGGATTGCCAGCTTTTACCTTAAACAGCAGTGCCTTGCCTCTGAAAGCCTTGGCTTGTAGCCTGGGTGGTTGTGGTGATAGCAGAGAAGGTTGTTGACCAGCGATATTTTGGTTGCTTGGCAGGACTGGGAGACTGCTGGCTCTTAGGAAAGGCAGAGTTTTGAAGTGCAACCTTGGGGAAACCAAAACAACAAAACCCCCAACAAAACTGCCCAACCAGCCAACCCACCCTGCCACAGCAATGGAAAGTGTTCACCATGGGATGTTTGCAGGCACTGCGTTACTACCTCAGGTGACTCTCACTGAAGGTGTTGCTTTTATTTGGATGGGCTCTGTGTGGGATGAGGAGCCCAGGCTCGGGACATGGTGATGTTGAGGCAGAAGCTGCTGAAGTCTCTCCTTACAGTGCCTCGTCTGTCAGGAAGGCCCTGGTCAGCAGGTGATTGCATAAGATGACTGGTTTATGAGCTGTTAGCCCCCTTCCTCCAAGTGGTTGAAGATACCGGGAAATAATAAAGTATCTTCGTACGTTCTGAAAACTTTGTCTGAAGTAAATACACGTTCAGTAGGCACTGGCCTTGTGTGCATCATTTGGCAGCTGAGAGGAATTAGAATGAAGCTCAGGCTGTAAACGCACAGCCTGTGAAATCTTAAAATGTCACCTGATATAGCATTTCCTTCATGCTGGTTGTTTCCCTCCATCTCTGTCACTGAAAGTAGTGCCTCTCCCAGTAGGGCTTGACATGCTGCCTCCTTATAAAAAATTATCAAGGCCTGGGTGACAGGATCTGAGTAATGTGTTTCTCAGTGCTAAAAGAGACCAGGAGATTCAAAACTAAATATTATGCGATGAGCCCTTGATGATGCTACTGTTCATAAATAGGGAAACAAGCAACTTGCACGTGGAAGTTGTCCCCGGATTTCTCCTGATGTATTAGAGTACTGAATGTACTGTATCAAGTTATTACATGCTGTTTTCCTTCCATTGCCATCTGTTATCTCTCTTCTGGTCCTTATCTTTAACTCTGCAAATCCTCTTAGAAATTTCTTGAAAATACCGAAGGGGGAAGCTGGCTCTTAGGTAATGCTTTTATTCATGGAGCATTTGTTTCCATTTGCACCACTTCTCTGTTTCATCCTGATATCTTTCTACGTATTTTGGGTGCAAGACTTGTGTGATCCAATTTGCCAACTTCAGTAATATCAATTTAAGAACAGAATACTGGAAATCCTAAGTTCCATAAGTGTGTCCCTTCTTCAAAGTAAAAATAAATAGTATTAGAGGCATCAGCTTTTTCCATCTGACTGAGATCAAGTGTATAAGCAACCAGTTTCCATGCTTATAGGAACTTTTCTTTACCAGTCTCAAATTTTAGGAACCCTGAGAGTGAGTGCTTGCTCCGCCACGTTATTGTGTTCAGTGTACCAGTCTGAGACATAATATCATATGTTTATTGTTATAATAGGGATTTAATTTGAACTCCAAAGGGCAGTGTGAGTGTTCAGGATGCTCTCCATGTCTGATACTAATGCTCCTCAGTTGATGTTTGAATGCTCTCACAGTAAAGTTTTCTGATTCAGTGAATAAAGGGGAATAAAAGGAACGAGGTGCTAACGAAGTCTTTGGCAATTTGGGTGTGAAAGCAAGGAGAATTCATGTTAAGAGCTTTCAGTTACGTGCTTTGTTTTGTTTTTAGGATAAGAAACTATGGTCTTGAAAAGGTGCAAGTCCTTACAGATGCAGAGCAGTTTTTGAGTATTGAGAGGTTTCAAAATGGGGTAACAGAAGAATTGCTCGGTTTGTGAGGATGGGAAAGGACGGGAAAGGACGTTCCCCCCTTCTTTTGGCAATTCAAAATCCTTTGGTTTTCTTGCTCTCAAAATGAAGGCAGTGATAGCTGAATCTGATACTGTTTGTTCCGTTTATATAAATTTTGCTGTGAGTTGAGTTCTGGCAGCTTTGCTGAGTGGGAAGCTGATATGTTTGGCCTCTGCAATGGCTGTGTGGGCCGTCATTAGGAGGTGTTTTGCAGAAGTTGCTGTATCTTACCTTCTCACTTCGTTATGAAGCTTAAACATGCGATCTGCCCTCTCCCAGCTGGCACTGAATTTGTGGGCCTGAAGTGATTTTAAAAACCCTGGGTTGCCAGGCTTGCACAGCGTGTAGTTTTTGTTGCACGTTGAGTAGGAGCTGCTGCGCTGTCTGTCCCGTTTTGTACCCCAACTGCTGTTATTAGCACCCACCTGCTCTGAAGGGGAAAACCTTGCTGTGTAACTATGAAGTACTTTGCATTGCAGAACAGGGTTTCCACGTTCAGATAACCCACACACGAGTCTAACCTAGGCTAAACGTTGTACCTTGCTATTGGAAATGGGGATTTGCGTTTGTAAAGCCTGATGAGGTGGAAAAACATTGGGACCATCAGAGAAAGTTACCAGGTCAGACAATGCCACAGAAGGGGCGGTGCTTGATTCAGAATGGCAAGAAGCTCCTTGCTGTGGTAAGTAGCTCATCCTGCAAGATCACAAAAATAAAGAATACTAACTCTCAAATAGCTGAATTAAAAATGAAGTTAAAAGGGAAATTACCTCCTTTTCTGACTGCTGTACATGCAAGTTAAGGGCAGATTTCATGGAGAGATCAACTCTGGTCATGCAGTTATGTGGGAGGTGCTTGTCAGTGTTGTCAAGGGACTACACTATGTATAAAGAAGGGAAGTGTAGTTTATGTATTCGCCAGAAAAACACCTGAGATTTCCCTCTAAATTATCTGTATGTGTTGAGGAATTTTAACTTGCAGAACCATGAAATTCTCTTTAGGTTTTAGGCAAACATTCATTGTGCAGGCCTATAAAACATCAAGGCAGAAATGAAGAGCAGCTAGCAGATAAGCATTGCAAATGCAGATACTTATCTGAACCTTTTTGGTTTAGAAATTGGGTTTGGGAATCTGGAGAGAGCCTGTTCTCACGATAAGATGCCTTGTAAAGCCCAGACTCCCACTAGTTGAGAACAGCACACGTTTAGCCTTTTATTTCATTTAAAGGACTGAGTCATTGCACTGAACAGAGGTGTTTAGGTGTGCTTCGCATCCGAAAATCACAGTGAAGGGTCTATGGCTAAAAGTTCTTTTGTTAACTGTTTTCCCCAGAGTGTTAAGGTAACACTTGCACTGAGCCCTTTAACTTTTAGTGGCATATTGAGATGGTGTGGTTGATAAACAAGGACACTGCTTGTAAGGTAATCTTATTTAATCAGTGGTTCTGTTAAAAAAAAAAAAAAAAAAAAAAGGGACCCTCAGTATATGCTGAACACTCATGTTGACATCAAGATAATGGTTTTTCATTTTCTTCTTTCAGAATCATAATCTTTTGCACTGAAAAGATACGGAAGCAACAGCACGTGTTTTAGGAATCATTAACAACTTTTGGCAGGATTAATTCTAACTTGTATTTCTTTTTTCTTTGATTCTACAGGTAAACATGAGGGTTTGAGTTCCCGAGTTTCATGCAGAAACAAGAGTTTTGTAATGCACTTCTTGGGTTCTGATGTCAGTTGAGGGGGGCCTATAGCAAAGAGTCTCTAATGATCCTTCTTTCTGCTAAACATGTTCATTGGAAAAGTGAGTGCTTCTCCTAAGCTCATTAGAAGTTTTATGCATGAATCTGAAGAAACACAGATCTCGGTCCAAGATGTGGTTTTGGTGAAGGCTGGTTTTGGAGATGCCAGTGGAGAGTGGTTCTGTCACCCTTATACCCCATCAGTGGGAGGTGAGGCTGAGCTGTGCGAGTGCTGCCTCTCCTACCTGCCTTACCCTGACTCTCCCAGAAAGCTTGAGAAGGCACAGCCAGATGGATGATGGGTGTCTGTGATTTATAACTGTGGTTTGGTGATGTCCAGATAACCTCCAGAACTTGGGCAACACAAGTATGGAAAGTCCCGTGTGAAGGTGCTCTTTTTTCTTCTGACACTTCTGTGCCTCAGCACTTGCGCACTAGCTGAGTTACTGCACTGTAATCCAGGCCGTGTCATGTTGCCAGATCCCTTCTCTTGATGATACAGAAGAGGAAGGCAGCCTTGCTGACTTCGTGGGGTTTGTACATTTTACAACTGGCTCATTACTAAGCTTGGAAACAGGGACAAGGAAAGCTTTCTTACATCTCCAGGTGGCTGAGGAATTTTGCCCTTTCCTGCCACTTGGCTCTGGTGTTCCACGTAAGGCCCTGATCTCCTAAACTTGATAAACCAGGGCGTGGATGTACAAGCAATGGTGTGATCACTGTTCCCCCAAACCAGCCCTTCTCCTCTCGGCCGAGTGATTTACCAAGCCCAGGCCAGAGCTTTTCACCACAGAGGTTGTTTGAAGTAGTTCGTGGAATGAACTTCTGAGGCAGTTACAGACTAATTTGATGACTTGCGGATCTCCAGAACGATGAGGGGTGCAGAGGAGCCAGTGCTGCCATGTCAGGGCTGGTAGAGGTGAAGCCAGACAGCTCTGATGCAGAGCAGGGAGGGATGCTTCAGCCATGGGGTGCTCAGGTGTCTGTGGTTATTGAGTGACTTAAATTCTCTTGTAGAGAAGAACATTTTTCAAACACACCGTCATGTCTCAAAGCACATTTTTATAAACCACCATCAGGTAGAGTCAGTGATAAGATGATTTTGCTCCATTAACTTTTTACCACTTCCTGAATACCTCTTCATGCCTTCACCTATAGAAAACCAGGCAGGGTCTCCATCTGTAGATGCATCTTTGAAAGCTTGTTGACCGTATATTTTTATTCTTTATTCTGTTTTTTCTACAAGTTTATAAGCAAGCATTTTCCATAAATTTGTCATAAACTTGCTTTGATCGCTGTGACCAGCACCTGTCTGTTGTGTTCTTTGTGCTTAGTGTGATGGGTGTTTTCAAGTGTAGTTCAATTTACCGGCACTGATGCATTTATTGATGCACTTCAATAAACAAACAAAATAACCTGATTTAACGCAAACTCCTTGTAACTATCTGTGCTCTTGCAATTGGCCATGCATGCTTGGCTTTCTTCTCTTGTAAAGAAGTCTCACTATTTGGTCTCACAGCTAACTTAATGCTATAATACCCAGTTTACACAGAACAATACGCTGTGTTATATGTAAATAGCATGCTATCGTAAACATTTGGCTCTGGGGAGATGAGTGCTGGGACGGTGCTAGTACGGGCTGCTCGTCCTGCATAGAATTAATGCATATTTCAGGCAGGCAGGGTTGGACACTCCTCTTACTCAGGTTTGTCTTTTCCCAGGCCAAGCACTTCCTCATGCAGCTGACACAGAGATGATTTTTGAACGTGCTTATCTGTGAGGTGGGGTTACCAGCTTAGTGATCTGTTTGGAAGAGATGTTTTGCCCAGAGCCCCGGCACAGCCAGACCTGCGACTGGGGCTCAGGTTCATCGCTGGCTGTGTTCTGGCCACGCTGTCTGGAACACAAAAGGCAGCAGGAGCACCTGTGATGGCTGGCTGGGGGCTGGCAAGCACGGGGGAGCCTTTGATGTTGGTTGGGCGGGTTGTTTTCTCATTCCTGATGTGAAGGAGGAAGGTGAATCAGTACAGGAATTACAGCTTTCAGGTTTCCCAATTCAAATGGGTGGCTCTTTCAAAACATCTTACAGGCAGGAAAGGTCTTTTCATTGTTTTCTTTTAATATCCATGGAACAGCCCTGCCTGGGCTGCCCTTGGACAGCTTTAATCTTCAAAATGGTGAGAGGCCGTGGGTGTTCAGAGCGACCATGCGTGTTCAGCCAGGAGAGCAGCCTGATTGGTGGAACAAGTGTGACTGTGGGTGCACTCCAAGGGCCGTTACAAGTCACCAGCCCCCCACGTCAGTCCCACAGTGGTCACAGAGGCTTCCCTTCGGGGAAGTAAGACATGATTTTGGGTCTGTGGCAGGGCATGGGGCCTTTATAAAGGAGTATTTGTTTGTTTGGTTTGGCTTTTCTTCTTTTTTGAAAGCAGGAGACCTCCGATGGCTGCTACTTCAAAGTCTTAGCCACTGGCCAGCATGGGAAGGCAAAGGAGGAGGAAGGGAGCCATGCCGATGGAGCAAGAGCCGGAGGCCTGAGCTGTGAAAGCCTGCCTTTGTGTCCCCCTCCCCCTGGGCCCTGCCTAGGGCTAAACACTGCACAATCTGGTTATTGTTTGCTTGGAAAAGGCTACGGCATCCTATTGCAATTATTTATGAAAGAAAATATTTGATGTTTTTGTGGAAGGTGGGTGGGGGAAGTTGAATTTACCTCTCTTCTTGTTTGGAAGGAATATTTCTTCCTTTTGTTCTTCTTGTCCAGTTGTTCCAATTTTTTTCTAAACAGCAGAGAGTGCCCGTCCCTGTGGTCTGTGCTGCAGTGGAGGTTGTGCTATTAACACAAACACACACCAGTTTTACAGAACTTCACTTAGTGTCATAAATGAAGGTACACACAAGCTCCTTCTGGGGATCTGGTTCACTTCCTTCACACTTTTGTCTTGTATGTTTTACAGAGGTATCATTTGGAAAAGTTTTCCTTGCACGTGTAGGTGGAGGGAGAGAAGGAAGGAGCTAGTGAGGATCCAAAACACAATAATCCTGATGTAGAGGCTCAGAGTAAATACAATAACTTGAACCAGTTTTTCTCAGCTTGTGGCCTCTCTGCAGGTGACATAGAAGACATCGAGCGCAGATTAAAAGTAATACTAATTGTTAGAAAGTCTTTACATACTTGCAAAAGAGAACGAAACTAAGAAAATGCTAAAAGTAATGAGTAAATACCCAGTGCTTATAACATCTTTCACTTTGTGGCAGTAGTGTGCAAAATCTCAAAACCGTTTTCCTAAAGGCCAAGTGGCCCTACTAGGTTTGCTTGAACTGAACTTGAGAAACTCTGTTATAGGTGACTGGGCTGCTATAACATAGTTTCTAAAACAGAACTGCCAGAGTCTGATGCTCATGAATATTACTTCGTCACGTGAATTGTGGGAGCTTACCTTGTGTGTGCTTTGGGGAAATATTTCATTTTGATTGGTGGATTTGGGTACTTCTGTGCTTGTAGGACTTGTCTGTAGGACCTGTCTCGTGATGCCTTGTCTTGCCTCTGGCATATGATGGAAGAGTCCTCTTGCAGCGGTTACTCTTCCAGTCCACCTCTTTGAATAATTTTTAGGCTGATGCTTCTAGTTGGTTGGTTGAGGGAGTGTTCTGAAGGCTCATCGTGATCTCTGGTCGTTAGTAGGGAAGGTTTGGAAACTTGTAGTGTTGTTTGTAGCCAAAATCAGAGTGAGGGCAACTCAACTTCATAATTCTTTGAAAAATTTGTATCAGATCAGGGAGTAAACATTTTCTCTTTGCCAAAGGAGCTAAAGACGTGCTATCTCACTGGAAAATGTAGGATGGTCTCCCAAGGCCATTCCTGCTGCAAGGTATGCTTGGGTGCGGTGTTGGATGTTGCTGGGGTTGTTCTTGGTGAGACCTGTGGGGAAAAGTGTGTGTTCTGGTGAGTGATGAAAATGCATTGCTTTGTGCAAAATGTATCGCTTGAGTTCTTAGAGCATTCTGGAAGGTGTGTGATAAATGAAGGTATGGTTATGTTTCAGCGACTGTGTAACGATTGCAGCCTGTTTTGCTGAAGTCAGGAAAAGCTTGCTGAGCCAGAAGGCTCACTGTGGTGCTCTAAGCATGACCTATTCCCTTGTGATAGCAGCAAAGAGCACATCTATCTTCTAGCAGCTGTCTGGTGTCTGCTGCAGATGAGAAAGACTAAACTGTACCTATGTTGTCCCTAGTGCATGTGGGGTTTACCGTGTTAACCCCCATTGACACACATAGATGAGAACAGATTCTGTGTTTTCAAGTCATTTCTCACGTGGCAGCAAGGAAACTTTGCTCGTTGAGGTCATGGTTGGTGGAAAATACCCCTATGAAATACCATGTTCCAAACCGCACAAGATAAACAAAAGAAAATCTCACTTCTGTATTTGCTTAATTTCACCAGTGGTTTTCCCCCACCGTGTACTGTCTGGAAGCTGAAGCTACAAGAATTTTACAGCATTTTTATTTCATAAAAGCATTCCATTTCCTTGTATCTAAGGAGGGCTGAGTTACTGTCTTGGTAAAATCTGCTGGGGTAGGAAGCAGTATATATTAAAACTTAAAACTATTAAGAGACATTTTTAAAAGTAGTTTTGGGGTTTGTGGGATACTTTTAAAAATAAAACTAAGAGCATTGATCCAATGTCTTGAAATACTTACGCTATCTTAATGTCAAAGAAATAGTGGTGTCATTATTTGTAAAATGCATGAAAATGATTAGGCCAGTGGTGCTGTACTTGAATTCCGGTAGAAAACAAGTGATGTTGGCTTGAATTTATGTAGTGGCTTATTGTACTACCTGTCATGGCTGAGAAGCTTTTCTCTGAAAGCTTTACTTCCTAGGATGTGTTAGGATAGCAACACAGCCTATCTGACAGTGACAGCCCCACATGGCCTGATGGTGGCCTGTCGTTAGTCACAGGAACGGGTCAGAGGCTCAGGATGTGTAGAATGGTCATCTTTCTGTGCTGTGCTCTTTTCATGGGATACCTGGACGTTGTGGTTTATGGGAAACAAACTTCAAATGCTTTTGGTGCTGGAACAGTGCAGAAAATGCATTTTGTAAATACAGGAACTAGTTTTGGGAGCACGATTGTATTTGCTTAATTGATTTTGTGTAAACTGTGCATGAAACATTTCCAGATTGCAGGCACCGTGGATATGTTTTGAGACATCAGTTGGTGATTGCAGTACGCTGTGCCTGAGCTGGGGCACTCTCCACGCTGTGTTATGAACTCGGGCTCAGCGTTAACTAACATATTTTTGTACTTACTTGAAACTGATCTTCTGCCTGATTGATCTGTGTTCATGTGTACATGAATAATTCATGCATCTATGCATTTGTAGTTTGGTCTTAGTGCGTGTTTGTGTGTGCTCAATAGAAACTATACGGTTGAGTAGGTCCAGAGGCAGGGCAGCCCGTTTTTCAGTTTGTTTTTCCAAAGCGCTGTTGCAGACCAGATATCTTCTCCCGTGGTTCTATGTGCTATAAAATAATATTTGTCAAGATGGGGAAAATATTGGGTTTCTTTTGTTCTGTGCTTTTATAAAATCACTTGAGAAATTAACATTCTTTCATATCAGGTTACGGGTGTTGGAGTTGAGGAGGGGTGAGTGTGTAGGGAAGCAGGATGTTGAGTTGGAACAAAGGCAGCCGCCCCAGTGCGGAGCGTGGACAGGAGACGGTACCACTTTGTGTTGCATCCCTTATGGACATTAAGGAAAGGATGGATACTGGAGTGCTCATGAGCAGGCTCTGGAGGAATTTGTCTTGTGTGTCTGCTCTTTTCATACGTGTTGTGTATCCCAGTACAATTATGTCTGTGTGCATGGCTGTTATTAACTGTATCTATCTTTACATTACATATGGTTTCCATTTTCCAGTCTTCAGGTCTTTTCCCGCAACAAATTTCTTAGTTTTGCTTTAACTCTTGCTACCCTTTTGTCAACCTGCTGCCCTGGTTAGCCTGACACAGCCACCTTCCCCCAGCTCAGAAACCCAGTGCAGCAGAGAAGCACCAGGCCTCTCATTGCTGCTGCTGCCTGTGTGCTGGGAAGCCCCGAGGTGGGGAAGGCAGGTCTGGGCTCTGTGCTGCTTGGGGCACGCGGCTTCGCTCCACTCGGCTTGGCGGAGCTGTGTGAGGTCCGGAGGTCCCCGAAAGGGGGAAGCTGGAATGCAAACATGAAGCTGAATAACAACATGATGTCACTGGCAGCCAATCAGGAGGGGTGATGTCACACGCCTGGCAGCCCCTCTGCCCACACTGCCAGAGCAGCAGCCCCGCCGCGCCAGTTGTCCCTTTCTCACCACCGCTAACTGCTGGGGATTGAACTTTTTGGAGTTTATTATTTGGGAGTTAAGTACACATAAAACACCATCCATCATTTCTGCAGTTCAGGAGGCTTAGAAGTTTCTCAACTGTAGAGCTTCTTTGGGAGCTCCTACAGTTCTGCCGCAAAACAATGAGAAGGGAAATGGATTTTCCTTTTTTTTTTTTTTTTTTTCTTTAACAGCACTTGCTGTCCTGCCCTGTGTGCGCTGGGTAGGATGGTTTTCACTTTGGATGTATGGTACACTCTTCTTATTACCTTATTTATTTTGTGCTGCACATTTAAGTCTTGTTTTTCATTAGTGCATCCCATAGACAAGCCATTTTCGATTTCCTCCTATCCTGTTAGCAGAGGCTGAATTGAACATCTTATTGGTTCAAGCTATTGGGGCCTGTAAGAGCGGTTCGTTACTTCGGAGTGAAATTTAATAGGCGTTCAAAGCAGAGAGCTGAGGCACCCATTCTGATACTGAAAAACAATGACTGCATGAACAGTTTGAGGTAGATGTAAAAAAAAAAAGGGGGTGGGGGAGGAAGGGAAATTCCACTGTGTGGGGCTAGAGAAGAAAGATGTGAGCAAACAGATACAGAACAAAAAAACCTGGAGGACAGACAGGGTCTCGTATTATTATTTCCAGTACGGTTTTATGTTTCTGCGGTGGAGGGACACCAGACTCCAGCAGTGAGAAGGAAGGAGGGGAAGGCTGTTGGTTTTTTCTGCATTTGGGACAAGGTGGAGTAATGTCAGGGCACTCTGATGGTTTTAGATTTTCAGTGGCAGATAATCTTTTCCAGTTCAGGTATTGGAGTTCTTTCCCAGTTTAGTCTCTGTTGGATTTCATGTGGCACGTACAAGAGCTGTTCATTCACCTTTCAGGACAGCCATGTGACCCAACTTGGGGTGCCTAAAACATTGTTGGAATGAGAATTAAGTGTGAGTCTCGTGGAACAGTACAAAGGTGTGCTTTGGGTGACTTCTGTGAGGCTTAGAAGGGACAGAGGCACATTGTCTTGATAAATTGAGATATTGCAAGGTGAAAGGCTGTGAAGAGTTGATTCCTCCCTACCCATGCAAGGGGCTGGTAGGACAGACTTGCTGCAGGCAAGACGCTTGGCAGTGAAGCAGCCTGCCTGTCCTCTGGTGGCTGGGGAAGCCAATCGTATCATGACCCAAATTAAAGGGGTTTGTTTTTGTAGTGCAATAGAAAAGTGATTTAATGTCCTGTAATTATTTTCCTGGAGGAAAAAAAGGGAGATATTTATGTGAGCTTCAGATAAAGATGCAGGTACTGTAATTCAGCTCTGAAGGAACTGGAATATTTTTAAACATATGCAGCACATTAAGATAGTTGTACTATTAAGGGACCTCACTGGAGCTATGTATCAAAAAAGCATCTTTGAATTTATTCTTTTCCTCTCTGCCAGGTGTGTGGAGAACTTTTGTGTCATTAGGCCAACTGGAGAGAAGATTTCAGATTTCAGTACACTTAATAGTTATTTTCTTATCAAGAGTCCTACTGTAATGACAAGTACTGACATCAGAATAAAATACTTTTGGAAAATAAGTGGCATAGTGTATTTTAGGTCTATCTTGAGTGGTTTAGCAGCATTGATGCTGAGGAAAGCATTTACTCTATTTTACAACTACCAATGTGTTCCAAAACAGCTTAAAACACCTAAAGAGACCATAAAATAGTCCAGGCTACAACGATGGTGGCGGCTGGTGTGGACGTTTTTATGTGCGTGTATAGAGATTCAGAGCATGGATTTTCCGTTGTGTAATGATTAAATGAGCTAACGGCACATGGAGTGTTACAGATGAGATAGACAGGGTAAGATGCCCTGAGAGGAACCGCTACGGCTGCTCTGTTCCCTGTGGTTGCTGTGGTCATGGCCAGCTTAGTTCGGTGTATTCAGACTTCTGTAACAAGCAGGATGAAGTCCAACCAAATTTGAGTCACCTTTAAACAGAGAAGCTGCAGCTTTCTGTGCTGGACAGCCACTTTTTATAGGGCGTTGTTGAAAAATAGCAAATAATAATTTTTTTTAATCTTAATTTATAGGGCATCTCTCATACATGGCTTCCTAAAGGAACACTTGTTAGTTGAAAACAAAACTAGTACAGCTTAAGTGTTTCCATTTTTAGCCTGTCTAATTCTGGGAAAGTCTTACACAGCTGAGTTAGACATCATGATCTTTTTACTACCTGCAGCTGTGACTCAAAAGTCATTCCTGAGGCATTAAAATGGTGAATTTTGTATTGTGACACAAATTGGAGCTATTTGTGGAGCTGAGTTTGCCATCCCAAAGACTGTCAATAGGGTTTATTGAAGTGTGGTATAAAAACACCAGATAGGTTGGCCCAGCCATAGTAAGCGCGTGTGTATCCTTGCTCCTTCATTGCGTTTGGCAGTTGTAGATGTTCTCCGTCAACAGTTTCACTGGTCGCTTGCAGTAATAGAAATAATAATCTTGCACAGGAAATGGCTTATCTGTAAAGTAAAACTGTTGACATGTTAATATGTTGAACTTGTACAAAACTTCTGAGATCCTTTAATACAGTTTTATGTTCCTACGTTGGATTCGGGAGTAGCATGAATCGGAAGACATGTCAGCAGTGCTCAAAGTACGCACTTGGATGCTAGATCTGATTTTTGGGTCGTGCATCAGGAATTTCTGAACTGTAACTGATGTGTGTTACTTGTGCTGACTTGCTTAATGGCCTGGTTCACTTTCAATAGTCCAATGTGGTGATTTGTCGAGTTAAGTTTTCTCACTGTAGCATTACGGTTAGGGGCTGTGGTGATTACCCAGCTGGTAGGTGAAGATAACACCATTTTTGGCAGATGGCTTGGACATCCTTCCCACTTCAGCTTGTGTGCTACACCTTGAGCAACACGTTCTTTGACAGCAGTGGTGCTTCAGTGGAAGGATGGCTTGCTTGGTGGTGAGATTTTTCACCTTTTAAAACAGGGACTGGTGGTGTTTTAAGAGGCTGGATAAAGGAGTTGAGGATCTAACTGTCGGCACTTGGTTAGAAAATACTGGCTGATGCTAGTGCAGAAATTGAAACCATAACAGCTTCTCTTTCCATCAAGAGTCTCCTAGCATATTGTATTAGCTTTAATTTTATATGTCGGTAATTTGACCAAAGCTGTATTCTGAGGTTAGAATTCACTTTTGAATAAGCTGATGTTAAGTTTAAATTGGTAGACAGAGTTACCAAAAGGGTTTGGATGTACTTGTGCTTTTTGTTCTCTCCTTCCTCTTTCCCACTTCTCTGTTCTTGGCAGCTGAAGTGACGTCTCCACAAGTGGCACAACTGGCTGTTCCCCAAGTGCTGGGTGTCTTAGCTGAGTGTTGCTCGCTCACGGAACTTCGCCTTTCCCTAGGGTATAAATGCTCGGGGGGGGAGCCCCATGATCTCAGGTTTAGTTCTGGTTGCTTCTAAACAGATGGAAGGAGCAGTGAGCAACATAAGACACAGGACGTGCAGCTTCGGTGGTCCAGGGTTCAAATCTGTAGTTGATGCTTGTTTAAAAGCTCCTGGAGTGTGCTTTCCATTGCTGTTGATGCCCAACACCAGTCTGATGGGAGGGGGTGTTCCCTTTCCACCCCCACCCCTTAAATGCTTTTCTTTCAGTGCTGTGAAAATAGATAATTAAAGTGTATCCTTCAGGGTAGACGACAAACGAGCAGTTTCTTTTGGAAGTGTGTACTTCTTTTCAGCCTGCATTTCATTCTGGTGTTGCATTTTGAGATGCTTGCCTGCAGGGGGACGTTGGTTGCTTGAATTCGGTTCCTTTTCCGGTAAGTAGACTCTGAAGTAAATTGGATGGTTTTTTTGTCCCAATAGAGCATCGTCCTAGTGACTCCAGACTGTTTTGGAACATTTTGTGGCTTTTAAATCTTGTAACCTCTACCAATTATGACTCTAAAAGAGGTTTTATTTGCATTAGTCTTATTGGAAAGTTCTTCCTGGATATAAACACGGTTTCAAATAGACAAGAAATTATATTGAGTCACTTACAATCTTGGTATGGCTCAGTGAGACTCAGTTGGTACCCCGTTTTCACCTTTTTTTGGTGGAAAAGTTAATGTTTCTTTTTTAATCTAAGTTTTTGATAATTTTACCGTGTTGATACCTTTAGCCATCTTGCTTCTAACTGTTCCTTCAGGAGAAAACAGTCACAGTTGATTGCATTCCTCTGCATCCAAATAAATTTTCCAGGTACTGAGACAAATAACATACTGTAGAAAACTATTAAACTAGGATTAGAAACCCCAATGAAAACAGCTTTTTAATGAACTAAAAACTGAAGTGACTGACCTGTACTCAGAATTTCCTACTGCGTTTATAGATGTGCCTTAACCAGGAATGTTATCTGCCCTGAACGATGGATTCTCACCCTGGGACATTGTTTCTAGATATTTTTTTTTATGGCACTGGCAGCTGTTGAGTGTGGATTGAAATCTGCTTTTATAAATTCAAATGTGAGCATAAACTCTTATGGCTGGCTTTGGACTGGAGAGATTTTTGTTTTGAAGGACTGTCCTGTGCTGAGTAGCAGTCAGTGAATGCAGAGAGACATCAGTTGGGCTTCTTGGAATTGAAGGGGTAACTTGTACAGGCCCATCTCCACTTAGAAGTACTTAGAGTGTGCAAGTCCACCTTATTTATGTAGGTGTACCATGAAAATTTGGGATCCGTAAATGGTCATGAGAGATGGGAGTAGAGCGTCTTCTGTTTTTATTTAGAAATAATAACTTGAGATTTCTCTGAAATGTACTGTTACAGCTCAGCTTAGAATGCTTCAGATCGAGTTATGAACTGCTGAGGAAATTGAGTTATTGACGGGAATGCAAAAAGTTAACACATATATTGAGAGGTGGAAGTGAAAAGTCTCTCTGAAGAGAAAATGCAGGATCTAAAGGTAGAAAAACAATTTTTTTAAAGAAGGCGCCGTTTCAAAGACTGAGGTTTTTCGAAAACAATTTGGTGCCAAAGCTTAACCTGTTTTTCATAAACATGGTTGTTAGTTGGAGCCAAACCAAACAATTAAGGTCCTTAAATGCACCGAAGTGAGGAATCACAACTACCCCAGCCAGCTGCTGAGGATTTTAAGTACAGCTATGTGTGAGTTAAAGGAAGCTCAGGAGTGAGCACTCGCGTGGTGCATGGGCTTTCCTCCTTGCTTCGCCCTCAGTGCTGCATTTTGTGGAGGTGTGCAGGAACAAAGTTTTAGCGTGGGAAGTAGAGGTGGTCCGTGCTCTAGCCTAGAGTCCAAGGAGGCTGTAACTTGGCAGAAGTGGAAGGAAGGCCACTACAGACTGTGTTGCATGTTGTTGAGGGATGCCTCCAAGATGCTGAGGGCTACCTGGAAACTTGTGCACGTAAAGGATAATTGGTAAAGGCAGGGAAGAGATGGTTATGTTTTTGGGCACTTAATGGCTGCAAGATATAGTGAGAATATCTTTTCAGCAGTTTTAAAAGCAACTCTTCCATACCACCTTCCAGAATATTAATGATATTCTACAGAAGAGGATATGGTTTATTTTTGTCTTTTCTCCTGCTTGTGAGAGCCAGGCTGAGGCTTCTCAAGGTTTGTCCTAAATGGTATTCCTCTGCTCTAGCTTGCCTTGTATTTTTGGTTTCCACATGCTCCGTGAGCTTAGAGTGGCTGCATTAGATGGCAGAGTTTCAGGGAATAGTTAAAAGATATCCTGTCTGCTCCGGGCATGGCCTACATGTCGTTTACAGTCAGTTGTTTGGGACTTCCGGAAGAGACCCAAGATAGTTTCTATATAGAGATTTGTGCAATGGATGTAGAAGAATGGGAAGACTCTGGAGTATGTAGACATCTTGGGCGAGTCCTTCTCTGTGCTTCAGTTTTCTTTTCTAAACCACCTTTGTAAACATCGACAGGAAAAATCCATGTGTTTTGCTTGACTATAGAATGGCAGGTATTAGTTGAGAAATGCATTGGATGCTCTTAAAAACGGTCTCAGCTTTTGAAAAGACTTGAACTTGGTGAGAGATACCATAGCTAACCATCGTAACAACTGGATTTAATGTGCTCTTTGTACACATTCTTGGGAAATGGTTCCAGTCTATTCCACAACGCACAGGGATGAATTATAAGCAAAATGCCTTTCTTGTGGACAACTCTTCTAACTTTGAGACACACTGTACAGTTACAGCATTTCGATTCTCTCTGTGCTCCATACCTGGCAGGTCAGAAAGCTGGCAGTGAAGGTTAAGCTCTAGAAAGCTGTAGGAATACTGTTCTCATGCGCTCATTTATTGTCACAAGTGTGGAAGGGGGCTGGCAGAGGTGAGGATTATTTACAACCATAAAACGAAATTGAGTTAATTTTAAGTTTACTTACAAAGGGTGGTAGATCTTTTTTTCTTCTTACTGTGTGAGAGAAGTGTCAAACTGCACATTATTTATGAGCTGTTGCAGATACTGGACTTCTGTATGACATCTTCACCTCATAAATGCCTTGTTGGAGAAAGAAGAATAGCTGACGTGTTTCATTTTCCAGTCCTTCAGCTCCCACAGACATACTCTGGTTATCAGACTTGACAGTGTGGCAGCCTTTGGCTGTCCAGAGATTTTTGCCCAGTGAACTCGCAGGAAGTACTCTGAGACAGATCAGCTGGATATGTGCTTGGTTAACTATAAACAAAATATTTGTCTTTAAACATAAACCAAAAAGGAAATGAAGCAAGGAAATGTCAGTAATCCTCCTTAAGGGGTGTGAGTAACGATGTCAGTGTTGATTCTTTCCAAAAAGCTATCATCTGCGCCTGTTAAAATGTTTTTCTGGTGGATGCTGAGTTTTCAGGAACGTTGCAGAATTCCTATACAGTGAGTGTACCTGCTGGTCACTGGTACAGCTGTTTTATTGGTGTTAGCATGACTTTGGTGCTTTTGAATTCAGCCCTTTCTTCAAAATGTAGGGCTTAAGTCACAGCTTCAGGATCTACACATCGCTGGAGAAATTCCTTGACGAGAGCAGGTGAAGTGTGCTTGGGAAGAGATGCGAGGACAGCGTTCTGAGCTGCGAGGCTCCACTAGTTTTGTGAAATTCTGAGAACAGCAGCTGCACCCTGGACTTCTCTGCTCCCTCCTTTAATTGCCAGACTCTCTTGACTTGGACTGTTGCTGGAGTCAGAAGGTAGCTAGGGAGCCATGCCCTTTGTCAGTCAGCTCTGCGTGCTGGAGCTGCTCCATCCTTCTGGTGCACTGGTGCCTGGCGATGAGGAAGGTGTCCCTGTTGGAGCCTGTGACACCAGGAGGAAGCAGGCTGAGGTCTGTAGTGTGAAGATCCTGCCTTCTGTTGTAACAAGTGGCAGGTATTCTATGTTCCATCTTCTGTGTGAAAAAGCCAGTATAGCTTCTGCAGTGAACTGTGGCTGCTGCGGTCCTGTTACTCTGTTCTGTGCAAGATGGGGACTATCTTGTAGTTATCGATTATTCAGTATGGGGACCTGTCAAGGTGGAACATCCAAGGCAAGAACCTCTCCTTTCCCCATCTCCCCAGATTTCCTCCCCTGACTCTTTTAGTGTTACAAGCAGTGAAAGAGTGTGCTTGTAACCAACAAGTGGTAGGTTTTTCTCTTCAGTTATTTTATATCTTACAATTACATTATCTATTATAAATAAGAAACTGTTTTTCTGTAGAATATCACTATGTGTGATCTGGCTGAGTTTCTGGCATGAGGCACCATTTACCTGAGAGCCTGCGAAGGGTCTTGCATGCTGAGCAGGATTTGTGCAATGCTGCCTGAGAGCTTGCTTCCCTCTGGTGCCTGGGTTCTGCTCAGTGCAGGTGTGCCCTGAGCAAGACTGAAAAATTCTGGCCTGATCCCCAGGTGTCTCCTAGAGCTTCTCTTAGGTGGAGGTAGACATGGTCCTGGTGAGCTGCAAGTTTCTGTTAAAACTCAGACCTGGAATTCAGTTGTTAGAAAAGGACGTTTTGCCTTGGACTGGGATGGGGACTCCAACCAACACAGGAGCCCTGCCAGCGAGGCAGCCTCCGTGCATGTGCATGGTGGAGGCATTCGTAGTTTTTCTACCAAGTATGTGTATTTTTCTTACTGAAAACCAACAGGATTTTCTTACTGAAATCAAGAAGAAATCAAACCTGCTTTTATAAATATTCCCAGTTGCAATAGCCAAATGACAGAACCTTTCTAAGTAGTTTTAGGGAGGAGGAATCATATGTCAGAACTACTGAGAGCAGTGATATAATGAGTACTTGAACCTAAAGCAGAATAAACCTTAATTAGTGGAGGCAGATCTCAAATACTTAAAGGCACTTGGAAGGAGCTTTTAACTCGCTGTTCCCTGAGTAAGTACTATGCAGGCAGAAGCTGAAATTAATATCAGTGTGAATTTCACGTTGGACAGCTTCTGCAGTTCCTGCAAAATCACAAAAGATCCTGTTTCTTCCTCTTGCCGCCCCCCAGTCAACAGATGTTGCCCTGGTTGCAGCGGTAGCGCCCTGCAAGGGCCAGGCTGCTGTTCGGCAGAGCCCAGGGAAATTCTTGACATACTTGAGAACTTCTTTGGAAAGCAGCTTTGCCTGTTTGTTATCGCTTTGTTTCCAAAATGACTGTTGGGCTCCTTAGTGGACAGAAACAGATGATCAGCCTGGTGCTGGACTTTCTGCAGCCACGGCTGTAATACGTGGGGATATTTTCCTCTCTCAAAAGGAGGCACTTCTCTTTTTAGTTTTTGGCTTTTGGCACACGTTTCCAAAATATTTGCAGTGCAGTAACTTGTATTCTTTAATCTTTTAAGCAAGAAATAAAACATATTTGTTCCTATATGTAAATACCGTTTTCCTCACAAAATAAATATGTTTGCTTGCTTTCTAAATCCAGTCTGTTTTTCGCCTCATGTGAACTTCTCTGAGCTTCGTTTCAGAGGACAGGCATGTGTACTTTGAGGTTATCACGATGCCAAAATGAAAGGGGGGGGTTCACAGCTCTCCCTTGGATGTTTGTAAGAATAGGTGAGACTCCTTGAAGGAAGGACCCCAGTGTAGTGGTTAAAATGACCTTCTTGGGAAATGCCATTCATTCCGGAGCACATAACCTTCCTCCCTGTCTCTTCCCTTGCATGGGAGGGGCTGTGGGATACAAAGGAGCCTGGGAAAGGGAATGCAAATTCTTCTATACAAAGGAAGCTCAGAATGCCCTGGTTATAGACATGGGTCTCTCTGTCTTCCCCCTTAAAAATGTTTTTCTTTGCCCTGTAATCAGTGATTTTTTTCCTTATTAATTTTACTTTGGGTGGAGAGAAAAGGGAAGGATCTATTGTTTGGATGGAAGTCGCTGCCGGGGGCGACAATCAGGCTATTGTTGGGCTGTAATTCTAGTCTGGGGCTCCAATGGGAGGTGAAAAGGAGGAAGAGGAATATGAACAAACCCAAGTATTAACTCTGTAATAATCTCCTGTTGTTTACCTGACCAAGCAGAGCCAGAGGTTTAGTCTTTTTTTCCCTGAGGCTGATGAAACACAGTGTTATTGTAATACAAGTAGTGATGCTGCTCTCCTGTGAGCATCTCGGAGAGGGAGAAGAAGGGAAGGTTTTTTACCCTCCAGCTGAGGACATGCAGTTATTTTTCTAAAACCAAAATCAAAACTGTTAGTTGAAGGCAGAAACAGGCCTCAGGAAATGCTGTTTCTTCTGGCAGCAAGAGACAAAGATCCTTGTTCTTCAGACCAGCCTTTGTATGATTCAGAACAATAATAATTTTTTTTAAAAAAGTCTGATAAAGAACAAGTACTCATTATGATAATGTGTTAACAGACCTATAATTAAGATTGTTCTTGTAGCTTTTTTAATATACCATCTTCCTTTGGGAGATCTTAATTGTTGAAAAAAATTACTCTGTATTTATATTTGGCAAAAGAGGCTTGGGGCCTGAGCGTTTTAAAGCCTTGCTGTTTGCTTTTCTGAACTCTTACATGAACGAGAGGTAGGAATTGGGAAAGGAGGGTAGAGATCCTGTGGATTAGCTCAGGTGATACTCGGGCTTTATCCAGAAGAGGAAGCAACCATTTCACTACAAGGTTTTTAAAAACTTAATGCCTACCTGATGTTTCCCAGGATTTCTTTGGGATCACTTCCCAACCCTGCATCCTCCCTGAGGGCACGCTGGCAAGGCATTTATATCACCCAACTAGTATATATGCTTCTACTTTGAAACAGAGTGCTTCCTTGGAGGTTAGATATCCTCTTTCATTATTTAATTAAAATGTTCATTTTCCTTGTGTGTTTGTTTTTTATTACACATTATTGGTCTTGAGTCCTGACTGCTTCTGACTGCTGATGCTCCCTTGGTCCTTAGATTCCCTTGATGGAGAAGTCACGTGTACTCCAGTGAAGACATAATATTCAGTTTTCATTCAAACTGTAACTTCATCCTTTGTGAGACATTGGATTTCCGTGCTCTTTTCACATGCAGCCCTGTGAGGTGCCAGTGCTGAGGAGGGAGCCGGAGGTACCCGAGACTTGTTCCCCTGCAACTTGACTGTGGGTTCCCTGCCAGAAATAGGGAAAGCTGTCATCAGTGCTTTTAATTTTTATGTTTACTCTTTGTTTTCAGCTGTGGAGTCTTTGTATTTAAAATAAATAATCTTGTTTTAAATTAGTGTTTCCTGGAGGAAACTTCTCTGCTTGTGTCGTTACCCAAAGCTGGGGAGAACTGACAGGGATAAAATTCACATCAACAGGGCTTTCTGTTACCTGCTTTTTTTTCTTTTACACGGATAGGTCTCTCTGGTTTTGGTTGAACATTAATCAAAAATCAATTTCTGACTGCATGTAAGTCAGATGATTGTCAGAGAGCAGCTGTAGCTTGTGTTCATTCAGGTGCTCCGAGCAGAGTGTAAGTGGTGACAACTGTCATCTGTGTTTGTGTCCCCCCAGTTATTTGGAGCCCAACTCCAGACGACAGCAGGAAATGGGAGCAAAACACTGCTGTTGTGTTGTGTGGGGTTATGGAATCAAGGCAGTGCCCTACCGAGCTGCCAGGGCTTGTGTCTGACTTGGGTTCCTTCTTCATGCTTCAGTCTGGTTTTGTAGGGGGAAAGGGACTGAGATACCAAGATGCCCCTAGGATCTAGATGCTCATTAGATTCCAAGGGTGATGCTGACAAGTGTTACAGTGGGAAAGTGGATGTGTTTTTAGTGATGTGTAGTTAAACATGAGCTGCTGTGGAACACAGGGAGTTCTGCCTTCCCAGTGTCTGTGTACCTGCTGCTTGTGTGATAGAACTGAAGTGAAATGCTGCTCTTGAATCAAATACAGTGCTCAAATCGTAGTTAAGACAGATGTCTCAATATATTGATTAATATCAATATATTCCCTTTATTTGAAATGAGCCATACAGTTTTAGGGCTTTCCATACTGTGTTGCCTTACGGCGTTCTTGTAAGCTCTGGGAAGCTGTAGCTGACTCCAGTGTGGTGATGTGAATATACATCACCTGAAGGTAAAGCTTGTCAGGAGACCTGTTGTCCTCTCAGACTTATTTGTACTCAACGATGGCATAGGAAAAGAGCCCACAAATGGGACTGGAGTCTAACATGCTTCTTTTTTTTCTGTGTTTAGAAAATGATATATTTTGGAAAGGCTTACGAAAAGCAGAATTAATTTCTCTACACTGACAGTATCTCAGTGGTGGAAGGAATGTGCAGCTGCAGTCCAGTTACTCTGAAGAATTAAATGTGGGTTTAAGCATTTTTACTTGCAGTTAGTCTGACAGTAATTGTAATTTTTAATTCTCTTTGTACTTTTTCTTCAGGCTGAAGAAGAGTCTTTGTTTTTATGCATATGTGAACAGTTCTATGTCTTTGTCGTGCTTCTCTGTACCTTTTCCAGTTTCATTCCATCCTTTTTGAGCTGAAGGGATCAGAGTTTCAGTCTGTATTTGAGATTGGAGCAATCTGCATGTTTACAGTGTTACAATGGAATTTCTTTTCTTTCCCCACTGTTCCCAGTGAGGTTTTTCAGCGTTGAGAGCCCTCCCTGGGTTGGGTGTTCAGTGAGGTTCCCACTCTGGGGTGCAGAGGCGGAGGTGCAACCATGGTAAGGATGAGGAGGGTGTTCTGGAGGGCCTGGGCTCTGCGGCTTTCTGTTCCATGATAAAACTTGCTGGGCTATTCGTTGTGCACAAACAACATAGCAGTAGTTGGAAAAACTTTTTGGCCAGCTTTGACTTGTTGTGTTTGTTAGTGTTGCTTGCACCCGGAATGCAGGGAAGAAGATTGAATTAAGCTTTAACATCCTCAGTTACTGGGCCAAATGCCGCTACTTTTGCTGCCAGTAAAGCCTACAGAAGATGCGTGGGCATGAGGAGTGTGGGAGTTTCAGAATACACAGCATCTTTTAATTGACACAGGATTTGTAAAGTGCAGCTTGTGTAACTGGTGATACCTAATCTCTCTCGTCCCTTCCAAGAGGCACGTTGATGATCCATATGCTCGATGGAGGTGTTTCTTTGTTTAAGGGAGATGAGAATTGCATAGTTGATTAGAGATGTCTTGCCTCTCACTTGCCTGCAAGCTTCCAGATTTAAACCACATCTCTTGCTGGATAAAGGTTTAATATTTTAATTTTTTAAACAAAAAGTTTTCCTCTTGCAAAAGGACACCTTTCATCCTCCCATTTCCTCTCCTTTTTTAAGGGAAGAAACAAGGAAGTGTGGGGATAAGGGAGGGGACCTCAGTGTTCGGGGTGAGATGTGTGATGGAAGGTTACACCATGGGGTCAGGTGCTGTGTGTTGCTGTTCTCCTCACAAGGAGGTGAGTGCATGAGATGCTGCTTTGCAGGTATTTTGTGACTTGATATGATGTCATTCCTCCTGAGGGACTCTTGGCATGTCTAACCCTGCCTGATCCCCAGAAATTATCGTACTGTTTTCCAGTTTCCTTGTGGAATAATCTGTTAGGGCAGCGGTTACAGCAGCTCTAAACTAAGACATATTCCTTGGTGTGTGATGTATACGCAGTGGTGGTAGTGATGTGTGCACACAGCTGTGTAAAAAATTAGGGAATGCTGTGTTCTTTTTGATGGCTTACAGAATAAATGGAGGCCAGATTTGTGCTCCGTTCTGATGCTCTGTGTGTTGCCATTGTCTTCACATAGCTAGGCTTTCTGTTGTGTAGATGTGCACTAACAGAAAGGAGGGCAACTTTCTTACTGGTGATCTGATTTGTAGATAATTTTTTTTAATGCTGCCACTGTTGGACCTTTTCCTTTTTTCTCTTTTAATATGTAAATTACTTTTCAGACATGATATGGAGAGACATGTTTCAAGCACTCTGTCTTCCCGGCCAGTGAGTTACAGCACCAGCACACACAACTCTCCCTCCCCACACAGGCACCTGAAGTGAGGTGCGGAGGATGGAGCTGAGCAGCTGGGTCCCTCTGGTCTGTCTCCCACACTGGCTGCCCTTCCATTCCTCCGGACAGGGGCCTGAGCCTCTTTCAAAAGTGACCTTTCAGGCTCAGGAAGCTGCATTGTGTAAACATCTTCAGCAATAATTTATTCTCTTGAAAGAGGCCAGATGAGTCCTCCCCTCCTGGTTAGAGCGGCCTTTGCCGTTAGGTTGAGCAGCACATCTTCTGTCTTGCAGTGAGCGTGACACCACATGAATACAGGAACAGAATGCGGGCAAAAACTGCTTTGAACAAATTTCAGAATGCTCCCCAGTGGGGCAGATTTATTGGGAATGTCCTTCATCTGTATGTTACCAAACTAAGTACCAAATTTTGGGTTTGCTAAAATGTTTCTATGTGTGTAGAAAAAATTCCACTCCTGATTTTATCCTGTTGATAATTCCTTCCCTTCCTGCATTGTTTTCTGTCTTGGGAAAAAGCAAATGCTGTTTGTAAAGGGGAGAGGAGGGGCAGAAAGGACTTTATGAAAGCCTACCTGCATGGAAAATAGGTGAAATTATTTCCTGAATTTTGGAGTGTTTGTGAACATAGTTTGATGTAAACAAATTCATAAAGTCCTTCTGGATAAACATGGCTTTGGGTTTTATTTTTTCCTCTCTTAGAGAAGCAACATTCTTAACTTTTGCCTTAAAATTTTTTAGTGCAGCCTCAGAAGCTCAGTGTTGGTTTTGTCCTGTAATAACACTCGCCTGAGCAGGGGCATGGCATCTTTGGGGTTTACCTCTGTCTCCAGCCCCTGGGAGGTTGTTTACTACTTTCTGCCTGGAATAACAGGCCAGTCCCAGGGATCTTCCCTGGGGAGAGGGATTATTGGCTTTTGCCAAAATACCACCTTGGTGCCAGGCCTGGCTGCAGGACTGGCGGTGGTGGGATGCTGGTGCTGTGCCCATGGGACAGGAGGATGCGGGATGCTGCTGAGACACAGGGCAAGCAGAGCCCCTGGCATCACGCGTTGAGCCTACGTCTCCTCTAAAACAGTGAGACCCTTCTAAGGAGGGAGGTGTGTTTAAGCCTATATTTGGATGCTGCGCCTCTTCTAAATTTGGTTTCTTCTCATTAATACAGGAGCTGTTTCAATTGCCCTGTAGGGAAAAACATGGGCTTGCTGTAGGGCGGGTTATTCCGGGTGTTTTTCCACCTTTTATAGAAGGCCAAGGTCTGTTTTGGAGGGCTGGAGGCAAGGGAGGAGGTGGAGGGCAGGAGGGAGGATCTGCTTTTCAGAGGTTCTTTGTGTGGCGTGGAGCCCTCTGATTCCTACTTCTCCAGCTTGGCTGGAGCCTGCATCAGGAATAGTGTGGCCATCTCCTTATACTCGGCACTGGTCAGGCCACATCTCGAGTACTGTGTCCAGTTCTGGGCCCCTCAGTTTAAGAAAGATGTTGAGATGCTGGAGTGTGTCCAGAGGAGAGCAACGAGGATGGTGAAGGGGCTGGAGCACAAGCCCTATGAGGAGCAACTGAGGGAGCTGGGGTTGTTTAGCCTGGAGAAAAGGAGGCTCTGGGGAGACCTTACTGCTCTCTACAACCACCTAAAAGGAGGTTGTAGTCAGGCAGGGGTTGGTCTCTCAGACAGCTGGTGACAGAACATGGTCTCAAGCTTCGTCAGGGGAGGTTTAGGCTTGACATTAGGAAGAAGTGCTTCACTGAAAGGGTGATTGGTCACTGGAATGCGCTGCCCGGGGAGGTGGTGGAGTCACTGTCCCTCGAGGGGTTTAAGAGGACGTTGGATGAGGCACTTAGTGCCATGGTTTAGATGGTGAGTTGGTGTTGTTGGTGAGTTATAGGTTGGACTCAGTGATCTCAAAGGTCCTTTGCAACCTTGTGATACTGTGCTCAAGCGGGACACCGAGATAGGGGCAACTCCTCTTCTCACTCATTCTTGTTTCTCGTTGGGGCTTGCTGGAGTTCAGAGGCAGCTCCTTCGCTCACCTATTGCCACTTCTCCGTTCTGACTGGAGGGGGCACTGGGGTGGAGTGGCTCCTCTGCTCACCCATTCCAGCTTCTCCATCCTGGCTGGAGGGGACACGATGGGGCAGCTCCTCTGCTCACTCATGTGGGCACTGGGGCAGATGTGGCTGCAGAGACCTGCAGGGTGGCTCTGCTGGGGGTTGGCGGGGAGGGTGTCTCGTGTTGTTCTCATCTCCCCTTCCCCAGGCAAAGGCAGCCTTGGGTTTTCTGCAGGGAGGTGACTGTCCCTGGATCAGGGGAGTGTGGAGAAGGAAGCGTGGCAGCATTATGTTAAAATCAGTGGTTTTCTACCTTTCCCTGTGACCTGACTGAGGTTTCCCCCTTCACGGCAGCACGATGTGCTTGCAGTGGGTGTGATGGAGTAGTGGATGGAATGATTTGTGTTGGGGCTGCTGGGAATGCGTGTAGCAGAGCCGTGCATGGGAGCAGGTGACTCCCGCCTCCCAGGATCCTTGCTGAGCTTCGGCCAAGGGCGCCGAGCTGTGTGTGCTGCTGCACTGCACCGGTATCGGGCTTTGCCGGGCTCAGGGCATGCTTAAATGTCTTTCGCTGTGTGCCAGAGGTATTTACACACTCGCTCCCTTTTGTGACAGGGTTATGCTTGGGATGTGGCAGCAGAGGATGGGATTTGAGTGTGCCTGTATCCATCAGGGAGGCTGAAGAGCCTGGTTTTTGTCTGCTGGCCCTGTCCTAGTGACCCGGGCGGCTGCAGGTATCCAGCTTTGATGTAGTGACTGGCAGGGACCTTTGCATCTGCGCAATTGATGCTTTGCAGTAATTCCAGTCGCAGCAGTGTGTGGAGTGTGACTGCATCCTTTACCTCTGTGCAGGTCCTGACAGAAGAAAGTTCTGGAGAAGATACTGATAAATATGAACAAATATGAAAATATTTAGGCCGAAAAAAAAGGATAACATTACAAGTTCATGAGAACATTGCAGGAAGAGCTTAAAGGACTCTGGGTGCTAGTCTTAAAAATCCAGACACCCTAAGGAAATACAACACAATTGAATTAGTTTCTGGGATTAAGTAATTTTTTTAAATTATCTGAGGTGGAAATTACAATTAGAATAGTATTAGAATAGTTACTTTTTGCTGTATTTCAGGGTACTGTCCTCTCCAGCAATTTGACCCAATTTACCAGTGGTTTAATTCCACAATCTCATTCTGAACATTTTTCTTATTACCATCTTTGTCAAGTCTTCTAAATATTTTACGGCTTGCTCCATTCCAGGGTCAAATGGGACAAGTGTTATCTTCTGGCTACAGAAAAACTGTGTTGAAAACCAGTACTGATTCATTAAGTCCCCTAATGGAACAGATACATCTGACCTTAAAAATTACTTGTGTGCTGCAAAATTTACTTCCTTCTCATCTCCAAAAGCATCTGATAAAAGATCTTTCTGCTGTAAAATTCCTTATTTATACCCGTAGACCATTCAAGTCCCCTTTCTGTCTATTTGTGCTGAAGTATTGGGATTTCTCCTGTTCTATGGTTCTGCCAGTCTTCTATAGTGACGATTAGCTCCCTAACTAGGATTTGCTTTTCAAATAACTGTTTGCCTTTTGTGAAACTTCTGTGGAGTTTCTGTTGGAATTATTTGTTCAAAATGAATTTCACTGTGTTGCATAAATGATGCACGTGCAGCAGGGGAAGCGGCAGATTCTGGAGGCGATTTGTGTATGGAGAAATCTTGCTCTGTTGTGATGGCACTCATTCCTGGGACAGATGTACTGAACTCATTTTTTTAATTAAATGCAAATCACGGGTAGCGCAGGGAGATAGTTTACCAGTGGCCTTTGAAATGTGTTTTTCTGTGTGGATTGAAACGTGCTGCTTTGAGCAGCAGGCAGAGTACAAGGAGTTACTTCACTTATTTATCAATGAGCAAACCTGACAAGCCTTAAGAGAGAAGCTGAAGAATTATGTGTTTATCCCTTTTACTTGCACTCTTAACGTATTTTGTAGCAGGCCTTGTCAAGTGTGTAGACTGTTGTGGGTCTGATAAAATCACTTGTAAGGAATTAGCTCAACTTCTAGAAAGTTAAGGTCTCTGAGTAATTACGGGTACATAATTCGGGGTTTTTTAACAAAAAAAAGTAACAGACTTTTCTTGTACTGTTTGGTGCCTGCATGTCAGGTATCACATCTTTGCATTGATTGTGTAGAGACACAAATAATGTTTATCTGTGATTGTATTTCTGCCTTACAAAACAATCACTAGCAATTCTGTAGAAAATAATTTCCACTCTGTTCTCATTCCCTACACTGTGCAAGGACAGGCAGACTCTTTCTACACCAGGTCATCATCCTCATCATGGTTTAAAAACCAAACCGGTTTTCACTTTTGGGAAGTGATGAATTAAGTACTGCTTTAAAAAAACCCACAGCTTTTAAAAATAGTTTCTTACCTTGTGTAACTGAATTTCTACCGTTTTAATAAGATACTTACTCTTCCTTTGGACTTGTCCGGGTTAGGTGAAATTTAGATAAATGAGACAGTTGGTGACATACTTCTTGTTACAATTAATCCGTCTCCTTGCCATGTGGGCCAGCACAGTTGCAAAGCTGGAATAGGTAGATTCCTAAAAACTTCTGTGCTATTAACTGGTCTACTGTGATAATTTTCCCTTTGAATTATACCACTCCAGACTATGCGATGTAAAATAGAGCAAAACACTGGTGTCTGTGTGGTGTCCGCTCCCTGCTGCTCATCAGCGGTCAGTCCATGCCCCCCCTCTCTGGCCTTTCCCTGCACTTGACTGGCTGACTGCACCCAACACTGCTTTCGCGCCTGTGTTGGCTCCAGGCTGTGTCTAAGCAGCACTGACCCATTGGCTTCCCGTTGGGTTCACGGTTGAGCAGATGTGGGTTTTTGTGAGCAAGAGTTAAGCTTTCATTTGGAGATGAGTCCTTTCTCCTGTGAAGGCTCCAGACTGTGACCTCGATCTCCAAGTTCCTCACTTTGTCAGACCTGGATAAAGTGATACTGATCCTCCAACTGATGTTTACATTTCTAGTTGATGTGATAACACAAGACGCAGACTTGCAAAGTGCTGGAGTACCTTCCATCTAGGTCTCGAAGTTTTCCAGCCCAGAGCAGGTGATCACAGTGCCAGATGCTCCTACATCGCTTGCCTGACTTACACAGGAACCGGGGCTGTGCAGAGGATTCAAAACCAACAGAACCAAAGCCCTGAAGTCCATCATCACAGTATCAGCTCTGAAAAGTGTTGGTGTGGATGATTATTGAGTGCATTTTAAATAGGAGCGCATCTAAAGGCCACTGGATTTGCTATCTGAATCTCCAGATTCCATTGAATGTCTTCTCAGTGAAAAAGAAATAACAACCAAGAGTGGATGGGTGGTGAATGGACGTGCAGCATGTCAAAACAGGGTGGAAAGGGAGGGGTGGGTAGTGCACGACTGATAATGGCGCTTACTGTAAGGAGCTGTAAAAAAAGGAATAATCTGAGAGTGGCTTTAACTTGCAGGAATTCAGGGTATCTCACTTGTGGCTGTACTGAAGTCACTGCTGCAGCTCTTCTTTTTATATCCTTTGTCCTTTGAAATGCCTTGCTGTTAGGGTTGGGCCCTTATTTATTTATTTCTTCCTCTCGGCAGCTGCAGTGCTCACACCAGTAGGCTGAGATGCTAACAATGCGCTGCCTGCTGCCAAGAAAGGAGGTATTTGCATTCATTTTCACTTTCTTGTTCTGAATATAAAAAACAAATAACCTCCCCGTGGTCCCACTGAGTCTTGCTTCCCCCAGAATGTAAATACATGTGCTGATACACGATTTAGAGTACTCGCTGTGGTGTGTTACATGCATCCGCTTACCAGGCAGGTGATAGAAGTGTCCATATTCTGGAAAACAAAGCAGTCTTACAGTAATCCCGGATAGGCATAATAAATAAATAAAATTCTCTATATTAAAACCAGCAATCGGTTTCATAGCAATTATTTAACAGATTGTAAGTCTGATACCTCACTCCTGTTCTTATTTCTGATTCGTTTTCTCTTTTCTCAGCATTGCAAAGTGCTCATACTGATCATACCAGCAGCAGTCTGTGTACGAAAGAGGGAAATGGTTCACATTTTTCACTCTAAGTAATTTTGACAGCGACGCAAGAAAGGAACTAGAGACTTGTTTGAAGTTTCTACCAGGTGCAGCTTTTGAGGGGCAGAGCTGGGTGGCGGGATGGCTCCTGCGTGGATTCGCAGAGTTCCAGGTGCATCTGGGAGGCCCTGGATGGCACGCCTCTCGCTGCTGATTTTATGGAAGGGATCATAACCTTTTGGAATGTGGAGCTTGATGTGTTGACTGGATTGTGAAGGCAGCAATTTAACTAAAGGGATCTACTTTGAGAGGGGTAGAATACAAGAAACCTAAGTTTTTTATATTGTAATGTATTAATAAAACAGATAAGAAAAATAACCCTATTGCTGTGACACATTTTTGCCTGTCTGCTCTGTTTTTAATAAGCCTCTCATTATGGGTCAGAGCATTACATAGAAATCCACTATGCCATCTTTTTTCTAATGCATTAACTGATCTCCAGTGTATTTCCTTTGTGGTGAAACCCCGTTGCCTCAGTATGAAGAGTGCACAGTGTACATGTGTCTTTGTTTAATTCAACATGTTTTCTTCTTTCTGTGCTGGAAATAGGACACTTGCGTTCCTCACTTACCCCTGCAGCAGAGCTGTGAGTTTCTGAGAACGTGCAGGGTGTTAGGAAGGGCAGGAAGAGCACACTCAGCGTTGGTTTTGGGTCCACGCTTTGGATCTCCTTAGCACGCAAAGCCCATGTGCATTTCACAAACAGCTCCTGCAGCTGAGTGCGTCGTAGAGAAGTCACGCCCAAGGAAGAGGATTTCTTTTGCGCTGGCCTTCTGTTCTGTGCAGTTCGGGGCTGGTTTTTCCTTTCCTCATGAAACATCAGTGTAAGGAATCAGAGGACTAAGCAAAAAGAGAAAAAAAAAAGCCACCGGTACTTATTTAGAAATATCAAATAACCTCCAGCATGGGATTTTATCTTGCTGTCTTTGTGGTAAGAGAGGTAGAGCAAAGACACTTGAAAGCCTATGACAGCGTAGCCTGCAGGAGCTTTACAAATTGATTCAGATGTTCCATTCAGAGCAGAGATTTGATACAGGGTAATGAAATCAAATGGCTTAAAATAATCTCTTATTGATTTTTACGGAGAGAAATCTATACCTGCAGAATCAAACTGAGGTTATGGTAAGATCTGCCTTTAAATTTTGCTTTGTTTCATGCATGTGTGATTTCAAAAGCACATTTTTTGTGCGCCTTGAATGGCTGCTTCTACTTCCCTTTAATTTTAAATCTGAAGTAGAGAAATACACGCTGAAATGTCAGCAGCACAAACATGTACTGTCCTCACAAATGTACTTGGATACCTGGGCAGAGTTTTGAGGCGATGTTTTCCATGGAGGAGTGTGACATGGCGGGCTGGGTTGGCATGGGGGCGGTGGCTGTCCTGGCCCCGTGGGCCGCAGCGGGGGACGTGCCTCGTGATGCTGCTCCAGACTCATAAACAAACCCTCACGTGGCTGCGCAGCCCTGCAAGTGTTCTGCAGGCAGGGACAGACAGCGAGAGCATTATCCTTATTGGATTTCCCCTCGGAGCTGGTGCTGATCAGAATGTTTTGGAATGAGTGGTGAATGAAACAACACAACGCATGCTTTTTCCCTCTTCCTCCTTCTTTTATGTTTTTTTCTTTCTCTTTTCAGCTGCAGGGTTTAGGATGCACAGAGTCACTGGATCTGTAGGAAGCTTCTCCAAACACAGGAGCTTACAATGCAGCCTGCTTTTCTTTCTTGATAAAAATATGCCAGCATGGGCAAGCACTGTACACTGACTGTCACGTTAGAGAATGTAAAGATGCAGATGAAATAACAAATATACCTGACATTTTACAGAATTTTACTCTATGCGGTTTTTTTCCCGCATTTAATCAATGCAAGTTTTAAAAAGTGGATTTCTGTTTGCTGACGTGTAGTTCTTTATACCCACCACGTACATCGTGGAAGCAGCATCACTCTGGTTGTGAGACAATTCTTTGGACCAGTCTGCTACCCCTTGATTGTGAGTGATGAGGCGTCAGATGTTTTTAGCTCTACATGTAATTATAGCTCAAGTTCTCTGTGTTGAGTTCTGATTTACAGTGTGCACGTAAATGAAAAGGCTACCTCCCATAAAACAATATATGCTGCAGTACTTCACTAAGAACATAACTTGGATCATGAGATCAGACTTACAGCTGAATACTTCTTAGTTGTAATCTTCATCTTTAGCTACTGGAGCTCAGCAATCCTTTAGTTTGTTGGATGGATGTCAACATTGCTGTTAGATCAAGTTTGCCCTGATGTAAACCAGCAGAAACAAGATGTGCGCTTCATGAACTGTGTACTTTCTGGTTATTGATAGGGTTGCCTGTAGACTGCATTAGAGTGTGCGAAGTACCAAGTTCATGATGATACTTTATTAGTGGTTTGCAGGGAATAACTGATGAGACTGTGTTTTTTTAGGACTGTGGAGTAGGGAGGAGACTCGAGGAGTTATTTAAGAGCTCAAGGAAGAGACTGCAGAGCGTATAAGCTCCTGAGGGGTAATTTAGGCCAACAGGGGAACAAGGGGAAAGCTGATGTAGAGCAGGATATGGCAGAGTGAACAGGATGCTGTCCTCATCTGTCTGTAGGTAAGATACATGTGAGCAGAGCTATACACTGCCATGCAAGTGAGATGAAATCTGAGGGAATGAGAAGCCGGCAAAGGGGCGTGTGGAATTGTAGAGTTTCTTTTAAGTTTAGTTTGGCAGATTTTGAACTACACTTAAAAAGATTTTGGTTTCCAGAGACATTGCTATTAAGTTGTTTGTGCTGAGCCTGTTCTTTTTTCGTTATCCACTGCACTAAGAACCACAAAATGCTTTTAAGATTGTGTTTTCTCAGAGGTACTTAATGCTCAGGAACACGTTGACCTGGTAATGTCATTCTCCAAATGATAATTTTTAGGCCAGATACATTTGTTAAGCTTAAAAATGGCAGTTTGGAGAGATCTCCCCAGTTGGGATGCAGACGGTTTGGACCGTGTCCCAAGCTGTGCAGCTGTGGGCAGGTCATGCAGACTGCAGGTTCCTTGTTTGTACCGTGGGTGAAATCCTGTTGCTTCCCCACTGGTGTGTCAAATAAGGGAGATAAATCTGCCAGTGACCACTGGGGGCTGGTGGCTGAGAAAAATCCAGTCAGATTTGACACTGATGGTGGAGTAGATGTTATGTTGGACGTTCAACAGTGGAGTTAAGTGGAGACCTGGGGTAAAAAGATGGGACTGAGATGATGGGACTCGTGTCTGAAAGTGGCTAAACGAACTCTGTGTGTGTGCATGTGTGTGTCCATCCCTCAGTGAAAGAGGCCACCATCTCTCTCCAGTGAGCGCAAAAAGCAGAATTAGATTAACCTTTCTTTTCTCAAGTGCCAAACTTGGCAGTGATGTCTCTTAAAAAAACAGTTATTGGCATGAAGTTAATTCAAAGACCCTTAATGGTGTACGCATGTAAACCTGCCCAGGTGGCATCACCTTAATCTGTGATTAAAAACACCGAGGAGGACAAAACAAAGAAAACCATGTGGTTTAAAAAAATGAAATTAATTTGTAAAGCCCTTTAGCTTACTACTAAAAAAACCTCCAAACCTTAAAAAAGCCCTTGGGTCAAAATACCAAAGATAGAAACATTTGGAAAAGATCTCTTGTGTACGTTTTCTGTTAAGGATCCCAAGATTCTGTTCTATATCCTTTCGCCAGTGCAGTTTATAATACTCCTTCCAGCTAAATCTTACAGTTAAGTGTTGCGATCCTGACTAGGATGGATCGGCCCTGAATCACCGTAGAGCTGTTGGCTCAGCACTGTTCCATCAGACAAGCCTCGCTTCTTTCCATGCTGAAATGGTGGCATTTGTTGTCATCCTTTAAAGTCTGCCGAATCTTCACTGCAATGTTTTTCTGTTTCTTTGTCAGAAAGGATCCAAGCCTGATAGTACAAAGATATTTTAGGTTCTGAACTAGACTGTGGTCCACTGAATTATCCATTTCTTTGTGGTTGCTGGCATATCTATTGCTAGGTTTGGGGGTTTTTTTTGCAAATATGCCCCAAACAAGCTGATTTCTGACATAACTTTAAAATCCGGCTTCTGCTTTGTCTCTTCTCTGTTATGTTCTAACGGTCTGATAGGGAAATATTTGAGCCCCAGGTCCTCTAAATAGCATTCTGTAATCATGTACTGCAGTCTGTAATTTAGGGCTTGTTACATTTTAAAAAAAAATCTCTGTGGACATGTCATGTCAGGGGCTTTTGCATTTCAAGACAAACAGCTGCTCCTATTCCAAAATCTTTTGCTGTAACCTTGAGTAGCTTGACATTTTTTACTGCATCTGTTTCCCCCCCCACCTTAAAATGGACATCGAAAACAACACTTTTATTAGATTTCATGCTTTGTAAAGCATTTTGAGAACTGCTGATTAAAAAGCACTGTATAAAAGTGAAGTGTGTGTTTTTCTGTTATTAAGCATTCATGAAGTTTAATTTGTAGAAACAGAGGCCAAGAAGCTGCTGTTACTAGGAGCAAGCTCTTAAAAACCCGGGAAATGGAAGCGGAAGGTTTGTCAAATGAAGGATTGGTTGAAAAGCGCTTTCCAGGAAGGAGGTGATGTGGGGAGGAGGGAGTAATTAGTCAGTTTGGAGATCCTCCTGTAGCAGTTAATCCTCTAGCGCCAGCGTGGCCAGCAGTGGATACTACATCCTTAGGGATGATCTTGGAGAAGCTGCTTTGCTTGCAGTCATCGCTTTAACAAGCTGCGGTGCCTACATACAGCGCATCAAATGAGGCTGAGAAATATTTAAGTTGAAGTATGTACTAAGGGTAGTAGCTACCCAGCCCCCCTAGTCTTTTCCCTGACGTCATTCCTAATTCATAAAAACAAACAGTAAAAAACCCTTGAACTTTGTGCAAAAATCTGTTGCTCTATAATTTGCAATTTAAATGATGCTTCTTCATGTTTGACTGCAGGCAAATCAGCTATTCTATTCCCATCCAGTTTAGTGCTTTTAGTTTTGGGAGAGTGTGTGGGACATCCTGGAATACTAATTATTATTTCCCCTCCCTGTTTCTTGTTTCATAACCATCAACAAGCAGGATCTGCTGGTGTTTGGTAGTTCCCTTGTACTGTTTTTCAGTGCAGGTTCTGTCTGCAAGTTTGGATTTGTGTGATCTTTTTCTTTTTGATCGGTGTGGTTTTTAAACAGCATTCAGGCTGGGGTTTGCTTAATTATGGAAAACGTTAATGCGTATGGGAGTTCAGGTTCCTGTTAACTGCAGAGGAGGCAGGGCCTTCCCTGCTTGAAACAGAGATCCATTTGTTGTTTCATTTTGCAGTTATAAGCATTGGAAGAGGAATGTCATTTCTAATGATGGAATTGGAAAGGGTTTCTCCAGCTGTGTGTGGTCTGATGGTAGCACTGCACTGTGTCCCCACGGCTGGCCAAAACTGGCCGCCACACTCCTGTATCCTCACCGGTATCGGGACCAGAGGAGCATTTCTCAACGTCAGCATAAAATGTTTCTAGACATGGTATGATATCGATAACTAGCATACACAGAAATGTTTTGTTCTTGGTCTGCTTTGTGTTTTGTAATTATACACCAAGAGAATTTAGTGAATGGTGTGGCCAGCATGTTCAGAACAGATGAGTAAAAGGAAAATGATGGACTTAAGGATAACGAGAAGGCAGTGTAGCATCATGAGGAGTTAGAAAGTGGGAAGAGTGTGATGCTTTCACCCGCTTGACCTCTATAACCCAAGATGTCTGCAGTTATTGGCTCAAGGAGCCCCATAACTGGAAGAAAAGGTAATTGCAGTCTTGTTTACTGCCATATTATTGAAAAATAAAGCTTAGATTTCATTAGATTTTCCATTTATAGATGTTTGTAGGTGTTCTATAAATCTAGTAATTTCTAGGGTAAATGAGGTTGCAAGAAGTCTTCCCAGTCTGTCTGAAGCCACACGTCCTGTGTGAACAGCTATAAATACTGTCATTATTGGATTGTTTAGTGCTGCTTTGTTTTGAGAACCTGCATCTTCTCCTGTACCTCATACCAACCCTCTGCAGCATAAATTAAATGCTTAGTGGAATTTGAGCATAAAAAGAGAATTTTAAAAAACTCTAGGAAAGGGTCAGTCAGGTTAGAATGCTTTGTGGAAGAGCATCTGTGCTTTAATTACTGCAACATAGACCTTTTTTAAATGATGTAAATAGATGGAGCCTAGGTTTTTTGTAATTTCAAAAGCTAATATCAAGCTTTGCTGTATTTAGTTCTTCAAAGACCTTTTTATAATTTCCCTTCCTAATTTTGATGGAAGAAAATATTCCATATTTAAATCCTTCCCTCAAAGTAAAGTGAACTTTAGCTTCTTGGGATAAATTTAGAACATTTTTCTTTTTGCTAGGTAGGAGGAGATTTTAAAGAGCTTTCAAAATTTCTTGTGTTATGGATATGTGAAGTGATGGAAAACAGTTGCACCAGTAGCATTGCTGCTTAGGTGAGGAGAAGTACAGATTAGTCTTTTTCCTTTGAACATCTGACTCACCAGAGTTGTCTGACCTTGACAGCTTTATTGCAAAGCAAAGAAAGCAGTTGAATAAACTGGAAGAAAATCGGCCGCGCTCCTGCTTACCTGCAGCAAAGGCCGTGCCCTGGATCAGAGGGATGGAGATGCGGGTGCTTCCCTCTGCGCCTCTGAGGAGAAGTGGGTTTGCAATGGTTGGGGCCATTGTGGAGATGACTTCAGCCCCCACGTGTTGTTTTGGGTTGTTGTAATTGTTTGCAGAACCCATTCAGGGGCTCTCAAGCTGGTGCTTATTCTGAGCATGTGTGACAGAGCAGACATGCATTGCCACGAGAGTTTAAAGTCATATTTCTTCGTCACAAGTGCCTGTGTCTTGGGTGTGGGTGTTCCTCTGCTCAGCCTTCACAGCAGCAGTTATTTTGGCTGAACCAAAATATATCTTTGTTGACCTGTGCCCTTTTTTCCTTTAGAAATCTCGTTCGGCTTTATAGGTGATTTAGGCGATTTCTTTATCTCTCAGCCTGAATGTTCTAAGGACAAATTTATTTTGCTAGAGGAGAACTTCCTCGGTTCAGTTAAACAACTTTGGCTCTGTTGGCCACCTGCTTCCCTAGTAATGTTCTTTGGGTTGTAGGAATGGAGAGTTAATCTTTTTGAGTGCAGTCCAAATCTTGCCGTAGTTTTGTATCTGAAGCATGTAGATCCCTGAATGAATTCTCCTGAACATGAATATGGTCTGACTGCTCAGCACTGGGGGGTGTGGAAATCACCTGAGTTGTTACGTGGAAGTGAGAGTACAAAGGCTGTTATATGGAAAGAGAAAAATGTTTTCTGTGCTTCCTTTCCCCCTTCGATGCTGGGCAGTACTATTTCTGCTTTCTCCTAATTACCAGTGTGACACCATGATTTGGTGTTCTTCTGTCTCCAGACTCTGCAAAGCCTCAGAGTTGTGGGTTTCTTGATTTTTGAGGTTTTTATATCTCGAGTACCAGAGTGAGTGTCACTCCACAAGAGCTGGACCCCAGCCCCACATTGTATTTGGATTTTGAAAAATACGTCTGCATCTTTTTCTCCCTCTGCTTTTTGTATAAATAGTTATTTATATTGAACATATTTAGGGTCTGTGAATTAGGAATGGTTTCTGTGCCTTGCAGGTGCCTGGCACATGTTAAGAATCCATTGATTGCAAGGCATCTCAGTCATGATGAAGGCTTAGACTTCCCCCTGGGATTTATGAAGTGGTGAAGTGTTTGGTTAAAAAGATGAGAAAAGATTGCATGATTCTTGGGCAGAACTTAGGACATTCACGTGGATTATGAATGTCACTCGCACCTGATTCGGATGAAATCCATCTACACTTTGCTGCATTGAGATACCCGATGCGGGCTCTTTTCTGCCACCCCTTTGCCAGCATCACTGAAAACAGCGTGATCTCAGGTGGATCTTGGACAACGTTTGAGGGTTTTGTCTGCGTCTGATTTTGAGAAGCCAATGTGTAACAGTCCATTGGGCTTTTGGGTTTGCCTGGTGCTTCAGGTGTGTCTGTAATGTAGGTGACAGATAGAGCCGCTCTGCTGAGCGTCACAGTGCCTCGGCTCGCAGGCGCTGCTGAAATGAACGGGGTAAGGTGAAGTGTGTGGTAACAACTGTACGGTTTGGGCTGTGTACGGGTCTGGGCTGCAGACGATGTGTCGGTAGCATCGATACACAGTCCGGTGCCAGTTAGGCATGTAATCGCACAGAAATGGCCTCTAGTACCAGTTTCAAGAAATGCTGCCAAAACCACAGTGCTCAAGGCCTCTCCCTACGAGTTCGGCCAATGCTGGAACGAAACAGCCCCCAGCTTGTTCCTCCGGGACACAGGCCTGCCTTGTTAGGAAATCGGTGAAGTTTGGGAACCCACAATACCTCACATAGCTCTGTGTACAGTAACGGAGGGTGGAAATAGGGCCATAGGCATGAGCAACCAGACGAGTTATAAATATAGAATACACTCTCAATTCCAGTTTCGTTAGTCATGGGAGGACAGTGAGAGTTTTATAAACTTATAAGGAATATACAAACAGTTCTGAATTTAAAATAACTCTGTATAATTTTTTTAGTGTGTGAAAAGAATATTCTTTTTTGAGACCATCCATGTAAGTATCTGCTATACACAGTGTGTAAGGATCTGCGTATTTATATGTTCATGTGAATGTGACTTGACACACAAAAAAAAAAAGGGTACCAGAGGGGAAAAGCATGGCTCAAACGTGCCAAACTCCAGCAGAAACAGAGTGGGAAGCAGTGTGCCAATATTAAAAACATGAATCCCCCCTGCCTTTTTCTTCAATAAGTGCTGTCTGATGCTGTCTGCAGTGTCAGAGCAGCTGGGCAGCATCGCTGAGATGGCTTTGCTGTGGCCTGGAGCCCCTGTCAGATCCAGTGATACAGCTCACCTTGACTGTCCTTCCTATAAATAAATAAATAAAACTGGCTGTGATACTCCCTAGTCAGATGACAAATCCTTACTACAGGGAACAATTTATAAAGTCCGATGTAATGCCATTATTATTTTTCCCAGTCGTACTCACAGGAATTCATCAAAAGTGTGTGCATCGTGTGCGAAGAGAGCTCGCCCATCCTGGTGTTAGCGGTGTGTTTGACTGCATGGCCAGCAGCGGCACGTGTGCTGTTTGTCCTGCCAGTGTGTTCCGTGTGTGTGCAGGTGCTGGGGATGGCAAAGTGAAGCGCATGTTGGAAGAATTGGCATACTTCTGTCTCCTGAAAGAGGGTATTTTTAAAGATAGTGGGCTAAATGCAGGCAGGACAACGTAGTGCGTTTCTCTGGTTGAGTCAGAGGGGAGCACTGGCACCCATCTGTGGTTCCCATGAGTGCCCCTCGCTGAACCAAGGCACTTCTGTCCATTGTCTTCTAATTTCAGGTGTTTCAGTCCTTCGTTCTGCTAGAGTGAGCTGGGGATTTGGAGCTGCTGAGCTTGCAGCAGTTCGCCTGGAGCTTCCTTGGGGTTGCGTCCTTGCGCTTCTCAAAGCAGGCTCTGCAACCCAGCCCAGCCTTTTCGAGCTGCAGACAGAGCTGTTCAGTAAGTCACAAGCAAACAGGCAACCGTTGCAGCACTTTTGTCCTTTGGAGGACAAACTATGTAGGATGGAGTTAAAAGTTCGTGTCCAGGCAGTTCAGGATGATTTGCAGACTACTAAAACAGTTTGCATCAGGTCTGAAAAGATATTTGATGTTTTCCTTTTCCCCCTCTGAAATGCTTCCATCCGCAGTTGTGGTGTGTGAGAAGAGACTAATTCCAATACAGTTTTCAATACAGTTGTATTTTTTCCACTGTCAGTGTTGCCTGTAAATTTGTTAAAACTCATCAAGAAATTAATTAATGTGTGATCTTCCAGTCTGCTTTGGATCCTGCAAACTCTGCCACCTTCTCTATTCCCTCTGTGTTTATAATAGAGGGAAGTTGTAGAATGAAAAAAAATATCCCGTGGTTATTAAAGCCAAGGAAAGAGCTCACCTTTTGTTTGTTGTGGATCTCAAGAGCAGAACCTTCATTTGCTGTGGGATTTGCTTACACTCTCTTGAATTGCTGGAAGTTGTGAAGGAAATACGTTGTTTAATGTATTTGGACATAATTGCCTTACTATTGTTTGAAGTGATGTTGATCTTAACAGGGTGCCTCCACTTGCAATGTGCAAATGTCATAAGTGATGACATGCTCCCAGACTGACTAGTCCATAATTCCAAACAAATGCACCCAGGTGTCTCTGATAACTTCCCAAACCATCAGCATTCCTGCGTGTTGTTGTGCCCTTCTATTGTAATTCTCTCTCCTCTAGTTCCTGACTATCTAGATGTTAATCCTGGTTTTAATGGGCTATCTCAGTAGCAGGCACACAGCTTGAAAAAACTTGCTCTGTAGGAAAACAGTTGGAATGTTCTTGCTCTTTCTGGCTGTTTCCTTGAGTTTTCATCCTTTTGATGATTAATACTCAACAGATTGTGTTATTTGCCGTGCACGCTGGTATCCTCGTTGGAGATGAGCACAATCTTTCTAAGTTTGCCCTACCATGGGTATTGTAAACATCAGTTTTACTGGAGCTGCCTCCCATTTTTAGGGTAATTAGCCCTAGACTGGAGCAGTGTTGATGTTAAGATGAGCACTGTGTTTTATTGCTTATAGTTAAGGCTGTTGATGGGCTTCATGCATAAATGCAAAGGGCATTCCTGAAATGAAGCAGGAGTCCAATCCCTCTGAACCAGTGGCTTCTCTTTGCCCAAGATAAAAATACTATTATCCTTCAGCATTAAGAGAGCTCCATCATTTAGGCCAGTGTGATAATGTTATCTAACTGTCTTCCTCCTTAGAATAAATCTGGAATGTGAATAGTGTTCTTCCTCCAGCTGGGGTTTTGCCAGGACATGCCTGACCAGCACTCCTTGCTTGCAGTATATTTATTAAATCCAGTAAAGCTTATTGCCTTACACTTGCAGCATTTGGAATACAGGCAGATTAAATCTTGCTTTAAGCAACAACAAGCAAAATCTCAACATATTGCTCGTAATCTGGAGTGAAAAGAAAAATACTTGCTTCAGCACTGTTCTTTCTTTCCCTGTGTGTTACTAAAGGGTTCAGGAACTTCAGTCACTCCTTTAGAAGCGTGACCAGATTTGTGCCTGTGAGTTGGGGGACGATTGCAGCAGGCAGGGAGCTGCTTTCACTACTGTGGGATAACCCTCGCTTTCCTGCTTTCTTTCCTGCCGACACTGGCGTTGCTGTTCTGATTTGCATATTCCAGTGGGAAATTTCCCTGTCCGTAGAGGAAATGTTTCCAGAACAGTGCAGCACTGATGGTAGAACATTCCCAACCAACTTGTTTACCTAGTGTTGAAGATAGAGTTGAACTGGCCTGGACGCCTGGTAGGTGCATGTGTATCAGCTCAGTCGGGTTTGTTTATGTACTGAATTCACACTGGCGTGGAAGGGATAAAACAGACTTGTTTTTTTCCTCTTTCTCTTGAGTGCCAGCTGCAGTGGTGCCAGTCTGGGTTGTGCTGGGCAACATAAACTGTTTTGAAAGAGAATGCAATCCATGCTGCCTGGGTTTGTCAATAAGTGGTGTTTATTTGCACCTGCCTGGTCGTTTGATTACGCACTTAGCAGCAAATGGAGTAACTGCACTAGCTATTGGTTCCTCTTGACTGTGGTCTAAAGTAGTTGTTTTCTTCACTTGGGTTTTGGTGTGATGTGAGTAGCTGTAACGCTGCTGAGCTTTTAGCATGGCTGATTGCTTCACTTGCAGAAAACCTGAGGCATGGGAGGTTTTATAGTGCCAAATAGTGGCCTCAAGTCCTCTAGGCACTCTTAATGAAATGGATTCAGCACACATGTTTTTATGTATTGCAGCTGGGAAGCCTAGAAGCTGTTCTGATGTAACTTGTAGGGAAAAAAATGGGCGAATGATAGCCAAAAGACGTGTGTAGGGGTGTCATCAAACTCCAGTGCATCCAACTGATACATGCTCTGTGTTGTTTTCATTGTCATTTTTAATTGGCTGCTCTGCTCCTTTCAGCTAGGAAGGAGAGCTACAGGTACGTTGGGCTGAGGCAGTCATGTTTCAGGGATTACAAACCATGCTGTGGGCCTCTGGCTCCTTGGAGCTGTGCAGGTGTGTCTGCTGCCCTGAAACACTCTCGGTAGTAAAACTGAGGGGAAAGGAAAATATTAAGGAAAAAAAAGCACTGCAAAAATAGAGAGAATCAAGAACCTCACCACAGTATGTTCTACCAAAGTGTGTGTTTCATTGAATGATGAGTCTTCCTCGATTCATAGACCTGACCACATCCGGTTGTATCCAAGAGGTTCCAGATGCTGATGGTGCTGGGCTTTTTTTCTGTTAACCTGTTTCCACTCCTTTTTTTCCCCACTTTCTTTGCTGTAGTATCACCTGCAGATGCTTCCAGATGAGCAGTTGGATCAACTACTGCACAACTGGCTATAGCGACATTTAGTGGGGTATTGTTTTTCAACCATAAAATTCTGAGGAAGGGGATGCAAGAGTAGGTTTCTGTATCAGCCCTCCATATGGTTAAAGACCGAGCAGTGAGTGGGCTGATGGCACGTTGGGCAAACCCTTTGAGGTTGTTTTTGAGGCTCAAGATGCTTTGTCACACCCGCTCCTCCACTGAGAGGATGTGGCTTGCAGCATCTGTGACAAACTGAGATTCGGAGAAGCAAGAGACCAGAAAGCTTTGTGTGGAAGCCAACCAGATGTAATTAAACTTCAGCTGGATTTGTATAGTGAGCAGAAATTCATTCACAGATAACTTAAGAGTAATTTTGAGATCCTTGGAAAGGTCTGCCAGATGAAAATGCACTGGTAATGACTGGGATGTAAACATGGAAGCACATGACACATGACTGGGTTGAACTGAACCTTTAAATGAGATCTGGCAGTTAATTTTGAAATCTGCCAAACTTTATGCCTTAACTACTAGAAAGAAAGCTGTTCGACACGGTAGCGGTTTTTCCCTTCAGGATTTTGACTGAGCATGAGATAGCAGGGGTTTGAGTGCAGGGGAAAGACAGAGAATAGCAAAAATATACCATTGTTAATGTGTTGCTGATACCTGGGTTTGTACCACTACAGAGATTTTATACAACTGCCATAAGAGGCCTCTTCAGCTCCTTGGAGGTGACTTGTACCCATATTTCTGTGATTGGAACGCGTTACTGCATGTATTTAATATGTGTGTTTCCTTATTGCAGCCTTTATTCTGTATTTGATTCCAGCCTTGACCATGAATCACTGGAACTGGGTTTTCTGAGTAATGTCTCTCCAGTCTCTCTATTCTCACAGTGTACTGGGCAGGAGAAATCAGGTCTTGTATAGGCTACAAGTCAGCTGTTTGAAAGTCCATACCGAAATTTAGACCATTAAAATGCAATATTTTAAAAAGTCTGTCAGGTAGAGGGATTAACATTCCAAAAATTACTGAGTTTTTCTGTCTTTGTGGATGAAGTTAGACAGCTATTTTTTTCAGTAGTTGGCTAGGAGAAAACGTTCCCTCTCTCCTCTGATTTCTGCTCAAAAGTAGGCTCCCCCCCTTTCCTTTCTGAAACATTTTATATGAAAGATGCTCTAAAAAAAAGCAGAAACAGTATAAAAAAGGAAGGATCGAATATCGTTTTACAAGGAGAGAAAGAATCTTTAAAAAAATATTTATCCCACACTTGGCAACCTCTTGCTCGCCCGCATGTGACTGGCGCGGTGCCATCCTTGGCAGAGGCCAGTGCCTCAGCTTGCCAGAAGTTGTCTTCTCCTGGCTGCATTTTCACTCCCTGTGACCGATTGTTTATTCACCTGATTTTTGTGTTTCAGCATTGCTGAAGTCATGGCGTCTTGGAGATAAGAACACTTTGTCTGTCCAAACTGTACAACAGCCGTGATGTCAATGCCGAGTGTTTGCAGCGAGCTTTAGCTTTGTGTGCACTTCAAATAGCAGGAGGCATTCAGTGTCCGACACACTTACTAGCACCTCCTTAGCGAGTGGCTGTCAAAAAAGGAACTGTTGTAAATACAGAGAGATGGTTTGTTTCTTGCTTATTTTGGAGAGCTGTATTTGAGGATTTCCCGACCTTGCTTTAAGTTTGCAGTTTTGGTTTAGCATCTTGAGGCTTTTAATTGAGGATAATGAGTCTCTGAGTCAGATTCTCTTGGAGCTCCTCTTGTTTGTAGGGTATTTGCATTTGGTTTTGAAGTGTCTCCTTTCTGTATGTCAGGTCTGAATCTGATTTGCTCAGTAAGTGGGCATCTTGAAATGAAATATTTTGTCCTTTTTGCAAGTGATAGTAGTATCTTTATAGTGTCTGGAAAATCCTGAATTTCATTGACAAGGAAGACTTCTCATTTGAAGAAATCAGTATGAAGATGAAGCAGGGATGGTCAAAGAAACTTTGCTTTGCTCCAGTAAATTTGATTTGTGGCTACTGGTACTCTTCTCATGTCTCTTTCTGATGATCTGGTGATTATTCAGTGCTCAGTCCCTAAATGTAAATAGATGCTCTGGTCTTGTCAAGCCTCCGTGACCTCTTTAATATCATGAAGCTGCTTAAGGGTCTGCCCTTCTCCAGCTCTTGCTTTGACTTTGTTCTCCTATGGCTGCCCTCCAACGTCTCTGAATTTTTCCATTATATTGGTAGCCCCACGTGATGACAATTAAGTATTTTTTTCCCCCCCCTTGTGCTTGGCAGCAAGGCTTTGTTTGGGGTTTGGGCTTTTTGTGTACAGTCATCAGCCTTAGTGATCCAAGGCACTGTGGTACCTGGCTGATAAATCCTGCCCCCCAGTGTCAGCCCACTGTTTGCTTTCGTTTGTCTCTAATGTTCTTGTGGACTGAAGTCAATAAGTTATCAACGCATTTCAGGGTGGTTATTTTGGCAAAAGTATTTTGGAACCTGCATTTTAAATGATTTGGCACAAATCTAGCAGCTGAAATAGCACAATTTGTAAGGGCATTGGGAAGGATGGATGGGGCTGTGGTTCATGAGGCCAGCCAGTGTTATTTCCCAAGGTTTTTTAACAGGGATATCTGAGGGAACTGGAATGTAAGGCAGATAAGACTTTTTGTTGTTCATAATATGTCTTACACACACAAAAAGTTCTAGTTCTGCCTCTTCAAAGAAACAGGATGCCCGTATTGTCTCCAGGCTGAAAACTATGCCAACGCTAGCAAGAACAAGCGAAAAATAGGACGGAGAGAAAAGCAAGGTTGCTGAGCTTTTAAAAAATTATCTTTAAGAAGTTTTCAAGGCTTCTTTTTAAAATGACTGTGATTAAAATATTACCATAGTTTTGAAAACCTGTTTCACTGATTGCCTTTTTCATGTGAACTTGTATTTCCTTCTGTGCTTCAATTTATATTTCTGCAGACGAGAGTCAGCAGATTTAGCAGGAGATGCAGGGGATCCTATTTATATAGCAGACTGTGCCTGAGTGGCAGAAGCATTAAGGGAATATGAAAGACTTTCCCGAGAATGAAATAAACTCTGTCTTTTTCTACTATATTTATCTGAATACTTAATGCAGCAGCGTGTGGTTTTTTTAGCAGATTGGCTAGATGAAAAGAAAAAAAAAAATGTGTAGTTAATCCATACATCTAGGAATGAACTTTGTGGAGGCATGGGGGAGGGTATTTTTCTTAGTAGGGTTTTGAACTGGAAGTGTAGCTACCACACAAAATCAGAGTTCTGGCACCCGCTCAGAACAGCAGTCCATCTGCTAGCAAGACACACTGATTTTTTTACTTTTAAATCCCTTAGTAGTCACAAATGCGCAAGCAGTGCTGCGTAGCTTGAGGTGAGAGGCAATTTGTGGCTCCTTTTACACTGGTGCAGGTTACCCTCAAAAAAAAGAATTTACACCTGCATACTTATTTATTTTTCTGTAAGGGTTTGGTGTGTATGGTTTTGCTCCTTTTCAAGGAAGAAAAATGCAGCATCCATAAACAATGCATTGTGTAGCAGTGATTTCCTCTGTGTTCCTGCACTCAGTAATCTTGCAAGTAACCAAATTTGCAAAGATTTTCTTAATTTGGCCTTTATGTGATGTTTATGCTGCTTGGGCATGGACTGGCCATGCCCATGCTCCCACCTCCTTGTTCACATTATCACCCCCTTCGACTCCGCCTTTTGCCTTTCTGCCTGGGGTCACTCTGGAATAAATGAATGTGCAGGTACGGAGCCGTGGTGGTAACGGCAGTGCTCGTGGGTCAGAGCAGCAAGCAGTGTGGGCAAGGGATAGGCTGCAGGCTTAAGTAGTTTCTTTACTAATTGGAAGAGACAGATGAGCTCTTGGGCAGCTGCAGAACACCTTCTTGCGCAGCAGACCTGCGTTCAGTGCAGCGTGTTGAGCTGTCTGTAAAGCTGCTGCTTGTGCTGGTGGTGTTGGGCTACGTACCTGTGAGTGACACCACTGTCGGATAGCGGAAACAGGTCTGATGCTGGTACTTTGTAGCTACCTGCTGATATGGGGAGATACTGTCAGGTTACCTGGGGAGCACCTGCAGGTCAGATTTCCTCCACAAAATCTTTCTTAGCTGTGACTGCATAAGGAGAACCCAATTTGGTACCTGGATGCTTAAACTCACAAAGCTGGCAGTTAGGGCTTAACATAAAAAATGAATGCAGTTAAGCAAGATCAGTACAGAACCATCTTGATAAGAAATGCAAAGTTCTCTGATGGCAGTTTTACAGGTCCTTTTCAAGGTGGACACTACCTTAAAGTGGCATAAAATGACTTCTTATAGTGAAAACTTGACATAGGATGTGTAGATCCTCGTGCAGAGCTGTGAACAGTTTTTCTCTTTTATTAACGTTTAGTAACACTGCCGAGCTCTTGATCCTGTGTCGTGATTGTGGTGCTCTTATCCGTAGCATTGTAAAAACATTCTGGAAAGCCTAGACCTTAGGGGAAGAGGAGGAGGTCAGGATCCTTAGGGTGTTTTGTCCTGCCTTAAAACAGCACTGTAGCTGCAAACAGAAAGGGAAATGGCAATGCAGAACTCCTGTGGAACTGACATGATTTCTTAAAACATCATTTCTCTCTACAGGCTGGGCTCTGCCGCTTCTATGCTTGTTTTGGGGTATTTTGACTTCATTGCTGGTCATATGCTTTTTGCTCAGATCATTTGGTTTAAATGTCTTATGGTGCTTTGCTTGGGTCTTGCTGTAGTTGTGCCACTGACATTTTGTTTGATGCTGTTATTATTGGTCCTGTGTTTTAGCTAAGTTAGAAAGTGGAAACCAGTTACTTAATACAAACCAGATTTCCTATCTGTGTTTGTTTACAGAGCCTCTGGCACAAGCTTGCATGGCTAAAAGGCCATGCAACGCTGTAATCAAAATGTTGTTGTTACATAAATATAATGCTGCCACTTCTTTTGGTGTAACAGTGGTGAGCTTGTCTGCTGGCGATTTTGCTCTTTGTTCACGTCTTCCAAGCTGAAATGCTTTCATGTAAAACAAATGTCTTCATAAATTTGCATCCATTTTTTTTCTCCATTTCTTATTTTGTTCTCTGAACCCAAAATTTGGGGATAAGGCAGAATTCTGTTACGCTTTTCAGGGGAAAATAGTAGTTCTGTGATATTTGATGTGTATATTTGATGTGTACCATCTGTACTTTATTAAACCCCATTTTGCATACATAAGCAACATCGGGATGCCGTGCTGGGGTCAGTCTAGCCGTGTGTGCTACAGCATAGCAGTGCTCTGTTGTACAAGTGTGATTAAGTTGTTTAAAGGAAGCTTGTTTCCTTGCCAGTAAAAGACCAATTTCAAGTACAAATAGGAAAGACAAGAAATGCTTAGGAAGACAGTAAGTCAGCAAAAGAAAATAAAATTAACCATAATACTGGAGCTATGGAATAAGTTCCAGTACTTGACTGTTTCCATTATCCTTATGTTGATCTTGCTTTCAGCAGTTTTCTTTATTATTTAATTGGCTCATGTTGTAAGTTTGATCTGAGAAAAAGATATTTTCAAGCAACTAAAACTGAGAAAAACAGAATTGAATTTGTCAGTTTTAAGTAGTTCTTGCTCTAGAGCCCAAGGAACGAAAGCAGACGGTTGCATGCATCGGGGTTCTTCCTTTAATGCCATTCACTTTATTTAATAGCTCTTGCTCATGCTCCCTTATTTTCTGTCTTGCAGTGTGCCCCAGCTCTTGCGGCAAGCGAGCCTGTACAGACCAAAATGAGTGTTGTCATCCTGAATGCTTGGGGAGCTGCACGGCGCCTGACAACAACACTGCTTGCGTGGCCTGCCGCAATTACTACTATGAAGGAGTCTGCATGCCTACCTGCCCTCCCAACACCTACAAGTTTGAGGGCTGGCGCTGCGTGACTAAAGAGTTTTGCTCTAAAGTCCCTGCCACTGAAACAAGTGAATATGAAAGGTTTGTGATTCACAACGATGAGTGCATGGCAGAATGTCCCTCCGGCTTCATACGCAACGGAAGCCAAAGGTAATGCAGCTTCTGCAAAGTTGTCATGTTTGGGTTTTTCTCCCCCCTGTTCTGTTGCAGCTTGTGATGCAAATTGCGTTAGTTAAAGTGAGAACATACAAGGAGGAGTCGCATGACCTCGGTAAAAGGCTTGCTTAGATGAATTCAGCCTTGAAAGGTCTGTTGTGTTGTCCTGTGCGTTGTCAGTTGCCATTGAGTCTTCTGAAAGACTCGAGGAGGTCAGTACAGTGCAGAACCGGGTCTTCAAGTAGATCGTAACAAGATGGAAGTGGAAGCCCATGAACACAAGGTTAGAGATTGGCCGATCACCATTATCACACAGAGCAAACTGTTGGAGTTGCCTTACTTCACATAGTGTGCTTGCATTTTAGACACATACATTCTTCAGTATATTTAATTTTATTTCCCTTTTTCACTGTTTCCAGAAGATAACAATGGTGTTTTATAAGGGAACAACCGTGTAGATGGTCATCAAATTAATGCAGCAGCTGGCAGCATTAAACAGAAGAATTTCTTTCAAAAATGTCACTCACCTGCTCTTATTTAATTCTAACAGTTGGAGTGATGTGTGCTTATGAATTTCTTATTTTGCCAGTGGTTTAAGCAAACAACCTTAGTTGCTTTCTGACCCCAGGAAGTCCTTTACTGTCTGAGTAAAGGACAGTCAGCATGCTAAAATTCATAGTGCCTCAGTACTATGATAAAAAGATGTCTTTGTAGGCTGTTCTGAGATGCTGGGTTTTCCAGAAAGGCGGTTGTGATGATACCTTCGTTAGTTATGCGACTGTGCATGCAGGTGTGTCATCCATCTCTTCGATCAGTAGTAGGGCAGTGTCTGGCTGACATTTGGATGTAAGCAACTTAACACTGCCTTTGCTCGAATCCAGATACTCGCCTGAGAAATGTTTCTTTTGTTACCTACTTGAGCTTGTAGTACCAAGGTTTGAACCGCTGAAGTGCTCGGCCATCCTATCTTATCTCCGCATTTTGCTCTGCTGCAAAGATTGAAAGGAGCTGTAACTCAAGGCTGGTGATTGTTTTGTTCCGCAGAGGTGGTGTTAACAAATAGTTGCAAATGGAAAGCATTTCCAGCATTCTTTGTACTTTTAGTTGAATGCTTCTTGCTTGTGTCTGCAGCTTTTAGTGGTATGTGCCACCTTATAGTGCAAGATTTTGAAAAAGGAGCTCACTACTAAGAAAAGAAGGTCAGTCTTTTCTTTTTATACCTGAAAACCTGTTGTTACCAATTGACATGTTTCTTTAAACCTCAGAAGAAACTGAACCCACGTTCAGTTTCTTTTAAAAGGAGTAAGTAGTGAGTCCATGTTCATCTCTGTTGTCAGGAGAAGCCTTTGTCTTTGGAACTGGGTTTTTTTTCATTTTTTCTCTTTAAAGCGATAAAGTAGAGATAAGTAGTAATGAAATATGAAGTAACATGCTAGAATAAATTGAAAAATAAAAATTACCTTGAGTTGGGACAGACAGTTACCAGGAGGAGCTGTCAGAGGGCATGTTTTGTGCACACATGAAGTATTCAATTTTAAGATGAGTATGCAGACAGGATAACATGAAGCATTTACAAAGCTGCTGTAGCCAAAGGCTGGGCTGGCCTTGAGATCTTATTTCTTGAGTTTGGCGACTGAAAAATACTTTTGAATGCTTGTGAGCATGAGAAGCAGGACCAGTGAGCCTGTGCTTCAGTGTTTCCTCCCAGCTTCTGGCAATCTGACTTCTCTGAGTTTGGGGCTGTGTCTGTCTTGATGTTTCACAGCCACTGGTGAACTTGTTCTCTTCCCCTCTGCGTAATTTGTTTGAACCTGCTTAGACTTCTGACCTGTCTCTCCCAATTCCTGTTGCTAATTAATTTTGCCTTGCATCAAGATGCATCCTTCTGTTTCTTAATAGGTATTCAAGCAGCACTTTTCATCTTGCTTTCTCCATGTCAGTCATGACTGTATGCTCCTACAGTTGTCTTTCTTGAGATAAAAAAAATAGAAGCATGGAATTCCCTAGTGCTGAACTTCAAGTATTGATCTAAGGACATGGAGATAGACAACTTTATAAGAACTTGAAGAGTATTTTCCCATCTCCAGTTCCTGCTTGGCCTGTTTTTGGAGATTGGGCCTAGGTTAACACGGAACTCCACAGGACTGTGGCTATCTGCATGACAGAGAAGGGTGGTCTTTCTGGGTATAATTAAATTAGAGCAAATGCACGAATGCAAGGGCACTGGGTTTTATCTGAAGCGCTTTCCACTTTGGAAGCACCCCATAGCCTTTCAGAAGCTGGCAGACAGTGACTATGGGTCTATTCATTTGCTCCAGTCATTGCCATAAATGGGATGTATGAAGCTCCAGCCTCTCAAGAGCCCAGTGGGCGAGTGCGCTGTTATCTGCAGAAGTTTGATAACTTTCAGCCTAGCTTGAAGAATTTGTCTAAGCTTTAGAGGGAAATGTCTTTCAAAATTTACCTCAAAGCAGTCCGTAAACTCAGAGTTCTGTATCATTGCTTAGATTCAGTCTCCCTTTCTTTCCTAACAGCATGTTCTGCAGTCCTTGTGAGGGACCTTGCCCAAAAATTTGTGAGGACGGGAAAACGAAGACCATTGACTCTGTCACATCAGCACAAATGTTGCAAGGATGCACAATTCTCAAGGGGAATCTGCTGATTAACATCCGTCGTGGAAGTAAGTGATTGTCCTCTCTTTATGAATCTTCGATAAAGCTGCTCTTAATATTTTTCCTTTTGTCTGTCAGCATAATGATAACAACATTAAAATCTCAGCAAACTGTTGCTTTCCCATCCCTTAGCAATGCTCCTGTTTGATTTGGCCCACTGTAGCACTGTTCTCCAACGCGTGGCTGGAACAGGCCATCAGCTCCCAAGTTATAAGCCAGTGAAAGCTGGTATTTTTGTTAGCTTTCTTGGCAGGGCAGGGAACGAGGATTGGGCAGTGAGCTGAGCAGTAGTGCCAAAGGAATAATCAAGGCCCAAAAAGGTGGAAAAGTTGAAAATCCTTGCATCTGGGTAGGTAAATAACTTGTCTGCAAGTGAAGTGTGGCACCGTAAGACTACATATCCTCACTTTTTAAGGCAAGGTGTGGTGTCTTGCTAAAACATAGAATCCAGAGTGCTGAGAGCTCATATAAAGCCTAGCACTATGCCTCTGGATGTTTGTCACTAGTGAGCTGGCCACCTTTGTTGCATGTCTTGAATAAGCTCTGGATTAAATTTGTCAGAGCAGTGATTAATCGCTCAGGGATGTGTTGACAGTTGATGAGCTCTTAAAAGCAGAGTGAAAACCACAGTTCGTTTTTATTGGAAATGTATCTCCCTATGGAAGGTCCCTTCTGGTTTCATGAGTAACATTGAAAGACTGAGATATATTTGATTCCCTTCCTTCTGCTGAATGATAACTTCAGGGTTTAGAAACAGCAGCACGTGGATTATTTCACTCATGGTCCCCCTACTACAGGTCCAGTCTTTCCTTATGGGAGATGTTCCACTTACCTGGGGCAGGTGTGGGGTATTTTATTCTTAATCATGGTGGGCATGGGCCAGGGGTTACTGGAGGTAAGGACTGCAAGACCTGAGCCTGGTGGAGCATGGGGTTTTGCAGACCTAGGCAGGGACAGTATGGCTCCTAGGGAGGGGGCAGGACCGAAGGGCAGAGCTTGCTCTGCAGTTGTTTTAATAATTTATTATAGAAATTCACCTCTAGCGAGCTGTATGGAACATGCTCCGTGGCATGGGGACATCTTTATGGTTTTATCTTTGCTGTTTCATCAAGAATTTTCAGTTTTGTAGCCAAAGCTTTTTAGGTCACTGAAAGGAGTGCTTTATGCTCCAGAGAAGACCAATAGTGTATCTCTACCTCTTCATCTTCACTCTCATTCTCCGTTTTCCATTGGAGCTTTCTGCCTGAGCGTTGCTCTGTAGCCGAAGAGCAATTCCAGTCTCATGGATTGAGACTGGAGACCTTTATACAAGGGTCTTTTCATCCCAACCAGAGTGCTGACTCAATGTTTGGTGCTGGCTTCCGAGTGCAATGTCCGTGGAAAAAGCAGGTAGACCGTTTGGAAAAGCAAGACTGGTTTTCCACTGTTGCTCTGTGGCTTTATTTTGCCCTTCAGCCATCTGTCTGCATAGGCAGCTGTTCCTCGGGCAGGAATACCAGTGTCTCTCATTTTCAAAAACAACAAATACAAACATTTTCTTTTATGGAGGTAATACTTCATTAAGCAGAGCAGCCATTAAAGCTATCAATTCTGCAATAAAATATTTACTTTTTTCTTGCTGTAGATAACATCGCCTCAGAACTGGAGAATTTTATGGGTCTGATTGAGACAGTAACAGGGTATGTGAAGATTCGCCATTCCCATGCTTTAGTCTCGCTGTCTTTCTTGAAGAACCTGCGCTATATTCTGGGAGAGGAACAAGTGGATGGGTAAGTGTTCAGGTATCTGCAGGTGCAGCTTCACTTTAATCCAAAGCTGCAGAGAGTAAATCCCCTAATAAACTTTCACATACCATTTATAGAGACTTCTCTTCCACTAATATACAACGTTTTTTCTCCTGATGAACACCATTGCACTTGGATTACTATTCAAATCAGCATGTTGCATTCAGTATATTACAAGTATCTTTATGGTAACTTGGCTGTTGCTTTTCATTTTAGGTTTTTCTAGGGAGATTCTTTACATTGATTTGTTTGTTCTTTTTGCTGTATTTGAGTAAAGAGCCTCAGAAACAATTGGATTTCCTTGCACTTTACTGTTGGCTTTTAGCAGAAGTTTAAGGAGGATGTCAGCTGAAAGGAAACCTGGACTTTACTGACCAGGGAGCACAGCTGGAAGTGACCCAACCAGTGTGGAATAGATTACAAGTTGCAATTGTTTGCAGCTACTTGAAGTGCTGACATTAAACAAATTATCTATCGAGCAGGAAAAAGACTGGACAGGAAAAGTAAGGTTGATTCCTTGAAGAGTTTGCTATGGGTTATGTTGCTTCTGTAATTACACAGCGTGTGATTATTTTTCTGTGTATAAGTCCTGTTTTCCTGTGATGCTAAGGGATAGTAGAGACAGAAATTTCTCTGTCTGGAATTTGCAGTGCTGAGATGTGGTGATGGTCCTTCAGCAAACTGTTCTGCTCTTTCTCTTCCTGAATCAAGCAGCCATCCCAAGTTTAAACTAATGTTCTTTGGGAGAAATAAGTCTCAGTGATGAGAGAACTATTAAAAAAAGAATTTTGGGAAATCATATCAGAAAAGGTAGTGGGAGGGTCATGGGAAAGGTTGCTTGTGTCTGATTTATCTGCTCCGACAGGATAAAGTTACAGCATGAGGGATTCTTCACAACCTCCCTCTTTCTCCCAGGCTAGTCTTTGGTCAGCCTTAAATTCTTAAGATTCCACCATCCGAAAGAGCGAGTTAAAGGGCAGCTCTTCATCCCACACTTGAAAAGCAGGCTATCTTTTTCAGTAAGAACACTGGCTCTACGGAAAAGCTTGTTTCTAATTGCAAATCCTAGAGGCTTGTCACTTTGCTGAGCACAAGGCTCGTTCCGCTCTCTTAGGATGTGGCGTGCTCTCACAGACACTACAATTATTGATTTGTCTTTTCTTTTCTCCCCCTCTTTCCCTCGTTCTCTTTAAATTTGAGTTTAGCTTTGTGTTTGAAGTAGTAATTATGTTTATGGTACCTTGTATGTCAGCAAGGAGAGCTGATATGAAGGGAAACTGCAGGTTTTTAAATCAGATTCCCAAACAGAGAAGCAAAAGGTGCAGCTTTGAAGAGGAAAATGATGCTGAGTAGGAGAGGTAAATGCTCTGTAGTGAAAAACTGCTTGTGCTAAAATCCATCCGTGCTAGGAAATGTCTGCAGTTACGTACCTTGTGTTAGAGGCAGTCTCTCTCCTCAGAAAACGCCTGGCATAATTTAGACATGACCACAGTTTAAATATCATTTCCAAAAGACACCTGGCAAGGAAGAACTGCGCTTAACAATTAATTTGGCAGGGTTGTGAACAACAAGGAGTGGGATCTTAACCTGGGAAGGCCTGAGCTGCTGGACAATGGCTGTTTGTGCTAGCATCGCCCTGCGGGGAAGGTTAACTTCAGATCCATTATGATAGTTATTCATTACACGGACTGACCCCACCACCACCACCGTCCCTTTTTTATTGACTTGGACTAATAGAACCCTACTTTGGTATTTGTCTTCTTTATTTGGTTTCTGGTGCCTGCCTTGGTTATCACAGAAAATGGAAACTAGAGGGAATTTACTTTGTTTTCGGTATTCGTTGCCTCTTTTGAATGCCATGTCCATAATGAACCTGCTGCCACAGCAAGGAAAAAATCTCTTAGCCCCGAGGGAAACTGAAATGGGGATGTGCTGGTCAGGCCTTGGTGTCCATCGCAGGATTGTGATTCCTGGTCTGCTGTTGACTATGCCAGGCCCCTGTGTGCTCTCCTGGGGTGCTGCGTGTTCCTTGCTGTCATTGACTGCAGCTGCCGTTTTGAGGGATGGCGTGTGGGCAGCACTCTCGCAGCGTCCCCAGGTTCCGTACCTGGAAAATGAGTGATTTGTGGCCTTCAAGAGCAACCAAGTAGATGGTGGCTGAGAAAGAGTTCCTGTTGTGGCACTGACCGGCTGCTGTTGTCATGTGTCAACTTCTGTGGCAAACTGAGAACAATCTTAAGTGAAAGCAAAACAACTTCCCCCCCACCCCCCAGTTTTCTACGTCTTTTTGAAGCAGGGGCACCGGTAGCTGTCAGGCTTGTTGGAAGGTGCAAACAGGATCTCTAGCGATCGGATGGCTCCTCGCTTAAGACTTTATGGTTGTTTTCCTGGGATCATTTTTGTCAGTTGATGAATTCAGACAGTTGGCATGGTGGCAGCAAGGCCTGTTCTAGCCACAGCATTTCAACAAAGCAGTCACCCTGTGTATGAGAGTGGTTTAGGAATGCTGGGTTTTTTTCTTTCCATGCTATCTTCCTTGGCATCCTGATTTTTTTCCACAGCTGTTGGAGCAAAAGTCTGGTATAATCTTTATTTATAACTTTTTATTTTTTAACGTCAGCCTGAAGTGCACTCTGGTTGCCCTCTACACCACCTTTCAAGCCATGTAGCACTGCACCTCTCCTGTGACTGAGACTGCATATAGCCCTCCTCTTGTGGTTTCCCTGGTGCTTTGAGTGGTGCTAGAATAACTTCTACTAATTTATACTTCCAGTGTATACATGAACCCTTAGGACCTGTTTGCCTTCCCTCAGATGGCTGCTCAGGCTTGTGCAGATGTCTTTAACGTATGAGCCACAGTGACTCCCAGCTCTGGCCCAGTCGCTGTGCAGTTCTGTAAAGCACCAGCGTGTGCTTCATTTATCCACCCCAGAAATCTTAGCCACATTGCTTTAATGGAAGAATTATCTCTAGTGTCTAAACGATTGCCACAGTTGTGAGCAGAAGACAGATTAGACTGTTATTAAATATTTAAGGTGGTTTCAGTAGTCATGGAACCACACCTCTGTTTATTGTGCCGAGTCCAGCTTTTTGGATCTTTTGTGAAAAGCTTAGTTGCTATCACTTAATGATGTGACTAATTATGGTGAAGTGTCATCTTTTCAGCAGTGCATAGAGAGCTGCAGGGGATTTTAGGCATCTGTAACAGAATAATAGGTATCTCAAATAAACACAGTTTTTGGTGGCGTCTGTCAAATCCCACGTTCAGTTTAGCATCCTTGCCCTTGCCAACTGACCACATTCTTCCTTTCTTCTCTGCACCCATCTGAGGTGGTACCAGCTATATCGATATCATTAGCAATCAAGTCCTGGATAATTAGGTGATAGTTGGAAATAGGAGAAACTACTTCACATTGTTCTGAAAATACCCTCAGTGTTTTGGTATGTTACAAGTAACTGCAATGGTGGTCTGCGCAGACTGCAACCAGAATGCACAGTTTTCACTTCAGGTTGGGTGAGGGAAGATTTAATGCTAAATTTTAAATGAGGTATTTGAAGGAACACCATAACTAAGTAGTATGTCAGCTTCTTAGTGGTGTATCTGCCATGTTTCTCTGCAGAAGCTCTGAGTGGAGTTAAAGGATGTGTAGGAAACCTGGTTTAACTGTGTTGCCATGGGCTTACCAGTGCCACATGGCTTGCGGCGGTTGCAAGGCTTCATTGTGTTAATAATGGGTTTTGTTAATGCAGTTAATATTGGTGAGACTTCCCAGAGGAGAATATAGTTCCTGCTGCCGTGGTAGGTCAGTTTGGTTTAGATTCATCACCTACGCAGACAGACCTTTAATTCATTTCCCAGGTGTGCATTCCTATCCCTACTATCCCAAAAATGTAAGTGTCTTTGGAGGTGCTGTCTTGCTGTTGAGGTGGAGCCTATAATCTTCCTTCTGCTGCAGCTGGGCTCTTCCCAATTCAGCACAATCAAGTGGTACCAGGAATTTCTTTTTAATATATAATAGGATTTACTCTCAGAATTTTGCATTCAGTATCTGTGGAAATAAAGGATGCTCATGTTATTCCACTGCTGTGCTTATGGAATGTGCTCAGCACGTACTCCTGCCTGTGCTGTTAGTTGTGTACTTTGAAGCGCAGATCCTGTGCGGTGCAGTCAGTGCAACTGTTTGCTGTAGTCAGGTTTTGATGTATAGGCTGCACTTGGCATGATGTAGGAAATCTTTATTGGGCCAAGAGGTAAACTAAGACAGGGAGGCAAGGAAACTGCACTATGCAAACTCTTACAGCTGCTTTTGTAAACACAAGCAAGGCAGCTGTGTTTACGATTTTATTTTATCATCAGAACTACACCGTGCTTTCCCTCCCATAAGGTATGTAAGGGTATTGCTTCCTATTTGCCACAAAATGGATAATGCAGTGTAGAGACCTGTGTTCAGAAGATGCGAATTTATATTCCTCATAGCAGCTTCTATACAATTATTAAAATACCTGTTGGAGTGGGCTTTACATGATGTGATGGCACCCTTGGAGTCCTGTGTCACAGTTTTTTCCTTGCCCTCTGACCAAAGTGAGCATTCGGGGAAAACTTGCTCTGTGCAAGTCCTTTACTCAATTGAACACCAGTTAAAAGTAATAAGAGGAAACATAGTGTTTTAAAGTTTTCTTATGCTAAGATGTTCTTGGAATTGTCTGTGAATTAAAACTAACGTTTTTCCTTCAAAAATTTCTTTCTAGGAATTACTCCTTCTATGTGCTTGACAACCACAATCTTCAGCAGCTGTGGGACTGGAACCATCATAACTTGACAATCAAGGAGGGCAAAATGTACTTTGCATTTAATCCTAAACTGTGTGTTTCTGAAATTTACCGTATGGAGGAAGTTTCAGGAACCAAGGGAAGACAGAGCAAAGGAGATATAAATCCAAGGAACAATGGAGAGAGAGCCTCTTGTAAGTAAACATGCAAACAAATCTCAAGGCAAACTGCATAGAAGAGTGTCACCAGAAGAACACCCAACACACTGCCACGTTGTTGACCATTACAATATTTAGAGTTTAGAAATGACAGTAGGCTTTAAGTTGTTCTACATGTTCAGTTTTTAAAGGGTAGCTGTGAAAGTATGCTCTCACGCGTGGAAAATTACACAGTCATTATCTCATCTGTAAAACCCATTTGAGGGAGATGACTGCTTTCCAAATAACCCATTTTTTGTGACAGCAGCATCATGTGAAAATAGGAACATACCTGGGAAATGAGAAATAAAATCTAGTGGTTTAGCATATCCAGCGAGGAGCAGTCTCTGTTTCCTTCGCCAGTGTACATCATTATAGGTATTTTCAGATATCTACTCTTTCTTGGTACTAAGTAGACTACTGAATAACAATTCCATATACACCAAAACAACTGTTATGATCAATTCCTGTTCTTTTCAATTCCTGATGAATATTGTGCTTCATTGCTAGAAATGGGTGCTGTAAACTCAGTTTTCTGTGCTTTATTTTCAAATTAATTGCTTTTGAATTGAGAGTAGGCGTTCTACTGTATTCTAAAATTCAGTGGTTTGGGATTCTGCAAGGGCTGGAGTTATTGGAAAGTCCTCTTTTGGCTTGGATGGTCTTCACATCATGTTTCCAGGTGTAACCTGCACATTTAAAAGCAATCTCTCATCGAGGAGTTAAGATGACAGAATGCTTACAAATTTGACCTCACACTCAAACTCTCTTAGAATGGTCAATGCATTTTTCTTTGGTCTTTTTGTGATGTTCTTGGAGCTGAGTAAATGAAAATGGATCTTGTGTACAAGTCAAGTCCCCTTGTTCTGGGTGGTGTTTACAAAACTGGGCCACGTACTCGGCTGAATGTCTCTTTCGGCGTGATGCAGAAATGCAGATGGCATAGATCCTTGTTGTAAGCTCACACCATTCTTTGCTCATTCAATAGAGCAAAGGCTTGCAGTCCTGGAGGAGTTACAGACACACAGCCAGTCCTTACGACCACTGAAGCTCGTGCCAGCTGGTGCCTGCTTTTTTTAAAAAAAAACAGTACAGAAAGCTTTCTGACTCAGAGACGGGGGGAAAAAATCAACAAAAGCTAAACTGCTTATGAAAAGATAGCACCAATAGTGGCAGTGTACATGAGGGTGAAACCCCATTTATTTTCAGAGGCTTCTGTGGAACATGAGATACGAACTCACAGTTGACACGTGGAACACAATTTCTTCATCCAAGAATTAAGTTTTTTAAATGCTATTTTGTTTTGGATTGGAAAGCTCAGTGAGCTGGTAGTGGGAAGCCATTCATTTCAAAGCTGCCGGCTTCCATCCAGCTCTGTTCAGAAGAGTCGCTGGAAGCTACTGCCATCAAATGGCTGTGCCGTATGTGAACTGAGTTTTGGAGTTCTTGGTGCAGCCTCTCATGAATAGGAATCTAAAGGCATTTGTCTTTTCCATGTTGTCGATTCCCCAGGAAAAACAAGTTGTAGTTGTCAGAAGTTGTCCTGGAAAGTGAGAACACGGAGACCAGTTACTGCTCCATGTGTGCATTGGAGTTGGATGATTAATTTAGTGCTGATAAATGTGAATAAACAGGGCTTCCATGCCTCACTCAAGGAGAGTCTGAAGTAGTTTTCAAGAGCTTTCTGATGATGCATGGAAAGAAAATCTGTTTAGAAAAATATTAGTAAGTAGCTCCAACATACTGTGAAATGATTGCCGGGGTCAGTACTTACCCTTATGCACCCAGATGTAGTAGGATGAGATAGGATGCTTCACCCAGACAAAGACTTTTGGCAAACTGTGCCATCATAGGCACTACTGGAAAGGGTAATTAGCTAAAACTGATACCTAAGAAACAGCAGAAACCAGTAGGCAATGTGTTGCTAACCCTGTTGTGTCTTGTGTTTTTGTATTGCAGGTGAAAGCCACATTCTGCACTTTGTTTCCAACACTACGCTGAAGAATCGGATTAAACTAACATGGGAACGGTATCGCCCTCCAGATTATAGAGATCTCATTAGCTTCACTGTTTACTACAAAGAAGCGTAAGTAGATGTCATCAGAGACTAATTGGGACAGTCCAAAAGACAGTAGATAATTCTGTGCTGGCTTTTGGTTTACAAGGGAGAAAAGTTCTTGAGTGGTTCGTATTCTATGCAGTTTACATATCTCATCCAGTTTACATATTTATTCAAGTCCCGCTTTTGTTTACATTTGTTTCTTGATAAAGCACAAACCCCCTTTAAAAGAGGATTGTTTTGATTGATGCCTACAAATGAATTCTGAAACTATCAGGAAGTTTCAAACTTGAAAAAAAAGAAAATGGACATATGGCTTGGATGTTCTCAGGGGTCTGATTTGGAGCTCTTCATGAGTCATGCCATGTTTACTGAGATCCTTTCCTTCTTTAATCATAGTACTGACTAAAAGAGCACCACAAGATCAGAATCGCACCTCAGAGCGTGAGGTTACTTAGATTATCTAGCTCTGATAGTTTTCTGCTTTAGTATCTCTGAATAACAAAGGAGTTGCTGGAGAGATTCTGATTTCTTGGGAGGTGTCTCTGCTGTTGCGCATCCTTATAGTGTCTTCAGATTTGAAAGAGTCAAAAATGCAAATGAGCAAACTAATAATGCTCCAAGGAGTTTGGAGGTGTGAAATGCAGTTTCAGAGTGCTGGTTATGACACACAGAGCAAGGCTGGAAGACACAGAAGCACAAGTTGTTAATGTCCAGCATCGCTTGAAAAAGAATATCACTGTGGCGGTCTTGTACTATGATGCAATAATCTTAGTGCTGATGAGCCTGTAGTAATTAATAACAAGAATAGTACTTCATATGCTCTTGCACCACAGTTGCAACTTATTAAAAGTAGAGCTATATGACTATGTCAGTATGTTTGTATTGTGTGGAAATAAAAGAGGGTAAAAGCCTGTTGGACTGGTCAAGGCTGGTCATGGAAGTTTAGGTTCTTTGTGGCTGAGATTGTTTTGTATATGCTTAGCTCATGTCTAAATATGTCTGAAGCATTTCACTGCCTGGTTTGGATGAAAAAAAAAATAAATTTAGGGTTTTTTTTCTTGGAGAACCTTGTCTTATTGGTAGTGACAGAAGGGAAGACCTGCAGCTAAAGCTGTGGTCTGAATTTGGTAGTGCTTGGAAATAAACAGGAATTTTATTCTGTTTTATTCTGCTACGGAAAACAAGTGAGCTTTGTGTTTCTTTGAGCAACACTGAAGTAAGGCACTCTCATAAATATATTATAGTTTTTAGGAGAAACTAATTATTTTGTGCTATTTATTTTTGTTTTGATATTTCAGGCCATTCAAAAATGTGACAGAGTACGATGGGCAAGATGCGTGTGGCTCCAATAGCTGGAACATGGTCGATGTTGACCTGCCACCGAACAAAGAGAACAATCCTGGAATTCTACTGCAGGGATTGAAACCTTGGACACAATACGCCATTTATGTCAAGGCTGTTACCCTCACAATGATGGAAAACCATCATATTCATGGAGCAAAAAGTGAAATTGTTTATATACGAACCAATGCTGCAGGTGAGATCTCGAGCTCTTAGGTGAGAGGTTGATAACGCTGCAAGTGTGATTATTGTATTACCATGCTAGTTCTGTGGTTAACACAGACATTGCATTTATGTGCAGATGATCACAACGCTAGAAAGTTTTAGTTATTATGAAAGCAGCATTAAGATTTGAACTAAACCTGTAGTGATTCTGACATTTTCATTGCAAACTATGGGAGTTGTTTGGATTGTTCCATTCCAGGTAAGTTTAAGAACAGCTGTGGGTTGGGACTGTAAATGCTTACAGCAGAACCCTTAATGACCATTTTTAGTGAGACATAAGTAGGAAATCCTTCTTTTGAACTACAATACTGTTTTTTCTTGCAGTATAGAAATGGACTGGGATTCACTTTGAATCTGGCATCAAAATACATTGCAGAATACTCTAGATTTAAGTGCCTACCTGTTCTTTTTTTTCTCCTCTAGTTCCATCTATTCCCTTGGATGTTATTTCAGCATCCAACTCCTCATCCCAGCTGATTGTGAAATGGAATCCCCCCTCTCTTCCCAATGGCAACCTCTCATACTACATTGTACGATGGCAGCAGCAACCTCAGGACAGTTATCTTTATAGGCACAATTACTGCTCCAAAGGTAGGAAAATGAAATGTGAGTGTGTTGAAGTGCCTTCGACTCTTACCTGCCAGTACACTTCATTGACGAGCTAAAGTCTGTGCCCTGCTTCACGAGTTTTGTGAAGAAGAGCAAGTAGATGGGAATGGGTAAACATGGAGAGAAAAGAACCAAGCTATTTCTTTTCTTTTAAGATAAAGTCCCAATTCGAAGATATGCTGATGGGACCATTGATACAGAAGAAGCTACTGAACCCACCAAGCCAGAAGGCTGTGGGGGAGAAAAAGGACCTTGTTGTGCTTGTCCGAAGACAGAGGCAGAAAAGCAAGCTGAGAAGGAGGAAGCAGAGTACCGAAAAGTCTTTGAAAATTTCCTTCACAACTCCATCTTTGTCCCTAGGTAATGGATTTTCGACACTTTCTCTTTGCAAATGAGGCTAATCGTTTCGTTTTTTAACATTTCCTAGAGCTGAAGCTTCCTGGACAGGAAAGCATATATAGATAATACCTGAAACATAAACATTGCCTTTCCTCTTACGTGAGACAGTCCACGGTCTCTTATTTACTATTTTTTGTCTTTCTCTCAATTTTAGCTAATAGTAAGGATTCTTACCTGTATTGTTCAAGAACTTTAGTGATGATTTTTTTCAGTCAAGAGTCACTTGAGGAGCTCTTTGTCTGTAAGGGTTTCAGAGAAGAGCAATGTGTGGCAGACAGAGGGTTTCAAATGTGATCTTTCTCTAAATAGCCATTTAAGTGCTTGTGTCCTTAATATGAAGATTTATTTGCCTTTGAAATTGAGGGCATAGTCACCTCTCAGAATTGAAAGTGGTCTTCCTTTCTCCCTGCTCTAATTGCAAAGAGCATATTGGTTTCCTGGGCTTGTGCCACAGAGAAGTATTAAATATGCCCACTTTTTCATGATAAACACTACCGCTTACACATTAAGTGGAATAGTAACGATTTTATGCTGCAACATAGAGTAGATATTACTGAATTAATTGGTGACTTTTGTCCTCAATTTCCAATTTATTGTTCACATAAGCTGTTCTTTCTTTAGATAATTGGATCCTGGGCCTAGCACACAGCGTGGAGCTGTTATGTTAGTCTATAAGCAATCAGACTTGAACTGTGCATGTTATCTCATTGTGCCTGTTGGCAGGTGAAGTTTATGGTAAAGTCCTGTGTTTGAGATCTTCTAAAGCGTGGCATTGCTGCTTATTGAAACTGGTTTATATCACTCTCCATTGTGGTTTTTTGGACCTCTATTCAAAGATGTGTTGGATTGACTTGTTTGGGGTTGCGACTGTGATGTGTGCAGAGCTCATCCAACAAATGAGCAACTAAATACTACCTCTCTTTGGAAGCACTGAGTATTGTATCTGAGCTATGTTTGAGTCACACTTAGTATTGGAGGTTGAATGCATTTTTTCCCTTTTGATGATGAGAACCAGCAGCAAAGATGAGGTACAGAGAAGAAACAGCCACCATGACTGACCAGGATATAATTCTTGAGCAATGGAAAATCCTGGAGGTGTGATCTGATTTTTGGACTTTATGTAGTAAAGCACCAAGGAGTTCTGAAAGGCATATGTCAGGTCTAACCTACTTGAAAGTCTATTGGAAAGGAATTTTTTATTTCACCAAAGCTTTGACGTTTAAAATATATTACCTTCTACCAAGTTTTCTTGCCCCCTCCCAGAGGAAACTCATAGAACCTTGAACTCAGGGAGTAACAAATAAACTGACCACTTCCCAAAGGATTTCCTGAAAGCTTGTCCGTTTCCCTTGTTTCTTCACTTACTGTCATAAGGGTCTGTTTTGTAACAGCAAGGGCAGATAAGGTGCAAAGCTCAGAAAGAGCTGCATAGCTAAGCAACTTTAAAGAGACTGTATGTCAGGAAAATGAAAGATTATGAGCTAGTGAGTCGTCTCCATGGGACAAAATAAGCAGCGTGTTACTTGCTGATGTCTATTTTTTTCTCTTTCCCAAGGGAGAAGTTAATTAATGTGTTAATGGAAACCTCAATAGCAGTATTTGTTTCCAGTGTTCTACCTGTCTCCAGGATATTATGAAAGAGACACATCATGTAACACAGTGTGAAATATTTGACTGGGCAGTTTTAGGGTTGTTTAAGAAGCCTGTTGATCTAATCTTGTCTGCAACTTCTGGATGACCCCATGTGTGTTACTGCAGTGGTGAGGTAGATTTCAAACATTAGCACTCTGGTTAATGTTGAAGAGACGCTCACAACCGCAGGAGTATGAGTTATTCTTCAAGTTTTCAGTTCTGTAATGAGCAGGATGAGACGAGTTCTGTGTGTAGTAGAAGGTATCTGAGAAGTAACACCAAAATTGCCATCAAATATGAGAACAGTTAACTTGTATGTCACTGACCTACAATTTTTTCCTTATTTTTGATTTCAATTTGATTTAATTTTTATAGTGTTATTTTAAATTTTTCTCTTGCGTTTATATTCCTTCCTCTTCTTTAACAGAACAGAAGAATTTTCATGGTTTTATCTCTAGACTTTTCCTTATTTCCTTGGATGCTTGTTTTTTGTGTTTATCTGTGCCTTTCCTTCACAAAAGCAGGAAGCTGCTTGACAGAAAAGCAATGGTGTCAAATCTCTTGATGTTTTAATCATGTTTGCCTTGTGGCTGTCCTACAGGTCTCTTTCTCTTCTTGATAGGACTGTAGTTTTCACCAAGTTTTGTATTGCTTTATCTTTTCCCCCTAAGTTTGCCCCAAGGCAAGGCAAGATTGTCCTGTTCCCCCTCTTCCAGATACCAACAAAGAATTGAAACTTCATGCATCCCATAAAAGCAGTGATGGGTAAAGTCATGCCTTTTTGGTTCTTGCATTGGCATGTACTTTTGTGGTTGATTGAAAAGGAACTTTTTATTTTCACTGCTTTTATCACAAAATCTGTGCAAATGTTCGTCAGTTCAGTGCTAGGTGTCCTGTGTGCTTTCAGCAGTTCAAAAATTTGTTCTTCCCAGTGAGTTAAGACAGTCAATTGACAATCATCCTAAGCAAGGGGAATAGTAACTTCTATAAATACCAGTGTAGGGGAGGCACAAGTGCTTACATCTCCTCCAAATGTCCCCCATGCCCCACTGACAAGTTAAGGCGTTTGCTTGGTTGTTGCTTAAAACAGTTTCTTGGTAACTTAGAAAGTTACTTCCTTGTCTTCACTTATTTCTGTGCTGTAGTGGCATCTGAGAGCGTCAAAATGACTGCTCAAGACATAGTAAAAGGATTTTGGAAAATTTGTAGTGAGCTCCTAAAAAAAACTTCATCCAGCCTCTGCCAGAAGATTTCAAAACCAAGTCAGCCTGGTTTTGGCTGTCTCTGCCGCGCGCTGGTTTGTGGCTGAATGTACTAAGACGGTGTATTTGACAGTGAATTAACTTCTCCTGTTGAGTCATCATTCTTCCTGTTGTGTGTTTGAGGGAGGCCTCATTCGCCTGGTTTCTAACTCACTGTCTGATAGAAACGTGTGTTAGATTTTGCCTTTGTCCTTGATAGCCCTTGTGCTGACCGGGTGCTAAATGGGCACTGTCCAAGTGATTTCGGGTGGGACAGCATGCAAGCCAAAACTAGTTTTGTAGTGTGACACTTTCTACCTTCTTCTTTACCTCCCCTGGTGCATTGGTTTCCAGGTGTGGGCAGTCCTGCAGACTTTGGAGGCTGGGAGAGCAAGAGCTGGAAAAGCCAGGCTGCCCTGTGTAGTCAGTGCTTCTGTGCAGAGCAGCCTTGGATCTGATCCAGGACCAAGTGGGCTGATGTGTAGCGAGCGTGTGTTGGTTAGCAAATACCATCCAAATGTTTATGAGCGTGTTCATAACTGACGGTTGTGATCATACTCAGACCTGTCCTCTACAACAGTTCTTTAGACTTCAGAAAGCAGTGGTGTTGCTGTAAATCCTCAAGTTTTTAACTTTCCATAAATTTCATATAGATCCCTGTGCGGCAAAGCAAAGTCAAGTCACTGGATGAACTCTTGGCCATACACAATATTAGTGCTGTGTTTTATCATATTGGACAGTTCTTCCTTTGCAGAGCTTTAGTTTAGGTGAGAGGAGTAGAGGTACACAAATTACCATGCATTAGGGGTGGGCAACACTCGTGGCTTTCAGCTGCCTTCTGAGATTTCTTTCCTCAGTGCAATACACTCACTGCAACTGAAAAGGGAGTGAAGCCTGCACAGACTTAATCCAGCAAACTTTTTCACAACAGTTTTTTTTTTTTCCCCTAACCTTTTCAATCTTTAACATCTAATTTTTTATTTTAAACATCAGCATTACTGTCATTAAATACAAGTCTAGGTTGTTTATTGAATAACAGTGAAGCCATTTTTGCTATTCAGTTTATTTTGGGAGGTCAGAAGTTTGTGCCTTTATGTTGGGGTGCAGTGTGAGCTTCAGAGGTTTCGTTGGTTTCTGACCAAAAGAGAGGAATAGGATGTGCTGACATGCTGCAGGTTCACATTAGGAGAAAGATTTCATCTTGATTTATCTTCTTTAGTAGCAGAGCTACATATTTCACTGTGGGTTTTTTTGCACAGAGCTGGAGGAAAAGCAGTGTTTCTCTAATGAGACCTTTTCTGTACCTCTCTGTTTGCTCCACAGACCTGATCGGAAGCGGAGGGATGTGTTCCGAATCGCAAATGCCACCTTGACCACTCGAAACAGGAATGCGACTGGGACAGATCACTTCACCAATGTATCTGACGCAGAGGAGAGCGAGGTGGAATACCCGTTCTTTGAGACCAAAGTGGATGGCAAGGAGAGAACTGTGATCTCCCATCTCCAGCCTTTTACTCTTTACCGCATTGACATTCACAGCTGCAACCATGAAGCTGACACACTTGGTTGTAGCGCTTCCAACTTTGTCTTTGCAAGAACCATGCCTTCAGGTATGCTCTCACAAGGATAAAGCTTTGTTTTGTTTCCTGGGAAGAGATCAATCTCAGAGAGGACAAACCCTTAAACAATTAGGAAAATGGTGGGGTGTAATACAAAAATTCTATGCAAGAAAATAAATTTGAGCTGTATAAAACTTGGTTACAATATTTTACTGTCCTCGACTGGTCTCCCGTCTGTACTGAGTGACATGTGTTGAGTCTGTCATGTGATCTGGAGAAAGGTAGAAGCGTGTACATTGAGTACCAAGAGAATTACTTTCTCAGTGCTATAGGTGAGGCCCACAGACATGGTGGGTTAAAAGATTTTACTCTTCAGTGCCCTGTGTGCTGAATGGAGACAAGGGAACATTCCTCTGCTAATGTTTAGTTTTGCTGTGTTCACTTTGAACTGTTTGCAGATGTTAGAGTTTTGCTGGTGGGAATGTTTGCCAAATGTTTCTTCTGTCACAGAATGACCATGCATTTGTCCAGCCTGGGAACAGGAGGAGGACTGTGTTGCTTTGTGCTCAACGCTGGCATCAGAGTACTTCAAATAGGGAGGACTGAAAGCTGTACTTGTGTTTGGGACTTTTACAGATTGTACTTCTTCTCAGAAGAATAGAGATGATTTTAGTGTAAGCTCGTATGCATCCAGCAAAGAGCTGCTGACTCCAGCAGATGTCTGGGGATATTTGATGCAGAATGGTAGCAATTTTGTTTTGTTTCTGGAAGGAAAGACTATCATAATCCAGAGCCAGCTGTGACAGTAAAAAAGCAAAAAGTTTTGCTTATTTCAAGGAAATAAGTAAATCTGTGATATCAGGGAAAAGGAAATAAGTGTTCCCAGATTTTTAGTGCATGGCTCTGAAAAGTAAAGGCTAAACAGTTCTGGTTTCTTCTAAACTTGACAAGTGTATTTTTGAAAAAGTGGCCTTCTTTGGCTTTCTTTGACTGAAACTGTCTTCATAAAAAATGCGTAAAATTATCAAGAATTAAACAGAGATATAGCAATTCCTGAATTGCTGACGAGACTGTGTTCTAAACTGTGGCAGATTTCCTAGGACTGGATGTTTTAGTCAGTGGGTCAGATCTTTGGTGTCGGGGGCCCTTTGCAACCAGGTTGCTGTTCACAGGCATTTGGTGGGAATAGCTGTGTCTGTGCTCTTCTGGTGTGGTGGAGGGTTTGGAAGGAAGAACCAGATGCTGATAAACAGGTTCTTCAGTGCACAGTGACTGACACAGAACCTATACCTGGTGAAGCTGTGTACTCCATGTCGTTTTTCTGGCAATCGGCAGTTCAGACTCCACCAATCTCTCCAGCAGGCCCCTGGCCGGTGAATTTTGTTCTCTAGATCTTTGAATAGCACTTGCTGCAATGCTTTGATACCTAAAGAATAGTACGAACCTTTTATTTCCTCGGTTGTTGTGTGAGTTCCTGGTTCAGTAATAGATGTTCTTCTCACATCACTTGTAAATATTTTACAGAGGGAGCAGATAACATTCCAGGAACGGTAACATGGGAAGCAAAAGAAGAAAATACCGTCTACCTGAAGTGGTTGGAGCCTGCAAATCCAAATGGGCTGATACTGATGTATGAGATCAAATATGGGCAGCATGGAGAGGTGAGGATCTGACTTTTCTCTGTCAAGAGCTACTCCTTGTAACCCTATACACAAGATGGAATCTTTCTTAACGTGGTTCTGAGCAGTGCTGCAAAGCACAGATAGAAATTGGGATTTCAAGCACCCAGCACCAGCCAGTGTGCCGTCCCTTTGTTTCATTTGTTTTGACAGTTCTTGAATTCCACATTATCTACCTAAGGTGTTTGAAGAAAAACTGATCTGGTGGGGTTTTTAGTCAGAAAAATTAGCTTATCTGCAGGCACGTTGTTGTCTCAAGAATGAAGGAATGCAAAGCTATTAACATAAACTGTAAATCGCTTTCTTCTTTTAGGAAAAGCGGGAATGTGTTTCCAGACAGGAATACAAGAAGCTTGGAGGAGCGAAATTAACTCATCTGAACCCCGGAAACTATTCTGCTAGAGTTCAGGCCACTTCGTTAGCTGGGAATGGGTCATGGACTGAGCCAATCTCTTTCTATGTACAACCCAAATGTAAGATGAGTGTTTGTTTGCTGTGGGGGACTGTTGTCTTTGCATGTGTAACTGAGCGTAGGAGCCTCCTGCCTGTATTTTGAATATTCCTGTTATTTGCTGACGCTTCTCTGGGAACTCCTCTCTGACAGCCAGCAGGTGTATCTGACCTTTCTTTGCATTCTGTATTAGGAGAGGTGCAACCAGGTGGTGGGTCTGTAGGACACACTGCTATGGCTTCCTTTGATGTACATCTCTGTGAGGTATATAATGTTAGCCATAAAAACATGGAGTTTGATTGTCCAAAACCTGTGGCATTAAGGCAAACCTGGTTTAAATTGCAAAATAATACAAGAAGCAAACAATTTCTTTAGATTTTTGGCAGGCAGTTGGTTTCTTTTTTTTAAATATCCAGATGCTTTATCATATGACCTCTTCCAAGTGACTTTTGATAAAGATAAATATCCTGAAAGGGTAGTGCTGGTCCTGACGATGGGAGTGATTTATGTTTTGGAAGAACACCACCGTAGTGTCCACAGAGGCCCTCTCAAGAACTTACGTATTTAGCTGTAGAGCAGATGTATCCATGGAAAAAATGGAACTTCATCTTGTATTCCTTCTTGGTTTTCTAATTGCTGGACTGTGAAGAACTTGGAAGTAAACAGCAGTGTGTGCATGTTCTGAATATAAATATAAGCTTTTGCAAGGTGAACAAAAGGTGCAAAAAGGTGACCATTCAGCTCACTGAGGAATGCAAGTCTTTAAGCATAACCTGTGAAAAGGAACCCCAGACAGACACAGTTCTGTACAAAACTTAACACTTCACTGTCTGTTTTCTTGTTCCGCTCATCTGCAGTCAGGGAGTGTTTCTGAGTACATTTTTACACATCAGACAAGAAAATGAGTACTTTGATTTCTTCCCTGTGGAAATAGACTGAGTGGGGTTTGAATGTTTCTTTGTTAATGGAGATTTTATAGAAACCTGATACAATTGTTTTCTTGTTGATTGCAGCAGCAAACTATGGAAACTTCCTGCACTTGATAATTGTGCTCCCTATTGCTTTCCTGCTCATCATGGGGGGATTACTGATAATGCTGTATGTCTTTAACAAAAAGAGGTGAGTTGTGTATGCTTATGGTTAAAACTGCAAATCTGTGCTCATGGAGCAAGTTAGGAATCAAAAAGGGGAATGGCATTCAAAGGACTCGAGAAGCTAAAGTAGATTCTGTCTTGTTGATGTGTAAAAGGCAGTGGTTTAAAGTTACCAGCGAGCATCTGGCTGCTGCTGGAGATATGAAGAGGCTTTTTATTACAGTATCATGTCTGAGAGGGAAGAGGAAGGGTTGTCAGGAAGGTATCCACTGGGACAATGATGGCAGACACTGAACCTACACGTACAATCAGAAGCTTTGACTGAAATATGGGTCACTATAAATCATGAAAACTTAGTTCAGTTTAGGTCAATGCGATTTCTTCTGAATTCTAGATTGTTTTTTGAAGTCTTTGCACCCACTTAACAAATTACATCCTGGCCAGGGCAGTCTAGGGGACTGTTCTGTTGATTTGTTTTCCTCAGGTTTGTTTTTTTTTTTTTTTTTTGCAACTAGTGGTTTGGGTTTTTTTTATTTAATTGAAATGCATAATGAGAACTTAAGTCCATACCAAATGTTCAGCCTTGCAACTTTCTAGACATGGAGGGGTTTTATTACACTACATAAATTACGCTTATTGAGTGTCCCATTATTCCCAGCTCTAATTCATTTGTGTGCAGACAGTAGTACCAGTTCTCCTCAAGCGCTCCAGGAAGGGCTTTGTATTTCGTGACGTACAATACCTACTTGGCCTCCCCTTGGGCTCTCCTAGGTGAAGTGCCTGATAACTCATCCTTCTTGAATTAGTTGTCCTAGCCCCCAAGAATGTTTTGTCTTTACCTTTCAGAGGTTGGATTGAGAATTTTATTTCTACAGCCTGCATCCTGGAAGAGCTCAGGCAGTGCTGAATAAATGTCTTAGTCTGAAAATCACCCTGGTACAGGGCAGGGGGAGTGTGTGTGTGTGTTTTTAAAATAAAACAATAGAAATGCTTATAGCTGAATGGAATTCCCTGTTAAAAACAGTCTTGTCCTCTCATAGAGCACTTCTCTCCCGCAGCAGAGCAGGTGATGTTAAAGTATGTTCCCAACCACAGCTCTCCTGGGTGAAGCACCGTGCAGCTGCCCCTCTTAAAGAGAGTTTACCCAGCAGCCAAAAGTACCTTGCGCTGGCGCTATTTCTGATGTTGATGTGCTATAGGGAGGACTGCAGGTTTCCTGGGAAAGCTTTCCTGGTTGGTTTTCCCATTGATAATGTGAGGTAGAAAAAGAAATGGGTTTGTTCCCTTTGTCTGAAATGCTCTCCACATACAGTAAATACTACTCTGTTGTTGAGCGCGTGGTGGAAACGCTGTAGAAGAGGTGGTCTGAAATTTACTTAGGTTTAAAGATTAAAAAAAGAAAAAAACCCTATTTCACCAGGAACAGCGACAGACTGGGCAATGGAGTGCTTTACGCTTCTGTGAACCCCGAGTACTTCAGTGCTTCAGATGGTAAGTGTGGCCTTACGCTTCTGGTGCTTTCATAGGCAGACATACCTCAATTTGTTGTACTTTGCAGATAGTGCGGGGTTTGTTGCACCATTTTTTAGCAGTAAAGTATTCTTTAATTAAGTATGTTGCTAAGTATGTACATTGCCGTTTTAGACATAATGCTATTGCACACTTAATAGACTGCAGTGTAGTGTAAACATAGTTTTTGTGTGCACTGGGAAACAAAAAAAAATTGTGTGACTCGCTTTATTGTGACCACTTGCTTTACTGCGGTGGTGTGGAACTGAACTTGCAGTATCTCAGACATATGCCTGTATTCTGCGTCTGACTTTGAAAGGTCTGAAACTCTTAAGGGGATGTTGTAAAACTGCTTTTGCTTTTCATTGTGTCAGCACAGCCATGGAATCCATCACTGATAATATGTAGATGTCACCAATCCATTAAAATGGGGAGTTAATGAGGTTTTTCTGTAGCTCATTCAGCTGAGGTGGATTTGAATACATCAGTTTCATTTTCAGATTGTCATCTACTTGTCCAGTGATTTGGTCACTGGAGTGAAGGAAGAATTCATGAATTCATCACCTCCCACATTTGTGCTTTTAAGCCATATTCTGACCCAACACTATCCCCTCACTTCCCATCCCCATAAAACTCTCCAGTAACTGTTTACAGTTACAGAAAGAGAAAAGCAATATTGTGGGCTTCCAGACATATCACATGCAGAAATTTTGTGTTAAAAGAGCATGGATGTTTAATGTAATCCAGGTTTGTTTCTCTTTATATCTGGAATGTAGATAAGCCTGTGTTTCTATAGCTGGCAAAACAGTTTTTAAAGCTAGTTTCAAATTGACCTAAGGTATTTATAACTGATTTATGTATTTAGTGATGACAGTGTTTAGAGGTGTTAGACTATGGCAGTGTTTAGATTCCAGCTGGTGTATTTGTGCCACGTGCTCTGCTAATAGAGTGAAATAATTGTAGTTCTAAAGTCAGATGTGGGGGTTTGGGGGACATAATAATTTCTTCCAATTTTCCATGGGAGTCACAGTGCAGTTAATGCTCAAGTCTTTAAAACCATCCAAGAAATAAAAATTCTTTAAAACAAAATTACTGTTCCTAGAACATTATGCTTTTTTGGTTCTGCTTTCTGTATGTCTGTTGTTTTCCTGTACTTTGCTATTGCAGGAGGTTGTGCCTGGTAATGGCGTAGGTGAAATTCTTGCCAGTTCTTGTGTTGGCTGTCCCTGTGCAGCAGCAGGAGCTGAGTGAGGCTTGGCAGTTCAGGGATCCTCAGCTCTGTATCTACAGAAAGCCCATGTGCTGGGATGGCTGTGGAATGGAGAACCCTGGAAAATTCAGCTTTCTAACTAAAGTAATTGCATTAAGAAAATGCAAAACTGCAACCAGGTTCCCACTGGAACTCTACTTGCTAGATAATTTGTTTTCCACCCTCCTGAAGGTGTGAGTGTCTTTAATAAGCATGTGCCATAGTGTATGGATTATGTATGTGTCGTGTTATTTAAGTGCAGGAGGAAACCAGAACATCAGATGAGTTTTCCTGAGGCATCTGTTTGTGGTTCAGTTTGGTGTTACTGCTGTAGACTTCTCGCAGGACTAGTGTTTCTAGAAGGCCTCAGGAGACTAATGGGTTTAGCCAGGGTGGCAGTGGACTCTTACTGTTATTTTTCATAGTGGCACCATTAGAGTTAAGGTAGAGACGCTATAATCCTCTATTTTTGTATCCTGCCATTTCACCCATCGGACCATGTGACACAACTGTCCCCTCTTTTGGTGACTGATAGGCAGCAGCACCAGTGACTACTCAGTTGTCTTCTTGCCCGCGGCAGTCCTCCCTCCTGGCAGTCACCTTCTGAGATCTCTCTTCTGCCTCAGATCAAAGACTTGCAGCAAGCAGCAGGTTCTGCCTTCACTGGTGCAGCAGCGTGTGTGCAAGTGATCAGAATGGTTTCATGCAAAGAGCCTACTAGATCAGAGAGTCTGTTTCCCTCTAGTCATAAAATCAATCCGTTAATCGAGAATACAGCAGGCGCTAAACTGATACTGATGATCAAGTATGTTTGATGCTGTCTGGAAGAATTAAAAAACCAAGGACCCCAAGAAAAGCTGAAGCCTGGAGCATTGATTTAAGATTCTTCCCACCCTGGTTTTGTGCTTTGAGGTTCCTTATTTCTCTCCCATTATGTCAGCACTGTAGCGAGGCCCCTTCAAGTCCACATGTCTTTCAGATTTATTTGTATCCTAATCTTCCTATCTCTGTGTGGGAAAGGCCATGGGCTATTTGCATACGTTGTGCAAGGTCTCAGCATTGTGTCTAGTGTTTTTTAGATGAAAAGTGTTCAGGCAGTTGTCTTTGTCGAGTGGGTGAGCGATTGCAGCACTTGCAAAAGCGAGATATCGTTGACTCTTCTTTTTCTCCTTAGTTTATGTTCCAGATGAATGGGAGGTGCCCCGTGAGAAGATCACCATGTGTCGAGAGCTTGGGCAAGGCTCCTTTGGAATGGTGTACGAGGGAATTGCCAAGGGAGTGGTGAAGGATGAGCCGGAGACCAGGGTGGCCATCAAGACTGTCAATGAATCTGCAAGCATGCGTGAAAGGATAGAGTTCTTAAACGAGGCCTCGGTGATGAAGGAGTTCAATTGTCACCATGTGGTAAGTCGTGAAAATGTAAGAAGGCTGTGATTCATACAGCCATGGTGCTTATTGGCATGAGGCTGGCCAGGGCATGTCTGCACTGACTGGAGTGGGAACTTGGTTTTTTTATCTTCAACTGTGCTCAGCTTTATAGTATTACTTTGAAACAGGAGTTAGAGTGGAGTCAAATCAACTTTCAGTTGGTTCCCACAGGTTCATGGGTGTTTGGGGCTACATATGGACATGAATAAATGATCACTGCCAGTCAGTTCACTGTGTTTGTAACTGGACCATTCTCTTCCAGGTTCGGCTGCTCGGTGTTGTTTCTCAGGGACAACCTACATTGGTTATCATGGAGCTGATGACACGTGGGGACCTTAAAAGTTATCTGAGATCATTGAGGCCAGACACAGAGGTGAGTCGTGAGCTGCTGGATGTTTTTTTATTTCTTCAGTTAGAATCATCTTGAATGGAACAGCGTCACGTTGGAAGCAGCAGGCAATTAGCCTTTCTTGCCCTTCTTCTTAAGCTCTCAGAACAAAACATGAGCTGCTCTGTGATCTGCAACGCCTTTTTTCATGAAGTAGCTATTGCAGATAGCCCAGTGTACTGCGTGGAATAGGCCCCTTCTTGTGTTACTGAGTCCTGTTTTCCAGATTTGAATTAAATCTCTTGTCTAATTTAGTTTCTTACCAAGCTGCTAAACAAAAAATTGGCTCGTTGACACATGCATGTTAGGATAATTGTTTCATGTTGAATATCCTGCCTGTTGTCTCTGTATTTAAAAATCCAGTATTTTGGCTAATATGCATATTCTAATATGTAGCCCATCGGTCTAACAGCTAAAATTGCCGTGTATGATACAGAGTCTGAAGGATAAAGATGACACATAGGTCACTTGCCACTTAAATCATAGTAGACTATGCAGAAAATTAGCTCAGCAGCTTTTGCCCTTGATCTAAAAATTTAGATATGAATAACTTAGAGGAATGGAACATGAGCACAGTAGGTGCATAAGAGAATGAGTATGTTGTAAGTGGAGGACATTGCACATAGCAAGAGCAGATTGCTTAAGCGATATGATATAGAAAATAATCATACTGGATGCAGGATTCAGAAAATACCAGTAAGACTGAGACCAACAGGATGAGGTTCAACAAGGCTAAGTGCAGAGTCCTCTGTCTGGGACACAGCGACCCCATGCAACGATACAGACTTGGGGAAGAGTGGCTGGAGAGCTGCCTGGCAGAGAAGGACCTGGGGGTGTTGGTTCACAGCAGCTGAACATGAGCCAGCGGTGGCCCAGGTGGCCAAGAGGGCCAATGGCATCTTGGCCTGTATCAGAGACAGCGTGGCCAGCAGGAGCAGGGAGGTGATTGTGCCCCTGTGATCAGCACTGGTGAGGCCGCACCTCGAGTGCTGGGTTCAGTTTTGGGCCCCTCACTGCAAGAAGGACATTGAGGGGCTGGAGTGTGTCCAGAGAAGGGCAACGAGGCTGGGGAGGGGGCTGGAGAACAAGTCCTACGCGGAGCAACTGAGGGAATTAGGGTTGTTTAGCTCAGAGAAGAGGAGGCTGAGAGGAGACCTCATCACTGTCTACAACTGCCTGAAAGGAGGTTGTGACTGAGTGGTCTCTTCTCACAAGTGACAGTGATAGGACAAGAGGAAATGGCTGCAAATTGCACCAGGGGAGGTTTAGACTGGACATTAGGAAGAATTTCTTTACTAAAAGGGTGGTCAGAGATTGGAAGAGGCTGCCTAGGGAGGTGGTGGAGTCGCCATCCCTGGAGGTGTTTAAAAGACGAGTAGATGAGTTTCTTAAGGACATGGTTGGACTCGATGATCTCAGAGGTCTCTTCCAACCTTATGATTCTGTGACTATGGACTAAGGGCTTGGTTAGCATTTACGATTAATGATGTTTCAGATTAGAGTAACTAGTTTCGGTTGAATTCAACAAACTTCATAAAAAGAGACAGTAACATCATATAGAAATTACAAAAATGAGGTCTGTACTTGGCTTTTCTGTCTTGTATGCTGGTGCTCTCCAAAGCAGTCTGTGGTAGACCTGTGCCTAAATTCCCTGTCCTCCTTGAGGTGCAATGTGAAGAGCTGAGTGAAGTCTTCTGAGGACCTGTATTAGGAGGAAGGCAGGATGCTTCAGTAAGGTGTGAATGGAGGGCTTGCCTGATCACTGACTTTACTGATAAATAGCCACTCAACTCTCATATCTGTCTCCTCCTCCTGTGGATTTAATTCACATTAGTCCTTCTGGCCTTTGTTGGTTATATCTTCTCGGCTCACATAGGATGTGTTGCACTCGGCTCTTGGGAGTCTGGAAGTAGTGGGTATGGCTGGTTATCTCAGCACAAAATAGCACAGTTTCAAAGTGCTGATGGGGCTGGACATGAATGCTTTCCATGGAAGGTGGGTAAGGGACCATTTAATTTCTGGATGGGGATGTGATAAAATTTAGTGACTTGATGTGTGTGTACTTGAGGATCTTTGTCATTAGTAGAATTCAGTATGTGAGGCCGTGGTTTTGGTTACTCTGCCAGCGATGGTTATCCGGGGGCTGTATGTAGAGCCTAGGTAAATTCATGGTAAGGGATGGTTGGACTTAACTGATTGTGTATAAGTACCTGAACTCCTTCATCCCTGAGACTGGGAGTGGCAGAAGCCCTATATCCATGGATGCCAAGGAGTGAATTTGCTTCAGAAGAAATTGTCCCATAAGCTTTTCTTTACAAGTAGATGTAATTCAAGTGACATCTGGTTATGGAGAACTGGCGAGCAGGAAATGAAATTATTTAATATCATCTTGTTGTTTGTGAAGATGTTAAAACAGTAGAAATCTCTAAAACAAGCTCTCTGCTTTGTATGTCAGAACTCGTGTGGCAGAAGGATGGATACTTAAAACTCCATAGCTGTAAGGTTACATCCCTATACCAAAAAAACTTTCTGGCTTGTGTTTCCTAAAATAGAATTGCCTGTTATAAAAAGAGCTATTTGGGAGTTCTGTTTGTAACCCTGCTTGACATGGCCAGTATTCTCGTTAAGCAGATACTGTGATGTTCATAATCACGGGTTCCTATTTAGCCTGGGTCATGTCAGGCTGAATTGTGATAATGTGATTTTTTAAAAGAAATAAACGCTACAGTTTTATGTAGAAATAGTTATATTTCTCTTTCCCCCTTACCTGTTCTGTTGTCTTCATTCTGCTCAGAATAATCCTGGCCAAGCACCTCCAACTCTGAAGAAGATGATTCAGATGGCGGGAGAGATTGCTGATGGGATGGCATACCTCAACGCCAACAAATTTGTTCACAGAGACCTTGCTGCGAGAAACTGCATGGTGGCAGAAGACTTCACAGTGAAAATTGGAGGTGCGCTTTCTTGACTACTACACAAACAAAAACATCATCCTGAAAAATCAGCGTCTTGGAAGGCATTTTAATTTTTGAGAGCTGCTTGAAAGACCTTTTAAAACTTGGCTCTAGTTTAAATTTCTACAGAAAGAAATACGTTCCTTATGAAGGTTTGCTGTGATTGAAGCCCTGGGAGCAGTCAATACTGAGTTGAAACTCTTGGAATATGTCTACTTGCTGTTGTTCCAGAGAGAAAATAGTACAGTGTGGGGTTTCAAAAGAGTTAGTGAAGCAGTGAGGTTCAGATGCTGCAGGCATTTGGGTGGATGGCGTAGTTACCACTGGTGCGCCTGTTAATGCGCAAAAATAATTCCACCTCCTGTTTATTGATTCAAGGGTAAGAATTTTAGTATTCTTTTAAAGCGTATCAGATTTGGAAGTGGAATGCAAGGCTCGACTTCAGCTGGATGCTTTCCAGTCTGAACTGGAGTTCTGCTTTCCAGATAACAGAACGGCTTTCCCTCTGCTTTGCTGCTAGAACACCACTTTTTTTTTCCCCTTCACCATCCCTCCAAGATAGTGTCAGATGAGTTGTTTCAGACTTCTCTCCAGAGAGGATGATTTTAAGCTTTTGGCTGGTTTTGAGTTGTGCACATTAAAATAACATGTATAGCAACAGTCTTCTGCTGTAGGAAATGAGTACTTTTTCTCTGAGCTTAACTCAGCTATTTTGATAATTTGTAATCCAGTCATTTGGGAGAAAGAAAATATTATTTCATTTTGAGTCAGTTAATTAGGAAATAAGATCTTTGGAGGATTTTGTGCATTTTCTGCAGGTTTGTGGGGAATCAGCCTGAATCCTTCCCATTTCAATTTTCTCATTCCTTCTCTAGAGTTCTTTGAACTGGAGGTGGTGCATTTCTTCCCTTTAACGTGTTACATGGTTACCCTGAAAGCATTTTGTGAAAGCTATCCTACTCTCTCGTTTATGTATTGAAAATCCCTTCATGGGGAAACTGTTGAGGAGCATCTTGACTGGAACAGATTCAGATCTCAGAGGAGGAGCTTTATGCTACACTGTCCTATGCGCATTGCGTATCTGCTTCCTATTTGCATTACCTTTTAAAAGAATATTCCATTCAGCCAGGATGAAGTCACCCTGGGCTGGGGGAGTGGTGGAATAGCTGCACAGATGGGCTTTTTGGTCACAATCACTGAGAGTACCAGTGTCCATAGCTGACAAGGAACAAGAAGGAATCAGTGATCGCTCACTCATCCAAACCTGGTAATAACTACATCCATAGATTGGTAGTATTTACTGTGAGAGGTGGAGTAATGCTCTGTTCACTCCGCTTTTCCTAGGAAAAAAAGGGGCAACTACAGGTCTGTATTGAAAAAATGGCTTTTGCCCTAGGTCTGCTGTGTTAGGAGATAGCATTTAATATCAGTAAGAGATTTAATGCCACTTGATTTATTGGCTTATCAGTTAGTGTCTGAAAATACAGTTTATAGTTTAAATAGGCTCGGCCAGGATCCAGCAGTTTTCTGTGCGTCAAGCTGATTGTACAGAAAGAAGTTCTGGAATAAGTCTCAGTTACAGCCAGGAGATGAGCATTGTTTGATCCAAGTCTTGCGCAGGCTTACGTATTTAGAGCTAAGGACATGCGTGTAACCCAAACTGCATCTTTAATAATGGTCTGTGTTAGTCATAAGGGAATAACGTAATCCTCTGTAGGATTTGAGATGGAATATTATACAGGAACTGGAAAGTATCTTGGGGGAGAGGAAAGAAAATGAGAGAAGCATTTCCCTCAACATGTGAGATTTCTCAATTAAAGATAATGGTTTTAAGTACTAAAGGAGCTTTGTATACTCTTTAAAAAGAAAAGAAAATCATTGAATTTGGTGAATTGTATGACCTTCAGAAGACTTGGCTTACTGTAAAACTTGAGCAGAAACCCTGGAACTTTTCATACTAATATATTTAAATCACTCACATTTTTCAGCCACTGAAGTCAATGGTAAAACTCTCTGTTGGTTTGTGGGGAGTGAAGCTCACCAGCCCTAAGACAGTGGGCAGTGTCTGCAAAGCGTCATGGTAACAAGTTGCAGATTCTTAGCACCAAACTGTGATTTTCTGCTGACTACAATAGTTTGAAGTAAGGGAAAATGCTCATTATTTTATCATGCAAACTCAAAAATATTTATACCTTCTAGATTTTGGCATGACAAGAGATATCTACGAGACAGATTATTATCGTAAAGGAGGGAAAGGTTTGCTGCCTGTCCGCTGGATGTCCCCAGAATCGCTGAAAGATGGAGTCTTCACAACGCACTCTGACGTCTGGTAACAAAAAAGAGGCTCTGAAAACCTCTTTTAGCTCCTCTTCTTTCTAGCCCTTTGTTTTAGTAGACTTAACTTAGTTAAATATACTGCTTCTCCTGTCTCTACAAAGGTAAAACTTCTTCCACTGTGAACCATTCTGCCTTATATTTCATATTGCCATGGCAAAACCAAGAACTCTTGAGGTTAAATTCTGCTCTCAGAGAGAGCAGCATTAAATGGATTTCCAAAACGGGAGGTGGTGGCATGTTTCCTGCTGGGGGTTGTAAAATCAGTTGTGCAGTGAAAAACATTACTTTCACCTGGAAGAGCAAGTTGTCATTTTTCAAATTGCCCTCCTTCAAGAAAGGCATTAAAAGTTGCCAAGAATATAGAAAGGTTCATAGTCCTGACCTGCTTTTCTATCAAAATCTCCTGTGTAAATAACTCCACTTTCCTGCAGATGGTTTGTTTACACTAGCAGGTTTTTTTTTCTTGGGAGCTCTCTCTTGTGTGTATCCTTCTCCATTTGGAGCTTTGTTTGCTTGTTTTATATACCGCAAGATGCAGAAATAGGTTTTTCTTTAAAACCACATTGCCTCCTTGCTGTATCTGTGATGTTATTAATGGAGGCATTCAGGAATTTCAAAATACACTTCTTAAAAGAAATAATCCTCTGAAACAATTCCCCAGACACCCCTCCAACCCAGACTTTTGTAGATAGGTAGGGAGGACTTGGCAGAAGATGAACGTGTACTGGCAAAACCTATACTGTCCTTTATGGGTTTTCTGCCTTCCTAACAATGTTTTTCTGGCTGATCTGTTACAGAATTGGCAGCTAATGGCCTCGAAATGTCTAGAAGTCTGTAGGAATGGTGTTTTAGTAGTAAACTGCATTTTCTTCAAACAGCTTGAAGATTTTGGAGTCAGTGGACTGTAGTCCACAACCACCAGCTTTGACTGAAATGTTCCTAAGAAGAACAATGTAGTAAATGAAAAGGCAAAGCGCCAGAATGTTGCTTAAAATTTTTGGCATATGGCTAGTAACTTATTTATGAATCCAGTAACCCTCAAACTTGGAAAGAGATGAAAATAACCATTGTGAGTTGAAGGGGAAGCCCTGTATCGGCCATTTATCTAACGGAACAGCGCAGGCATGCTTTTGGCAGTCCCTCTGCAGTAAAAGAATTTTAGGACTTATAATGGCTTCACAAAGCAGACAGAAATTTGGAATATAGCACTAGAAAATCCCCAGATGTAGAACTGAATGAGCCTGGAACAAAGTGCTGGCAGGCCTGCCCGTTCTTACCACACAACAGTAAGTTTTAAGTTTAGCAGTTGTCTCCAGCCATTGTATCGATGATGTGTTCCGCTTCGGTGACGCACTGCGCTTGTTCCATACACGCTTTCCTTTTGGCCTGTAACTGTTCAGTGACGTTTAAGCATAACTCAAATTCCAAACAAAAAACCCCATAGATGTGACACCAACTCAAGCGTCAGAAGTAAATTAGTGCTTTAGTTGTTGCAGGAATAGGAGTTTAACCCTCAACGTTAGCAAGATTCGGCATTCAACAGTCATTGAGCCTGTCTTAGCTGTTAGAAGCGACTTATTCAGGAATTTAGTTCACACAGCTATCTTGTTTTGAGGCACAAAAGTACTGGTTAAACATGGGGAATGTGCTGTTTGTTTGGAAGATGTACACCTTTACATTTGCCATATGCATCAACCACTATAGAATCAGAAATGTCAATCTGAACTCCAAACATGGTGGAGCTTGACCTATCACAAAGAATTTCTAGACCAGACACTATACATTAAAGGTCTCTTCATGCCAGGAAAAATTACCTGTCTCCTTGTATCAGTTCAGATTTTCAAGTTGCTTCCCGCAAACTGTGTAGCCTGGCTGTTTGGGGGTTGTTTATTCTCATCAAACAGTAAAAAATGTTGAGATTGGTTTTCCTGCCTTTTTGGTAGGGTGTTGTGACATCTGGTTCCATGTTCTTGGAGATCAGTTTTAGAAGCCAGAATGTCAGAAAGACAAAACTGTGTGAGTGGTCAGAGTCCAAGATTTAGAAGCTGTAAGGTAAAATAGCAAACTGCAAGAAGAGTGCCTGGAGATTATGAAGGGTGGAGCTTTATTTTAGCAATTCATCCTTTTATTGCTCTTCAGACTGAAGGATGAGGTAATTAGCCAAGACTGTTTTTGTTGTAGTTAGGGAAGGAGAACATTTTAAAATTAATGTAGTGCTGTTCAGGGTGAGGGTGTATTTCTATAAATAAGTCTTCAGCATTTTGTGTTCCTTTAGAGCTGGTAGTTGCCTTGAAGGAGCAACCTAAGTTTATTTGTTATGATAATATGCCTTGTAGGTGCACCAGACTTGTTCTCATTATTCCTGCAGTGATCAAAGTGGCTTCAAAGGCACCAAAATGTTGAGCTGACCCTTTGTCCCTCCCTCCCCTGAAAGGCAAACAATTGCAAGTCTGTCTGTGGCTTCTGGCTCCAGATGCAAACAATTTTAGATACAGTGGATAACTGAAAGATAAAACCGCTCTACCATAACCAGCAAATAATACTGGACTCCTGTTTTCACAACAATGCCCTATTGAAACTCTGCTTTTTTTCTCTGAACTTGACTCAGCACTTCAGCCACACAAGACAAGACAGTATCGAGATTTTCCTTTTTTGCACAGGAGCTGTAAAAGTAGATGACTCTTCAGTGCTGGGCAGACAATTTGAGCCATGTCTGCTCAATAAACTAAATTTTAAAGAAGTTATTTTTAGAAAGTGTCAATACGTAACATCCAAACCACCCAATTACATAATGGTGCTTGTGCTTCTTTGGCAGTGATCAGTTTCTGTTGTTAGACACACTTCTCACCTCTGCTGTCTTCTGTAGTTATTTGGAAGGAGCTCGAAGCCGTTTCAAAACCATAGTTACATAGGTGTTGCGAAAGAGGTAACTGAGTTCCTCCTGTGGGCTTAAATGTTTTGTTGCTGAAACAACAAATCAGGGTCTTGGTGCTAGAACTTGGAGAACATTCATGTTTGTTCCATGCCTCTTTCACAACTTGAGTTTGTTGCTTGCTGCACTCTGTTGAATGCCTTGATCCTTACTTTCCCCCTTTGCCTTAGAATGTGGAAGAAAACCAAGACTGAGGGATAAATAGAAAGTGTTACATAAGAGATGTTTTTGTTCAAGGGGAATAGAGGTTCGTTTGGTTGCTTTTAGTGGTAGGGCCGATAAGATGCAGAGGTGTGGTGGTAGAGTTTGCTGTCTCTCTTTCGGCTTGCTGGAGCAGTAAGGGGAAATGCAACTTTCACATTGGATTTGTGTGACTGGAGTATTTGTGATGAAAACCAGCTTGCACTGGAATGAGAGCTTCCCGTTCTGCGTTATCGCCATCTCAGCTGCTATCAGGGGTACCTGAGAGATGTTACATGAAGATTTTCAGGCTAGTTTAAGTGTGCCATTTTTTTTCTTGCTGTCTCTGTGGATTGGAGTTGCTTGTTGAGGTCACTTTAAATAACCAGGCTCTGCAGCTTCTCCACTAGCTTAGAAGATTTGATTCCTTGTACCCCTCCTCACATGGATCTTATTGCAGACTTTAGCAATCAGATGTCTGTCCAGCTTGAGGTCCTCCTTTTTCCCATTTTGCTGTTCTTCCATCTCCCAGTGCAGCTAAGGTCCGAACTTAAAGCCGTGGGAAAGGGAGATGAGATGTGAGCTGATTCTCCAGGCAGGCTCCTGAGTCAGGAGGCTTCTGGTCCATGCAAAGAGCTTGTGGTGGTTCCTTTACTGATTGCCCTATACAGAACTCATGTAACCAAGCCATGTTGGTCAACTGTAATCATGACCAGCTCTGAGCTGTAGGTTATGGTGTGAAAAATGGAGTTAAAATGTTACCAGTCTTTTCTTGAAGAGGCCATTCTGAAGAATGTTCCTCTCCTTTAACTAGAGATGTTTGAAACCAGCAGTCTCTTGTGCTAGGTGACGTGGCTATCACCGTAGCTGCGTTCTTTTCCAGCAATTGGAATTTTTGGTAAAAAAAAGTACCCATGAACACATACCTGTTCAGCATCATCTAAGAAAAATATCCTTGTAAACATTGCTCAATTTTCTAAAGTTCTCATTTGTTTTCCAGGTCTTTTGGTGTTGTACTTTGGGAGATTGCGACGTTAGCAGAGCAGCCATACCAAGGCATGACCAATGAACAAGTGCTCCGCTTTGTGATGGAAGGAGGTCTGCTGGAAAAACCAGACAATTGTCCTGATATGCTGTAAGTGCCCACAATTACAACGATTCTCAGTGACAGACTTATTCTTCCTGATTCCTTTAACATCCGCTTCTACCCTGTCTGCCACAAGAGGGGTTATTAAAGAGTGATAGTAATGTGAGGTGCTGCTCGAGCAATCTGTGTCAATCCAGAGGCTTCCAGAAGTCAGACATGCCAATAACCAACTCTGCTTGTGGCCAGGATCTCACTTTGAGCTCTCTACTCTAATAAGGAAACAAACCCAAATTTTTGTGTTCCTGAATAAATTTAGGTTTAAATGGATGCTCATAAGTGACATTCGCTACAGCAGAAGACTTTGTGCCTAAATCTTGTCTCTTCTGCTTAAAGTAATTCTTTTGAGAGAAAGACAAGAGCAACTTAGGATGAGCTGAAATCCAGTGTGCATCAACCCTGTGGAATTCAGCTTTCTAGTTCAGCATACAGATAAATGAATGTATGGTTCTTTTGTTTGAAGCAGCGCTGGATCTGCTGTTTCAGTCACACAGAGATAAACAAATCCCCCTGCTAACAGTTTCCTTTCCTGTAGTGCAGAAAAAAGTACACAAACCCCTTTCCCTACCCCTGGAATCAGTACAAAGCCTCGCAGGAGCGCAGGGTGTGCAGTGCAGCAGGCGGCAGTTTTTAGTGTTGCATTGTTGGAATTCTGCTGGCTTTTCTGTACAGCACTTTGAGTTGTGCAGTCTTTATTACTTTGATATACTTCCCAGCCTGGCTTTTGGGAAGGAAATAGTGCGTCTTGCAGTTATTGAAATTAGTTGGAGGCCCACAGAAGGGATGCAATCACTTAAGGGCCTCAGCTGCCTGGGATTCTTACGACAAGAGCTTTTCTGGCTGGAGCGCTGGCTTTGGTTTCGGATGACAGGCAGCGTTGTTTTGTTCTTTGAGGGGGGTGGGTGGTATATGTAGGGGGAGGTGAAGCTGCCATGTGATTCCTCAGTTTCACATTCTTTCCCTTCCATGATGCTGTGGAGAATTTCTGGCAGTCAGATTGACCAGAGTTTGTTTAACACGGTCAGAGCTGTGTAATGGAAGGAAGGAGTGGGCAGAAATGGAGAAGAGGAGGGTGTGTGAAGGGGCAGCTCCCCCAGTCCATAGGAAGAAAACACCTTAACAGTGAGAACCAACTTAGCAAGAGATTCAGCATTAGAATTTCCATGTTATCCTGGGGGATGTGTGGTATGAAGAGGAGGATGAGAAGGGAGTCACAGCAAGAAGCTCTATTTGCTGCAGCCCACCCAGCCCATTCTCCTTCTTTCTCAGAGATACCCCTCTGCTTGCTGGAAGTTCCTGCTGGGATGAGTCTGCTTTCAGGGTAACTGGTTTGTGAGCTGGGAGAATTTGGTTAATGTCTGGTGGAGCAAATCTTTGCACCAGTGTGGAAGAGCGAAGGCCTGTTCTGTGCTGATTTTAATGAAGAAACTTCACACACACCAGTTACGACCACCACGATACTGGCTGGACACTGCAGAGGTGTAGAATGAAAAAAACTTCCTTTGACATCAGCCACTTCTGTCCATAACAAGGAACAGGGTTGAACTCAGAACTAAGGCTGATCCGGTTTTGTGGTTATCTGGGATTGGTGTTTTTGGTGATACAGTCGTGTATAAGACATCCTGCCTATCCAAAATGCAAAAAATATTAACTGAATGTATTGACCTTAGAAGCTTGCTGTGACTTGGTTTGCTCCCTTTCAGCTTGTTTAGTCTTTGTATAGGACAGACACCCAAGTCTGCTGAAATTCAAATAGGCTGTTGTAGCATAACAGTAGGAAGCTCCAGGAATAGTCTCACCTTTGTTCCATGCACATGCATTTGGCATTCAGAGAACCTATTTTGTGTTACTGTGATGCCCTTTTTTTGTATATACGTTTTTGCTTTTTTCCGTGTCTTCTATCCCCTTAGCCCAAGATGCTGTGAAGATGCTGTGCAGCACTCTGTAACCCGACAGCTGCTGCCAGTCTTGAGCCTCACACGTGTTGCTGCTGGCAGGCACAGAGCCCTGGTCTGCAGGCAGATCTCTCCTCTCTCCAACTGGCTGATAACCTGCTTTGCAGCAAGGGAGTAACAAGAAAAATTACTGACAGTAAGGACAGGACAGAAAGGTGGTTGGAACAGAGTTGCATAGAGCCCTGGAATTGTATATGGATCTTGCCATGCATCCCCAGCATGTCTGCAGCAACTACTTTCACAAGAGCTTTATGAAATCCTTTGTAGAATAGAGTCCTCTTTTTTGTGGAGGTCACTAAAAGATTCTGTTTCAAGACAGCTTTCTTGCTATATCTGTGCCAGAGAAGGTGATTTTTAGACAGCATTGATTCTCCCTGGTGGAGACTGATTGGTCTGTAATACTTAATATTTATCTCACAACTAAACAACTAAAATTATGGGCAGAACACAAATTTACCTTTCTGTAGAGCAAGGGGAGTACACTGACATACAAACCCCCCCGGAGGAGGTGGGCTGCTGTGGGGAAGTGTAGATGAGAATAGAGAGAAGACTAGTGCTGCAACTGTCACCAAATCTGCTATTTTTAACCTTGCAGATTACGTGAGTGTTGACACAGCCATGCATGCTCCAGCCACGGCGCAGTAGTTTTTGTGAAGGCCTCTTGTTGCCTGCTTGCACGAATGCTACGTGGTGCAAGCAATCCTGACCATTCCATCTCTCCTGAGTGCAGTGCTGACAAAGCTTGCTGGCAACTGTGCTTTCCTAACCTCTGGGAGCAGCGATTTGGTAGCTTTCAGGTGGATCAGAGACCAAGGGCACTTGAAGAACTGGAGAGATTCTCTTCTGCCCCTTGGATGTATTGGTGTAAAGGGGGATTTTATGACGCAGTTGTTCTGTGATTCAGAGAGGTGGTAATTCCCCTTGAAAAGAAAAACCACAAAAGGGACGGTATTTCTAGAGGCTTTTCACTCTTACACTGGGTGAAACAAGACTCAGTTCTGTTTATGCTACACCCTCTTGGCATAGTTTGCATGGTTTTACAGACAGAACCATGTAATAAGACAGATGGTTCAGTAAGATGGTGCCAGGAGACAAAGATATGCTGGTTTGCTCCTCTTCCTATGCAATAAGTTGTTTTTATGTACCACCATTTTTATGGCAGCGCTCATCAGGTGATGGCTGTGTGGCAAGAAGGTTTGTTACAGTTGAAGCTCCCAGACAGTGTGTTCCCATGGGGCTTTTAAACGTTGTGGAGGCTGGAATTCCACTCTGTTTTTGAAGCAAAATTGCTTCCCCCACATGTATTGTAGCTGACTAGACTATTTACGTACTGCTGAGTTTCCCTTTGTTCCTGGCAAGCACTCAGCTAGAAACCAGGGTCTGCTGTGCAGAGGTAACGTCAGCGTGCAGCAACAGCAGAACAGGAGAGGGCCTTTCAGTTTTCCCCACCAAATCAAGTCTGATGCAAAGCATAAATGCACGCACAAGTGAAATGCAGCCTCTATAGTAACTTCCCATTTTCTGTTTTTTACTGGCTCAGTGCAAGAAGTCACTCAGTTTCTGCTCAGTTCTTTGAGAAAAAGGTGCATGGGAAAGGCAGTGGCTGTTCCTCTGCCTTATTAAAATGTCTGCAACTTCCCTGAGCTGACTTGCCAGCAGTCAGAAGCATAACTTTGTAAGAGTGCTCAGGTTGTATTAACAGCTTGAAGATCCTTCCATTGCCTACTGGAAAGGGTTGGGGTTTTTTGTGTAAGATAATGTAAACAGAGTCTTTGAACTCACAGAGTTAAAGAGGAAAAAAAATCCTTTTATGGGAACTCTGTAGGGTTTTTAAATCTGGAGTGGCTTAAAAGAAACATCACATGTCCTTGTTTGTGCTGATGTCACATGCATTACTCTGCTGCTTGTGGTATCTCCTTAGCATTGCCCTGAGGCCTCAGGGCAAAGCGCCAGCGAATATCCAGTGTTCTTGGCTCCAGCCAGCGCTTCTATTCAGGGACGCAGCAGTCAGCTGGAAAGGAAACAGCAATGAAGTAACAGAAATGGATTTTATATATTTATGTCTCAAGCTTTCCTCCTCATTTGTGGGTGAGGGTACGGTGCAGTTTTATAGTTTGGCTTCACTTTTGCTGTGAAAGACTTTTTAAATACTCAAACCCAAGCAAGAGCTGAACAGTGTTTATATGCCTACGTGCCTGGTGGAGTACAGCACTGAGTACACAGGGAGTTCTCCCAGCACAGACTGGTTTTGCCAGCTTCTTTTTGGGTGCCACAGGCTGTGCTCAGGTGGCTGGTTTCGTTCACATGGAGTCATGCCAGCTGAGCTCTCGCAGGAATATTTGTAAGGTTAAACGTTCTTCAATTCAGATTGCTTTTGTTTTGATTGAAGCGCTCTCAGCAGTGTTTGCATCCCAAACACAGCAGCTTTCCATCTCTTTGGTTCACCTCAGCTGAGCACACAGTGCACCCTGTGAGGAAACACAACAGAATTTCCCAAGAAGCGGGTTTCTGGGGGAGGGGGTTGTTTTGGTTTGGTTTCAGGTGAGGGTTCCCAGACTCTGCTCTGTGAAGCAATGCTCAGCAACAGCTTGAGTGCAGGGTTTTCCAGCTCGGTGACAGTCCTGTTGAAAGATTTATTCCAGACCAGGGGCTCTGGAGATGTCAAGACATTGCTCTGTGATGGACTGAGGTGCTGTTCGAACTTAAAAAATGAAACCATTCCTCACCCAGATGCAGAGATTTCATGCACGGCTTCTGGGCACGAGGCAGTGGGAGCTACACAAAGCATAAACCAGAATTGCTTGCTGACTTCCTGAGAATCTGTCAAAGTTAGGAAAATGGTATTGTTATTTTATAGAACCTAAACTAAAAGGTGATGTGACCTGGCTTTCCTTACACGGGAAGGGTAGCAGCGGTGGCAAAATGAAGCCAGCAGACCAGGCTGCTGGGCAAGCAGGGAAAGGAGATCATACTGAGACTCAGGGTATGTGCTGGAAGGTAAGCCAGGGGTGAAGGATTCTCCAGTACGTTATCTCAACTGAAGGATTTTTCTTTGGGTTTTTTTAATGCATTCTTATTCCAGCACAGAAAGTAGTAGCTTTGGCCATTGGTGACTTCCTATACACAGCGTGTTTCTCCGAGTACTGTGTACACAGAGGATTGGCTCCAAGAAGTAATGTTAATCTTCCTTTTCGTATTTAAATTTCTCTTATTACTTACACTGTGTTAACAGAGGACATCCCTGTTCCACCTTCACAGACAGTGAAATCCCTTCTTGTGTTTAAAGCTCAGGGCGATCTCTCAGGAATATCCAATTTTGCTGTGTCATGAAAATGCTGTTTTCATTATGGCTGTATTACTGTTTCATTTTGTGGTTTTGTTTTGCCAGCATGGGACGTTGCACAGATTTAATCACGGATGTGCTTAAGCAGATGATCTCACACTTCGTAAAATATTAATGCATCCCTGGCCGTAAATGAAAACAACGTAGTTTTACAATAAAATACTAGAGAATGTCTTTGAGACCGGCAAATGTCTGTGGGGGGTTACAATTAATTTTAATGTGATTTTCTTCTTCCAGGAGGAAAAAAGCGGTGCTTTACCTTGTGTGTATTTACTTTTTTAATTTTTTCCAAGACAGTATTGATAGGGTAGAGATTGCTTGTCTGAAAAGTGTGAGAGGCACTATAGTGCAGCTGTGTGAGTAAGTGAGTACAGGGTATTTTGGAGGAAAAAGAAGTATAGAGTCAGAATAAAACCACAAAATGCTCTGGATGTCGGGTACCCATTAGAGTGTTTTATTTGAGGGAGTAGAAAAGGTGGAGACCGGAGCTCTAGAAGTAAATTGGTGATTAAGGAAGAAATGTGAAAGGTCGAAATGTGACAAGGGGCTCTCGGCCTCGAAAATTTCTGTCACTTCGTCTTCCATCCGAATGGAATGATTTCCTAAAACACGAGGTCTTATTCAGTCATGGTTGGTTGGGCTCTAGCCAGGGCTTGCGAAACACCTCAGTAAATGGTTGTGCTGTGTGTTCCCTGTCCAGGTTCGAATTGATGCGCATGTGTTGGCAGTACAACCCAAAAATGAGGCCCTCCTTCCTGGAAATAATCGGGAGCATTAAAGACGAGCTGGATCCAGCGTTCAAAGAGGTCTCCTTCTTCTACAGTGAAGAGAACAAGCCTCCAGACACAGAGGAGCTTGACCTGGAGACTGAAAACATGGAGAGCATTCCTTTAGATCCCTCCTCCACCCTCCAGCCCACTGACAAGCACTCAGGACACAAAGCCGAGAACGGCCCAGGTGTGGTGGTCCTTCGGGCCAGCTTCGAGGAGAGACAGCCGTACGCACACATGAACGGGGGACGCAAGAATGAGAGGGCCTTACCGCTGCCCCAGTCTTCGGCCTGCTGATCCTTAGAACCAGAATCTCACAGAAATAAAACACATTGGGGGAAGAAAGAAAGGAAATTACAATATATTCAAAAGCCTACTGTACCTCAGTGGATCTTCAGAACTGCCATAGCTGCACTTGGGAGAACCCTTTTTTCAGTAAACAAGTTATCGTATTTTTTCTTTTTTCGATATGCAAGCAGATGTTTGTTTCGGTAAAGGACTCCATTCGTGGGGCACACAGTCGGCCTTTTAAAACTCTAATGTTAACACTTAATAGTGACAGAAAACTTGAGATCTCATGTCTCTCTCTCTCTCCTCTCTCTCTCTTCTTTCTCTTTCTTTCTGTCTTTCTCTTTGCTTCATAATGGGAAACATATCTGCGTGCAAGTTCAACCGTACAGCACTTTTATCAGATCAAAGATATCGCAGGCCAGGTGGCTCCCGGTACCCGTGTGAGCACCTGCCCAACACTGTAGGTCTTTATAAAAAAAACAAACAAACAAAAAAAAACCAAACAAAAAAAAAACACACAAAAAATTTAAAAAGACTGGATTTTTAATGTTGCTCTTTAACCTTTTTAGGAACACGTAAAAGAATAAAAAAGGGCCATCATTCGTCCAAGGTTGTTACCATTTTCAACGCTGCCAAATTTTGCCAAAAAAAGAGAACTCTTTGTTTTTTGTTTCTGTTTTGTTTTGGGATTTTTGGAGGCATGGAAGGAGCACAGTAATCAACTGCTCTGTTCAAAAGAGATCCTGACCAATACGTTCGATTCAATCATACACTGGTATTTAAAAGAAAATTAAAAATATCAAATTGTCAGCTCTTTCTTCAAAACTGGACAAAATGTGATTATTTTTATTTTCTTGTGATGGAGAAGATAAAAGGGATGGGGTAAAGAATCAGCCCTCCCTCCACCCCTGTCCCCATCCCAATGAATTCTGGACAGAACTGGCAGTGGTGAGCTAAAACACGTGCATTTTGTACAAAAAAAGTCAACCGCACGCCAAAAATGAAATACGAAAGTAACCGGCAGAGATCTCCATCGTTGCAGCCTGCCTTCCTTCACAGGCTTGCAAGGAAAAAAACACCTAGAACCATAAATTGGAGAAGACAAAAAAAAGCAGTAACCGGATTCAAGTATATGATGCTTTGTTGACCTTTTCTCTTTATTATTAAGACTTCTTGAAGGGTCTTGCAGTTCTATGTTAGACCATGGATCATTTGCATACACATTGTCTTTTGTGTCACTTTTATAACTTTTTTACAGTTCAGATACTCATCTATATGTCTGTACAGAAAAAAAGCTGCTATTTTTTTTGTTCTTTATCTTTGTGGATTTAATCTATGAAAACCTTCAGGTCTGCCCTCCTTCCCTTCCCTCCCCTCCCACTTCAATGAATTTCTTATGCTTTGTACTATAGTGTGTAACTTACTTCCTCCTCCCCAGGAACTGATACCTTTCATATGATTTGCCATGAACTGTTTAATGCCTTTTTATAAATACATTTCCTCCTTTTTTTTTTTATTTTATTTTATTTTATTTTATTTTTCCTTCCATTAGTTGTTTTACAACATCTTGGCTGTGTGGGCTACAGGGCTATTGAGGGGGACACGGAGAAAGAGGGGACACCCCGCACGGAAACACTCTGGCAGTGCTGTGGTGTGGTGTTTTCGAACCCCAGTTTTCCTTCCTTCCCACTAACCTGTGCCCAGACAGCATGCGAGTCTCTTACAGTGCAAGGCATGATACAAACTCAGGTCAGAAAAAAAGGTTTAATATTTAGTACATTCTTGTTCAGTGTTGATATTCATTGTCGTACAAGGGTCCTGCCCCTCCTTCCCTCCCTGCTTGTTTTGGTTGTGGCACACATCCACCCCATCCCCACACACTCCCCTCGCACACACGTATATGTTTTTCATTTGTTGGGTACAACAGTCAGCACCAGGCTTTTGGGTCACTGATGTTTCAAAAGGCTCTCCTGATCCTCCTGCCCCATGACCACGAGCTGCAGCAGTCGCAGCTGGTGGTGCCAGCCCTTCTTAGGGTGCCCACTGAACACCTGGCTCCAGCAAAGCCCAGCTTTTTGCCTTCCTGATGAGGAAGCACTTGCGGAGGCCACCCCGTGTTAAAAATCCAACCCAATCCAACTCAACCAAACCCACTCGACTATTTCTGTGGGGCTGAGTGGAAAGCTTGTAGCTGGGGCCGGTGGCTTGGCTAGCGAACAGTTAAGTGTTGGCAGCTATGGAACCTGTTGGAGTACAAGCTTATTGCTGAAATCGTAGACCAAACCTGAGAACAAAATCGAGTGAGTAGGCTTGTTTATTCAGTTGCAGAAGCCCTGGTGAAAGGGGAAGGAGGGGGCACCAGAAAATCTACAACCAAGGAGTTGTACCAGTTGCTCATCTGGCATTAGTTCAGCATCTAAGCCTTTGTTTAGCACTGATCCAACCAAATGATGGCAGTGAAGAGGTGGTTCTGGGATGGAAATGTTTAAATCTTTTGAGTAAGAACAAAGAACTGAAATATACTGATTGCTAGTTTTGACTGGAGATTTTAAAAAGTTTGTAGTGCTTTTTGCTTGTGTAGTTTAGGTCCCATTATCTTCTCTTGCCTCTCTCCCATAGTTATTTTTCCCTTTTAAAAATGAAAAAGACAAAAAAGTTAATTAAGAAGGTATTCTATGTAGGATTTTTTATTTATTTTTTGTGATATCAGTTTAAATCACTGTAGAGATGCCCCATAATAAATTTAAATACTGAGATAAGGGGTTTTGAGTATGACAGGGGGACAGTTTTTGATTTTTTTTTTTTTCAAACATTTATCTACCTCACTCTTATTTTTTTATATGTGTGTGTATATACAAAAAGTACATCTCACATTTCTCAGCAGCCAATAAATGCCGTTGATACTGGTAACCTCTCACTCCATATACCACATGCTCTAGGTTCTGGAGGGGAGCAGTCACTGCCTGCCACAAAAGGTCACCTCAGCACATTTGCCTCAGTTCCAAGGAGTTTCGCCAGTCCTTTGGTTCAAATTCATGATAGTGAGGAGGAATCCAAGAGTTGTCTGAGTTAGGGCGACCATTCCTGAAGGAAACATGAAGGCTTTTTAATGTGCTGTCACGGCAGTTCTGAGGTCAGCCATAAAACACTGCATATTTAGATGGGACATAGTTGACCCAGTAGGAGAACTTCAAATTCTGAGTATTTAATGGGGTCTGTTAGAGAAATGAGTTGTTCACAATGTTTGAAAGTCCAGAGGAACTGCTAGACTAAAGGGAATGGTCTTTCTGCAGAATGGACTAAGTCATTCCTGATGCCACAAGCACCCAAAAATAAATTGGCTTGGACAGAAGTAGTGTTGCTTTCTTGACCAAAAACCTGTCACAGGCTGCCTGACGATACTACTACATCGAGTTCGCAGTTTTAGATCTCTGCTGCTTCTGTTTGATGAGAGCACTGATTTTTTTGTGGGTTGTTTTTTTTTCAAAACTAACATGGAATTGATTTCTTTTAATGTGCCAGTAAAAAGTCAGCTTCCTTTTCTTCCCCTGTTTATATGCTTCATAACTGTGGATTCTGATGGACCAGCCATCACATTTTAACTGCCCTCTGACAGCGTGTAACTGGTTTACAAGCACGCAGGACTAACACGAGCTTGCCATCAACTTGATGTATAGTGTTTCCCTTTTTCCAGCTCTGGCAGCTGTTTGTGCAGGTGTTGGTTGTGGTATCTGAACAATGTGATGCTTGGCTACTTTGAGTTGTACACGGCCTCTTGAACATCCAGCACTGTAGTTCAGTGCGACAGAGTTTGTCTTTAGAGGAAGCGTTTTTCTCTAGCCCTGAGAAACCAACAAAATTTCAAGTTTTTACTGAGTTGTTCCATCTTTATTGTTAGGTTCCAGTGACCTTTTGGTGCAGTGACTACTCCCCTCTCTTGCACATATTGATTACCACAACTGGAGATCCTCAGATCTTTCAGCTGGCTAGGAGGGTTTTTAAAAACTGTCCAAGTTAGTGGTTTTTATAATTGTATGTAGGTGGTTTTAAAATGCATTAGGAGGAAACACTAATGACGTAGCACCCTTCATAATAAGCATTTCAAAAAGCACTTCAGTAGAAGACAGTCACGGGACATCACGTACACATGTGTGACAACAGTCAGCTCTCCTGGACCAAACCACCTTCATGATACCATTGCGTTCTGTGTTTGCAGTTCAAGCTTAATTCCTTAATTCTGTTTGTTTCCATAGCTTTTTTTTGTTGTTGTGTTTTGTGCATTTTGAATAGCTTTATTCACGTGGGGTTTTCATGCAGCCTTCCCTTGGACAGTAAATCAAGTTGTTTGTGCATGTGAACAACTGAGAATTGATGTTGGCTTGGTAGAGTCATAATATGGTTTGTAATGTTGTTCTTCCCTGAGACCACTGGCTTGTCTGGTATGGAAAATTTATTTAGAACTTCAGCTATGTTTGAATAAAGTCAAAGTAATCCAGTTTGTTTATAAATTAAAAACAAAAGCCCACCCAGCCATAAAAACCAGCATTGGACAAATGGTACCATGATGTTTTAACACAGTAGGATAACAAATCGGCATCACTCTGGGCAGCAGGTGGCTTTGGTTTTAGTGCTCAGCCATTGTTCTCACCTGATGCGCATATAAAAGCTGCTCGGTGGCATAGAAGGTGATTTGGTTGCAAAGGAACGTGGCTTCTCTGTAAACTCAGAAGTTTCAGCTGTGTGGTACTAAGATGCTCTTTTGGGGGAGCAATAAACTAGACGCAGAAGCCGAGCATGATGGAAAGTGTGAGGCCAGCCTGTGTGCACCGAGTCTTTCAGCGTGATGCCTCTGCCATTCAGAGCTGGTTCTGAGCAATGTGTGGTTCTAGGCGTGTTTACACTGATGCTCCTCTTGGTCTTTCAAAACAAAGGAAAGAAAGCCCAGTTTGCCCAGGACAACTGGTCACCAGATGGAACTGCTGTCAGGTCCTCTGGGAACTGCTGAGAGGTGTTCAGTGCAATCCGAGTCGAAGTGAACAACACTCCTATTGTTGGTATAACTCCATACATATATATCTATATATACATATATATATATCTACATATATATATCTATAATATAGATATATATATTTAAACCCTCTTCATTCCATTAGTACAAGTAACACTTGTTTCCTGTTACTCTTATTTTGTTTGTCAACCGTGTATTTAATCACTGGGCTCAACAGCAGTGGAGGAAGGTGCAAGGGATCCACTCCTTACTAACCAGTGGTAAAAGCCAGATATTGCAACTTAACCCGTGAGCAGTTGTGCAGACAAGAATGTAAGAACAATGTGTAGAAACAACACTAGTGGCCAGGGGTGCTGAAGATACAGAACTATAAACAGGCAGAAAGGCTTCAAAGGATGCCTTGGTTCCAAAACTGGTTGCTTGGGGACCACGAACGGCCTCTGAAACTGAGCACAACAAGGTAAATCAGAATCGAGAAGAGTTTGTGTGGAGACACATGAAAACAAAGAATATGGAAACTGGTATTTACAGAGACACAGGGCTTGGCAGAAATTTGAGATAGCATCCTGAGCTTGGTATGTAGGACAGCATCAGAGCTCAGGTATCGCAATTCTGATCGCTGGTACTTGTAAATAAACCTCTGGACTTTCCAGCTGGAGTGGTAAATCCATTACCAGGAGTTGAACGGTTGTTGCCATCAGTCGATACGAATTGGTCTCGGATCGCAGTCGGTCTGTTTTGCAAGTACCTTAGGACTCTCAGTAGTCTGTGTGTGTGCATATGTGTGTGTGCTCATCTTTTATTTTGTATGCCTTCTGTTGATTAGTAATCCATTAGCATTTTCAATAGGGCTTTAAGTCCAGTAGATTACGGGTAGTCAGTTGACGAAGATCTGGTTTACAAGAACTAATTAAATGTTTCATTGCATTTTGTAAGTACATAGAATAATTTTATAAAATGTTTGTAGTTTATAAATGCCTAAACTATAATTTAAGGGCACTTTTCTGTGTCTGTGTATGGGTGAGTCTGTATGTGATCGGGTGTTTGGATGGTACCAGTTTAGTAGCTAGCTTTACTATATGCCAAAAAGGATTGCTAACTTGGCCAACTCACGGTGTGTCCCTCTCCCCCTACCTGCCCAAGCTTTGTGTCCCAGTATACAGCAAGTGAGTAAAGAAGTTGGGGAAATGTTCTGTATCTTCAGTATCCTGGTCTTTCATAGCCCTCTGGTTGGGGTGGGATCATCTTACCTGGTCGTTTCACTTTAATGTCCAGGGCAGTTAATGGATTACAAGAACCTCACTGGTCAGGGAAACAGAATGGGTCTTGCTGCTACCCACTCTCACTGTGCTGTGCAGTACCTGCTTGGTGGTGGCTCTGTGGTTGGAAGGACACGACTGCATAAGAGGGAAGACAATTTTAATAATTGCTGTTGAGGATTATTTGCAGATTTCTTATCACTTTAAAAGTTCATATGCAGCCTCTAGAGATACTGAGCACCGTTTGAAGCTTTCTTGAAATGAGCAAGGCAGGGTCCCTATTTATTTTTATTTAAGAGTGTTGAAGATCCCTTCCCCCTCGCTTCTCCCAATTCTGACTGACCACGAAGGGTTATGAGGATTTAGATACTGTTTAAAAATCAGCTCTTCTGTTTTCTGAACCAGTGAGGTTTGAGATGAAAGCATTGGCCAGAGTTTGTCTACCTCTGGGACAAAAACTAACCTAGAAAGTGCTAAGGAATGGATGCAGTTGCAAATACAACATTTTCCAAGTTTTCTTGTTTAAATTTTTTTAAGAGAAAATTAAACAAAAACATGGCCAATTTATTACATGAAAAGACTTGCTGTGTATAAATTATTCCTAAAGAAATTCCTGTGTTTATATTAAAATGAATCAGTAGATAAAAAAAAATTTCAAAATGTTTTTGTATATTCTGTTGTAAGAATTTATTCCTGTTATTGCGATATACTCGGGATTCTTTACATTATGAAAAGAAGAAACTTTGTCTATTTTGAATGGCTGAAGCTAAGGCTCCTTTAGTTTCTCTTACTCTGCTTTTTTCTAGTAGTTTCAGTACTACATGATTTAAGTTAAATAAAAGAATTCTGTATGCATTTGCCTGTTTCTGAATTTGTTGCTCCTTATGTGAAGCAAGTACAGGTTAGAGAACTCAGAGTAAATCTCTGTCTTGTGCCCTTTTTGGCTGCGTTTGATTGAGCTATTCTGAATAAATCTTGGTAGAATTCAGTACTGCCAGTGTGTTGGGTTGAAATCAAAAGTATTTCCATCCAGCAACACTGAGCTCATGGACCCTTTTTCAGTGGGACTTTGAATCCTCTTTTGCAGGAAGGAGTTCCCTTGAATCAGGTAAGGTGGTTATTTATGTATTTGAAGAAAACCTGCTTATTTACCCTCACTGCAATCCCGAGATGAGGCATCCAGCCATCCAGCACGTGGTTATCTGTTTGCTGTAACGGTCATCTGAGAAGACAGTGGCAAGAAACCGTGCATTGTCTTGGCATTTCCAGTTCCTCTGATGCTCATCATCAAGGTGTTGACTGAAACGAGGCATGACGGTGGCCCAAAGCTTCAGCTGTGTGCGTGTTTAGGTTTGTCTGCTGTCCTTTTTACTCACGTGATGCTTAAGGAATGGTCTTCTGTTTCCCTGGAGAAAGCCCAGGTGTTCACATTAGGCTGCTGCTGTCCTGTTGTAGTGACAGGTTTTCAAAAATACCTGCTAATTTTATCTCGTCTGCCATGGTATTGGCAGGACCATCAGGGAGAGCTGAAGGAGAACTGCTATAAACCTCTCTCATACCCAACCTTCATGGTGCAGTGCTTCTGTCTGTGGCTGGGTGTGGGACCTGGAGGAGCTGGGCTGGGTGGGGGAGCAGCACAGGAGTGATCTGTCACTGTCCCATTCCATGGTTCACAATTTGGGATCTCCTTTGGTTCCTGTTTTGTAAGTAACGTGGAGTGCCATAACACGTTCCACAGCACAGTGCTTCAAGGATTGCCTCTCCTGGGACAAGTTGGCTTTTTGGTTATGAAGTGCAGGTCCCTGAATTGCCACGCCCTGTCCTACTGAAGGACTGGTGTCCTTGTGCTGGGCTCTGTGAAAGGACTGCAGTGTTTTCCTTTGGGACAGGCACTGAGAATGTGGCTTTTAGTGGTGGGTTTGGGCAGTTGAAACTCTTAATTACTTGATGGCATTACAGTTCCTCCTGGATTCCAGCCTTTTGTTTGCTTTCTTTTAAGTCATCCTGGGTTCCCAGCCCGTTTCTGGTGTGGAAACTGGCATCTACAGCAGATCACTAAGGGAGAATTGTAAAACTTCACAGAACAAATCCCTGCTTGTGTTTGTTTTCCACATATTTACATTTTCATGTGAGAACTTCGTAGGGCTGATCTATCCCTCTGGACTTGGATAGGGGCTGAGGGAGATGTCTGTTACATCCGTCCTGTGCTGAATACAGCTGTAGGTATCGATCCTGGATCAGCAAGTCTTTATTATAATGTCTTCCCAACCATTGAAACCAGGATTAAGCATCTAAAACATTGCAAGTCCATTTTCATGCTTTCTTCAATCTGAAGCAACCTTATAATTCTTAGCAATACAGACTGCCAATCATTGTGATTTCTGTCAAGCTTTTTACGCCAAGGAGATCTAAACAGTTGTTTGGGTTTGTAAGGAAATGTCACTGCAACTAACAACGGAATATAAAATCCTCTATGTAGGGGTTTAAAATAAAATTAGATTTGCTTCATTTAAGAGAGTAAGGAATTGCATTCTAAGAAATCCTCCTTTTTATCTTACATTATCCATCCTACTCTTTTTATTCCTCACACTGTTTTAACATTTCTAAGATAATTGTCCGTAATGCTTTTCCTAGAAATTCTGCTGTTATCGATTTGGATAATGGGGGCACATGGATAAAAGCTGCTCTTCCATTGCCGTAATACAGAGAAGCATAGTAGGTGTAATCACAGATATACCTGCAGATATTTTCCTTTTAAATGAAGATTAGCATAAGGGAAAATTGCTTCAGTGTTAGTGAAAAGTGTAGTGACATCGCAGAGACCATTCTAAAGGTGCTTGCAGTTGCTCTGTTCTTCAGTGTATTTATTTCATTTTATGTTCCTCGCAGTTGGGAAAAATAGATTAAAATCTGCTACCAGTCAGTATTGCTTTCAGAATGTTTTAATAGCTCAGGTTTACTGGGGTTGTTAATCGCAGGGTGTGCTATGTTGAAACATGTTTCTTTTGGAATTTACAAATCCATGGAAAAATATCTACTGGCTGTAGTTTTCATGAAGACTGCTGAACATAAAATTTAAATTTATCCCAATTCTGTACTTGTGCCCCTTTGAAGACTTTGCTTCAAAGGGGTTTTGTTCACAGGAAAAGGCATTGCAAAGATTCTTCAAGGTTAAATGACCTGACTGAGCTATTTCTGCTTTTAATGTGAGACCCCAATACGCAATATTTACCTTCCTGCATCTCTGGAAAAGATTATATCAATCCCTTCCACTGAAATGTTTTTCCAGAGAGTCTTCATATTAATTGTAGATTCGATCTTTTCTGGGCCATTTAGCATGCAACAGCCACCTTCTGGGTGAAAACCACAGGCATCCATCTCTTGGTAGCCTTTGTTCTTCCCACACTGCTCAAGGATGATGATTGCTTTGGCGGATGATGCCAGCCCAACGTGAACACTAAGCTGTTTTTTCCCACCAGAGTCAATAACAGGAAATTAAAAATGAGACCTGTTTTTAAAAAACATGTAACGCAATAGTGCCAAACATCGTGTGAAATACCAGCTTTGAGGCAGGGAGTCTTGCTGTAGCTCATGCCTACGATAAGAGATTATAAATGATAAAAAAATTACACTTCAATTTGTTTCTGTTGCATCCAGTAAGAGCTGCCCTACCTTTCTTGCAGTTTATGTTTCTTTTTTCCCTTTGTTCAGCAGGCAGTTATGCTGTTTAAATGGCACAGGGTTAAAACAGAGTGCTGATGACTGTGTGCCTCAAATTTCAGTTTGAAACCTTTATCACAGTTTTAATAGTCACTTTCCAGAGTTGCCTTATACACACATTATGCAATACGGTCTGGGAGATCTTTTTAAAGATCCACTCAGAATAATAATATTCATAAATGAAGGGGAAAAATTGTGCAACTTTCTACTTACTCACCCGTGGCTGAAGGGTTGTCCATATCGTGAAGACTTTCTCCTTCGCTTTTTGGTAAACCACCGGCAGCTGCATGATATGGAGATCAATGTTGTTACCGAGGCCTCTCTTGGACAGCTCCTGTGCTTAGAAAGAAACCACCATGGACTTGTAAGAGCACTGGATTTCTCAGACTGCAATAAAGAAATCAGGCTGAGCCAACTGAGAAAACGAACCAAAAAGCAAAGTCAAGCTGTCTAAGCCCGTGGTTCCCGAATGCTGGTCTGCAGCGAGATGCAGTTCTCTTGTGGTAGCTCTCCCTTTTTTAACTGAAAGAGTCTGAAATGTGCTCAGCAATTTCCTAATGTCACGTCCACGTGGAGCCACTGCTGTGTTTTGCAGAGGGATGCTCAGTCTCTAAAGGGTGGGAGTGGTTATTGCTTAGGGACTGGTCCATGGGGAACCATGAAATACAGAAGCTCTTGGAAAGGGTTCACAGTTAAAAGCACCCAAATAAGCTTTGATATAGGTAAGAGTTGTTCCTCTGAAAAATCCAGCAGAGAAACCTGCGCTATCAAGAGACACAAACTGTGGAGAATTCACGTTAGCCATCCACTTGGGTGGCACCCGATCTGCTGGCTTAAACTGGTTCAGGTAGCTCCCCTGACTGTCAGCATGAAGAGTTTCTTTTAGAATGTGTTTAATTTCTTTTTTGTTTAGAAAATGTTTTCCCAGTAAATGGAAATGTCAGTTACTGGGATGTTATTTCCTATCATTTACATAGGGTTGAAGTTCCACACGGATCAATTCCCAAAGGAAACAAAAACTATGCCCAGGACTGAGGTGAAAGAAACAAAGGCAGCTTTCAAAGCAGCAGATTGACCAGATGGCTGGAAGATGGTCTGGAGAACAAATGTCATATGGAAATGACTTGAAATTATGTTGTCAGTGGAACGGGGCTAACAAACAAGTAGACAGTAGGCTGCTGCAATGGCAGGATGCAGAAGGAATGCAGCTGAGGTGGAAAGCTTTGTCCCAGAAAAGTAAAATGGTGTTTGAAAATTCCTGTTGCATCCAAGTAGACCACTACCAAAGGAGGCTACAGATGAAGTTTCCAGGGGGCACAGGCAAAAAGTCAGCAGCAGAGGTGAGTGATTAGCCCAAGAAACCTCTAACATTTTATTAAATGTCATTGTCTTCTCAAGCTTTCATTTCTCACTAAGGATACTTGGGCGGATGAGGCCCTCAGTTCTATGCTGTGCTAACTGGGAATTTTGCCCTTCAACACTGGCTTCCTATATAAACTGTTCCAATTTTCTTGTCAGCGGAAACATTGATTAGCTGTGCTCAATGAACTATTTGACACAAGCAAGGAAACAATGCCTGCAGGGAAGTAAACACATTCAGAGAACAGTGCCAGCCTTTTTTCCTCTGGGCGCTGACAGTCTTTGAGAGACCATTGCATCATCTTGCTTAAGAATGCTGTACTGTGTCTTAGCTTCCAAAAAAGAAAACCCCAGCTGGTTTACAATTAGCATTTTCTTTTCTAAAGCATCTTTAATTTTAACATTTAATGAGATTTTTCTTTTTGAACTGTAAGACTTAGAGGACTTGACTACCCGTAACTTTGGTACAGAACGTGGAGACCCAAAGTGAGTTGTCAGGCTCTCCTCTGGTGCTCTCGGATTGACATCCTGTTGTCACCATTTGTCATGGGAGAAACATGCCAAAACATATTTGTGCAGGACAAAACCAGAAGCTGGCCAATAGCAAAGCTCTGTGAATTTGTGTCAAAGGAAGATATTTTCTGTGTCCCAAGCAATTTCAGCATGCTGTCAATAACACATAGTACTTTGTTGTCTAAGAATCCTAACTATGGGCTTATACTCCATTAGACGAGATGTTGTGCAAACATGGAATAAAAAAATGGTTGTTCCTTGTCTCAGCCACGTCTCAGCCTTAAGCAAAACCATTTTTGCCTTTAAGGTGAGACACTGAGAGTGGTTAAGGAGGCTGACTGCATCTGGAAACTAGAGCTCATACTGGTGAGTTAATTCAGTAAACAAGCGCCTGTCTTTTGTTGTTGAAACAGCAAAGGGAACTTCAAAGGAGGACAAAAGTTTTGGAGGACTTTTTTGTGGGAGAAGTGGTTCAAAAGAAAGCATGGAGATTCTTTGTTGGGAAGCTCTTCAAAAAGGGAATGAAATCCAGCACTATCAGCTGATGACCTCAAGTTGTTGCTGAGTTGTGGTCATAGTCCTGGTCCTCTTGAGTTCTGGCCCATGTTGTTGCACAGCCTTCCCCAAAGAGAATAGATTTGCACAGAAGAGCTGAGCTCAGATGCGGTGGTTGTGCATCACACTGGGTGTTAGAAACATCTTGAACTTCTAGAAAACTCCAGAAAATTTCACTGAGTTTGCCTGAGCTTTCGCTGATTTGGGTTGCCAGGAAGTGGGGAGGGGGCAGGGCACGTATTAATTTTATGAACCTCATTCAAAAGGCTTGTGTTGATGTGGGAAGAAAACCAGAAGTTACCAGTTGATCCCATCAGTCTGCAAGTTACATTACAAAAAAAGATTCTTCTGTTTGGGGGGTTTGGTTTGGTTTGGTTTAATCCTGCAGGTACCTTCTTAAAGCTTTAGGGATGTAAGAAAGTTCCAGAACAGAAATGAAGGAACTAAATAGCAATGTCTTCTTGGTTTCACAGGTGATGAAACGAAAGCAGAGAGGGTGAGAGACAGAAAGATTAAATGACAAATTTCCAAAGACCACATGGTCAGTGGCAGGATGAAAAACTGCACTCGGAGATCTGATCCTCGTCTCCCAATAGCAAACATAGTTCCCAGAAGCAGTTGGAAATGTGACCTGTTCTTTGCCCTAACAGTTTAATTGCTATGAATGTTGTCACTCAACTTACATTTGTGCTCTATTAACTGGGGACTTTGACCTTGATGGTAGCCTGCCCTGATAGGTTGTTTAGCTGCCAAGTGCCAGACAGGAGTTTCTGGAGGAGACACAGAAACAGGGTCAGATCAAGGGTTATTAGGTGGGAACCATCAATCTATAATATGGAAAAAATAATTCAGGGGATATGGGATTCTGAGGGTCCCATGTGGTGCTGAAGAACTAACACATTGTTATAACACAATGTGATTTGTCAGCAAATGCAGAGTATATGCTTGGTGGTGCTTTCCTTTAGAGAGACTACCCTGCACTTCCACAGTTAAAAGTGCTGCTGGTGGAGCTTTCGTGCATATTTTAGGAAGGTATTTCAGGTGAATGGAGTTATGAAAACCCTGAAAAACTTAGTGAGGCAGGTTTCCAAATGAGAAGCTGTCTTCTTAGTGCTAGACAACCATGTTGGGCTGTGTGACAGTGTCTGTAGAAGCTCTGAAGCTTTTCTCAATGACCCCGAATTGACAGGTTCACCTATACTTTCAGATCCACTAGACTATCCTTTGTCCCTGAACAATCGAGGGGTACTTGCTGAGGAATGAGAATTTCGTGGACACAGTGCTGATGAATGCCTTGTGCGTGGGTTGCCTTGTGCTGTGATGAGAACTTGGGTTCATGCAAAAACAACTGCATGGTACTTACACTCTTGGAAAACTATGTTTTCATGTTATAAAACAGGCAATGTAGGACAATGCACTGCTACTGCCAATAAGAAATCAATGAATTTGGAACAAATATTCTTCCTAAACCAGCAGAAATAGAGATTTGGATCGTTTTATCTACATTTATCATCTGAATCCTGGGGATTTCAGAAAATGGAAATTGGCTTATTCAACAAAAGGTAGAATAGTGAACAGTTAATTTGTAAGGGAAACAATATCACACAACCGATTTTCTGAGTGCTCAATGAGGGCATAGAAGGGATGCAACTTTTGGAATGGGCTGTATGCTCATGGGACCAATCTCTGATCCTTCCTATAGCAAGAAAAGATGTTCAGAAAAACTGCTGACCCCACCAGCAAGGCAGAGAGCAACAGCATCTTATGGAGAAGCTGGCAACAGGGATTTTAAGGAAGGAGGTTGTATGGGCCATTGCAGAAAATTACGAGGAGACTGGGTGATGTACATTGTTCAGACTTCCCACGCTCTTGTACAAAAACATGCTGCAAAAATAACTTTATTTTTGCTTTAGCCACAGACTAGAATGTAAACAATATCACACACCTGGCTTCACTGTTCACCAATCACACGAACATATGAATAGATGCTAGGCCAATCCACTGCTTGCATGTGCTGGTCACACCCCTACCTAATACATAAAGGCAAAGATATGCTTTCAGGGAGTTGTAGACCCTGGAACTCCTGTTACTTGTATTTTAACAGGATTTTGGGTGCTTTTGGTATGAGGACCCTTGTAGGATATGAATCACTGAGGGTGCCGTTGGCATCCAGGCTTTTGGTAAGAACCACATTCATTTTGAGGTAGCTGTAACGCTGTTACAAATGTGTTAAGCCTGGACAACCACATTTATTAGTTCTGGTCTGGCTGCTCAGTACTTTCTTGAGGATGAGTTTGAGTGTACACTTGCTTGGTTTTCAGGAAAGAGACTCAGCACTAGCACCTAATGTGACTTTAGTGAAGCCACACAGGAACCCCAAGCCAAGACAGGATTACTTCTAGATGTAAATATTGCATTTTCCTATTTTTAATAGAAGTGCATAAGCTTCCTGAAGACCATAGGGCTACTCTTGTGAACAAGACCAATGGAACAATACTACAAGATTGCTATTTAGCACGGAGAAGCCTATCAAAATTCAAAGTACTTCCAGAATTGCAGAAAATTTCCCTGAATTGTCTAGATTAACCACCTTTGCCAGGGGACAGGAAACGAAAGCAGCATCCCTGCTACGAATACAAATTAATTCCACACAGAAGGTGTCACACCAGAGGGAAATGGGTTGGTTCTCCTTCATGTACAAGGACTGACATCTGTTTCATTATGGAATGTTGTGGCCTTTGTTATGTAACTTCCTGGTGTAGCCAGTGTGTGGCATTGTTACAGAAAATTCATTGGTGCGTTTCTGCTTTAGGCTGTTTTGCTTGCAGATAAAGAACATGTTTTATTTTCAGCCAGAAGAGGATGATCTTGCACCCAAAATTAGAACCAATAGGAACCAGGAAATCATGAGCAAGAACATTGTCAATTGACAAATATTTGCAGTTCAAGGCACACGTCAAGTTTGAGTTAAGATAATTTATGGGTTTCTTGTTATAATTGAGGTGTGGAAAGGTGTAACAGAAGTATTTTTGTTTCTTGTTGGCCTACAGGAATGAAATCCCTCATGACTTTGAGTGGGTAATGTATTTATTCTACCAAACACCAAGTTGCACTCAGCGTTTTTCACCCAACAAAGCCAGCATAGAAAATATGTAAGGGTTGGTGGAGTTTCTATAGTTGTGGTCTTTGGAAAAATCCTTGTTTTTCAATCATCATGGCTTGACTACACTTCATTTTCGAGACATATCTTCAGTAACTGTCACCAACTTGTAATATGGTTATAGTCCTGTAGAGTCGTCATCTTTCCATCGCTGCTGATACTTTCTTATAGTTATTTCTTTCATTTCAGTGTTCAGAAGAATTTAAAAATTTATGGGCTTATATCAGTCTTCAGAATAGAATATAGTCCCCTCAGTTTGTTTTACATGTCTTGCTTTCCATTTTTACCAGTATTACCTGTTGAATCTTCCAGAGATTGGACCAATCTTCCAGTTCAGTTTTACTGTCTTGACTGTTCCCTGACTAGTTTCAGATTTTATCTTTTTCACCTCAGAATTGCTAAGAGCTTGTGTGAAAGTCTCTCTCAGAATAACTCTGTTCATAAATACTTTATGAGAGTAACTGAACTCAAGGAAAGGCCATTGTCTGTGCCTGGGAGAATGAAGGAACCTTGCATGCAGCTCGTATACATACGCAGCAAATCTCTACAGCTGTTGCTACAGTTTGAACACACATACCGTGACCTTTCATACTTTTGTTTGAGCTGCAGTACTAAAGTAGCAAACTACTAAATTATTTTGTTGTAGCAGACATACTGTTACACACAATAGATTGGTATTTGTTTTGTAAGATATTTAATGACAGAAGTTGTGTTATTGTTAGAACTTAGATAATATTTTAAAAAGAGTAACCCTGATCATGAAACATAATCGTTTTGTGGAAATTTTTGGTGGGTCCCAAGAAATGTGAGTTGACACAAAAAACAGTTTGAAAATAAACAATTGTAGTAGAAAATTTTATGCTGAAAGCCAGATATCTAAACCACCTATCTTTGTATCACCCAGCTAAATTTTGTCTAATACATATATTTACAAAATAAGCAGGAATTTTCAAGACTGCATCCTAGACCTGGTACTGCTAGTCAAGGGGTATGGAGAGGGAAGAAATTTGAATGACCTTGGTTTTGGTTTTAATTGTAGACTTCACTGTCACTTGAAAGTAGAAGTCAAAGCTGAGATGAAAACATACTTAGAATTGGCCTGCTTTAGGTTTTGTGTTCTTGAAGGAGGCAGTAAGAACTCGATAGGCTACACTTGTATGAGAGAAAACCACTTGACATAAGCATGATAAAATGAGTTATGGTATGAGATGATCTGCATATTAAAAACAGAGATAACCTCTGGCATATGCTTTAGTTGCAGAGAAGGCAGCCTAAGTAAAAAATACCCTTTTTAAAAATCAAGAATAATATTTTGAAAAGTCCTTAAATAGCACCAAAAAAATCTTGCAAATAAAATAATGTTTCACTTCTTAATTATCTTTTTTCTTCCATGTTGGGAGTCTGCTCTGTGAGGCACAATTCTGTTTAATGACACATGAAATATAAGTTTTTTGAAGGGAATGGAAAGCCTGAAAACAGTATGTACTGGGATCTCCCCAAAATAAAATACTTCCCTGCCTTTTTTAAAGCTTACCTTCGCTGCTTCCCAGCTAGAATTAACCAGGTATTGTCTAAAGGGACCAAACCCTGAAAAGAAAGAAAGGTGTTTTTAACATGTGCTTGCTCTGCATTTGTAGATTAGGTGTTGACATGTATGCACACACGTTTGTTCTTCATCTTTATATTTTTTATTATGGAGACTGATATTTTTAAATAGGATTTGGCCTTTATACCACTTAAGGAAATAGTATTTTTAGTTTTTATATGCACTTATCATAGAAACACCTGGTTGGAAAAGATCTCTGAGGTCATTGAGTAACCATGCCTGCCTCCCCACTAAACCATGTCCCTAAGAAACTCATCTACCCGTCTTTTAAACACCTCCAGGGGTTGTGACCCCACCACCTCCCTGGGCAGCTGTGCCAGGGCCTGACCACTCTTTCAGAAAAGAAATTCTTCCCAATGTCCAGTCTAAACCTCTCCTGGTGCAACTTGTGGCCATTTGCTCTCGTCCTATTGCTCGTCACTTGCGAGAAGAAACCAGCACCCGCCCTGTCACAACCTCCTTTGAGGTAATTGTAAACAGTAACAAGGCCTCCCCTCAGCCTCCTTTCTGCAGGCTAAACAACCCTAATTCCTTCAGTTGCTCCTCGTAGGACATGTTCTCAAGCCCCTCCCCAGCCTCATTGCCCTTCTCTGGACACACTCCAGCCCCTCAATGTCCTTCTTGTAGTGAGGGGCACCCGAGGTGTGGCCTCACCAGTGCTGAGTACAGGGGCACAATCACTGCCTTGGTGCTGCTGGCCATGCTGGTTTTAAATAAAAAGAAAAAATCTTCACTTGGAGCTAGACAGGCACTTTATCATGAAAAAGTTTGATGGAAACCTCTGTCTTTATTAATCTCAATTACTGTTCTCAATCCAGAGTGTTGCTAAGTCTTAGATACTGGGTGGCAGGAAAATGAGTTTGTGAAATGATTTTAATGCTGTAACTCTTAAATATTTAAAAGTCCTTAAATGGACAAATAACTACTTGACAACATGTGATTGCTATTTTGCAGAGTGAAAGGTACTTGTATGGGGGACAATTAAGCCTAAATGCAGGCTTATGACAGCTTAATTAATGCTAGACCTTAAGCGTTTCTCAATTTGTTAATGCTTATTTAATAACTACTCAATGTGTTCTTTTTAATATTATGAAAAGCGTGATGGTTCTAATGTTTTTGACGTTTTCCCCAATTTTAGGCAAAACTGGCTGGGTGACACCTCCTACTTTTTGAAGCTGCAGTTGTGCATCTTTGTGTACCTGTGTGTGCAGAACTGTAGAATTACAGTAAGGTAATTAAATAACTCACAATGAAATTCATGCACCTCAGTGGTGGCCATAAGAAAACTACTGTTTGGGATAAAAATTGCTCTATGAAAAGAAATGAATAAATGTAAGAGTTTTACAGTACTAAAATACCTGCGACAACATGAAGAGCTTGCTGGCTGATTATTACTATGTATTATATAATAAACTGAGCTCACTGCCAGAAGGTTTATATTATGAGCAGGTGAAAATGTAACAGAGGCACGCTGTGATAATCTCTCTAATATGTTAAAGATACACCTGTGCCTTTAACGGGACACACTAGTCTAAAACTACTTCAACAAGTAAATCGCTGCATCTGAGTGGCTATCTAAGGGGAGAAAAAGAATCTACAGAGGTAGGGGCTAAGAAGTGTGCCCATCAAGGGTATGCGTCATAAATATGGGAGAGAACCAGACTGTCAGCCTTTTAAGAGGTTAGCAAATCCCGCTTGCGCTCGCATTCAGTTCAACTGCAGTTATGTCTAGAGCAAGACAAACTAGTTCTGCCCATCTTGCAGCCATTTGAAAAAAAAAAAAAGTGTTTAATTGAAAACAGCAAGATGCAAATCTCTTTGATGTAGCTTCAACTTCGTTCCTATGTCCTCAGATGACCTGCAGTGGAAAATTATCCAGCAACTCACATGTCAAGATATATGTAATGATTGCCTTTAGATGAGCCAGTGGCAACAAGAGGAACAGAGAATAGCAGCATTCCTTAAGAGCTTTAACCTTTTAAAGCCCAGAAGTCTTTAGGTGGTGGCTCTGCCACTGTGATTCAGCAGTAGCTATAGCCAGCAAGAGAAACTCCAAATTTGGTCCCTTGTGCTACATGTTCAGGCATGCTCCTTTGGTGTATTTAAATTTAATGGTCTTGTTTAGCAGTGATGAGGCAGCATCTCCGGTTTAAATCTCCCTTACCTTACTGTGAAACTGAGACCCTGACACTTGCCATGTGTTGCTCTAATTCTGGACACTGACTGTGTGACATTGTGATGCAACCTGGTTTTCTTGCTTCAGAGCTCCTTTTGGGTAAGCTTTATCTCATACTAGCCTGCACTGCCTTGAGCTATGTGGTTTGGATCAGACAGAATGTCAACAAAGATTAAAACATGGAGAGAATGAACAGCAAACCAAACTGGATGGCAGTAAAGAGGGCAGACTGCAGTCTGCTTCCTGCGACATGCATCTGATTTTCTTAGGAGGGCGCAGCAGCAGGTTATTTTCCATTTGGAACTGTTAGTATGACCATTTGCTACTGTTTTTCTCTCCAGGGAACTGTTTACCACAAAGATCAAGCATGTGTGCATACCATCTCTAGCTAAAAGAATAAAACAAAAATCTTACCAGTTACAACCACAATGTTGGAACTTGAATCCATGAAATCTACGATCCAGAAGATGAAATCTTGCTGTCTTTCAGTTCCAAAGAGTCTTATAATTTATGAACTTGTGGCAAAATTCCTAATTTGGGGCACCTTTTCTTCTTCAAGCTTTAATGTGTCTGGATTCACGTGACAGGAAGGATTTGGGATTCATGTAAGTTCCGAAGCAAAAATTGTTACGTCTCTGTATTAAAGATAGAAGTCTGACTGACCAGCTGACTGACTGGGACTGCCCCAAACCTCTTCTCCTTTCTTCAAGCATGCAATAGTATTTAGGAAAAAAGGAAAGGCTTAAAGAAACTTCTTGCAAAACATCCGGCAATATTTTTCATCAGAAACTTATTCATGTACAAGTAAACAGAAAATTAATTGAATCAATTTTGTTATATCTCTGTGGATATTCTATTTTTAGCACAGTGGTAACTCACTTTAATCATGAGGAATGACCTAACTAAAAAACCATATCTATCAATTTCCACTCTTCTTAAGCTTTTTCTTACTGACTTAAAAAACTCAGGGGTCACTTTGCTGTTCCTTTTCATAACAGTTCTCTAATTTGCTAGTCTTGATCTTTATCTTATGCTCTTTATAAAGGAGTCCAAGCACCTTACACTTTTAAAGCCAAACATCAATAGGAAAATGTGTGTATTTGCTAAACCAAAACATTTCCTCAGTAATATCCTTGAATAGGCAGCATGTTAAAAAATCTCACTCCAACTTGCAAGGTCAAAGGAACTCTAGAAGCTGGGCTGTAGCTTGCTGAAACTGGTAAGTTTAATAGCTGCTCTGTCTTCATTAAACTGAAGCATGAGAACCATCAGGGGGCCTGAAATCAAAACATATGCACATTGTCACTGCCCAAAACAAAAGCATATGAAAGTTCTCTTGGGGATTATAACTATGTGGGCAGAGGGTTTCACTGGGTCTTGTTTTGAGTAGGAAGTGTATGTGTGTGCATGTGAGAGAGAGGGAGAAAGATGCTAAGAATAGAAAGCCACTACATAATCTCAAGAGAGCTGGTAATTGTGAGACCTTAAAGAAAAAAAAAAACCTCTGAAGAAATTTCTTGGTGGTGGATGGATGGAATTTGGAGCCATAGCTGCATCTGTCATTTAAATCCTCCTGTGTTGAGACAGAAAGAAATTTGTTTATACTTTTAAATAAAAAGACCCTCCACCATCCATTTCTTCCCTTGGCTAATACAATTTGCAAACCTAACTTTTGCAGGCTGCCGAGGCTGCCGAAGCAGTTATATAGTAAACACAGAACTCTCAGCTGCTTTGAATCAGCAAAAATCTGCCACTGAAATCAGTGAATTGCATCTAAAACTCTACAATCTCCTTCTATGTCAATTAAGATTTTTATCAATTATTTTTTCTGTATGACTAATTGGTAAAACTCATCCTATGATATTGAAGAGGGCAAAGACATCCCAGACTTCCCATCATTACTCTGGATTTGCACTTTAAAAAAAAACCAACAAAAAAACGCTTGATAGGTATTATGAATTAAAAAACTCTAAGTACAGGGTGGGCTAATGAAAAAAGCACATGCAAGGAATAAAGCAAGATTTAAGGTCTATATTGCTTAATTAATTTCCTGTATGAGAAATTAAATGTTGTATTTGGGACATCATAGCTGGTTTATAGATATATGTATATATGAAGGGTATCCTTGAATGTGGCAAAATACTAGGTATTTTGTTAGATATTCTTGCATAGTGTAGGCTGTTAGATCCGGGTACTCTGAGACAGCTAGTATTATCTGTTTGCACTGTTGTACGAGTTTTCTAAGTATTCAAAACTCGAAAAAGAGAGTAGAAAAAACATAGACTAAGGAAGATTATTTCACTAATCCGTCATGAAGAAGCTGATAGAAATTTTTTTGGGAAAAAGCTCTCAAGATACTTATTAATGACTCACCACTAAGCATTGTTTTCAATACCAAATCTAGCCCCTTTACTTAAGTAGAAGTTTGCTGATTTGGTAGTAAAGATTCTGAGACCCTTCCAGGGTTGTTATATGCATGTGCAAATGTAGAAGGAATCCTCTTGGTCTGAGTAAACCAGGAATCTGAAGTGTGCTGAAATACATTTTTGCACTGAATTAATTGATTACTTCTGTTCCTAGGCTTTATGTGCATGGTATATGCGGAGGAATAATGCATGCATGGCAACTGCGTTACATTTCTGTAACAACCAGAAAATAAAGGGTATGGTAGCCTCAGAAAAGAGTGATAAAATCTTTGGGTTAGGCAGATTTTTTTCAGAAAACAACCTTTTTCTTTCCCCTAACATTTCTTCAGCTAACGTCGAAAATTCTCTTGAAATTTTTGTGAAAGTGTAATTGTATCTTTAACATTAGCACTTGTGTGGATGTGCCCATAACAATAGATACCCAAGTCACTGGATGTTTGAGGTCTATGCATATTAATCTCCCCATCTATAATTAAGAAACCAAGCCCTGGATATTGGAAGGCAAGTCACAGACTCGGCTGACTCAGCTAAACACTGGTTGTTTTTCTTCTTGTTATATACAAATGTGATTGGCATGGCACTCAGCTAGAGGTAAAGAAATGGAAGCAACTCAACTATGAAAGCCCTGGTTATCACTTTGAATATATTTCTGTACAGTTGTCTGATACACTTAAAAATTATGTGAACTGCTGAGTAAGAGAAGAATATATTTTCTACAGATGCATTCTGACCACATTGCAGAGCTGCCAGAACACTGCTTGAATAGCTTTTTAGTACTGACAGTAACAAGAACTGAATGTGGCCGTTCATTTAGAAACAGCGTTTTAATTTTTATCTCTTTTATGATTACTTACATACAGATTCCTTATTTCTTGTTATTGGCAGGCACTGACCAATGTTTTAAACTATTAAGTGGAAGTGTTTAATATATTCCAATTTTTATCTCAGCTGTTCAACATTTAATGAGAGGAGGGAGAAATCAAGCTGTTATGCTATTTAACATTAAACTGTAATGAGACTTTAAATAGAAATTTCAGGATCTAACACGATATTTCATTTCCATTCTAATAAAAATAAATGATCCTCAGGAAAGGCCGAAGATGTTCTTTAGATAGATGTAATGCAATGTTGCAAAAAGAGAGGAGACATACATTTCAGTTTAAAGCTCACTGTTCCTTGTGGAACAATGCTTCTTCTATGACAAACTCCATAGAAATGGCAAAATGGAAAAACGTAACGGCAATCCACTTTTTGGATAGGAAGTGTTACATATTTTATGTCAATGCCTTATTTATGTTATTCTTCCGCAATTGATACCATCAGTGTACAGCCTTAGCAATACAGTGTACAGTGCTTAGCAATAATGGAAAACACGACGCTGTATATAATTTAAATGTAGCCAAACTGTTGGGTGGCTGCTATCATTTCAGTTCTCATCATCTTGAGGTATTAGCAAAAACTTAACTGCTGTGCATGGACAAATTTTTTAAATTTTATTTTGAGTTGTTCATAATAGTTTAATGCAGGGAGAAAGTACTTTAGCAAGAGAGTATGCAGCTCACGATCAATGGGTTGCTTTTGTTCAGGCGTTATTTTCCGTGCACAAAGAGACTCTGCAAGCAGGATACGCACAATGTAAGTAATTATTTATCAGCTAATATGCAAAATAGATAGCTAGGACTAAAAGATTACTAGGCTAAACAGTGATGTGCTTGCCACTTGTGATAAGAAAACCGATGAGTCTTAGCCGCCCAGGAAGTTTCCAATATGCTGGGGAAAGTTAGTCTCTGCCATTTATTGGTACAGACTGATCCTTAGCATTACTGAGTTATCTTCACATTCTCTGCTTTCCTTTCCTTCTGTACCTTTTCCCTTAATGTTTCACCAGCTAACTGCTGTCAGCCCAACAACAGCGCTTCTGTGACTGTAACTTCTTGTCTTTCATGGCTTTAGCTCATCAGCTTTCTTCCAGTTTAATAATTTTCTCTGTAAAACTCAGGCAAAGTCACATGGCAACACTGCATCAAAGTAGGCGTTGGACCATGGCACAGCCAAACCATGAGGAGTGGTGGAAGGTACTGAGCTTCGAGGGACAATGAGAATGTACTGAAATCCACTGATGTGCTATAAAATGTGGTTGTGTGACAGTTGCTTTTTTGAGAGTATTAGTATACAGGCTGAGATTTCTTTGTCCTGTTGAGGAAAGAAAATACAGACTATTTTAGTTTTTAAACATTTGAAAGGAGGAACAAGCTTAAGGAAGTTTTTGGTCCCTGCACTGACAGGCAATGTAGTACATGGCAACGTGAAGCACTTGGGGTATTGCCCTGAAGCCTTGCCTCCAGGTCACAGAGGTGTTCCCGGATGGTGTAAGTGCAAAGGTAAGTTTATTTCTGTGCAAATATACTGTTATTGCCATGTACTCTTCTCTTCCCATCTTTCACTTTGTTACTTGTGTTTGCTTTTTAAGAAATAATTAAGCAATCATACACTCAGGGTAGGAAGGCTCCCAGGAGCCTACACCTGGATTCTACTTTCTAATTTTGACAACTGTGTGTTCATTTTAATCTCTGTACCTCAATTTTACCGTCTGTAGTAACAAACAGCAGGCTGCTCACCCAGTTTTCCCCAAAGCCCCTTTCATATTGACAGCAATCACTGCACCTCATGGCTGAAGAATGCTGTTAAAATGTCATTTCTGTACTTATTTTACCTTGTAAACCTTCCTCCTCTGCCACCTGAGCATAAGGGAATGGGCATGAGCTCTGTGGTTTCTCATTCTAGGCCTTTTAAATGAAGGATTTAGCACTTGTGTTTGAAGTTTTGAGGTTAGAATGCTGGATGGGGCTTTGAGCAACCTGATCCAGTGGAAGGATTTTATAGGGGCCTGCAGTGGTAGGATGAGGGTGAATGGCTTTAAATTGGAAGGGGGAAGATTTAGATTAGACATTAGGAAGAAATTCTTCACACTGAGGGTGATGAGGCCCTGGCCCAGGTTGCCCAGGGAAGCTGTGGCTGCCCCCTCCCTGGAGGTGTTCAAGGCCAGGTTGGATGGGACCTTGAGCAGCCTGGGCTGGTGGGAGCTGTCCCTGTCCATGGCAGCGGGGTTGGAACTGGATGGGCTTTACGGGTTTTCGAACCCAAACCAGTCCATGATTCTATGTTAGTTTAAAACCAACTCACCCCCGAACCTGGGTCCTAAAGCTTGAATCAGTCCTGTAACGGAGGGGTGACGCACCCCTCAGCCTGCATCCAGCCTCCCCTCGCCTCCTCCTTGCACCTCTCCGGGCTGTTTGCCGTCACCTCCCCCGGCCCCGCGTCCCCAGCCGCCATCCCCGCCTCCCACCGCCCCCGTCCCGCCCCGGTCCCGCCCCAGGCAGCGATGGAGCCCGCGGGAGGAGGAAGCGGCACGGCCGGTAAGAGGGGAGGGAGCGCCCGGGACCTGTGCCCGGCCCCTGCCCCGGGTCTCGCTTCTCCGCCCCGGGGGCTCCCCCGGCGCCTCCTGCTACCCCCGGGCCACCCGGGAGCGGCCGGAGCGCCCCGAACAGCAGCGCTAGAGGGGAAATCGTATGAGAGGCTGAGGTCACTTGGTCTGCTCAGCCTGGGGGAGACCGAGGGGGCACCTCTTAGCAGTTGCTGTTTCCTCACAAGGGGAGGAGGAGGAGCAGGAGCTGATCTCTTCTCTCTGGTGACCAATGACAGAACCCAAGGGAATGGCAGATGTGTCAGGGGAGGGTTAGGCTGCATATCAGGAAAAGGTTCTTCACCCAGAGAGTGGTGGAGCACTGGAACAGCTCCCCTGGGAAGCACTCACGGTGCCAAGCCTGACCATATTCCAGAAGCGCTTGGACAGAAGCGCTTGCCCTCAGACACACGGTGTGAATGTTGGGATTGTCCTGTGCAGGGACAGGAGTTGGGCTCGATGATCCTTGTGGGTCCCTTCCAAATCCCATCATTCTGTGACTCTGGCTTTTTCAGGAGAACTTTGCTCGGTCACCTGCCGGGTCAGCACTTAGGACACAACAACCCCGTGTGGCGTTCTAGGCTTGGGGAGGAGTGGCTGGCGAGCTGCCTGGCAGAGAAAGTCCTAGGGGTGTTGGTTGACAGTGACTGAACATGACCCAGCAGTGGCCAAGGAAGAAGATGGCATCCTAGCTGTATCAGAAATGATGTGGCCAGCAGGACCAGGGAAGTGATTGTGTTCCCGTACTCACCATTGGTGAGGCTGCACCTTGAATCCTGTGTTCAGTTTGGGGCCCCTCACTACAAGAAGTGAGGTGCTGGAGCGTGTGCAGAGAAGGGCAACAGAGCTGGAGCGCAAGTCTTCCGAGGAGCGGCTGAAGGAACTGGAGTTGTTTAGCCTGGAGAAAAGGAGGCTGACCTTATCACTGTCTACAACCACCTGAAAGAGGCTGTAGCAAGGTGGGTGCTGGTCTCTTCTCCCAAGTGATAGGCAATAGGATGAGAGGAAATGGCCTCAAATTGCACCACGGGAGGTTGAGATTAGATATCAGGAAAAATTTCTTCACTGAAAGGGTGGTCAGGCCCTGGCACGGCTGCCCAGGGAGGTGGCTGAGTCACCATCCCTGGAGGTGTTTAAAAGACAGACAGATGAAGTTCTCAGGGATACGGTTTAGTAGTGGTCAGGTATGGTTGGACTCAATCTCAAAGGTCTTTTCCAACCAAGCGATTCTGATTCTGTGATCAGGTGTGCCCTGGCTTTTGGTCCACTGCTCTGCTTTCACAGCATTGCAGGAGGGGAGGGGTCTGGTCTGTGTCCCCTGCGCAAATCAGAGTCAGCCAGAGCAGGCTGATACAGGGTGTTTTCCCCCTTTTCCTAAGCATACAGGTGACTTCTTCAGGTTTTAGGTTCATCCAAACCTGTCCTGAAACAGAGAGGAACTGGTCTGATGGTTTGTGTCAGCTTTGGTTCACAGGTTAATCGATCATAGAATGGTTTTAGTTAGAAGAGACCATAAAACCCATCCAGTTCCAATCCTCTGCCATGGGCAGGGACACCTCCCACTGAATCAGGTTGCTCAAAGCCCCATCCAACCTGGCCTTGAACACCTCCAGGGATGGGGCAGCCACAGCTTCCCTGGGCAACCTGTGCCAGGGCCTCACCACTTTGATTGTGAAGAGTTTCTTCCTAATCCTTAATCTAAATCTTCCCCCTTCCAATTTAAAGCCATTCCCCCTTGCCCTATCACTCCAGGCCCTTGTAAAAAGTCCCTTCCCAGCTTTTCTGTAGCCTTGTCAGGTAGTGGAAGATTGCTCTAAGGTTTCCCCAGAGCCTTCTCTTCTCCAGGCTGAACAACCTCAACTCTCCCAGCCTGTCCTCACAGCAGAGGTGCTCCAGCTCCTAATGCTGGTAAAAGGCTCCTCTGCAAAGACCTGTTTCCGGTGTTTGCTCAGAGGTCTCATAGCACAGGTGTGTGAGTTTGGGACTTCAGGACTTGAGAACTGGAAAACATTAGAGGGAATACTGTGTAAAAATACTTCCATCTTTAAGCCACAGTCTCAGGCAGCATCAGCAAGTGTTTACCCAAACAGCAAAAACATGGTTTAACAAAAGAAGCATAGTTTAACAGGAACAAAAGGAGCAGTAAACACGTTGATTCTTGACCACAAAAGAATAATTAGTTGGATTATTTTGGTGTGGAGCCGAGATATAAAAGGCTTTCTGTACTGCAGAGTACTTACCCTTTCTTTAAAAAGTATTCAGTAAATACTTCCTTTCCTGATCATGAGGTAGCTGTGTAACACGAAGTACATAGTCTCTCATGAGGAATTTTTGGGCAAAATAGCCCCTCACTCCTCATCTTTCATTAGCAGTTAATTTACTGGTGTTCCTGACAGTAGGCAGAGAGTTGTTCTGCCCAGCAGATGCCAACGGAGAGAACTCAGCCATTCCGTACCAGACTGACTTAACGCTACTTTGAAATGAATAGACATTATGTTAGTTTCCAAACAGCAGCGCTCCTAGTGCTTGATAAGGGAGATGACTTTAGGACAGGTGGATCTTCTGCACGTGCTCTGCTGTGGATTTCCAAGGGAGTCTGGAGTGTGTAGTGTTCCTGGTTTATATTTGACTAGGAGCACTTCCAAGAATCTCTCTGTTCACGCACTTGTTTGGATAAGGGCCCATTGCATCACCTCAGTTAGCTTTTGCACTGCTTTCCCTCCTGCTCTGTTTTTGTACTCTTCCTTCTTAATTTGTCACGCTAGCAGGTAAATGGAGAGAAAGTGAATTTATCTTCTGAAACGCATTTTAAGTTGCTGCCATTTATCTAAAGCACCTACTTCATCCCCTTCAGTAAAATAATGATGTTGTTCATTAGTTCCTCTAGCAGCTCATGGCTAAATGCGCTGTAGTCAGATTGCTCTTTTTTTCTGCTCCTATCAGCCACTTATGAAAGTCAACCATTCATAATAATGCTGTTGGGTTTTTTTGGAAGACTCTCAATTCTGCTGATGTTTTAAAATAGAATATCTCTAGATGAATGAGACTTGGTTTTTCATGTCCAAGCAAACATTGTACTGTTGGGCACTTCAGTTAATGTCCACATTTTTCCCCTGACTTTTTCATTACTCTCAAATTGAATGTTTAGAATAGTTCTTCTTACATCCCTTTGCTCATTTGGAACAGATGCCATCATTTCTAGGTATCGTCTGAAATTTTTGCTTAGTTATTTAACTGGATATACCAATGTTTAAAATAATTCTGGAACAATTGGCAATAGATTGAGTATACAGCACACTTCAAGAGCATATTGGAGTCAGACATTAGCTCGTCTTGTGCAAATGGTGCTTCTCAGTTTATGTTGTGCTGCGATCGAGATGCTACGACTGCATGTTTTTTGAGGTCTGTTCCTGTATCTGTTTTTCATAGTGGAAGACTGCTTACGCTTCCAGGTTTCTAAGCCCCTTTATACGTCCTAGGCAAACCTTACTATTGAGAAGCAGGTCAGCTGTTGACCTAGAACTTGAGATTCTTGTTTTAAATTCTGCCTTGTCTCAAATTCTCTTTTATTTTAGAAGACCTTGAAAATCAGATTTTTATGTATTAACCATCTAACAGCAAAGCTAAGAAGCACATTGAGTGAGTAACAATGTTTGTACAGCTCTGGAGCCTGAGAAATAGTTACTCGATGAGAAACTTGTATGCCTAGTTTAACAATTGCAGTAATGAGTCCTTAAATTTTCATCTGTCTTTCTAGGAAGGTGGAAATCTCCCTGCCCACCATGAAATCCATGTTAATTAGTTTACAGTCAAGAGGTCAGCAGCCTGGAAGGTAGAACCACAAAATTCAGGTAGTGTGTAGGTGCTACATATCACAGAATCATAGAATAGTTTAGGTTGGAAGGGACATTTAAAGGACGTCTAGTCCATCCCCCCCTGCAATGAGCAGGGACATCTTCAACTCGATCAAATTGCTCTGAGCCCCACCCAACCTGACCTTAAATGTTTCCAGGGATGAGGCATCTTCCACTTCCCTGGACAACCTGTGCCGGTGTTTCACCACCCTCATTGTAAACAATTTTTTCCCTATATCTAGCCTGAATCTCCCCTCTTTTAGAACCATTACTCCATGTCTTATCAAAACAGGCCCTGCTAAAATGTTTGTCTCCATCCAGGAGGCAGTGGGGCACGCTCCTCATCCTTTTGTTTGAAAACGCTGGTGGGGGTTGAGAAGGTGTAGGGTAGGAGCTCCTCTGCAGGTGATGTCAGCCCTCAGGTAGTTTGCAGCAAATGCAGATAATGATGGCCACTCTCTCTCCAAAGGACAGCATAGGGCGCGTGGAGTTGGGGACTGAGCCAGGGGAGCTCCCTTCAAGATGCCTCCACCAGCCCAGCAAGATGGTGGCTCCTGCTCACAGCAGCTGCCGAGCAGAAAAGTGGCACCAACCCGAAGAAACCTCTCGCTCCCCTTCCCTCCATCCAGCCATCAATTGGGAACTCAGAGCAATCAAACAACCCCCCTGCCACCCGTCCTGTCTCTTCAGCTCCCCAAACCCCCTGTTTTGGCAAGGGAAAGAAAAATTCCCTGGAAGAGTTTGAAACTCTAACACCCACATTTCATGAATGTGGTTCCCACACCTAGCAAAGCTACTCAGAACTCTAAGATGAAACTGTTCAAGAAGTATACTACTTCAATATAACTAAAATCTCATGTATGCAACAGGTAGAATTTTGTTCAATCCGAGCAGTGTATCTAAGAGATAACAGCTGTCTTAACCTCACTTCCCACTGGTAAGGCGAATTACTGAAACCTTCTTTAACATAAATAAGTAGCTATGGCTTATAAGGCAACAAATCAGGAAACAAAATCCTAACTATTTCCCTCAAATAAAATACACGGTCCAAAACTCAGCAATCAAACCAGTTCCTTTCTGTAATAGCATTGCAGTGAATACACTCCTTCCCTTGGGGGAAAGTATGAGAAAACAAACAACACAAGAGAAAGTCTAGCTGGTTTAAATTTGCAAGTGGGAGGTGTGCACAGTGTGTTATAAGAGCCTATGTAGAACAGGCTGGTATGTATTTTCCACATTGTAAAATGGTTTTGTACTGAGAGGCTCCCGAGCACTTTGCGTGGCAGTTCACAGTTCTGGTGTGTTGTCTTTGCGAAATGATTGTCAGACCCTTAGGTTGCACATATCTAAAGTAAACTGCGTCCTGCTCAGTTACTGAGAGGTCTGTGGATGCTTAAAAATGTTGTGTTTGTAACCTTTCAAACTGCTGTCTGGTGGCTGGTCTTTATAGTATTGCTGACAACAGATGGCAAATGGCTCTGCTGATGTAATTCTTGCTGGTGTTTCATTCCTGTGAAGTTGCACAGTTTCAAAAGCTCAGAAAGTGCCTCCATATTTTTTTTTGTAATGATTTCAAGCCAAACTAAATAAAAACATTTTATATTAGTCAAATTCCCATGGTGTCATGTGACATTTTTGTAATGATTGCCTTGCAGCAGTTTCAGATAAGTGCACGTTTCACAGCAATTTAAGGCCTGTGTCCTTTAAGTAATGCTTATTAGTACGTAACAGATGCCGTTTAGAAACATTATGCCTTTTAATAGGCTCTGCTTTTAGACTACATGTTCTCATTCCAGGCAGACCATGGATCAGGGAAGCTTGGAGGTATGCTGTCGTTTATGCAAAGCCTAAGTCAATTTTCTGCTCTGAAGTCAAGCCATGTGTTTTTCCTTCTTTCTTCCATTCTGGTCATAGCTGCCTTGCTGTGTTTTTCCCCCTAGTCCTGTCTTTGGCTGATTGTCAAACCATTACAATCAAAACCTTTTGCATTTTTAACCACCAGCAGTGGTTTCTTTTGTCCTTACAGAAGAGCCTGTGTAAACTGAATTTAAACAATCTCAGCCTTACTGTCAAGAGCACAGCAAGCACAGTTAGCCCTCTGTTGCCAGCCTGTCCTTCCTTCTCTGCTTCGTCCTCCTCCCAAAAGGAGAAAAAGGGAAAAGCGGAGCCATGCTGATTTTGGAGCACCTTCAAAGACATGTAGAATAGCTGACACAATGGCACAGAGAAACAAGGGAGATGTTTACATATTTCCTCTACTGTGTGCAGCTGTTTATTAAAGCGAGTTCTGAGAGGGGCTGAGAGGCTTGTGATTGCTAGCGCAGGTGATGTATTAATTTGCAGCTGCATAATAAATTTAACAAAGTGGAAAATACTTTTCTTGTTTCTTTCCTTTTTTTCCTCAAATTAATTACTTTGTTTTGAGTTTAGTCTGGTTGTACAACTTGCTCCTTGCAAGTAATTTGGAGAGAGGCTGTTAGACTTTCTTAGGTTGACTTATGCACAGTGCTACTGGGAGCAGTAGATTCGTCAGATGTCTAAAGCATTTGCATCTCAAATTATGCAGTATGTGAAACTAGTATTCCTGAAAATCTAGACAGTTGCCTCACATTTTCATTGCTACATTCTTTCTTTGGGGAACCTTGTCCTTGCTAATAGCAAGCCAAGGCTTTCAGGTACTACCCATGCTGCCACAGTCCGTATGAAATGCAGATAAGGGCTGTGTGTAGTGCAGCCTTAGGTTTCCCACACTTGACTTGAATGATGGTGGTAACAGGAAAATAAATGTATTTAATCTGGCACTTAAATACTAGCCCTGGTGCCAGGCTGTGACAGTGGGTGTTTCAGTAATCATTTTAAATGCTACTTGGTCTTAAAATACGGCTGTTTTCTGAAACAATCCTAACTGCCACTCTGGCTGGCTTCTCCCCACGGGATGAAATCATGTTCATGCTAGACCATTTGCCAAACTTAGTTGTCATTTCCTGCCATTTTACTATTCCTTGTTTATCATTATGGGAGACACTGTCTTTCTGTTTTCACTTAAGTTATGGGATGACTTTTGGCCAATGCGTCCTCCTTTCTGTCTTCCATTGCTGTTAAGGATCAATTTAACGCTATCTGCATTTGAACTAGTGATTCATAAAAGCTCAGCTATTGTTCAAGGGATCTTTTCTGTCATTTTCCTTTCAAATCAGCCTCTTTGAATAGTGAAGATACTTCAGTGATATTTTTCTGTCATTCAGGGCCTCCCATTTCTTCTTTGCTTAGATTTTGAGAGTCAGACTGATTTAAGGTCAGGCCTGGACGATGAACTTCTGCTGGCATAGCTATCAGGTGTGATGCAGTGAGACGTAGCACTGACATAACTCTGCTGCAAAAAGCCCCTGCTGTGGGTGTAGTTGTTCTGGAAAATGGATATTTTTCTTGTGTGCCTTATTTTGTTTAGGGGGCAGACAATTAATTAAGTTGACAAATTTAGATTTTTTTTTGCCTTACATATGCAGGAAAATCCATACCACTGCCTTCAGTACTTGAAGTTGAACTTCTCTAGGAACATTTCTGCCCATTTCTTGGTTGTATGGAAAACAGTACGTATTAAGAACTCATTTCTGATGTTCACAGGTTCAGAGGTATTTAGCAGCAGTCCCACTGAATCAATGGAATTTTCTTGAGGAAAACCTGATGTGTACGTGAACCTTAAAGCCTTAATTGATTATAGTCATGAATGTCCCTTTTCTCTCAGGACTACATCCTCTCTGAGTTACTCTACAAGCTTCCTTCTTTTTCTTTTACATCTAAGCTCTGTGGAAAAGAGAGTTAAGTGTGCAGAAGTACGAATTCCTGATATGTCATAGTTACAGCTGGTAGCACTTCCATGGTTTAACAGTATGCTACAGTTTTTATTTATAAAGTCTGTTTCTGGACCATAATATCTCAGCTTTTTTCAATTATATTAGGTTAGAACTTTTGTGCAAAACATGCCAGTCCAGATGTGCATTCGGTGGGTAATAGGACAAGAGGTAGCCTGTTTACACAGATGTATTTGTATTTATCTGTACTGAGTTGGGTGTGGCTTTGTATTTTTAAGTGTTTAACACTGCTGAAGATCCATCAGGGGGAAAACAGATGTAGTTGGAACGTTGAGTACGGAGTATTGCAGGTTAGAGGTGATTAATGCCATGGTGCAATCTCTTTCATATGCCTTTCTAGATTTGAAACCGTTTTAAATAATATGGTTTCACCTAGGTATTTTTCAAAAAGAATTTAATGATTAAATCACTAATTTAATTACCTTGTCTATTTATTTTTTTCATTTCCTAAATTGCAGCTTAGACCCCAGTCACACAAGGTTCTGAGGGCCTTGAGAGCTTGAAGTGAGTACAAATTGAAGGTGTTTGACATTTTTCATAGTGAGAATTGTTTGATCTCTGCTTTTGCTAATCTACATTGTGCTAAATAGAAGTGTACACTTAAAGATTTTTTTCTTACCTTTTCTGAAATAAGTAGTAAAAATGTGTTTGCAGGAATGGGATGGCTAATCTGATAGCATCCTGCATTTGGGATGCCTAACATTTGGCCTACCCTCCACTAGAGTGGCAGAATTTGCAGTAATGAGATGTATAGCTACAACTGAATGAATCTATTTAATCTGTTTGGTTTCTTAATGAGGAATGGGATTAGGATTATTTATTTCCCTTTTGCCTTCATTTATTGATTCCACAGCAGAAAATTATTTACAGACAAAACTTGTATTTATTTAATCTTCTGAAGCCCTTCTTGCCATTTGAATTGTGGTAGAGTAGTAAGTAATATATAAATGGCATTTTTGGATCGAAACATAGAAACCTGTTTACACCAATGCGTTTTTTTTCATCTTTTATGTACAAAAAGTGATTGCTCTATTCGTAATGCTGAACACCGGTGCTGTGAGGAAGAACATTGTTTTCATTAGTGATGTACAGCATGTGTTAAAGAGCCGCTCTGTCCTGTTGGACTGATATCACACCATGGCATTTGCCCACTAGCTCCATTGCCACCACACGTTGTTATGATACTGAAGTTTCACTTGCACTAAAACCTGGGCTTTTGACGTGTACTCGTTCAGTTAAACGCAGGATATGAGAGTCAGGTTCTGCATGTACTCCCGGGAACGTGCCAAAGACCTCTTCCTTCCCTTGAAAGGTTAAACAAATATGGTTGTCTAATGATAACCACATGCGTACAGTTCAAGCTCATGGGAAGGAATGGAGAAGAGCTGATGTTAAGCACTGCTGGTTAACACAGGGCTCCCACTCTGCTCAGGAGGTAATGGAAAGCACTTTTGTTACACATCCACAATTTAGAAGGGCAAGAAAAGTTACCTTTATATCGTAGACACTGTTGTGGTTGTACTTCCATAGTGTGGCAGTGACAATCCACAGGAGAACAGAGAACAGTCTATGTTATGTGACTTCTTCGTCTTTTTGTGTTGTCACTTCAGAGGCACTGATAAGGAAAATGTCACATCCTTTTGAAATGGCAGATAAGACATAAGCTGAACTGATAAGAAACCAGACAGAAGATGAAGTGATTTGTTGGGGGCCGGCCATAAAAACACACCTGTGTTAAGAATAAGTCGTAGGAGTTCTGGTCTCAGTTGCCTGGTGTGATTGCAAGAACATTCCCTCCTAAGTATTGACATAATAGACAGTGTTTTTGTGTTGCAGCATGTGCATTTGTCTCATATTGCAAAGTGTTTTCTGATTAAAAGAAAAAAAGAAAAATACTTCTTGGACAAAACCCTCACAATACTGTCAGAAACACTTAAAATCTGTTGAAGCGTTTTTTTATTGCGAGATAAATTGGCATGAAAATAAAGCCAATAGTAAAGCCAATAAATAAAACCAATACCGCTATTGCAAACATTAAAAAAGGCAAAGCTGACTAAAGAAATGACACTTAAGAGTTAGAAATGTTAGGTTCTTTATATCTACCTTGTTTCTGCACCACTAGAAATCACACAAGTATTTTTCATACTTTTACATGTGAAAGTACACACAAATTTGCACCAATGTACAAGGATGCACAGTCCAGATACAAATCCTGTGGTGACTGATAGCTCTTCTGTAAACATACAGTTCTTAAGGGATGCATGTAGTATCATTCTCTATGTTTGTAAAACATGAAAAAGTAGTCATAAGATAAAAGATTAATTCACTTCAGACATAACATTTTTCATGCTTCATCTACAGTGAGGTTGATGTATTTTGCTTTACAATCTGACTGCATCCTAAATGCTCTTAGAAATTTCTGAAATGGACTTTTCAACACTAACTCTTTCCTGGGAGTACCAGCAATACCTTGATGCATCTTAGCAGCCCAACAGTGTGTCTACTCTGAAATAACTGCATCACCAGCTTGTTGGCTTAAGGAGACAGGGTTAAGAAGCTGCATGTGAACACGAGAATAGAAAATTCTTAATAATGAAAGCAAATATGTCTTGTTCAATAAATTGTGTATTTGGTTCATGATCATAAAGGTCTTAAGTATATTGGCAACACATACTAATCTGAAACGTAAATGAGTATTTAAAACATCTTTACAAAGAGACAGAGTTGATTGTTCCAAGCTGTAACTGATTTGTTAGATAGCAGCAAAATAGTAAAACTAATACGTAGATACCAAAACAACTAATCTAGTGAAAGAGAAATTGAGAAATATAGTACTGATTTGAATTGCTGCAGCATTATATTAATGAGGTTCTATGGTTGTGCATGATATAGTTAAATTATTTTTATTATGGCACAGGGTTCAGCTGCAGAGTATGTGGAAGGATCATCAAAAAGAATCTTCAGAATATCTAATCAGATTGAAGCATGTCATTTACCTTTGGGCATTAGAACAGTCTGTAGTTTCAATTGTGGAATTTCACATACAAGTGTGTGCACCATGTGTTTTCTGTTGTATTGAAAATAGATTCTTTTGCTCATGGAAAAATATTTCCTGCTTACTTTAACTGATAGAATGAAATTCTTGCTGAATCGGTAATGATGGGGGTCTGTCTCTAATCTACAAAACATAATTTCTAGTTTAAGGTAGAATATTGTCTCCTATTTTGTGACTGCATTTGTTATTTGTCTACCTGATGCAGAACATAAGCATGTTAACCAGATCTGTCTGGATTCCCACATATTGATCTTTTTAGATCATAAGTGGAGCAAACTTTGTCTGACTTTTACCTCTCAAGAAGAATATTTGCCCACTTTATGAAACCACCATAAAAATTCAGTTATTTATTCTGGAGAAAATCAGAGATGGAATAGCAGTGGGTTTAGAAAAAAGCTGAATGTAGGGATCAGGACTGAAACAGGGGCCTCGGTTTATGCCTTGTTGGCCGGGTTGTGTGATGTGTCAGGCTGAGATACCGGGAGATGCTGGAGGGTCATGTCTCATAAAGCTGACTGAGTGGTGTGGGCAGTACCTCCTTGTTTGTATAGCTGGTCTTAGCTGTAGCTTTAAAAATCAGATTTTTATTGCAAACTGACGATAGATCACTGGCATGGAGGAGATGCACTTACACATCCTTGTTTGAGAATGTGGCCCAGACTGCTCCATGGAAACAAAAGAGGAGAAGCAGAAGCAGTGTTAGTTTTTGCTGTAAAATCTGTTCTGTATGCTTGAAATGGAAATATGCTCATTCAGATTTCTCATTTATTCATCTCTAGGTAAGTTTTTTTCAGTGGAATGACATACACTTCCTCCTCCTTTGCCCTGAATGCCAGTGCCCTGTAAAAGACAAAGTCTGGTACCTGTTTGCAAACCCTGCATTGTCACTGCAGCAGTAGGACCCGCCTAGATGATGCCTTGACCTTGTTTACCAGCTTTGGCTATTTGATGGCAAGCACTTCAGCGCAAATGTCAGGACTCCCTCTGATACAGTGGGCCTCCCGTTCTAAATTTACTCTCCTTATGGTTTATGGTCCCTCCTCTGTGGCTGCAGCAAGAGGCCCCCTTTTTATGACTCACCCCTCCTGCCTCCCTTTCTCCCCCTTCCCCTCTCCCTCCCTCTCCCCGATGGTAACCCTTTATGCTCATCGCCCGTTGGGAAGGAGGGCTTGCTGGGTGTCTGGCAGACTGGCTGCCACAATGTGGTCTTTTGTTGCCGCTAGGTAAGCTCAAATTCGAATGAAATTCTGTCATTCAAATTAGGTTAAAAGGCTGTCCTTGGAACTTTGCGATTTTGATATCCAAGATGCTGATAGGGGCCTCAGACTGATGCACTCACGGGAGAATAGTGCTGCTTTTCTTTTAAAGCCAAGTTAACAAATTATTTTGCAATTGATTTTGGAACCTTTGTAACATCCTGTTGGCCAGTAATAATTATTGTTGTAGTGAAATGTTTAATAACAACAGCTATGGCTAGACTTTGTCAAGGGTTTTTTTGTTTCTGTATACAAGTATAGAAGGGATATATATAGAGGGCAGATATAATTTCTTCACTTTGTACTGGGGAAAACTGGGAAACACATTAGTTAATGTAAAAAAAATGTCAAACTAGTGATTTTTCTTCTGCCTGTGGCAGCTGAGGAGAGTTAGCAGTATGTGCATGTGCATGCAGGTTTTGGAAGGATGTTCACAAAAGCCAGCCTTAGCAAACTGACTTCTAAGGGACACTGCAGGGTACTTAAAGTTGGACTTCTGCTGCGTATTGTCCCTAAAAGAACCTCACTTTCACTCTCTTTCTCCTTCCCCTTATATGCAAAAGCCGAGACAGATACATTTCTTTGTGAGTATTTTTCAGATTTTCCCTTTGTTGAAATATGTGCTCCTAACTCACTCAGCTGTTTTGAGAGTATTACGCAAGGAAGCCCAGTTAACTGGGAGTCTGAAAATGTTTTTTTAGAGAAAAAAAAATTACTATAGTGCAAAGATGCATTAATGGAAAGTTGATTAGAAATTTTCTCTGAAGCCTCATTATTTAATGTGTGACATTATTTCATCCTTCAGTGGTCACTATTACCTTAAAATACAGGCATGTTAGGGACCAGAAAGTCAATGTAACTTTGAAGGTACTGGTTGTTTTGTACAGTGAGGAGAAAATGTGATTGTGCTTATAAGTTGCTTTGGTTTAACAATAGCAGGATGTAGCCTTGTAAGCAGCATTTATTAGCACGACCAATATTTTTCTGCATGCTAACCTTAAGTCTTACACGCTGCTCTTTGCAAAGAATTAATTTGCTTTGGTAATTTACTAATGTTTTTAGTAATAATCTTTAAATTCTTTCCCTTATATGGCTTCTTTGCTTGATGGTGTTACACAGTACACTGGGAAAGGCTGCTGCTGAAGAATAACTGCCACTGCTAAGTACTGGCTGGGATTTTGTAATGTAACTCAAAGCGCCAGTGTTGCAATGCTATTTTCTCTCCCATTTTGTCGAATACAAACGTACTATGAAAACCATTTACAGAGTAGCTTTTGTTCAGCATTCTGACTATGCAGGTTTGCTGTCAAGCCTCAGGATGTAAGCTGATTGCCTGCAAAGGGCAGGAAAATAGTCTTTAAAGCATTTTAAGTAGTGCTGGGTGGTGGTGAATTATCAGTTGTAGTTTCCTACCCTTTTGCTGAGGAATCAGATAGTGATCACTGCCAAAGGGAGGATGGTGGGACCGTGGGTGAATAGTCTGACCTGGTACTGCAAATCCCATGCTCCTGCTTTTATGTGGAAGGGTATAATTTTCAATATGCCACTTCTATGATTCATACTTTCTGAATCTCAATATAGATTATTCTTGCAGTGGCCCTTCTAAGACTTTTCCTTGTCTCAGCCATTTACTTTGCATTCACTATCAGTGCAGTTATTCTCATTTAACGTGGGTCACAGGAGCTGCCATGTGAGAGCAAACTGTGATTAAAAATGTAGGATTCAGAGCTAAGATTCCAGCTATAGCAGTGTGGTAGAAGATTTTGTCCTCAGTTTGGGGCTTAGAAGACTGTCAGGTGAAGTTTGTTGATCCAAAGCCCCTTAAACTGAAAGACTTTCTTTCCTTTGATAGAAGACTGGCAGAATACTATTTGGACTGCTAATCCATTTCTTCTGATGTTCGTTATCTTGAGCTGGTGATGAGCCACCAACCAGCCTGGTTTGCACTATTGGAAAGAAGTTGCTTGGTTCCTCACAAGCACAGCATTTTGGTAACAGGAATTAAATGTTTGTAATTTTTGTTTGCATGCAGTTAACAGATACCCTGCATGAATACCTTTCAGCATTGAGTCACATGGATTAAAAGTTATGTTGTGTAAAAGATGATTGTTACTTTTTTTGGGAATTCTTATATAGGTAAATATTTTAATATTTTTTGACATTTCATTGTTGTGGAAGTGCCCAATCGAAGTTACTCAAAAAAGAGAACGAGAAAACCAATGATATAGAACAGATCATGGACTGACCCATAAAAGAACAGTCTTTCAAGAGACTGGAAGCTCTGGAATACTTTTCCTGTTATATTTTTGGACAGTACACTCAGGATGTGTTTTGAAGCAGTTGTTTTGCTCTTCCAGTTTTAAAGCAATTTACTTACACCTAGAGAAATTTGAGACTGTGCTTGTTGGATTCAAAGGAAACAGATGTGATTTGATGCTGTGTGGTTCTACTTTTTAACATTGCATGGCAAGAGGTAAATAACAGATAAGTTTTTTTATCAGCCTTGCTGTTTTAGACTAGGATTATACGTAAGTCTCTAATGGGAACAATAAGGACCCAGCTACACCAAGCAGCTGCTGGAGAAACTGAAGTTTTGAAATTCATGTCTCTTAGTTAATTTAAAAAGTAAAAATATCTTGTGTTTTATTTTAACTACAGGTTGCCTTTACTTGGTAGATACGTTAGCAGGAGATCCAGAGGCTCTGCAAATTGATGCTGAAACATACTATGAAAAACTCTTGAAGAAATCATCGTCTACTCCAGATGTATTTTCGATTCCTGGAGGTGAAGAGGTAGTAGGGTGATGTTTTTCATACTGCAAGTTAGATACTTGCAAACTAGTTTCTTGGCTGTACTCATAGTCTGTCTGTGAACAGGGATGAACTGGTGTGACTGGATTACAAATCTCTCAAAATCAGCAAATTCTGCATTATTTCAAGTAGTTTGCATGGTGCAAATGATAGATAAGATTAAACTACAAGTCTAAAACCCTCTGAGTGTGGATGAGGGTTTAAAGTACTTAGATGAACTTTGCATCTTGACCTGCTTCCTTGCAGGACTGAATCAAAAGTGAATTTGATAGACGTTTATACCACGGCACAGCTCTGTGTTCTGCCTCTACTATGCAGCTTACATGGTATAAATACTGTGGGTGCCGATGCTTTAGGATCCATTCCCGAGCCACGTAGGGAATACATTGGAGATGACTGAGCTGACCTGTTGAAAATTCTGACCTCAGTCAACCTTTGAAACCTTTCATTCTGGGCATTTTATAGATATACAAAAGGTGTGCTGGGCTGACTGTTATTGTACCATCAAACCAGTAAGTGGATTAGTTGAAATATATGTTTACAACACAGTGGCTTTTTTACAGTTTAGAAAAATAATATGCAGTAAATTCCAGAAAAATGCTGTTTCAGGTGGGTAGCTTCATCTCTGAGCCGTGAATGTAAATGCTTTAAATACTCTTTTGATGCCCTCTAGTGCCCTTGTAGGGTTAAATACAAACAAACCTGAAAATGGAAGCATCTCCCAGTTTAGGGCTTCTGTGTTCTTACCTCAGCCTTTCATGCCTGCCCGGTTGTACTTCTAGAGGCTCATTTGCTGTGCCACTAGAAGGGTGGGTGAATTAAAATCCCAAGCAGTGCTGTGTGTATTCCTGCAATAGCTGGACACAGTGAGATCAGCTAAGGGTGGACTTCTGGCTTTTGATCCAGAACTGTCTGGATTTTGTGGCTTGTCATCAGACCTTAAATACATCACATGACTGATTTGAGTCTCATAGCAACACATTTCTCTTTGCATTCCTTTAATTTGGGTCTAATCTTATTGGCAGTCAGACAGCTCGTCAAGGGCATAAGCAGTGGTAGCGTTCTTGCTATATTGTGTTTCTCCTTATGCTTTGTAATAAGTAATTTGAAGAACGTTGATATTTTGTAATTAAAAGTAAATTAAATATAGTAAGGTGAAGCTTCCATCCCCAGTGAACATCTGAGCTAACAATCTCTATTATATACCTGCAACATGAAGGATGAGGATGCAGTTACCAGACTTTTTTCTTCTTTTTTTCTGGGCATCTGAATTAAAGCAGGTTTCAAGTAGCAAGACCAGCAACCATGCATAATTATTTAGCAAGTGTTAAGTATCTGGCAGCCTGCTTGCTCAGGTCACAGAACCTCTTTTTGGTATGGCATGGTCTTTGGTCAAACATTCAGTGCACAAATAGCAAGGATTATTGCAAGTCAGGGTGGAAGCGCATTGGCAGTGTTCATACGCAGAAAGCTGTGCTTGGCTTATGCTGATATTGTTAGCACCTGTGAAAGTGCACATTACCTTGTAAAACAAAATAACAGTTATAGCAGTATTGGAAATAGCACTGGCCTTTTCATTATAGTAATGCTCCCATTTGCCGTAACGACATCAATGCTGTTTTATTTGAAGCATGCAAAGAACAACTGAATCCCTAGAACATACTGAGATCCTGGGAAGCTCATGAATAAAGATTTCAGGCAGCTTTCATTTTTTTTTCCTGGAGTCCAGTGTTTGCATAGATGATCCCAGGATTCTGGCACTCATGAACTAGTGAATACTGGTTTCAGCTTAAAGTTGTTACCTTGAATAATCCATATTCATGCTACTCCTTCCGTGCAGCAAGAAATATTAAATGTATCACGTGACCGATTTGAGTTTCATAGCAAACTGACAAATGGGTGCAATTAGAGAGAGAGGCACACCCACACATACACAATGGACGAGGTTTTTGAAAGTGCAGTACATACTGTGCTAAATTATGCATGCTCTTTGCCTGTACCTAAACTTACATGAGAGCATTTACAATTTTCACATGGAAATCATCATCTCTATGCAATAGAGCTGTTTGTGCACAGTGATTTTGTGTTTATGTGTCACATCATTTAGAGGTTTATTCAAAGACTGAGAGCTTGAGAACTATGTTTTGATTTGGGCTTTGCCTGCAACATAACCACCTTTTGCCAATTATGTACCCTCCCCGTGCCTCACAGATAAACTGCCCAGGCACTGCCCTATTGCTTTGATACTCCCTGTACCCTGAGGCTTAATTCGTTGTTTGCAAAACACCACAAGTGCTCAGCTGGAAGATGCTGTAAGAAGTGCAAGTTGTATGTGTTTTTGTTTGATGTGTCTGGTCTTTCATAACACCATTTGTCTGCGTGTAACCGTGTTGAAAGCCAGGTTATGTACTAACCATAGTAAGTCAGCACGAACGTCTTCACTAACTTTGGTAGCTTGATTTCTTTTAAATTAACATCACTTAATAATAATAGAATATTATGTATGTTTCAGTGCCTTTGAAGTTCAGGATTGAGAGCATATTGTGCTAAGCTTATACCGTGCGTGTTAGTAAAACATATCAGAAGTGCATCTAGTACATGAAATATTTTTCACAATCATTGCAGTACAAATGGCTACAAGGCATGTTTGTTTTTTTAGGTTAAACTTGAAGAGTCCTGTGTGTGTTTTGTCCCTCTCTACCGAAATAATCCTGCTTGCAAAATGTTGCTGTTAACTGATCCAAAGGATAAAGAGACAGGTTAGAATTGGTCAAAATATTTTGAAATTTGAGTAGTTGTACCTTCTTTACTTTTAAGATAATCTGCTGGTTCATATATTTAAATATTTTGGGGTTTGTTTTGAATTTGGAGTAGATTCAGTTTACCTGTCAGGGATTTGTATTGGTGGGATGCTGATTAGAAGGGAGGATTGACAATCAGGGCTTTTAGATTCTATGCATAGCTCTGCTGGTAGCTGAAAAATCACCATGGGTAAATCTGTTATTCTTTCAGAGTTTGTTCAATGGGGTAATATTTTTGTAATTCAGGGTGATGTGAAATTTAGTGCATTATAGTTTGTGTAGAATTCTGGAATCCTTAAACAAGAGCAAATATGCATTTGAAGTCTTATTAGGTCTTATTGATTCTTATTCATGTTATTTTTACTCTATTGTATCTTCTTCAGTCCAAGGTTTAATTTCCAGTACTGGTGTGAAGGTTAAATTTTGTGCGAATTGAGTTAAATCCATTTGATTTGTCAATTGTCCCAAGATATTCTTTAAACTGTACTGGTCTTACCTTGCTTACTGTTAGTAATGCTGCTGTTTTCCTGTTGCAGCCATGCGTCAGCCTGACAACCACAAACTGTACAGGCAGCAAAAGTCAGCCTGTGCTTACTCGTGTTTCTGTTTCACAATTCACTGCTTAGAATATCAAAAGGTTATTCAGATTTGTTCAATACTTGTAGCTAACTTTTCCTGCTAGCAGGATCTTGGTGTCTTCAGTCACAGCCTGATTTCTTCCTGCTTCCTCTCTTAGGCAAGTGCCTTTGACTATGGAGTGTGAAAACCCACAAATGTAAAATAAATAACAACTCTTGACACTGCTGCCATTAACAGGAATTTGACACCAAGTTGAAGAGTACCAAAAGCACACCCACCTAGATGAAATGAGCAGTCTTGGAGCTGTTGTGCAGCAATGGGCTATATAATTTTTGGAACATCTACAACAAATACATGAACCTGTGCTTTGACTCATTGTGTCACTTAGGGAAGGGAATAGAGAATGCATGAAGCCTCTTAAATTTTCAAGTTCAGATTATGGCAGCAAACTAATAACATCTGTCATTAAAAACATACTTTTTTAAAAAGAATAAGCTATAAATTTGGTCTGAAAGACTTTTGTAGCTGATACTTTTAATAATACAACAAAGACAAGGCAAAGAAGTTTAGCACTTTGTCATCAGTTCTAAAATGTGTCAAGTAATGATCTTACACTCCTGGCACAGGTACTGTTAGTGTAACCGAGTGCTCATTTTCAGTCCAAACCTCATAACCAGGCAATTTCTTCATAAGAACAAAAACTAGATTAAAATTACCTGTGGTTAGAGGTGAACTCTGCAAAGTTTTCCAACTCCTTTTACATACACTTTCAATGGGATATTCGCTAATGGCTTGTAATCCTCATAGTTGAAGGTAGGAGACCTTTCTAAGTTACAAGTGTAGTCAAAAGACTTTCTAGTCCCTCTAAAACTATTGATACAGAATTACTTTCCTGATGTTAATTTGTATATTCCATTAACATTTTTCTGAAGAGGGATAGGCACTGTTTTGACAAAGAAGTGTCTACAGGGGAGGCCAAAGTTGCTGTGGGTGCAGCTGTACGTGTCTTATTGACTCATGTTCAAAGGAATGTAGTTGAAAAGCGCATTAAGTTAGTTTAGACCGCACAAGAGGAATGGGGATCTATGACAACTACAGTGTGAAAATAAGGAATTATTAAATAAATGCAAGTGAAAGCAGTGTATTTAACATAAGTCTTCAGTTAAAAGATTTAGTATTATTAGGAACAACAAGTATTAAAGAGTTACATGTACACAAGGAGAAAAGGATTTCCCACAGGAACAAGTCAAACAAGTCCATGTTGGATCCTAGATTATATGATAACTACCTACATTAAAAGCTTCAACCGAGCAGAATAAACACCTTATTATATTATAAACCCCAGACTGACTGACTACTGTGCTCCCCTTGTCAAATTTTAGCGTGAGTCACCAGCCCATAGTGGCAGAAACAGCCTCATGGAGATCAGTAGGTCTGGTTATTTAAGTAACCCCTGCAACATCTGGCTTTTAATATGTCCCCTTTAAAAGTATGATTTAATGGATTTTACTGGAAGTTCATTGTTTCTGTATTTTACATCCAATAAACGTGTGGCCAGCCTTCCTACACAGATCAAATTTGACTGATATGATTTTTTTGCTTTCCATGAGGTTTAATAAATTTTCTTTAGTTCTCTAAAGTCTGCTGGGGGATATGTGTATGTGTGTGCATACCTGCACATATGGGTATGTATTTTATCCAAATGTTTTTCCCACAGTTCAACAGATTTGGAATTGACTTTTCAGGCAGCAGACTGCATTAATGTGGCAAGTCCATCTGGATTTGCTTACCTATATGACCTTTTGTTCTGACCAGTGAACTATTCAAATTGTTTCAAAACCAATTCCTTCAGAGAAAAGCAATATTTATTAATTCAGGCATTCAATTAAGGAAATGGGCAGAAAGTTAGAAGACTAAACAGGCTGCAAGATTTTTTTTCCTCCCGTGAGCTTTAAATTTTTCTTGTGAACTTGAGTTTCATCAAAAAATCTTGCTGTGGTCGATCTCTTCTCTTTCTTATGTGCTGTCCAGTGTGCGACCTTTTAGTTGTACTTCACACCAGGAGTGCTCGCAGAAGCAGATTTCCTGGCTGTCCCCATGTACTTGTGCTTCACTTCATATTGAGCAGCAAACTCGGAGTGTGTCAACAGGATTGCTTTTCGCTGAATTGAAATTAGAAGATGCACTCCAAAAGCACCCTGATGTGCCTCAGCCTCTAATAGGCTTTAAGTTTTCAGCACCAGGCTAGAATCTGTGAACATCCAGCTCTCTGCACCATATGTTTTGGTCTGTGAATTCAGTTTTGTTAGTGTTAGTAATGTGACCCACCATTTTTTTTTTTTTTCTGGTAATTAATATGGACATTTCTGAAGGGCCATGGAGGAAGACAACCAAGAGTGTCCCAGTGTGTGCTGGGCTAGAGGTGCTTTACTGAGAAGTAATTGGAAACAGAATAGAAGATGCAGCTGGTAAGGGTGTAGTGTGTTGAGTTGTGTACTTCTCAGTGCAGATAGAGAAGCAGCAAGAAGCATTATAATCCTTATTGCTTATTTCTGCCACAGCTCGTGATGCTCTGGGACCGTATCATAGCGTATCACTCCCAAGAGTCACAGCCTTCCTCTGCTCCAGTGGTTCTATTGACCTGTGGTTGACAATACCCTACAATACCTAGAGCCTTTTCAATTTAGTTCTCTTCTGCGGCTCTGTCCTTGATGCCATCACTTCCTTCAGCTTTGCTCCAATATCTCCACCTTTGCTTCTGGTGGCTCCCCTCACCCCCTAAAATGAACTCTGTACAATAACTTGACAATTGCTGGAGATAACCACATGCCTGGGCAGTACCTTAACCTCAGTGAGAAAGCTATGTACATTGTTTGTCTTATGTTCATAAGTGATGGCATTTCCTCTTTCAGCTTCGTTTTTGTTTATGTCTGTAAAGTTAAATGTTGCATAGATAAAATGATGTATATAATACTTACTAAGTAATATCCACTGTAATATACTTATTTTCCCATAGTTGCCAAAGAAAATATTGTCAATCTAATAATTTATGTTTGAAATTCTAATAATTCAAACTCTGGAAAAATACTAGATTTAGCAGGCTAACTAAAAGTTTGTGTTTAAAGAGCTTTAAAGTTTGATGGCATTTAATTCTTGCAGACAGGTTAAAGAGGGGTTGAGATTTGTATCTGATCATCTTGATCAGATGGGTTGTCCAGAAGTGATGTGTAGCTTGTGGTCTGAAATGACCTGCGTATTTCAAAGAGAAAATGGATATGGTAGCTTTTCCATAGGACTTGGTCTTGGTTGGGAGCATTTTTAATTTATTTTTGATGGGCTGAGTGTTCTGTTCTGTTAGTATATCTGTACAGATATTTTTATGAGAATGTAAATTGTGTTGTAAGAGCTTACAGAGCATAGCATGGGTGATTAACATCTTTATAACACTAAATAAACATACCCTATTGTGGCATTTTCTGTATGCTGTATATAATAATTTACAATAACTGTTAGATGCTATGGAACATTTATCACAAGACATTTGTAACAAATCACTGACTAAAACTCGAATTGCAGAAGAAGATGTAATTGGTTGCAGGAAAGATATCTATCTTGGATACTTGAATGACTGCCATTACTGCAGCATCTGCATGCTTCCCAAGCTTTAACATATTTATTTCAATAAGACTCTTAGGAGAGACAGAGAGAGAAATGCTCTTATTCCATTTTAAAAACAGGGAACTGGGGAGGGCACAGCTATTCAGGGGATGTCAGCTTGCAGCATGCACTTCAATATAGGATCTCTGAGCTTGCTCTGTTATCAGAGCTGACTTAGGCTCGGTTGCATGGAACTACTACACTTGGTAAGTGTGCCATTGGTCTGAAATACTGCCAAAATTAAGGTAGAGATGACTTTATGTAAGGTATATAACTGGTACATTCTGTATCTATTAAACTCAAAACACGTCTCTCATATGTAGCATTGCCTTTAATGTTGTTTGTGACTGAGGGCTGCATTTCAGCAGTTTAGAAGAAGGCTGGGGAAAAACGTGTACTGAGCTGGATATTGCTCTATTTTTTTCTGCTTTACTCTGTGTGTAGAGTCCTGAAGTGCACATTTCATTCAAATAGTTGCACACCAGTGTGGGAACATTTGGCCGGCATAGCCAGGAAAGTAAAGATAATCCAGACCTGGGCTGGGAATTGATCCATTTTTGCCAAGCTAAGGAAGACATTTCATAATCGCAATTGCATTATGCTTAGTGCCTAATTCAATTCAGTGTTTTTCAGTACTGTATTCCAAATACCCATAGTGGTATGGAATTGTGTGCTTCACAGGCTCTCAGCTTCTTGCAGCACTCTGAATATTTTTGTCTGACTGCGAGTACTGAGGTTTAGCAAGCTCATGCTTACAGGGCAAGCCACCCAACTAAGCATGTTTATACTCCATTAATTGTGATCTGAAATGTGCTGGAGTTAATCCATTTCACCTCATTTTGCAATTGCAAGTTCACCTAATTTTGCAATTGCAAGATCAAGCACATCGCGTCTTGCTATTGCAAGACCATTGTAAACATGTACATCCTGATTCACAGGGTTCAGGTGATGTGTGTAACTTACTGTTGGCAATAACTCGATCTCTTGTGATTAGGTGAACATAACCAAATGTCTTGTACAGAACAAGAAGACTGGGAAAGGAGAGAGAAGGAACATGTGGTCTCACAAAACATGTTTGCATTTGAAATAATGTTCCTCAAAGTTGATTATGAAATGAAAATGAGAATATGGGGAAGCATGGATGGATTTAACTGCAGACCAGATGTTGATTTGAAAAATGATAACAGAAAGCAAAGTACATATGCTTGTGTGAAATCTGGAGAAATGTTTTTCCTTCAAGGAAGGCATCCATATAGATAAGGTTGCTCAAGCAATGTGATGCGACAGTTGCTATGTCAACTAGTGTTCCCTTCCACACATTTAAATTATTGAATAGAACAGTAAGTGTTCTGTAAAAGTAGCTCCTTAGAAAATGCTTATGCATCCTGCTATTTTCCTCAAGAAACTTTTTTGACCTTTACTGTGTCTTGTGTGTGTCTGAACTATGTGCCAAACCTCAGTGCAGCTCCCATTAAAGTCAGCATTTGGCCTATTATGTCCCCTTTGTCTGACTCAGCTCCCTTTGTAGCTGCATGTTTCATGGATGTGTAATGGAACAGTGGCTGCTTGCATTTGAAAGCAGAGTGAAGGGATTGAGGGAACAGATTGAATCCATCACAAGAAGAGTATGAAACTCCCATGCAAGTAAGTGCACAATATTTAATGAATTGGATCTGGTGCTATAAACAGGCATCTGCTCTTGTGTGCAGTGCTTTCCTCATTGTTAAACTGATACACAAAGTGTAATGCTTTTTGGCACATGCTTTAATAATTTATTTGAAATATAAGCTAGCTAAGTGGAATCAGCCTTAAAGCCAATAGGAGCTGGTAGAGGCTGAAGCAGAAAGGGAAAGTAACCAGTGCCCACCAGTGACATTTGTATAACCTGAGGCTAAACCAGGTAAATGATGAATCCTCTTAAAGCCATTTCACTTCCTTGTGCATGAATTTGTCTCTAACTCGGAGATGCTTTTTAACTTTATGTTTGTCCCTAGTTGTTTAGCTTAGAAAACCAGGAGGCACTGCAACTCTTAGGACTCAAGAGGTGTGAACTCGATGCTGTTCTTTGCAACATGCTTCTATATTGAATTTCATCATTTTGTCTAAAAATGGGAATGCTAGCTGCCTTGCTTGAAGATAATAATGATATTGGTGTTCTTGAGCACTCCTGAAATTGTGACCCTGTACTTTATTTATGTGAATATCACTACTGTATGAATAATAAAATTTTTTTCACTGAAATATTTGCTGCTTGATGTGTTGGTGGTCATAAATGATCAAATATCTGCGTTTATTCTAAAACATAATCTAAACCCTTAAGATCTATTCTATATTCTTTGAAGTGATCCTATGTTAAAACTTTTATTTCTGAACAGGGCTTGGGAGCAATTTCAGTGTCACTGTTGCTGCTTCAGTCATTCTCTTGTAAATCTAATGGCAGGCAATGATTTCTGTAGATGAATGTGTGGGAGTAGGGTTTAAATACTTTTTTCTGCGTGCTAAATACTGTTTCCTGCATCCAGGAAGGATGGGAAGAAGCGAGGTGCAAGTTTTGCATAGCATCTGCATAGGAACTTGAATTATGTGGGCTGGTCATAGACTTTTGCTTCAGGCAAATTGTACCTTACTTATGTGTGCATATGTCCATCCTTTGTTGATAGAAACCTCTCTGCAAGCATTTGAACTTCTGTGAATATCTGTCCATGCAGAGTCTATACTCTGAAGGTACAGGTATAGAGAAATTCAATCAGATAGGCAGCTGAAAAGCTGTTTGATAAAATGGATATGAACACTTTTGTGTTTCACTGATGTGGATGCAAATACAGGCATGGGTACCTGTGGACAGAGGTAAGTCTGAAAGAAACTTCAAAAATGTAACCTTTAGGTAGGTAGCACTCACTGTCCCAAATGCCACTCAGGCTTACTGTGCTGCTGAACAGATACTGTGCAGGAAATGCTTTATTCATATGGCACACCGGTTGTCACAGCAAAGTGACATCCATTCCTGAGAAAAATTACCTTCACTTGGTGCCTCCTGTGGTACTGAAAATTGGATATCAAGGGACATGGAGATGAAATTGAAATACAATCATTCTGCTGTCTCACAGCCAGTCACATTGGAGTCAGCTGGATGGAGAATAGATCTGAGGCTGCTTGGGGAAAGGTTCAGAACCAACCTTGTATTTGTTTGTAGGTAATGTGTTCCCCTGTCTTTGTTTGTAGTTTTGGCAGTTTATTTGAACCAGTGTTGGTGGCCTGTTGAAGATGTAATAAAGACGGCTGATCCTTCTAGAGATGGGCTAATTTCGGTAAGGATGCTGTTTCAAATAGTTGTCTTTCTCTAGAACTTTCCAGCTAGAACTATCATGTACATTTGTCCCTCATCTCCCATAGCTCATGCTTTATAACTGTGAGATCTCCCATGGCACAGTGACAGGCACATTAACCCTCTCTAAACAATTTTGTGCATGTAGCGTATGATTAATCTGTGGGATTTATTAGTTTTGGGTTTTTTTGTTTACCCTCACTGCCTACTAAAGAACTAATCAGATGATAAACTGAATTACAACATTAGCAATAACTCTTCATGTTACAGCGTTGCTTGACTGGCTGTCTGATGGGAGGTGTTACTGCCCTTTGGAACAATATCTTATCTAGCTAGTTATGATTTATATTGCCTTGAATAATATTTTTATTGTGTTAATTTTATGAAATGGTCATTATTTAATAGTTTCTATAGCTGTACTTATTTTCTCCAAATAAATTATTTTAGTAGGATACAACTGCTTTTTCATAATTCGAAAGATTTGGGTAGTTTGTAGCCTGTTTTCAAGTAAGAAGTCAGATGCCTACTGCGTGCGAGCTTTGTGTTGCTGCGAGGATATTTAAGTCAGTTCTGTTTCCTACTGAACTCTTTGTGTCCAGCTTTAGTCCTTATCTATATGGTTCCTTTATGGTCTTTCTGTAATATCTGCCATACATAAAATTTAATTATTCACTGAATTAAGTAAGCTTTCTTGTGGGTAACTGAAGGGAGGGATTTTGAGATACAAATCCTTGCAAGACAGAACTTTGAGCAGAAACATGGGGTTTTGGGCTTTCTCTGCTGTAGCAACAGAGAATGCAAAAATATCCGAAAAACCAAAACTTGCCCCTTTTAGCTCATTGCTGAGGGATAAGTTGTCATTATTTGTGGAAACTCATTTTCTTTTTCAGCATTCAAATAAAGCTTGTTGGCAGCAGTTTTTACCTTGATGACCAATAGGATATTGTTCCTTTATATTCCTCCATGTCCCTGTCCTGTTGGTTGTCTAGTAAGAAGCACAACATAAAAAACAGTTGTTCATGTTACACCAAGATTATAATCTGCTTGGGACATACTGTATTTATTCTCTGTTTTGTATCGTGTCTATGTCAGTAAGGTCCTGGCCCACTTAAGTTTTTTGATGTTGTAGCAAGACAGGTAATAGAGGAGAGGTGACCAGGATAACCGCGCCAATCCTGTCTTTATTTTGCTTTTGGGTAGGATTAGATTGCCTTGATCCTGTTTCCAATTCTGTGACTAGTTTGCTGTGACTCCTATCAAGATACTTATTTCCCTGCTGATTTTGAATTCCTCTGTGACAACAAGAGATATGTCAGGCTTTATAAATTGTTCCTAAGTTATTCTCTGCCCTCTGGATAGAGGGTGGAGCATTGGGAAAATCTGTTTTTGATTTTCTATCTGAACCAATTCATGAGGTATTTTCCCCATATTAGGTGTACATGTTTCCTCGCCTCCTTCTTCCCAGCCCCTTTAAATTTTGAACCTTTTATGAAACGTGAAATACTATTCTCTGCTTCATTTTTCTTTGGTCTGTTTTTGTTTGTTCTCCAAGGTCCAGACATTTGGAGAAAGGATAGTCCTCTTTGTTCTGAACTACATTATTTTTGGAATGCTAGAAGGGAGTTCAGATAATGATGCATTCTTTCTACCTCACTCTGCCACCGAGTGTGCCAAGATACTCTGGAGAAATGGCGAGGCTGTTGCATTTTACTCAGTCAAAATGAAAGGTAAGGTCATTTTAGAGACACATTTTCATTGGTTCCTAATAGCTAGAAAGGTAATCCTTTTGTTTATCTTTCTGTATAAATAATCCTGGCTCTTATTTACATTTCTATATCCAGTCTCTCTCAGAATGAATCTGGGGAACAGACCTTTCCAGAATTTGGAAACCGTCCATATTACTTTCACTTACACATGATGACTCCAAACTTTATTCTCAGTTACACTGAGTGATCTGAGATAGTGGCTTATTCCAATAAAATAGATTCTAGTGCAGCCAAATAAGGAGGCTGTACATCTAGGAACAAAGAATGCAGGGCATACCCACAGAACGGGGGACTACATACTAGAAATAATGGTACCAGAATACAGTTCTCAGAGGAAAACCAATGTATCAGGAGAAGCTGGTGGCGAGAAGTGGCAATATCCCGGGATGCATAAGGAACAGATGCTGGATTTTGTAGAGAAATGTGGGTGTGTTAGAGCAGTCCTGGAATGCTTCGTTCTGTTGTAGTACTCTCAGTTTAAAGGATGGTGATTAATTGAGTTCTCCATTAATTGATTGACTAGCATAGAAAAGAAACAATGTATTTGATTTTTTAGAGATACTTGCACCTGTATAAGCTTTGGTGGAGGTCTTTTATTACACAAAGAGTTTGTATTAATGCAGGTACATTGCCATTAACCAGTCCAGAGAGGAAAAGACTTGTTTAGAATAACTCTGGGTATGCAATTGAGTACGTACTCCCATGTAGGAGCTGGTTACCAGTCTGTGTTTAAGATTTGTGAGTGCCATCTCGATACCAGCAGCTTAAACGTAGAGAATTTTGTTTCTTTGGAGGTAAATGTATTGTTTGAGTTAGCAATCAGTAGCCATCTGTCAAAAAATAAAGAAGAGGAAACAACTTGGGAGCTGAACAAGAATGAATTGCTTTGGATTCCAGAGGACAGTCTGAAGGTACCTTCTCTGATGGTCTCAAAGGCCACCAGGGATGTTTTGCTCTTCAGCTGCCTTGGGATGTGCAGAATCTGTATTTACACCACTGCTGCTACAGTGCTACTGTACTATCAGTGATGAAACAAGCCTCAGCCTATGATAAAGGAATCTTGTATGTATCTGTGAATATGCTGATGGACTGGTTTGTAATTGGCAAACACTTCAATTGCCATAGTACATTTTCCTTTAAGTCCATAAATATTTCTGAGTAAAGCTATTGGAAAGAAACAGTTGTATGGGCTGTAATGATTCATGCTTCAGTAAAATAAATTTGCACAGTAGTCTGCTATGGGTGGAGTATTAGCCAAGTTGAAACTGTTTCTGAGTAAGTTGAGAGTCCACATAAAATACAAATTCTTCAAGTCCAATTTTGTCAGCATCTGTCTTTTGTTGTCAGTGTTTTGGTTTTTTTTTTCTCTAGGCAGCTGTTAGTTTCTGGCCTGTGTCACAAATCACTGCAGTCTTTTGCCAAAGCCTTTTTGGGAAACTTGAAACTGATTGGGTTTGCCCCTTTTTGCTATTTGCTGTATGCATTTAGAAAATAATTCGTCTTTCTGAAGTTCTGTGATTTCCATTTTGTACCAGCCATGCTCTGGCAGATCGTATTCTTTCTACTTCTTAGAATAGCCATGGATTTATTAGGCCTAGAACAGGCTAAGATTAATATCTTCTTTTAGAAACTGTGTTTCACATGGTTGTTTTAGATATTTTTTAATTTTTTATTTTTTATCATCATGTAAGTTCCTTTTACTATCCTGGTCAGAACATTTATTAGGGACAGCTGTAAGTACGGGACTTTATATTGTGCTGGACCTCTGTTACAGCTTGTTGTCCTGGGAAGAAATTATTTTCTTCTGTGCCTACCACGTGGTTCTGATTCTCTTTATTTCCATGCTCTGCAATTACCTGGCCATACTTTATAGTTGTTTTCTTCACCAGGTAATTGAGACTCTCATGCTGATATTGTATTCAACTGTATTTCTCATCTGTGAATTTTCCATTATCTACAGTATGACAAAAACCACGCTTCGGTGAAGCCAGATAAGCCAGAACAGATCTGTGGAACATGACTATTTCATAAGTCATCTGGGTGAATCAACGAAATGGTGACGAAGGAGGAGAGAGTCTGTTCTTTGCTACAGATTTAGTGTGATATGCAAACTAAATTTTCAATGGACTTCAGTGATTCCAATTAACCATCTTGGCAATATTGTGAAGTCATTTCCGTTTACCAGTTCCTAAGTGGCCTGTACAAAGTGAGCTTTTGGTCCAGTTCCACACATACATCCATCTTATGAACATCCTTAACTGGATCTCTTTTGATAGTCTAGCTAAAGAGGGACAGATGGTCTTGAGCACCCGCCTTGCTCAGAGATGCAGTAACTGCAAGTCAAGGTTTTGAGACAATTTGGCAGCTACTGACACTGGCCGTCCTGCACCTGTTGTGTAGATAAACAGAAGACTCATTCTTCAAGGCTATCACTTTTCGTGAGCATTAGACACCTTTATTAAAACAAAATTTATTCGTGACTGCACAGATCATCACCCTAGCCTCTCTGCTATGTGCCTATTCCTGTCCAATGACAGGCATGCAGCATTTACCCCTGAGTATACTAAAGATTGATGAGATGTACTAAGCCACTAATGAGGCTGATAAGACACTGTCACGTGCCAAGATAAATGTCTCCAATTTTATCTATGTCAGCGGCTTCCATATTAGACAGCTAAGGAGTTAGACCTCACTGAATGTAGCTACTTAAAGGCACAATACAAAATTACAGTTCCCTGTGTCTGTCCCTGTCTTTGCAGACAGGAACCTGAAAATGAAATATATCGCAGAAAGCCTTTATGTAGATACTTTGGTTTTGAGGTCTGTTTATATGCTTTTAAGTATTTCTTTCACATTTTTTTCATGGTATGCTCTAAATCTGTGTGACACCCTCAAAAAGAATGTTTTGTGTAGTAATGTAGGATTAACAACCATGGTTACTGACACTATTTTGTGCAATGTGACCATGTAATTCCCTGACAGTTTTTCTCTTTTATTTACTGAGGTTTAGTAATTACTGAAAATGGACTTTTACCACCTTCACGTAAACGTCAGGAGGATGTAGAAGATTCATCATGCAAATAAATGAATAAGGAAGCTGGAGGACACTATCAGCTGGGAGCGTCTTGGTCCCTTTAAGAATAAAACAGAACACCCCCCCTTTTTATATACAAAAAAAAGGACCAGCTCTTTTTTTCTGCCGTTATGTATTACCATTTCTGTACCACACAGGAGCTGCCTAGTCACGGACCAAGCTGTCTGTGGTACAAAAAGCAGACTGATTGCCAAAGCTTGTCTCTTCCCAAAGCTCATTGTGTCCCTTTTGTCAAAATATGGTAGTAAAAATGTGGACAAAGATGGTATTCTCTGTGCTACAAGTCAAACCAACCTTAACTAAATCGGATCCTCTGAGAAAGCTGTAAAACATGCAGTTGAACCGGGAATAAATGCATTGTTGGCTTCTCATTAATTCTTTAGGGATGCTCCGCAAATCACAGTTTGGGAACACCTGACTGCAAAAACTCTGATACAAAGTAGGCAGCAAAGCAACCCTGGCCTGGTCTCTGCTTTGGCTACCTGAGAGGCTTAGAGATGATTTTTGGGAGTGGCTGCCCAGCCTAAAATCCACTTCCCACCTTTCATCACACAAGATTTCACAAATTCCTTTTAATATTTTGGTGGCCCAGGTGGTATTCTCTCAAAATAGATCCCTAAAAAGATAATAGGATTTTCTTTTTCACTGATTACATACATTTCTTCTAGAAAAAAGAATTAAATCAGAGTTGAAGTTAACCTGACAGACAATTAGGTGAAATCTTGTTGGATAATTGCTTTTCTCTCCCTCTGTTTTGTAGCAATAATATTTTTAATGTGCATTTCTGAGGCAGACTGAAGGTTCTGGCTATAATAAAAATTGAATGACTACATACCAGTTAAGACATGAATTAATTTAA